>OW386555.1:21519257-22782847 GCA_936435175.1 Glyphotaelius pellucidus | reverse complement strand
AAGTCGAGGACGCCCGAGGAAGACATGGCACGATCAAGTGAATCAGATACTTGAGTCGGGCCATGTCAAAAGCCAGAATAATAGAAGAGTATGTATGGGACGATGTATGAATGTGAGTGAAGCAAAGAGTGTGTGCCAGGACCGAGTTGTTTGGCGGTCCGTCCTCTCTGCCTACCCCTGCGGGGAAACGGCGTGATGGTTAGTTAGTTAGTTAACAATACCTCATATTTGAAAGTAAATTTCCTTGTTCCTTGAATGTTATTATGTCATTATTAGCCAGTTGATTCGCAAAACTGAAATAATAACAGAACTTGAAAATAAACTTTAAAATTAGATAATTCAAAAGAAAACGAAATAAACAACAAAAAATCGTTTTACGTCGGCCAAACCCCAAATTTAAAAATTCGGTTTCGGTCGAACTCCAAATAATGTAATACGATATAATACATAATCAATTTTATTATATAATTTTAATGGGCAAATAAAGCGTGAAGTACATGGATACTTTATGCGTGTTGTTGGGTCGATATTTTTAGTGGTGTGTTTAATGGTGTTGTTGAGGAAACCACGACCGTCAAAAGGAGTACCAACCCACCAAGCAGGGTCTGCTCTCTAAACTTTTTTTAGCAAAGAAAAAATGGCTAATGGGTGTTTCACAAGATGCTTTTTTTTCATAGCGATACCCACATGGAAACTACAGGGTGCGGCAGCAAAACTTCCTTGATTGGTTGATGCCGTGGCGGAGCGCTAGTGAACTCATTCGAGAGGCGGAAGTACAAAGTTTTGTCCCGACATAATTTAGTCACCATCAATAATAATAATAATAATAATTGGACAATTTGTAGAGCGCATCGTGCACAGGAACAGCGAGGAGCGTGCGCTTGCTTTGAGGCCTACTTTTTTAGGCAATTGAATGAATCATAAATTTTTTATTTGTTTTTTATAATGTAGACACATACCTAAAGTTTTGTTTTACTTAGTTTTTGAAGATCTCAGGTTCCTAGGCTTACGTCGTAGGCACGTTGGGTTGCGATCACAGAACATCCGTTCGAAAAGTAGGCCTCAACGGCAAACGCACGCTCCTCACTGTTCCAACGCACGATGGCGACTAAACTGTGTCGGGACCAGTGTTGCCAACTCTGAATTTCCGTTCCCGCTAGATCGTGACGAATCGTCGGTCAGAATTCCATCAGACACCCATATTTTGGGTGTTGTACATAAGTTGGCAACACTGGTCGGGACAAAATTTTATAGTTCCGCCTCTCGAACGAGATCACTAGCGCTTCGCTACGATATCAACCGAATGAATGGCGCGCATTTTAAAAAAGAAAGTTATGCTGCCGCGCCATGTATATCGAAACCCATGTGCAAAAGCTTCCCTTTATACGATCGAAAGAACCTAAAAATCATTTCACATATTTTTGAAAAAATTTAGTTATTACGTTATTAGTTTCCTCTCTATTTCCTATAAACCCTTTGTAAATAGTTGGTCAGTTAATTTTTATTTTCTCGATGCACAAGAAGCCCTGAGGAAAATAATTTCTCTCAAGGCCTAAGTCAACTTTAGAGATTCTGTGTGGAGAATATTTTTAAGGAAATGAAGTAGATGGAGTTCTTTGCAGGAAAAAGGTATAAGGGGTGGGTAGGAATCTAGTCATCAGTATGTCCAGGAGTGACGGACGCACGAACCCATCCTTTCCGCTATGGTGCAAGAAGATGGGCCGAGAGAGATCAGTTGGAGAGGTCTAACAGACTCCTTAAACCAGTCGCCAAGGCTCAGACACTACTCACCCGATGAACCCTCGCAACCCGCTAAGACAGAAAAATTAACGAACCACTTGGAGTGACTTATGGCAGAAGCGTTGGTTATCCAACAGATGGTTCCCCGGGCGGCAGTACCCATACGCATCTCCAAGAACAATAAATTGCAATATATGCCCCGGATGCAATATATATCACGAAAATATATCGTGATATATTATGTCCTGAAACCCTGTAAAAAGGAGATATTTTTTAACATCTAAACAATCACTGACAAAACAGCCTCCGGCATTCAGTGTTTGGGACGCATAGTGTTTATTCGATATAAATCAGAAAGTATTCGTAAAGGCGGACAAAAGGTGGAAGAATTGGTTCTCTGTACGCAATTACTTTAAATTGCTCGTGATTAAATAGTAGTGATTTAGAGTAAGTGATCTATTAGCGGTGAAGGAATCGTGATGCGGTTTATTTCAGAGTTTAAGATAGTACGGGATGGTCATTGTGTTAATTTCTTCTTGTTGTGGTGGTCCTATTACAGAACGATACCACCGAGGCTGTTTTAACATAAGAGGCTGCCGATTAAAGCAAGTACACCATAGATAATAGATGGGAGACGTATTTGCGTACCAACTGTCTTCCTGGTGCGTCTAAATTGCGCGGACTTGGGGAAATTTATGCGTTTGTTGTGTAGGTAGAAACAAAGTGCCGTTTTGTGTAGTTGCGATTTGTAGTAGTATGGGTGAACGATGTTGGTGAAACGCTTTGAGCGCGAGTTTTCACACTAAAAACGGTTCAAGGTCCACGTCCCTTATTTCGATTATTACTGAAGTTCACGCTTGCACAAAGGCTGCAAAAAAGAGTTACTAATAAAAATGAGTGAATTATCAGTGAAAAACTAAGTAAGATATTAATTTACGCAAATAATATTATAAGTTTAATTGGAGAGGTGGATAATTTTTTTACGCATTGTAGATTAATATAATCCTATTACAATACACATGATACATACAAAACTTTAAACAAAAAGTTTTACATAAATTTCTTTCTTTACTAGAGTTCTTGCCTAAAATGACTTTTGAAACCTTCAAGGCCAATGTTGAAAATGTCAGGAAACCTAGAGATATCATTTAACAGCACCATACTTCTTGTCATGCTGTGCTGGGCCAGAACGTCTGTTCTGCCGTGCAGAATACAGGGCAAGTCGTGGTGGCGACCCTGGCGGTAGTAATAATAATAATAATTGGACAATTTGTAGAGCGCCGTTTTTGTGAAAAATCACCTCAAGGGCCCTTTAGTAGTGGTAATGGTGTGAAAATCACAAAGCTAGAGACTAGATACAATTCTCGGAAAGAAAAAAAAAATATGCAACAATTATCCTGTTTTCAAAAGAATCAAATCATATTTTCTATGGGACTTTCCTTTTTCAGCAATAAAAATAGTAGTTTATTTTAGAGTAATTTTGTACAGTGAAATTTTCCCTGGGATTTGTTTTGATAATTGAAATAGGCGATTTAAAACACGACATTCTGCCAACCCTCAAAAAACGAAAATGAAATATTTATAATAATTTTTTTCCCATTTGACAAACAGAGTTAGTTATAATTTGTGTTATTTCACCATTTAATCTTATAGCATATTATTTGTGGCACGTTCCAAGGAGGTATATACTTCCATTGTCGTCCTTATGAAAGCTATTATTCAGAATCGAAACTTTGCTGGAGATGGCTTTAGACTTGAGAGATCTGAACAGCTTCAGAACATTAGCTTGATACCTTCCCACATTTCTTTCGCCATCTTCTCCCTCTACTACCTTCAGCCTCACAATTGGGGGTGCCATAGTCTCACTGGCTCCAGGCGGTTGGGAGCAGTTAAAACTCTAATGCAGCACTCACAATAAAGATCAACATTCCATTTTTGTATTTAAAATATTCGCGATACAATTTCGAAGCACTCATCTGTTTGGAAGCGGCTATTTTGTCTACGGCAGCTACGGCTATTTTGTCACTAACACGACATTTAGCTGCAAAATTTACAAAAAAAAAAAATAAAGCATTAAATTCAATTTTTGTTCTGTTTAATCAACCGATCCAGCTTCAACAACTCGATTATTCACATAAATCATTTTTAATTAATGCATACAGAAATACAGATGACAGACATAATAATATCCGCAACGTTATCCAGGGTTATCGCTCAAGGAAATGTGTATCAGTTTGCAATGGACCTCCCTGTCTTATAAATTACGTATTGTGATATAATTTCTGAAGTCAACAATATAATACACAACACGCTGCATGAGAAAGAAACACAATCCTGCAATCGATTCATTCACGCGTTCGCATTCATTCTAATCAGAAAAATAATATGATAAGAGCAATGGTGACAGGCGATGATACTTGTAGTGCTAAAAGACTAAAGAAACTAAATTAACTAACCAACATAATTATTAGATATTTTGGTAGAAAGCAGTCACTTTGTGGTTTGACATATAAATGAAATTAAAAAATACATCGATTAAATGTGTCCAATAGCCCAGTGTTAGGTACATTTTAAATAAATAAATAAAAAACATAAGATCTCTCTATCCCTTAAAACATGTCAGGGGACGCTTTTTCTCTTTAGATATTATATGGTAACAAATTTTGCACTAATCTCTTCTAATTATCTCCATTACTATATTATAAAGTGTGTTATCAGAATTGACCTGCTAGGCAAGTATGTTTTCTGTATCTGCTGCAAATAATTAAATTACATACAACCTAAGAACTCACAAAAAAAATTGTACAACGCCCTTGATGTGATTTTTCACAAAAAAAAGACCCTTTACAAATTATCCAATAGGCCTCTTGCATGGATTTCATAATGAATTGGAAAAAATCGTGTGGATAGATTTTTCTACTCAGATTACGAAAATGTTTCAAATTTTTTTTAAAAATTCATAGTTTTTATTTTTAATTAAATAAATCCGTTTTGGGCTCACCACATGAAAATGTTCCTTCTACTTCTTTTAATATATATTGCAACACATTGATTAACGGCGAATTTATATATTTGACCAACTACGGTCACACTGGGGCCAACTTCCAGCTGCAAACGTTTGGACGATTTGGCCCAACACATCAGTCTGCGCAATATTATTACGGGAGAGTGGTACAAGATATTATTGTAGCGGATAAAAATTGTTTAAAATGTTAATTTTTTTAGCTTTACGATTGGAAATCAATATTATGGAAACCGAAGCTTAGCCTGCACAATTGTAAGCAACTGATAAGATACAGCCCCGAATCTGCTGTTCGATGTCGGCCATTTTGGAGTTCATTTTCAAGTTGGAAGGTTGGCTTTGGTGTGGAAGTAGCATAAAATTCACATGCTTTATTGCCTGCGAACTTCGTTACAGGTACTTTATAAATTATATCCTGTCTTTCCGGTATATAAAAAATGGTCCAATTTTTTGGATTGAAATTTTCAAAAAAATCGCCAGGGTTTCAAAAATACAATAAAAAATAAAAAATACGGAATGTCTTAAATATTTGCCTAAACTGGATTTAAAAAAAATGTAATGCAAGTGGCCTATTTTTACTGTAATTATTTTAGATTTTAATTTAATGCCATCTCACTGGCAGTTTATTCTGTATCATGTTTTGTTTCTTTCTATATGTTTATATAAGCTCACACACTGTATTTTGGATTAGTTTATTGTTAATTAGATAAATTTAGATTCAGTTTGCACACGGAGGACATAATTGAGAACGTATGATATTTAACTTTGGTATGTGCACTTATAGTAATACATAACACGTTCTTTAATGAACGTGCTGGGTAATGGAAAAGCAAAAGCAAAATTTTATGATGGGCAATGTATGTGAGTAGGTACAATATTCGACTCAATTCTGGTTACGATGCCTATGTATAGGACGTATTACGAATAATTAATTCCACTTCTTTCATCCTTCAATGTCCAGTTAGTGCATAAATATAATATCCATTTCAATATGCTAAGCAGTAAGTAAGAGTAACGTCGTTACAAACCACCTTCCTTTCGATTGACACCATTGAATAAGTTAATGGTACAATGAACTCTCTCAGACTTGGTTAGGCACACTTGAAATGCCTTATCGAAAAGATGGATCTGTGATTATTTAATTTTAGAAAAAGGGTATGTAGTGAGCATGGTAAATAGAGGCACCTCCTCCTCTGTTATGAATGGTTAAAAAAATAATGACAATCTCATTCTTAAAATAGAGAATTCCAGTCCAATTTTTTTTATTTTTTTTTTATGAATAATGACCTTCTAACTTAAATAACTGCATATTTATTTTTATAGTTAGTTTTAATAGTTAAAATAAATGTCAAAGTTTTAATTTTTCAAGATCCCCCGAAAACCACCGAATCTAGTGTGACGTCATCATGGCTAACCGAAGTATGAATCTTGTAGGGAACTGGAATCAGCTGTTCGACTCCCGCCATTTTGAATTTCAGCATTGGAGCGTTTTCATAGACATTACTGGGCAATAAGATCGTTTTGTGTACAGTTAAAGTTTTTGAATATTTTAAATAATATAGATAAACTAACAGAGATACTTTATTTTTGATACTGAATTATTTAGGCCTAAATAATGATTCAATAAAAATAAAAACTATTATATGTCCAACTCTCTATAAACCAATAACCCGGAATGCCGAACGGCTTGCGTCTTCATTTCTATTGATTTCTATACAACTTTGACCCAGGTGACGCGGCGCGGTGACGTCACGCCGCCAAAATCCAGCAATAAGGTGTTTTAATGACACGGACTTTAAAATGGACTTTTAAATATTTTTTAAAAACTCTACGTTAAATATTATGTAATAAAATTATATATTCAGAATCAGCGTATTTTGGTCTATATGAACATATTTTTTAAAGCCATAATATTTTTCACTGGAGTTCCTTATTGTTAGATAAGAAGTGTGAAGAAGTATTAACTATGGACGAAAAATTTTGAATTTTTCTCCGAAAAATTATGGTTGTCCCTCTTTTTTTGATGTTGTTCGAATTTAGGTATTTGTATGTCAATAATAATTATTTTCTTTTTCTTTTCTTATTGCAGATATATTTTTTTTTATAAACAAAACTTGCTGACTCACTTCATAGCACTAATAATAAAGTACTTTAATTCAAAATTCAGATGCTGTGTATATATTTAATAACAATATTTTTCTCAATTTCAAACCGCATCAGATATGTATTGGTCACCATGAAACAGGCAGCCGCCTAGTGTGGTGATTTAATAATAATAATAATAATAATAATAATTGGACAATTTGTAGAGCGCCGTTTTTGTGAAAAATCACCTCAAGGGCGCTTTACAGTTTTTTATTTTTTATTTATTTATTTTTTTTTTTTTTATATTCTTAGAATCTATCTAATTTTATTATTTACAAAAAGATACAGAGCCATACTTACCTGGCAGGTCACTTCCGATAAACACACTTTTTTAGAAAGTTTATGCTTGGGGATGATACGACTTTGCACGTGGAGGACATTATATTGAAAACACTGGACATTGCATGAATTTACCTTTGCTACCCCCATCGCTGTTGCTTTTACATTTATAAGAAGATTAATGCCAAAATTGAATTAGTATTTATTTTGAAAGACTAGTGAATTTAGAGCTCTCTGGGACTGGAAATTTTCATAAAATGACCTTTACAAAAGATTAAAATAAGAATTTGGTTATATTTTACACAATTAGTTGTTTACAACGTCGTGGGCCGTGAAGGCGAAGGTGAAAGGTTTTTTTTTAACTTATGGATAAGACTGTCTGAAAAGATGAGTTTTGAGTTTAGCTCTAAATTCCGCTGAATCTGTAATCATTCTTAACTCGTGTGGCAGTCCATTCCAGGCTTTAGGTCCTGACACTCCGAAAGCACGCTCACCGAATTTAGTATCTGGTGTGCGTTTTGGTTCCTTCAACCTTCCGATAGCTGATGTTGCTGCTGACCTGAGGGTTAATTGTCGAGGATTGGAATTTTCTGGAATACACATTTCCGATAAGTAAGCCGGAGCCATTCCGTTAAGGGACTTAAATATCATCCAGCAGAGCTTGAACTGGATTCTTTCGGGACACTTGAGCCAGTGAAGGTTTTTGAGATGCTCAGAAATATGGGAGTATTTAGATACGCCGGTGATAAGTCTTGCCGCAGCGTTGAACACGGATTGTAATTTGTTAATATGATATTTTGGGAGACTAGCATATATTCCGTTGCAATAATCCAGACGTGAAACAACGTACGAATTGACAAGTAATTTAATATAACTTCTTTATGCAAATATCACAATTATTTAACATGTATTGTATAAATAAAAAAAAAATAATGCCTTTCCGGATTACTATTTTTTTGATCAAGTTTTTTTTATTTTTTCAATTGTTTTTGTTTTGAATGTACTATGAATAAACTGCTAATTAATGGAAACTTAATTGAATTATCTTGTGTTATTTCACAAAGTACTTAATTATAATATTATATAAAAATCAAAATACACTTGCTTGGTGATATATCCATCCTTCCATCCACAAGCAAATGCTTTTAATGGAAGACCAGTACTACTTTATATGTACCATTTTTGAGATAAACAAATAAAATAAAAAAAAATAAATAAAAAAATATATCTATACACCTAAATCCAAAGACTTATCTGTGGACTTACGTGGTTTATCCTTTAATGTTTAAGGTACATGTATGTATATCTGAGTTGTCTACGTATTGCTACTTTAAGCATGGGAAATGTTTGAAACTTTCAAAATACCTTCTTTCCATCTTCGCAAAGGTTTTTGAATTATTATCACCACATTTTACATGAAATCCACACAGGAGGCCCTGGGGGAAATAATTTTCATGTCATCCTTGGGGATGCCGTGAGGAGAGTTTTTTTAAGGAAAAGGGGGAAAAGAGAGTTCTGGGAAGGAAAAGGGTTTAAGGGGTGGGTAGGAATCTGGGGTTCAGTCAGTCCTGGTCATCCGCCTCCAAGACCTAGACAAACCTCACCCCATGACAATAGATCTGAAAAGCTTTTTAATCATTACGAAAACTCTTACGAAAGTAACAAAAATGTCACAATTTGAGAATGACATTTTGTAACCCATCGATTGTTAAATCAAAATTCAATTTTGGAAACGATGACTTCTGGCACCAAGACTTCTGAAACCAAGAAATTAGCAGTTTTTTTCCAGAAGTTACTCTCTGTCTACGTACATTTTGAAATTCCATCACAAGCTTTGGAGCTTTCAAATATTTACTGAACTATTTCAAATAGTTACAAAAGAGACGTAACATGTCAGTCTCGACGTTTGCTTAAAAAGAGATTTCGAATATAGTATTGTAATTCGTGTAAAGCTGGGCAAAAACTATTACTAGCAAGGACGTTTGATAAATTTGAGGATTGCAAAAATTAAACATGTACATAATAATTCATGGTGGTCTTCCCACTGCTCGTGTAATATTTACTTAGTTATACGTTACGTTGGCAACACAGGAACTCTGTATGTCCATTCACTTTTCATTCATTCATGATTTTTGAATGACGTAATAATATGCAAATTTTAATCTCGCAAAATGGTTGTAAAAGCTTTCGATGGTCATATTTCAAAATCATTTTTTGCAAAATTGTGCAAGCGCCTGGCTAAATTTTAAATTATAAAATAAATTTGAAGAATATTAATAAGAAAGATATTAAAGCTATGATTAGCAGAGAAAATTATATATTTGTTATGGTGAACTTCTAAAATTTAATTTCTTCTGGTGTTTTCTCTCACGAGGATGTAATATTATGAGTAGAGTCAGTTGATCAAATAGATAAATGTTAGTTTTGAAGGTCATTGAATTTAAGAGTTCAGGGTTCAGAGAACTGATTCGATCAGTGTCAGGGTAGTGACGGGTACTTTCCCGGGAATTTGTATTGGGGGAATATTCCCGAAATGGGGAATATTGCCGGAATTTTCGTCAACAAGTCAACCAATAAAGTTGTCTCCTACAACGAATTTTCATGTTATTTTCAAATGTTTCATCGAATCGAATCGAGCAGTATTAATAAGGTAACGTCTGCGTAATTGAATTTCAGAACCCGGCTTCGAGTGCATGTCTGCCACCGCGCCACGTAAACATCTGTGTACGTGAAGTTTCAATCAAAGCTTTCGTAGTAATTCAGTTTCGAATTCAAGAATTCGTCAAAAGATGTCGCCCCTTTCGTTGGCAGGTCGCATGGGGACGTGTCCCAGGCAGGTATAAGTGCTACGAATTTGTGAATTTGAAATATCTCTTCGGATATGGAAAGATTGACGGCTATACTCAGTTGTGAATAATAGTAACAAGTGACTATATATTACATATGACGTCATTGCCTGTCCCGCTTACCTTGTCCGGGTGACTTGCCATCACTGGATGACAGTGGAATTGAGGAACTGACTATTTTTGGAACCAGTTCTTATTGGATTTATAAAATGGTCACCAACACTAACTGGGCGAAGTCGAACCAAAAGCTGACCGCAGGGCCTAGCAAGGCCTAGAAAAACCTGTGGAGCGGGTTGTTAACTGCTGGTATTAACTATTATACTGACGACCTGAGGACAAAACTTTTAGTGCTCAACCAGATTTTTTAAAAAAGCACAGTGAAAAAAAAATTACGCAATTTTGACTAGTAAGAATCCCAACCATCTACAGTTATCAACCGTCTAAATCCAGTGGTCCAGTCTAAATACAGCAACCCTAATTGGGTATGTTGAAAGAAGTAGGGAGGCGATGGAGATGGTAGAGAGGAAGAATACTTTTATATTTACAAAGACATAAACCAATAAAAATCTGAATTCTATTGACCCGTGCTAAATATGGTTATCAGCCGGCGTCAAAACGCTGAATTACTTTATGACACTTTGGCACTGAAATAAACTTAGTACAAACAGTATCTACCAAACAGGAAATGTTGTCTGCAATAAAATGATAACTACATTAAAATTATCACATCGGAATTCGACGAAGTTCATTGATGATTTTTTCGAAATAAATTAATCACAAATTTATCTCTAAAAGTATACCAAAAAATTAAATTTAAAAAATGCAATACAATAGGGTAAGCAGACCCCAAAAGGCGAATACTTAGGCTGACCTGAGAGTACTGACGCTACTGCAAATTATGCGATGATCAGTGGAGTACCAAACAAAACACCCCGCTAAACTAAATATAACATGAATATAATTTAAATCAATGTTAACTTATAGTGAGAAGCCAACAAGAACAATAAATGAATTAGCGCAAGTCTAGCATTGGGGAAAGTAAAACAAAGCTTTCCCCTGCTGTGCAACTGACATGCCGAAAAAG
This sequence comes from Glyphotaelius pellucidus, assembly GCA_936435175.1. Taxonomy (NCBI): domain Eukaryota; kingdom Metazoa; phylum Arthropoda; class Insecta; order Trichoptera; family Limnephilidae; genus Glyphotaelius; species Glyphotaelius pellucidus. Next base: position 22,771,731 of record OW386555.1, on the reverse strand, counting down.
AAATAATAATTCCAACACAATAACCTAGTCTACAAACACAAAGATGAAGTCGACAAACGTGGATGAAACATGAGAAATTCAACAAACGTTGCGATGAAGTCCACTAACATGAATATGGGTAAAATTTAAAAAAATACACCATTTGACAGCAATAATACAACAACCTACAGACTACAACCATGAATAAGAAAATGGGGATACAAATACAATAATAAAATGGGGATATCAAAAATAAAATATATAATGTAACACCAACACAATATAACCTGTAGTCTGTAAACATGGCGGTGAGGTCCACAAACATGAACATAAGAAACTTAACAAATATGAAGAACAACATAAAATATGATACAACGCCAATACGACTACCTGCAGACTAATAAACATAGAGATGAGGTAATTAACAAAAATGAAGGTGAGGACTACAACATGAAAGCAGGGGAATCATAAAATTATGATTTAACACCATCATAACAACCTACACTGAACAAACATGAAAATGAGGTGCACAAACACGAAGATGAAGAAATCCAAAAATTATGAATTAACACTAACACAACAATGCGTATACAGTCCGCCTCGGAACAGGAATCCATAGTGAGGAGGACTTTGTTTACATTGACATTATACTATGTAATCTAGTCATTAATAAAAAATAAAACCATGGAGTAAGTATTACAAAGCTTTCTTCAGCTGCTCAATTCACATGCCTAAAAAGCATCTGATTTTTAAAACATAATTCTTTTTTAAAGTTTCAAGAAATGGATTCACAAAACATCTGGAATAGTTGTGAAAAATCAATTCAATAATTAGCTCAGGAGGTGAATGGATGTATGCAGAAAAGCAAACACATTTATCTCATCACAGAGAGGAAGAACAGATTACCTAGGACCTCCCAAGAGCTTCTCAAGTTTCACCACACAACATAAACAATTATTATAGTGATTAGCTGAAGATGTGCATTCAGTCAAATTGACTGAGCGTAGCGGAGTCCTGTTTTAAGAGGAAGCCACAAGCCAAAATGTGTACATTCTTAATGTGCCTTAAATCACTACGAATACAGGTAACAGACGTAAAACTCGCTAGACAAGGAGGCAAAATATAAATGGTCGATTTTAGCGCAAAAGTGGTTTTTATTTGGGGTTTTGACCCATCGCCTTGCACCACAGTGGGAGGGATGGTTTCGTACGTCCTTCAATCCTGGACAAATTGACCCCAGATGCCTACTTCCTACTCACTACTCATACCCTCTCCTTCCCAGAAATTTCTCTCTTTCCTTTCCATAAAAAGATCCTCCACGCTGTATCCCGAAAGATGACCCAGATGCCTCCTGTGTGGAGCTAATATATATGTAATACAATGTTTTTATTTGGGGTTTCGACCCATCGCCTTGCACCACAGTGGGAGGGATGGTTTCGTACGTCCTTCATTCCTGGACAAATTGACCCCAGATGCCTACTTCCTACCCACTACGCATACCCTTTCCTTCCCAGAACTTCCTCTCTTTCCTTTCCATAAAAAGATCCTCCACGCTGTATCCCGAAAGATGATCCAGTTGCCTCCTGTGTGGAGCTAATATATATGTAATACAGAGTGTAACAGCAAGTACCAGAAGGATTTTAACCAGCCTCGGGATTTTTGGGGTAAAAAATATTGATGTCATTTTGTTGTCTGATTACATTTTTTTCAATTAAAAACATAAAAAATATTTTTTACACAAGTCGCAATTGAGTAGTCAGGGGAGTGGTGCGTACGTAGCCTACATAGCGTACAAAGCGTCACTTAACCCTTAAAACCACTCGTGGGGGAGTAGAGTAAGCAGGTTATCGCAAATATTTATGTTTATTTTAAGCCTTACGCGCTTGCGGCTCCGTGTATTCTTAGTATCGCCCGAGAGGTGGTTACTAAAAATATCGCCCGGGCTGACCGGGAACCTAGGGCCTAGGACCTAGGACCTGGGACCTAGGTCCCCCACGAGTGTAGTTACGTAATTAAATTTTACGTTTTTATGCATTGGTGACTCGGAAAATGATAGCCTGGATAATGCAAATCTGAGTGTCAGTAGCTCTATTGCATTTTATGGCAAACACCATAGACATAGTCTTTTCATATGTCTATGGCAAACACGCATTTTATGGTACACATGGAGAAAAACACCGCCATCGCGATCACGAGTTCGAGCGCATAACATTATTGTGCATTTGCCTGGCCTAAGAGGTCCTGCTCGATCGAAAATTGAGATGACTCCGCTTGAAATTTCCATAAATGTCACACGTTTGTTTAAAAAATGTAATAAACTAGTTTTCTTGGATTTGTTATGTCTTTCATTCATTTTAAATAAATAATTCCCAAAAAATGTTTATTTATATTTTTATGAAGCATAAATTCATGGGGGACCTAGGTCCCCCACAAGTGAATTTTTGTAGGCTGAAAATAGCGAGTGTTGCTAAGGGTTAATGCAGCACGGTAACACACGAAACGCTTATCGCTAAAACCCGTTGCGACGTACAGGGATAAGGATGGGAGCAGTAGCGGACGTGTGATTGAATTTTTAATATAAAAAAATGCAAAACGACATCTACATTTTTTAATCCAAATTTACATCAATGGTTAGAACCCTTCGGGTACGTGCTGCTACACCCTGTATATCGTCTAAATTATAACCAATAGTATAATTCATTTTGGTCTATGCATGTGTTCCTTAGACGTAATAACTATTATATAATCATTATTAGTGATTATATATCGTTATTAGTGAAATTATATTGAAATTTTAAATATTATCTGTACCAATTGGCACAAGCTGATGTGTTAGTTTCACTTTAGTATTTACAAGAGAGTCAGCATAAACTGCGATAATTTAAGAAAAAAACATGACATCATTATCACATACCAAGTCTGTGTTCACAAGAATACTTTCCTATACTTTTTGCACAGATGGTACAGAGTACTGATGTAGAGTTTTTAATTCTAAGACAAATAATATAAACATACAAAATCGGGGTTCGTCAGATAATCCGCAATGGAAATTAGTTGAAGCCGGATAATCCGGAAAGTTAACTAAAGGAACAACTTGTCGGATTATCCGGAATGCCGGATAATCGAAGTACGGATAACCAGGACTAACATAACAATAAGTATTTCTAATTCACGAAACGCCGCCTGGACATGTCTGTTGTTCTGTTCTTATGTTGTTTGTGAGACATTTCCGGCCGGCGCCGTGTCGCGTCATTAATGAGCAGAATGACCCAAGGAAGAATGTGGGAATAACATTATAACCCTTCGGGGATCTGAGCAGGTGGTTCGCACTCATTAGTCTATCTACTACACGCCTAGGACACTTTGTGGAGGTCAAAAGATGCCTGGAAGAAAAGCTAGTGGCTAGGAAATACGCGTGGAAGTCAATTAAAATATCTTTAAAGCGATCATTATCAATGTGAAGATCAACTAATAACTTTGAGGAAGACATAAAAATATGCTTTTTGCTGTCATTTGACCATTATCTGTACACATCATACACAGAGGCCTACGATGGCCAAATTTAGATATTGAGAAGCAATAATATTATCGAGCCAAAGAAGAATAAAGAAATAACATTTAAACCTTCAGAATTTTGAGCAGTTGTTTGTTTCACTGTCTTCAGTACTGAAATTACACGTCCAGGAAACTGAATTTGAACAAGCTTAGAAGAGAAACCAAGTAATTACTAGGATGCGTACAAGAACGAAAATCAATTAAAATGATATGTAAAAAATCAATCACTATAAACATGCGAATCATCTAATGACTTCGAAGAAGAGAGAAGCAGGTGTTTTGCTACCATTTGATGATCTTCCGTACACTTAACAATAATTCGCAGAGGTCGAGAAAAAGTATGGAAAGATAGACAAGGATACCATAATACTTTTTTATAAAGCAATAATATTGAATGTGGGAAATATTCTGATGACCTTTAGAGAGCAGATGCTCCTACTCTACTACCTACTGTGCCATCCAACAAGCATATTATATTTTTATAGTGCTTTACGTAAACCATGTATCACGTAACAAATAGTGGTTTATGAACCATGCATTACATTTTGTTATTTAGAAGTACGAATGTATGGTAACGGTTGAAAAATCTGCAAAAGATCATAATGTTATCTTTAGTGTACAAGACTTGCCCTCAAAGATTGTACTACTGTTCGACAGCTTGAAGAATTTAAAAAAAATGTATTGATGGAACGACACCTCCCTCCTACACTGCTTGCTTCATTAAAATTCAAAAATTATCTTTCCATTGATGGTCGTCTATTATTCTAATTCATTTCATGACCCGCCCTAAGAATTTGATTCGCTTGTTAGTATGCGTGTACGTCGTATATTAATCACATTTTTACCAGCAAACAAAATGCAAACAATTAAAGAAGTTTGGCTGTGGGTAGAACAAGCTTATTTTTCCACAAGGATAATGAAACCGAAATAAAATCAGAATCAACAAAGAAATTAAAAAAGGGAAGATTATAAATTATAAGCAAGTGGATGTTTATTTCGGAGCACGTTACATCAGAATTTATGGTGCATACCAGAAACATACGAGTATTTGGAGCTAGGGGAAGATCTTCAAAAGCTGTTCGAAAAATTGTAGTTCCAAGAACAATTTATTTATCGGCGAAAAAGAATATATGACATTATCTAGGGGAAAGTACAGCAGGGATGGCAAACACGCCAGTTATATCACAAGGATAGTTTTAGTGACACAAGGGCGGAGTTAGAAGTTTGTAAAATACATATCATAAGAAACAATAAAACACGTCATTCAATTCACCAGTCTCCAGTTCGCGGGTTAGTTGTCGGCTACTGCGTGCTGTGAATTACTCTCCATCTCCATTGCACAGCCTTACTTGTGTGTGTGCAAGCAGTATGATTCATGGGTTTACTTTTATTTATTTTTTATATAAAATACTTTAAGAATGAAAATTTTAAATAATTCACAAACTATTGGAAAACCAGAGAAAAAAGTAGTATATTTATGAACTTGCGTTGTCGACTTAGATACACGTGAAGAATTTGAAAACCTATATGCTTTTTTTAAACAACATTTGAACTATTACTAATAAAATAACTTCACTATCCCAGTAGTGGGGTTGAATATAAACGTGTTACCTATGTATATACTAGAGAGGGTTGCGTAATCCAATGACCCTTTGAAATTAACAAGGTGCAGGCAGGTGTTTTTACTATATTAGGCCATTGCTTGATCATTGAAGAGGTCAACAACTAGCCAGAAGAGGCTTTCCAAAATACAGACAATTATAATTAAGGCAGGAAGTTCGTAAAATAAATAACGGAGCTTTCGGAAACGCCATGAAATCAAATAAAATAGATTATAGGAAAAGATATTATTTTTATATATTTTTAGGACTTTTAGGTTGATGTACATTAAAATTAATGATGCAACGTACTCGTATCAAATGGTATTTATTTGATTGACTAGACACTGGACAGCAATTAATATTTGATTACGTCGTGATTAAAGCATATCAAGAGGAAGTTTTTAAAGGCAGATGCGGATTCAGCTTTAATGTCACAAGTCAGGGAGGTCGACATTCTAAGAAAATATACTTTAATGGGTGGTGTGTTGACATTATACAAACGTGATTATGGGTTTTATGGAGAGGAGTTGAAGTGTCTGATATTTTGTTGCGGCTAGTGGGACTGGTGACTTCGTGGCAGGTGGTGAGAGGTTTAACTCTGGGATTAAAGATCACGGTATTGAAAACCAGCGAGATAAAAAAAACAACGGTTTTCACTAGATTTTATAAACGAACAACAAGTACAGAAGAAAATTTATATAATCATGAAGTTGAAAAACTCTTTATCGAATCGTACAGCTTTTTCGTCGGAATTTCTAGGTCAACACACGCAACATTTCGTGTTGTATAATTTTTTAAAGATCAAGCTGTAAAAAGGAAAGTAAAATTTGCAGCTGAAAGAAAAATACTATTTCAACACCAGGGCTCGGAAAAATAGAATATAAGGCTTTAAAAACGGGTATGTAAATTTGGAAAGGTACCATGCGAAATTCTTGACTAACTAACCACGCAGGGCTAGGTAGTTAGGACGGATCGTCAATCAACTCTCGTTGAATTATTCGAATCCATTCTCAGCTTGACCAAAGATCTTTAGAATAACGAATTGTTTGAAATCTTTGGAAACAGTTTTCATAAACAAGTCGCGTCGAAAGATTTGATCTAAATGTCAATTTTTTATCACATGAAAGTAGGTATTACACCAGATTTGTTTTTAATCTGTGGTAACAATTATGTAAGACAGAAAAAGGCAGTTATATGCTAAAAATCTTCAAAGATCCAAGAGCAATAATTAGATTGGTATAAACGTACGAAGAGTCTGCTTTATTAAAAAAACCTAGGCCATAGTCACGAGAACAGCAAAGTCCAATCTTTTAAAAATAAACTAAATAATATTTAACAACCAAACTATCGAAAAGCTAGACACTACCAAAAGTAATTGCGTGTTGCACAGTCCTTATAAATTTGACCCTTAAAAGGGGGTCGATCAGGTCTGCCACAAACAAAAGGAAAGAACGTCTGGTTCAATTACCCCTTTCTTATAAACTTCTTTCTTTGTTCCTTTTGTTTAAACATTAGGATATTAAAAAAAGGGTGAGAAATTCGGGCAATGTAATTCTAATTTGTTTAAGTAAGAACATTTTTTGTTTAGTTCGTCGAGTACCGTGGAGTAGGAAGTAGGTATTGCGAGTAGTAGTTTTGCATGTTCTTTTAATGTTTTATTAATTTAAGTACCACAGGAGCTATGCAGGTGCCAATCTAATGGCATAAGGAAGTGGAATGACATTAAATTACGGGAGAACTATGCAAACGGCTTGTTCTTGAATGTTCAGAAAACATTTGATAGCAAATTAATGATATTAAAAAAAAAATACATTTCTGGTAAAACGTGAAGTAAGTAATTGAAAATAATAACCGAAAGATGAAATAAATTAAAGCAAAGAAGCGTCTAGGTATTTTTACATTATATATTCACACAAGAGGCCCACATTTTTGGGTAGGCTGTGTGGTGGGTTTTTTAAAGGAAAGGACGGAGAGGAAAGATAGGAAGATCTAAGAAGGAAAATATTATAAGGGGTGGGTAGGAATTTGGGGGTCAGTGAGTCCAAGAGTGACGGAAGATTGTGTAAGGCGATGGATTGAGAGAGTCCTGCTGGAGAGATTAAAAAGTCTCCCTAAACCAGCCTCTTCAAATCCGACGCGCACGCCGCCAAGACCTAGACAATCCTCATGCCATGCCCCTGCTAAGTCACCAAACGCAGCAAACCCACCAGGAATGACCTATGGCAGAGGTGTCGGTTATCCATATGAATGATTCCCGGGGAGGCGGTTCCCATATCCGCATCCTAAATAGAATTTATGACTATTTTAGAGACCTCCATGAAAACATTTATAATTTTTAGCAAATACAGAGAAAGCCACCGAAAGCCTAAAGACAAAGTTACGACGAATATATGCAATTAAAAATACAGAAGTAGAACTTACACAATCATCATTCACGAGGAAGTCTCGCCCTGTGAAAACAGGAAAAATTTCACAAGGAATAATTTAAAAACCCGAGTGGCACAAAAGTGTTAACAATAACACCCATAAGTAGACCATTCAGGTTTTTGTTCGACTCTTTTCCAATAATGCTGCGGCCTAGACAGAAGACAGCTGAAAGACTTGCAAATCGAGCAGACCCACTTAAAGTAATTGCTGCTCTCGAGTTTCTACCACACGGCTCACTTTGACGGGAACACTGAGTCGTATTGACACCTTGATGAGGACAATCACACAATACGGGGTAGACTATTCAAATTGCGTGATGAAGAATGAAGAAGAGAATTATTAAAAGAGATTATAGCCATTGAATGCAGAAAGCGAAGAAGAAAATGGAACACCGCAAGTGTCGCCAAAGAACAGGAAATCTTGGAATCAAAGGAAGAACTTAATAGAATTCTGCACCCAAGTATGATGGGAATAAAATCGAGTCGTATTGGCACCATAATGAACACTGGTTCGCAAAGCAGAATAGAATATGACTGCAGAGAGCATAATTCGAATTGCTTGAAGAATAATTAAGAGATTGAACAGAAGAAGAAATTGGAAGAGCAAGTTTGGTTACACGAAATTGTTTTCAAAGGACAAGGATTTTTGGAATCAAACGAAAAACTCAACGGTTCCGCTCTCGAAGCTCTCTCTATCATATTCACGCGGCTTCCCGAGACGGGATCAATGAGTCTTATTGACCATTGACAGTATTGACACCATGATAGAGACAATCACATAACATAGAATTGACTATGGAGAGAAAAATGCAGAATGGAGCATACAATTAAAAGAGATTAATCTAATTGAAGCTTTCAATTAGTTCAATCAGCAAGAGAAGGAGAAAATGGAACGCTTAGTTTGATTTTATGAAAGTGTCGCCACGGCAAGACGAAAGATATTTTAGATTCAAAGGAAGAACATAACCTACCTTCAGTGTACTTCAGATGATCTTCAGAATGAATAGAGAACATACCTGAAACAAATAATAATAACATTATTAATTAATAGATAGATACCAGGTGGTTAACTAATTTTAATTGTGGTAAAATAGTAATCGTTATTAGATATATAAACAAAGGTTTACGTTGTTATCTTAGTTGGCTATTGCCAACCCTCAGAACATTTATAAATTTTCAAAAGTACTTAATAACAACGACTCCGGAATTCCCTCTAACATGTATTTAGATAACAAAATGGCCGATAATCCCCAAGAAGTTGTTAATCTTTTTGCCGAATTCTTCAGCAAAGTCTATGAATCAACAAACAACTTCCCCATTGTTCAAAGCCACAACATCCAATTATAACCAGATCGACTTCAATCAGTGCAAATTTGAAGAAAGCGACATTAGAACCAAATTAAAATCTCTCGTCCTAAACAAATCGGCTGGCCCTGATAACATTCCTCCAATCTTTTTATCGAAATGCCTATCAGTCTTAACTTATCCTCTTACTAAAATCTTTAACTTGTCCATAAAAACTGGCACCTTTCCGGAAAAGTGGAAAACAAGTTTTTTGTCTCCTATTTTTAAGAAAGGTGATAAATCTGATGTATCTAACTATAGACCCATATGTATTCAGTCGTCAATCCCTAAAATATTCGAATCTGCTCTGCTCTCAAAACTCTCGCCTGAGATTAATAAAGTTATATCACATCTACAACACGGTTTCATAGCAAACAGGTCTACTCTTACGAATCTGATGATCTATCAGGAAAAATTGTTTAATAGTATGCACAATCATCTTCAAACTGACGTAGTATACACCGACTTTAGTAAAGCTTTCGACAAAGTCTCACACGAAATTCTCATACATAAATTAAGATCCTTAGGAATAACGGGGAATATTTTGAAATGGTTTGAAAGTTATCTACACAAAAGAAAAATATCAGTCAAACTAAATTCATACTATTCAAAACAGTTTGAAATATTCACCGGGGTTCCACATGGGTCACATCTGGGCCCAGTGTTATTTTCCTTATTTATAAATGATATAACTACCATCTTTGAAGGAGTTATGATACTTTTGTTTGCGGATGACCTTAAAATATATAAAACAATTACGAATCTTAACGACTGTTGCATATTACAATCAAATCTAGTGAGGTTACAAGAGTGGTGCGCCCTTAATGAACTTTTCCTCAATATTGAAAAATGCCAAACAATTACTTTTACTCGAATCAAAAGTCCCATTAAATTTCAATACAGCATTGATAACATTTTCCTAAAAAGGGTAGAACAAATCAAGGATCTCGGTATTATTTTTGATAGTAAATTAACTTTTGTTCCTCATATTAATGTCATAACTAATAAGGCAATGAAATGTCTGGGTTTCATTCTGAGGACGGTCAAAGAATTCAAATCAATTAATTCGTTTAAATTGCTGTACACTGGGCTGGTGAGATCTAATTTAGAATATAATTCAACCATTTGGGCTCCATTATATAAGACACACCAACAAAAAATTGAAAGAGTACAGAATAAGTTCTTAAGATTTATTAATTATAAACTCGGAATACTTATCGAAGAACTAAATTATGTATATCTAATGGAATTACTCAATATAAGCGATTTAACGTCAAGGCGTGTAGTGAGCGATTTAGTTTGCCTTTTTAATATTGCGAATGGCAGACTGGACGCCCTCGATTTAACTTGTAAAATTAATTTGAGAGTACCCACGCGTGATACCCGTTCTAATGCACTTTACTTTGTTACCAATTCTACTAATAATTATTTTGAAAACTCTCCAATACAAAGACTTCATATACTCGGAAATAAATATACTTCAATTGACGTTTATCGACATCAATCGATATCTAAATTTAAACTCAGTATATCAGAACATTTAAAATAAAGCTATAAATATCATGCACTATATAGCACCTTTATCGATATATTATTGTAGCTATGTTTCGATAAACACGTACCAAATATGTATAACAAAGATTGCTAATTATAAACATAAATAATGACAATCTTGTCTTATTTCTCTTTATAATTAAAATAACTATCTCACATTAATTTACGTGACCATATATTCTATTTTACCTGCTTTGTGTCATATCTAGTGTTATCTATGTTTTGTTTCTTATATCTTATGTTATCTTTATTTTTTTCTTACAGTTATATTATGTTTATATTATATTTTGTTATTTCCTATACTTTACCAAAAACATGTACTGCACTTTATGTAAAAGCCCTATGGGCATTTAAATAAATAAATAAATAAATAAATAAATTAAAAATAGGAAATACGCTCGTAATAAAACGAAGCCTGGTTGCATGGAAGCTTTTCGAGGCAATTAATTTAGCATAATTTTCAAAATGGGTTTTGAAATTATTAATAATATTTGAATTTAGAGCAATAGTTATAGACATCAATTTTAATTTTTTTTTTGAAAAGAAAGACAAACATTCCCGGGTTACGAATAATCCGACAATATTTGAAAATCTCCTACTGCCACCACAGTAAGCGGAAAATGTTGGTTGTGTCGTGATTATACTTAGCCAGCCGAGGAATCGAATACGGAACGCCTGGGTGGGACACAAACGCGATGCCAACGACAGCCACTGACCGGTCAAAAATAAAAGAAAATTATTATAATTAAATAATCAAAACACTCAGTAGAAAAGTGGAATAATTGGCGCGAGGAAATAATATTATTGAGTAAGCTGGTAAAGTGTGTAAGTGTGAGTAAATTTCGCAAGTCAGCTTAATATTCAATCTTCAACCGCAGACCTTGAATAAGATGAATATATTTTGTAGGTCGTATTGTACATTTTTGAAAAGGCAACGACATCCGGCAAACTTCTAAAAAAATTAAATCCTCAAAGGAGGACCTAAGAGATAATTTTAAATGTTTCAGTTCTATGATGTCTTTTGGGATGCTAAAGAAGTATTTTTTTACGAAATAAGGAGTGAACATGGGTCTTGAAAAGACAGACAGAGGCCGACAAATAATTCCATACTCTACAAGCCATGCTTGTTTAACAATTAGTAGAAACGATCACTTCTTATTCGAATTTATTATTTATTACCCCCAGATGAAACTCTAGAGGTAACCGTCCATTCCCTGATCCAAAGCCTTCCGTGCTTGTGTGCCTTTAGGGCTTGTAAAACAAATATGATCATGGACTGTACTGTCATAGATGTGACGCGTAACAATGAAATGGTGCATCAAAAACAAAGTTGGGGTCAGAAGTGATCCCTGTGGAACGCCAGCATTTATTGAATGTGAGAAAGAGGTGAAACCGCCAGTATATGTTTACACCGACCTATCCATAAAAACAGGACAATAAGGAGCGTCTGATAAATTCTAGTTTTATGACAACTGCAAGGTAACCGGATATTGAAATGATAAAAGTAAAAGGAGTTACTTCATGTTGCAGACGCAGGTTTTAATGAAGCTTTTTACGCGTGGTTTGGTTCGATGTGGAGCGGACAGGTGAGACGAACTCCAAGATAAGGCGTGACGAGAAAGTGATTTACGAATAATGGTCGACGATAGTTAAAAAATTCTAATTGATCCAAAGAATTCAGAGCGAAATTTAAAACGTCTCTTTAGAAAATCGTAAAAAAATAGACGAAAAAGATCAAAACAATCAGATAAAAGTTAGCACATAGATATCTAAATCACACATTGTCTCTTTTTAAGGGTCCCAACTGTATTAAACCCGCAGAACCTAGTAATAATTCCTTGCACTTAGGGCACTTGATATGCGGAAATTGTTGATGCGTTTTTATGCAATGATTGGTGCCAAAGCGAAAACCATTTCTTTGTACATTTTTTCACATAAAAGATTACCAAATGGCCCAAAACTGACTGTCGTCAATTATACGAGATGGAGATTGAAATTTTAATTTTGAAACATTTAATTTATTATTAATTAACATCATTAAAAAAATAATCGTCATCATCATCAAGGCATTACATCCCAGAGTGTGGGGATTTGACCTGCACTACAATATTTGCTTTTTTTATATCAAACTGTTTGATAATGCCTTCAGAAGGCGAAACAGCTGTCACGCGTATAAAAGCAGAACTTGTTCATAAATAAACTGTTTTTATGAATTGAATAAATAAAAGTATTATTGAATACATAAAAGAAATAAAAAAAATCAGAGTGTGCAATTCACACGCGGTAGAAGTGAAATCTTCAGAAAACTAAAGTAAACAAGAGTGTGGAGGCTACGAAGCACCACACAAGGAGGAGATCAAATATACTATCTCATTCTCTTGCAGGCTAAATCCCATGTATGAGTTTTCACTTCGAAAATCCTCCACAAATATTGTCCACCGGCACCGACCCTCGCCTTTCGCCTCCTGACCTCCGTCCTTCCCACCTACCCCAATCCTCCTCCACGCATTATAGCAACCTCTTCCTCGGTCTGCCTTTGGGTTGCTTCCACTGGGGCATCAACTTTTGGCGTCCTATCGTCCGGAATTCTTTCCACGCGACCAGCCTATCGAGGACCTACATAACCTCACAATTGGGTCATTCTCAGGTTTTCAAATACATGATTTATCTTTATGCTAAAAGATCCTTTTTCTAATGCAGGACCAAAAATCCACAGGTCACAAAGACTGCTGGCGTACTCTCATCATTTAATTTAAGGCCCAATGTCTCGCAACCCCAGATAGGTCTGATTTTCGTTTTATAATTGGGCAGTTTGGTTCTTTTGCTAAGTATTTTCAACCCAGTAGGCCCTTACATGTTTGGTAAAATTTGCAACCAGCAAGTAAATAAAATTTTCAGAAGCTTAAATATTTACTGATAATTTAACGATGCCTATAATTTGGTGAGATCACCACTTTCACAAGAGAAGCGTTATACAAATAATTAGCAAAAAATAACTTTTCATTGAAAATAGTTTACACACTCTCGTGACGCAAGTGAAAAAAATAATAGAGGTGTTAATTATGGAATAAATAATAGAATTGCTTGAATAAAGTTCAGCCTCCCAAATGAAATTTAATAAATTCTAATCTAATCAGTGTCATTATACGAATGTGAGTTCACACGTGTGGTAAAATTCAGACATCAACAGTAATGTTTATATATGATGCAAGTAATACAGGATTCGAGTAGAGCTAAATATAATTTTTTATTTTTTTTTATTTTATTAATCTATAAACATAGGGTTTTACATAGGGTTTAATTGACGCCTGTCTCACTAGGATTTACCTGTGTTGAGACAGGCTTAGAGGTACATATTTAAAATTACAAAGTTACATACAAATTCAATTGAATACTATAAAAATGGAAAGGTGATTGGAAGTGTGGGTAAATACTTTAAAGAGAGTTATGTAAATGTAGGAAGAGATGATGTACAGTGAATAGTAAATCCTGTCAAATCTATTTATGGGATTGATTAATTAATTTGACTTGATTCTATTTTTAAATTATTTTACATGGATTAGGTCGTATGCAAATTATTTACTGTCTATTTATGATTTACTTTGCAGATGTTTGCAGTAGTGTGGCGTCCAATACTTACAATAGTTGAAATAGTTCTAACAGCAGACACAAAATAAATCAATTCAGGATATTAATACCCTTGGATCAGCAGCGTCATCAGCTATTGGAAGGTTGAAGGAACCAAAGCGCACAAGAAAAGATACTAAAATCGGTGACGAGCGTGCTTACCTAAACAATTGAAAATGTTTTATGCAACAATATTCATAAGCGTCTTTCACAGTAATGCGACATTGAAAAAGAAAAAAAAAAGTAAACATATTAAATAAGTATTGATAATTTCGTGTTTAAAGGGGTAGGTATTCTAATCGTTTAGAGGGTATTCTTGTTCTATTTAGATTCGGAATATAACTAGAATCTAAATAGAACAAAACTTTACACGCATTTTTCTCGAAACTACTTTTTTAGAGACGGTTGACACGATATCTCAAGTTCTACTGAGCCAATTTACTTGAAATTTTGTGTGAGCCTTCTCTACACATCAAACTATCGCCCCTACTAGAACTATAACAAAATTTTAATTTTTATTATTTTTACGCCATTTTGTGAAAAAAAATTTTTTTTAACTTTTCCGAGGTACGGGCTATAGCAGCATTTGTTTGGATTAAGAATTAATTTAGTTTTTTTTTTCTGATGACTAGGAGGGTTGCAATCTTGTCAACCATTTTTTTTGAGACCCCCCGCTTCAACACCTTGTAACTTTTAGAACTTAAAATTTTTTCGTTCGATTTTTTTTTTGAATTCTTTAATGTTTAATAAATATTTTGTAAAATAATAGCAACTTAAAATATTATTGTCTTTTTTTATTGCATCTGAAAAAATGCCTATAATTCATGCTTCTAGTCTACAATACCCCCCCTTTAAGTCAAAATAAAATTACAAATATCGCGTAACCTAATATTTGTTTGGAAATGTTTGTTTTTTCTTCTCAATAAAGAAAGGAATGAAAGTTTCAAAATTCACAACTACTTCCGATATTTTTAAAATACTTCAACTATCTTAAATATCAAGTAGAGGTTTTTAAAGTATTTTTTTGTAATTTTAGCAATCGTTTTTAGTTATTTAAAAATCTTATTGCCCTTATGGTGATATTTTACAAAAAAATTGCGTCAAAAATTATAAAAATATAAAACTCGAGATAAAAAATATTCACGGCACAGAAATATTAGTTCGTGGAGTATTTTTTCAGTCAGTTCACAGGTCCGTAAAGATCTCAGAACACATGTTTAAAATTCCTAACGAAAATTATGGGCGCGACCCCGACCATACCGTCAAAACACCGAGGAACAAACAAGCCGCTTTATGGACGAACGAAAAATCCGAATAGTCCTTCGGCAAGAGCACCTTCATCCTCGTAGTCATTTTTGTATTCTCGTAAACTTTAGTATACCATGTTCAAAGAATTTGAAGTAGTATATAACATAATTATTTACAATTTACAAATAACATCGAATACGTAAAGTCCAACAACTTCAACACGCTTCAAACGCGACGTTATTTTTCAATCAAATTTTATTGCTTAAAATTCTCAATAATAATGTAAAATTTTCAATCAAATCTTATTACTTAAAATTCTCAATAATAACGTTAAATTTTTAATAAAATCTTATAGCTTAAAATTCTGAATACCAACGTTAAATTTTCAATCAAAACCTATTGCTTAAAATTTCGAATAATGGCCATGACTACCCGAGCTGATCAATATAATAGAAATAACACACCGTCAAAACGAATAAGACAAAACATTTTTTTCATTTAACAATATCAACGTTTTAAACAATAAATTTCATAAAATATCGAACCGAATTTATGCGTAAGATCATATATATAGGGTTCACAGTTTAATTTAATTTTATCTATGCCACATACTTAAATCTGTGTTTTTTATTTCATTTTTAAATATTCTCTTTTTCTTTTTCTACCCACCTTTTCCACCCACAGTTTTCACTATTGTTTTAGTCTATGTTTTTTATGTGTATACTATGAATTTTTGCGGAAACTTCGCTGGTTTATGCAACCATGTAATATGTAATTAGTAATTACTAATTACCTTCATATAATATGTATAACTGTTTGTTTCCCCAATAAACTAAAATAAAAATAAAATAAAAATATTGATGTATTCTACATTCTATATGCATACTACAGAACGCATCAAGAGCATCTCCTGGAGGCCCTGAGAAAAGAATTTCGATCAGGGCCTATCTCATCTTTCAGGATGTGTGGAGAGTATTTTTAAGGAGAGGAATGAGAGGAAGTTCTGGGAAGGAAACAGGTAAGAGGTGTGGGTAGGAATCTAGGGTTCAGTGTGTCTAGGTCATCCGCCGCCAGATCCAGACAAACCTCACCCCATGAACCCGGGCACCCCTGCTAAATCACCAAACCATTGTCAGAGGTGTTGGTTATCCAATAGAGGTTCCCGGGGCGGCGGTACCCATTCCCGCCTCCCAAATTGCAATGTTAGCATAACAAACTTTTTTGGCAGATCCTTTGTATAACTTCCTATCATTGATGTGCAAACGTAATCAATGCTTCATATTTTCATTTCTTTTTTCGCATTCAAAATTTATCTTTCTTACAATAAATAAATAACTAAATAATGGTTTTTCTTTGGTCCACAGATTGAGAGATCCTAAATCAAGGAGATGATCGGACAAATGGCTCGGCTATGCCGCCTTGAAGAGATAACGAGGTACAACCTGTATAGAGTTCAGAGCAGAGTCTGAGAGAGATGAATGAAATGATTTGCTTTTTTCTTACTATTTTTTGCATTCCCGAAACACTGTGTACAGTGTTCACTGTATAGCGTTCAAATAAGGCATGGCGGAGAGGAGAGGCTAATTTATTTAAATATTCAAGCTAGGAATAACAATAATAGTTTGGAAACCAAGATTTGTAAATTTAAGTGCTTACTCAAGGACAAAGTGTGAAACTATATATGTGAATGATCTAAGCTCTATAGTGTAATCCATAATATTAAGATTTAAAAATAAAACACGAATTTCGTAACCGATTCTAGGGCTTCATAAGTTCGGAGTTTAGTGTTATTGTGTTCTGTATTTAATCTAAATTAAGGTATTTTAGTTTTTATTATTGTTAAGATGGCCATTAAAATGCTGTGTTTATGCCACATTGAGACGACTTATTTATACGATTTTGTTTACCGGGCTCCTATTTTTAATTGTATGCTGTTTCAAGTGATTTATTAATATTTTCGATTTACTTAGAAAATCAATCGAGTGAGGCACTTTTTTTAACGGAAAAAGCATTGCTAAATTAAAAAAAAAAAAAAAAAAACAGATCTCGGTCGCTTTTAGCCTAAGAACACCGATACCTATGGTGTAGGGCACTTCAAGTAGTTCGCTACGTTTGGTGATACGGGGTAACGGAATGAGTTAAGCCAAGGTCTTGGCGGCGGATGCGTCTGCAAATCGACTGCGTGGGGGCCAGATCGGGGGAGACTGGTTGAGGGAGACAATTTAGCCTCTTTAGCAAGACTCTCGCGAACCATCGTCTTGCTCCGCAATGGGAGGGATGGATTCTTACGGATTCCTACCCACCCCTTACACCTTTTCTTTCCCAAAACTTCCTATCCTTACTTTCCTTAAATATACCAACCGCACGGCATCTCCAGATGAAAAAAGCGCTAACACTCAAAAATAAATCAGGAAAATACTTTCGGCCACCAAAATCGACAATTAGGGAAATTCTGATTTTTTTTCTTAAATTTCTCGACCTATTTCACATTTTATCAATTTGAGTCTTTCTACGATTTTCAGCTGATCACAATTAGACCAAAAGCTGAAATGGGCGTTCGGCGACAGTTCAAATGATAAAATTTCAAAATTTTCTATTTGATAGTCGTCAAATGCGGTGGGAATTCGGAACACAAATACGGGATGTCTCACAGGTGGCGTTATCGCGAGGAAATCATCAACAAATATTGGGGAAAGATAAGAGTTTATCAATCAACGATTGTTAAAAAGCGACCACAAACACGTGGCGTTTGGTGGGAGACACGAGGACGAGACACTCTGGTGTCACAATATATAAAAGGGTTTAAAAAATACCAATATTTTATAACATAAGTATAAGAACGAATGTTAACGCGTCAACAAAAACATCTACAAATAAAAAAATTGTGATGATGTATTGATACAATTTAAAGCTTTTTGTTATTTCTGACCGTTACCGGTTTCATCCAATCATGGCCATCTTAAGATTGGTCTAGAAAGCCGTGAAATAAAAAAAAATGGAAAAAAGAATAAAATTGTTTAATAAATGTTTTATAATAGGCCACTTGCATGGATTTCATAAAGACTTGGAAAAAATCGTGTGGATAGATTTTTCTCTAAGATTACGAATATGTTACTAAATTTTTTTAGATTTTTAGTTTTTTTTAATTTAGTTTTAGTTAAATTAATCCGTTTTTGAGCTCGTGATGTCACTACATGAAAATGTTCCGTCTATTCAATTAAATTTGTAAAATAGCACAACGATTTTTTTAAAATATACATGCAACACTTTGATTTCCGTAAAATTTTTGAATTTGACACTAATAGTACGGCCACACTGGGGCTAACTTCCAACTGCAAGCGTTTGGACGGTTTGAACAACACATCAGTCTGCGCCATATTATTACAGGAGGGTGGAAAAAAATATTTCTGTAGCGGATAAAAATTGTTAAAATTTTTATTTTTTTTTGCTTTACGAATCGAAATCAATATTATGGAAACCGAATCGCCTCGCAACCGCATCGCCTGTAGGAAATTGATAAGTTACAGCGCCGAATCAGCTGTTCGATGTCCGCCATTTTGAAATTGAAGTTGGAAGGTTGGCTTTTTTTTTTTTTTACAGTTAATACCGCACAAGAGTCCCAACTGCTCCCGTCTGGAGCCAGTGAGACTATGGCATCCCCAATCGGGGTATGTTATGAGGCAGAAGGTAGTGGGGAGGGGAAGGAGATAGGGAAGAGGAAGGTTGGGAAGTACCTGGCTATTCATATCTGGTCACTAAACACGGCTAAAGCCATTTTAAGCAACGTTTCAATTCTGAATGGTGGTCTTACACCAGGGCGATACTGATAGTATCTTCCACTCTGGAACGTGTCGTAAATATACTATATATTATTTTAAATGAATAAATTGTGAAATAACACAAATTAATCAAATAAAATTTATTTGCGCACGCCGGGTTCGAACCCGCGACCTTCGGATTGTGAGTCGAGAGTCTTGCCTCGGGACCACGGAGGCCGTCTGGATTTGGTGTGGAAGTAGCATAAAATTCACTTGCTTTATTGCCTGCGAACTTCGTTACAGGTACTTTATAAATTATGTCCCGTCTTTCCGGTTCATAAAAAATGGTCGCCAGGATTTAAAAAAAAAATACGGAATATATATTTTTTTAAATGTGATGCAAGTGGCCTATTAGATGGTCTTAGGGAAAAATTGACTCCACTTTGTTGAAGGTTCGTAAGTACTCCACCAAATATCCAACCAATTTAGCCGACACACATCCATCATCGGCATTTTACGTATGCCTATATCGAAAATTAATTTTGTCGTTACGTATTAATTTTGCCGAGGAAAGAGTGTTGATACAATATAATTGAAATTATTTAATTAATAATAATTTTTCCTTCAATAATAATATCACATGGAGAAGGCGGGAGTCCCGTACTCGCACCTGATAGTCCTTATTCCTCATACCTCGCCCCAAAAAAATGGACCACGACTTACTTCGCTATTTTACAGCTCTACGACTATAATATATTATTTTGGTAATTTTTTTTTATGGGCCTATGAAGGTGTGGCTCACAGTCGTGAGATCTTGGCTCAACTATTATACTAGAAGAGGTAGCGAAAATTTGAAGCTTAAGAGATTAGAGAAGTCAAATATTTTTAGAGAATAACAGTATTCATGGAAGTGTTGTGTTAAAAATTTTCACAAACTTTTTGAAATGTTGATGTGATCATTTCTGATTTCACAAAATTAACTAACAGTAAGTAAATTGAGTTGTTTTCAATTTGTAAAAAGCCGTTTCTTCTCTCTAAATAAGATTTCAATCGAACTTTAAATTGGTTTGTTTCGTGCGTTTACTACTCTATTTGCAAGGAAGTATTTCCTAGGAATGGATGCAAAAGGATTTTTTGTTCATTTTTTTTTAGTGTCCACAGAGATTCATATTTTTGTCGGAGGTGAAAATTTCTTGGATGCCAGAGCAACTTTTTTTTTATTTAAGCTTTGGTAAACTTGTTCTTTGAGTACATATTCTCATTGCCGATCTTTCGAAATTATCCGAAAGTTATTGTACGATAAAAAAGAAAAAAAACAGTGTGCAATTCACACGCGGTAAAAGTGAAATCTTCAGAAAATTAAAGTAGACAAGAGTGGGGAGGTTATGTGCAATTCACAGGCGGTAGAAGAAAAACCTTTAGAAAACTAAAGTAGACAAGAGGCTACGGAGCACCGCACAAATAATAATAGTAACGTAAGTTTTATACAGCGCAGTTTTGTGTTATTTAATTATTGCGCTTAACTATAATAAACTTTCAAGTAATCCTATAGTGTTCCTTACGAGTCCTTACAAAATATTGATCAAATAATATAAAACAAAGAATATACAGTACTAGCAGACCCGGCCACATGATGCTGTGGCTAACGAAACACAACGCCATTACCCAAGCTTTGTAACCAACGCCGTCTGTTAATTTGCATACATATAAAATCCACACCGCCCGCTTGCCAGCCCGCTCCCTTTATTTATATATTTCAACCAATTTACACAAAACCTTGACAAATTATATAAAAAACCTTCCTCGTGAATCACTCTATCTATTGGTGAAAATCGCATAAAGTCCATTGCGTAGTTTAAAAGATCTAAGCGTACAGACAGCGGGAGCGACTTCATTTTATACTATGTAAAGATATACAAAGCAATGCTTAGATAAATAAATTAAAAATAACAGTGCTGCTTTGGAACAGGTGGGTGGCACAGATAATGATAAAATCTCAACCAATAGGAGACTTTAAAAGTAAGCTCATAATCAAAGCGGCCAATGCGGAAAGATTTCATTCTATCGGAATCTAAATCCTACAGATGTATGTGTTTGTCTCGTTTTAGTGTCTTTTCCGTTTCATAGTGTTTCAAATCAAAACGGTGCTAAAGAAATTTCACTTCAAAAATCTGATGATGAAGTCGTCTCAAAATTACACATCAAAATGTTGAAAAATCCTCTAGTAATGTATACGAGGAAAAAATCAAGCGAGGTAGACACGCAACTAGTTAATATTCAATGTCAACGTTTTGGCCTCCGACCTTCGCAAAGATAAATAATCTGCTGGAAAAAGCATGAATTAAGGGGTGCCAAACCATAACGTTTTAAGTGCCAGAAAATGAAATTTTCAGGAGACACAAAAAACATTTTTAATGGAAAAATAAAAAGAAAAGCAATTTATAAAAAATGGATACCAAAAATATCATTTATTATTAATAATTTAAAACAAATTTTGTGCTCTGCCAAAATATGAAAATGAAAAGAACAAAACGTTTTAAGTGCCATTATTTATGCAGGTTATAACGTTGTAAGTGTCATATTACTTGCACATAACTCAACTCTTTCAATATCTTTATTTTAGAAGGTTTTCATAACAATTTGCTTTCTGGGCTAAATACGGCAACATGCCATTAATGTCTTTCTTTTCTTCGGCAGAAAAAGGTACTGGGGTCTCGACCATGTCAACTTGGAGTTCCTCAAAATTTTCCTGATTAATTCCAGGTTTAAGCACTGGAGTTGATATCCATGGAATAAATTCGCCGTAACTTTTCTTTGTACGAATTACACCAAAATCTTCAGATGTTAGGCAAATCATCGTTGCCGAAGAAATCTGCAGCTTTTTGGTATTAATCATAGTTTTAGCCAAATTCATCTAATTAAAAAAGGTTTTATTATCCATTACCAAGAATGGTTTTTTTTTGTCAGCATTTGCAAAGAGCTCAATCTATTATTATTTAAAACACATTTTCTCGATGTTGACGCACCGTCTTCTTCGACATTTTTAATAAACTAACATTTGCAGCTCAATTGGCACTTAAAACGTTATGGCATGCTTCACAATATTTAGGCTTTAGTGGCAATAATGGCGTTAGTAAGCCTTCTACTTTAGAGTACAAGTAAACATCAGCACGTACAACGTTTTACTGCAATAAAACGCATTTGAGTTCGTATGGCACTTAAAACGTTGTGGTTTGGCACCCCTAAATTATACTAAACTATAGAGGAACCAAAGTTAGTATACAAAGCAAATCGCTATTCCGGGTATTAAAAATATATTTTAATGGATACAAATTCATTCAGAAAAAAATGCTCACAGATAAGGGAATGCTAAGTGTAATAATTAAATGACGGCAGCAATTCGGTGTTAGGCTCTAAAAGTGGAGTAACCGTGTTGCATTATTTGCATAAAACTTATCTATTTCTTTTTAATCAAAATAATCCACACGTTTCGAAACCAATCAAGAAATTTTAATACTAGAGTTGAGGAGCACTTAAGCTGCGTATATATTTGCGATCATAAGCACGAGCCGAGCCACGAATTATAGGAAAGGGACAAAGCAATCGCAAACGAGGCGAAACGCTGTTGCTGTTTCGTTTCTTATCCACAATTCGTGATTCTGCTCGCATGTGTATACGCAGCATCACGCAAGCTAAAAAAATAATTAATAATAATAATTATCATTTTTTTATTTTAACTCTTATGAATAAAACCTCAAATTGTAATATTTAAATAAATGAAGACACTGAGCGAAACTCAATCGAAAATCTGGAAACAGAAAAATCAGAAAAAGATATTTGCACCTCTGGGACTCGAACCCAGGACCTCCCTACTTTCCGGGTGGGTGCTCTTATCCCTTATGGTGCTCTTATCCCTTATGATAAGAGCGCCCACCCGGAAAGTAGGGAGGTCCTGGGTTCGAGTTCCAGAGGTGCAAATATCTTTTTCTGATTTTTCTGTTTCCAGATTTTCGATTGAGTTTCGCTCATAGTGTCTTCATTTAATTTAATAATTATTATTTTTCTGGATAAGCCAACCACATTTTGAAAAGAAATCAATCTTTTGAAATAAAGGGTTAAAATTTTTACGCACAAATACAATGCGTTTACAATAAATAATTAGAAAACTTATGACACTTTTGAAATTGGAAAAAAGTGTTAACAATCAATTAAAATACTTTAAAGTAATCTTCTAAATTTATTTTCACATCTTAGTTACTCATTGATTCTATTGTGCTTACTTATAAAAGTTTATGTAATTTGAATATAATTATTTATTTATTTTACATAATTATTTTTTACATTTTTTGTCTACGGTACCTGGTATCGCAAATGCGACACGTGGAGTGGACTGTATCAATATATTTAAAAAAAATGTTATGCTTGTGAATACTTTGACACAACTATGGGGAATGGTAAACAGATGAATGGGGAAGGAAACTGACTTACCCCTTATGGTTGATGTTCGGCTCAATATTATGGGTCTGAGGGAGCACTAAGTCACTCACTGCACAAGCTTCCATAAAACTGGTCGATGTTATATAAAACTGAGAGAATAATGATGTTCGTTGCACAGTTTCTTTTAACAGACTCACTGACATATTGATTTTATTGTTGTACGGTAGGTAATATTGTCAGTAAGGACAGGTAATTGTGGTACAAAAAGGATAGGTAGGGAGAAATGGAACAAGGTATATAGATAGGTATACATAGTTGCGTCAACAGTACCTATTTGTTTATCCTTATATTTATTAATTTTCATTACAAGTTTATCCTGACGAAGAAACCATTGGTTTCGAAACAAGTAAATTTTTTTATTAAATGATGGCGTCTACAACGTGATTTATTTTCATTAAATTAAAATAAAGGCAGAGCATGTGTGGTTGATCTTGCTGTTGATGTGAGACATGGATCTTGAAAGTAAATACAATGAACAGGTTAGAGGCTTTTGAGATATGGCTTTACCGGAGAAAGCTCAAAGTCCCATGGACCGACATGATCCCCAACACACAAATTCTCAGGCAGGCTAGAGCAGATAGAGGACTGCTTACATCAGTAAAAGTGATGTATCAGGGGAGAAATATCACTTGCTCCAATTAATATAAAAAAAGTCAAGATTAGAATTAGATCGAGGGTTAGGGCCTGGTAAAAGGAAAAATGTCAAAAATGGCACTCAAAATGTCTTGGCTGCGAAATGTACGAGAGTGGACCGGTATTAGAAGTGTGGCGGAGCTATTCCGGGCAGAGCAAGGTAGAGATACATTTTCCAGAATGATCCCCTACGTCGGGGGACCCGATAGGGCACACTAAGAAGTAGAAATTAAAATAATTCCACAAAGTGAATTTGCGATTATTTAAGAAGTTATTTAATTCAATTTCGAAGTAATTAGGAATAATAAAGCGGAAAAATAATTTATTGAGAAACAAGAATTGGCGACCGGCAAAATCAAAGCATTTGAATTCTTGAAACATTCGACACCGAAACAATAATAAAGATAATTTTACTAATAATATTATAACCGTTTTGTTGTTGTAAAAACAACAACATAAAGCCCTCGAGGGCATTTTACACGTGGTCAAATATCTAATATGGCCAAGTCTCAAGTAACAAACAGATAAAAAGTCTAGTAATCAACAGGTCACTAGGTAGTTACAAAATTAATTAATATCTTACAAACCTGTAATCATCATATGGAAAAATTCCCAGAAAAGCGATCGCGGTTAAATTTTTTAAGATTTTTAAATAGTTAAATCCAAACTGCTTATGAAGTTTGTTGGAATAAAAACTAACTGGCAAGTATCGGAGCGAATATTAAATTTATCAATTTGTGGACAAACAAAATTTATTTAAAACTAGCGAGTACCCGGCATTGCTACGTCACTTAAAGAAAGTGTTTGTGTTTTAATTCGGTTTATTGATGTGCTTTGTGAGAAGCACTGTTTGTTAAAATTTACCCCCTGATATCTCCTACCGCTACTATTTCTCCTTTGCAATCCCTCCCTCTGCCCCTCCCATGTCCCCCATCCCTCCCCTGCGTGTCTATTCCCATCACCGTTAGAGCACCCGTTCCCCTCCCCATTTTAAAAAAAAATTTCACTACGACAGACCTCACCATTGTATACAAAAATCTTTGCGGGCATGCGCACAACAAATCACCAAAGTTTTATTGCAATCGGATAAATGGAGTAGAAACGCATACGAGACAAACAAAGATACAATCATTTTTATATTTGGATAGTTATTGACGGCCATAATACAAACAATATAAAATACAGAAAGAAGAAAGAAAATAAAAACTATAAAATGTATTAAATAAGTAAACAAAACAAAAGAGAAAATAATAAATTAGCACGAAGTAAATGAAATCAAAAAAGAAGAAAAACGAAAGCCAAAAATCCTTTTATGCATCCAAACAAAAGCAAAAAATGCACAGCTAACGTGTTTAATAAATACATGAAAAGAGGCATAACCAATAGCTACCTTAGCAAAAGAGTTACCAATGGTGTGTAATCTATTTATAACAGCAATATAATGTAATTATATCCATAATAGATACTGGAACCTTGATCTTATGATCACTTAAAAAAATCTATAATAATTGAGTAAATAAACGGGTCAGACAAAGTTCACAGGATTAGGCACCAGAAAACACGCAAACACCGGCAAAGAGACGAGAGACGCGGCACAATAAATGTATTTTTAGGCAAACAACAAACAACTCCATGGGTAATAAAACTCAGTTTACAGTGTGTCACGATTTAGACGCCCGCTTCCTGTACAAGTAGTTTAAATTTATATAATATAATAAACGTCCATGTTTCTAACGAAGCTGTTATCTTAAATTTAATATTATCTTCATGTAAGATATTTATAGTGGTGAGAGGAATGAATACGTTGTTGAGGATCTATAAGCGATTGCAATTGATTACCAAACGAGGGTCAGATTGATTACGGAATGTCAGTTAGATTACGATACGAAGCGAACAGAAAGATAATATTGAATCTCCGTGAATTTCCAAATTTGAGGTTTTTAAAATATTATTAGAAGGTCATCAAAAGACAAAAAACCAATTTACTGCTGTGGTTGAGCCTATGCAACGCAGAATAAAAGGACAAGACAATGGTAGCTGTTACTTAAATCAACATAAAGACACCAACAGAGGAATTTCGGAGCCTACATTTCTTATGCTAATCCATTGAAACATTCGCAGAGTCGAAACGAAGGACCGCTTTCTCTGTAAAAAAAAAGACGAAAACAAAGCTTGAAGAATTCTCATTCCTTCGTAGGTCTTCCAACAAGTTTTGTTTACTATATTAATATTTGCTTAGAAGTTTAGATTGTGTACTCTAACGCAGCAGGTAAAATAATGTAAGGGAATGCCTAGATTCGTTTGCTTAGGATCTATGCCCAAGTAAAAGGTATCTAAGGAAGTAAATGGAGCCAGGACTTACTTTAAAAGGTCAACGACCCATAACTGGTAAACAAAATAATGATACACGTGTATAAATAATTTACACGAGAAGATATAATTTAAAAAGCAAAGATAAGAAGAGAGGTGTCTAGAATGAGTTGATGGTACATTGATGGTGAAAGGGAGAAGCACGATTTCAATTTTGAAAAATATATAATAAATAGGTTCATACCTACATTGAAACTTTTATTTATAAAAAGCCGTTTGTGTAATGTAGATAAATGTTTTTAGAATACTTCTTAAGGACAACTCCTTTTTAAAAGTTGAAATGAATTGATTTTTTACGCAGGACTTAATGATATATCTAAACAGGTTGTTCAAAAGGTACGCTGAATGTGAAAAAAAATACAATAGCAAAACGCATAACTTCGGGTGACAACAGAATTGGACAATGGTTGTGGACGAGAACGTTACCGGATTCAATTCCGGGTGGGAATGTTACGAAGAAAATCAGCTCAGCAAAAAATAGGATGTTGCAGGATTCTGATTGTCTGCAACCAAAATACTCGCCGAGCTTGTGTTGGAAGATTTTGTATTTGCAAACTGCTTGTAATAGAAGCTTTAACGACGGAAAAAGAAAAGCTTTGTGCAAATTCGACAAACGACAGAGAAAGAATTAAACGAACAAAAACTAATCAATAAATCCGGAATGTACAGAGCAGTGACCGTTTTGTCAATAGAATCAATGTAATGAAATAAAATAAAATGTACATATGTAACAAACGTTTGGGTGGAGATAGGAGACAACAGAAGAAGTCAGGGATACACCGGGAAGACAAAAAGGGATCAAATAATTGAGTGCGTTGTTAGGATCGTTGACACAAGATATTGTTAATTGGATATTTAAACTGGATGGACGGAGAAAGAAGAAAATATCCGCACAATGTATATGATAGAAGAACTCGAGCACAACCCAGGTTCCAGAAGGACATGAAACTATCAAGTGAATCAAATAAAAAAAAACAGTAGAGTCATGTCAAGTCGGTTTAACAGAAAAGCAATGCGAATGAAGGAGTATGTGCCAGGTCAATATGTGTGACGTTCCGTCCTTTCTGCTTTCCAATTAGAGAAAATTGCGTGATGGTTACTTTTTTGTTTATTAGTGACTGGAGCCATAGGGACAATGGCGTCCCAAAGTTGGATACAATGTGATGCTGAGTGGGGAGAGAAAAAGGAAGGTTGGGAAATACGTGGCACTTCATATCCGGTAACTATATACTTTTAAATTTCGGGCAATGTATTGATGAGTCGTGGTCGAGTTCGTCTACCAAACTCGAAGGTTAAAGAATATTGGAAGTTAAAAGTTGAAACTGATTATCTTAATTGATTACGATTTCTCCCTAAAGCGACATTTCTTCGTGGTTTGTAAGGACGAATTCGTATTCATCAGCTGAAAGAACCCGGTTTTGAACGGGAATTTAACGTCAAACCCCTTGTCTCAAACTCGTTTGAGAACGACAAAACCGATCGATTGAGAAATGGCAAATGCGTGCGTGGAACCAATTCCAAATTCCTCCGCGGCTGCTTGCCGGGCAATGCCGGGGACCAGGGACCAGAGGGCGCAGTGGTGAATCCTTAGCCAGCAGGACCGGCGGCCCGTGCCTATGGGCACAATTGGACAATGAGCACCTTTGGTGAGCCGACAAAGGAGGCGAGATCTGGAAAACTGGTTTGGCCTCGCGATGTGGACGGTACTAAATGGTTGAGGAGAGGTCGCAGCATCACGATGTAATAATCGTAAAACTTCCTCCAAATGGCTCCATTTGAATTTCGCACTACGTAGTATAATGTTAATTCCCAAGACAATAGAACCAGGGAAGATGGGTCCCGTGAAAAATTACGGAATTTGTAGAATTCGTGAAGCCGAAAGTATTTATAAAAAAAAATATTCAGGGCCTCAAAAGAAGAAATTCACCTTTCGAATGTTAATGAACTTGAAAAATTACGACATCTATCCGTTGACGTAAAAATACAAGACACGTTATGTTCATATTAATCGAACAAAAATGTAGCACTATTGTGAAAAGGATAACCATGGAACCAAAGGAAACCACGCGCGTGGTCTCGGGAACGTTTCTTCACTCCGAAAATTCATTTAAGCATCTGTCAAACATTTAAACGAAAGAAGTACGCATTTTGAAAAAATAATTATTAATGAATAAAATCGCTTTGGTACCTACTTTAAAGCTTCTCTAGTGTGATTCATAAACTTATCAGTACCAGAATGAAAATTCAGTTCATTGAACTTGAATAATGTTACGTTAATTACTCTTTCATTTCTAGCGTAGCGATTACAGAATTAAACACTGACTTCATAAAACAGAACGATGACAAATCAGAAAATGATAATATAATAATAGTTAAGGTGAGTTAGTTAGTTGCGCCAACATTTAGGTTTGCTGCAAACCGTTTGCATTGTTAGTTCATCTCTTCAATGTTCTGTTTAATATGGAACCGTTTCCAAAAGTTGGTCAACCAAGCCTCGTACCGTCTAAGCGTCTACCTACAAGTTTAGCAATTTCACTTTCCGGACCAAACAATGTCTCAAGGAATAGAATATTTCTGTCCTTTTCTCCCACGGTTTTGGGATCTAATATTGAGACCGAGTAAACCCTTGTTTTTTTGGAAATGAAACAAATCACATAACAGTTGATATTTAAGTGATTCTTCAAGAGATTCAACTGCTCATCAAGTGACAGACAAAAGAAGAATTTGCGAAGTTTGAAGAAGTCTTCAAACTTCGCAAATTCACTTTGTGGCGTCATTATTAATTTAATGAAAACAAATAACTTTGTGTACACCACTATTTAATTAACAATATCGAAATGTTTCAAAAACTATGTTTCCTTCGTCAAAGTTTTTTTTTTGTTCTTTTTAGTTTTTGAAACATGTCGATATTGTTAATTAAATAGTGGTGTACACAAAGTTATTTGTTTTCATTAAAAAAAAGATTAAGTACCTGTTTACTACGCACAACAAATTAATAAAAAAAATAAATAAAAAAATCAGTTATAAGCTTTATGTAAGGGTCATTTCATGAAGATTCCCTAAAGACTCCTAAATTTTCCAGTCTCTCAAAATAAATACAACTATACTTTTGCCACTAATCTTTTAATGTAAATTCATGCAAAGTCCAGTGTTTTAAATATAATGCCCTCCGCGTGCAAGACCGTATCTTCTGCAACTATCTTAACGTATCTATTAACTTTCTAATTTCTCGGAAGTGACCTGCCAGGTAAGTATGTTTCTGTATCTGTTTGTAAATAGTTAAATTAGATAGAACCTAGGAATTAATAATAAGCTGTACAGCGCCCTTGAGGTGATTTTTCACAAAAACGGCGCTCTACAAATTATAATTATTTATTATTATTATTATTATTAACACATTTTTTCAGCTCAGTTGCAATGCGTCCTTGGGAATGACCCTGGAAACCAGCCTAAATAATTTGAATCAGTTCTTTGGATGCATTTTTGAGAGATCCAGCAGACCGGAGAAACTCAGGATTCCTAATGGAGTAAAGGAAATGAGGTTGAGAGGACGATCACTTAGATTTTCTTAAAAAATATTCTACCTACTGTGAACAATTGAGTCGTAGAAGCGAACTGTTCTCATGTGACAAATGTCAACCATGTACAAATATTAGGCGCGCGTTCGGCGTGTTTTCCGACTGTGCACCGGTGCCGAAGAGATCAATGGCGCTAGTTCTTAGGAGCATCTCCCATTGACATACCGATGGAACAACTCGGGAGTGTCGTATGGTATTCACATATATTTTTTTTGCAATCCGTTTGTTAAGAGAGGAGAATCTATCAAACGGAACGCGAGTCGAGGGTATTTTTCAAGTATTTTGAAGCTCCAGACCAGATATGACTGTCAAATTCTACCGTGGGGCGAACCTGTGATTTGTGCAGGGTTAGCAGTTGCGTGCTATTGAAGTGCCTGCGGGCCCTGTACAGTACGCCTAGTTTTTCGGAGGCTAATTTAACTCTGCCTTCGATGGAGCCCCCATAACCTGAGCAGGCCACTTGTAGTTACAACCAAGCCAATGGATTGCCTATTCGGAAGATTGCTTCCGTTAAAGGAGACCAGATTTTCATTTCGATCCCTTTTAGAAGTAATCAGACATAATTGGGTCTTGTCTCGTAAGCGAAAAATCAAAAATATTAATTTCGATCTTTGGTCTGTCTGCGATTGTAACTCGGGTTCAATGAACTCGGATTTGAATATATTTATAATATTTAAAAAGATTTTTTTTCATTTTAAAATTTGGAACTGATGTGTTAATAATTCGGACAAGCGATAAGGTTACCCACCTTTAATATAACTTTTTTTTTACAAGAAATATACCGATAATTCAGTATTTGAAATGAGTTTTTCTTTTGTTTTAATTTTCTAAGGTTAATCTTGACAAGAGTGAAGTCAGATTTTAGCTAACATGCGATTATCAATCCTACAACAATAATATCCCGTGATTTATCACAGATCTGCGCTAGTATTTCGTACAAACTAATAAGTATAAAGATTATGTGTTTCAAATACACATTTCATCCACTTTTTGTTTTACTCTAGGAGGCCCAGCGGAAAACAATTCCCCCAGGGCCAATGTCATCCTTGGGGATGCTATGTGGAGGATATTTTTAGGGAAGGGAAGGAAGTTGTGGGAAGGAAAAAGGTATGATGGGTGGGTAGGAATCTGCGGATCAATGATTCCAGGAGTGACGGATGTATGAATCCATCCCTCCCACCGCGGTGTAAGGCGATGGGTCGAGAGAATCCGGCTGGAGAGTTCAAGTCTCCCTCAACAAGCCTCTCCCTGTCCGGCCAGCCACGCAGTAAGTCGGCAGACTCATCCATTGCCAAGCTCTGGACAAATCCTATGAACCCGTGCACCCCTGCTAAGTCACCAAACATAGCGAACCAATTGGGTGACCTATGGCAGAGTGTTGGTTATCCAATAAATGGTTCCCAGGGCAGTGGTACCCATACCCGCCTCTCAAATTGTAAAAAGTTGTTGCATGTTGTAGTAATAAATAGAATCCAAGAAATGTAACATAAAGCTCCCAGCTCCAATGTAACCTCTCAGAATAATAGCCTAATATAAACGACACATGTAACAGTCAGAAAGGTGCTACAACGGGGCTCCCAGCGGCATTACCATACCGTAAACAATCAAGCAGAGAGAGAGTTTTCTCCACAGACGAATTCCAGAAGAGAGAAGATCGGTATACGGAGATAAGGGCCGCGTCTGCGCATCACGGCGCTCGCAGCATCACGAGCGCTGCACCCTTTTCCGAGAATCCGCGTGCAGTTTTTTCGCCACCCGTAATGCGTCCCAAACCTCAAACATTCCCGTACAACTGCTATTCGAGTACCATTTCGAAGCGATTATTTTTAGGAACTTGCGGCAAACGCATTGTGGGATGGCCATTCTGGGATAAAAATATGATTTTACAAGTAAATATTTTTTACAAAATAAATAATGGCCTTTATTACCCGTTTTCGCCTTCACACCCATTCACTAACTTCTAGGCCTCCGTAGTCGAGGGGTAAGGGGCCATCCATAAATTACGTCACACCTTAAGCCGCCGCTACTCGAATTTCTATCGATTTCTTACATCATTTCTCCCTTAAACATTTGAAGTTTTTAAGCTCACCAAAAAATATATGTTATTTTTGAAGATAATATCTAGGTACGTTCCACGCCGATACGCAAATTATATGAAATTCCCTCGATAACAAAAATCGCAAAGTATGCTCCGAAAATTATTTAAACAAGTCTATTTCTATTATTTTATAAGTTATACTTGTGAAAAAATTCACAATGTTTCTTTAAATGATACTTAAGATACCTTCCACGAGATTTTTGCTCTTATTTTAAACGAGTCATGTGTTATCAAGCATTTTTACAATTTTCGCTTCAATTTTATCATTGAAAATATTACCGCGCTCCGGAGCCGGGAAGCGTCGCCTTAAGGGGGTGGGGTAATAGAGAAGTGTGACATTGTGTGACAAGAGGTATGGGGGAGGTCATCAGTGTCAGGAGACGTCACATGCGGAACAAAAATATTTCATCCATCCCGCCCCAACCTAGCCCATTATGCCCCCCCCCCCCCGTTGAGGTAAATATGACCGTGACAATAACTACTTAAACGTTCACGAAAAACTTCAAAATATTACCAGCTATTATATTTACGTTTAAATTGCAAAATATGTGACGTCACACTAGAGGTGGTGGTCTCACAAATGTGACGATGTGTGACAGGGACGGACGAGGGGTATAAAATAGTGAAATTCGTGTGACGTAATTTATGGATGGCCCCTAAGGCTCTTTACTCGCAATCCGAAGGTCACGGGATCGAGTACCGGCGTGCGCAAATAATTTTTTTATTTGATTAATTTGTGTTTTTCACAATAAATTATTTAAAAATAATATACAGTATAATTGCGGCGTGTTCCAGAGTATAAGATGCTCTCAGTACAGCCCCTGGTGGTCTTATTTCATTCAGAATTGAAACGTTGCTTGAAATGATTTTACCCGTGTTTGGTCAACAGATCTGAAAACTCAGGTACTTTCCACTTCCTCATCTCCTTCCTCTCCCCTCTCCCTCACTTGGTCCAGACAGGGTGTGAGGTATTAACATTTAAAAAAAAACTAACAATCACGCAGATTCCACGCAGGTATGCAGAGAGGATGGACCGTCCAATAAACACTCCTTCGCACACACTCCTTTTTTATATTAATACTGCACAAGAGTCCCAATTGCTCCCAACCGCCTGAATCCAAGGATACTATGGTATCCCCAATTGGGGTATGTTGTGAGGCTGAAAGTAGTGGGGGAAGGAGATGGAAAAGAGAAAGGTGTGGGCTATTCAGATCTAGTCACCATAATCGGCTGAAGCCATTTCGAGCAACGTTGCACTTATAAATGGTGGTTTTACACCAGACCGATACTGAGAGTATCTTCCACTCTGGAAGGTGCCGCAAATATATTTATATTAAATAATTAAATAATAGCCTTTATTCAGACAGTAAATTATATAACATTATAACGCCTAGGAGAGAACACAGAGGACTATGGAGACTTTATGTTATACTACAAAGGAGAAACACCGGGCCAATACGGAACAGGATTTTTGATAAACAAAGAATTAAAACCATATATTGATGAATTTATTGGGATCTCAGAACGTATTGTAATGCTTAATGTAAAGCTACCGCCTAAGAATGAAAAGTGGTCAATTGTTCAAGTCTATTCTCCAACAGAAAAATCTAGTAAATCAGAAATCGAGTCCTTTTACTCTACACTATCAGATGCAATAAAAACCCACTCGCACAATATTTATATATTATTTTTAAATAATTAAATTGTGAAATGACACAAATTAATCAAATAAAATTTACTTGCGTTGGCCGGGATTTGGACCCACGACCTCCAAATCGCTAATCGAGAACTTTTACCCCTCGACCACTGAAGCCATCATTCATCTCTTGCTTCATTCACATTCAGACTAGTCTTGACAAGTCAGACAAGCGCGAAACTGGTGAACCTACATCACATATAGAAAAAACTTCTCTTTTTTCGATCTGAGCATTTCGATTTTTTTTAATTCCATTTTGTTCTGCAACTAATGGTTTAAAAAAACTTTTTGGAGCCGTATCTAACCTTCGGTGCATTTTCAAATACATTAAACAGCTGACATTAACCGCCAAACGACCGATTTATTGTCAAATTGGACTTAGGGCTCGATTTCATCGAAAACGAGGACTCAAATTGGTTGCGAAGTAACTGGATATTCAAAGAGCAGCTTTAGCTTCAGCAGTTTAGATTCTGAATGGCGGTCTTCACCAGGGCGATACTGAGAGTATCGCCCTGGTAACCGCAATAATATGAAAACAAACTCCAAATTAGATCGGAAAAACTTTTTGAAACTTTCGTTATTATGTACCTATTTTCGACACTATTGGTGTGCACAAAAACGTTCAAATATGTTCTCTTGACTGCAACGATTTGGATGTAAGTACCAACTTTCGATGCGATCAGTGTGCACAAATACATTAATGTCGTCTTTGAAATGTTTGCTTCTACCAACTTTCGACGCTATCGATGTGCCCAAATAATGTTACATTCAAAAGTGTCGTTTTTGAAATGTTTTGCCTCTACCAACATTCGACGCTATCGATGTGCACAAATATATTCAAAGTTGTCGTCTTTGAAATGTTTTGTCTTTACCAACATTCGACGCTATCGATGTGCACAAATACATTCAAAGGTGACGTCTTTGAAATGTTTTGCCTCTACCAACATTCGACGCTATCGATGTGCACAAATACATTCAAAGTTGTCGTCTTTGAAATGTTTTGTCTTTACCAACATTCGACGCTATCGATGTACACAAATACATTCAAAGGTGACGTCTTTGAAATGTTTTGCCTCTACCAACATTCGACGCTATCGATGTGCACAAATACATTCAAAGTTGTCGTCTTTGAAATGTTTTGTCTTTACCAACATTCGACGCTATCGATGTGCACAAATACATTCAAAGGTGACGTCTTTGAAATGTTTTGCCTCTACCAACATTCGACGCTATCGATGTGCACAAATACATTAAAAGTTGTCGTCTTTGAAATGTTTTGTCTTTACCAACATTCGACGCTATCGATGTGCACAAATACATTCAAAGGTGACGTCTTTGAAATGTTTTGCCTCTACCAACATTC
Source organism: Glyphotaelius pellucidus (assembly GCA_936435175.1). NCBI lineage: Eukaryota > Metazoa > Arthropoda > Insecta > Trichoptera > Limnephilidae > Glyphotaelius > Glyphotaelius pellucidus. The sequence goes on along the minus strand of OW386555.1, from coordinate 22,736,404 downwards.
GACGCTATCGATGTGCACAAATACATTCAAAGTTGTCGTCTTTGAAATGTTTTGTCTTTACCAACATTCGACGCTATCGATGTGCACAAATACATTCAAAGGTGACGTCTTTGAAATGTTTTGCCTCTACCAACATTCGACGCTATCGATGTGCAAAAATACATTCAAAGGTGTCGCCTTTGAAATGTTTTTCCTCTACCAACTTTCGACGCTATCGATGTGCACAAATACATTCAAAGGTGTCGTCTTTGAAATGGATCTTCTTAAACCACAGTGAACTAACTCAATTTGAAATTTTTGAGTTAGGGCTTGATTGAGGGCTCCAAATCATAATCTGGCGCTGCCAGAAAGAAGAACCAATCAGAGAAAAACTATCTATGATTGGTTACGACAGTATTTCTCTGATTGGTTCTCTCTGGCAGAGCTAGATTATGATTTGGAGCCCTAATTTCAAGCTCTAACTCGGAAACTGCAAAAAGTGCGTTAGTTCACTATGGTTTAAGACGATCCAAATGTTTTGCCTCTACCAACTTTCGATGCTATCGATGTGCACTAATACATTCAAGCGTGTCAACTTTAAAATGATTTACCAGTACCTAATTTCGAAACTATCGGTGAGCATAAATACATTCAAACGTGTCATTTTTAAAACGACCTACACCTCTTCCCCATCTCCGCTCCCTCCCCACTACCCCAGCCCCACAACTTATCCCGATTGGGGATGCCATAGCCCCAATGGCTTCGGGCAGTTGGAACTCTCTTTAACGAGCTACCATCTTTCTTTGGTTTGGGTTTCCTTCTCTCCGTAATGTTAAGATTGGCAATTGACTTCAATTGTTGCCAAAATCGTGATGAACCACAGAAACCTGAGATGATTGTTGGTGGGTACTGTTGGTAGTTGGTATATAGTTGGATGTATTCGTCTCATTCCTCAACCTGCAATTTTACCCTCCTCCAATAAGGCCCGGCCGCACTTCACTTTTGGCTGTGGCGTGCGGTTTGACTTGTCCGGTTATTTTTATACTCTTTTCGGCGAAGCGATAACTGCAGAGAAGAGGAAGCCATTTAACGTTCAGAGCAGAGATGAAATCCATAAAGAAATAAAAAAATATAATAACTAATTACTAACTGCCCCACAGGATATTTCTTCGCAAAAGGTTGACGTTTATCTATGGGGTGGATGTGATTTTTAATATAAATCTACAGTTTTATTCCGAGATTGATGAAATTTTGCACACTTGACCTTCAACACAAAAGGAAAAGCACTCTACATAAGATTTAAAAAAGCACCCTTTTCACCTTTTCCACCCCCAAAAGCAGAGTTTTTATACGTCTTAAGGCGAAGTTTAATGCTAAATCATTAGCAAATTTCGATTAATTTTTACTACGAATCGGTTTACAATATAAATACACTCAACCAAACTGCGATGTACAGTGGTACCGTAGAGATACGAGTGCCCTAACATATGAGATATTTGAGATACGAGCCGTCGAGCGAGCGAAGTTTTACTTTGAAATAAGAGCAAAATACGAGGAACGCCCGGCTGCACACGACCTACCGGTTTGTGTCTCTAGGAAAATCCATGGGCCTGTTGGTGGATGTCAAAGACGTGAACGAGCTCTTCGAGGAGCACTTTCAAGAACTGACAACCGAGGATTTACAGTTGCAGCAGCGGAAAGAAATTGGTTTCAAGGAGGAGCCAGAGGTGGGGGAGGTTATCTCTACAAGCGAGAAGAAGAGATCTTGGGAATGTGGGAGAGAGTTTCACAGTTCGTGGAAAAGAAACACCCCGAAAAAGTTGCAACTGGTCTTGCATAGGAGCTATTTAATGAAACTTGTCTAACTCATTTCCGCAATATTCTGAAAGGGAGGAAGAAGCAAATCTCCTTGAACAGGTATTTTTTTAATCCGGCGAAAAAGGCAAAGACCAGAGAAGAGAAAAGCAGTGACTACAAATAAGCATTCAGTAGCATTGTTGAGTGTAAAGTTGCACTTAATTGACAAAAATACAAATACATTTCATAAAACCAGTATATATATTTTTTTAAATGAGCTCCACACAGGAGGCCCGAGAAAAATAATTCCCCTCAGGGCCTATGTCATCCTTGGGGATGCTGTGTGGAGGGTTTTTTTTAGGAAAAGGAGGAGAGGAGAGTACTGGGAAGGAAAAGGGTTTAAGGGGTGGATAGGAATCTGGGGTTCAGTGAGTCCTGGTCATCCGCCTCCAAAACCTAGACAAACCTCACCTATATTTCTTGACATTCTCTTTTATTATGTTCTAATACAATATTTCTCATTCATAAATACATTTTTCTTATTCAAAAACACGTAACAAGAACAACTGGGGTGGTATTTTGGGGGATGAAACGGATTAATGGCATTTCAAGTAATTTCAATGGGGAAAATTGCTTTGAGATTCGAGAAAATTGCTTTGAGATACGAGCAAGGTTGCGGAACGAATTAAACTTGTATCTCGAGGTATCACTGTACTTCAATCTCAGTGATTGAGATTACTTGAAATTTGTTCGGGAAAACTCCAATAAAGATCGATGATCGTCGAGATTATAAGTTGCCTTAAGTCTTTATTACATCGTAAGGACGTTCTGAAGCGTATTAGACACGAACGACGATAATCGACACTCTTCCAAGGTACTACTTAACTGACATCTGTTGACACCTAAAAACTACGTATGACAACTAATACACTGACAATACCTGTTTTAGGTATACGATATACTGACAATATCTGTTGAAGGATGCTGAAACTATACGTACAATCCTTTACACACCAAAAAAATAATTTTTTTTTTCAAGTCAAAAGGCGTAGTAAATATCTAGTACGGATAGATGTGAGCTATTTAATTCATTTGGATTTTAAATTATAAAATACACCCCATTAAATAAATGGATTATTAATGAATTTAGAGGAGACTTCGGCAATTCAACATGGTCTCCATTTGTTTCATCGTCGAGCAATGTTTACCCTTTTAGGCTGCGGCGGTCACCGCTTTAGGAAAGCATGATATTTCCACGGGATCGAGTGTACCGGGCGTAGCCGGGTACATTCAGTACATCGGGCACATAATTTGGTCCACACGGGGATATATACAATATATTTGTGGCGAAAGTTCACAACTCGACGGATGTGAAAAAAAATGTCGGGCAGATATCCATTTATGGTAACTCGAGATTACGCTGGTACGTTATAAAACAATATAATTACTACCAATTTAAGGCAATCACGATTGAAGTTAAGGCGGTACACAACCCTAATAATTTTTGTTTGCTCAAAACTCACATATTAATCATTTCCGGCGAATTCATAACTATAACAACTTTTTTACTCCAATAGACCCCTGCGGATGCAAGTGCTTTATATTTAAAATTAATAAAAACAGTACCTTACCACTAATATATTTTACGTACAACTATTTTAAAACTTTATAACCAGTTTTTCAACTATAAAGTTAGCCGTAAGCTCCAGATTTTATTTTTCTAGACGATGCATTAATAACTTCGGGAGATATTAATTTAGAAACATCTTAAATATGTGTAACACGTTCTTCAGAATTAATTAAAACGCGGCGGAAAGGTCGAATCTCCAGGCCCGCTAGGGCGAATTTGACCGTAGGTTAGTCTAATACGCCGTGCCGTGGGCGTAATTTATTTACACGCTTTCTTCACTTACGTCGTTAATTGCACACATTATTTGTCTTCATTTCTTTGATAGGGCAAGTTCACAGTAGGTCCGTCCAATACACGGGTCACGAGTCGCTATTTGTATACACGGGTTCTTTACTTACGTCGTTAAGATTCTGAATATATTTTAAGGTAAAGTGTCGTCTTAATTAATCTTAACATAGATCGGCACCATTCGGTTTCCTTTGTTAATCAGCCACCTTTCTTTATTAATTAACTAATAACTTCATTTTGGCTTCTATCCGACAGTTGATTGAAAAAGAAACAGATAATCAACGGTAAAATTCATTTTCTATTTATTAAATTAAAGAAAGACAAACATTTACTACAGCAGATTTCATGTGGCACCTCAGTGCTCTTTACTGGATGCATGGACTCCCGATGCCGTCGACTGGCTAAATAACCTCAACAGATGCTCTGTGTTATTTTGATTCAAGAGAACTCGACACTGAAGGTGCCCAGCTGACGATCGTATATCATCGGCTATTTCCGCAACCGTTCGGGCGTTAGAAACTCCGACAGTTGCCAGTGTTGCCACTCTACTAAGGTACTAGTTAACTGTCGAGACACTTCAAAACTAAACATAGGTTGGCTACACCAGTGGCAGTCCGCGAGTTTTCAGTGAGCTAGGGTGCTAATATTGAAATATATGACGTTATTGACGTTGCTGTAGCTGAAAATGATTTTTTTTTTAAATTTCAACTTTTCAATCTTCGTACAAAAAGTCGAAATTTTGAAAAAAAAAAATTAAATTCATTTTCAGCTACAACAACATCAGTAATGTCATATTTTTCAATCTTAGCACTCTAGCTCACTGAAAACTCACGGACCACCACTGGTAACTACCTATACTGACGACATTGAGACAACAAACATAATCCTATAAACCACAGCATTCATCTATGACTTCCACTGACTCTTCTCCACCACACGAAGAAGGCGAATAACACCACAAAAGTGCGTAAGGTTGGCAGAAAATATCATTGAGTTGAAAAATTTATCACACATCTTAATCATTGCATAAATGCACAACTTAAGTCCCTTGTGCATTGCATTGATTCACCATGATCATTGTCTTTTTTGTGGCATTCACGCTGCGTCCAGTTTCTTTAATCCATTGCATTGGGAATATGAAAGATGCATTTGCATTCAGTGAGCCTTTTCATTCCACGTTGATGTCCAATGTACGTCAACTCTTTAAGCAATTTGCAGTAACTTTGGCATATTCTTGCTCATTTATAATGAAGATTTACGATAGCAATTACCAGAACGTTAAAAAAAGCAAAAGTTAAGGTAAGAAAATCAAATAACGATTTGATCAATAAGATCAAAATCAATAAAATAAAAAAGACAATCGAAAACAGATTTAAAGAAAATTCATTTCGCGGCTTCAAGCTTTGGGCAAAAATCGGTTTTCCCCAAATTCCTTTTCATAATTATTCTGAACCAGAAATATAGAATTATCGTACCCATAGCAAGACCACTAGAGTTATAGAAACTCGTACCGTTCCGTACTCGTATTCTCTTTCTTTTGTGAGATCGAGATAGATCTCGGGCGAGATCTCCTATCAGATTTGTGTGATTTTCTACGGCTGTTATTTGCTTTTTCTATGGACCGATGTCAGAATTTCAGCTGTGAGTTGTCACGTATTTTAATTTAGGTCGTTTTTAACACGAATTCCTGCAAGTATGCATGATTATTTATTCATTTAACAGCCGTAGATAATCATACAAATCTGACAGGAGATCTCACTCGATATCCACCTCGATCTCACAAAAGATAGAGAATAGCTCTTCAGCTGGCTTAATCTATATCCTTGTGGGAACTATTTTGTGAGATCTCCTGTCAGATTGTGTGATTTTCTATGGGCCGCCATAGAAAATTACACAAATCTGACTGGAGATCTCACAAAGTAGATCCCATGAAAGACATATAATAAGCCGGCTGATGGGAGACCACCAAGAAAAATCAGAACATTGCGTTGGTTGGATTGTCTATGGCCGTATTTTGTGACCAATTATGTTCAGGCAGGTACTACTTTCCTCGGTACTCGTCTCATCTCATACCCTCCCAATCCCTTCACACCCCCAAAGATGTTTTGAGATCCGTTTGGAGACGGTCGAGCGTGCAAACTCGGCCATCCGGACAAATCCGCCGAGAAACCGGACATTATTACTTTAGAAGAATTTGTGCCTAAACTGCGGGAAACGCCACAACGCATAGAGCGCACCTAATTACGCAGGGAGGCAATTGAATTCCACCAAAAAAACAGAAATATTAATAGGTACGACGGGAATCAGCTTAATTAAGTTCTTGGTGTCCTTTATTAGACGGCTACACCAAACTAAACACAGAAAACCTCATCAAGAGGATTAAAGCTGGCAAAACGATATCATTTTCACATACATAAACACCTCGCTAAAATCTGCACATCTGCCCTGATGATGAACACTACCAAGAAGCTTAAAAAAATTAATCACGACAACAAACAAACCGGTAAAAAATGTCACAAAATCCTTGCTATGACAATGTGGAATATCAAATTATCTTTAAAATATATTGGTGAGTCGGTGTGCGAAACTTTCTCGTAGAGACATCACCAGGAGGCTTTACCACAAGGAGGGTTTAATTTCTGAAATCCATCTCAAACTCATTTCCGTCCCGATCTCCCTTCTGTGGTGGAACCCTAAATTGCATACCCACTGCATACCTAAAAAAAACAAAATTACTTTTCAGTTTTAAGAGCAAACAAAATGAAATCACTGATGATAATACCAATTTATGCATTCCTTGGGACTTTCACGATTGATTTTCTGCATATTTCTATAGGGTGTGGAAACAGTTCCATGCCAACTCAGAATCAACTCAACTCGACACATCTTTGAAAAGTCATTAAAAGCTATGAAAAAATAAAATTGAAAAAATACCCATAACCTAACCTAACGCAACCTATTACACCAATTTTTTCTTCATATTTTTATGGTCACTTTCATTGACTTTTTGAAGGAAGTGTTGGGTTAAGTTCATTCTGAGTTGTCCGGTCACCGTGGAAATATGGATTTTAAATCCAAGCAAATGCTGCAATCGCAATAAACTATAATTTTTTTGACTATCTGAAATAAAAACAGATATTTTTTTACCAGTTTTTTTAACTTTTCCGAATTTTTTTAAAAGATTAAAAATTGAAATTTTGTTATGGTTTTAATTAGTGCGATATAGTAATGCATACAGAAGGCTCACACCAAATTTCAAGTAAATTGGTTTTGTAGAACTTGAGATATCATGACAACCGTCTCGAAAAGAGTAGTTTCGAGAAAAACTTGTTTCGAAGTTTGATTCTATTTAGATTTTTTTTTATTGTAATATAAAAAAACATGGGTTACATATATAAACATATATTTTACAAAACACTTAAATAGAGGTCGTTTTTGGTCATGTTATACCCCATCAGAAAAGAGGAGCTCTTGTGCCTGATAGGGGAGCCACGATTCTTAATTAGGTTGTAAGTTATAGCATGTTTGTATAAAATATTTACTTTTTATTGTAAGTTTTAATTTTTTTTTCGAGAATTTCGAGATTCTAATTAGATTCCGTTTAAACCGCGACACTAAAATGGCCATAACTTTTAAAATAATTCGAATTTCGAAAAATCCTTTTAAGGAGATATTTTTTAATATCTATTTTTTTTTTAATATCTTTTCTAGACTAGAATACTTGGTTAAATATAATATATACCTAACCAAAATTTCGCGCAACCCCTCAATTCCTTCATAATACGCCATCATGTACTGTCATTTGTACTTATGACGCGATATAAATGTACAAAAAGTGTTTTTAAAAAAACAAAGATTCGTTAAAACTCGAAAATCATTTATTTATATTTATGCTTATACACACAGTTTTCAAGTATTCCAAGTATTACAAAAATGTCCATAATATAAAACATGGTAGATAGTAGAGTGAAACACAAATAACAATTATTGTATGTAGATCATTAAAACTTAGGCAGTTATGTTTTGTGAACACCTCACTAGGAAAACCAGTGCTGAGGTGTTCTCACAATTTAAAAGTGTTATTAGACCCTACATTTGCGAAAAAAGGGCACCAGGGGTGTAATGTTACCAAATTCCGCTGTTCATATAAACAAAATCGAGTGATGTAAATAAATCATAATCAAAAGAGAGCACGAAAAGAACCGCGAAACGCGATATTTTGATGGTCCTTCAAGCCCTATCATATTATGCAAGTTGCGTGTAATCACTGTTCTGATAAGTCCTAGAGCGGTAGGTATTGATACTCTCATTATCGTCTTGGTGAAAGACCACCATTCAATCGAAACGTTGCTCGAAATGGCTGGACGTGCTTATAAAATAAATAAAAATACCTTCAGTATCGTAATTTTTTTCGAGAACAAAACAGAAAAGTAAATTCGCCCTATTGGGACTCTAATAAAAAAAAATATCACCTTCACTGATATGAAAGCTACAACTTATCGAAATTCCACACTCAAAACTTATCAACACCCAACATTCATTTCTCAGAAGGACGTGCACAAAATACAATAATATCTTTTCAGACGATGAAATTTTTCATTTGTCCTCAGGTCAACTTACTAAATGCTTGTTAGAAAAAATTAGAACAAATTGTTACCTCTGTATGTTATTTTATTATTCTTATTATGTTTTTTCTTTTTAATTTAATCTTGTTTTCTTTTAACATTATCCTGTGATGTGTGTGTTATTTTTATATAGGTCCATGGTTTAATTACACATTATCTATCGTTTTTTTAATATTTATTGTTTGTAAGATTTTCTTTGTGTAGGATTTTCTTTAATTGATTATCTATTGAAGAAAGAATTTCACCCGAAGTAGGGTATAAACTGGGGTATAAACTTGATGCACTAATGTTTTTTGAAAAGAAATACAAATGTCCAGCGAACTTTCTTTTTGTAAAGGACATGTGAAAACAAATTATTTTATATCAAATGTATATGAAAGAATCCAAAAAATGTTTGAGCATACAGGTTGTTTTTACAGGTCAAAATGAGGTAACCTGGTGATCTGAGGTAACCCACTTGGTGATAGATGAGCCGTAACTTGGTGAATGATTTTTTTTTTCAGGAAGGAATTACAAAAAAAAACTTGGCGCAAAGAATGTGACCTGTTATTCAAAAAATATTAACAGGAATATGAGACATGACTAAAAAACTTATAAGAAGAAAATGACACCACAAGAACAAATACGAAAAATATACTAAAGGAATGGGCCAATTTCCACAGGCGAAATTGTTAATAAAAAAAACACTTACCAAATAATATAAAGACCAGTAAATTACTGTGATAAATTCTAACAAAAATATAATGCGTGGATTCCAACTGACAGCGTCCGAGAGAAGTGTTAAATCGGTACGTGTCGGTAAAGCAGCAAAAATTGTTAGCGTTCAGGGCTGCCCCTATGTACCCACCAAAGGTATGGCGTTGAAAATAAAATGGAATGGAGGAGACAATAAACAAACTATCGCCAAGTTATGTATTATAGCAACGTTATCACAGTTTACCTTGCGCGAAACTAAGATTACTTAGGGCACACTGACACCTCCAAGAAGCACTTCCATCAGTTTAACTCTCCAGAGGTCGCAGCGGTTGCATGTTCGAGACCCGACCCGGCGGATGCGGTCAATATTATAAGTTGCCGATGCTGACCACCGGACTGCCAATCGGCCGTCAACAACTACCGTCCGCCTGTCCCGAGGTGCAATCATGCGAGGAGCAATATAAAAAAAAAGATTGCACGAAACTGAGAGTTGCATTGGTAGCTTATAATACAGAAAATTGCCATACAAATTGGAAAAATTGTAATGGAAAAGAAGTAAAATTAATAGCGATGAATTAGAATGCACTAGATGAGCATATTTATCCCTCCAAATTTAACATGATGCAACATCGTAACATACCTCCCAAATAGGTATGATCCTGTATATTTTCTGCCTGAGTAGTACTTACATATTTACGCGACATCGCGTTAATTGGTCAAATCATTGTTCATATAGTTTCGTATCGGTGATCAATGAGCCAATGCAATTTTTAGCCATAAGTTGTTTTAATGGTTTGTCTAGTTTGTGATTAGAAGTAAGATTGCTGAAATCTGTAACATAAGTTTGTACAGAGTCCTTGAAGTGATTTTTTACAAAAACGGCGCTATACAAGTCATCCAAATATTATTATTATACCACAAACTTTGGTGAGTCATATCTAACCTCCCACTCTTGTCGATTTTTGCGACAAGAGTGGAACCTCACAAATGGTACAATGCAAACCTCCTTACCATTCAGTCATCTATGTTTAAGTCTTTCAACACTCCTATATCATGCAAGCTTTAGTCTGTTATTTCCATTCTTGTCACTTTATATTCTGTTATGTTCTGTTCAAGGTATCATATTTCATAAATCTTTTAATTGACGCTTCTTCAACCAGCTGGCATTCCTCATAGTTGTACCTAGTTTGACAGGCCCAATTTCTTAAATACCTCCAAAGATTCTTTTATGATCTTATTTTGAAGGATTTCTGATGTCCTTTGGTTATGTTTTAGATGTCCCAGCACGAGTCCTTGTCACTTGCCACACGAGAGTTCAACAGAGATTTTATCGGAGTTTAATGAGAAAAGCCTAGAATTATGTCTTTGATGGAATTAATACCAAATATGCATCTGTCGGCCAGAGTGATTCAACTGCTATTTGTTGGCTGCATGATTAGATACCTGAACTTTTTATAATAACGTATAATAGTTGATTGACTAAATTACTATAAAGGCCACATATTTTTGAACGTATCTGAATCCTTCTTCCATCTACAATCCAGACGCCCATGGCGGATTCTCCTTGGCCACTGGAGCGACCACGCGAAATAAATAAATTTACCTCGAATGCTCAAGAATTTTTTTAATTTTCCGCCAAAACAAAAAATCATACCTTCGAATTTCAACATGGAGACATAAAAACTTATTGTAGTGCTGTATAGCCAATGAATTAACCTGTATTTTACCTTTTACCTCACATATGTAGGATTTATAAAAAAAATCGTAAAGTTTATAACCGCGCGAATCCTGATTGTGTTTGTGACTTTGAAACTCCGTGAGAGGCACTTATTCGAGTCAACATATAATATTTTAGATTTCTGTAAGTTGTCTGTGGTGTACTTGATAATGAAAGGTGCATATCGGTAAACAGTTGATCAGAAATTCTGCGTGAAAATAGGTATTTAAAAAAATTATTTTTATCATCGTTCTAGTCTACGAAATTCGGATTTGCTCATCCATAGTCATAGTAGATACAGCATTTCAATAGATTCGTTTTAAAATAAATGGCTGGCCATGGAAATATTTTAAATAAATACAATAAATGTTTTACGAATGGTAGGAAAATGTGGTCCAATTTTGGATATAAAAGTGGTCAATTTATCGACCATAACCGCTCCTTTAACAAAATTATTAATATATTTATAACATAGAAAGACTTCTCAGACGTACACCGATGTGCAAAAGCCAGTCTAGTGTCCTGTATATCAATGAGAAAAGCATGCACCGCCTAGACAGATATAGGAAATTGCACACGAGCTTTTCAATACGCAATAAACGCATCGGTTGTATTGGCCACTGGCCAGTATGGGGAGATAGATCAATTACCGTTTACTCAGAACTCACAAGGTCACTGATAAAGATGCAATTTGAAAAGCAATTTGTGATTATTTGTGCCAATCCGATACATGTGAAATAATGTACCAATGATAAGCACCTGCGTTTCTTTTTGGGTTGAGAGAATGTTTCTGCTGATCGCTGATGATGAAGTGTTTATTTCTTTGATCTGATCTGCAGACCCTCGCAACTAGGATGAACGAAGTATGAAGATGTGTATAATGATTTAATGATGAATGTAAGGAAGGCCAAAGTCATGTCATAAAACACAGTGTTATATCATTATGATAATAAACTACACTTATAAAGGGTGCGGCAGCATAACTTTCTTTTTTAAAATGAGCGCCATTTAGTCGGATGATGTCGTAGCGGAGCGTTAGTGATCTCGTTCGAGAGGCGGAATTATAAAGTTTTCTCCCGACACAATTTAGTCGCCATCATGCGTTGGAAGAGTGAGGAGCCCGCCGTTTGCCGTTGAGGCATACTTTTCGAACGAATGTTCTGTGATCGCGTGACATTTGTCACATGAGAACGGGTCGCTTTTTCGACTCGTTCTTACGTTCAACAGCTCGGCTGTGGAACGGTTTGCCGGTCTCTGTGTTTCCTCCTTCCTACAACATGGGTCTCTTCAAGACCAATGTTCATTCTTTCCTATCCTCAAAAAGACCCTCCACAACAGCATCCTAGATGACACAGACCCTGAGGAAAATTATTTTCCTCAGGGCCTCCTGTGAGGAGTTAATGTAAAAAAAATAAAAATTAATAAACTTAATTCTGGATAAACAACAAAGCGTAAATTCAAAATTTATTACAGTATGTCGTACAGTATCTCATAAAATTTATTTTAGTTTGACGTACTTTTCAATACGGTAGTCTAATTAATAGATCTTTTATATGAAGGCGAGTGCAGAATTTACATCGTGAGAATCTTCGTAAATAACACCGTACTAAATCTCCGTCCTTATCTGCACTATTAACAGGTAACCGCGCGTCATCTGTAATTTCCCTTTCATCTTCCATCCGCGATCTGCATTCTGGATTAAAATGCAATCCATCATCATCATCATTCGTTGCATTTCACGGTCTGCACTGTCTGCAGCCAGCCAGGGCAGTCGGCAGTCGGCACGCATCATCGGCCGGGTAATGACGTAATGGCCGCAGCCTCGTAGCAGTTCTCTTTTAGTTTAGTGGATGCTGGTTATCTGAATCTATTTAGTAATTTTATGTAAGTTAATCAGAGTAGGGCTGGCTTTAAGTATATTTTAAGTCAGAAGAATGCAGTTTGAGGGAATTCTTCAACTCACGATAAGTGATGGTTTATAAGCAGGTAACAATGATAGATCGCTTCCAGCACGGATGCATTGTATACCTACAGGAGTGGAACATTAAAAAACGAATGTTCTAGATATTGTTGGCGTCCAGCGTGCGTGCTGACGCTAACGGCAGGGTTGGAGAAAGCTCTCACATATTTAATACAATTAGCTGCTGTATCTGCCCCAAATAATAACTAGCTCAAGATTTGGTACAAGCAGGATTCCTCGTAAACTCAGGGCTAGTGCTTGTGGTTCGGAACTTCACGTTTCTCCATTGTCCCAGGGCCTCCCTCGTCAAGCAAAACACGGTAGGTTATCACATAAACAGTTTATTCAATTCTAGGAGACACAATAATACATAAGGAACGATCCTAGCTGAAAGTTAGTTTGAATGTCCGTCTCTCTTCTCTATCACGCGTGGCTAGGGTTAATACATTTAATTGCACACAAAGGATAACATGGTAATTGACTCACGTTTGGTTATGGGCCAACAGCGGCTTCACACACTTGATTCTCTCAGTCTACGCACCGTCCATCGGGGAACGGAAGCGCACAAACGGCGTAACTGAACTGGTGTCGCCCATGTTCACGCGAACGTGGGCCCTGTAAGCCGGCTTGCTGAAGACTCAGGAGCTTGCGGTCGGCGGCGCGTCTCGCGGCCGCTCCGTTTGTCGCTCGCGGGAGGGGATGGTGCGCGCGCATCTATATTGGCGGTCTATTTTGTAACGTAACAATATTATGTAATCATAATTATAATTTTCACCCAATTACATTATTTTCATTTTTTATTTAACTTTTATGAGTAAAAAATCAAATTGTAATATTTAATTAAATGAAGACACTACGAGCGAAACTCAATCGAAAATCTAGAAATAGAAAAATCAGAAAAAGATATTTGCACCTCTGGGACTCGAACCCAGGACCTCTCTCTTTCCGGGCGAGTGCTCTTGACCACTGAGCTAAGGTGTCGATATCCAATTCGGTCACTTTTAACTGTACCATACTTCAACTAAGAACCACCCATATTATCTTCATTTTCTTTAACGCATATTTTTATTGGCTGCCATCTTTATGTATGATTGCAAGATTCAAACCCGAACTAAATGCAATCTAGATGGTGTCTGGATAAATTTTTATCCATTTTATTTAATGTGCGACATCTATTGACTTTTCTGCAAGTCTAGGATGAATATTATAATAATACGGGCATGTGCTTAGTGTGGTAGTCGAAAAACATTTAAAAACAGTATACCTATGATATTTTTACGAATAAAGAATAATTAAAAAAAATTAAAAAAATTATGCGTTAAAGAAAATTAAAATATGGGTGGTTCTTAGAAGTATGGTACAGTTAAAAGTGACCGAATTGGATATCGACACCTTAGTTCTGTGGTCAAGAGCACTCGCCCGGAAAGAGAGAGGTCCTGGGTTCGAGTCCCTGAGGTGCAAATATCTTTTTCCGATTTTTCTGTTTCCAGATTTTCGATTGAGTTTCGCTCATAGTGTCTTCATTTAATTATAAATTATTTTCATTCAACGATGAAGTACCCGAACGATATTTCTTATATTTTTTGCCATCATGAATTTGTGTTCTTTTCTCTTATAACGCCTACCTTTTTATCCAAGAAGAATCTCACAAGGGCCCTCCACAATGTACCATCATTCGCAAAACACTTTTATGTAACAGAATTTGAAATAAATACATAAACAGATTTATAAAGATTTATAAAACATAACGATAGTGAAGGTCCCAATTCAGAGCCTCGTGGAACGCCCGTCTTGGATACGTGTTTGATTATCGGTTTGTGTTACTTTCAAATCCACATAATTTCCACTATTTTGTTCTCAATGCCATGTTGAGGTTGGAGCCCATTGCAGCTGAAAGTTTTGCGGTCATTTAGAGTCCTGCACTGTCTACCTGTTACCTATCGTTTTATTTATGAGGTATCTGTTTATGTTTTATGTAGATCCTACCCCACTAATCAAGGCGTAGACATGTCCATCAGGCACCATACACCAGGCACCAGGCGGCCAGGCGGTGATCTGTGGTGGAATAGTACTTCTTTGAGAGGAACAGGTTCTCGCAGGCTCAAATGTGGAGGGGCGTATAAAGGGCCTGGGCAAACAGGGCAGGCGGAATTTAGAGGTTGAAAAGGACACCGATAACTGAAATTGTTTTATTAATTACCATTGACACATGTTTATTTTTATTAACTCCACGGAGGAGCCTGATATTTCTCTCAGAGCTTAAGTCAACTGTAGATTAAGTATGCTATGTAGAGAACAATTTTAATGAAAGTAATTCATAAAAATATAAATACATAGTGGAACCAGTCACCCTTTTGCATATAATGTGTAATATGCGAGAAAATTTAGAATCTCCACAGCAAATATTTGGACCCTTGTCTTTGTCGTATTATTTCAGGAAGCTGTGTGCATAGTTTTCAGCAAAT
The DNA here is from genome assembly GCA_936435175.1 of Glyphotaelius pellucidus. Taxonomy (NCBI): domain Eukaryota; kingdom Metazoa; phylum Arthropoda; class Insecta; order Trichoptera; family Limnephilidae; genus Glyphotaelius; species Glyphotaelius pellucidus. Next base: position 22,721,247 of record OW386555.1, on the reverse strand, counting down.
AATAATTAGTGAACTTTTTGACCTTTCGATAGCTGTTCGATTGCTTTGAACTCTGTGAAAAATCAGTACGTATTTTTAATATAATGACACTGTTCTAATGTGGAAGTGTTATAATATTTCGATTATGCTAGGTTACCGTAATATTGCGTAGGGGTTTACTGTAAAATATTATACATTATCTAATACTGCACTGTGTTTACTGCAAAAGTTGTATAGGTTGTAAAGTGTTATTATCTTGAATCTAGTTTACGTATTATTATTGCAAAATTGTTGTATATCTTGATCATCAGGTTAACTCAGGTTAACTCAGGTTAACTCAGGTTAACACAGGTTACCATAATACCATGGCATCAGGGGTTTAATGTAAAAGTGTTATTAATTTCGTTGAGGTACGTTAGGTCACCATTATTATCATTATCAAGGTTAGGTTAGGTATTACAATCGCGTTAGGGTTGTTAGTGTAAAAGTATTACGCATCTCGATGAGTTACGTTAGGTTATTATAGTACTAGCTGGGTTACCCGGCTTCGCTCAGGTTAACATTCGAGAGTTTTTTGAAATGTTCCACAATGATGTTCCCGATTCCCTATTCCCGAGCATTCCACAACATACTCCGCCACTCCTTCCAGAACTTTCTAGAGCTCTATGGAGCCGTCTAGAACTTTCCGGAAGACTGTTCTAGAAATTTCAAGAGGGCGAAACTTCCAGCCCTTATATCTTCAAAAGCAGGCCCTTTGGTGTGGTAGATCTCTATCCACCCTGGAGGGGGGATAGAGGTCTACCACACCATAAAACTCCCTTGATCGTACCGGGACGCGTTTCTGAGTTTTTATTGATTAGAGTTTATATTGAATAGAGTTTTACTGTAAAAAAAATTAAAATTTCGAAAAAAGTTATTTATCTATTTTACTTCTATTATCGAGCATAATCTGCATTAAATCTGCAATAAAGTGCACAAACCTCCCGAAGTTGTGCATTTAGCTTTACATTTAACTTGAGAACTTTATCCCCGGACACCCTGTGTATCTCGATGAGTTACTTTAGGTTACCATGACAGTATTAAAGTGTTATATATCTGGATTATGGTAAGTTACCACGCTATTGCAATGTAAAGTCCATTGTCTGATTGAATTGTCCGGGGTTCGTGAATAAATCGCAGAGCCACTGGCAGGGTACGATTCTCACGGCTGTGTATAATATAAAATGCATCGGCGTATAATGTATGTGCGGCATTCCGCGTATGGGCGCATTAGGCCACAGGTTGCAATGTTTCCACGCATTTCACTTCATAAAGACTGCTCCAAATTGAATTGAATTGCTTCAGAAAATTTTAGGCACCGTGTCCTTGCTCGAAAAGAAGAAGGTGGAGAGATATGTTATTACGAATGTTGGAGATAGCGCGCTAATATTTAAAACGATAAAATGGAAGCGAAAATTGTGAAAATGTTTAATAAAACACGACTCGTTTAGAATAGAGCAAAAATTTCGTGCAGGTTGTCTAAAACAAAATTTAAAGATACACTGTGATTTTTTTCGTACATACAACTTGTTAAATAATAGAGACAGACGTGAAAATAAAAAATTTCGGAGCATACTTTGTGATTTATTTCTATCATATAAATTGCGTTTTGGCGTGGGGAATGTATAGATATTATCTTCAAAAATAACATATTTTTTTAAGAGTTTAAAAACTTCAAATGTTCAAGGGAGATACGCAAGAAATCGGTAGAAATTCGGGAAGAGATTTTCTGATTTTTCAAAATTGTTTTGAGAAAAATATAAAAATAATCCAAAATAAAACTATAATTTTGTTAACCCAACTTAAAAATAATTATAATGTCGCATCACAAAGTTTCTGCTTTCTACGAAAAATAAAAAGATTTTTTTTTCAAATCCAGACAAAGTACCTTAAATCTATAATTTAAATGTGCGTAGGTTCAATTTCGGAGGCGTGTATGGGTACTGTCGCCCCGAGAACAATTCATTGGATAACAAACACCTCTGCCCTAGATCACCCAAGAGGTTCGGTACGTTTAGTGACTTAGCAAGGGAGTCCGGATCAATGGGGTGAAGTTTGTCAGGTTTAATTAGTTGAAATAGAAATCATCGAATAGTATTATTAGGCTTGCGTCTGCGTGGTTGAATTTCAGAACCAAACTTCGAGTGCATGTCTGACGCCACGCCATACGCGCCGCACCACAAATAACATCTGTGTACGTGGAATTTCAAAAAAAGCTATCGCTGTAATTCGGTTTTGAATAGGGTCGTGCCCCCCCTAGGTATACGTTAGACGAATTTGTGAATCTGGAGTATCTCTCCGGATATGGAAAGATTGACGCTAATACTCTGTTGTACCATGCGGCTGTATATTACATATGATGTCATTGCCCGTCCCGGTTACCTTGTCCCGGTGACTAGCCATCACTGATTGACAGTGGATACGAGGAACGGGCTAATTTTTGGAACCAGTTCCTATTGGATTTATAAAATGGTCACCAACACTAACTGGGCGAAGCTGAAAGAAAAGCCGCGCGCAGGGCCTAGCAATAAAAACCTGCGGAGCGGGTTTTTAAACGCTAGTACAAATATTATAATTACTAAAATCCTATGGAAGTTTAAAAAAACGCTAAAAATAATAATAATTGTTGTTCAAAAATGCAAACATGCATATAATTTATTTTTTTTACATTAATTCCACACAGGAGGCATGTCATCTTTGAAGATGCTGTGTGGAGGGTGTTTTTGAGGAGAGGAAGGAGTGAACATGGGTCTTGAAGAGACCCATGTTGTAGGAGGGAGGAAACACAGAGGCCGGCAAATCGTTCCTTAGCCGAGCTGTTGAACTCAAGAACGAGTCGTAGAAACGACCCGTTCTCATGTGACTAATGTCAACCGTGTACAAATGTTGAGCGCGTGTTTGGCGTGTTTCCCGACTATGCACCGGTGCCGAGGGGATCAATGAGGCTAGTTCCTCGGAGCATCTTCCATTGTAATACCGGTAGAACAAGGACAGCATTCCCACCTGACGAATAAAGATTGTAATCCGTTTGTTAAGTTAGCAGAATCTATCCAACGGACCGCCCGTTTCTGCACAGATTCGAGGTTTTTTTTTAGGTATTTTGGGGCTCCAGACCAGAGGTGGCTGCCAAATTCAACCGTGGGGCGCACTTGCGATTTTGTTTTCCTTCCAATACTTAAAATTGGTTTTATGACCGTATTATTTTTTCTTTCAAACATCCGTTTCAACTGTTCTTTCAGACGAACTTTCAGGTCTTCAAACCGAGACAACGGGTGTTGGAGCACAGACAGTTTTTTACTTCCTTCGATATTCGATTTCAGAGCGCCATATGTGTGACACATATCGGTGAGCGGCCATGTGGTAATATTTTGAAATTTATGTCCCCGCAGCTAAAGCGAGGCCCCAAAACACGCCTGAAACCTAAACTACTAATATTTTTATAGAAATTGTAACCTGATTTATGATTTAAAGGTTGGTTCCATGTCGAATACCTTAATGTCACAAGCCTACCGCGCTCAGTGTTAGAAGCGGATTTTCGAAAGACACAAAAATTTATCTAATTTATTGATATTCAGTCATACAGCGAAAATCAAGAAGAGCTAATCGAATTAAATATGTTTCCAGTTATGTCCTCTGCGTGGAAACTGTATTTAAATTTCTCTACATAAAAAATAAACGGTGACCAAGTCGAGTGACCTCCCAAGTAAGTATGATCCTGTATATTTTCTACATTTTAACGCAGCCATCAGTTAAATGCATTGAACATTATATGCTTGGTAATATGGTGCTTCTTAGATCTAAGTAAAGCGTTCGACAGGGTCTGCCATGAAACCTTATGGGAGAAATTGAAAGCTAGAAATATACCTACCATGTATATCAACACACTATCCCGATGGCACTCCCAGCAGGAAAACGTACGGTTTACACATCTGCCATAATGATGGACACTGTAACGCTGTCCAAAACGTTGGCTAAAGAAGGAGGTAGCGCAACACGGCATAACACCCCAAAAACAAATAACGAAAATACTTTTGGCCGTGAAAATCTAAAAACTTATCCAAGTACCTTTGTTAGTTATAAATCTCTAATAGCGGGTTTTGTCGTTTCAATTTTAGTTGATCAACTCGACACTTTAAAGCAGTGATTCTTCGCCCCTTTGTGGCCGTTTTGGAAGTCGGGGGGGGGGGGGGGGGGGGGCGTTTATAAATTTTCAGCATTTAGGGGGCGGTGCAGAAGTTCAAGTGGGCATTGGAAGTTCAAGTGGGGACTGGAAATTTTCATAAAATGACCTTTACAAAAGCTTAAAATAAGAATTTGGCTACATTTTTCACAATTAGGCCGTGAAGGCGAAGGTGACAGGTTTTTGGAAAGTGTCTTAGAAGCGATCGGTTCTCTTGTGACAAATGTCAACTAAGCACAAAATATTGTCGTGTTTACAGATTTCACCAGTGCCGAATGAATCAATGACGATGATACCTTGGAGCATCTTCCATTGAAATACCGGTAGAACAGGGACAGCATTCCCACCAGAAGCCTGTACTCTAAAGATTGCAATCTTCATCTACCCAAATCTACTCCTGTGTATGGTTATTTTTTAAACTTATTCACAATATCCAATTGTTCAGGTATTCGGGGAAGTTCCCGCTTTTCCACTGTATTGTGCACTGTTATTTCCATTAATTTATATTTATGCACGTGTGTATTGTATGTTATTAAATCGTGTATTATTTTTTGTAATGCAACTGGGGGGCATTGGTCATTAAAAATAGCTTTGCCTTACAAACAGCCCAGAGCAATAAGAGGCGGGAGACCTTCCAATGCTATGTATGGCCGTCGCAAACAAAGGGCCCTGCAATATGTCGTAAACCAATGCTTATGGAGTGTTATAATTAGAATTCGGAAAATATTATGCATCGAATAACATGCTTCTCATAAGCTCTAAAAAACAAAATCAAAATATATTGTAAATCACCTGGCTAGAAGCAGGGGTTGTGATTTGTAAGTTATGATAAGGATAAAGAGTTTTTAAGAGACAAACATTCCTGGATAATGTTCGGTTAACTATCGGTCGTCATGCTGGCTTATTTAATAACTATTGGATTGAACTAACGAAGCTCTTAGAATTGAATTAAGTAGTGTGAGCGATTCGTAGAATATAATCATAAAACGCGAACATTTTATTCCTTTCGATCTTTGAAAAACGAGAGTGGGTGAAGTATGACCAAAGACCTCATAAACTAATTAAGTACCGTACAGTAGATAATAAATTCACAGACTATCATCATAAAACGTGATCAATTTATTCCTTTCGATCTTTGAAAAACGACAGTGGTTGAAATATGATTAAAGACCACACTGACTAATTAAGTCCCGTACAGATAATAAATTATCATCGTAAAACGCGATCAATTTATTCCTTTCGATCTTTGAAAAACGAGAGTGGTTGAAATATAACTTAACACCTCATTAACTAATAAGTCCCGTACAGTGTCAAAAAGTAAACGCAAACTGCAAATGCATATTTTGGTGAAAAATTTAACATTGCCAATTTATTAATATTTTTAAGGAATTGTTTGGTGTTTGACGTTTCGGAAAGTGAATTATTCCCTGCCAAAATCGGTTTGGCTGTCAATAGTGAAACCGTGCCCGAAATATCGATAAAAAACGGCGGAGGTTACGCCTAACGATCCGATATCGTAAAGTTAAGGATTTCGCTTAAATTAATCTCTCAGACAGACGAGTAAAATTTTGTAAATATCTCGAAGCCAAATTACAATATAAACTATGGAACTCAAAATAATTGACAGGCTTCTAAAGTATCAACTTTTTTTTACTTTGGAATTTTTATGGACAGTAACGAAATGCGATTAAAACTTCCAAAATCGAGTTCTACCCACTGCACGTTGAATGAAGGTAGTTAACTGGACTGCTATTGAAGCGGGCTGACTCTAGGGGTTAAAAGTTTAAATATCTCTGCTGACCTCTACAAACCGCAAGTGCGCTCCACTCCAATGATCTGAAGCCCAAAAATACCGTCGGTTTGATAAATTCCCCTTTATCAAAAGAAGGTTGCAATCTTTAGAGCACAGAACAACCTTATGTCTTAATCGTTAAAAATAGATTAACTTCAAGAGCTTCAGTTTCGAATCAGGAAGAGGCATTTGCAAACAAAGGGCTCTTCAGTCTATACTAAACCATTGCTTAATGCGGAGTGTTATTTATTTTGTCTACGGATGCTGGGTGCGTGTCTGAGATGATTCAGATGAACTAGACTCTGACAGGACAGGACAGAGGACAGATGGAAGGCAGTCCGAGGAATTCGCACGCATAAACTCAGGAAACTAGTTTTACAGGTCTGTCCAACCAATTCCCAGTTTTTTCATCTTCCATAATAACATAATGGTTCTTTTTAGATTCTCTTTGAGATGCCTCTGTACACCGTCTTCGTCTCCAACACCGGCTGTCGAGGAAGTCATTAGTTTTACTGATTAATCAAGGCACTAAGGACTGAAAATAATCATCGTTATTATTTTGATAATCTTAGTTGTTTGATGATGAGTTTCTTGCGACAGAAACAAGTCTACGAATGTCAATCATGTTCAAATTGGTTGGATAATCAAAGAGTTATTTATACAGGGTGCGGCAGCATAACTTCCTTTTTTAAAATGCGCGCCATTCAGTCGGTTGATGTCGTAGCGGAGCGCTAGAGATCTCGTTCGAGAGGCGGAACTATAAAGTTTTGTCCCGACACAGTTTAGTCGCCATCACGCGTTGAAGCAATGAAGAGCGTGCGTTTGCGGTTGAGTCCTACTTTTCGATCTGTGATCATGTTTTGTTCCCAGAGCGCCTCATCTCGATTAGGGGCGATATGGAGTGGCCGGCCCGCTCTCCCGATTTGTCCCCTTGTGATTTTTTATATAAGTGTTTTTGAAATCCTGTGTTTATGCGAACCGTCCAAGGACCCTACAAGATTTGAAGACCAACAACCAAGAAGAAATTGCCAGGATAACGCCTGATATGCCCGCAAGAGTCATGACAAATGACAGAAATTAGTTTACTCAGTGTATGGAGAATGGGTGACGTCACCTACCTGATTTGATCTTCAAAAACTAAGTAAAAAAAAAAACTTTAGTACCTACATTATGAAAAACAATTTAAAAAAATCTGATTCATACAATGGGTTTTATTACGTTGTGAAAAGGGGAAATTATGCTGCCGCACCTTGTATTTGTGATGAAAAAAGATTTTGAGCAAGTCTCAAAAACAAACAAAAAAGATACATTTAATTGTGAAGAATGTATTAAAAAGATCTAATCCGGGGTTAATAAATTAAAACGTTTATATTTTTTGGACACTGGCATGCGAGAAACTATCATCATTTTTATTCATCAATCATTATTTTTAACAGACCTATTTAATCCAATCGAGTTTAAAGGATTTGTTATTTATAATGGACTTTGTCGAAGCATGTGAGGTTAGCAGTCTGCAATGGAATTCTGATACTGATCCTGATGTACGGCAGCGTGTCGTGGACCAGGCAGAGAAGGACGAAAAGAGAGAGTATTTATTAATTTTTAGTTTATTAGGAAAATAAACAGTTTTACATATTTTATTAAAATAATTACAGGTTCCATGGTTGCATGAACCAGCGAAGTTTCGGCATGAAAATTATTAAAAAAAAATACTTAGATTAAACTATACAGAACAGATAACGTGTAATTAAACTGTGTATCTACAATCAAAATAATACATTTTTACATCACGGGATTAACGTTCAACGATAAACATGATTTAAAAAAGAAAAAGCAGCTTAATGTGAGAATGAGAAAATAAAACATGGGTTCGTATTTGACAATTGATTTTCTTTTTTTCTAATACACGTTTAGATAATTGACCTGACGACAAATGGAAAATATCAGCATCTGAAAAGATATTATTGTATTTTGTGCACGTCCTTCTGAGAAACGAATGCTGTGAGTAGTTAGTTTTTGATTGTGGGATTTGAAATAGTTGGTTTGATAATAATAATAGTTTATTCCGGAATGTATGCAGGGATAGTTCAATGCAAATCATTCCATATTTCGAAATAACAAAGGAAACACAAATAATAAGATAAGGTAAAAAGTAAATAACAACAAATAAATAAAATAAAATGATTAAGCATGAAAAACATGAGGAATGAAAAAGTTTGTTTAAAATAATAGATAACAATATTATTAACCGAATTAAAAAATCCTTTTGTTTTTCAGTCGATATGTTATGAACTGGAAGTAGCCTGTAAACATTAACCAATTTGGTTGACGTAGTAGGAATACCACATGGAATAGGTTACCAGCATAATATTATGCTGACCCAAAATCCATTCAAAGCAAATCAATGAGGGTTTGTTCCAAATTTGACCGTTCCCCTTTCAATTACGCAGGTGTTGTAATAACGGATGCTCCGAATGCTCAATATTATCGCTTTAGTTCATTTCACTCTTACCCCGGAATGTTTGGTTTCGAAAAAATAAGGATTGATACCGAAACCCATTCACAAATTTTTAAAAATAAATCCTCAAAATGTTATAAATTTTCGGATCCACGATGTAGTAATAGAATCGTACTATTTCAACATCGTTTTGAAAAAGCATTAAAAGTATGAAAAAAATATTGAAAAATAGGCCATAACCTAATCTAACGTAACCTATTTAACCATTTTTTTTCATCAGAGTAGGTTTTGAAGTTGCATGATTCTGATTTGTTGTTTTCATATCATATTGCTAACTATATTTTTTCTTGTTTTATGTAGCTCCTACAATACATTTTGAACTTTCCAATTGGTGCTGCCTTTAAAATTTCTGGTAGAGTGTTGTATAACTTCATCCCTTTGTAAAGTAAACTGTTCTGCGTATTCGTATATAAGTTCTCAATTTGGGGGGCGGGTGTGGATACCGCCGAATTAATTAATACCGATGAATTCATAAGACAGTCACTTCTGGAGACACCGATCCCCAGATTCCAACCTACCCCTCATTCATTTTTCCTATCCACACAACTTTCTCTCCTTCCTTTCTCTCAATTTGGGAGGCGGAAATGGGTACCGCCGTCCCGGGAACCATTGGATAACCAACACCTCTGCCATAGGTCGCCCCAAGTGGTTCGCTACGTTTGGTGACTTAGCGGGGGTGCCCGGGTTCATGGGATGAGGTTTGTTTTACCTTTTTACTTCCCAGAACTTCCTCTTCTTCCTTTCCTTAAAAAACCCTCCATACAGCGTCCCAAAAAATGACATAGGCCCTGAGGGAAATTAATTTTCTCAGGGCCTCCTGTGTGGAGCTAATGTAAAAAAAAGACCCGTCACACAACATCCCCAAAGATGCACCAGAACTGAGGGAATTTTTTTCCTCAGGACTGCATTGTGAATGTAAAAAAAGTCGATTCTGCTTAGTTGGTAGACCGGCTTATAGGGTCAGCCGGTTATTTGGGACAAAACTCAATATGAAATTTTGTAACTGGGACACTAGAAAAACCTGTACAAGGTGTCGATTTTCACGAAATTCATAAAAGTGCCAATATCTCGAAAACCACCAAATTTTTCTTAGGCCACGTTATGATATTCTGGCCCGTCCAAGGGATACTTTTAGGATACCATTTATAACCATCAATCGGCACTGAAGTGTAAACGGCAGCTGTGAATACTTATTACCAGTAATTAAAACCACTCACTTATTAAACAAAACATCAGTACACGCTAATCGTTAAACATCACACCACGAACAACGAAGACATCATAGCTCGTGAAGGTACAGCGTTACAGAGTTGAAACCGAACTAAAGACACAAGTTTAGACATGTCCCAAGTAAGGACTCAGGACTCGGGACTCGAGGGCAAGGGTCTGGACTCTGGAACCAGTGGCAATGGCGCCCTGAATGGAGCGGAAATACCTACGCCATTTTTTTATTCAAAATAAAACAGAATCCCTGATGGCTTTGAAGGATGAGCCGTATCCGGTGAGCTAATGGAATTATAGATTCATATAATCTGTGACCAGGCCACCCTATTCCTAGGTTTATTGCTATCACGTTCAACTTACAGGGTGCCCATAGAGAGTTGATCTACTTTATATGAAACTAGTGCAACGACTACACTTGTGCTCTTTCCGGCAAATTCTCAACTATAAATATATACTTCTTTATTCCTACAGACCCCTGGGGAAGTATGTTTTTTTTAAATATTTGAAATTAATAAAAACAATACCTTAACCTTAAATATATTTTATGTACAACTATTTTAAAACTTTATAACCAATTTTCCAACCACAAAGTTAGCGATAGTAGTTTTATTTTTCCAAACGTGGAATTATTTCCGGGCGTATATCTGTTTACATGCTTTCTTCACTTACATCGTCTGGTTGCTTGCCGATTGCACGCCAGCGCGCGCCCTATAGCCGAATATAATTAAAAAAAAAAAACCTTTTTGATATATGATTTTAAACCTTATGTATAAAGAAAATGTATGAAGGATAAGGTCAGAATCGCTTGTTCTTAACGTAACAGATATAAGAAACACACCTGGCCACTCAAATAATTATTTTTGGACATTTCTATGACTTCGCAAGTGTCATTTCTCCCGCCATTTGAGCTGTCAAACTTTGAGCGTCGCGGGTCATGAAAAGATCGATAAACCTATCAATTTGTCATATAAACGCAAGTTTATTTTCAAGGAACGTGTTTCAGTAAATATTATATACGATAGCCTAAAATAAACCCACAAAATATTACGTCAAAGTCAAAACATTGCGAAATTTTCGAGTTTCATCAGTAAAAACCGTGGCATTTAAGAGGTGATTCCCACATTATTTGTCTTCTTCTTCTTTTCTTAGATAGGGCAAATTCAACAGTAGGTCCGTCCAGTACACGGGTCGCAAGTCGCAATTTTTATACACGGTTACTTTATTTACGTCGTTAAGATTTTGAATATATTTTAAGGGGGTATTTTAGTCTAGAGGCATGAATTGTAGGTGTTTTCTTCAGGTGCAATTAAAAGAAAAACCAATAATATTTTTACCAACTTCTATTTTATGAAATATTTATTAAACATTAAAGAATCCATTAAAAAAATAGTCGAAATAAAAAAATAAAAAATTCAGAAAGTTGCAGGGTGTTGAAGTGGGCTGTCTCAAAAAAATGACGCGCCCTGGTTGACACGATTGCAACCCTCCCAGTAATCTAAAAAAAATAAATAATAATAATTCTTAATCCAAACAAATGCGGCTATGGCCCAAACTAAGGAAAAGTAAAAAAAAAAAATTCGCAAAATGGCGGCAGTCTGAAATAAAAAAGACGTTTTTGTACCGGTTTTTTTGACTTTACAAATTTTTTAAATTAATAAAAATTGGAATTTTGTTATAGTTCTAGTTCCCGCCATAGAAGGCCCACACCAAATTTCAAGTAAATTGGTTTAGTAGAACTTGAGATATCGTGTCAACCGCCTCGAAAAAAGTGGTCTGGAGAAAAATGGGTTTGAAATTTTGCTCTATTTAGATTTTGGTTAGATTCCGTCTAAACCGCGACATTAAAATGGTTATAACTTTTAAAATAATGCGAATTTCAAAAAATCCTTTTAAGGAGATATTTTTGAATATTTAAACTTTGGAAATATGAATAGAAAAAAAAAGTTTTGTTTTTTTCTAGACTAGAATACCCCCTTAAGGTATATTGTCGTCTTAAAAATTCTTTTATTGCTTAAGCAGTTTTAAACTTTTCCTTAAAATCCTTCACGAAAATATACCACACATTATTTTAAATTATTAAAATTTCGTAGGGATTGAATCAGGGACCTTCGAATTGCTAGTAGAAAGCCTTAACCCTCGACCATGGAGGACGTCAAAAGCTACTGGAAATTTCACACAGTGCTACAAAAATATACAACGGCATCGCACGACCCTTTCCTTAAAACAAATGAAAAATGAAAAAATATATATATTTCAAAGCTCCTTAGCTCACGATGAAAATGAAATACTAGCTGATAATAATTAATTTGACCTTTAAATTCAGGGAAAAATTGCTGTGCAAATTTCATGACGCAAGAACTTACAGCCCAAAGTTTACCTGCTTTAGAGATAACGTAATAAAGAAGTTTTTGTAAAAATATAATGCAGTAGGTATTTCGGCCCATACGAATTAGTACCTAATTATAATTTCGTAATTTCATTATCCTAGATTTAATCAATCCAAAAAACAATAAAAAAGTGACCAAAAGTGATGCGCCACTGATGCCACATTGTTAAGATACCAGACCAGTGGCGTGGCGGGGAAAGCCATCAAAGAGCAGTGGCGGTACGTGGGCCGCGCAAATGGGACACAATATTAATCGTAACGTAAACACTATTAAATCGTTGAGTATGCCCGCACAGTGTTTAACCGAGTGGGCATACATTGTTATGTTATTTGTAGAAAAGTGTTTTAGTAAAACCTACGCATAGCTTTGTGATTTGCGTGGGACAAGTTACTGTAGTCAACACTTTGATTTGTGTAACAATTTTATGTATTTAAGTGACATCTAAAATGGGTGGGGACTTGACGCCACTTGATTTTGTGAGGTGTCTTTTAAATAGTATTGATTGTGATAGGGTTAAGTGTATAAAAACATTTGACATTTTATTGAATTTAATCGAGAAGAATTATCATGATAGTCTGAGGATAATTTGAAACGTAACTCGTAACAATCATTTCATAAGTAATAAAAAGATTGTTGAAATATTCAGTATTGCAATTTTGTTCAGCAGAGCAAAACAATTTTTAATCATGAAAAATAGTTAATTAAAAAAAAACTAGAGTGCAGTTCACACGCGGTTGAAGTGAAACTTACGCCACTCATTCTCAACCAATAGGAGCCTTGAAAAGTGAGGTCGAAATCAAAGCAGCCAATGAGCGCAGTTTGACGCTTCGTAGGTACTGTAATGCGTCATTTCCGTTTCATATCTCAACCAATAAGAGCCTTGAAAAGTGAGGTCATAATCAAAGCGGCCAATGAGCGCAGTTTGACGCTTCGTAGGTACTGCAATGCGTCATTTCCGTTTCATACAAGTTTCAAATCACAGCAGAGCTAAAGAAGTTTCACTTCAATAAATAATTAAGACTGGAATTAGCCACAAAGTAAAACAAAAGTTAAATTGCAATAAATTGTGCTAGGTGTGACGTCACAATACACAATTGCATACACGTATTTACCTAAAAGCTTAAATATGTACCGATTTACAAAATAAACACTGTTTCTTGTAACTTACTCATCTACAACCACAAATCTTTTAACTTTCACAGAATACCTGCAGGATAATTTGGATAACAGAACACAAGTGGACACTGTCTATACCGACTATAGTAAGGCGTTTGACAAGGTCGATCACTCAACCTTGTTAAAAAAGCTTTTAGAGATTGGTATTCACGGCAATCTCTATCGTTGGCTCTCCTCTTATATCTCCAACCATAGTCAAATAGTAGTAGTTGCTGGATTTAAATCCGATTCTGTTGCTGTTACATCGGGAGTTCCTCAAGGTAGCCTGTTGGGACCATTATTATTTAACATCTATATCAATGATGTTGGTAACTGTTTCTTAAACTCGCAAACCATCCTGTATGCAGATGACATGAAAATCTTTTCACCCATAAACTCAATCGAGGACTGTCAGAAGCTGCAAGATGATTTGCAACGTCTGAGCATGTATTGTAATGCCCATTGTCTGGAAATAAATATATCTAAGTGCTTCGTTGTGCGCTTTACTAGAAATAAAAATGTGTTTGTCCATGAATACTCAATTAATCACGTACCGTTATCTATCAAATCCGAAAGTAAAGATCTTGGGGTTATACTTGATAGTAGTAAACTAAATTTCAATAAACATGTCGACCACATAGTCACTAACGCATCTTCTACGCTTGGTCTCATAATCCGAGCCTGTAAACAATTTAAAGACCTTATTACCTTCAAAACACTATATTTCTCGTATGTTCGTAATATCCTTGAATACGCATCTCAAGTGTGGAACCCAGGCTATGCAATACACAAAAATAGAATTGAAAGCGTTCAAAACAGATTTTTAAGGTACCTTAATTTCCGCTCTTTTCGATCTCATGTAAGTAACAAAGACTCTGCAAAGTTCTTCAAAATACAGACTTTAACTTGTGAAGTTCAATTCTACCCCTCCCCCCTCTCTATTCCCATCCTTAGCCTCTTAATCCTCATCCTTTATTTCTCCTCACCCCCCCTCTCACATATTGTAACAAAAAAAAAAACTTATTCAGAAAACACCTTATTATGTCACACATCATTTACTAACATAAGTGGAAGTTTATAATTGGCATAATGAACTATTTTCTTATTGTATTATTTTGTAATTTATGATTTGCTGTTAACTTTCCTAAATAAATAAAATAAAATGAAATAAAATCTGTTTTTGGCGCTAAAAAAATTGCAGTTTCGTATTACAAAACTGTTTTAACATCCCATGAAAGTAAACTATAATAGGGATTTTATTTTTAAAAAAATATCCGATAAAATTAATTAAGTTTTTTTAATAAATTATATATTTCACGTTACGCCCTTGTTTACAATGTCCCCCTTCAAACTTAACCAGCGACACATGCTTAAAAACAACACACATGTTCGTTACGCAGATGTAAACCAATCCACATTCAGAACATTAATTGGTAAGCAAATTCATACGATTGCCGAAACAATGTCAAAAGGGATACATCAACAAGTAAGCAAAAATATTTACCGATGAATATGAAATGTGACCTTTTATAAACATTTCACAGATTGTTATGCTGATAGCTGACATAGTGCAGATGGTTTATAAGTGAATAGATTGAACGCAAAATTATGGCCCCAATAAAAAGAAAGAATCATTGTTATGTAGACGATTCTACCAACTTCACGAACTTGAAATACATAGTTCACTTTTAAGGCGATGCACCACGTTGTGAAATTTTCGAAATCGAGCCGCTAATAAAATAAATAATAACACTCCTTTTATAGATGGCGATAATTAAGTCGTCTGCTTTGATATATGCAAGAAAAACATCACCAAAAAGCGTGTCTTATTTTATTTTGCCAAGTTTAAGGACTTTTCAAGGGGGTGTTGAAGTTGCGTGATTCTGAGTTGCCGTGAAACCCATTTCAAAGTTCAGTTCATTCAGAATTTAATAAGCATCTAAAATATTTTTAGCGATTTACCTCTCAAACCAAAAATACTTGATATTGCATAACTTTGAAGTGCTATTTTTTAAAAAACAATTGTCTATGAGAAAGTCCCATGGATGAAACGCAAAAAGATTAGGTTCAATCAGCGCCCTTGAGGTGATTTTTCACAAAAACGGCGTCATATAAATCATCCAAATATTATTATTAAATTATCGGATTTTTTTGTGTAGGTATTTTAAAACTGTACTCTGCGGAGGTTTGTATGAGGTTATGAAGTACAAGAGCTTGCAATTTTTTTCAAACGTGACAGTCATAATAGTGTCCGAATTCCCAATTTCCTAAAGCCAGTGTGACCAGGACAACCCCAATATTAGGAAACGCTGTAAGGTGAAAAGAAAATGGGGGTAGGAGGGATGGCCGGGAGAACTTCGCAATTAAAATCCAATAAAAACGTAAGATCTCAAAATGCTATTCTGCAACCGTTTCTAGTCAGAAGTGTGATTTTTTACGAGGGAGGTAATTTCCATTCCGGACAGCGATTGAAAATATGAATTACTCCAGGAAAAAATCGAAATCGGAATCAACGCCTCTTTTTGGGTGGAGTTTAAAAATACTTGAGAAAAAGCTTTTGAAAAGGTTGGAAAAGGTATTTGACAATTTATTTTTACACGTTGATTTCGTAAAGGCTTGTAAAAAATATTAACTCCTTTTTACGCATTGTTTATTGTAAAAACAAGGAAATTTAAAATTGATTTCACGGAACAAAGCGACGCGGAGTCTGGGACGCCTATACCCCTTCGCAGGCGGGGCGTAACTGATACGAAATGATTGTGCCAAGTGCATGGTTCTTGTGCCGATGGCATAAGGTTCACTTAAAATCCAAATTCGTTGAGTGCGGGCCGTATTGATTGATGTCCAAAATAACAATCAGAAAATGCATATTTTCTTTTATTTTGTGAAGTTCGGCCGTAAATATAACTTTTTTTGCGATTGTTATAAAAGAAATTAAATTTGCCACATTAAACAATAAAACCATATCCGAAAAGGGGTTTATAAGTAGGAGAGTTTGCAATTGAAAGAGTTTTTTATAGACCTAATACTTTTTTTTTTTTAGACTTATTAAAAAATTTATAAAAAATGACCGATGTTTTTAAGGGCCAAGATATGTTCTACACGCAGTATTTAATTGAAGCATCTCTAATACGTACTTCTAAGCGATCAAATTTTCAAAACAAAAATACATGATTTTGTATGATTTTGCATTATTTCGCATGGCTTCATCTTAATAACTTAGATCTTAGCCAACAGGCCGAGAAGCGATGTTTCAAAAGAAGTTGGTATATGTTCATTCATAAATGAAGCTCACTGAACCCATTTGCAGACTTGCTAAACAATATCTCTTTCCAACACCTCATTTACATGCAATTTTTACAGACGCACCTTTTATGCAACAAGTTGCAAATGTTTACCTCAGAGGCTGGGAAGAACGAATGATCGGACGTCTTTGTTATCGACGAACGTGGGTAGTAATTTAATTCGTATTTGCGTGCACCAGCAATGATACTCGCGTTTGAACGAATCCTTGAACTCCTCGATCTGATCTCCAGGAGTTCCTCTCAAAAAAGGTATCTTGTGGTGACCATGATTTCTCTCGATTGGATCATACAGAATGAAAAAAACCAAACGAATTTCGTTAAAGTAATAAATAATAATAATCCTTGGATAATTTCTATAGCGCCATTTTTGTGAGAAAATCACCTCAAGGGCGCTTTTCGCAAGTAATGTTAAATCCTCTAATTAATCGAAAAAAGAGCAAAATTCACATTCTTACTTCAAGATAGTTAAATGGATACTTCAAACCTCCATAACTCATGATGGAATTAAAGTTATGAGCTGAAAATTATACTTCGATTTTACGATCTAAAGTAACAAACCATCTCAAAATTTACGCTGGTATTTGTAGATTTTTAGGATGTTTAAAGGTGGCCTTCACATTTTAGGATTTTATTTGTGAAAAGATTTCAAAACTCCCCCATAAAATTTAATCCACAAAAATTCAAAGACGTAATATATCAAAGATTAAGTTTTACGAATTCATTTCATTCGGCCGGAAATATAAACCATCCTATAAATTTAATCCAAATGAACATTAATTTGAATGAAAAAAAACTAACAACAGAAGGGATGGATCGCTACGGTTGAAAGGTTTCACTAAAACCCTTTAATTTTTTTTTAAATCTACATTTAAAAGTCACCCTTAAAAAGGACAGGATAAGGTTTAAATTTGCACGAAATTTGTCTACACTTCAGGTTCACTAAACCCTTTCAAATTGTAAAAAGCTGCAAGCTAAAATAACCCTTAAACTGAAATAATGTTAGGTTTAAATTTGCATGACTTTTTGTATAAAGAGGGGATGATGTCATGGTGGACTCATATCGAATTAAAATAAAATTTTGTAATAAATCTTATACTAACCCCTCAGGCCTCGGGCACATTTTGTCTTAAGATCAAAATATTTCAGCTTTGCAATAAAATCCGAAACTACAAACTAGACAAACAATTAAAAACAACTTATGGCTAAAAATTGCATCCACCGGTTCATACGAAAATATATGTACAATGTCTCGACCAATGAACGCGATGCTTCCTAAAAATGTATACAGCACCATACTTTTTGTTATTTATTTTTGGGGTGTTATGCCGTGTTTCGCTACCTCCTTCTTTAGCCAACGTTTCGGACAGCGTTACAGTGTCCATCATCAAGGCAGATGAGCTTATGATGATGGACACTGTAACGCTGTCCGAAACGTTGGCTAAAGAAGGAGGTAGCGAAACACGGCATAACACCCCAAAAATAAATAACAAAAATACTTTTGGCCGTGAAAACCTAAAAACATACCAGCACCATACTTACCTGAAAAGTATACAGAACCATACTTACCTGAAAAGTATGGTTCTGTATACACCTAGTTATTTAGTGGTTAACCTTTAGATTTGAATAAAAAGCGTGATGTTTGTTCTTTTTAACACGGTTTAGATTATATTTCTCACCACGATAGTTAAGGACACACAACGATTTCCAAAAAACCTAAATGAGATGTTCCCGAACAAATTAGCCTGCGGGGTTAAAAATAATAAATTTGTTGGCAAGAAATGATGGAGATTTTTGCAAGGTTTTTGTAGATTGAATCGTAGGTAAAAGTGTAAATTTATAAAAGGATGGTTGATGATAAAATTAAGGAATAGTAATTTATATGATGCAAGAAACAATATTGCACCATACATCAAATGTAAATTTTATCATTAGCTTTTTCTAGCTTCTAGATTC
Source organism: Glyphotaelius pellucidus (assembly GCA_936435175.1). Taxonomy (NCBI): domain Eukaryota; kingdom Metazoa; phylum Arthropoda; class Insecta; order Trichoptera; family Limnephilidae; genus Glyphotaelius; species Glyphotaelius pellucidus. The sequence continues at coordinate 22,702,715 of OW386555.1, read as the reverse complement.
AGCTTCACTGCTGAAAGAATGCTTATTTCTGAGGAAGTGGATCTATTGCAAACCCAGATAATAGAAACAAACGGAAATATCTCATGGAAGCGGGACGACTGTCGTCAAGCTTCGACCAAATAGCATGGATTATAAATGCTACGAGGAAATGTTGCAAGGGGGAGGAATATTGGTGAGGGGAATGAGAAAATTTAGCTAAGACTAAATCGATCAAATTTTGAATGGTGATCTTTCAGCAGGATAAAATCAATTTTTCACAAAAGAGCAGCGGTGATACAAAAGTATATAATATAAATTATCATTAGGCACATATTTTATTGTCACATTCGGGTTGGGGAACCAACGCATCGGCTAGGCGTCTCCAGACGGCCCTATCCTGCGTAATTTTAGCCTCCCTCCATAGCAGTCCCAGCCTTTTTTCACACAGCCTCTGGAGTTGTTTCTCTCAACAATGTCTGGGACTATTCACTGGACGTTTTCCCAATACACGTGATAATATCTTCGATATACGAAATAATTAATTCTTCACATTCAGCAAATTTATTTTGTGGTACCATATTTTATTGAAATTGTTTATTATTTCATCAGGTTAATAATCCAAGCTCATACTTTAAATTTAAATAATGCCTTACCTTAGCAATCGTTCGACAAGTATAAGAAGTGCAATGCTGCTATAACCGCCCTAAAATACGAACTGACATTGACAGGGTAACTTCTTCATAAACCGGAGCGGCGTTCCGGTTTATTCCGGTTTTCAATATGTGCACTGTTTTTTTTAAGACTGACTAAGAAAAAAAACCAAGTAGTGCTGAAATAAAATGACACAAATAATACTAAACACGAGAAAAACTAACCTTGCTTTGGCTTCCAGCAAGCTGCGGAAATTCGCTCTCCTCATGTCTTGCACCGCCTTTATCATTTCCCTCTTGTGCTGCAGGTATGACTTGGGCCCCTCTTCCCTGGAAGCAGAAGAATATGATGTAATGATACAGTGAAAAGTCTACAAGTAGGTTAAATCATAGATTTTAATTGGATTTGTTTTCATCAGCTGCAATCTTATAGAACAAAAGCAAAAAGTAGAAAACTTTTTTTAAGGGGGAGGGGGGTATGGTTTTAAAGGCGAAAAGAGGCATATTTTCATGATTTTTTTTTTAGATATGAGTAATTATTTCATATACACGTTATAGTAAAACATCTGAAGTATCTTGGAAAAAATTTTCAATTAAAAATATCAATAAATAAGTCCGTTAGAGCGAATCTCCGGAGGCGCCACGAAAAAAGTTGTTATGCGGACTCTATATAATTCGTTAACGGATCATTTGAATCAAAAAAGTCGAAATGCGTTTGTACGAGACTATTGGGGCGTTTGTACAATACTGTATTTCTGAAAGGTGCCGTACACATTTTTCACGCCAAAAGCCTCTCACAGAGTTTCGCAACGATCAGTTTATTACTGCGCGAAAATGACTTATCTCCCAAAAATGAATACGAATTTAGTACTGAATTAAAACACTTGAAAATAGATTTGAACTGGTAGACTTTGGTTGTAGGAGACTGTTACTTCGTTGGTGGTAGATTTTGGAACTCCTGGGAAAGGAGAGAGGTCTCTATTTATAGGACCGACCTGGGTTGAACTTTTGTTGCCAGAAACTTCCTATTCTTTGTAGGATATGTGAGTTTAGGCATTTTTCCTGAACGCTGTGTTTGGCGATTAGATTTTGCAAGAATTGTATGCAATAGTTCTCACCAAGTCAGATCAGCTCCTACAAACCATCGTCTCCCATTATTTTTATTGTATTTATAAGAAAATGTACAATGTTTACATATTAGAACCAAGTCACAATTTTGTTGGAATAAATATTTTTCAAAGTGCGGAAAACATAGATAGATGTCAGTTTTCAGGTTATTATTTTAGCACATACTTATTTTTTGGCGCTGATATTTATTTACTGGTCGTAAATGTGACCAATTTATCGTAATTTCGCTCCTCATTTTCTAGAAAGAGAATTTGGTTACGTAATTATTCCCGATTTGGGAACTTCTTTTGTCAGCGTTGACCAATAGTAACTCGGCGGTTGGCAAAGTGGGGGCAACGTAAATACTGAGATTTTTACTCAGCTGTAGTCATTTCATTGGCTGCAGGCTCCGGGTGAAGAGTTTAAGCGGTTGTTTAGAAGGGGTTTGGGACCCGTTTTGATGCTGTATGTAACATCTATTATCAATTGCGCATATATTTCCAATTGATAAAGATAATTGAAGAAACGCAAATGTGTGAGCTGGCGGCACGGTACTGTCTAATTGTGTGGGCTGGCGGCATGGTACTGTGTGGGGACGTAAATTCCAATATCGACCTTTTCAGTTGTCATTTGCTTTTGTTGACACGTTTGATGCATAAATCATTACAGAATTATAAGTATAAACGATAGAAACATATTCACATAACACATTCATGAAACATCAGAGAAATACTTTTTTATACGTATTGATTTCTTTGACACGTTCGATACACTCCCCCTAGTACAGTCTCGACTGTGCTTAGCTATTTCGTTGAGCGTGTCCTTTCCAAATGTCTGTAAGTTGGGATGAGTTCTGAATCGGGTGTTTTATCAGAGGGTGTAGGTTTTAGCAGGCGTGGCAGGCAGGATGACGGTGATTTTGACTGCTGGCTTGCGTGTAACCCAGTGCTAGTTTGAATTCGGGCAGTTCTGATTTGTCCATCAGCTGCGGGAAAGTTTTGCTCTTTTGATGGGAGCGACGGACTCCCCCCGTCAAGACTCCTGTGTGTGGGCGTGGTAGGCAGGATGACGGCGATTTTGACTTTTTGTCGGCCTTGCGTATATCCCAGTGCTAGTTTGAATTCGGGCAGTTCTGACTTGTCCATCAGCAGCAGGAAAGTTGGTCCCTTTTGATAGGAGCGACGGACTCCCCCCGTGTGAGGAGATATTGGATAGTACAGTGGTGCAGGGCTGGCTCAGGTTGGCTGCACTGATGAGGGGCACCACTGTGCTGGCGGGGGCACTGCTGGTGCAAGGCTGGCTCGCCTTGGCTGCGCTGACGAGGAGCACCTCTGTTCTGGCAGGGGCACTGCTGGTGCAAGGCTGGCTCGCCTTGGCTGCGCTGATGAACAGCACCACTGTTCTGGGCAGGGGCACTGGTAGGGCAGGGCTGGCTCGCCTTGGCTGCGCTGATGAGGAGCACCACTGTTCTGGGCAGGGGCACTGGTAAGGCAGGGGCGGCTTGCCTTGGCTGCACTGATGAGGAGCACCACTGTTTGGCAGGGGTACTGCTGGGGCATGGCTGGCGCGCCTTAGCTGCGCTGACGAGCAGCATCACTGTTCTGGCTGGGGCAGGGCTGGCTCGCCTTGACTGCGGTGATGAGGAGCATCACTGTGCTGGTGGGGGCACTGCTGGTGCAAAGCTGGCTGTCCTTGGCTGCGCTGATGAGGAGCACCTCTGTTCTGGCAGGGGCACTGCTGGGGCAAGGCTGGCTCGCCTTGGCTGCGCTGATGAAGAGCACCACTGTTCTGGGCAGGGGCACTGGTAGGGCAGGGCTGGCTCGCCTTGGCTGCGCCGATGAGGAGCACCACTGTTCTGGGCAGGGGCACTGGTAGGGCAGGGCTGGCTCGCCTTGGCTGCGCTGATGAGGAGCACCACTGTTCTGGGCAGGGGCACTGGTAGGGCAGGGCTGGCTCGCCTTGGCAGCGCTGACGAGCAGCACCACTATTCTGGCAGGGGTATGGCTGGCTCGCCTTGGCTGCGCTGATGAGGAGCACCACAGTTCTAATATTGGAACTGCTGGGGCAGGGCTTACAAGGCCGGGCTGGAATTTAAATTTAGAATGTATAATTAGAACTAGGCTTGCTTGCCTTCGGTCGAGTCGCGTATCTCGTCGTAACTCGTTTGAAGGTGAGTCAGCTGGCACCGGTACTTGAGTTGCGTATCTCGTCGCAAACAAGTTGGGATGCGGGCCAGCTGGTGCCAGTAGTTGAGTTGCGTATCTCGTCGCAACTCGTCAGGCGGGTCAACTTGGGAGGCGGTCCAGCTGGTGCCGGCACTTGAATTGCGTATCTCGTCGCAAACAAGTTGGTATGCGGGCCAGCTGGTGCCAGTAGTTGAGTTGCGTATCTCGTCGCAACTCGTTGGTAGGCGGTCCAGCTGGTGCCGGCACTTGAATTGCGTATCTCGTCGCAAACAAGTTGATATGCGGGCCAGCTGGTGCCAGTAGTTGAGTTGCGTATCTCGTCGCAACTCGTTGGTAGGCGGCCCAGCTGGTGCCGGCACTTGAGTTGCGTATCTCGTCGCAAACAAGTTGGGATGCGGGCCAGCTGGTGCCAGTAGTTGAGTTGCGTATCTCGTCGCAACTCGTTGGGAGGCAGTCCATCTGGTGCCGGTACTTGAGTTGCGTATCTCGTCGCAAACAAGTTGGGGGGTGGCCCAGCTGGTGCCGGCACTTGGGTTGCGTATCTCGTCGCAAACAAGTTGGGACGCGGGCCAGCTGGTGCCAGTGCTTGAGTTGGGGCACTGCTGGAGCAGGGCTGGCTCGCCTTGGCTGCACTGCAGAGGATCACCACTGTTCTGGCAGTGGCACCGCTGGGGCAGGGCTCGCTGACCTTGACTGCACCGCTGAGGATCACCACAGTTCTGGCAGTTCCACTGCTGGGACAGGGCTCGCTGACCTTGGCTGCACCGCTGAGGATCACCACAGTTCTGGCACTCGCACTGCTGGGGCAGGGCACGCTGACTTTGGCTGCACCGCTGAGGATCACCACAGTTCTGGCAGCTCCACTACCGGGACAGGGCTCGCTGACCTTGGCTGCACCGCTGAGGATCACCACAGTTCCGGCAGTTCCACTACCGGGACAGGGCTCGCTGACCTTGGCTACACCGCTGAGGATCACCACAGTTCTGGCAGTTGCACTGCTGGGGCAGGGCTCGCTGATCTTGGCTGCACCGCTGAGGATCACCACAGTTCTGGCAGTGGCACTGCTGGGGCAAGGTTTGTTGACCTTGGCTGCACCGCTGAGGATCACCACAGTTCTGGCAGTGGCACTGCTGGGGCAAGGTTCGCTGACCTTGGCTGCGCCGCTGAGGATCACCACAGTTCTGGCACTCGCACTGCTGGGGCAGGGCTCGCTGACTTTGGCTGCACCGCTGAGGATCACCACAGTTCTGGCAGCTCCACTGCTGGGGCAGGGCTCGCTGATCTTGGCTGCACCGCGCTTGGCGTGTTATTTCTCCCAATCGCGCATTTCTCAGTTCAACATTCGGAGAGAGTCTTCAGTTGATTCAGAAGTTATTTCACTGCTTTCTCGTTGGAATCGTGGAGGTTCTCGGCGGCAGATCCTGGAGCAAGTTGACCAGAGTGAGAGGGTCAGAGTGCTTAGCTGGGCCTGAAACAGGCAGGTTCTGGATCTGACGTGGCATACTGGTTGGCAGTTCATCGGGGTCCAAGGTGCATGGGCTTGGAGACCATGAGATGACGCAGGAATATATCGGTTTTTCCCGGGGGTGTTGGGTCCCTACAGCGATGTCTCGGATGATGATGAGGCCTTACGGCTGTTGTAAAGTGACGGCATCCTCCACTGGTGAGACTGAAGGCGTGATGTGAGGTTGAAGTCGTGTTGTGAGACTGAAGGCGTGACTGTGAGACTGAAGGCGTGATGTGTAGATCCGGCTCGAAGGACCATTTGTACGAGACTATTGGGGCGTTTGTACAATACTGTATTTCTGAAAGGTGCCGTACACATTTTTCACGCCAAAAGCCTCTCACAGAGTTTCGCAACGATCAGTTTATTACTGCGCGAAAATGACTTATCTCCCAAAAATGAATACGAATTTAGTACTGAATTAAAACACTTGAAAATAGATTTGAACTGGTAGACTTTGGTTGTAGGAGACTGTTACTTCGTTGGTGGTAGATTTTGGAACTCCTGGGAAAGGAGAGAGGTCTCTATTTATAGGACCGACCTGGGTTGAACTTTTGTTGCCAGAAACTTCCTATTCTTTGTAGGATATGTGAGTTTAGGCATTTTTCCTGAACGCTGTGTTTGGCGATTAGATTTTGCAAGAATTGTATGCAATAGTTCTCACCAAGTCAGATCAGCTCCTACAAACCATCGTCTCCCATTATTTTTATTGTATTTATAAGAAAATGTACAATGTTTACATATTAGAACCAAGTCACAATTTTGTTGGAATAAATATTTTTCAAAGTGCGGAAAACATAGATAGATGTCAGTTTTCAGGTTATTATTTTAGCACATACTTATTTTTTGGCGCTGATATTTATTTACTGGTCGTAAATGTGACCAATTTATCGTAATTTCGCTCCTCATTTTCTAGAAAGAGAATTTGGTTACGTAATTATTCCCGATTTGGGAACTTCTTTTGTCAGCGTTGACCAATAGTAACTCGGCGGTTGGCAAAGTGGGGGCAACGTAAATACTGAGATTTTTACTCAGCTGTAGTCATTTCATTGGCTGCAGGCTCCGGGTGAAGAGTTTAAGCGGTTGTTTAGAAGGGGTTTGGGACCCGTTTTGATGCTGTATGTAACATCTATTATCAATTGCGCATATATTTCCAATTGATAAAGATAATTGAAGAAACGCAAATGTGTGAGCTGGCGGCACGGTACTGTCTAATTGTGTGGGCTGGCGGCATGGTACTGTGTGGGGACGTAAATTCCAATATCGACCTTTTCAGTTGTCATTTGCTTTTGTTGACACGTTTGATGCATAAATCATTACAGAATTATAAGTATAAACGATAGAAACATATTCACATAACACATTCATGAAACATCAGAGAAATACTTTTTTATACGTATTGATTTCTTTGACACGTTCGATACAGCGTTTAAAAGGTGATATGTTTTCTAGGTAATCAGAGAGTTTTTTTTTTTCGGTTTTTTAAGTGAAACTTCTATAGCACGGCTGTGATTTGGATTTCGGATGAAACGGAAATGACGATTACTGCAACTGCGACGCATCAACCGCGCTCATGGGCGGCATTGGTAATGATGTCACTTTTAAAGGCTCTTCTATTGGTTGAGATATGAAACGGAAATTAGGCGAGGTCTGCGCTCATTGATCGCTTTGATTATAACCTCACTTTTCAAGTAATAGTTGAGATTGTTTTGGTACAGTTTCGCTTCTACCGCGTGTAAACTGCATACGTTTTTTTTTTCAAAATCACTTGTACCAGAGTGGTACAAGTGATTTTGTTTTTTTTTTTCAAGTGTGTTATTCTAGAAGTATGTTAAGTGTTTTTTAATAATTACAAAATAAAACACAAAAACGTCATTTTCTCTTTTCTTCTGATTTGTTACTTATATCAGTATGGTTTTCAACCCGTCATATGTAACTCATATTTTTTATCTTACAATAAAAAAATATATTTACATAGTTTTTAAATATTATAGGCCTAACCTAACCAACCCTACCCTCCACTAACCTACCCTACCCTCCACTAACCTACCCTAACCTAACCTAACCCAACCCAACCCAACCTAACCTAACTTAACCTAACTAACCTACCCTACCCTACCCTAACCCTAACTAACCTAACCTAACCTAACCTAACCCAACCCCACCCAACCCAACCTAACCTAACTTAACTTAACTTAACCTAACCTAACCTAACCTACCCTACCCTAACTTAACCTTACCTAACCTAACCTAACCTAACCTAATCTAACCTAACGAAACCTATTTAACCAATTTTTTTTCATCACTTTCAATGACTTTTCAAAGGAGTGATAAAGTTGTATATTGTTGAGCTGTCCGGTCACCAAATAGGTACCACCAACACGACACGATATTATGCTAAACGTTCTTCCCATAAAGGTCCTACAGTAGGAGGTCAACATCCAATGCACTGAGACAGGTGTTCTAAAATACCTCAATTTATAATGCGAAAATTCATTGTTTTTGCATTCGTTTAATAAAGGTGCCATGGGATGGGAAGGGAAGGGAATACTGAATTTAACATTTAAATACTTTGCTTGGGGGTAAAATACATGAGTGTGGGAAAACGTAATAGTACAGGAGGGTGGTAAATGTCAATGATCTCGAGACATGGAACTTCATTATTTTTAAACAATATCATTTTCTTATGCGCACCTGGTGCCTGTGTCATACGTTCAACATTGGAACTGATGTGTATAGGATTATAAAAATGATCTTTTCAAGTCCAGACAAGCGATTCAGTTTCTTCCTACAATGCACTTTTATCTTCGACCAAGTATATCTAGGCCAATGACTTTTATGTTCTACTGGCGAGTTCCCGGCATGCGTTGAAATGCCACTTCATAAAGAAATTGTTTCTCCCTGCTCTTCCTTTCCCATTCGTCCCGTTTCCCTTCCGCCTCCCCTTCCCTCTCCCCATTCCCCTCTCCCGCTTCCCCGACCCGCGAACCCCCCTCCCTCGTTCCATTCCTCCCCTCCCGTGTTCCATAGATTCAGTCCCGGCACATTCAGTTTTCAAACTTCTGCGGTTGATGTTTTTTTCTATTTAAAAAATACCTATATTAAAAAAAATAAACAGATGAAGGTTAGGGTCAGGGTGAGGGGGTTGGGAGGCTACTCAGCTGAACGACTAGCGAAGACTGAACATATTTTCGAAGAGTACACAGGATACCGACAGATTCTTCAAAAATATCAACAAAAACACGGCTAAAATTATTTATTGACTAAAAATACAACCACTAACGCCATCTAGCGAAAATATCTTTAAGTAAAACAACCTTAGAGTAAAAGTTCGCGTATCGGAAAAATATAGATTGATGTATTTAAACGAACTTATTAAAAAAAATAATGCTAAAAATGATTATAAAATTTAACTACTCATTCAAAAATAAAAATATAAACGTCATTGTCTTCTATACAACGAACAAAAACAGATGATATGGCGCTATAGTAAGTTAGTTTTGATGAATTTAGTCATAAATACTTTTTAATAAAAATCTTAAATATAAGCTTATATTTTTTATTTTCGAATCTCAAATTGTAATATTTAATCATTGAAGAAAATTAGCGAATCTCAAACGAAAATTTGAAAGAAAAATCAGAAAAATATACGGTTGCATCTGGGAATTGAAACCCTCTGCTCTAACCACTGAGCTAATACAACCAAACTAAGAACTACCAACATTATCTTCATCGTATTAATGCATATTTTATTGGCCACTATCTATGCGTATGATTGCAAGATTCTTTTCGAACTAAACGCAATCTAGATAGTGTCTTAGATTTTAATTTTTTTTATTTATTTATTTTCTTTTATTTTTTTTTACATTGTTTTAGGAAAGAATGTGTCCTTACTGGGGTACCCCGTAAAACAACATCTATTGACTTCTGTAAGTCTAGGATGAAAATTTGACAAATTAATTTTACGTGTGACAGCTAGTTTCGCCTTATACATAATCCTTTTCCCAATTATAATAAAAAGCTTATCTATGATTCTGCAATAAAATCAACAAATTCTTCTCCCTTTTCTCCATCCCACTATATTCACTCTCCAAAATCAAATAGACCCTTTACACAGCATCCTCAAATACGACATGGACCCTGAAGGAAATTGTTTCCTTAGGGGCCCCTTGTACGGATGGAGTGAATATAAAAAAATATATAAACAAAATTGGCACTTTTTAATAAAAAAATTATTATTAAGCACACTTGCACATTTCGGTACACGTTTCACAGTCCATCACGAGGGCAGATGTACGCAGTGAGCTCTAGTTAGGTACTAAATTTAGGTACAAACTTCGAAATATGCTAACTAGGTAAGGCCAGGGGGTCAACATTAACATTTTATTAAATGCTCATCAAAATCAGAGAAAGCAGAGAATACGAAATTAAAACGAAGTGATCAAGTTTAGAAAATGGCGTATTTTGAGAAACATACAGTAGGCTCTCTGTAAACAGGTAATAAAAATTCATATTTTATCATAAAATTCAGTCAGCTTCTTGAAAACTTTTTATTGTTTACACTTTATACTAACTTTTTTGCGCACGCTGGAACCGTATTCGCGACCTCCGGAATGTTAATCGAAAGCTTACCCCTCGACCGTGGAGGCTGTCAAATGATGTAATTTCCTAAGAATAGCTTCCGTTCGGGAATATTTTAGGGGTTCCAGACCAGAGGTGACTAATAAGTAAGTTGATCTTCAGTTTGCTGATTCTTGGCGGGTCTCAATTTTTTTCGATACCGGCAGTTTTCTTCGGGTGACCAGCCTTTCTCACGCGTGAGCAATATAAGTTTAACTTTCCCAACCAACTATTAATGCATTGCCACTATCCGTTTTTGAAGTGAAAACTGCTTTCACCGTTGTGATTTGAAACTCGATGAAACGAAACGAGCGACACAGCAACACATACACCTGTAGGATTTAGCCTGTGAGAAAATGAGGTAGACTAATCTGAGTCATCTTTGTGCGGTGCTTCGTAGCCTATCGGCCTCCTCTTTGTGCGGCGCTTCGTAGAATTAAATGTAAAATAATTTTTAAACTTGGTAACAATATTATAATAAATAAACCCTTTAGCCTTCTCCTGATACTCTGTATTCATCACTCTTTAGAAATTTAGTATTCTGAAGGTTTCACTTCTACAGCGTGTGAACTGCAAACACGTTTTTTTAATAATATTGGAGGAAATAGCTTTGGAATTGCTTGGTCATACAATATTCCGTCAAATACTCGTAGATAGATGTTTTTATTTTTTAACTTGAATCGAGTCGTGAATGATTCTTTAAATGAATTGCATTGAATCGAGTCATCGCTTCATATTTTAACTTGAACATGTTTTTAAAAACGTTCCCATACTAAGGTCCCGCCAGACTCAGCGATGTTGTAGTCAAATGTGTTGATATATCTCGTGGCCCAAAGGTTGTGGCGCAAAGAGGAATGTATATTAAAAAAATAGACCGTTGTCCGTTGCTTCTTAGTGCATTTACTTCATCGTTCGGTTGTGTGGGGGTCAAATAAGAACAATGAAATTCACTCGATGCAACCAAAAATCAGTTCAGACTCCTCAACGGAAAGGGTTACATGAATTACTAGTGCGTCGTCGTGTAGATCTTAAAAGTAAGCGGAGTAGAAAAACTTAAATTATGCCCAGTGACGAACAAAAGTCGTTTTCACGTAAAAAAAAATTGATTTTGTCTTTTCGAATGCCTCGTTGGAGTGAAAATAATATTTTAACGAGTGATGAACGAATCATGTTGATGCGGTAAAAGGAATTGCAATGAATCGATTGCGAAGCATGCAACAAGCGATTTCTGGGTTATTTAGATTGTGATCCTTCGAATGACATGTTGGAGAAAAAATTTTTGTTTGATTTTTTAAATTTTTTTTTTTTTTTTTCATTGCAATATAGATAACCACTGATCTATTTTTTTTATTTTTTTTTATTTATTTATTTATTTATTTTTAACAATAGTAATTACATTTATAATATAATTACCTAGGTATACATAAGAATTAATTTTATGGTTCTACTACTCCATAAATTGAGCTCTAGGAGCTCGTGTTTATGGGAGGAGTATGCATAAAAAAAACATATTGTTCTGAAAAGTGTGAATACAATGATCAAAGACTTAAATGTCTTGAATGAAATAAATATACAAATACTTTTTGACATAGATATAAAAATAAAAAAAAAAAACAATAACAATAATACATTTTTTTAATTAGATGTTAATTAGTTAAGGGTACAATATATCATTATCCAATTTCAGGGACTTAATTTGATTTTTAAATTGTTCATATTTCATTGTTTCTGTTACATTTATTTTGTTTTTGGATAATAATATATTGTACCATCTCACACCTAAATAAATTTTTATGAATACCTCACAAGAGTCCCAGCTGCTCCCGTCTGGAGCCAGTGAGATTATGGCATCCCTGATTGGGGTATGTTGTGAGGCTGAAGGTAGTGAGGAGGGGAAGGAGATGGGGGAGAGGAAGGTGGGGAAGTAGGATTCAGATCTAAAGGCTAAAGCAGGGGTAACAGGTAACGGGGCTAAAGTCATTTCAAGCAATGTTTCTATTCTGAATGTTGGTCTTACACCAGGACGATACTTAGAGTATCTTCCACTCTGGAACGTGCTGCAAACATACCACATATTATTTTAAAAGAATATTTTAATTGTGAAAGTAATTTTAAAAAATTATTTGCCCACGTCGGGATCCGATTCCGCGACCTTCGGATTGCGAGTCTTAGCGAGCTTTGCCTCTAGACCACGCCGGCCGTCAAGAGTCATGAAAGAATCATGTTGATATGGTCAAAGAAAATTAAAAAAATCCAAAACAAACTGTAAATTAATATTTGAATAGTGATGAACGAATCATGTTCACATGCTTGCGTTCAAATGAATCGAATTGTAACGTCGGGTCATGGGATTTTATCCGTAGACGGTTAAAAGTGAGCTATTCAACAGAGAGATGACTGTAAAGGCGAGTAAAAATAACTGTGATGTCAAAATATAACAAAATACCTCAGAGTGGTATAAATAATTACACTAATAAGCCAGAAATGGCGTGTTTTAGAAAACGGGTTTCGTGTTTTGACCAATTTTTAAACACAGGTTGAAAGGTGCATCATTTTAGTTGGTAGGAGGATGTAATAAGGCCAATTAATTGAAGAGGCGATCTCCCGCCAGGCTGGAATGAGTAATTAGTTTTTATAATAATGTGTTCAGACAGCCGGGTGATACTAGCAGCACCGCGTTGATGTATTTATTTTAATTGTTTGGAAAGGTCATCGTTTGAGGAAAAGGCACCCGCAAAATAAGAGTTAATTAGTAGACAAAGGTGGTATTTTACTATCCTTTCGATAACTATCCATTTTTCCAGGATCATAAAGGGTCATTTCATTAAGGGTCCACTATTCGAATTTCGACCGATTTCTTACATATCTCCCTTAAACATTTGAAGTTTTTAAGCACTCAAAAAAATATATGTTATTTTTGAAGATAATATCTAGATACTTTCCACGCCGAAACGCAAATTATATGAAATTCCCTCGATAGAAAAAAATCGCAAAGTATGTTCCGAAAATTATTTAAAACAAGTCTATTTCTATTATTTTACAAGTTATATTTGTGAAAAAATTCACAATGTTTCTTTAAATGATACTTAAGATACATTCCACGAGATTTTTGCTCTATTTTAAACGAGTCATGTTTTATTAAGCTTTTTCGCCATTTTCGCTGCGATTTCATCACTCAAAATATTAGCGCGCTCTGTCTAACATTCGTAATTACACATATCTCCATCTTCTTCTTTTTCACCCGAATAGCGCTGCCTTAAGTCAACATACACAGTTTTGATTGGCAGTAAAGTTCTTGGTAAATGAGAGTTTGTTTCTTAGTAGAAATTAATTTTAATTCGTCCAGCGAACTTCAAAAGAAAGCAAGTTACATGCTACTTGTAAACTTTAATGTTTCTTTCATTTATTTGAACTTGTATGTTATTTTATTTAAAAAAGTTAATTTTTATTTTAACCAGTATTTTTTTGTTGTACAACTCACACAGCCAGAGCCTTTAGTGGGTTCCAAATATATTGAAATACCAGAGATATGCTACGGTGGCCGCCCGACTTTAAGTACGGAAGTACCTACGTACCCTAGTTTAAATACGGAAAGAATTCGTTCATTCAGTTGTTTTTTGAAAGTATGCAGTAGTATTGGTTGACAATACCGCGACGCCAGGAAACACAGTCCCACCCAGTAAAAACTGCCGATAGCTCATCTCTTTTATTTCAGTATCTTTGGTGGGTTCCCATTACTTACATTGTTTTATTTTATACGCATGTCATTTTTTTAATTTATGTACTTACTAGCTGGTACCCGGCATGTGTTGCTATGCCATTTAATAAAGAATGCGTGTCCTTTCCCGTTCGTCCCGTTCCCCTTCGGCATCCCCTTACTCTCCCGCATCCCCTTCCCCTCTCACGTTCCCACTCCGCCTCCTCCACCTTCCCTCTCCCCACTCCACTACCCCCTTCGCCCATCCCGCGAACCCCCCTCCGGAGTTCCCCTCCCCCCCACCCCGCTCCCCACTCCATCCTCCCGCATTCCATACATTCAGTTTTCAAACAGCTCGCGTGCCACCTGTTGAAATTATTTTATAAAAATTTCATAATACCAGAACTCACCACTAGTAAAAAAAAGAATTATTTAATTTGGTGCAGTCGTTCAGAAGTAATGCGTGTACAAAACATTTCGGAGGTACGTTTTTATTTACGTAGATAAATATTAACTACGAGGCCTGAAATAAAATTTCCCGCAAACATATCAACATAGTCAAGACAACGATTTGTTTTGCTTTTTGTCTGACGTTATCAATAAATATCTTTTTTAATAAGGGACAATAAACGTATAATAAATATAATACATTCATATTTTTAATTTCATAACACCAGAGCTTACCACCATAAACAGCTTATATTACTCGCATATAATGTAACTTTCTATTGGTGAAAGAATTTTTAAAATCGGTTTAGTGGTTTAGGCGTGAAAGCGTAACAAACAAACACACGCACTTTCGCATTTATAATATTACTTAGTATAGATGTTGTGCAATTTAATACGTTGTTCGAATTTGAATATTCGAAAAGTTTTACCCGTGCATTCTTTTTAAAATAGTGTTTATAGCGCGAAATCTTTATAATGTCGCTTCTAAAGCCGATTTAAAGTTTAAAACATGTTGTATGTAAGCAATGCATATGAGTCAACAATCGTATCAACTGTGATAGTGATACCTAGTACCTACCTATAAAATCCATTTTTGAAAGCCCCCCGCATATTATAAAACTTATGTATTTGCTTCATAGATGGCTGAACGCGGCGCTTAAAATAAAATGCTTGGGGGATATTTTATATTCTAAAAATAAAATCCTCAACCTAAACTCAACTAGCATAATATTTACAATCGCCAAAATCTTGGCAGACGTTTACAGACTTCAATACAAAATAAAATCCAGTATGCAAATAAAACCACATTTTAAAATAACGGTTCCATTGCCACCTACGTAGTTACCTGCGACCAAAATTTTGCATGGAAAATAATGTAATCGATATAAATGCATACGTACTCTGTATTCGTTTGTATAGCGATAAGAAACGGACATTTCATGGATTATGTAATAAATTCGAACGTTACTTTGAAAACATAACCTGTAAAATGCATCGAAAGTGTCAGTTCCTAATAATTCTATCAAATTTCTAAGCTGAAAATGATAACACGTGATAAATCTTAGATAACGTGGAATGACCTAAGCAGGCCAATTAGGGAAAGTATTGTACGAACGACATTCAAAATCAAATAAAATGCAGTATATTGTCTTAAAAAGATACTTGAGCGACTGAATTTAATGATTATGAGATAACGCACCATATATTTTGCACGATTTTAATGCACTAACGATGAGCGCTTGAATATATTTATTATCTGGGAAATGTGCAACGGTGGAAAATCCACGAATGGGAGAGGCCATGTCAAAAATGATCACTTCAAACGTTCTAAGGATACAATCCTTCAGATACATAACATCTAGTATTCATTTAAGATATTTTCCGTAATTGTTCTATTGACCTAGTGTAAATGTGACCGATAATGTTTTGATTAAATAACGGACAAAATTCGTATCTGAATCCAACGATTTTTGTTCAAAATCCATTTGACGGTTTAAGATATTGATTACTCACTCGGTAACATCTCGCCGCGCCATCCTAATTTAGCAGTATAGATTCACTCAATTTCACTTAATTAAACTAATCACAAGCAAGTAAACATTCACAATTGTAATATTAGTGCATTTCACGGCAGCAAAGTCCATATTTCAGATATATTATTATCATCGAAAAAATGTTGTCATTTTTAGTTCGATTTACACCGAAACGCACATACTGTGCGCAGTGTTTGCTATTTCACTCTTTTTTTAATAGGAAGCGCGCGTGTTAGAGTGGGATAGATAAAGGGCTAGGAGTCGCAAAATAGAAAACGTTTATTTTGGTTCTACTGATAGCAAGTGGTTCCGTCTAGTGATAGAATACGGGAAATAACCTTGCGATTAGTGACATCTATACAAAAAAACTATAAACCATTTCATACCATATGGTCACAGAAAATCTTACGAATACTCCATGCATTTGAATTTTTATACTGTTAGCAGTGTCATCTAGCAAAATAAAACAAAACTAACAAATGAATTCTTACAAAACATCATGACTTGTTCCATTATTTTCGAAAGTCGTATTTCAAACCGTTACATAATTTAATTTTAAAATCACAAAATTTATAATGGAGTTTCTCTCACGCGATGCGGTATTTTGAGCGCGAAATCTTGCACAAATGTCAAACGTCAGAGAGTTTGTTCTAGTACTGTGTTTCATTAGTTCCTATTTTTATTGAAATTCGTCTATATATTGGTGATACAATGCAACAAAAGAAAGCTTTAAAGTATTGCTGTTTATTAAACATTGTTTATAGTGCAAGATCTTTATAATTTATTAAATCTTATGCAAATGTCAGTCAAAACTTAAATTTCAGTAGATCTTTTTAAAAGTTGAAATTCGTCTACATAATGGTGAAACAACGCGACAAAGAGATGGGAAAGTATTGCTGTGCTAAATAATATTTTAAAGTATAATCGGTAAAATTTACTCGCAATTATGAAGTTTCGAGCTGTCATGGTGGACTCAGTTCCCATGAGAGAATTTTTAAGTGAGTGTTTTTACACTGATATTACAGCATATTTAACTCTAATTATCTAAAATATTAACGTATTATAGTAAGCTTCATCTATTTCAGTCTCATCATGCGCAATTTTCATTGCTAATAGTGTATTTTTTTCTTGGATTCTCGTAACAGATATAGTAACAACATTATCCAAGATTGCCAAGGAGTGCGTGTTGAGGCTATCTCAAGACAAGGTGTACTTTATAGTTTCCGATGAGAATACCAGCGGGCAGACACCGCCCAACGTGTGGTGCCACCTGGACCAGTCTTCCTTCTTCTCAGAGTATCACATGGAGGGTGTTGATGATTCACACAGAGAGATATATCTTGGCTTTGGCACAGGCAAGCTATTTATAAATTTACCAAGATAATATATTAGCGATTTTACTGATCCTGGTAAATACGCAGTACTCAGACCAGTGTTAGCTTTTGGGTTGACTGGACACGCTTAGTATGAATATTTTTTAGAAAAAAACCTTTTTTCACCTTATTTACTATAAAATACAACTATTTGCAATCGGGGCTATGGAAAATAATGCTTTTTATAATTTCAATTATGCAAAATATAAATTTGCTTTCTCTGTGTGGGATGTCAGCTGGCAACAATTTACAATAATTCATATTTGTATTCTATGACTTTTTAAATTGAAATTTTGAATGCAGTGTTTTCCATCGCCCCAAATGCAAAGTTATAGTAATAAATCTGAATCAAAAAGTTTTTAAAAAATATTCATATTAAGCATGTCCAGTCATCCCAAAATCAGACCAATTCCGTCTTTATCCTAAGGGCACGCATGGACCGAACCCGGCCTGAGGGCCCCAGAACTAATAGTGTATAAAACTTTTTTTGTTTTTGTTATTTTTCGTAGGTTTTGGCCTTCAAAAAGAGCCCCCAAACTTAGTACAGGGCCCGCAAACTCAGTGTCGGCTATGCTGTGTGCCGACTTGCCAAGGAGCCTAGGTGATATTTTCTCTTCTCATACAATATAGGTTCACACCTATATACCCGAAGGAATTTTTGGTAAAATTTGGATATTGGTGGCCACGGCTATTACGAATAATTTTTAGAAAAAAACTTTAGATTTGCCTTAATCACTATAAAAGGAAACTTATTGCATCACGGCTGGCGGAAAATAATGCATTTTAATTTTCAATATCGTTAAATAAAATTTCACTTCGCCAATCGATCTACGACAGCCCGCCCGCTGCCGGTTGCCGCCCGCCATTTTGTCATTGTTGGTATCCCTGACCTCACAACTAAATACGATTGTAGGCAACTTCGCGTGATACATGATGGGCGCGTAATTATGAAAAATGTGTATAATAATAATTGTAATAAATATTGTGTAGCGGGCTTATGTATGTTATCTTTACTTTAAAAAACAGCCTACGTTTTTGAATGGTTTGTTTGGCTACGCAGGGTTTGTGTAGCGGGCTTGTGTATGTTAGCTTTACTTTAAAAAACAGCCTACGTTTTTGAATGGTTTGTTTGGCTACGCAAAGTTTGTGTAGCGGGCTTGTGTATGTTATCTTTACTTTAAAAAACAGCCTACGTTTTTAAATGGTTTATTTGGCTACGCAGGGTTTGTGTAGCGGGCTTGTGTATATTATCTTTATTTTAAAAAACATCCCAGGATTTGAATGGTTTGTCTCCATTCCAGTACCTACGCGCTTCCAGTACCTAAGCGCCTTATTATTTATCCCGCGAAGTCGACAACAATCGTTTGTGTGAAGTCAAGGATACCAACAACACAACAGTTGACAGAATGGCGAGCGGCAGCGGGCGGGCTGTCGTAGATCGATTCGCGAAGTGAAATTTTATTTAACGATATTGAAAATTAAAATGCATTATTTTCCGCCAGCCGTGATGCAATAAGTTTCCTTTTATAGTGATTAAGGCAAATCTAAAGTTTTTTTCTAAAAATTATTCGTAATAGCCGTGGCCACCAATATCCAAAAATTACCGAATTTTTTTCCATAAGACCCTCTGTGACTCCATTGTAAATAAAAAACCTGGGAAATGTAAAAGTAAAGAGAGACAAATCGCTGGCACTGTTTACAAATGATACAATATAAAAATTTACAAATTTACAAATGATACAATATAAAAATTTACAAATGATACAATATAAAAATGTTCCTAAGTATCTATTAATTTTCAGGCAATTTTGCGAGATCGTTAGCATCCCTGAAGCAATCAGCCAAATGTGTGAAGATAAAACTAACTAATAAGCAGTCTCCATGCCTGACACTTGAGATTGAATTGGTAATTTTATTTTCTAATTATTTCATACAAACCTGGGCTGAATTTTGCTACCCCGCTATATGTTTTTTTAATATTGATAAGGCTTTTCTATTCCTTGTAGTTCGGTCAGACAAAGTTAGAACCCCATCCAACTAAAGTAACTAACTAAACTGCGTCTCGTAAAAACGATTATCTGTCAAATACAAACAAAATGGCATTTGGTAAAGGTTGAACTAGAAATTAGAACAATGAAAAATAAATGGAATCCTTAACCTTTTTATGACGACGCCCTTAAAGAATTTGCAATACCCCTGGACGGGCAGATTTTCCGCGATTCATGAATCTCATTCTAATTGCCACTTGAAATATATTCTAAGATGTATTGCATCATTTGATTGGTCAGTGGTTGAGTGGGCATCGTGTTTGGGTCCCATCTGAGTGTCGCGTGTTTGATTCCTCGGCTGGCTAAGTCCTCCATCATAACACAAGCAACATTTTCGGCTTTCTGTGGTGGTAGTAGGAGATTTTCAAACATTGTTGGGTTATTCGTATCCCGGGAATGTTTGTCTTTCTTTTAAAAAAAAAAAAGCCTGTATAGATGACGTTCGCCTTTTAGTCATCCGATCGGTTAACATTTCGTCATCTAAACAATTATAACATCGTGCATTGATGAAATTTAGACAGACTTTAGGCATGCAATCAGTTGGCATGTATACATGACACTCGTCTCAAATAGGTTAAAGGCTAGATGTTAGAATTTCGTCATACAAGTTTCAACCGAAATACAACACCGATTACTCTGAAAAATATTTTGGTTATATTAAAAGATGGTGCATTCAAAGGTCATTACTGAAAAAAAAGTCAGTTAGAACCTTGTCCAAATTGGCCATTGACACTCTAGGAAAAGTGTTTGTATTGGTGAATTGTATATTTAATCTTGCCTTGTACAAAATTAAAATTGATGCGGCTAAAGTACACTGGAGGAAATTTATAAAACGGCCGAAGCCAAAGGACGTGAACAAAAGAATGAATTTGCAATCTCATCCACCCATCCCGTCGGCTACTCACGGTGATACCAGTCAATAAAATTTTATTTTTAATAATTGTAAGGCTGTTCCGCCATAACACCATAGGTTATTGAAGTTGCTTCAACCTCTTCACATTTCTCAAAGCTGTTGGCGTTCTCCACCCCCAACAGTGCCCGTTAACATTTTCATTTAAAATTGGATGTCTTTCTGTTTAAAAATTGGATGCCCTAGTGGCTGCAGAGGATATATGGAGCTGTTCACACACGTCTGACATGATTAAAAAATTGATCCAGCACATTTTGTACGATGGATGGGCAGCGCAGCTGACGTTTAAAAATTGTGCTTAAAAATCGTGATGGAACTCGCTCGCTCATAAAGCTGTTCACACTTGCCGCCTTGTCGTTCTGGCAATCGTTCAGAGAAATCTGATGTGAAATCTGACACGCGTCTTCTGCGGTAGCAATGAGCTGTTAGTAATTCTACCAGCTAGCATGCAACTACATTAAATTTAAGTAATAATTAATGAAATGTTGTTTGATTATAGCCTTCATTAAACTTGATGCATTCGAGACAAGTAACGCACGATGTTCCCGTGAATGTAATACCAAGAAAGTCCTGGAGAAGTTATAATGAACCTACTATTCAGAGTTATCACGTAAGTTTTCGCCACATTAATAATTATATAATATTAACCACTCTAGCGATAGCTACCCAAATTTGCATAGGTAATTTTTATAAATTAAAATTGATTATTTATTTAATAATTTCAATTATTTTCCATATTTATCTCAAATTTTTAGGATTCAAAATTTAAGTAAATAATGATTTATAAAAAATCTTTGAATTTATAAACTCATAATTTCTGCGCATTATTTCTTCTTCTTAAAAAGAAAGCCAAACATTCCCGGGTTACAAATAACCTGGACAATATTTGAAAATTTCCTACTACCACCCACAAGCAAGTAAACCAGAAAATGTTGCGTGTGTCGTGATGGAGGACTTAGCCAGCCGAGGAATCGAACACGCAACGCACGGATGGGACCCAAACGCGATTCCAACTAAGCTACTGACCGGTTTACTTTAAAATTGGCTTACTTAGGACCTGTATGGAGAAAATAAAATATTAAGACTTCTAAATAAAATATGTTGTCTGTAGTCTAGCTGATAATCACATATAAATTTAAATTCAAACATGCATTCTCTAAATATATATGTAACACATGAATGATTTGTAAGAAAAAATATTTCAATAATTTTGGTTCGCGAAATGTCAATAATAAATAATAATTCTGAAGAGATGAGAGACATCTCTTGTTGTAAAGTGAAAATACTAAGTTATCTTTGTGATTAATCGAAGTGTACAATGCGCAGAAATTTTTGAAATAATTCAAATAATTATTATTAAATTATTAAATAAATAAATGTTTTAAAATATCTCTTCAAATTGGCCTCATTTTGACCAGCAAACGTTCGAGGGTGTTTGTAAATTGGCCAAAATGTGGCCAAAAGCACTCCAGTGGTTAATAATCGTTATAAATCATAATTTAATTTTTTTTTTTAGATTTCAATAGTAATGCCCGCACTAAAGCAATTACGTTCAACTGTAGACAGAATGAAAAGTATGTCACCTGAACTCATTGTGAAGGCCAATGCTTCGGGACAATTTATACTACAAATAAAGACTGATATGGCGACTGTGTCTTCAAGATTCCAAAATATGACTGTGGAAAATTTTAATGGTAAGTAATATTTCAAAAATGAAATAATTTAAACCCAAGACAGCATCATCAGGAAAAACATTTTTCAATACTTATGCATTTTTTATAAACGCATTTTCAAAGCTCCTCGTAGCTGGTGATTGAAATGGAATTGCAAGCCGAAATTGCTAATCGAAATTCCAGCTGTTCAAATTTCATGGCACAAGAATGCTCTGCTTCAGAAATAAGATTTCTCTATTATAAAGTGCCAAATTATATTTACTACTAGCTGACCCGGCCATGCATTGCTGTGACGTGAAATCGAAACACAGTACCATCTACTGGATGGTTACCCAATCTAGATAACCAAGTGTTGTGTCGATAAATTAACACACACCGCCATCTGTTAGAAGTTACAATTTGTCTTTCAACAAACATTTAATTCACAATAATAAATATTTAGGTCAATGATCAAGATAAAAATTATCCTGTCTTTTAAGTTTGACCAAATTGCATACAGTTAGCCAAATTTCATCAATCGGTTAAGTAGTTTCGTTTGTTATCTCGAACAAACATCGTGACGCTTTTTATGTATGTATATAAAATATTATTTTTACATCTATTATTTGAGGAAAATAATTTCCCTCAGAACCTATTTCATCTTTGGGGCTGCTGTGTCGAGTATCTTTTTGAGGAGAAAAGGATCTTGAAGGGACCCATGTTACAGGAGGAAAGAAACACAGAGGCCGGCAAATCGTTCCATAGCCGAGTTGTTGATCTCAAGAACGAGTCATAGAAACGACCCAGTCTCATGTAACAAATCGTCCGTTAGCTTACAACACCGCTCAAGTCGAAAATTGGCGGTTTTCACATTTTAATGCCTTTAGATGGAGCTGCTCATTGCGCGTCTAACCTTTGGTCACATGATATAGATTTCAGTCAATCAGAAGCCGTAATTCGAAAAGTAGTGACAGCGCGCAAGTCGGTTGCCCTACAAACACCGCACAGTTTTTTTGTCTCCTGTAAAAATGACTTATGCGGTGTTGTTAGCTAAGGGACGAAATGCAAGTACATGCCTCTCAGTTGGACAAGACTCTGACTGACTTTTTTTTTTGAAAAGTGACCTTTGAATGCAAAACAATTTCTTTCAGAGCCAACTGTATATCCGTAGACATTTGTGTAGCAAAATTCCAACACCAAGTTTTTAAAACTTGGTATTAGAATTTTAAACAGTTAATTTATCTTAAACAGTTTTAACAAGTCGTGTGCCGTTCGCGCACATGTGCGCACTCTACAGCCGAATAATAAAATTAAAAGTAAAAATTTTGAGATGCGATTTTCACCCTTTATTATAAAGAAAACGTATGAAAGACAAGGTCAGAATCGCTTGCGCTATTCTCTTACTTCACGATGCCAGAACCTACAGTACGTCTAGTCCCTTCCAAATAATTGTTTTGAATTTTTCTATGGCTTCTTGAAGCGTCCTTTTCAACCGCCGACGATAAAGTGAATACAGTGCGCAACAGCTACAGAAAAAGCTCCGAAATTAATCAAATTCAACAAATAAACGTAAGTAAAGTTGTTTATACGTATAGTTTATTGTCTATAGAATGTGTTACAGTAAATATAAAATACGGTAAGTGAAAATATACCGACAATATATTACGTCAAAGTAAATGCCATTTTTTGTTCGACAAAGTTTTTAGTTTTGTCTTCAGTTTTGTGTGTGATATTTCGTATAGTTTGCAATGTTTTGTCTTTCATTTGGTAGAAAAATCAATTGAGATAATATATCAACGCCTTTGATCTGTTCATATTTAGTTTTTATTTTACGAAAAATGAAATTCCGGGCCACAGGCACTTCAAATACGGCTAAATAAAAATTTTTGACTTTGTAGGTTGATGTTTACGTGTAAATAGCGTAATGTTATAAAGATTTGTACATCATTATGTAGAGAAATCTATTTAGATTATGTATCAAAGCCTTTGTTTCATCAATATTTAGTAAAAATATTCTAAATAAATAAATGAACCACGCCGGCCGATCGCTCACGTGTATTGGTTGTTCTTTGAATGTATGCGTGAACGGACGATTCTTGGAATTATGAACACCTGTGCTGCCCTCTCGTGGTAATGTGTCGAATTTGAATTATTCATGAACGTTTTTACAAGATCATACTGGGTGGATACGATAATACGTTATAATTATAATAATTGTTTTTTATAATTAATTTTTCAATGTTTATAAATTTTTCAATTATTCATAAATAGTAATAAATATCACAAAATAATATCAGTTAGGTATGTTAAAATTTTTTTTTTGTTTATATTATATTATGAAGAAAAGAAAAATTACGAAGTTTTTCTTTCGAAGAACTTTCTTCAAAAATTGTAAAATATTTATAAATACAAGCGTATTGATGATTATATGATGTGATATACATGATTGTTTCTATTTTTATAGAATGGCAGACCGACGAATTGTCAAAAAAGGAAAGGTGACGGAAGGGTGTGGGGTCCTCGCTACGGTATGTTGTGTATTAGTAATAGTTCTATTAGGATGGTTGTACGCCGTTGAGAGAAAAATTGAGAGAAATTCCAAAATTGAGAGAAATTAGTGTAACAATTAATGTTTATAGTTTCAGCTTCCTGGGGGGAGGCGGGCGAGGACCATCCACGTGGATAATGCAGAGCCCGATCTGACACCCTCAACATCCTCCACGTATCTGGCTCCGACGACTCAGGTAATTATAATAACACTTGGCTAACTTCTACAGTGCCATTTTTGTCTTGCATTATCTCAAGGGCGCTTTACATAGCTATATAAATTTTTTATTTTCTTTCTGTCCATAGGCACCCGGCATCGAGTTCGAGTATATTGATTTTACTGAAGACGACTGGCTCGAAGGCGATGAGCTTCCACCGTTGGTGGAAGCAGGGGTACCTGAGGACGAGTTGGAGCCGTTGGAGGAGGAGGAAGAGGAAAACCCGGAGGAGCAGGTCTTCGCCTGGTCCGAAGATTTCTCCACATTCCCGGGCCAGCGTGAGCATTTTGCCGTCCTTCAGCCTGGCCCATCAGCAGAGGTGTTCCCTCCGTCAGTCGCTACATCTCCATATGATGTCTTCTCCAAAATATGGGACATGGAAACCATGACCTATATCGTGGAGCAGACGAATAAGTATGCATGGAGCGCACTGGACGAAGTGAATACCGAGGATGGTCTTTTGAATCTGTCCACCCACTCCAGGTTGAAGGGGTGGCAGGATGTTACGGTCCCTGAACTGTACGTAGTTTTCGCTTTGTTTATGTACATGTCCATATGTTACAGAGCCTGCTTATCAGAATACTGGACAACAGACATTTTAGAGATGCCTAAATTCAGATCTATAATGTCTCGTAATAGGTTTCTTCTGATAATTCGGTTCCTACACTTTGTTGATAGTGATAAAATTTCTAGAGTCGGTTACCAAAACAAGCTTGCAAAAGTTAAACCACTATTGGATATGATGAATGAAAAGTTTTCCAGTCTGTATACTCCCCATGAAGACATTAGCATAGACGAGTCCCTGTTGCTCTGGAAGGGTCGCCTAGGGTTCAAGCAGTGCATCCGAACTAAGGCGGCTCGGTTCGGCATTAAGACCTACGAGCTGTGCGAATCGGCAACAGGGTATTTGTACCGCTTTATAATGTATGCAGGGAAGAATACAGAAGTCGAAGAGAACCATCTTGGGTTTTCTAGTAAAACTTCTAAAGTTGTACTCAAACTCATGGAGGGGCTCTTTGACAAAGGGTACTGCCTCTACATGGACAATTTTTATAATAGCATGCCATTGACTAGGTACCTGAAACAGAGGAATACCGATCTTATCGGTACCCTCAATCGCAACCGAAAGATGGTACCTGATATTGTTAAGGACATGAAGAAGAGAGTGCCACGGCATACCATTATTGGCAGACACTGTGGTGACATGTCAGTCGTTGCTTGGAATGACATTAAAATTGTCACCATGGTGTCTACCTACCACAACACCGACACGGTCGAAGGTCAAAGAGGGTTAGAGAAATACCAAATGCCTCTATCTGTGGTCCAATACAATCGCTTCATGGGGGGAGTGGATAACAAAGATTCGCTGTTATCCTCTTACCGCATGGAGAGGACGCGGGGTAACAAATGGTACATTAAGGTATTTCGTCGCCTGCTCAATGTCAGCGTCTTGAATAGCATGGTGATTTTTAGGCACCTTCACCAAGAAGACCCAGGTAAGCCAATTCTTCATCGTGTATTCAGGAAGCAATTGGCATCTGAGATTTTAGCGCGTCACTATCCCTCTTTGACTGTACCCAGACCGTGGACTTACTCTGCCGAACACGCTCTTCCCGTGGATCCAAGATTAAATCATGCACTTGACCATTATCCAAAAGAATCCATTGACATGAACAGTGGGAATCGACGCATTCGCAAAAGGTGCGTACTGTGCACAATACGTAAAAAACGAAAGGATGTTAGTACGGTGTGCTACCAGTGCAAAGTTTTCCTTTGCATTGGGTGTTTTATGGATTACCACAAATTAGAACATTTATAATTTTTTTTCCATTTTTTTTTTATTTTCAAATCGTTTTTTTTACAATTTAGATTACCTTTTTTTATTTTTTGTTACAAAACCTAAAAAATTGCCATGAAGAGGAAATTCATTATACCTAATAGTGGCAGTCCCACAATTACAGTTCAGGGAGCGTGCCGCTATTTGTTGGATCGGTGTTTTTTTATGTTGTTCGTTATCATGTTATTTTGGGTTTTATGGTTTTATGGGTTTTGTTATTTATGGTTTTTGTTATTTGTTGAATGGGTGTTGCATTCGTTACTTGGATTTTGTTATTTGTGATTGTAATTTGATACTGGTTGTTGTCATTTATGGTTTTTATTATTTATTGCATGGGTATTTGTGCATCATTTGAATACAAATGTTTACTGAAACAAGTGCGTCTTTGCATCGGTTGAAGTTTCGTGTCCATTCATTTTATCTTCCACTTTTGTGGAGGACAGAAACAATATCTAAAAATTTGAATACATATTATAATAATAAATTTATGTATGTGTAAAATGATTTTTTTCATAGTCCGGAGGCTTACTTTTTGTTATTTGTTGAATGGGTATTGCGTTCGTTACTTGGATTTTGTTATCTGTGATTGTAATTTGATACTGGTTGTTGTCATTTATGGTTTTTATTATTTATTGAATAAAAATGTTTACTGAAACAAGTGCATTGTGCATCTTTGAAGTTTCGTGTCCATTCATTGTATCTTCCACTTTTGTTGAGGACAGAAACAATGTCTAAAAATTTGAATATTATAATAATAAATTTATGTATGTGTAAAATGATTTTTCTCGTAGTCCGGAGCCTTACCTCTCGACCAAAGTTTGAAAAACGTGTTTCATGTATTATAAAACTGAAAACAGTATGATGAAAAAAATATCTTGAACTTTTATTTTTACTGAACCACACAGTATCTGAATTTAAAAAAATGTATTTCACGTATTTTCATTGTACATAAAATTAAAATAAATATAATTAAAAATATAAGCAAATTTTATTTATATTGTCATGATTGTGTCACCCTGTACTATGGACCTTATCTGTATAAGGCCACGGCGGCCATCTTGGATGAAGTCAGTTCATATCGATGCCACAAAGTGGCAGAATTTGGTAAGGTAAACTGTACATACTTTCATTGTTTTTTATATAAATTCATTATGGAAAGAATAGATTTGAGATATCATCAGAAAGATAGTTTTATTTACATCATTTTGATGTAATTTTTATAACATTTCACAAAAGAAAAGTTACTAAAGTTAGCTTCGTAAGATTGTCGTAGAAATGTCAAATTTTTTACGTCATAATGAACAATTATATTTTTAGCATTATCTATTTACGGGTTTCTATTACAAAATAATATTATTAAAAACAACAGTTGTATAAACTACCAAAATCTGAAAGAATTGTTATAATAAACTTATGAAATGCGTCACAAAAAAATTCTAAAGTGCACACTTGGCGTTTGAATTTTTTTTGATAAAATGAAAATATTTTACATTTTCAAAGAAGTATCAATGTCATTATATCTTCAAAAACACCTTCGGATTGTTTTTTTTCACGTAGGGTGTCTATTCAGGTTTGTGTAGAAATAAAATAATTAGTTCATTTTTGTATGGATATATTTTTTTTTTTTTGTAGGAAAATTTTTATACATTTTTTTTTAAAGTTAGATATTCTGGGAAAACTTGCAAAGAAATAATTATGTAATATATATGAATAATAAGAAACATTATCTGTCAAACAGAAAACAATCTAAAAAAAAACAATTTCTTTGTTTTTATACGGATATTTGAGCAAAAGTCAGGAAGGTAATTTCCGCGCAGTTTTTCGAAATATGTGAGGCATTTGACAGGTTAATATCACTTTGAACTAGGTATTTTTACTTACCATTCAGTTTGTATATGACAGTTGATCATTTTTACGAGGCGCATTGTAGTTCATCACTTTAGTTGGATAAGATAAACGGGAATCATCCTAGTTGGACAGTCAAAACATTTTATAAATAATGTACATAAATGTGTAAATATTTTACTAAATAAATTAAATAAATAAAAGATAACGTCGCCTTACCAGGTTCTGAGGTTTTAAAGTTTGCAAAGACAAATTCTGATAATCTATTTAACAATTTCTGATTTTAAGATTCGATCTTGTGTAAAGAATTTTAGTTTAACATATTTTAAAGGAAAATGTTTAATTAGAGTATGAACTTTCTTAAAATGGCATTAGGGAAATGTAGTTGGAACTTTGTGCAATGATTTATTACGTGCCTAGCTGGTTGCTTATGGTTCTATCTGCACATTTAGTAGGTATGTTCTAAAATGGTAAGTATACCTCCAATATAAATATTTTCTTTTAAAATATGTTACGCAAAATTCAACATCAAAATCATAAATTGGTGAATAGATTTTGAGAAACGTCTTTGCGAGTTTTGACATCTCAGAACGAGGTAAAGTGAAGTTAGAACCCTGTTCAACCAAGGTAATGAAATGTTGGGCATGAATTTAGCGTGTTTCCTGACTATGCACTGGTGCGGAAGTGATCAATGTTGCTAGTTCCTCAAAGCAACTTCCATTGAAAAACCTGTAGAACAAGGACAGCATTCCCATCTGACGCCCGTGCTCTAAAGATCAAAATCCGTTTGCTAAGATAGGGAAATCTTTAAAATAGACCTAAATGTAATTTAATTTTTTTTGGTGTTTTCAGATGCCGATAAAGAAGAAGAAGACGATGACCAGAGAGATGAATCGTTCGTAGTGTGTAGAATAGACGTAAAGAAATTTGCCATGTTTCTAAGTGCAGACCAAATCACCCATTCCAAAGTTCTCTGTTCTATGTCCCACAAGAAAATAGTGAACCTTTTCATAGAAAATGAAGGCATTATGACATTCCAGTGCTTTATACCTGCCTTATGTTTTTAATAAATATATTATTTAGTTTATAATATAAATAAGTATGTTGTGTTGTTAAATTATTTATGGTGGTAGTTGAGTCTTCTGGTATCGGATTTTTGAATCGTCAAGTATCGGACACTTAAATATTCTAGTATCATATAAGTACTTGAATCTTCTAATATCGGATACTTGATTCTAGTATCAATACTTGTGTATCTCTATGGAAGAAGGGCCTTAGACTTTCACCATACGAAGAAACAGAGCTGTGGAGAAATTAAGGTTT
The DNA here is from genome assembly GCA_936435175.1 of Glyphotaelius pellucidus. NCBI lineage: Eukaryota > Metazoa > Arthropoda > Insecta > Trichoptera > Limnephilidae > Glyphotaelius > Glyphotaelius pellucidus. The sequence goes on along the minus strand of OW386555.1, from coordinate 22,673,237 downwards.
GGCTGGAAGAAGGGATAGGGAATTGTGACTGATTTTTTTTATTGATTGAGGGTCAAGGAACAGGGTGTATTAAATGATGCAAGACAATGACGGCCAGCGTGTTCGAGCGGTAAGGCTCTTGACTCGCAATCCGAAGGTCCGAAATTTTATTTGATTAATTTGTGTTTTTTCACAATTAATTCATTTAAAATAATATATAGTGTATTTGCTGCACGTTCCAGAGTGGAAGATACTCTCAGTATCGCCCTGGTGTAAGACCACCATTCGGAATTGAAACTTTGCTTGAAATGGCTTTAGCCGTGTTTGGTGACCAGATCTGAATAGCCAGGTACTTTCCCACCTTCCTCTTCCCCGTCTCCTTCCCATCCCCACAATCTTCAGTCTCACAGCAGACACGAGGGGAAGGGTAATGAAGGAGATAGGGTTAGTGGAAGGAATGACGAGGGAGGGGAAGGCGAAAGGGAAATGCGGCTGGAAGGGGACGCGGGAGAGGAACGGGGATGCATGGGAAAGGAAATGCAAGGAGAAAAAATTTATTTCTTTGCATTGCAACGCATGCCTGGTACCAGCTAGTTGATAATAAAATTTGAAAGCGCTTTTCATCGCCTTTATAAAAGAGTTTTTATTTTTAATTATCAGAAATATTCCATTTCTTTGAATTTTATTGCAAAGCGAAAATACATAGAAATTCTCCGACTTTCTCACAGCTTCTTTAAGAAATATTACGGTCAAAATGCCAAAAGCCTGAGGGGTTGAGTTCGAGTTCTGTTATTATCTTAAAATAAAGTATACAACACTTGAAGTGCCTTCTGTATAAATTTGAATGGAAACAATGTGCCACTGACTTCGTACCATTTGGCAGCCTCAGATCTAGGGGGAGGGACGAACCAGGGCGCCCGACTTGGGCCGCAGTTTTAGGGGGCGCCAAAATCGTATATTATATGTTTGATTGAAAAAAACCTTGATTCACAAAGCACCCGGCATCCGGTGCACGGTGTGTGGGTTTTCGAGACTTTCAGGGGGGCAGTAAGAGACCTGGACACATGCGTCCCAAAAAGAATTGACTGGTCACCCGGGTGGAAGGAGAAAAGTGGGAAAATCCAGACTGAGGTGGGAAGATGAGGTAAGAGGGGATGCAGCACAGCTTCTCTAGGTAACAAACTGGAAGTCAACCGCTGAGGACAGGAGGAGTTGGAGGCGACTGTTGCGGGAGGCCAATGCTTGATATGGGCTGTAGTGCCATCGGAGAGAGAGTAGAAGACCCAGAGAAAATTAGGGGGCATATAGATGGTACAGAGAGGGCGTGGGCAGGGAAAAAAATATGGTCTAAAAATGACAAAAAAACATGCCAATCACATATAAATAAAGCTAAGTAACCTTAATAATAATAAGTAAATATTGGTTAATTTTTATTTCATTAAATGAAGACACTAAGAGCGAAACTCAATCGAAAATCTGGAAACAGAAAAATCAGAAAAAGATAACGGCACCTCTGGGACTCGAACCCAGGACCTCTCTACTTTCCGGGCGAGTGCTCTGACCACTGAGCTAAGGTGTCCAAAAGTGACCGAATTGGATATCGAAATTGGATATTGAACATCTATTGACTTGCAGAAAAAGTCAATAGATGTCGCGTATTAAAATAAAATGCATAAAAAATGTATCCAGATACCATCTAGATTGCATTTAGTTCGGGTTTGAATCTTGCAATCATACATAAAGATGGCAGCCAATAAAAATATGCGTTAAGAAAATGAAGATTATATGGGTGGTTCTTAGTCGATGGTACAGTTAAAAGTGACCGGATTGGATATCGACACCTAAGCTCAGTGGTCAGAGCACTCGCCTGGAAAGTAGAGAGGTCCCGGGCTCGAGTCCCAGAGGTGCCAATATTTTTTTCTGTTTCCAGATTTTCGGTTGAGTTTCGCTTGTAGTGTCTTCATTTGAATAAATATTACAATTTGAGGTTTTACTCATAAAAGTAAAAAAAAAAAAATATTGTTAATTTTTGTTTTTGTAGGTGTTGTAACTTTGTGTAATAATTTTTATCACCCCTGGGGAGTCACCAGATGCTGGGGAGAGGGGGCGCCACTATCAAGTTTCTGCCCCAGTTTGAAAAAGTCTTAGCTGTAGTCGGTCTGTCTCTCTTTCGCTTACCTGAAATTGTATATCGCCATCCCATTTGGAATTCGTAATCATGTTGAAGTTCATTATTAAATGACATATAGGCCAATATTAGGCTTCTGCCAATGAAACATGCCTACAAGGCACTTCTGGAGTTATTCTTTATTCTAAGGTGTTATTATTCTTTTAAAAAATAAAGAAAGTTTTTTATAGTCGAGTTGCTTTTTTTTAGGATTAATGTTTGTAGTAAATAAATAATTTACTAATATAAACAAACATATGAATCCAACCTTCTCACTGGGGTGCAAGGCGATGTTTCGAGAGAGTCCTGCTGGAGAGATCAAAAGGTCTCCCTTAACCAGTCTCTCCCAATCCTGCCTGACACGCAGTTTGTTGGCAGATGTACTTGCCGCCAATACTCGGACAAACCTTAACCCATGAACTTGGCCACACCTGTTAATTCACATTTTCTTTTATAATATAAATATGTATTGGCTTTTAGCATGAGCTTTTTTTAAGTGTAACATTTTCAACATTTCAGGGCTCTGAGCGTCTAACGTGAGATAGATTAGGGAACATTAGCGATTTGTTAGGTTTATTGGGGAATTTGCAGAATCTAAAATTGTTATTAAGTACGTAGATTTATTTATTTATTTGAGACCCAAACAGGATATTTATAGAACATTCTTGTGGGTAATATAAAACAAATTAAAATACAAATATAAATATCTCATTTGCAAATTCACAGAAGCAAACACATGAAAACCAAGGTAAGTATTTTATTTATTATATAAAACTGATTTATATTTCGTTATGATAATGGATAAGTAAAATGAATAATTAGAGATACAGATTATACATCATTTGTCAAAATACACACATTTTGTGACAGATCTTAATCACTTTACATCAGTTGAACTATAGGGTGGGCCATAAACATTTTCATCTTTGTAGTCGTGCTAGCGGGGATTCCAAACAGGGGAGAAGAGCGGGGTCACTTCTGCGGCTCCCCACTACTAGGAAATTTTTTTCACAAAGATATCGCTTTACGGGAGAGCAACGCGCTCTCTGGGTAAAACATTTTTACAAAACTGTGATTTTGTTCTATTCTATTCGACAATGATTCTATTCTGTTTTACAAAACAATGATGCAAGCTGCCTATTTCGTTCGCATTATCAATTACAGAGTATTAATCAGTGCCCTAGTGTTAATTTAATTAAATCATGGTTTAAAAACTTCGAAGAAACCGGCACGACTCTCAATCGAAAACAAACAGGGCGGCCATAGAGCAGGAGGAGCGAAGAGAACATGGCGCAAGTAAATGAGAATATGTTGATGCGCTAGCGTTCAGATGCTTCGACGATGGAATTTTTTTCAACTATAGTTGCAGCAGTTCGTTAGTTACAATAATAGACTTGGATGCAGCAAGAGAGTGCAACCTGCCATACGTCCAACGAGAGTATACCCATGGTTAAAGAAATTTTCCCTAACAAACTGATCTCTGACAAACTGAGAGGAGATATTCCATGGCCTCTCCGCAGCCTGGATCTAACCCCAGAATTTTTTTTTATGGGATATATTTGTGTATATATATTTGAAAAGTTTTCGAAATCTGAAAAGGGCCAGATTTGAGGAATGCAAGCAGTGAGATGGCAGCGATTTTGAAGTAATTTTTTTAATGAAATGATTTTCCAGCATATTTTTGTTCTTATCAATAATCATTTATTTAAATACAATTTGTATTTTTTTTCATGATTGCTTCAAAAGTGCAAATGTTTATGGCCCACCCTATATCAGGTTTATCAATTATGTACCATTAATTTGGCCTATCAGAATAAAGAGTACTTGGAACATTTTTTTATTTAAATGAAAAATTATCAAATACAAATAACAATTGTTTATGATTTATTGAAGTACAAATTTGTCACAATTGAACCTGATTGAAATAAATGTTTTTTTTTGTAAATAATTTTAGTGTAGTGTTTTTGATTAACTGTTGTGGAAGTACATACTACACACACGTTAAAAATCAAAGGAAATACCTGCGTAGCGTAATAAATGTGTACATAATTTAAAATCAACGATCAATTGTCACTTTCTGATATAATTGCAGAGAGATAAGTACAGAGGAGGGAGTGTTTCAGTCTCACAATACAGTTTCACTAATATTGCTTTGTTCAGTTTCACACATTTTTGAAAATACGTATTATCTGACAATGACATTTTTCATAATCAGGTTTTTACATAAATTTCCTTTTTAAGTTTACAATACTTGTACACGGTGTCCAGAAACTCTTGAAAACTGTTGAATCTACAACACAGAGAACCCAAAAAAACATTTTTTTTTCGATCTGATCAATCAATTTGGTAGGAGGGTGTACCATAACAAAATTTATTGGATAACCAATCAATTAATTGGATGCCACAGGTCACCCTAAGAGGTTTGCGGCGTTCAGTGACTTAGCAGAGGTGCCCAGATTAACAGGGTGAGGTTTGTTCATGTCGCGGCAGTTGCGACTACCCACCAACTGCGTGGTAGGTTAGATCAGGGGAGAATGTTAGGGGAGTCCCAGTGAAGGATGGATTCGTATGTCCATCACTCCTGGACCCACTGACTCCCAGATTCCTACCCACCCCTCATACCCTTTTCTTTCCCAGAACTACTCTCCTTCCTTTCCTAGAAAGACCCTCCACACAGCATCCCTAAAGATGACACAGGCCCTGAGGGGATTTATTTTCCTCAGAGCCTCCTATTTGGAGCTAACGCAAAAAGCGACTGATGTTTTTCAAATTTGACTTACACCATCCATTTCGGACTCGATTTACTCGAAAAGTCGTGCCACAAAATTGACTTAAATGTGATGTAAATTCACCATTTTAACACTTGTAATTTGAGTTTCCGGACACTGTGCTAAACTAACATTTCTAGCTTACAAATAACTCAACAATATTAAAGAACTCCTGTAAGCAGAAATGTCACTTATAAATGTTACTAAGGAATTGAACCCACGACATTTGGGTGGTAAGTTAACGCACTAGTCAACTGGGCCACTAACTGGTATATTCAAGGATTTGCTTACAATTTATAAGAATGCTCGATTCCTTTGCCCGTGGTCTCAAACAAGAAATCAGAGAAGGCAGTAGGTTTATTGTGGTCATTTGGATAATTTGTCGAGCAATGGGCTTGATCCCTTTGAAGATAAGAAAAGGCAGAGAAAAAGGCAGAACAATTTGGATGGCATCTTATTCCAGAGTCTGGCTGGTCTACAGTTGGGGTGTTCTGGTTTTCACAGGTAAAATAGCACAATTTTAACCTATATCAAAAGCCCTGGAATGTCAACCTCTCCAAGAGTATGGACGAAACGGTTCGTCGAAGCGAAAAAATGCTCAGAAGAGCTAAAACAAAAGATAGAGAATATCTCTTCAGAAGAGTATGGACGAAACGTTTCGTCCGCGGCTATTATTCAAATACCGTCATATTTCATGAAACTATTTGACTTGAAGTGGCTTCTATTAACATCTGCACGTAGTTTGTTGAAGTTTTGGGAGACATACCTACAATACAGACTTCAAGTTTTTAATTTAAAAAGCAGTTTTTTTTTGTATGGACTTGTTTTTTTCTATGTTGGTTTATTTTTGTGGATGTCGACGAAGTTTTAATTCAAAATATAATATTAATTATTAGTTAATCTACGATAATTTATAAAAAAAATATTTGAAAAATGACCAAAAAAAACTCACTCCTCACGTACAGTTTTGTTCGCCAAAACTCACTTGCGGAGAGGTTAATAATACGTCCAGCTCCAGTAAAGTATTGGCAGTATTTACTTGTATTGGATGGCAACTCTGGCCACTAGTGCAGCAAGGCGTAATATCCATAAAAATGTGTGAAAGAAAAGCAACCTCACACCACTAGGAGACGCTAATGTAGCTAACGTAGCATATTGCCATCAGAATGTACGGGAAATGTCAGAAGTAGAAGGTATTACATATAACTGTTATATTGTGATGCCACTGGGTCCGAGGAACTGGCTATTTTTGGAACCAGTTTGGAGAGATGGATGGTATGATTATTGTAACTGACAGTTGTGAATAATAATGACACATTGTGATTTACACCACGCGTCTACATATTATATATCACGTCGTTGCCTGTCGCGGTTACTTCGTCCCGGTGACCAGCTATCACTGGATCCGAGGAACCGGCTATTTTTGGAAGCAGTTCCTTGGCATTAGCATTTCTCAGTTTCAAAAACTTTTAATATCCCGCCCATTTTCCGAGCAATTTACCCTTATTTTCTAGAATAAAAGAATATGTTTTCGTCAAAGTCGAAACATTGCGAAATTTACGGGTTGGTATTTGACGAGTTAATAAGAAAAAAGATTTCTAAAACAGAGTTGATTTGTTGGTATCAAAGAATATGTTTTCTAGTAAGGAAATTTTAATTTTTCTTGGTTTTCTAGTATGTATGAGTTTGTACGGAGCAGTCCACATGACATGGATAAGAAAAGACTTAACAAAAGTCCTCTGCTCCATGGTGATATTTAATGTGGTACTAATGATTTTAACTGCGTCTATTAGTGTGGGCGGAAGTGGCGTGCATGCCAAGACTTTCATCAAAGCCAGAATACTTATAGAAAAGGTAAGAAATCAAGTAATTCTTCCCTTTTTGGAATTTGTAATATCATAATTATTTATTGATATGTGACTAGAGAACATTGTACTCAACGTTTTTTTTACTTATTTCTACAGGCACAGTCAATAATAATTTGGAGTAAAAATATAAGAATTTGTACTAATTATTACAAAAGAATGAGCATATTTTTTCTACTTGTTTGGATTGCAAATATAATAGGTGCTATGGTGGCCCAAACAATAGGAGAAAAAAATATAAGTGAGTAAAAAGTTTTTTCATAAGGCTGTCAGTGGCTGCTTTGACTTTCGAGCACTGAACAGGAATTCAAAAATGTGTACTGATTTGTTGTGTTTGGGTGCGAAAATGAACAATCTGAAAGTATGTTACTGATGAGGCAGTGCTGATTTCGAACATGTTGGTAGATCTGCAGATCTGCAGTCTCTTGTATCTAGGATTAACGAAGGACATATATACACATGGCAAGTTTAAGTTCAAAGAACATAAATACATATTATTTATATTTTTTCAAGGGAGGCCACTGCTCTTCACTTGGTATTATGGTGGCACCAACGCCATTACATACTTCGTTGTTCTTAATTTTACAAATTTGATCAATTCCATGATGCACACAATCGTCACAGTCAACGACACATTGCAACAAATTCACAAAGATGTGAATACTAGATCAGGTAATTCCAGAAAAATATTTGACGCCTTTTTAAAGACAGATGTGCGTGTGTAATAGTACCTGAGGGCGTAAATAAGGGAAGGGGGAGGAGGAATAAGAGCCTCTCTATAAACATTTTTGGGACCTCTGTCCCAAAAAATGTTTCTAATTAATTTTCCAACTCCTCCCCTTTTCTCTTGTCCCCCCAGAATTGAACCCTCCCCTTAGGATCGAACCCTCCCTCGTGTGAATGCTATAACTACGCCCTTGATGGTACCTACTACAGATAACTTCATGATATGTTAATTCCTCTTAATCAGTGCATTAATAACCAACAAAAATATTACCATAAAAAATCAATAATTTTTGGTGTGTTGATCAAAATCAGAAAAATAAACAATATTCATACATTTTTAACATCATCCCTTATCACTTACATATGTTCATATATAATTCTATTAATAATTATTTTCTTCTTCCAACAAAATAATTAAGTTACTCCCTACGTATTTTTATTGCAGGGGGTTATGGAGATCTGAGAACAAAACTATCGGCAGCAATTGAAGCACGTTGCCTCGTGGGCAGAGCTGGTTATTTTCTGGCTAAAGACCAAAGCCCAGTTGTCCTTGTGATGATCCTCTCCATCATATTCCGAGGAGTTGTCATCTGCAATAGTGTCATATTTGAGTCTAGTATGTTTTTTTCAGTAACAATTAGTACCATATCCTTCAAATTGCATTTCGCACCTTTTTTAGTCAAGAGAAAGTCAGCATTGACTTTTCTGATGTAAGCCTAAATGTCTTTCGGCAGTCGATACGCAATGTGAAATTTTTAAAGCCTTTGAAATCCATCTTCAAGCTTTGACTTGTAGTTATCTTCTATAGGTATGTACTTTTTATATTATATATTGTCAATGCTCTTCATTTGTATGTACTCTTCTTTCACTGTCATCTCTGTCTCTTATTAGTGTTTTTGTTATATTGTTAATGGACTATTTGTCCGTAAATAAAAAAAAGTAAAATCAACAAATTGTATCAGCGAAATTTTGTTTCAGGATATCCAGGGCGAGAGTTTTTCGCCTCTTTCCAGGTACTCAGCTGTTTTGGTGAAATAGTCAAACTTGTCTGGATCGTTGAATCTTGTCACTATTATGTCAAAATTGTAAGACTAATATTTTCTTCAAGCCTTTTTTATGTAGATAGTTTCAACTTCCTTCAATAGATGTTGATAGCATAGTTAGTAAAACAAAGTTTTGCTATATCCCAACAGAAGTCAGTTGAGCAGGGCCGTAGCCAGAGTTGAATTTAAGATAGGGCAGCGGTAATTACAGGTAGGGTGCAAGTAAAAAATGTAACTTGATCTGATCTGGTGAATCGATTCTCATCGTATGTGTGAGGCAATACTTAATTGGATGATCAAAACATTTAGTTATTTAACAATGATAAAGGATTACCTTGTATTCTTTCACCAGGTAGATAATAACTATTTAAACACAAGGCAATTCTTGATCATTGCTAACAATGAACTTCAGGAAAGTAACTGCAGTATCAGTGGCTTTTCATTTATTAAGGTTTATATTAGGTACCAAACATAAAACAAAATTAAAAATAATAAAAAGTCCTTCCTATAATCGAATTCTTCGATTCGACATATCATTAAAAATCTGAATTCATTTAGATCAACTGACTTAGTTCTTTTCTTTTCAAAGGCTAGAAACACAATGCCTGCCATTCTTTCGTGACCCATTGACAGTCTCTGAGGTCTATTGATTGCAGTCAATGTTGAAAACGTAGATTCACACACAGCAGTGCTGCAGCCTTTTGTCGCCACAGATGCAAAAAGTTCATACGTATCTCTAAACGCCTCTTGCTGCCTGTGCAAAACTTGCATTATGATTTCCGTTTTATCCTCGCGACGACTCAAACTAATAGGTAGTATTTTTTTTTCAATCAGAAATCAAAAGATTCAGTCAAACTCTGAACAGTTTACTAGTATATTGTCATAAATGGTATTTCTTAAGCTAGGGCACAGGTATTTTAAGGTAGGGCATTGCCCCATAATGCCTCCCCCTAGCTACGGCCCTGCAGTTGAGTGTAACATCAGAAAAATACCATCTACCATCGTTTGTGTCTTAGGTACGAATGGTTACGACGATTGCCGAAGGCATCCGCAAGTTGGGCAGGCACCTCCAGTCCGCCAGCGGGAGTGGCAGAACTATTTGTAGCCTAGTTTAGTAAGGACATCTGTCCAGTTTAATATTAATTGTAATATTTACGATAACTAAATAAATCAGCTGGCAATCACATGAACCTCAAACTTATTTGGACAATTTACAAAACAATGTGATATAACCACTTTTGTTTTACCTATACACCTTCAATTGAAAAGAAAAATAACAGCTGATACATTTTATATTTAATACCAGTTTATTTTTCAAGAATGCCCCACATTGGGCGCCAGTGATTTCTTCTGAATTAAAAAAATACCGAATTGTTAGTTTTGTTCCTGTTCATTTTATTTCAGGCAAACGAGACAAAAGAAGTCATGACGAAGCTACTGATGTCAGTTTATGATTTTGATTTGAGATCGGATTTGAAATATTGCCTGAGGCAAATAAACGAACAAGGTATTGAATTCACAGCCATGCACGTTTGGACTATTGACAGATCATTGATAGGAACTGTGAGTTTTAAATATCTTATAATAATGTTTTATGCCCTAGAACAATGAACAAGCACTATCTCGTATACAATACTTGTAAATTGGTATTTTTATTAGGAAGCAATAATACAGTCAAATAATATATTCTGGAAGAGCTAGGCGTACACAATAGGCTTTCAACTATTTGCCTACAACGTATTTTAAGGTACTTCGGATAAATTGCTTGATAATCTGAGGACTTGGAAAAAGTCTTAGTCACTGGCAAAGTGGAAGACAAAAGAGGCAGAAGAAGGTAACTAATGCGCTGGAGTGACCATCACTGGCGTCCGTTACGTCGGTGTCCACAGCTCTCCATGCAGAGACAGAGCAGGACCACGAGGAGTGGAATTGGAGTAGAAATTACAATCCTCAGCAATGAGGAACCGATTTTGAGAAGAATACAGGAGGCGCTGAATTACAGCACGAAAGATGTTTATTGATTTTTCTGGGATCTAAATGTTAACAAAAAGTTTAAAATATTTCTGTAAAAAGAACAATAGATTTCTTATCGTAAATTATTATTGGGGTAATATGCTGTACTCTGCTTCCTGCTTCTTTAGCATTACAATGTTTACAATGTTCATCATCAGGGCAGAAGTGTAATGCACATTACACATTTGCCTTGATGATAGACACTGTAATGTGATCTGAAACGTTGGCTAAAGAAAGTGTCAGTGAAGCACGGCATAAAATCCCAAAAATTAATCACGATAACACTTTTGGCCGTGAAAAACTCTAATAATATCTAATCATTGATATATATTATATTTCGATTAGACAAAAGCAAAAAAAATGGTTCAACGGAGTTGGAGGGGGCCCCACCAAGTCTCTATTTCACGAATTTAGTTAACCTACAACCATCGTGCCCAAAGCACGTTATGCGATATGCAGCTGGTCAAAAGCATGTGTAAAAGGTGTTCATACAATGTATGGAGAGGACTATTCAGACTGTTGAACGTCCGAGTCCTCATACGCGGTGCCCTCAGGTAAAGAACACGTGCATTGTGCAAGGGTTACTTATATAGCGGCCCGCGCTCGGTGTGGAGTATATTGTAAGTCACTTAAATGGTTCAATACCCGGCTTCAGAGATAGGTTCAATGCGTTCCAGAACTCGCAACCACGAATGGCGCGATGTAATTGCAATTTTTAATGCAATATTTTCCATCTCCCCAAATGCAGTTATCAGTTATCTAGCATCTTTTAAAGTAATCAAGGTACATCTAAAGATTTTTCTTAAAAATATGTGAATTAAGCGTGACCAGTGATTTCGAAAGTTTACCAAAAAAACCGGATTGCAACTGTAAAAAATAACAACGTTGAAAAATATAAATGATGAAATTTGATGTCGTCGTATGCATCCCTCTTCTTGAAAATCTGTAAACCCCTGCTTGATATCACTTCGTGCCGCATGCTTTCGTTCGGCAGAAGACGGAAACTGTCGAACTTCCCCTCCTCCACACCCTTGCATGCCTGAGATGAACACGAATCTCGGAAATGTTTGTTAGGCGTAGCACCTCTACGTCTATATTTCTCTGTGTATCTAATAGATTTCTTCTTTATTTCAGGTATTTGGACTGGTCCTTTCCAATCTTATTGTTCTTGTGCAGTTTTCTGATTAGATTGAGAATTACAAGATAAGTCCTTTATTTCTCCCTTTCCCTTCCTACTGGATGTTATTGAAATCATTCTCAAAGATCGAAGTCTACTTTATAATTAGCTAAACGCACTTCATAAAAAAACTTATGTCATAATATCTTGAAGGATGACATTGGATGACATATACAACTTTACCAAACTGATAAACCATGGAAATATTGAACAAAGGCTTATACTTGTTATGAGTGCAGTTCCGCTATTGAGTTCTGATATTTTGGCCTGCTGAATGTCCTGATCACAGCCAATCTCAGATAGCCTAAGAGGCCAGAAAGAGACATTTAATATTCAATGTTCAATGTCTTATTCGTGTTCATCTATATTTTTATAATATATAATAGGTTAACAAGAAATAAGACTATTTTTAAAAATAATAATTTCACTATAACTTTGGTTCAGGTTCGGGTTGTCAGTAATTTCAGATTCATTACCAAAATTGAAAGTGTTTCTTCGGGGAATTCAATAAATTACCTTCTTATAATATAATATTTAGAACAGAGATATATATACACTCTGCATGTAAGATTTCAAATATCACCTTTATGTAAAATCCTTTGGCATATGAATAAATAAATAAAAGAAAAACTTTGTCTCATAAATTATATTATCATTACCCACCACCTACATTTACAAATGAATTCCAACCTATTGATAATCATTAGTCAAATTTAACAGAAATTCTCTAATCTTTAATTAATTACACTTTGAATTTTTCATACTGAAAATTTTTTTAAATGCCGCAAGAAAAAGGATCTAATAGGTGAGTACACATTTAAATGATTTACTGAAAAGTGGTGGGTTTAGTTGAATGTGAAACTTATTCCAAAGAGATGGTTTGATAATAATTTAATCATTTTAGTGATCATGCTTGATTTTTTATGTATATCAAATAACAGAAAAAAAACTGAAAAACGTTTTAGATGGCATCAAATCGACAGAAATTTTGGATTTTTACTAAAAAGCATGAGTTTTTTATTCTTACTAAAAAGCATAGGTTTAACACGAATTAATCAAAAAATCTTCCGAAAGACCAATTTTTGGAAAACTCATCGTTTTCACAGGCGATTAGTCACACTTGGGGTCGGTCATTACTTGGGTTCTAATCCACCGAACCGAGTGAATTTTTAGATCCTTACTAAAAAGCATAGGTTTTACACGAATATATCAAAAATCTTCCAAAAGTTCAATTTTTGGAAAACTCAACGTTTTTAGGGCGATTAGTCACACTTGGGGTCGGTCATTACTTGGGCTCTAATCCTCCGAACCGAGTGAAATTTTGGATTCTTACTAAAAGGCATAGGTTTTACACGTTCAATCAAAAAATCTTCCAAAAGATCAATTTTTTGAAAACTCAACATTTTTACGGGCGCTTTGAGACACTTGGGGTCAGACACTTTCTGGGCCCTAAGGCATCGAATCGACTGAAATTAAGGTTTTTTACTAAAAAGCATTTGCTTTACACGAATCAATCAAAAAATCTTCCAAATGATCAATTTTTGGCAATTATTCACACTTGGGGTCGGACATTACTTGAGCTCTAATAAACCGAAACGATTGAAATTTTGGATTCTTACTATAAAGCATGGGTTTTACACAAATATATCAAAAAATCTTCCATAAGATCTATTTTTGAAAAATCCATCGGTTTTACGGGCAATTATTCACACTTGGCGTAAGTCATTACTTGGGCTCTAATGCACCGTACCGAGTGAAATTTTGTATACTTTCTAAAAAGTACGGGTTTTTAAACGAATCATTCAAAAAATCTTCCAAAAGATCAATTTTTGGAAAACTCAACGTTTTTACGGGCGATTAGTCACACTTGGAGTCCGTCATTACTTGGGTTCTAATGCACCGAACCGAGTGAAATTTTGGATTCTTCCTAAAAAGCATGGTTTGTAAACGAATGAATAAAAAATCTTCCAAATTATCAATTTTTGGAAAACTCATCGTATTTACGGGCGATTAGTCACACTTGGGGTCGGTCATTATTTGGGCTCTAATGCACCGAACCAAGTGAAATTTTGTTTTCCTTCAATTAAGCATAGGATTTACACGAATATATCAAAAAATCTTCCAAAAGATCAATTTTCGGAAAACTCAACGTTTTTACGGGCGCTTTGATACACTTGGGGTCGGACTAATCCAACGAACCGAGTGAAATTTTGGATTCCTTACCAAAAGCACGGGCTTTACACGAATCAATTAAAAAATCTTCCAAATTATCAATTTTTGGAAAACTCATAGTTTTTACGGGCGATTAGTCACACTTGGAGTCCGTTATTACTTGGGCTCTAATCCAACGAACCGAGTGAAATTTTGGATTCTTACTAAAAAGCATGGTCTGTAAACGAATCAATCAAAATCTCTCCCAAAAGAATATTTTTTGGAAAACTTCGTTTTTACGGGCGCTCTGAGACACTTGGGGTCGGACCCAACTTGGGCTCCATGCCATCGAACCGACTAAAATTTTGGATTTTTATTCAAAAACATAACCTGTACACGAATCAATCAAAAAATCTTCCAAAATAACAATTTTTGGAAAGCCCATCGTTTTGACGGGCGCTTTGTCACACTGCCCTACACACTCGTTACTGTTTATAAGAATTGGAAATCAAATGAAGACAAGTTATTTTTTTGTGATAAAGGAATTTTTATTTTCAAGATGGATCTGATGAATGGATTTACAACAAATTGGCACAGCCGTTAGGATACGTTATAGTTGCTGCGATGATAGTGTTGTAAAGTTGATATAGTTGATGCTGTGGTAGTGCTCTAGTGTTATTTGCTTGAACTATCACAAATTTTAAGTAATTAAATCACACATCGTCAAAGAATAAGCACTTTTGTATTTTCATTGGGGATTTCACAAAAAATCCCACGTAATTTAGTTAGCAAATTGTACGATCATTATAAGATTTGTAAGAAAGAGCCCAAATACCTGAAAAAAAAGAAAATATTTTATTTATTTGTTTATCTTAAAATTGGTACATATTATAGCATTACTGATCTTCCTTAAAAGCATTTGCTTGCTTGTGGAGGGAGGAAGACTTTACTTTTTATGTGTACCTACATTTAAACAGTCGCATGTCTCACATGTATAATGAGTACAGTAAATACAAACACATCGTAATCAAGACCCTTTAACTAAAAGACATCCATTTATTCCGGTAGAGTAAAAACAGGGTTTATTTTTAGTGTTACATTCATGTGGAAATAGGGGAAGCAGTCTTCCCGTTCATGATTTCTTTAAAATTATTTTTGATAGAGTTCGATAATTGTATTTTGTCGTTAGTGATTCTGATTTCTAATGGTAGGTTGTTAAAGAAGTATTTTCCTCGGCATGTAAAATGATATTGGGCAAAATAAGTGTTTAGTTTCGGGCATACAAATACATGTTCGAGTCTGGTACGACTTTCAGTTATGAATAAGTGTTTATCTTTTTCTTTTAAAATTTGTTTACAATTTATTTACAACCATTCTTAACCATAAAGAAATAAGGTAAGGTGCCGAATTGTTTGTTTCCCATTTTTCAGTAGTTCTAAAAGGAGTTACGGTTTCCACTGTATTTCCAAAAAAATGGTTTATCTCGGGTGAAAATGAGTAATAATAAGAATTTTTTAGATATTTTTATACGTACAGTTCCTATCAGTGCTCTGTCGATAATCCAAACATCCATGGCTGTAAATGAAACCGGTTGATAATTTATTTGTCTTAGACAATACTTCAAATCTGACCTTAAACCAAATTCCCTGATGGTCATAAGTAATCTTGTAATGTCATCTTTTGTCTGGTTTGCCTGAAATTATTTTAGCATAAGGGAATCAAAAAATTATGTCACATTAAAATTTGTGAATGATAATATTAATTTTATGGATAAGAAAGTTTAAGTGAGAAAGAAACTTACGATTTTGTCAAAATAATGACAAGATTCAACGACAACGATGAGTTTGACTACTTCTCCAAAACAGCAAGCAATCAGAAATGAAGCAAAAAACTCTCGCCCTGGAAATCCTTAAAAAAAAATCGTTTAAAACATTAGATTTAATATTTTTTTAAAAATAATAATGAAAAATAAAAATGACAAGTTTTTTAAATTTTACGATGAAATTTTCAAAACTACTAATTTTACTATAAGTGCCATTTACAAGAAAGGAGATAGACGGGAATTCAAAGTACGCTCAAACATTAAAATAAAACACTATTTTATAATATTTATGCCAAATCAACAAAATGAACATATTATGTTGATTTGGATCGCAGTTAAAGCCGCAAAATTTTGAAATAATTGGCGGTTTAGAATTTTTTTCTGAAAAAATAAACAATGTGTCCTGAAAAAAGGGACAATGAAAATAAATGACAATGAAGGTTTAAAGATAGAAGTTTTGCTGGGAAGGCATACTGGTCTCAAAAATGGCATTATTGCAGACGACAACAGATCTGGATATGATGGAAAGAAGTGTCACAAGGATAACTGGACTTTGGTCTCTTCTCAAAATAATCCCAGCTTTGCATATGAGACTGCGAGCTTCAATTACAGCTGATAGTTTGGTTTTTAGATCTTCATAGACTCCTGCAATAAGAATAAAAATATTAAAATTTGTGTTTTGAATCTTCTTCTTGGTAAGAGGAAAGCTGAGGTTATCCAATTATTTAGAGTCACTTTGTTCATCTCAGAAGTGCCCCGAGAAATTGAAGAACATGACATTCGATTTTTTTAATATTATGTCCACATTTAAACAGTTCAGAATCCTTTAAGCCCAATTTGTGAATCATATACTGTAAAGTGACTACGTTACCGGATGCGGTTAGAGAGAGAGAGGGAGAGGGAGAGAGAGAGAGACAGAGAGAGACAGAGAGAGAGAGAGAGAGAGAGAGAGAGAGAGAGAGAGAGAGAGAGAGAGAGGGAGAGAGAGAGAGAGAGAGAGAGAAAGAGAGAGAGAGAGGGAGAGTCTCTCTTAAATATGGTGGAGGAGAGCTGGTGCAGGTCAAAGATTACTCAGTAATTCCATGATGTTGGAAGCCACTTGATTCAGCACGGACCTTAATGTATGAGTATAAAAAGGTTGGTTGCCCATTATAAATGACCGTACTGTAAAAAAAGGTTTTCCATGGTAAATGACCTCACTATATAAATACAGTTTTCCATACTTAATGATCCTACTGCATTAAAAATTCACCCATGGTAACATCAAGACAAAGATGGCAGTGTTCAAAATGGAATACCGCCTGACGCTCACTTACGGCCACCAGATATGAAAGCTAAACGAACACGCTCTAGAGTACAAGCTGCTGAAATGAGGTGTTTGAGATGAGTAGCAGGGGTTACGAAATGGAATCACTTAAGAAACACGATAATCCGAGACCATCTGAACATTGAACCACTGCTACTTTTTATAGAAAAATCACAACTGGGGTGACTTGGACACGTAAACACGGAATCACAGAATGTCTGATGACTTACTTACCCACCTTACTACAAGAAAACACTTTCCTTACTGTTCGAAAACAGTTTCCCATGGTTCATGAATTTACCGTTCGAAAACGGTTTCCCATGGTAAATGACCTTACCGGATGAAAACGGTTTCCCATGGTAAACGACCTTAACGTATGAAAACGGTTTCCCATGGTAAACGACCTTACCGTATGAAAACGGTTTCCCACGGTAAATGACCTTACCGTATGAAAACGGTTTCCCATGGTAAACGACCTTACCCTATGAAAACGGTTTCCCGTAGTAAACGACCTTACCGTTTGAAAACGGTTTCCCATGGTAAACGACCTTACCGTGTGATAACGGTTTCCCATGGTAAAAGACCAAACTGAATAAAAGCGGTTTCCCATGGTAAACGACATTACCTTATGAAAATGGTTTCCCACGGTAAATGACCTTACCGGATGAAAACGGTTTCCCATGGTAAACGACCTTACCCTATGAAAATGGTTTTCCACGATAAATGACCTTACCGTATGAAAACGGTTTCCCGTGGTAAACGACCTTACCGTATGAAAACGGTTTCCCAAGGTAAATGACCTTACCGTATGAAAACGGTTTCCCATGGTAAACGACCTTACCCTATGAAAACGGTTTCCCGTAGTAAACGACCTTACCGTTTGAAAACGGTTTCCCGTGGTAAACGACCTTACCGTATGAAAATGGTTTCCCATGGTAAATGACTTTACCGTATGAAAACGGTTTCCGATGGTAAACGACCTTACCGTACGAAAACGGTTTCCCATGGTAAACGACGGTAAGCCGTATGAAAACGGTTTCCCGTGGTAAACGACCTTACCGTATGAAAATGGTTTCCCACGGTAAATGACCTTTCCGTATGAAAACGGTTTCCCATGATAAACGACCTTAGTGTATGAAAACGGTTTCCCATGGTAAACGACCTTACCGTATGAAAACGGTTTCCCATGGTAAACGATCTTACCGTATGAAAATGGTTTCCCACGGTAAATGACCTTACCTTATGAAAACGGTTTCCCATGGTAAACGACTTTACCCTATGAAAACGATTTCCCATAGTAAACGACCTTACCGTATAAAAACGGTTTCCCGTGGTAAACGACCTTACCGTATGAAAACGGTTTCCCAAGGTAAATGACCTTACCGTATGAAAACGGTTTCCCATGGTAAACGACCTTACCGTACGAAAACGGTTTCCCATGGTAAACGACGATAAGCCGTATGAAAACGGTTTCCCGTGGTAAACGACCTTACCGTATGAAAATGGTTTCCCACGGTAAATGACCTTTCCGTATGAAAACGGTTTCCCATGGTAAACGACCTTACCGTACGAAAACGATTTCCCATGGTAAACGACCTTACCGTATGAAAACGGTTTCCCATGGTAAACGATCTTACCGTATGAAAATGGTTTCCCACGGTAAATGACCTTACCTTATGAAAACGGTTTCCCATGGTAAACGACCTTACCGTACGAAAACGGTTTCCCATGGTAAACGACGATAAGCCGTATGAAAACGGTTTCCCGTGGTAAACGACCTTACCGTATGAAAATGGTTTCCCACGGTAAATGACCTTTCCGTATGAAAACGGTTTCCCATGGTAAACGACCTTACCGTACGAAAACGATTTCCCATGGTAAACGACCTTACCGTATGAAAACGGTTTCCCATGGTAAACGATCTTACCGTATGAAAATGGTTTCCCACGGTAAATGACCTTACCTTATGAAAACGGTTTCCCATGGTAAACGACCTTACCCTATGAAAACGGTTTCCCATAGTAAACGACCTTACCGTATAAAAACGGTTTCCCGTGGTAAATGACCTTACCGTATGAAAATGGTTTCCCACGGTAAATGACCTTACCTTATGAAAATGGTTTCCCATGGTAAACGACCTTACCCTATGAAAACGGTTTCCCATAGTAAACGACCTTACCGTACGAAAACGGTTTCCCAAGGTAAATGACCTTACCGTATGAAAACGGTTTCCCATGGTAAACGACCTTACCCTATGAAAACGGTTTCCCATAGTAAACGACCTTACCGTACGAAAACGGTTTCCCAAGGTAAATGACCTTACCTTATGAAAACGGTTTCCCATGGTAAACGACCTTACCCTATGAAAACGGTTTCCCATAGTAAACGACCTTACCGTATAAAAACGGTTTCCCGTGGTAAATGACCTTACCGTATGAAAATGGTTTCCCACGGTAAATGACCTTACCTTATGAAAATGGTTTCCCATGGTAAACGACCTTACCCTATGAAAACGGTTTCCCATAGTAAACGACCTTACCGTACGAAAACGGTTTCCCAAGGTAAATGACCTTACCGTATGAAAACGGTTTCCCATGGTAAACGACCAAACCGTATAAGAACCCGGTGATGAAGGGGACTGAATTGTGCGAATGTGGACAAGTTCAAACTGGTGTATTATAGGTTCCGCTTTTAGCGCTAAACTGAAAACCCAGCTTTTTGTTCGACAGATTGACTCCTGCTTCAACGGAGCCGCATTTTTTTTAGAACTTACCTAATTTAGTATTCAAATCCCTTTGAATCTGATTTAAGGTTTCATTGACTTGAACGGTTGTATGCATCACGGAATTTACCACATTGGCAAAGTTCAAAACCATGAAGTACTTAATTGTATTGACGCATGCAAAATACCACGAGTAGAGCAGTGGCCTCCCTTGAAATAACATATATGAATTTCAATACGATTCATTAATTTATTTATGCCTACAAATAATAATAACACAACACGCTCTCAATGCGTTAAAGCAAACACATTCCAACATTTTAAAGTATTCAGAATTTTTTTTTTTCAAATTTTTCTGGTTTTCAAATCATGGGAAAGAAGGAAGGAAGGAAAGAGGAATTTATGTATTTATTTTATTAAAATTTCAAAATTATTTGGAGATTGGAGTCCAGTTCAGATCAGAGAGAAAAATATGTGACTAAAGTTCCCACTTCTAGACCAAAGACATACACTCTGGGAAGTCAAGGATGTGAATTTTAAAAAGGTAAGAAGGAACGGAACAATGTTCAATTCTCATTTGGAAAAATAAATAAAACATCCTTTTTTATAACGCGTAAGAACAGGATAAAGTTAAACAATAAACGTAATATTAGTTATGCTGAGTGTTAAGAGCTATTCTTGACCAATCAGTTACTACAGACATTACAGACGATAAAAAATGTACATGAAATTGTAGTTAGCGATGAAATTTTTAATGTTTTAATTTTTTTCAACACGAAAAATCAATATTTATTTGACAGTTTGGGTAGGGGTGAGAGGTTGGGCGCTTACTCGACGACACCCGAAAGATTTTTTTATTCGGTTTTGATGAAAAAAAAATGTACAAATTTTTTTTTAAAAGTTAATATTGGAAGTTTTCACTTCCAATATTAGTAGTAAATTAGCAATTACACCCTTAGTACCCTGTATAATATGAGTAGAAATATTAATATAACCCAGTTAATTCAAGTACATAATTTTTTCTTTCAATACATTGATTTTAACCTTTTAAAATGTCGATTTTTTATGAGAAACGTAGGTACGATTGATATATTTTTTTAAACCCTTGAAGACAAATGAATAGTACACAGTATTAAAGAAAATTATCTACATTATCTTATTAATACAACACGTCGCCTTAGTTCTTAATTGTCCAAACGACCATTTTAGTTTTTGATCAATCTCTACTTTAAAATTAGAAATAAATTTTAAAAAGATAGATAAACACTTAACTAAGAACTATTTCACACTTTAAACACTTAACTATAACACATCGAATACGGAATTTTAGCTTGGGGTAATGCTTATTCCAGTGCCCTCGACCCCCTCATTAAAGCACAAAAACTAATCATAAAAATAATTCTTTGTAAATAATTTGTTTTACTACCTGCACTGATACAATCTTCAATACTTTCACCGTTATGGACATCAAACAACTCTACGCAAGATCCATATTAGTTAATTTACACAAAAACAACAAAACATCATACAAAGCAACACAAACTCCTTTTTCCAAAACTACCTTTGGACAAAGACACTTCAAATACATAGCTTGCAAACTATACAATACTCTACCAGCTACGATCAAACAAACTTAATCCTTGACAAAATTCAAACAAGATGTAGAAAAATGGGTTGTAAGTATTGGACGCCACACTACCGCAAATATCTGTAAAATAAATCATAAATAGACAGAAAACAATTTGCACACGACCTAAACCATATGAAATAAATAAAAAAATAGAATCACGTCAAATTTAATTCCATAATAGATTTGATATTTTCTGTACATCATTTCTTCCTTCAGTATATGATAACTCTCTTTCAAATATATACCCACACCTCCAACCACCTTTTTATTATTATTGTACTCAAATGAATATGTAGCATTTAAATTCTTTATAACTACCAAATATGTTCTTAAATATATTATTTTATGTACCTTTATGCCTGTCTCGACACAGGTTATCCTAGTGAGACAGGCATTGACAAAAACCTAATGTAAACATACTGTTTATAGATAAATAAATAAATTTATACTAATGAGATCTTTACCTTAAGAAAATAGCTTTATCTAAAACACCTATCTTAATGTTTCATTCAAATAATGAATGAAAACCTTTTCCTCCTGTAAAATTTTCTAATGGTCGTTTGGACAATTAAGAACTTAGACGACGAACAGAAAGGGTTGATCTTGTTTTTGTCCTGGAAAACTTAGAAAACCGAGAAAAGAACCGCTACTCACTTGTGCCCGCCTCTCCCACAAATTGTGAAATGAAACCAAGGGTCAAATTGCAAATCCAAACAATAAGGCAAAAAATGCTAATTTTATTGTAAAATTTGCTGCTTTTACTTGTGCTCTTAGTCCAATTGCTCAACAACTGTGCCTGTTAAAAATTAAGGTAAGTTTTAATAAAATAATAATAAAAAGAAAATCAAGTTAATACTTAACATTCAAACCCTTTCACGCAATATTAAACCCTCTTTGCTGGCGGTAGACAATAGATTAGCCTGTGTCATTTGTAAGTAAAAATTGAATTTCGTTTGACTGCGCATGTTTAAAGTTACTACTATTTTCTGCAGAATTTTTGGGTTTAATGCACATACTTTTCGACATATCCATTGAATTAGAATGGTAAGAGAATGTGGTAGATGAATAAAAAGGGTGTACAATTTAATATTGATTACCTTTTCCATGAGTTTTCTCGCTTTGACGAGATTTTCGGTATGTATTCCACCTCTAGAAACTCCAACCGATGCAGTGAGTATCATCGTTATTATATTGAATATCATAGTGAAGTAAAGAAATTTAGTGAGTTGTTTTTCTTCAGCGTCCGAAATCGTGAAAAATCCACACAAGCTCGTACACACTAGAAAACAAAAATCGTCGTCATCAAGAAGAAATATATGTATTTGCAAAAGTCGACAAATATACATCGGTCGGTTTTACTTTACCTGTGAAAACCATAAAACACCAACCGTAGACAGTCCAGCCCATTGAATAAGATGCCATCCAAACTGTTTTGCCGTTTTCTCTGCTGGTTCTTATTTTCAATGGGACCAAGCCAATTACTCGACAAATGATCCAAACGAACACAATAAATCTATTGCGTTCTTTAATTTCGTATCTGGAATCGCTCACAACGCAACGAGACATTTTTTTGAACGCGACAAAAACTTGAAAAGAAATTATAAAAATACGACTTTTTTGCTGAAAAAATACTAATGTTTATATTTAGATCACCTCTTTTCTCTTTGAAACCCGCAACAGTACGTAATGTGAATTATTTATCTACGACAGTCAATTCGCAACTAAAATACAAAGTTTTTTACTAAACCCATGTTTATCGCGTTTCATGACATTATGGAAAATCCCATGGTAAGTAATAAAAATGATTGATTTATAAATTTGAAGGTATTTAGAATCATAAATTATGTTGATTAATAATCATTGGTAAAAAACATAGTCATGATCAAAACACAGTTAAATATCAAAATAAATATGATAATTACTAAAGCGTAAACAATTTGACAAACTAGTCGATTACCGACGGGTTATTAATGACGTGATTTCAAACTGTGAAAAGCAGATTACGTTTCGTGTATTTCTAATTGATTTTGTGCTTACAAAGAAGCAGCCAAAAATCGGCCAAGTGTTCAAGGTGGTTTGATTAATGACGATCAAGATGCCATTACAATAAATATGACATTTTCTGTATCCTATGTTAAAACAATTAGTGAAAAAAATAATTCTACAACTTTGATTGTTTTATAAAACACTAGCCAGTTCCCGGCATGCCGTTGCTATGCCATTAATAAAGAAATTGTTACTGCCTGCGTGTCTTTTTGCATTTTTCATTTGTTCCGTTCCCCGTCCGCCTCCCCTTCTCCTACCACGTCCCCTTCTCCTCACGCGTTCCTCGTCCACCTACCCCGCCTTCCTGCAAACCCATCCCCTCTCCCGAGTTCATATATTCAGTCCCGGTACATTCAGATTTTCAAAAATTTTGCGTGCCAAGTATTGCAATTTTTTTTTACAAGTTTTAATTTTTCATACATGACAAACATTCATTTTTGTATATTATAAGAACAATCAACAAATTCATTAATAAAGAGTTTATTCGAAAATTGAATTTTTATTGGATGGTTTACAAAACATCATTCACAAATTGTGAGTTTTAACAGTTTCGTAAGAGTTTTGAAATGATTAAAAAAAACTTTTCCGATGCATTGTCAATGTTGTAATAATCCAGAAACCTTCGCGAGGTTGGAAAAAAGGTATTTTGAAAGTTTCAAACATTCCCTACGCATATAGCAAGGCATAGACAACTCACAAACATAGGAGCAAGCATATTTTGATTTTTATACATGATTTTGAGACGATGATTTAACCTTATCTTTAAAAGTTTGTAATCTAGTTAGAAAACTGTATCAGCACTATAAGATTTGTAAGAACGAGTCCAAACACCTGAAAAAAGTAATACAATTTTATTATTCTGGTTAAATAACTTAAGAAAATACAGATAAAAGCCCTTCAAAGATACCAAACCATAGGTGCGTGCCTAGTTGCGTGCCTACCAAACTATCCAATAGTGGAACTTGTAAGTTGGAATGAGTCAACTGTCAGTGGTGAATACGTATAGATGAATAGTATCTTCGAAAAATCTGCATGGGCTAATGCTACTGTTACTTGGGAAGTAGGTTTCCAGAAAAGGGATAATAACAAGAAGTAAAAACAGGAATTTGAATCTCACAGTTCCTATAAGAGATCTATCGATAGTCCAAATATGCATGGCTGTGAATTCAATCGGGTGTTCATTTACTTGTCTCAGACAATGTTTCAAATCCGATCTCAAACCAACATCCCACACCATCATCAGCAGCTTTGTTATGTCTTCTTTAGTTTCATCTGCCTGAAATAAAATTTAAAAGGTAGGACCGAAAATGAATTGACAATCATAAAACCACGAATTGAAAAGCCCGAAGAGAAAAATTGTTTTTTACCATTTTTATAAAATCATGACAAGATTCAACGATGAAGACAAGTTTGACTATTTCACCAATACAGCAAGTTAACTGAAACGATGCAAAAAATTCGCGCCCTGGAAAACCTGAAAAACATGAACAAATATGTATTTATGCCATCAAAATATTGGCGATATTTCTATTTACTTTGTCTTCTGTATCGAGGGAAGTAACGTATGTCTAAGATTCACTAGAAAACGCCAATCAAATAAAAATATTCATGAAACTCGGTGGCTTATTAATAGAAGTTAAATTACAAAAACAGAAACCGAAAGACGCACGAAAGCCAAAAGGGTCTTTTTTATGAGCACCTTCGGCTTTTGTTCTTGTAATTTGATACAAGTTAAATGGCAAGAACAGAAGCCGAAGGATGCACGAAAGCCAAAGGGGACTTTTTTATGAGCAAAATGTAGAAATATTTGGAGATATCGAAAAAGGTAGCTGGTCGCCGTGGAGGTGGAAAACTGCATTCATTGACAAAAATAACGAAAGAGGGTATCAGGAGACTGTCAACAGGGGAAACGTTTCACGAAGGGACAAACTTATGAATACGTCTACTCCAACGGTTATGCATGGGTGTATGGGCATTAGATATCCAAAAAAGCATACTTAACTCAAAAATGACGCTATTACAGATGACAACTGATCTGGATATGATTGAGAGAAGCATTACAAGAAGAACAGGACTCTGGTCGCTGCTCAAATTGGTCCCAGCCTTGCCAATGAGGGTACGTGCTTCAATCACAGATGACATTTTAGTTCTAAGGTCACCATAACCACCTGAAATAAAATTGATAAAATAAGAGATAATTTTTAGATTATTAGCCCAATGCCAGAAAGCCGAAGTACGAGAAAGTTCATCTACTACTCTTGATTGAAGATCTCCTTTAATAATTGTTTACTGGTTTTCCCTGCTGCCAAATGATTTTTTACTGATACTTTTGTTACAATTGAAAGACTGAGAGAAGTATGCATTAAAAACTTTAAGTTTGGTAGACAAGTAGGGAAATTAGTACGGAATATCTTTTTAGATTTACCTGATTTTGTGTTGAGGTCCTTTTGAATCTGTTTTAACGTATCGTTGACTTGGACAATCGTACGCATCGTGCAATTA
Organism: Glyphotaelius pellucidus; assembly: GCA_936435175.1. Classification (NCBI taxonomy): domain Eukaryota; kingdom Metazoa; phylum Arthropoda; class Insecta; order Trichoptera; family Limnephilidae; genus Glyphotaelius; species Glyphotaelius pellucidus. The sequence goes on along the minus strand of OW386555.1, from coordinate 22,647,320 downwards.
ACCACATTTGTAAAATTAAGTACCATGAAGTATATTACTGTGTGGGTGCTAACAAAATATGTAGAGTAAAGCATTGGCCGTCCTTAAAAACAATTATTAAATTTATTCCTGATTTAATTAGATAATAAATAAGACAATAAATCAAAATTTGAAATTTAGTTAAAAAAATTATGAGACAATTAGTCAACTTTGGGGATGCTGTGCGGATGGTATTTTTAGGGAAAGGAAATTGAGGAAGTTATGGTAAGAAAAAGGGTATGAGGGAGGATGGGAATCTTGAGACAAAGGATCCAGAAGTGACAGACGTATGAATATATCTTTCCTAATGTGATACAAGGCGATGGGTCGAGAGTCCTCCGTCCGAGTTCGAGAAAAGTTTTCCTCAACCAGTCTCATACAATTTTGCTCTCCACGCAGCAGGAGAGGCAAAGGCATCCACCGTCAAGATTTAGACAAACTTCATCCCATGAACCCGGACATTCCAAACATAGCGAAACACTTGGTTAAATGTTATATTACACTTGTTATTTTTACTTACTTGTTTGTTTTCCTCCTATCAATTGGGAAGCAAACCCCATTATTAAATTCAATAGCCAAACGAATAGAAATAATAAACTAATTATTTTGTAATATTTACTACTGTAATCCGTTGTTTTTTTACTCCAAGTGATTATCGACTGAGCCTGCGGAAAAAATGTAAAAAAATATCATTACAAGAAAATGAATTGCGATCATTGTTTATTCTGAGTGCTAACAACAATGAGATCATTGAAATAGGTACTACAAAAAGCAATACGACCGAGCATCCAGATCACTTTATAGCCTGTATTGATATTATCTAAACCCGGGGAGAATTGACTCTGCAGCCCCCCCAAACGTAGAGTTGCATTGTTGACAGGTTATGGTAGCGGCTCACGAATTGTCAAGTTTTGACATGTCAGATCAGAAAAATATCGATTTTGTTAAGAAGGTTGATTGTAATTGCGTTAGTTTCTTTTTAGTTTATCCATGAGCAAAATACTTCTGCATGGGTTCTTCACAACTTAAATAGCACAAGTATTTTACTTTGTGATTACTGTTACACAAAATAATTATGTATCCTCAATGTATTCAGCTTGATTTTAAATATTAAGCCGTAGTTTTTCTTTAGATTGAGATACACAGATAATATTGATTACTTTTTCTATAAGTCTTCTTGCTTTGATGAGCCTCTTGGCGTGTGTTCGACATCTGCAAATGCCGACAATTGCAGATATGTCCATCAGCACTACGTTGAAAATCAACATAAATAAAAGGACTTTTGGAAATTCCTTGGTACGCGCCATTGTCAGTATGACAGTTCCAAGCACGTTCATGAATACTAAAAACAAAAAAGACACAACTTTATAAATGGGGATCTGCCTCAAAAACTAACACCTGCAGCAAAAAAAAATAAACTAGCATCATTATAAATTAGCGATAAGTCCGCAATTACATAAAAGATTATATCAATTTTAGTGAAATCGTGTAACCTGTGAAAACTAGTAAACCCCAACTGTAGACAGTCCAGCCCTTTGAATAAGATGCCATCCAAAATGTTCTGCCATTTTCTCTGCATTTCTTTATTTTCAGCGGGACTAAGCCCATCGTTCGACAAATAATCCAAATTAACACAACAAATCCACTGCTTTCTCTGATTTCATCATTTGGACCACTATCAGTTTTCGACATTCTTGAAATACAATGATTTCGAAAAATTTACAAGAAAATTTTCGCAAATTGTTATTTAACTGGGTTCACTTATGCACAATTACCAACACGATATCAGCAATGCAGCTAATGAAAACACACCTACGTTAGGTACGATTTTTAAGACGTATTTTTTTCGTTAGGTTCTTTGTCGTTTCGTGGTTATTTTATAGTATTTATCGTCTGCCAGGATCTTCAGAAACACGTGTTATGTGTAACGCACTAATAATCATTATTGAAAAATCGTTAGTGATTTATACACAGTATCCGGAAACTCGTAGTGCAAGCGGGGAAAAAATACTTTTTTTTTTGATTTGAGCATCAGGATTATTTGTTATGGATGAGTTTGTGTATTTGGGAAATATGTTTACGAAAGATGGAAGGCTGATAGAGATGAAGAAATAAGGGTCAGTGCAGGTAACTCCATTAATGGAGGACTGAACGCGGTTAGCGCTAAAAAAACTGTCCAAAAAAGCGAAGCTAGCTGTTAACAATGAAGTGCTGGTGATATGGCAGTGAGGTATGGAACTGGCAGAAGAAGTATGAAAGTAGACTGAATGCTGTAGAATTGAGATCCCTAAGACGTTTGCGTGTTAAAACTACGTATGGTCGTGTATGTGGATTGCAAATAATGCAAAGCTGACGTTAGCATAAAGAGGAAGATAAAGAAAGGTATGCTCGACGCCGGTTTGGGCGTGAAGAGCGAATGAAAAAAGAAAGTGCTAGGAGAATATGACGCAAAAGTGAATGGTAGAAGAAGTTGTAAACGCCCGAGAAATACATGGCACGGATAAGAAGGATCTGCCAAGACCGAGTTGCATCTGACCGAGTCCTCTCTGCCCACTCCTGCGGGGAAACGTCGTTTTGATTATTCAGTTAGCATTAGGATTTAAAAAATCTTTTAAATTTTTTTTTTGTCAACCGATTGGTAAAAAAAAGCTTTTGGGGCCCGGTCTACGATTTGATGTATTCAAAAGCCGATACTAACTCCCTACCGACCGATTTTTTTCAAATTTGACCGAAAAAACTCCAACTTCAAACTCCAAAGCCGACAAAATCGACTCCAAATGTGCAGTCTCCGGTTTATACATACTAAGAGTTTCCGGACGCCGTGTAAATTTTAATAGTTTTCTGCGAAATCATCACAAAACATTAGTTCAAAAATATGATGACCGCGAGACCAAGAGACCCACCTTTACCAAACAATTAAATGTTTTGTACCAATTTTTACCAATCTTTACTAATTTTGTTAATAACAAAATTAATTATTATATTAACCAAAAATGTAATAAACATTGCAGGTTTGTTTCAAATAAAAATTACTTAGTTAGTTAGTAGACTTAGATTAACTGATTGATAAGAAATATGTCGTCAAAATGTATTTGATTTTGATTAATGAATCTCGAAATTCGTTTTTGGTGTTCAATAAGAGACTGTTTAACCCATTTTCAATTGGTGTCAACTTTACAAAATGAAATATTAAAAAAAACTAACTTTCAGTTTAAACGTCTGCTCTAAAAATCACCAAGGGTAAATTATTGGGCTTCTTCACAAAACTAAATGTTTAAGTAGGTATTTTATCATCCTTCTGATAGCTTATGTATCGTATTTTTTCCATTTGCGATTTGAGTTTTCATTATTTATAATGTTTAAGCATAGTAATCGCCACTTGAACCTATAATAGTGTCTGTTGATGCAAATATACATACCTTTCCTTGTATTACTTTGCATTCCTACCTATTCTGTCTACCCACCTAAATCTTTTCCCGAAATGACAACAACGCTTGGACTAGACACAAATGACAATACTAATTTCTACCAGTCTGGAGTTAGTCAGTTATGTGCGGGCAATGGTCCATGGTGGCCTCTCTGTGCCATTCAACATCCACTATTGAAGAAGCCTTAGTGTGTTATGAATGGGAGAGGGCACCCGGAATGAGACAATCTAAAGTACTCATAAAAGGACTAGACCCTAGACGAACCAGGAAACTACTCAATATGGACAGAAACTCGCTGAGGGAACTGGTAGAACTACTAACGGGACACTGCCATCTCAGGAGACACATGCAGATATTGGGAGTGGAAAACACCAATAGATGCAGGAAATGTGAAGAGGATGAAGATACTCCAATTCACCTATGGTGCCAATGTCCTGCCCTGGTGGGAACTAGGCTCAGATACCTGGGGAGACACACAGTAGAACCAGAATACATAGCCACATATCCGGTGACAACCCTGGTGAACTTTATTAAAGGATTGAGGTAAAATGGGAGATAGCACAATGGACCTATGGCCTAAGTGCTCACGGGAACTACTTGTAAACCGTCTCCGCCTTCAATAAATAAAAAATAAAAAAAATAGTGTGTTATGTGCTTACATTGATGTTCTGGCTTCACTGTTATGTGCTTGCAAGATTTAAAGTGATCTCTTGGCGCAATCAACATTAATTACCAAAGAAGTTCAGGTGTGTTATTTGGGGTGCAATGGTTCATAATAACCTCTCTGCATTCAAGATCCACAAAAGAAGTCTACTGCTGTTGAGTGCTTGCAATGGTCCATATTAACGTCTCGTTGCATTCAACTTCAAGTTAAAAAAGTCTATTATTAAGATGAAATTACACGTGAAATCCTATTAAGATACTATTTAGATTAATCTTTACGACGAATCGGTTTACATCAAAAAATTTGCTACGGATATATTGAAGCTTTTACTAGCTTTTCTATGTATTGGAATTACAATAAAATTATTATTTACATAACAAAAAATATAAGCGTAAACCACAAAAAAAAATTATTTTTTCATGACTGTAAGTAATGTAAGAAACAATTTTTTAAAATACCCCTTTACGGCTAAGACTATTTTTGAGGTTTGTATGTTCTAACTTTTTTCATCCTTATAAAATTATGCAAAAAATAAATAAAAACCCCTTTTTCGCTTACTTACCTCGTGCAAATAAAACGCTTGATTTTGTAATTTTTAAGGCGTGAGCATCGAAATATTTCTAGTGTTTATATTCCTCTTAATGTGCTGCGACCTTGCTCCCTTGAGTTCTTAATTATATCGACCAGGAGCACTCTTATTTTCTCAATCGTTTGTAGTGATAACCGCTGGAGGTATCCCTTAGGCCGTGATATCGACCAGGAGGAAGGATTTATCATCACAACCGAATGACGTTTGGTAAACCAGATCCTGCCCCATATTATTATCCAGTATATTTTGTGTCATCATTAAAGTCCATCAAAACAAATTTAAATTCAGTCCACTATTTGAATCGCAGTAAATCATTACAATATTTATTTGCGATAATAGTTCCCATGTTCACTCCTACCTCTCCTCAAAAACACCCACCACACAGCATCCTCAAAGATGACATAGGCCCTGAGGGAAATTATTTTCCTCAGGGCCTCCTGTGTGGAGTTAATGTACAAAAAAACAGTGTCAATTTAAATATTTTGTTAAATATAATCGTATTAAAAAGTTTCCACGCGCTTCCAACATTTATTGACAGTTGAAATTACTTGAGTCGGGCGATGTCAAGAGTCAGAATAACAGAAGAGCATGTACGAGACGATGTATGAATGTGAACGAAGCAAGGAGTGTGTGTAAGAGAGAGTTGTTTGGCGGTCCGTCCTCTCTGCCTACCCCTGCGGGAAACGGCGTGATGGTTAGTTAGTTAGTTAGACATTTGTCACACAGCTCGGCAGTGGAACAATTTGACGGCCTCTGTGCTTCCTTCCTTCTGCAATATGGGTCTCTTAAAATCCATGTATAAATAATAAAGGATTATTTCCATAAAAAGACCTTCCACACAGCATCCACAATGATGGCGTAGGCCCTGAGGGAAATTATTTTCTTCAGAACCTCCCGCATGGAATTATATGAAATTTTTTTTAATGAATAAAAAAATGTGGCTAAATAGAGTGGTTGGCCATTTTGGTGATTCAATAAAAATAGTCAATAAAACCATCTGAAGATGGTACACACTTTTTAAAATTTAGTTTTATTTAATAGACATACTTTGGTAAGATAAGACGTTATAAGAATTAAATTATTAAAATTAAAATTGAAATAACTTGACGACGAATAACTGGAGCGACCATGCGAAATAAATAAATTTGCCTCGATTCTCGAGATTTCCAGAAGATCGTTTTTTTAATTTTTCGCCAACATTAAAAAAAATCATACCTCGGAATTTTAACATGGAGACATGAAAACTTATCAAAGTGCCATACAGCCAATGAATTAATCTGTATTAAACTATTTATCTCATATTTGTAGGATTTACAAAAAAAATATTTTTAAAATTTGTAAAGTTTATAACTGCGCAAATCCTGATTGTTTGTTACTTTGAAACTCCGTCAAGGGTACTAATTCGGTTCAACATAGAATATTTTCGATTTCTTTATGTTGTCTGTGGTTAACTTGAAAATGAAAGGTGCATATCTATGGAAAAAACGACTTAATTTTAACCGTAAACAGCTGATCAGAAATTCTGCGTGAAAAAAATATTTTCAAAATTAATTTTTAACATCGTTCTAAAATAGTCTACGAAGTTTGTATATGCGACATCTATGGTCGTACAGATAAAGCATTTCAATAACTTCGTTAAAATAAATAGCTGGCCATGGAAATGTTTTAAATAATTACAAATAAATATGCAATGGACCGCAAACAAACGAAAAAAATAAAAGTGGTCCATTTTTCGACCATAATCGCCCCAGTGGTTAAAATTATCTAAGGCGGTGGTTTCTGCCGATATATTATTATTCTGTTTGTCGGTTCATATATATATATATAACTAATAGAGACATCTGTTAAAATTTTGGTGAAATATTTACAAACATTGGTGAGAAAATGCCAAATAAACCGAGAAAGTGTAATTAATCACTGGAATTACCCTAGTTCGCCTTTGTCATGAATTAATATTTCGTCTTCTTTGAAATGCGTACATTAAAATGAATCCTTTTTATTATTTTGGATCAGATCTGATGGCAAATAAAAGAAATTCTTGGAACTTTGGAAATCATTTGGAAGATTTGTCACAGATGGCAGTAAGGTACAAATATGCTATGAATATATTGACAAAAATGATTTTACAAAATTACCGTTGAAAACTTAGGATGGGTTGCTTCAGACAATTTAAATAGTTCATCAAATTTAAAAGCGAACATTCAAGTTATGTTAATTATTTTTTTTACATTGACTCCACACAGGAGGCCCTGAGAAAAAGAATTTCCTTTAGGGCCTATGTCATCCGAGGTGACGTGTGGAGGGTCTTTTTGATGAGGAAGGAATGAACAATGGTCTTGAAGAGACCCATGTTGTAGAAAGGAGGAAACACAGAGGCCGGCAAATCGTTCCACAGCCGAGCAGTTGAACACAAGAACGAGTCGAAGAAGCGGCTCGTTCTCTTGTTACAAATGTCAACCGTGTACAAAAGTCAACTGTGAAACAAATAACATAACTTATATAGAACTTTAATTTTAACTTTGAAATGTTCAATTCCTGGGAATATTTACAATTTGGGAGGCGGGCATGGGTAACTCCGCCCCGGGAATCATTTATTGGATATCCAACACCTCTGCCATAGATCACCCCAAGTGGTTCGCTACGTTTGGTGACTTAGCAAGGGTGCCCGGATTATGGTTTGTCCGAATCTTAACGGCGGATGCGTCTGCCCACCAACCGCGTGGCAGGCCGGATCGGGAGAGACTGATTAAACTGACTGACTGATTTGGACCGCAGGGGAAAGGATGCATTCCGGCACTTCTGGACACACGACCCCCAAATTCCTACCCATCCTTCATACCTTTTTCTTTCCAAGGACTTCCTCTCCTTATTTTCCCTAAAAACAACCTCCACATAGCATCCCCGAAGGCGACACAGACTCTGAGGTGAATTATTTTCCCCAGGGCCTCCTGTATGGAGCCAATGTAAAAAAATGGGAAACCCGTCGAAATATGATGTTGTTGACATATTTAACACATCATTAACTAAATATAAACAAGTCATAGTAGAATTTATAACAGAAAGAACAACAAATTTAATTAAACCAACTGCATAGTTCTGCTTCGACTTATTTCACATGTATTGTACTTTTCTCAGCCTAAAGTTTTTTCATCTCGCGTGGTGGAACATTTTGTTCTAAATTGTGTTCTTTTGACCTTGTTTTGTTTTAGATTTGGTTATGATTTTGATTTTGATTTTGTTTTTGATTAAGTTTTTGTTTATGATTTTGTTATTTTTGTTTTTTGTTTTTGTTATGCACATTTAGATGTTCTTTGTAAAAAAAAAAAATACATGTAAAAGCCTAGCCGGGCGTGGAACTCAAAATAAATAAATAAATAAATATTTTTTAACCTCGCTTCTATAGACAGGAAAACAAACATAAGTCAGCATAGTCGATCCCTTGAAAAAAGATACTACAACAAACGAATACTATTATTATTGTATTAACCTAACTTGTTACACCGAACAAAAAGAGAGGGCTCAGTTTTTTATTAAATCAGTCATCTGGAATTTTTTTTTGGACTAAAGATGCTTATATTTCTGAATGGGTCCTTTATAATTGCGTGCAGTTAAAATGAGTAGATAAGTAAGAAATCCTTAACATGGATTAAAATAATAAAAAAATAAATTATTGTTTAAGACGTTTTATTTTCTATGTACGTTTGTTACTGAAATTTCGGTTTCGACACATATAGGGTTTTCCAATAAGAGGTGTTATTTTGGATAGCCCATTATTTCAGTAGATGACACTTTTGAAGCTGTCATTTTTGACATTTGACAAGTAGAGACTACTTTATTAATAAAAATGGAACGATACACGCTTCAACAAATTCACTATAAAAATGGTGAAAATTTGGCAGAGACGGTTCGTAAAACTCGAACATTTTTGGGTCGTCGTGAAGTACCTTGTCGGACCGCAATACAGAAATTGGTGGAAAAATTCTAGCTGTTGGGACAACGTAGTGATGTGAAGAATAAAACCCGTGCACGTCGCTCAAAAACAGCCGAGAATGTTGCTGTTGTAGTAGAAAGCGTTGAAGAAAACCCATTTTGTCCATTCCTCGTCGTTCTTTGGAATTAGGTATTCCACAAACGTCATTACACCTTATTTTGCTCAAAAATTTGGATCTTAAGGCTAATAAAGTTTAGTTAACACAAGAACTTAAGCAAGCCGATCATCAACAACGTCAACGAATATCAAATCATCATCAACAACGTCAAAGAATATCAAATCATCATCAACAACGTCAAAGAATATCAAAATAACACCTCTTATTGGAAAACCCTACACTTATTCACTAGCAAACTTAAAACGCATTGTTTGACTTTCACGGATGGTGACCGGACAACACGGAACGAAACCAACCCAGAACCATCTCGGATAAATCTTTTAGAGTGATAAAAAAATATAAATAAAATGGTTAAATAGGTAACGTTAGGTAAGGGTTATCGGCTTATTAAAAAAAAATCATAGCTTTTAATGACTTTTCAAGGAGGTGTTGCTTTGACTTTATTCTCAGTTGCTATGGAACCGTCAGGGATGTGTCGAAACCGGTAGCAGAAAAATAAAAGAAATAACGTACCAAATGTAATTCAAAAAAATGTCTGAAAATTGTTAAATACTCAAGAAATTCAAAAAAATATTAATTTTTAAAAATTATTTATTAACCAAGATAATATTACAATATACGTTTTTTTTCAGAAAAGAAAGAACGAGTAAAAAATATAAACAATTGAGAGAAAAAGAAAAAAGATACAGGCGTTGTTATAATTTAGAAATTGTCTGTCCGCAGTATACAATGCCTTTGTTGCGACTATCCACTTATGAATTTTGTGTTTTAGATTTTCGTGTCTTTGAATTAGTTCGTGAATTGAAGAGAACACTTTACAAATAAATATATTGTTAAATAGGTTGGAAATCTCCCCAGTCCATTTGACAATATTTTCTTGCTGCGTGTGCCAAATTGAAAGAGTCGCTATTACATCTTCCGAAACTGTTCTTTTCATTAGTTTTTTCCAAAGTTTACTGTTACACAACAATTACAATATCATATAAAATGATTTTCAAATAATTTATTATTGAATTATTAGTTAAGTAACATTATTTTATTTATAATAAATGAAGGTATAATTACCTGCGCAGAGTTATTAATAAACTTTTTAATTAAATGAAGACATTATGAGCGAAACTCAATCGAAAATCTGGAAACAGAAAAATCAGAAAAAGATATTGGCACCTCTGGGACTCGAACCCAGGACCTCCCTACTTCCTGGGTTCGAGTCCCAGAGGTGCCAATATCTTTTTCTGATTTTTCTGTTTCCAGATTTTCGATTGAGTTTCGCTCATAATGTCTTCATTTAATTAAATATTACAGTTTGAGGTTTTACTCATAAAGTTAAAATAATAAATAATAATATTAATAAACTGCTATAAGAGCCCTCCATACAAATTTAAACGGAAAAAAGTAATATTCCAATTTTTTCTAGGTATGCCCAACCTGCGAAATGAAGTTTTCTGGTTAGGAATTTTGGAATTCATATAAAAAAGAAAAAAAAATGTTATAGTAAATTTATTATATTTATAACATATTTTGTATTATATTGTTATTAGACCTCGGACTCTCGAGGGGGGTTCTGAAGCCGGGCTAATGGCCGCACTAGGAATTTATTTTTACTATCTATTCCAACCGAATTACCGGTAACAACTAATGAATAAGGCAGGCGCGCTGATGGCACCACCTTATTAGGGTTAGAGTGAAGCTGATGTTCACTCTACGCAAGAGCTATACCTGTAGATCTCGATATGGTATATCTTCTGAATCAAATAGCAAAGGTAGGATCTCAAGGGTACTCACGATAAGTTGAAGTCGAATTGAGGTCCCACGTGGTCGGTATTTAGCTATTCTGCGTCTGGATGAACCACAGGTAGTTACGATGGTCAGTTTTGTAGCGATTAAGGGAAATACGGCGGTATTATCACCTTACGAGTTTCAATTTATGTCACGATAAAAACGTTAGAATGTTGACATTAGCGATACGATATGAGGACTGCCAAAACAACACACTTTTGTCTCCTTGACAACGGCTGTCCACCGGGCAACTATTAGCCTGTGTTAGAACCCCGTGCGAATTCACCAATAGATTTAAATTCTGGCCTTTTCTAAGTGAAACAGAACAAACCCATCGAGATTCAATGTAGCGTTATGAAACAACTAAACTCAGAAATTTTTATGGCCCGCCAAACGTTGGGTAACCCTGATTTAGACAAACCCTCCAGCGTACCGTTTCACTTACACTCGCCTGAGATCCCCATCCCAATTTTAAAATTTATCCCAATATGATCCCCATCCCAATTAAAGAATTTCCAAAACACAGTTTTGATTGGAAATATAGGCTCAATTTAGGCATACATTTGGATCTCAAAACACGCCCACAAGGTTCTACTTATGTTATTCTACGACTAGATGCATCCAACGAATCCAATGAGTTGAGAGCATACTCGGAGTGAAATATACCTAATTATGTAATTACACCATTAACGTTTTAATTGGAATTTACTTAGAACTTGGGAAGTTTCAAGCTTTCTTTCATTTTAAATATTATTATTTAAAAAATTAAATATTATTATTTTTAAAAGTAATTGAAAATTTTACCATATCAAAGTCCTCCATTGCAATTAATCTACTTACTCTTGGAAAGAGTTGGTATTTTGTTGTGTTGAATTTGATTAATTAATTTATTCAAAAATTTTATTATCATATTGTCTTAACTATATTATTTTACTACCTGGTTCCCGTATGCCAATTTAAAAGAAATAAATCGATTCTCCCTGCATGTCCTTTCCCGTGCGTCCCGTTCCCCTCCCGAGTCCCGTTCCCCTCCCGAGTCCCCTTCCCCCCTAGCGTTCCCCTCTAGCATTCCCCTCTAGCGCTCCCCTCTAGTGTTTCCCTCTAGCGTTCCCCTTTCCACGCCTTCCCTCTCCCCTTTCCCGCTCCTCGGTCCCACCAACCCCTCCTCCCGCGTTCCATATATTCAATACCAGTGCATTCAGTTTTCAAACAGCTCGCGTGTCACCTATTACAATTTTTTTAATAAAATTCTCATTGCTTATATATATTACAAATATTAAGTGTATTTAATAAGAACAATCAATCAAATTCGATACCTAACGTAGGTACCTATTTATAATATCTATAATTATTGATTCGATTCATAGTATAAGGCGAGTAGGTACTGAAGTACCAATAGTAAAGGAGAAAATTTCTAGGTATATTATTAAATTTACGGAGATGTATATTTTTTGAATTTTTTTCAATAGCTGCTGGCAGTATACTGATTGGTCTGTAATTTTCTATCTCAGTACGTTTTCCCTCTTTGTATATTGGTCTAATAATGCTACATTTAAGCTCATCCGATATAACTGCCTGAGACAAGATTTTTTATTTAGATGGGTAATTACCGGAGATAGAATGGTAATATGTTTTTTGATATCGAACATTCGAATATTGTCAATCCCCGGTGACTTGGAATTATTCAGTTGACTGATAATCCTTCGTATATCTTCACAGGTAACTCTGGGCAGGTACATGCTTTGCGGCAACTCAACGGGAGCTGTGTTAGACGATTTGTAGTCGCATTTGTGTAACATCGAGCTAATACTGCCTGAAAAGTACTCTGTGAATCTATTTACAACTATTTCCTCTGTTTGCCCATTATTATTTAGCATATACTTTGAAATAATTTCATAGCAATCGCATTCGGAGGTATGAATAATGTTGGCTTATTTCTTTTGTAAACTCGTTATAGTGACATGACATCTGAAATATCTTTGAAATTTTTTTTATTAAAAAATATTAATAAATAAGTCCGTGAGAGCGAATCTCCGGAGGCGCCTCGAAAAAAAAGTGTTGTTATGCGGTGAACATCATAACTCGTTAACAAATCATTTGAAATAAAAAAAATTGAAATGGATTTTAAAGGTTATATGTTTTCTCAGGTAGTGACGAAGCGTTTTTTTTAAATTTTTTTTCAGCTTGTTGAAGTCAAAGGTGCGATTTTTGCTAAATTTTTCGGTGAATTTGTTATTATAAAATGAAAAAAAAAATGGTAAAAAAAAATCTCCGTCACTACCTGTTGATTCATGTGTTTAAATAGTGTACGAAATTTCAAAGAGATCGGTTCAGTAAATATTGAGTTATGATGTTCACGAACTTTTAAAAATTTAAATTAAATTTATTTTAAATTTTTTAAAAATTTATTTGCGAGAATATCGATTTAAAGTTTTTTTATACTCGAAATATACATGAAAAGAGCAAGAGGGCCAGTCGCTTGAAATGCAGTATCTTCGTTAGTTTTGTTTCGATTTACTTGAAATTTTGACACAATACTCGAGACATGTTGTACATTTAGAAAAAAAATTAAAAATTAGTTTTAAAACCTTCCCCCCCCCCCCTTAAAATATGTTGTTTTACTTTTGATGACTAATTTGGAAACAATATAACAGTACTTTTTAAATAAACAAGAGTAGATAAAGCAAAATAAACTTCAGACATCTTTAATCCGAATCTATTTCTTTCCTTCAGCGGTGTCAGATTCGTAGGCTAGAATAATCGTTCGTTTAATACATTGATTTAACATTTTGCAGAGATGAACCACCTCGATTCTGCCAACGATCACCATCGCACCATCACGTAGACGTGAAGTTACGTGACAGAGTGACGAATCACGTTCTTAAAGGCGAAAAGACAAAAAATGAATTGGATTCTGGAGATTCTGGAGATTTTACGTGAAGTTGAATCGGGCTGTCTATGACACCGGGTGAAATGAACACCTTTCTAGAATTTTTATGTATTTTTCGAGATTTTTTCTCCTACTTTGGGGATTTTTTACGCTGTTTTCGGGATTGGCGCGGGGCGCTGCGATAAAATGAAAAATTTTCGCCATTCGGTTGGGTAAAAAGATATTTCAGATTGGGAAGAGGCCAAAAGGTAAACCAACTATTAAAGGTAAAGGGTGTGGTACAAACTAGTAGCTTTGTGTTCGCGATTGCGTTAGGCCCTACGGGCGGCTTTTGTTGGATTTCGCTATTTTTCTCGATTGAAGTAGTTTATGGCTTAGCGTTGAGACGAACATGTTCATTATTGTTGATTGTAATGTTATATTTGACAAAAACTAAAAAATACAAATAAAGTTTTTGTTGAGATAAAGTGATAGTGCTAGTTGCTTTTTTCTCGTACACATATAGAGGTGTATTTATTGTTTATATATGTGAGCATTTGTAAATTTTTGTACGTGTGTATGTATGCAATTAAGTTCATGTAAATGAGAGCACGTGCACGCGCACAAAGATATAGATATATGTTCGTGAGGGTATATGTGTATGTGCACGTGTTTAAAGAATTGTGAAATGCATATTCTAAGTGACGGCCGGCGTGGTCGAGCGGTAAGGCTCTTGACTCGCAATCCGAAGGTCGCGGGATAGAATCCCGGCGTGGCAAATATATTTTTTTTATTAATTTGTGTTATTTCACAATTAATTCATTTAAAAATAATAAATAGTATATTTGCGGCACGTTCCAGAGTGGAAGATACTCTCAATATCGCCCTGGTGTAAAACCATCATTCAGAATTGAAACGTCGCTTGAAATGGCTTTAGCCGTGTTTGGTGACCAGATCTGAACAGTCAGGTACTTCCCCACCTTCCTCTCCCTCATCTCCTTCCCCTCCCCACTACCTTCAGCCTTACAACATACCCCAATTGGGGTCGCGATCGGATATCCCAATCGGGGTATGTTGTGAGGCTTAAGGTAGTGGGGAGGGGAAAGAGATGGGGAAGAAGAAGGTGGGGAAGCACCTGACTATTCAGATATATGCGGTGTTCATATAAAAAAATCCTCATGCATAAGTTTTTCTCTTCTATTTTCTACCTTCTTTTATACATTTTCCAATTTTTCGTTTATTCTTTCTGCTATAATTTTTCCAATTTTCAGCATGTTAATAAATTTCAGCCACATTTTTACACTAGACTTCACAAAGTAACTATATTCCATTGATCTTCATGGAACAGACAGTCTCCTATTATGGAGATTTGATGTATCATATATATATATATAAATGTTTTAATGTATTATCGCGTGTTTTATACAAACAAATTAAATACTTTACTGATTAATCATTGTCACGAGTGGTTTGTTGTTGCTGTTGTTATTGTTGTATTATGTAAGTTATTTATTTATTATCTTCTTTTCACGCCCGTGGGGCTTTACACCAGGTACACAATGTTTACCATTTTTTTACACAAGGGTTAGTAATAAACAATAGGTTCCAAAAAAATAATTTCTTTTGTTACATGGGTCTACAATTGAATTAAATTAATAAATTAATAATAAATTGAGTTAACCAGAATTAATATCTTGACAAAAGAAAACTGTTGAAATTTATTTCAAATATCGAATTTGTTAAAAATATCGAAATCATTGATACTCGTATATTCGTTTGCTAAACTGCGTGAGCGAGGACTTTGCGAGTTTATATGACAACATACGTTCGTGACATAAAAATAGTTTCTTACGTCTTGTGAGTCGAGTAGGTACTCTTAAATTGACTAACTTAAGGAGTTTGCAGCAGTGTTTAATACTGTATGGATCTTAATATTATATCCTGTCTTATTTTCGTAATATGATGTCTTGTCTTAGTATGGCATTTTTTAAATTTTATTTCTTTTTATTGAGGAAACAAACAGTCATACAGAAAAATGATTATAACAATAAAATTCATATTGTAGACCAATTAAGTTCCATTATGTTAAAAAATATTGGTTTAGTATTTTTACATACTCAACTTATTAAATGAAAAAGAAAAAAAAATTTAAACATAATAAAGAAAAACATAAAAAAGAAGAACATAAAACATAATAAAGAAAAACGTAAAATTATTAACAAACATGGTTATACTATTTACTATGGTTGAAAATAATATAATTTTCACAAAAAAGAGGAAAAAAAGTATTTTAAGTTATTAATTTACTAAGCTGCATTTTATATGATTTCAAGTCATGGTTGAAAATGTCTACATCTCGTGAGGCATTGTAAGTTTCACAGATACGTACTATTACAGAGTTTTGCGCATATTTAGATTTACTGTGTGGTATTCTAAATAAGTCGTTCGATCTGGTGTTTTGTTTGAGGCAACGAAATGCAATATTTTCTAACAGATATGATGAATCAACAAGGCAGTTCACGATTTTGTGTAAGAATAATGCATCCGAGATTTTTCTGCGTTTATATAAAGCGATAGGGTCAAATCGATGATCACTAAAAAGATAGGATAGATGCATCTGTAATTACTAGGAGAATGAGCTCCAATAAAATAAGTGTTTTTCTCGCTTTGTCATGAGCGATTTGTGTTTTCAATAATTTTCTTACAAATATAATCATTTTTATTTTTTATTTATTGTTATACAAGAGGTAAAATAACAAGGATGTAGTAAACAATTGATTTTATTTTTGCTATACATTACACGTGTACGAGTAGATGAAATGTGAAAGTCCTTGAGTACGCACATCTACATCCCAACTACCCGGAGCATGTGGGACTGCGAATCCCCAATTTGAGTATTTCCACAAAATGCTGAAATTGTAGGGAGTGGAGCGGGAAGATGATAGATAGGTTGGGGAGTACCTGGCTATTCAGATCTTGTCACCAAACATAGACTGGCTATTACGTTTTTTTTGTTTATTCGAAAAAAACAATTAAAATATTTTTATTACAAAAATGGCGATTATGGCGGCTCTTTGCATGATTAGAAGCACTAAATGTATTGTTAAAAAAACTGCGATATCGTCATGCTTGACCAAATTGAGCAGAGATGTCGCCCGCTTGTGCATCTGAAGAGATAATGCAGTTTTGAAAAAATATGTTAAGGCCTCGTCAAACAGAAGGCGTAATTTACGCGGCGTAAATTACGCCTTCTGTTCCTTCGCACGTCGCACAGATCCCACATCGTTGCAGATCGACAATTAAGGTCAGGGTTTCTTTTTTTTCCTTTGAGATTTATCAAGTCACCATTTTTTTATAATATATGGTTTGCGCATGGTAGAGTCACAATCATAAGTTTTGAGTATTACGCTCAGAAAGAGCTCTGGGCTATTTACACGCCCCAGACTCGCAAATTACAATACACAGACAAAGTAATTTCGGTCTTTCTCCAGTGCAATACTGAAGGTAACAACAAGTATAATAATATATTTAAATCACCGATTAAATGTTAGATTGCGTAAACTTTGGTTGTTTATGCGAGGGGCGTCGGGCAGGAGGTTCACCTTTAAAAATTTCTCGACAAACAACTTGAATTCAAGTTCCAACCCTTTTAAATTTCCCCAACACTTTGGACTTCCGGACCCTCTCCTAACGAATACACCATTATAATGTAACAGTTTAACGAATCGTGTTTGTCCACATTAGTGCCGCCGGAAACAGGAAAGCGCCATTTTGCGAAATAGCGACCTTTCTTTAAATCGTCCCTTCAAAAAAGTGGATCGAATGAGGCGAAGAAAAACTATTAGTTACATTTGTACAAAGTCCACTGGTACTAGTAGGTTCTTGATTATAATATTATGCCTTGATAAGTAAGTACTACGGTGAAGTGAGGAAATAAGGCTACTTACTCTTCTTCAGAACCTTATTTCGTGACTCAAAAGGAAAATGGGACCTGGGCGTAAATTGAGTTTTCAGGAAAAAGCAATTTAGTAGTCCGTTTAGTACAGTTATTTTCGGCTGGAAACATTTTTGTTTATTAAATTATGCTTATATTTTTCTTTCAAGCTTACATACTGTTTATTAAATTAATAACAACTGATCTCGCGCAAAACACCATTTTATACGAATAATGGCATAGGTACATTTTAAATTTAATAACATTGTAGAAAAATAAGATAGATTTCTCGTGGTTCACCATGATTGGTGATTTATCATAGGTGTCTGGGTTCATGTAGTGAGGTTGCAGCAGTTTGGGGCCAGTACCTGCTTTTTAGCGATTTGATTCTAGTGTTCTAGCCACGCGTTTGCCTGAGAATTTTTACAGCCGGCCGTTATGTTACAGGCAGGAGATTAGTGTCGTGAAGTTTTGTCAGTTGGTTCCTGGGAGTTCGTGTTTGAGCAGCTGGACTTCAAGCCGTCGAAGGTCATGGTCATAATTACGCGTGAGCGAATAATTTTATTAATCATCATGAGATAATTCCTAACTTTGTTTAGTTTAGTATTAGCGTTTCAATAATCCTTTTCTAAATATGTATAATTATTATACAGGCGCCATTCTGGATTTTTATTGTATTGCTACCTTTTGGGTATACCACATGTTTCCGAGATTCGAGCTTAAACATTAATTGATTCATCATAGATGATCAACCACCCCTGTAGATTCATTATATAATTTCATGCTCTACCTTTTATAAATTGAGTCTTAATAAATCTGCATCTAGTTACTTGGAAATTCCGTCTTCCTTCATTGAACTACCCACATTCCGAAAGGGATCAATTATGTATTTTAATTATGAGAATATATGTATTACTTTGGATGGCGGACAAGTAACAGGATGAAACGGTAAGTATTACGTTACAATTTGGCGCCCAACGTTTAAAAAAGAACTTAATGTGGCGTCTCGGACATGTGATAGTGAATTTTATTGTGGTCATTGTTGGAATTATCTCGTGATGGTTGTTTGTTTCGTGACGTGTGTTGTGGTCAACGGCGGCTTGTCGTACACCTGCACAGACACGTGTCTCCCATTAGTTTATAGTTTATAATTTTGCTTTGAAGGAACCAACTCACCGGCGTTTTGCGCTTTTCAAACGTCCCCAGTTATCTGGCGACATTTTAATTATAATTTATCTTGACTTGCATGGGAAACATTTCCGAGTATTGGTGTAACATCTTGTGTTGTCACATTGTTCTAATAACTTTGTTTTATAATCCTTGTTAGTTAGGTTATGGAATTTACGATTGTCACAAGGAGTAAGGCGGAATCAATCAACATGGCGAAGGTTGGTGAAACTTCAGCGGCGTCGATCCCCGTTTCGTCTCCTTTGTCGGTTCCGGTTCACAAGTGGAACATTACTTTTGATGGCTCAGCTGGCGTACGCGATTTCATAGAGAGGATCGAAGAGCTCGCACTAGCTCGGAATGTGAGTAAAGTTTCACTTTTCACTTCTGCTGTGGAATTGTTTTCTGGTGAGGCACTTTTATGGTACAGAGTTAATCGCTCCTCTTTTGCATCATGGTCAGACATCGTCGTGGCTCTGAGAGAGGAATATGAGCTTCTGGATCAGGAGAGACGTTTATTGGCTCAATTGAGAGCGACCGTTCAAATGCCGAAGGAGAATTTAAACTCTTTTATTACTCGCATTCTCATTTTAAATAATCGTCTGTCATCGATGTTATCTGATGATGAATTATTGGAGATTTTACAATGTAACATGTTGCCAAGGTATATACAAAAGTTATCGCTATCTATAATTCCTGATATTAATACACTTAAGAAACTTGGTAAGATGATTGAGTTAGCGGACAGTCGTTCGAGTGACAGAGTTCCTTCTGCTACTGTTTCATCTAATATTCAAAATTCTGGCAGAAATAACAATTCACATAACAGGAACAATAGTAGGAATTACAATTCAGGAAAGTAAATCCCAATGTTAGAAATAACCGTCGTTTTGTGAATCATGATAATCTTAGCCCATCAAATAACATTTCCAGGGAGGTGCATTGTTTCCGCTGCGGGAGACCTGGTGTGAAATCTCCAGCTTGCGGCTGCCGCCGTCCAAAAAACTGAATACCCCGGAGTTCCAGACAGCGGGCGTTAAGACGTCGACGCTCGCCGAGGAGACTTCCGGGGAATGGGTTGCCTGGCTGGCTGTAGTAAGAGATTTTTATAAAAATTTAAGTACTTCAAAGGAGATGGGAGCGGCAAACAGGGACTGCCGTCCTCACATTTCTTTTCAAGTTTTAGGGTTAAATTTTTCTGGTCTTTTAGATTCGGGCTCTCACATTTCTATTTTAGGAAACAATTTTCATAGGAAATTTTTAGATTTAGGGTTCAAGCTTTCCAAGCTAGACACTAAGTTTTCATTAGTTTCTGCAACTGGTCATTCTGTTATTTGTTCGTATAAAATTACGGTACCGATTCGTCTTAATAACACAGAGAAAGTTTTCAGTTTTGTGGTAATGCCTCAGATAAATGCTAACATTATCCTAGGTTGTGATTTTTGGAAAATTTTCAATATTTGTCCAAGAATATCTAAATTGATGGCTTCCAATGAGTCTGACAAAACACAGTGTAGAGCTGATGTTATAGGTTTAGAAAACGCAGATAACTTATCGATTTCACAACGCTCAGTTTTAAATAAAGTAATTGGGGAATATGTTTCCTATTCGGGTAATCGGTTAGGTAGAACATCCTTAGAGAAGCATGTCATTGACACAGGTAATTGCGATCCGATTAAGCAACGGATTTATCCGATTTCACCGCACCTACTTCCGCAAGTACATAAGGAATTAGACAGACTGTTAGCTTTGGGAGTGGTTGAACCCAGCAATAGCTCGTGGAATAATCCAATTGTTTTAGTACCAAAAAAAATGGCACTTACCGGTTATGCCTTGATAGTAGACTTTTGAACGCAAACTCGAAACGCGACGCCTATGCGACACCGTTCATTTCTGATATCTTGAATAGCTTGGGGGGTGCTCGGTATTTAACAACGCTAGACTTGAATGACGCGTTTTTTCAAATTCCCCTAGAAGAGAACTCAAAGGAAAAAACCGCATTTACAATCCCGAAAAGAGGCTTGTTTCACTTTGTGACTATGCCTTTTGGCCTTCACGGGGCGAGTTCTCGCATGATGAGGTTAATGGACAAGGTACTAGGGCCACAATTTGATGGCAAAGTATTCTGTTATCTGGATGACATTATCATAATAAGTTCTTCATTTGAAGAACATATAGAACTTCTAAGACAGGTTAAACAAAAATTACAAGCCGCAGGCCTTACCATAAATGTGGAAAAGTCTGTTTTCTGCAGGCCTTCCTTAAAATATTTAGGTTTCGTTGTAGACAGCAAAGGGCTTCGCACTGATCCCGAGAAAGTAAAGGCAATTGTGGATTTTCCCACCCCTACGTCTCAAAAGAGTTTACGTAGATTCATTGGGGTGCTATCGTGGTACAAAAGGTTTATCCATAACTTTTCAATTATTGCATCTCCACTACACAACCTAACAAAGAAGGAATTCGCGGGAAAAAAGTTTGCATGGAATCAGCAGGCGCAATCGGCTTTTGTTAATTTAAAGAATATCCTAGTTAACGCTCCGGTTCTCGCATGCCCTGACTTTAGTAAGCCTTTCACCATTAGTTGTGACGCATCGAGCGTAGGCCTCGGGGCAGTTTTAAGTCAATTTGATGAAAATCAGATAGAGCACCCGATTTCATTTATTTCAAGGTCGTTATCTGCACAAGAGAGGAATCACTCCACAACGGAAAGAGAGTTGAACGCTATGATTTTTGCTCTGGAAAAGTTTAGAGGTTACATTGAAGGTTCACCTATTCCGGTTAGAATAATTACAGACCATTATAGTCTCAAGTGGTTAACACAATTAAAGTCACCCACTGGGCGTCTCGCACGTTGGGCAGTAAGGCTGCAGCAATTTAATTTTGAAATTATTCACCGAAAGGGTAAAGACAATGTCATTCCAGATGCGTTATCGCGTGACCCCTTACAAATAAATGCATTAGCTCAAAAGTTTAGTACTTCCGACTCGTGGTACATCAGGCTTAGAGAGAAAATTTTAGCTAATCCGGACAAATACTCAGCTTGGAAAGTGGTAAATGATAAGATTTTTAAGCACATCCAAAGCATGGACGCTCTTCACAGGTCATATGACTGGAAGGAAGTTATGCCAAAGGAGGTTAGGAAGAATATTATTCTAGATCACCACGTTCCTCCAGTGTGTGCTCATTTTGGGATTATGAAAACCTTGAACAGGATTAAACTTAAATATTATTGGCCTAAAATGTCAGCGGATGTCAAACGGTTCATTAGTAAATGTCAAATTTGTTTAGGTTACAAAAGCACCAATTTATTACCTCCAGGGCTAATGGGAAATCCCAAGTTGGTGCAGCGTCCTTGGCAGATGATTGCCACAGATCTGCTAGGTCCGTATCCGAATTCTTACAAAAAAGGCTATACTTACTTGTTGGTAGTTTCGGACTTTTTCTCCAAATATACTAGGCTATTCCCTTTAAGAAAGGCAACAGGTAGCAATATCGCTAGCATTTTGGAAAACGAAATATTCTACAAGTTTGGAGTGCCAGATACTATTGTCTTAGATAACGGTCCGCAGTACATATCTCGGGACATGAAGGCTTTGGTTAGCAAATTTCATATTCGGCACCTTTTCT
This sequence comes from Glyphotaelius pellucidus, assembly GCA_936435175.1. Lineage (NCBI taxonomy): Eukaryota > Metazoa > Arthropoda > Insecta > Trichoptera > Limnephilidae > Glyphotaelius > Glyphotaelius pellucidus. The sequence continues at coordinate 22,625,136 of OW386555.1, read as the reverse complement.
ACAACTGCAGGTATCACCCTCAGAATAATCCGGTTGAGCGCGTTAATAAGGTTTTAGTCTCGGCCCTCGCTTCGTATGTAGGCACTGACCACAGAATGTGGGCAAATCATTTACCTGAGATAGAATTAGCAATCAACACTGCTGTGCACGAAGTCACTGGATATACTCCGTTCTTTCTCAATTTTGGTAGGGAAGTTATAATTTCAGGGAAGGACTACATAGGTGCTGACTTCAACGCGGAGGAAATCAAATTTGCTGAACGTGATTCCTGGGCAGCAGGTTTGCAAGAGTTAAATGATATTTTTTCACAGGTGCGCACATCATTAAGACAGTCATATGAACGCAATAAACGCCAATATGATCTTCGTCGTAGGGAGGTTCAGTATGCGGAAGGTGACATGGTGTGGCGTAGGTCCTTCATTCTTTCGGATGCTTCTAAACATTTTTCAGCTAAACTGGCTCCAAAATTTATAAGAAGTAAGGTTGTACGGAAAATTTCCCCTGTGGCTTACCAGTTGGCTGATATGAATGGGAAGCTCCTAGGTTCTTTTCATGTGAAGGATATCTTAAAGTCTGAACATGCTGAGGAATCAGCAGTTTAAGTTAGTTCTTTCAGTAAGAATTTTAGAATCTTTCCGTAACGGGATTTAATTCGGTCTATAGTACCGATAGTTAGTAAATTTGCATGCATTGTGACCTTATGTTTGCAAAATACATTCAATGTGAGGACATGACTTTGGTATGAAACTTGTGTCCACACATTGAGTGCTATATGTTAATTGTTTGGTGGTTGTCTGTCCTTTGTAATTGTCACAGTTAGTTTCGTACTTATATGTATATTGTAATTTAAAGGGTAATTTTTCCTTCGGAGCATGGGGGTAATTGGCCATTACGCTCATGTTTTGAACTGAAAAATTAGCGGTTTCCATTCCCTGTAGGTAAACCTTGCAATTAACTTTAGTAAAATATGAATTGTGTTTAAAATGATACTATGTGCATTGTTTTGTGCATGATGGTTAAATATGGTTATATGTAGAGATTATTGTTTGATTGGTGTTTGGACTTACGGTTTCTACCTTGGTGAATTCCACATGTAATTTCTTGGTTATATTTATACATAATCAATAGCCTCAGAAGCTGACAGTAATCTATTTTGGGAGCTTTAGGAAGCTTCTCTACATTGGAATTTTCCAAGTTAAGAGAAAATGAGTTTAATTTACATGTACCTATTTGTAAAGTGATGTTAGCTCGGTGCAAGCTTTCTTCATGAAATATAGTTAAAACAGATTTTAGATTTTATAAGATTTAAATATTTTGTTAACTTTACATAAATTATTTTAAATTTTCTATTGAGAAAACTATACGAATTATTCGTGTTCATAGACATACAATCTTTTGATACTTGCGCATAATCTCAGAAGTTCACGGCAACTATCTATTTTGAGTTTTAGGAAGCTCCATTGCATGTTAATTTTCGAATTGTCAGGAACAAGTTTTCTTGAGTCATATTATATGTTTAAATTTACTTCGGTTAACACAGAAAATAATAACAATTCATATTTCATACGTTTGAATTATTTATGTTTAATGAAAATTCAGTTGTATCTCTATATAGTGAGTACCTGATATTAGATGTATGGTTTTGCAGTTTATTTTAACATCCTTGCATAGTTCCGTTTTGCAAGCACGGCATGTGACTTTAGGTTGGTTCTAGAGCTCGGAACTCATTTGAAGGCACATGTTGGTCTTTTAAAGAGGAACTGTGTGACAGATTTAATTCATAAAATTTTCATACACAACTTTCAGAGTTATTTTCCGGGATCTCAAACATTTATATATTGGTAGAATCATTCATTTTTCTCCGCTCTTCAACAGATGTCAGTGGTTGTTTCATTATCTTAACTATATATTATTTTATTGAGGGGTTGGTTTTTTTTTATCTATTTTCAATCTTGGTAGGTGTCAAGATTTTAGAGGTTCTTAAACTTCAATGTTTTATAACAGCATTTTGGATAAATGATTATATAGGTTTTAATGGAAATGTGGTTTTAGAGTCAAGCTTTTTTCTTTAAATATTTTCAGGTTTAGATCAATATTTATTAGCGCAGTTTAATATTGTTTTGTATAAAAAATTTCATTTCATCCTTATTACGTAGTGATGGCATCTTTTAACAATAGCTTAGCTATAATTTTTTTTCGCTCACGTGTTCCTCTACGTTCTTCGAAGAAGTTTAACCCAAGCATTTGGACTGCGTCAAATGGAAATTCCACAACAACATGTGACATCACTTATTTATGTCAACCCACTTTCAGTTGCTCTTGAATAGGCAGAAGTTTTAACTCAAGCATTTGGATTGCGTCAAATGGAAATTCCACAACAACATGTGACATCACTTATTTATGTCAACCCACTTTCAGTTGCCCTTGAATAGGCAGAAGTTTTAACCCAAGCTTTTGGTCGGTGTCAAAATGGATTTCTTCAAATGCAAGGATCAGCACTATATTTACATCAACCTACAGATGGTGGCTCACTATTCATCATCGAAAGAGGACTTACTTTTTCACAACGTCTCATTGAGGATAATTCACCTGTTCATATTTGGGAAGAACATTACGAGAAGTGACTCAGCTGGGAAGGCACTGGAAGTTCTAACTCATTCACTACAAATCTTCATAAGCACTCGGAATTTCTTGGTGGCAGCAGTACCATCTCTCTTCGTGTCTCTGACGCCAGGTGGCGTGGTGGAATTTTTTTTTTTTGGCAAAAAAAAAAAATTCTTTTGGCCATGGGGGTAATGCAGCAGTTTGGGGCCAGTACCTGCTTTTTAGCGATTTGATTCTAGTGTTCTAGCCACGCGTTTGCCTGAGAATTTTTACAGCCGGCCGTTATGTTACAGGCAGGAGATTAGTGTCGTGAAGTTTTGTCAGTTGGTTCCTGGGAGTTCGTGTTTGAGCAGCTGGACTTCAAGCCGTCGAAGGTCATGGTCATAATTACGCGTGAGCGAATAATTTTATTAATCATCATGAGATAATTCCTAACTTTGTTTAGTTTAGTATTAGCGTTTCAATAATCCTTTTCTAAATATGTATAATTATTATACAGGCGCCCTTCTGGATTTTTATTGTATTGCTACCTTTTGGGTATACCACATGTTTCCGAGATTCGAGCTTAAACATTAATTGATTCATCATAGATGATCAACCACCCCTGTAGATTCATTATATAATTTCATGCTCTACCTTTTATAAATTGAGTCTTAATAAATCTGCATCTAGTTACTTGGAAATTCCGTCTTCCTTCATTGAACTACCCACATTCCGAAAGGGATCAATTATGTATTTTAATTATGAGAATATATGTATTACTTTGGATGGCGGACAAGTAACAGGATGAAACGGTAAGTATTACGTTACAAGGTTTGTCTAGGTCTTTGGGAGAGGCCGGTTGAGGTGACCCTTTCATCTCCCACTGGGAGGGACGGATGCGTTCTTCTGTCACCTCTGGACACCCTTAGGTTCCTACCCACCCCATGTCCTTTTTCTTCTCAAAACCTCCTCTCATACATTCGCACATCATCTCCAATATTTAAGATAATTTGTGTTTTGGAAATTAGGCAACTAAACGCCAAAAAAATACTAGCATACATTCAAAAACAGGACTGACTTTGAAAACGTCTAAATTTTAGAATTTACATTTTATCTTTAAATAATTTTTTCCATATTATTGCAACTACCCTTTTTATTGGAAATATTATAAGAATTGGTAGGTAGCGTCTCGGATAGATATATCCGATTTTATTTATGTATGGAAAAAGTTAGTTGAAGATAATATTGTTAATGCTAAAATTTGAAACATGCAATTGACAAATTTGACGGTTTGACAGACGGTGGCTATTGCGGAATTGGTAAACGCGCACGTCCCGATTAGACGAGAGGTTCTGGGTTTGAGTCCCAGTTGCGACCATTATCTTTTTTTTATTTTTCTGTGTCTTTCGTTATTCTTATTATTAGGTATTTTGTCCTATTCCATTCTTTCCTCAATTAATTTATATTTTATTTTTTTTGCATTTCAGCTTTAGCAGAGTTGGTTTGGAATGTACACATAATATTTTCTTCGCAAAATTTCAATCGGAAGGATGACTTGGTAAGGAAAATGTTTCCCTCTAATGTATGTGGAATTCGCGCATGTATTGGGTGAGCAGTCGGTAGATACTATCGCCTGAAGAAGTACACATCTTTACTTTATCTGCTTGTTATGTAAACGTATACAGAATGCATATAAATGAGATCCCCGAGGCGGATGTGTGGTAAAAACATGTTTGACCGAGTTAAAAACATGACAATCTCAATGAATGCAAGTCTGAAGATTGTGTAACAAGCGATTGACGATTGGATGTTTTGTTTTTGTGGAGCGGATGAACGAAGAAAGGAATGGTAGTATAAAAAATGCTTGGATTAGCTAATTGAAATGCATTATATGGCTAAGTTTTCTGAAAAATCCCCAAAGTTTTCCTTCCACAGCCTGTACTTCAATTTTTTTTATTGCAAAGACATGGAATTTTTTATTTTCTCTTTGGGAGATGGGTATGGATACCGCCGCACCAGCAACCATTTACTGGATAACCAACACTCCTGCCACAGGTCACCCCCAGTGGCGCGCTTCGTTTGGTGACATAGCATTAGTTCCAGAATTCAAGGAGTCTGTTTTGTCTAGGTCTTCGCGACTGATGCCACCTACTGCGTGGCGGGCCAAATCGGGAGAGACTGGTTGAGGGAAACCTTTTGACCTCTCCAGCCGGACATTCTTGACCAACGCCTTTTCCGCAATGTAAGGGATGGATTCATACGTTCGTCACTCCTGAAAACATTTATCCCCAGATTCCTAACCACTTCTCACGCGTTTTTCTTACACAAAACTTTCTCTCCTTCCTTTCCCTGGGAATACCTTCCACACAGCATCCCCAAAGATGACATATGCCCTGAGGGATTTTTCTCGGGGCCTCCTGTGTGATGGAGATAATGTTAAAAAAGATGTAAGTAGGTAAATACAATGATAATGGAATAGGACAAACATATTTACATCTATAGGTATTAATATTATTAATTCGAAAGTGAGTGTGTTTGTTTGTTACGCTTTCACGCCTAAGCGACTAAACCGATTTAAAAAATTCTTTCACCAAAAGAAAGCTAAATAATCAGCGAGTAACATAAGCTGTATATAATCTTAAATTTTGACATTATGAAGTTTGTATAAATAAAAATGTGTGTATTTTACATATTTTAGCGGCAGGGAGGAAAGGCATGGAGAAGGTGGGGTTCGCGGAGAGTGAGTGAGGGAAATGAGTGAATTAATCATTAATGTTTTTTTTTTTTTTTTTTTTTTTTTTTTGTTATTGTTTTTGGGGTGTTATGCCGTGTTTCGCTATCTCCTTCTTTAGCCAACGTTTCGGACAACGTTACAGTGTCCATCATCAGGGCAGATGAGTGTCACTCATCTGCCCTGATGATGGACACTGTAACGTTGTCCGAAACGTTGGCTAAAGAAGGAGATAGCGAAACACGGCATAACACCCCAAAAACAATAACAAAAATACTTTTTGGCCGTGAAAACCTTAAAACATAATCATTAATGTATTTTTAAAATGCGGATAAAAGCTGTATTAATACAAGACGATAAGGGGGACGATGGTGAGAAGTGAAGACATATATGAAAAAAAACTGATAAGAGGAATGCAAATGCATGGCGAAATGGATATAAAGTAATATTCCAAAAATATCAAGAACCTTAAACCGTCACGTTGGTTTTTGAAATTATTGGTGAGACATTTTTGCATTCGCCATGAAAATGTTGCAGGGCACATTGCAACCGGAATTTCTATTTCCTGTCACACGATACAAAAGGTGGTCCCGCACCGGATACCGGAAGTCACGTGATGGTGCACAGGCACCCCTGGCGGGGATCACGAACAACTCGCAAATGTCACCATTCAGAAGATGAGATTTTATATTTCAAAATGCAAAAATAAAACTCTGCAAATTGAGGAAGTAATGTAAAATGAAGCTATTTTCCGTGTACCTACTTATTGTAAGCCCGGTAAGTAATATTTAAACAATGTTTACATATATTATTTTTGTAATCTACATCATCTACCTTTCTACCTTATCTATATTTCACCTGACTACAACTTTTTTATCTTTCTTCGGTCTATCCATCTTGTACCCATCTATATATATATACATATATATATTTACATACCTATATGTTTATATGTACTACCTTCTTATCTTCTATCTACCGTCTACCTATCTATCTGCATTCTATATGCATTTTATCGATTCTATCGATTCTATCTAGCTATCTTCTATCTATTAATCTCTCCCACCTATCTATCTATTCATCTACTTTATATCTATCTCGCATCTACATGTCTTCTATATCTTTCTATTCTATACAGACATCGATTCTATCCAGCTATCTTCCATCTATCTATCTATCTTCTATCTATCTTCTATCTATCTATCTATCTATCTTCTATCTATCTTCTAACTATCAATCTACCTTCTACCTATCCACCTATCCTTCTAATTTCTATCTATCGTGCATCTACGTGTCTTCTATCCATCTATCTATTCTATACAGACATCCAACGAAGAGTGTCTGTCCGTCCTCTCTGCCTGCGGGGAAACGGGTAATGGTTAGTTATGTGTACTTATTTATAAATATTAAAATGTTTTTCATTAATTTTATTTGCGTAAACAAAAATATTGTAGCCGTTGTAGGGTGTTTCAAATGTCTACAATACATGCATTTTACGACGCCACTGGTTTTTTAATCTGTAAAAAGACACTTTACAGATCTTCTGTTCTAAATTGTAAATGGAAGAAGCTTAGCAAACTCACCGTTAGCGAGGTTTAATGCTTCAAACCTTAGATTGTCTTGTAAAATGTAGGTGGTTATTACCCGGTTACTACCCAGTTTCGCACAAGATTAATTTATTATTTAAGTATATCAATCAAGAGCTTATGTTATAAACTGGCATTGGGGAACAAAATCTAAATGTCACGAAGCCAGAACTCTTCTACGAGAGTTTTAGATGTAAGTAAAATTTGATGTTCAACATTAAAATTTTAATATTTGGGAAAAGGTAAATTTCCATCTGCCTAAAAAAACAAATTTTCTTTGTGTTTAAAAATCATTAATCTCTCTTTCTATCTCCTAAATTCAATTTTCCTCCACCACATCTCATCTTCCCCCCACTAATCCCTTTTACACTAAAGAGATAAATCGTTAGAAGTATGTTGCGGGCGTATCCGTTTGCCCGAAATAGGCTCTATTTTCCTTACTTCGGCTGATCAATTGCGTTAACACTTTCAAATATCGAATTGTTTTTAGAATCATTTTTAAATATGTTTCGTGTGAGTATCGTACAAGAGTCCCAACTACTCCAAACCTCCAGGAGCCAGTGAGTCTCCGGCATCTCAATTGTTTTCTTTAGCTATCTTTTAAAAACGAGTTGAAATATTAATTTTGTAATGTTTTTAAAATGAAAAAATTGAATTGATTAGAATTGAATCTAGAATTGGGATATATTATCAGGTTGAAGATAGTGGAGAGAGAAATTATATGGGTAAGGGGAAGATGTGGAAGTACCTGACTATTCAGAATCGGTCACCAAACACGGCTAAAGCCATTTCAACCAACGTTTCGATTATGCATGGTGGTCTTCCAGCAGGGCTATACTGAAAGTATCTACCACTCCGGAAAGTGCCGCAAATATTTTATAATATTATTTTATAAATGATGAAATAACACTAATTAATCAAAAAAAGGGATTTGAACCCGCACCTCCGGATTCGTTGTCAAGGATCATAACCATTTAACGACAGAGGCCGTCGAATAATCTGTCAAGATAATCATTTTATCGGAGACTATGTCGGAGACCTAGGTGGAGACGAAAGGTCTTATTTATGTTGTCCTCCATGGTCGAGGGGTAAGGCTCTTGACTCGCAATCCAAAGATCGTGAGATCGAATCCCGGCGTGCTCAAATAAGTTTTATTTGATTAGTTTGTGATATTTCACAATTAATTAATCAAAAATAATATGTAGCATATTTGCGGCACGATCCAGAGTGGAAGATTGCCCTGGTGTTAGACCAACATACAGATTTGAAACGTTGCTTGAAATGGCTTTAGCCGTATTTGATGACCAGATCTGAACAGCCAGGTACAACCCAACCTTCCTCCCCCAAATCTCCTTCCCCTCCCCAGTTACCTCGGCACCCCCCGTGGCACCCCGCCTTCGCCCTCGCGCTCCCTTGCCGCCCTCGCATTGACCTGCACTCTTATTCAGCCTCACAACATACTCCAATTGCGCCTCACTGGTTCCAGACGGGAGCAGCTGGGACTCTTGTAAAGTATTCACATAAAGAACATTGGCGCTGCCATTTTATTTCAAATCAATAAGTATCAAACTGTTGTAATATAAGCTTCTATGGGAGGCGGGTATCAATACCCCTGCCGTTGATCACCCCAAGTAGTTCGCAGCGTTTGGTGACTTAGCAGGGGTGCCCGGGTTCTTGGAGTGAGGTTTGTCTAAGTCTTGGTGGCGAATGCGTTTCCTCACCTACTGCATGGCGGTCCGGATCAGGAGAGACTGCTTGAGGCAGACGTAATCTTGACCTCTCCAGCCGGACTCCAGTTGGATTCCTACGTCTCACACTCCTGAACACATTTACCCCCAATTCTTACCCGCTCCTCGTACTGTTTTCCTTCCCAGAACTTTCTCTTCTTTCTTTCCTTAAAACGACCCTCAGCATCCCAAAATATGTAGCAGGCCCTGAGGGATTTTTTTCCTCAGGGCCTCCTGTGGAGCTAATGTAAAAAAAAAATTGCTACAAGTTTTCTGTTCAGTGCTCTCTTACAATAATCTTCACGAGAAACTCACCGAAAATATGGAAAATTACTCCTGTAACATCACTCTCATAATATTGTAACAATTTTAATGATTGATCACCCGCTGTGGGAAACGAGATGACGCAATGTACATCTACACTAATATTATAAATGCGAAACTGCGTGTGTTTGTTTGTTTGTTTGTTTGTTACGCTTTCATGCATAAACCAATAAACCGATTTTAAAAATTATTTCACCAATAGAAAGCTACATTATACGCGAGTAATCAAGGTTGTATATAATGGTAGACTGGTGTTATGAAATTAAAAATATTAATGTATTTTATTTATTATACACTTTCTGTCGCTAGCAAAAACGAGTTATTGTTAACGTCAGAAAACAAATCCTTGCCGTGGAAACGATGTTGATATATTTCAGGCGTCGTAGTTATTATCTATCTATCTACATTAATAAAAATGAATCTCCGAAATGTTTGTACGCGCATAAATTTCTGATGACTGCACCAAATAGGATAATTCTCTTTTACTACTGGTGAGCTCTAGCATTACGAAATTTAGGAGACACGCGAGCTGTTTAAAAACTGAATGTACCGGGAATGAATGGACGGATTGCTGGAGGAGGGTAAGGGAGGAGGAGGGGGGGGGGGGGGGGGGTAGAGGGGGATATTTGATAGGTGCAAGCGCTACAGTACTTTCCCCATAATACAGGGGGAGCGAAGCCTCGGGTAAAAGCTAGTATATAATAATGGGTGTTAATTTCAATCTTAATTTGTAACACACCAAGCTGGAACCGGGTTCAAGGGGTGAGGTTTGTCTAAGTCATGGCGGTGAATGCATTTGCCCACCTACTGCGTGGCGGGCCGGATCTGTTTGTGGGACACCTAAACTAGACCTCTCCTGCCAGAATTACCTTGCACTGCAGTGAGAGGAATGGATTCAAACGTCTGTCACTCCTGGACACATTGACCCCCAGATTCCTACCATTTTCCTTCTCAGACTTCCTCTCCTTCCTTTCTCTGAAAAGACCGTCCACACAGCATCCCCAAAGATAGGCCTTGAGGGATTTTTTTGCGTCAGGGCCTCCTGTGTGGATCTAATGTGACAAAAAATCAATTTCAATAACGTGGCATTCCATATTTAAAATAATATTTGGTTATGTCTCGATGGTAAAGGTATCGCAGCCAGAGGCGGCCTCCGTGGTCGAGGGATAAGATTATCAACGGGATATCCGGAGGTCGTGAGTTCGAACCCCGGCGCGCGGCGTGCGCAAGTAAATTTTATTTGATTGGTTTTTGTTATTTCATGATTATAAATATTATTTAATATGGTATATATTCGGCACGCTTCGGAATGGAAGGTGCTCTTAGTATCGTTCACCATTTAGTATTGAAACGTTATAATAATATTAAAAACAGATATAAACTTATTTTCACTTAAATTATTTTTGACCGTAACCGGTTTCAGCTTGTTAAAGTCATCTTCAGGCTGATCTAAAGATGGCTTTGATATTTAAAAATAAATGAAAATTTTATGAGTGTTAATATATTATTATAACGGAATTCCACAACGAATTGACAGTATTAAAAATAGAAATATTGAAACGTTGCTTGAAATAGCTTTTGCCAAGTTCATTTAAACAGCATATATACTTTCCCACTTTCCTCTTTTCTTATCTCCTTCCCCTTAACACTAGCTTCAGCCTCACAACAAACCCCACTTTGGGATGCCATAGTCCAGATAGATTGGAATTGTTGAAACTCTTGTACGGTACTCACATAAAAAAAGAAAAAGAGATATCACAGTACCTACTCACACAGATGCATTGCTTGTTTACAGCAGGTTTCAAATTAGTTGTATAAGGTCCGCACATACTTTAATAGCACACTACTGCTTACCCTGTATAAATCACAAGTGCGCCTCACGATTGAGTTGGGCAGCCGCCTCTGGTCTGGAATTCCAAAATATCTGAAAAATACCCTCGACTCTGTACAGAGACGGACGGTCCGTTTGATAGATTCTCCCATCTTAACAGACGGATCTTTAGAGCACAGGCGTCAGGTGGGAATGCTACCCTTGTTCCACCGGTATTTCAATGGAAAATGCTTCTAGCGCTATTAATCCCTTCGGCACCGGTGCGTAGTCGAGAAATACGCCAAACGCGTGCCCAACATATGTACACGGTTGACAGTTGTCACATGAGAACGGGTCGCTTCTTCGATTAGTTCATTTGTTCAACAGCTCGGCTCTGGAACGATAGGCAGGCCTCTGTGTTTCCTCCTTCCTACAATACGGGTCTCTTCAAGACTCTGTTCGTTCCTTTCTCTCCTCAAAAAGACCCTCCACACAGCATCTCAAATGACAAAAACCCTGAGCGAAATTATTTTTCTCAGGACCTTCTGTATGGAGTTAATGTAAAAAAAAAGTTATTGGACTTCTGGAAAGAGAACTCTTATTTTCTTTTAAAGAATAAAAAAGTAGGAGACGCCCTTATTTTAATTATTACCCTTTTCAAAATTGGAACTGAATTGCTAATAATTCAGATTATCCCGTTTTTTTTCAGGGGTCCGCGCTAGTGAAAAAAAGTCGGTTTAATTTTTATCTAATAACCGTAAAAAACAATTCAATCATTCAATTTGAACAATAAGTTAGCGTAAGCCAAAAGGTTGTTTCTCAATACTTCTTAAGAATAGCACTATCTGAAGGTTTTGTATAAACTTGTAGGATTTTGTGGTAAGTGTTGTTTGGATAAAATCTAATTACCGGACCTACTTATAACAAAAGAAAAATACTTATTGCATTTTGTAATGTTGTGATGTCGGTAGTGTAGCAGTGTCGGGTAGTACACAAATAATAATACACGTAGGATTGTACTACTATCTATTGGGGAGCTGCTAAATGCAAAAGGAGGACAATTACAAACACCCATCACCTTTTATAGCCTCAGTGCAAGCTGCCATCTTGCTTGCACTCTTGCTCTTACACACCACACATTTCAAGGTTGTACCGGAAATATGGGTCATTCGTGATAATCTACAGGAAAAATTAAGGGTTGTAGCTGATCCTTTTTAGTAAACATAATACCACCCGCTGCAAACAGACAGGGGTAAGGCTCGACTAGGAGTCTGGAGGTTGCGGGTTCAAATCACGGCTTGCGCAAGTAATTTTAAATTTAATAATTTGTGTTGTTGCCAGTTAATTAAAAAAACAACAAAATTCTTAGAACTCTTAGAAAATTTAATAAAGTTTTATATAATAGTAAGTTCTGCAAGTATTTTAGTTTTTATTATTGTGACAGCTGTTTCGGCTTTCAAGGCCATTTTCAAATTTCTACCCCTTTTCACGTGACAGATGTCAATTGTGTAAAGTTTGAATGTTTGCCGCGCGTTTGGCGTATTTCCCGACTATGCACCGGTACCGAGGGAATCAATGACGGTAGTTCATCGGAGCATATTCCATTGTAATACCGGTAGAACAAAGACAGCTAACAATCCTGACGCCTGTGCTCTGAAGATAGCAATCCGCTTGTTATGACGACACAATACCCTAAAATATAGTCAGAATCTTAACGACGTAAGTAAAGAAGGCGCGTACACAAAACGCGACGCGCGACCCCTGTGTGTTAGATGGTCCTACTTTTGAATTTGATCTAACACTAAAATAATTTGGGAATTTTAACGGCGCAAGTGAAGAAAGCGTGTACACAAATATACCCGCGCGGCCCAGCGTATTGGACGTGCCTACGGTTAAATTTGACCTGACAGGCCTGGCAACTTGATCTTCCCGCCGGGTTTATTTCAATTAATTCTGATGAACGTTTTACTAATATTACAGATGTTTTTATACGAATCCCTCTGAAATTTTTAAATAATTAACTAGAAAAATAAAATCTGGTGCTAACTGCTAAATTTAAAGTTGAAAAACGGCTTTAAAAATTTAAAACCGTTGGATACGCGCCATCTATGGTGGTTGTATTATGTTGAAATTACCTATGTGACATTGAAATTCGGTGTATTCATGCATTTTCTTACCTCTGTGAAGCAGGCAATTACTTCCGACGTGAGTGTTAGTGAAAGCCAAGAGATGTCAGTCCTAGTCAAATCATAATCAAATAATTCACCCATAATTGAATTATTGTTGTACCTAAGATTTCAGCACGTATTATTATTAATTTGCAAATCTATATTTTCATCGTTTGAACTTCCTTCCTGTGATAAACACATGATGAGATTGTGCACTTACCGCCTTGGCAAAAAAAAACAATATTTTGAATGAAAACTAGTGTCAATTTGTGCTGGACCTCGTGCAAGAGCTGCATTCTCTGAGTATTGTTTTGTTTTCACTTAGGATTTTGGAATTGCTGTGTAAACTGTTTTGTGTCACATAGGGAAGAGTTCAACTTTCCTTAATTTACATAGGGTAGTATTCCCTTGTGTCTGGGGCTATTTACAAGCCCCTACAACCGTTTTACGTAAAATATATTTAAGGTAAGGTTTTGTTTGTATTTATCTTAAATATAAATTACTTTTATCCCTGGGGATCGGTTTGAAAAAAAAAATTATAGTTACGAATCCATCGGAACGAAATGTGAGCATCGAGCTTAATGAGATTATTAGTGTATTGTGCAGTACAGGTAGGGTAATATGTCAAACGGGCATTTCTGCATAGGGTCAAGAGTTTTAAATGCTCAGTTTGAAAATCCTTACTAGGATTTTTACCAGAATATTGTAAATAATCACCTCTTTGAAGCAGTAAAACGTTGAAATGCTTGGTGTACATTATTCATCGATTAAACTGAATGTCAATGACAATGCACTTACCGGCAATAGATGCTTAATAATTAAATACCGTATTGAGTTCCTGTATTTGTGAGGCACTGATAATTTCAGGATATGGATCCCTGGGGTACCAATTAGCCCGCTTTGTAATGAAAGGGTTGCACTTGTAATAATTAATGCTAATTATCCAATTGATCATTTTCAATTAGAGAATAGGTCGGTATGCAGTTTTCTCCCCGCTAATGGAAGCCATAAACGCAAAGTCGAAATAAACGTAGGATACGTTTTCTGAAAATGATAGTTGTACTTGATCGTAATATTTGTATGGATTTTCTAACTGATATTTATTTACTACAAGCAGACCCGGCCACACGTTGCTGTGGCTAACGAAACACAACGCCATTACCCAACCTTTATAACCAAAGCCATTTTTTAGTTTGCATACATATCAAATCGACACCGCCCGCTTGCCAGCCCGCTGCCCGCTGCCTGATTGAATCTTTGAATTTTTCGGCTTTTTTCTGCTATTTTTTTTTTTTTTTTTTTTAATCATTTATTCCAGATCTCGGGGAGGGTGGTGCAATCCCACGAGTTCCATATTATACATATATAATAATCAAGAAATGATGACAAGATATAAAAAGGATACATAAAAAAAATATTTACATGGTTAAAGAAATTTAAAAGAAAATAATAATAATATGCATGTTATATACATATATGCATGTTATATACATATACATATATCCTCTTGAACCACCCTTTCTATTGATGTAAACCGCGTGAAAATCCGTTGATTAGTTTAAAAGATCTAAGACAGCGGATGCGATTTACTACGATTTATTTTATTCTACGTAAGTCTATAATGAACACTTAGATCTTTTACTTTCTGTACACTTAGATCTTTTAAACTATGCAACGGATTTTCATGCGGTTTACGCCAATAGTGAGAGTGATTCAAGAGAAATGTTTATACGTAAAAAAACATGCATATTAAATAGTAGAGAAAAGCCGAAAAGTTCTTTCTGAAGAAAAAAAATATATTGTTTTTGTATATTGTTAGCGTCAGCGTGCGTGCTGATGCTATCGGCAGGGTTGGAGAAAGCTCCCACATATTTAATACAAATTAGTTGCTGTATCTGCCCCAAATAAAAACTAGCTCAGGTTCGGTGCAAGCAGGGTTTCTCTTAACCTCAAGGCTAGTGCTTGTGGTTCGGAACTTCACGCTTCTCCATCCCCCCAGGGCCTCTCTCGACAAGCAAAACACGGTAGGTTATCACATAAATAGTTTATTCAATTCTAGGAGACACAATAATACATAAGAGGAACGATCCTAGCTGAAAGTTAGTTTGAACGTCAGTCTCTGCTCTCTACACGCGTGGTTAGGGCTTCAAAACTTTTAATTGCACACAAAGGGTAACATGGTAATTGACTCACGTTTGGTTTATGGGCCAACAGCGGCTTTACGCGCTTGTTCTCCCGGTCTCAGCAGCGTCCATGCGCGGACACCGGAAGTGCACAACCGGCGAAACTGAACTTGTGTCGCACATGTTCGCGCGGGACGTGGGCCCGGGAAGCTCGCTTGCTGAAGACCGGTTTGAATGGCCGTGTGCGGCGCGTCTCCTGATCCGTGGGTCGCGGGAGGGGTGATGCGCCTGCGCATTACCGTCCCGCGGTGCAACAGTATTTTAGGGCTCGATTCGCTGACTGTCGAAACATGACGGTACTTAAGACTCGATTCCTTATTCTTGTAACGTAACACTTCCCCCCTCGCCGCAATAAAAGCGACGTGGCAATGGAGCTGTAGGGCTAATAAATCCTCTTACCCTTTCAGCACTTGTGCCAAAAACATTTAAGAGAAACGAGGAGAGAGAGAGAGAGAAATTCCTAGCTGGAGAATAGTTATGAACAGAACACAAAAGAGATGATACATGGTGTAACAAGGAATTGTCAATAAATGTATATAAAGGCAGTGGCATACATAAATACAGTTGCAAAGAACAAGGATCTGTTGAAGAAAGGTACAAGGGTTATGCAGTGATAGAAAAAAAAACTCTAAAATTGTATCATTGGTCTGTGAGCTAATGTTTGCGAACGTGGTTTGCGTAGGATGTCTGGGGTGGTTGAACGTTTCACTGAAGTTACAAGGTTACTTTGTCACAGTAACCTGGCCCATTTGAGATTACACTCAAGGGACACTAGGGCCTTTAAGAAAATACGAGGAAGAGAACACATGATGAGGCTTCTAGGTGGTGTGGAGAGTTCTACCTGTCACAGAGGTCGAAAGGGTAACTGCTTCCGGATCCTGTGGGTGAGCCAGTACGAAACCATTGAAGTATTGGAGAGTGGAATCGTAATTGGTGGTTGGTACACTGGTTTTTGTATGTAGTGGGATTGTTTTGTGAACAATCGTTGGTATTGTTATTTGCGCAAGGGCACAGGAGCATCAGCACAATGGCAGTAGGGCATTTGCATTATGCAGCAGGAACATTTGCATAATGGCAGCAGAAACATTTGCACAAGGGCAACAGGAACATTTGTATTATGCAGCAGGAATATTTGCATAATGGCAGCAGAGCATTTGCATTATGCAGCAGGAACATTTGCATAATGGCAGCAGGAACATTTGCACAAGGGCAACAGGAACATTTGCACAAGGGCAACAGGGACATTTGTATTATGCAGCAGGACTATTTGCATAATGGCAGCAGAGCATTTGCACAATGGCAACAGGAACAGGAACCAACCTAGAGCTGGCGTGCTCGGGTTTGTTTTGAGTGTCGGTTCTTTGTGGTGATACAATTCGCAACTACACGCACGACTCACACTAGGTTATGTTAGATGCGGTCGGGTGCTTTTGGTACGCAGGGATTGAAGGCAAGGGACCTCCGTGACGGTAGCGAGGGCAGCATGAAGAGGCGCAGATGTAGATAGGGTGCAGAGCTGCTGGTTTTTTTTTTTTTAAAAATCCGGCAAAAATTATTATTAGAACAAAATTCTTGAAGTTTACCTGCCTAGTAGACCAATGATGAAAAAAGTTTGGAGAGAAACAAGTGTGCATGTTGAGAAAAAGTTGGATTTGTTTGGCGTGTAGAGAGAGAGACGGAGAGAGAGCTAACTAAATGTGGCTAATTCCTAATACATGTTACAAAGGTACGTATTCAAGGACAGGTTCTGTGTAACCCCTTTTGGTTTTTTTCTTTACCAAATACATTTCCAAGAATACGTGGTTGAGGGATTGTACGTATAACAAAATTCCCCATTCGAAAGAAGTTGGTCTTCCATGACCTATGCTCACGTCTATACGGTAGCATTTTTTCTACTTTCGAAAAACAAAACATTGCGTACAAGATTAGTTATAACAAAGTGGGAAAGGAGTAGGAAGTTGAAAGGATCCGCGTATGAAGATTGTCCCATTTGACAAACGAAACGCCAAGTGCGTAACGCATATATCCCCATTCACGGATAATTTCGAGGAAGGGGGAGGGTGATAATTGGGAACATTTGAACGAAGAAAACTGCTGGGGACTCGGCTATTTCCGAAATTCGACCTCTGGGTGGAGGTGAAACAAGGTCTACAGCAGTCATCCTGGCACATTACAATAATGACAACTGGGAAAGGAGTAGGAAGTTGAAAGGATCCGCGTATGAAGATTGTCCCATTTGACAAACGAAACGCCAAGTGCGTAACGCATATATCCCCATTCACGGATAATTTCGAGGAAGGGGAGGGGTGATAGTTGGGAACATTTGAACGAAGAAAACTGCTGGGGACTCGGCTATTTCCGAAATTCGACCTCTGGGTGGAGGTGAAACAAGGTCTACAGCAGTCATCCTGGCACATTACAATAATATTTGGTAGTGTTGGACAAAAGAATACACTGACATAAAAGTCTAATCCTCTACGTGTATTGGGCAGAAGATTAGGGGTCGTTTTATTCTCCTACTTGTTTGCGAGAAATGACAGACCCTTGCTCAAATCTCACAAACCTGGGGATTTTCTTTGTTCGTCTCCCAGACAACGAGTTAGGTGTTTTTGTGTCCATCAACTTAACTCCCACGACACGATGCCCCATAATCATGAGTGAAGCGTATGATTAGTCCTTTTGAGATAGTAGATAGTTCCTGGGTTCTTGTGACAGGAAGTCCACGGGCATATTAATGATTACAAAAAAGGGGTGTGGACTACATTGAGTAGTTCACACATAAAGGTTTGATATTATTTCGTTCGCACGATTCATGGTGAGTATTATAACGTCTTCACGTATAGCGTACAAGATTGCAAAATCAAAAGATTTGCAAGTAAGTTTTATAACGTCTTCACGGATAACAATGAACGAATTACAACTGGGTTGCCCAGTATTGAAGGGAGGTGCAAAAGACTAGGTATTTATGACATTTCTGACAAAAACCCACAGAGTAATTATAACGGGCTCCCCGTATCGCATTTAGTAGATATTCTGAGATTCCCATCTATGACGGCAGATTTTATAAGGTTCCCACCTATGATGGCAACAAAGGTTAACGTTCATATAAAGGTACCTATTCAATACAGACGGCGAGACATACTGATGTACTTAGTACAACAATACCGTAGCATAATAAATCCATATTAGCGTACGTTAAAGACTTGCACAAAGGCAAAAACATATTTGAAGATCTGGCCAAGATTTTATACTTCAACAATTAAGGGACAAAAAATTTTGGCGTGCTGATGGAATGTGAATTTCATCTAAGCTTACCGCAAAAGAGATCCTTTGTGGTACAACCCTTTTGGTTACGCACAGAGTATCGTATCGTGATGGTACAACTTTTGTTGTACTTACACGTACGATGGTAGCAACAATACAAGACATGCGCTTATCGTTGTTTGACAAGGAAAATTATTTACATTGGTCCGATTTGAGTGTTTAAGACCTTCTAGGTTTTACTTACTTAAACAGACTGCGATGGACACACCTTGGTGTTATGAAAATTATAATAATGGGATGGGTTGTTCACAGGGTGGTTCACTTGGAGACCTGGCTTCTTGTTGTGACCTCGTACTTTGCACGTGATAAGTCACAACAAGGCAACCCCAAAATTTCAGTTTGAGCAGTTGAGACCCAGGGTGACTCAATGTTGCTGAAATGTTGTAAAAAAATTTATCGTTAATGAAGAGGCACGTTGAAAGTTGTCCCTTTTATAACGATACTTTCCAGACTCCACATCCAGTTCTGGGGAGAGCTAGAGCAATTTGGGTTATTTATTGAGCGCCATTCTATTTTCTTAAAAAACAGAAAAAAAACTTAGAACGGGTAGCAAACATCTGATACCGCCGTGGGTTTACACAGGTTTGCTTACCTAATTTAACTACATATGACATAAGGGTTAGATGCACTTTGGCGAGGACCCGATATTTAATGTACAAAAAAATTTTTCTAACATTTAGAAAGGGGTGACGAGGTATGACATGATGATGTGAAAATATGATGCTGCTAGTTGTGACGATGCACAAAACCTTGGGCACGTAGTCTCTGACTACTTGCAGTAAGCCACAGGGAATTCCTTTCTCCGAAGTGATCAATTTCAGGTAGAGGTGTGCATGCTTAGAAAAAACGATGTTTCCAAGGTTTGACACCTGGGGCAGCAATTAGAGGCGAATGACTGATGATGACGAGATATTTATACAAACAAAAATAAAATAAAATAAAATGAAACGAAACCACAAGGGAGAATTATAATTTCTTCCATGACTTTGGCTACAGTTGACACCACTGTGCCAGAGCTAGAAAGGTTTCGTTTGAGTGTCCCAATGAGTGACAATCGTTTACGAGAGGCCGCTCATTAGTGACGAAACAAAAGGGTTGACTTCCATAGTGATCCATGTCACGGTGTAGACGAATGGTTGCTAGGAGTCACGGAATAACCGTTGGGGTTATACGGGCGTGGCAATGGAGTTTGTTTCCATGTTACCACTTTTTACAATGTCCTTTATATGGTAGTTACCTATGTGTTTACCAGAGATGTCGGACAATCGGTAAACCAGGTCTGAGATTTTCTTTAGAACTTTCGTCTTTACAAAACGGGGTGCCAATTTGGCAGAGAAGTACAGCGCACCTTGTGACAGAGTGTTGTTTCTCCTCCAGACGATGTCTTCTTCCTTGAATGTGACGTGCCTCCTGCGAAGGTTATACCTGTCGGCGCTCTTTTGGTGGGCCAATAGTAGAGCGTCTGTTACTTCACTATAGATAGCGGAGAGTTCCTCCAAGCGGTGGGCGTAATTTGCTGCGGGGTCTGCTGTGGAGGAAGGGACGGGTGGAAGGCAATTGTCAGGGTGTAGTGAACCGTGAACTACTTGTTCCATGCCGTGTTTGAGAAAAAATGGTGTATAGCCTGTAGCGAGGTTCACCGTGTTGTTCATGGCTGCTTGTATTCTGTCTAATTTTTTGCACCATGTGCGTTGGTCTTTGCCAACCAAAATTGCCAGGGCCGTGTTTATGGTTTGGTTGTATCGTTCAACGGTGTTGTTCTGTGGGGTGTAAAGGGTGTTATAGAATACATCCTTTATACCATATTTAGACAAAAACTCTTTAAATTCCAGAGCTATAAATTGTTTACCATTGTCGCATATTATAGTACGAGGGGTACCGTAGGGTATGAAAATATGTTTTTCCAATAGATTGGTTATTGCTGCTGCAGTTGCCCTTTTCAGAGGAAACAACCAGCAGTATTTGGAAAAGATGTCCACTACGCTGAGTATATGCATGTAACCGGCGTAGCTTCTAGGGAAGGGTCCAATGAGGTCCATAGAAAAGGATTGAAGTGGTCTATCGGCACGCTTGGGGTTGCCCATTAGACCAGACGGTGGTGCCGTACTGTGCTTGTATGCCTTACAGATGTCGCACTTGGAGATGTATAAACGTACTTGTTTGAATAGACCCGGCCAATAATATCTTAAAGATATTTTTTTGAATGTTTTGAAAGTTCCAGGGTGTATGGAGTCTACGGCACTGTGGTTATCAATAATAACTTGTTCTCTATTTTCGAGAGGGACTACCTTTTTCCAGGCATAGTCCTCTAAGATTGACAGTGGAGGCTTGCAGTTGCGATATAGTTGTCCGTTCTTAATCATAAAATTCGGGAACTTTTGTGGGTTGTCACTGCATCCTCTAAAGATTTTTTGATACCATACGTCTTTTGTGGGGAGACTAGAATTGGGTAATTCGGCATTTAATGTTGCTATCTCGATCCTAGAAAGGGCATCCGGGACGATATTATCCGCGCCTTTACGGTGGATGACATCGAAGGTATATTGAGATAGGCGGGACGACCAGCGAGCCAATCTCCCAGAGGGGTTGTCTAGCGAGATCAGCCATTTTAGGCTGCTATGGTCTGTGACGACGGTAAACTTACTGCCCTCAATGTATCCGCGGAAATGTTGAATGGATTCCATGACTGCTAACAATTCTCTCTCGGTAATCCCGTAGTTTTTTTCGTGTTTATTTAGGGTACGAGAGAAGTATGCCACGGGGTGTTCGCCGTCCGTAAAATTTTGAGTGAGGACTCCTCCGATTCCGACGTTTGATGCGTCCGAATGGATCGTAAAGGGAAGATTGAAGTCGGGGCAATTCAGTACTGGGGCTGATTGAAGAGCCTCTTTCAGGGAGTTGAATGCTGACTCAGTCTCTGCAGACCAGGAAAAGTTACTGGTACCTTTACGGATTCCCGTGATTTTGTTGAGCGGCGCCGCGAGAGTTGAGAAGTTTTTTATGAATCTTCTGTAGTAACCGGTGAGTCCGAGGAAGGCTTTTACCTCTTTTGCATTTGTAGGTCGGGGAAAATTTGTCATAGCCGCTACTTTTGTGGGGTCTGTTCTTAGGCCTTCTTCGTCTACTATGAAACCCAAGTATCGTAGGCGGTGCCTGCAGAATTCCGATTTCTTCAGGTTGATAGTCAAACCGGCCTGTTTGAGTTGTTGAAAAACCTTTTCTAGAATAAGTATATGTTTTTCAAAGGTATCGCTAATGATGATCAGGTCATCCAGGTAGCAAAATAAATTGTTATCAAACTCTGGGCCAAACAATTTATCCATGAGTCTTTGTAGTTCTGCTGGGCTGTTTTTTAAACCGAAGGGTAGTCTTTTGAAATGGAACATACCCCTGCCAGGCACCACGAAGGCAGTCTTTTCGCAGGAGCTGGGATCCAAAGGTATCTGCCAGAATGCTTTGCTTAAGTCTATGGATGAGATGTATTTAGCGTTTCGAAGTCTGTCCAGGATGGAGTTGACCAAGGGGAGCGGGTAGGCGTCTGATATTGTACATGCGTTGAGGCGTCTGCTGTCGAGGCAGAAATGGGCTGAGCCGTCTTTCTTTGAAACTAATAAGGTGGGGTTGGTCCATGCACTGCGGCTGGGTACCACCACTCCCAGTCTTAACATATCGTCCAATTCTTTTTCCAGCGTTTTCAATTTTTGTGGAGCTAGGTTGTAATACCTTTGTTTGATTGGGGGGCCTGTTGTTTTTATATGGTGATGTACTAGGTTGGTTAAGCCTAAACCGCACCTTTCGAAGGAGATGGATTCATACTTGTTGATCATTTGATTTAATTGTATTGTTTGTAAGGGGTTCAAGTTTTCGTAGGGTATTACCGTACGGATTTCGTTTACTTGGGGAGTGACGGAGGGGTTGTTAAACAGTTGCGGGGCAATTTTGAAAGCCATCCAAAAATCCACTCCCAAGATGAATTTCTGTGTGATTGTAGGTACAACTAGAAACTTGATCCAAACTGTTTTTTGGTCGCAATTGATCGGCAGGGTTAGAGAACCGATGACGAGTTGTGAAGTGTTGTCTGCCGTGGTAACATGTGAAGAATGTTTTCCCATTTTAAAACCACAGTTTGTGAATAAGGTGTGGGCGTTGTCGCCCAGGCAGCTGACAGAGGCGCCGCTGTCTAGGAGACCTGAAAAAACCACGTTGTTTATGGAAAAATGCGCGAAGGGTCTACCGTCTATTGCCTGTTTGCAGCAAACTGTAGAGAGGGGTAAGGCCTGTTTAAAAAATTTGACGTGTTCCAACCACTCCGACCATTCCTTTGGCCTATGGGAGGGATGGTCCGGGGGGTTGGGGTCTAGTTTTTTGTCTTCCTGGCTGTCCAATTGGGAGGGGGTCTGGAGAAATCCATAGGGGGTTTGATGAATCTGAGATCCGGGATGGACGTTTCGGTATTGTCTTGGCGTGGTCTTTTGCCAAACTTCCTCCCTTCATCTCTTCTTGGAGAACGATCGACGGATCGCCTTTTGTTAGAATGGGTGTCTTTGGAGGATAAAAGTTTTGCTTGTTTAAAGCAGGCGGCTTGGGAGTGACCAATCTTGTGGCAAAAAGAGCAGGATTTCTTTTCGTTGTGCTCCGGTTTTATGCCGGACGAAGTGCTTGGGCGAAAGTTTTCTTTGGGGAATCTTTCGTCTCTCTTCCGATCCTGGTATGCCTCTAGTAGCTGGCAGACATCTTTCAGTTGCTCCAGCGTGGCAATTTTCTGAGAAGTAATGATGTTTTCGTATCTGGGGAGAAGACCGTCGATTAAAACCGGGAGAAGTTCCGCTTCAGGGACAGGTTGGGTGAGCTTTATATTGATGGCCTCTGCCCTCTGTGTGAATCTAGCAACAGGCTCTCCGGAGTGCTGCTTGATAGCGAGTAGGGATAGCCTGACTCTATGTTGGGCCTTTTTTTCTCCGAAACTGGATAAAAGTGCCACCTTGAGTTCCCTCCATGAGTTTGTTTTTCTCTTATGTATCCTGTGCCAGGTAAGCATTTCAGGAGCGATGAGGTCTATGAAGTTCCTGTGTAGAATACTTTCGGGGATTCCTCTGACTTGGGCTGTTTCTTCTATTCTGTTGATGAAATCCTCCACATCCGTGAGTCCGTTGTATTTCGTCTTCCAGGTTGTCAAATCATATATTTTCGTCTGTTCCTGGGCTTGTACCACCAAGGGTTTTGCTTCGGAGACTGTGAGGGAGGTAGAGATGATTTCTGAGGTGTCTTCCTGTTGAAACTGCAACTTCCTGATGTACTTTTTGTTTTACAAAATGCTTCTGCGAAAAAACGCGTATTTGTAAGTGTTTGGGTTATTTGAAAATTTGGGCAGAGGTTTGCCTCTGGCCACGTGCTTTTTAGGAAAAATCCAAGCGTTTTGGAAAAAAAATTTCGAAAATTAAAAAATCGAAAAAAGGAAAAAAATCGGAAAAATTTTCAGAGTCCGAAACTGGAGAAAATTTGAGCAGCGATTTTCCTCTGGCCATGCGTTTTTAAGAAAAAAATCCAAGCGTTTTGGAAAAAAAAAAAAAAAAAATTTTCGAAAATTAAAAAAATCGAAAAAAGGAAAAAATCGAAAAAATTTTCAGAGTCCGAAACTGGAGAAAATTTGGGCAGCGATTTTCCTCTGGCCATGCGTTTTTAAGAAAAAATCCAAGCGTTTTGGAAAAAAAAATATTTCGAAAATTAAAAAATCGAAAAAAGGAAAAAATCGAAAAAATTTTCAGAGTCTGAAACTGGAGAAAATTTGAGCAGCGATTTTCCTCTGGCCATGCGTTTTTAAGAAAAAATCCAAGCGTTTTGGAAAAAAAAATATTTCGAAAATTAAAAAATCGAAAAAAGGAAAAAATCGAAAAAATTTTCAGAGTCTGAAACTGGAGAAAATTTGAGCAGCGATTTTCCTCTGGCCATGCGTTTTTAAGAAAAAACTCCAAGCGTTTTGGAAAAAAAAATTTCGAAAATTAAAAAAATCGAAAAAAGGAAAAAATCGGAAAAATTTTCAGAGTCCGAAACTGGAGAAAATTTGAGCAGCGATTTTCCTCTGGCCATGCGTTTTTAAGAAAAAATCCAAGCGTTTAGGAAAAAAAAAATTTCGAAAATTAAAAAAATCGAAAAAAGGAAAAAATCGGAAAAATTTTCAGAGTCCGAAACTGGAGAAAATTTGAGCAGCGATTTTCCTCTGGCCATGCGTTTTTAAGAAAAAATCCAAGCGTTTTGGAAAGAAAAAAAAAAATTTCGAAAATTAAAAAAATCGAAAAAAGGAAAAGTCGAAAAAATTTTCACAAGTTTTCGTGGAAGTAATTTGTTTGAGAATTCAACAATATCTTGGGGGCATGGTTTCATTACGCGGCTTCCTATAGCCTGATTTTATACAGCACCAATTTTTTGGTATTTACACGCGAATTCCCTTCGTCTTTTCGACAAGATATTACCTTCTTTGTCAATTGACAAGGTATTATAGTGTCAGATGTCAAGGAATCCACGTCAACGCGAATTTAGTATTTTTTGCATTATTCGAATGTGATTCGGCATGACCCGGTTTCAGCAGACGACAGAGTCAAAAATACTTAATTGTCAAATGACAGAAAGAATTTAAATCCACTTGTTCCCTAGGTGTCAGCAAGTGTCCGTTTAAGAGACGTACCAGCGTGCTGCAATATAGTATATTATTAAAAATATTTAGCACTTTCGAGACCAAGCGGATGATTTGTTTATCATGTACATGATTTTAATTGTTGAATAAATTCTTCTTTAATTTGTGTTTATTTCCACTATTCACTTGTATTGAAAATAGCAATTTTAATCGGCCGACACTTTGTAATCACTGTATTATTCGCAGCGACAACTTCCTAGGTTGGGCACCTTGCGTTGGAATACCGGTAATATTTTGTCGAGTGACGACTCACAAATGATAAAATCGCGCCCGTAATAATTTAAATTGTGATTCGAAATTACGTTCGCGCCGAGATTCCTGTTGGAAGTGCTAGACAATTGGGAATAAACAATACATCATAATAACATTTCAGAGTTTACAATTGTTGCTTGGGAACGAGGCCGTGGTGGAACAGAAAAAAATTTAAATGGCCCCACGTTGGGCGCCAGTGTTAGCGTCAGCGTGCGTGCTGATGCTATCGGCAGGGTTGGAGAAAGCTCCCACATATTTAATACAAATTAGTTGCTGTATCTGCCCCAAATAAAAACTAGCTCAGGTTCGGTGCAAGCAGGGTTTCTCTTAACCTCAAGGCTAGTGCTTGTGGTTCGGAACTTCACGCTTCTCCATCCCCCCAGGGCCTCTCTCGACAAGCAAAACACGGTAGGTTATCACATAAATAGTTTATTCAATTCTAGGAGACACAATAATACATAAGAGGAACGATCCTAGCTGAAAGTTAGTTTGAACGTCAGTCTCTGCTCTCTACACGCGTGGTTAGGGCTTCAAAACTTTTAATTGCACACAAAGGGTAACATGGTAATTGACTCACGTTTGGTTTATGGGCCAACAGCGGCTTTACGCGCTTGTTCTCCCGGTCTCAGCAGCGTCCATGCGCGGACACCGGAAGTGCACAACCGGCGAAACTGAACTTGTGTCGCACATGTTCGCGCGGGACGTGGGCCCGGGAAGCTCGCTTGCTGAAGACCGGTTTGAATGGCCGTGTGCGGCGCGTCTCCTGATCCGTGGGTCGCGGGAGGGGTGATGCGCCTGCGCATTACCGTCCCGCGGTGCAACAGTATTTTAGGGCTCGATTCGCTGACTGTCGAAACATGACGGTACTTAAGACTCGATTCCTTATTCTTGTAACGTAACAATATGGTGCTGAATAATTTATCCATATTTGCGGAACATTCAAATCAAATTCCAAAAATAGTGGTTTTCTGCAGGCCCGAAATAAATTTGCATTTTTGTAGAAATTTTTTGTGTTTTTCACCCATCGAAATATTCTTACAAAAATCAAGAAGCCCTTTAAAAATATTAAAGTCTACACAATAGTAGTAGTTGCTATTTTAATAACCCAGGATGCTGGGTTTCAGAAAATTGGATCGTGAGTAGGCAAAATCGCGAGCCAAATTATTATTATTCCACTTTAAATTAGAACAACTCTCTTTTGATGGTTATTCCCATCAATGTAATATATTAGTGAAGAAGAAGATAACACTAAATAACGAAAATATGTGGTTTTTATTTCAATAGGTGTTCCATAATAAAATCGGTTGCATTTATCCGAGGCACTATCTAGGTTACAAACCAATTAATCGAACACTTGTTTCCATTAAAAAAATAACTTCCAATAATACGGAAAAAAAAATTTTTGAAGATATATTTCTTATTCTGAAATTAGAAATATGAGTTTTAAAAAAATGACATTTAAATAAGAGGTCTCAATATCCGATTTGGTAGAGACGTTTGTCTCAGTAAGAAGAGAGGATTTGGTTTCAAGTCCCATTTGCGACCGTTTTTTTCTTTTCATATTTTCGTTTAGATTTTCATATTTTTGTTAGTATTATGTTCTTTTTCAATGATATTATACTTTTTTATTCTATTATTATGTTGACATATTATTCCGTTTGTCGGACCGTCGGAATAATAGCATTTCGGTTGGAAGTTCAGCCCAAAAGACCAAAAATAATATGTTTTATGATTCTCAATAACAAATTTCAATTAGTTGCATAGCTTCCAATCACTTTTTAAAGAGATTCGAGTTGATTCTGACTTTTAATGGAACCTTACGGAACATAATACGGGGAGACACCTGCTTGTCCCAAGCTTTCATTTCCTAGACTTGAAATTTGTTATTGAAAATCATAAAACATATTATTTTTTGATTTTTGGGCTGCATTCACTGCAGTTATAGGCTCCAAAATATTTTAACTCCAATTAAAAGCTTTGCAGTTCAGTGGTCTGCCTGAAAAGATCCACGACTTAGTTTGCATATCAATTAGTGCAGAACTTACAGATTAATCTTCTTTTTATCTTATGCTTTGCAGGCTCTTTTCCGCATAATTATTACTACCTTCATTAATTATTAAAAGAAACTTGGAGGTGATTCAGAACAAGTTTTATTTAACGAAAATACTTTACTTTAAAATAAAAATATTTGAAAAAAAGAGAAATTACACCATTCCAGTAAAAGCTCGGACAAAATGACAACATGTTTTAAAGAAATTAAAAATTAACTTGAAAGTAAAAGAGTCCGTAGACGGAAATGATTCAAGATGAATTTAAATATGCGATGACAGGTAGAAAAAAAAATTAAATATTTCAAATACGATGACACAATACTCAAAATTGATAACGTTAATAACGTTACGTTGCCCAGTTCGAATTCCAGCCGTTTGCTGTTGGCCGTTGGAACAGCCTCTTACTCGCAGGTGTAGAGTAGGCTCAGTCAAATCCTTCTTTGCCACTGCCACTACAGTGATTTCCCTCGAGGCTCTTCCCTGTTGGCCATCAAAGACTCGAGCAGTATCTCTGTTGGCGGAAGGGCGAACCAGACGTATGTGGCGGTAATATTCACATACGCAATTAATAATGCAAACTGTAATCGGTAATTATACAATAATTCTCGCAATTTATAGTTCTCCTTCTACCAAAAATATGGAGCCATTTTTCAACTCCTTATTCTTTGAACTGAGTATGCTAAAGTTGTGCTGTATTTGTTATCGGATATATAAATATTGATATCCTGAAAAATGGCCACCCTAAGAATATGATTTATGCAGTTACTAGCATTCCTACTGAAATGGCTTTAGCCATGTTTGGTGACCAGATCTGAATAGCCAGGTACTTCTCACTTTCCGTTTCCCCATTTCCTTCCCCTCCCCTACCTTCAGCCTCACAAAATACCCCAATTGCGGATGCCAAAAACTCACTGGCTCCAGACAGGAGCAGTTGGAATTCTTGTGCGGTATTCATATAAAAAAATACCACGGATAAAAAAGCAAAACTTGCATTGATCATATCTTTAATTGGTAAAACCATTGACCTAATCCTAGATCAATGGGTAAAACTAATAAAAAACTCAAGCCATTATGTAGAAACCACACTGACAGACCATAACACAATAACTCTACATATTACAAAAAAAAATACGTTTCTCAACCAAAAAAAGAAATAACTCCTACCGAAGTCTGAAACAAATTGGTAAAACGTCAAAAGGGAGTTAAAAATGAATGACTGTACAATAGTGTGGGCCGCAATTGTATGGCGAAAAAAACTTATTTCCTTAAGCGCTAATAATAAAAAGTGGTCTTTGCATCTAAAACATAAAAGTAAATTAGTTTTATAAAAATCAAAAAATATTCTATAGCTCCGCGGGTCTTTGAATTTGGTAAATAATGGACAAAAAATTGTAATTTTATAGTTAATATCATTTCGGGGCCCAACTGTCGGGTGACCACTAATAAAGTATTATCATCAACGCAGTACGGTTTTAGGGAAAAGCTGGGTATTGGTGAAGCTAAAGCCAATGTAACAAAAACAATTATAAGAAAACTGGATGAAGGCGAAAAATAATTAGCAGTTTTCATTAAACTTCAAAAAGCTTTCGATACAATTGACCATGAAATACTGTATTTAAACTAATAAATGTTATAACCGAATAAACTCTAAACCTACTATTAAAAACATATTAAAAATGATCTCCCTTCAAGTTTATTTAATGAAACTCACGCTACCAACGATATCGACATTACCAAACCCTTTTGCTGAATACTTCTCCTCCTCTTTTCTGATAGCCTTGCACTATCCCTCCACTTAACTATACTAAAACTATTGACCACTAATTAATAATTAATTGCCAAATCACACTTTTTGATTTCTTCATCTTCTTAAAAAATCTTCCCAGCAAAACAAACACCGGTCCTAATGGTTTACCTGAAATATTATCGAAAGAATGTATATCTTTTGTAAGTGTAAGCCAATTTTTTTATAATACAACTTAAAGGATTACTGAAAGGATTCCTAAATAAGACCTATTTTTAAATTGGATAATAAGTGTTACGTAGAAAACTGTAGACCTGTATCGATTTTATTTTATTTTATTCCAAAAATCTTTGAGTCTATAATCACAAAAAAACACACCTATTTTCAAAAATGTACTCGTTGAGGAAAAGCGTGGCTTTTTATAAATAAATTTATATGGATTAATAGGATGGGGCTGAGAAGCATCAAAACACATAAAATAAAAGAAGGTAACTCAAAATTGCATCGTAAATATCATAATAAAGGTCCCCATATGGACATCAACAACAGAAACTTTTAAACATTTTGATGTTCCAAACACACAAAAAATTAATGCCAACAACATTCTGGTTCATCATTTCAAAAACAAAGATGCAAACACCTCACGTATTCATAAAACTAGAGCCAACAAAACTGACCTACTAAATATATCAAAGCGTAACTCTACCTTTGGACAAAGAAGCTCTGAATTTTAGCACTAAAGGTATATAACAAACTCCCACCCAAACAAAAAATAACTACATTAAGGACATTAAATCTTGGCCTAAGGAACTTCCGGAAAAATATCTTACTAATATATTAAAAACATTGCAGTAGAAGTTTCTGGAAAACCTTAACTAAATCATGAAGTCGTACCATAAAAGTCGCTGAAAACTTATTCAAAACATAGTCCTCCTCAGCGTAGGATCTCCTAGTGAGGAGAACAACGAATAAAATACACATCTATTTTTTATATATATTAACACCTACAAATATAAAAATACATTAACTATATATACTCTATATGTGGTACATTACCTCTTGAACTTGTTTCGGTGATCAATCCAATAACGTTTTTGCATGACTTTCTTGGAAGAATTGAGTTTTTATACGTGTAAACCTTCTTATTTATTTTCACATTTGAAATACATACAGAATTTACGGGCGCAAACAAACAATTTATCTTAATATTTTACATCACAACTCACTTATTATCACAACTCGGGAAAAAGGTTTTTCCTAAAATAAATAAATTACCGCCATCTATGAACAAGCAGATCATGAAATATTTTATTTTTACTTAATTATTTTGTTAAAGATTTTAATATACGATCCTTAAAAAACGTCAGTCCTAGGCTTAATAGCCAAACCAATTGTTTATTTTATTAGAGCACTTAAATATTTTGAACATAACTAGTCTGAACTACGACTTCCGACTTGTTTATGTGAATACCAGAATACCGTGCAGTTCTAAAAGCTTCTAGTACAGAATATAAATTCTTGGAAAGATTAGGAATTGAAGCGAAAAAGAGATCTTTCATTAATTTAAACTTTTACAATATGATGGAAGTCAACACCATATTTCCCAAAATAATTGGTATGAACTATGCCAGTAAGACCACCATAAGAGTTTTAAGATTGAGAACAGTTATTATATTTTCCTCAATGCTGTACGCCCTGATGTATGGTATCAATTCTCTTTTGGAAAATGACTCGGAAGCTGGGTTTATAGAAAAAATCTTCACGACAAATACACTATTGATATTGGTCACCAAGATTTGGACCCTGATATATTTTGCCAAAGATTTAAGGGAAGTCAACGCTTTATTAACGAAAGACCTATATAAACACATCAAAGACGAGGCAAGGTTTGTAGAAGCTTGTACAAAAGCTATTAAAAAAGCAAATCGTTTCTCTTTGCTGATTTATTTAGGCCTGCTGGCAGTAATCGGTAGATTTGCCTGGGTAAAATTTTTGATGGATTCATCCTACAGAAATCCGATGGATTGTATCGGTCGTGTACTTTTTGATGACAGTACTTTTAGTTTCTGGGTGAACAGTCTTTACCAAATCTGGATCGAACTCATCGGATCTTTAGTCATGGCAGGCTTCGATGGAATGTTTTTCAGTTTTTTGTCATTCCTCTCGAAACATTTGGATATTATACTAATTAAATTGGATGACTTAAACAACAAGTCTAGCTGTTTTGAGATCACAGTTTCGCAAAAAACAGAAGAAGAGTCTCGGAGTCTTTATGAAGGGTTGATCAAGGTTCATCATCACTACGTCACCGTAATAAGGTAAGTTTTCTTTTGAGCATAATATATAAAGTAAAAGAACGGACCGTCTCCAAAAGGATATCAGAACACTATCGAACGTGCAAACTCAGCTAACTTGACAAATCGGCAATTACAGACGAGGAAGTGAAAGAGAAGGGAATGCAGGCGGGGAACCGGGGGCGGGAACGAGAACATATGTGAAATGAAAAGCATGAGAGCGGCAGATGGAGGGATTGCTAAGGACACATAGTAGCGGTAGGGGATAGCACGTGGTCAATTTGGAAAATCCATACTTTTCATACAGACAGATAGATTTACGTGGTCTGATCACGCGTTGGAAAACCTTCTGATTTATTTCTGTACTCAGAATTAAAAGTCAAAATTATTTATAATTGCACTAATTGATGTTAAAGTTGTCTTCCATCTCATAAAGTAGAAAAAAATGCCATAATCTTATCGTCAAAAGAGAACTTTAAAACTACTTACAAATTCTTTCATCGAATTCTGTCCTTGATAGAATGTTCGATGAATACATACTCAATTTAACTGCCGATGTCCCGTATGCGATCCGTCATTCATTCTCACTACGTTGACACATTTTTATTCTAAAAATGAAGCACTTTTCTTTTTCTATTCATTGCCGCTCTCCATTGAAAAACTACAACATGATTGATGGAGAGATTAAATGGTCATGTGAGTTGAGATCGGCTTAGAATATTGGGTTTTTTTACCACCATAAAACTATATAATAAAATTTAATGAGACAGCAAAACAATGAATTAACAATTCACAAATAAATAATTTAAAGACTTATATTGCAACAATGGCCACTGTTGCATCCAAGACTGCTGACGAATTACAGCTTCAGATGCACTTGTAATGGACTAAAATAAAATGGTGTTTGCTGGAATCAAGTGAAAGTATATTATGTAGAAAAAACAAGGTATGAAGGAAAAGGATAACCAATCACTTACCACTGTATCTCTGCGAAGGAGCACACGACACATTCACAATATAGTAGTATAGTTTCACCGCGATACCTCAGGGTAATACCACAACGCGATACCACAACAAAATAAATGAGTACAAAACGATATTAAGTATTTCTGAGATAGTCAAATTCCTTCCTTTTACTTAAAAACGATGTTGCGTAAACGAAAAACACCAAAAACTTGCTTCCAAAGTAGTTTCAAATCTTACCCTGTTTTCATAACAAATGCACTCGAATTTTCACTATTTTTCTTGCCTGTGTTCCAAATTTCAAATACTTTTCCAGCAAGGT
The DNA here is from genome assembly GCA_936435175.1 of Glyphotaelius pellucidus. Lineage (NCBI taxonomy): Eukaryota > Metazoa > Arthropoda > Insecta > Trichoptera > Limnephilidae > Glyphotaelius > Glyphotaelius pellucidus. The sequence continues at coordinate 22,592,380 of OW386555.1, read as the reverse complement.
TAGGAATGACATCCCGGTAGGAACTAAGCATATTGACATCATAAGACACATTGCTACTTTCAACTGGATGAATTTAAACCCGAGTCCTGCGCAAGGATCTTGTCTGTCTACTATGGAAGTGGTCACAATAATAACAATGTCATTACAATTATATTACCCTAGCACAAACCCATGAAAAATCAAGGGGTAGTATAATTGTAGGATTTGTGAACCTGAAAGTAAATACACGATGAGGACCGCTTTTCGGATGTTAGTAAACTTGAAAAATTACGACATCTGTTAAACATTTAAACAAACGAATACGCGTTTCAAATAAAGATCTAAAAAATAATAAATTTATCGCGTGTTTGAATTTATCGTTTGTCTGATTTTATACTTACAGTTTCAATTTTGAAAATGTAAGTGCAATGCACTTGCATAATTTTCCTCACTACGCAAGAATATTTCACAACGCTTCACGCATGCACCGATAACCGAAATTAGTAAGATTATTCCAAAAATAATCGTCTGGGTGCAATAATTGTATTATCCGCGGTTGCGAGGCAGTTTTCCGAATTTTAACCATTTGCTAATGGTTTTGTCAAAGGCTAACCATTAACCAACAAAGCCAATAAATGGCTATTTGCTGCCGTTTAGCTAAATAACTATTACGATGTTATATATTGACATATGTATAAATTTCTTAAGAGGGAATATCCAAGCAAAACCGGAAATATGTCATTTTTAAATCAAATTTTAGACGTATTGACTCTTTTCCACAAAAAAATGTAAATTGATTTCGAATCTTTTAAATTAAAAAAAAAAATTTTTTTTTAGTACAATAAGGGTTTACCGTAGGTCGTTGGCAGATTTGTTAAATTTTCTCGAACAAAATTTTGTATTATACAACATACAGTTGTACAGAATTTTATTATACAAAATTTTAATTTTAGTTCAAATAAAATTTAAAAAAAAACCCGCGCTCTTGTTTTGTGACGAAAATACTTCAGTTTGTCTATTTATTTACGGTCTTACAAACTAATAAATTTTAAATAAATTATATTTTTATTTTGCTTAGATATATATAACTAAAAAAATATAAATACTTATGATTACAAAAAGTACATAATAAATAATTGATTTATTTATCACGAGTTTGAGCATTTTTGAATGTGGGTATTTATCAAAGAAAATTTGGAATGAAATAAAATCGATATTTAGTTATTGCATTAAAATGCTGGTATGGAGAATAATTAACCGTTCTCATCGGAACCGCCCTGCAACGTTGCAAGGGTACGATCGGAAGATCATCGTTCGACAAAATTTAAATTCTCGGCCGCTGGTTAATGGCTCTTAAGGTCTCAAATTCAAATGAAAGGCACTCCGTAACATGACTTGCACTATTATTTGACTGTACATGGAATTTGATCCACGACGGCTCGGTCCTGGGGATCTAAAACGCTCCTAGTTTTCTGGCTGCTTCGGGTCAAAAGAAGAAAGATTACAGACGCACATCGTATTTATAAAAAGCTAGCAAAAAGCAATCTACACAATCAAAATAAACGTTACACAACTGTCAACGAGATAACCAGCTAGGTTAGGTATCTATTTTATCTGATGTTTCGTTACTTAAATACTCAACAGGGGTTCAGCCAAGCTCCGAACCATTTTAAATAATTTTATATTTATTATTAATTAAATTCCATAGAGGCCAACACAAACAGGTTATTTGTGATTTTGACAATGTTTTTTAACTTTTTCAGAACTCTTCGCAAAGTTGAATACATATTTTGCATTCTCCTGCAGTTGCAGTATTACGTCGGAGTGGTGTCAGTTTGTACATCGCTGTACAAGGCTGTGAAGGTATGTAAAACATTATTTATTTTTGGGTTTTATGCCGTGTTGCTCTACCTTCTTCTATAGCCAACGTTTTGGATAGCGTTATAGTGTTCATCATCAGGGCAGATGAGTAAACGAAGATTGTGTTGAATGGATGCGATTGTGTTGTGCACTCAAATCGTTTGAGAGCTGGTATTTCAATATGATTGTTAGTTGTCGAGAAATGGTTTTCGATGTTTAATTTTGTTGTAGCCAACTATTACCGTGTACCAGAATTAGTAAGCTTTGCCCTATAGTCTTTGTTAACATAAATGGAATTATTGTGAATATCAATTGCATTGAAACAAATCAAAAGTAATTGCAGGTTTCAATTAAATGTTCAGCAAATGCTGATTTGTCACAATGGCCAAGTTTGCTCGAAAATTTTCTGGAATCCTTTCGGGAACAGTCCGTTCTGTCTGGCCCGCATACACCTTGTCACATCAGGAGCAGCTGACTTTATAAACTCCATCTCTCAAGAGGAAACTAGAGCTCTTGCAATTGGTCTTTATTTGGTCTTTGTTCCGAAAACAGTTTGACAGTATAATATAACATTGATTAATTCTATCACTCTACCAATAAAGCAGCTGCTTGTGTTTAGGAGAGGACAATTAAATATTTTTACATCAGTTTAAAATTGAAAATATTAATTACAAAGACTATTAGTTTGTGTATTTGGGAAGTATGTTTACGAGAGATCGGAAGACTGATAGAGATATCGAAAAAAGGGTAAATGCCGGTAACTCCATTAATGGAGGTCTGAACGCCGTTGGCAGTAACAAAAAATTGTCAAAAGAAGCGAAGCTAGCCGTCCATAATGGAGTGCTGGTACCTACCCTGATGTATGGCAGTGAGGCATGGAACTGGCAGAGAAAGGATGAAAGTAGACTGAATGCTGTAGAAATGAGATCCCTGAGACGTATGTGTGGTAAAACCATGTATGATCGTGTGAGAAATGTGGAGATCCGCAAAGAATGCAAGGCTGATGTAAGCGTAATGAATAAGATTAAGAAAGGGACGCTCAGATGGTTTGGGCATGTAGAGCGAATGAATGAGGAAAGGAGTGTAAGGAGAATATATGACGCAAATGTGAATGGTAGACGAAGTCGGGGACGCCCGAGGAAGACATGGCACGACCAAGTGAATCAGATACTTGAGTCGGGCGATGTCAAGAGTCAGAATAACAGAAGAGCATGTATGAGACGATGTATGAATGTGAACGAAGCAAGGAGTGTGTGCCAAGATCGAGTTGTTTGGCGGTCCGTCCTCTCTGCCTACCCCTGCGGGGAAACGGCGTGATGGTTAGTTAGTTAGTTAGTTAAGACTATTAGTAATTATTCGTAGTAATTTTTACAATGGATACAAAAGATACAAGATTCAAAGCAAATACATCAATTTAAACAGTAGGTAAAGTTATGTGGTGGCACAAGAGTATTTTAATTTAATTTTTTAAAAAATATTTTTCGTGGCTTTCTTCTGATCGTATATCTAAGGGTAATTTATCAAATTGCGGGTCATGCTAGGGATGTGTTATGGCTGTTGAAATAATTAACACGGCACAATACTTCACAAATAGATCACGATATTTCTTTTGGCCGTGAAAATCGGAAATCAAATCTGTATGAAAAGGAATTTAATTTAGGAGTATTGCTACGGAGGAACGAGTTCTGAGGCAGGTTTAGTACTGGTTTGCGAGTATCTTCCGATAAAATCTAGACTTTCGTATTAAATTTTAAATAAAATATTTACAACATTCCTTACCCATCTCCATCCTTTCCCACTCTCTTCAGCCCAACAAAGTACCCAAAATGGAGATGGCTGAGTCCCACCGACTCGAGACAGCTGAGTACATATTTTTAATTGCAACAACAATATCAGGACTGAGTCAGATAATTGTTAATATTGCATACAGTTGGCATTACTGTATCGGAAGTAGTAGATGTGTTCAACTGCATGGAATATATAATAAAGCTGTTATAACATACCCCAATAATAATATTCAATGTGAGTAAAATACTATTCTTCTGCACGTGTTTCATATAATTTAACATCACAATTCCTCGAAATTATTACGTAAAATATCACGTGCTTGTAAAAGCCCGTATAGGCCAATAACATTAAAAAATAATTTTGAATTAACTCAACAAAAGAGTTACAAGTAAATCCACCTCAAGGACCATCTCATCTTTAGGGATGCGGTGTACATTTGTGTTTTTGGGGAGAGGAAGGAATGAACCCGGGTCTTGAAGAGACCCATTTTGCAAGAGGGAGGGAACACAGAGGTCGGTAAATCATTCCATAGCCGTGCTGTTGAACACAAGAACGAGTCGTAGAAACGACTCATTTGACATACTTTGTCTAATATGTACAAAATGTTGGGGGCACGTTAAGCGCGTTTCCCAACTGTGCACTAAGAGATCGATGGCGCTAATTCGATGCAAGACGAGAAATTTCCATTGAAAAACCAATAAAACAACTTGAGAGTGTTTTGTGCTATTCACATAATTTGAAAAAGTTTTGAAGTGAAACTTCTTTAGCGTCGTTGTGATTAGAATTTCGGATGAAACGGAAATACGTCACTAAAATTTTTTATACGATGAGTCATCGGTTGTAACATAATGCACTGAATTCTCACCTTGGCTCGAACCTCCCGAAGCGCAACAGCTAAGGCGCCGAAAAAATAAAAGCGGCCAGAGAGACAGACTTCGAGTGAAGGGTTCGAAGTGAGGAGTTCGAATCATACATAATCCAAAAAAAAACCTTTTTATTTTTGTAAATAAATATCCAATCTTCAAACCACTTTAAAATAAACAGGCAAAAGAAAAGAAAGCGACATCTAGCAACTTTATAATCTTACCAATCTTCAAACCACTTTAAAATAAACAGGCAAAAGAAAAGAAAGCGACATCTAGCAACTTTATAGTTACCGCGTGTGAATTACACACTCTATTTTTTTTATTGTCATTCCTACATAAACAACTTTTCTACATAAAACTAATGAATAAGAAGATATTGATTATCGATTCTATATTTTGTGTTAAGTACAATGAGTCTCATTATCTCACCGTTCTATAGATTTTCTGCTTCAGAAAACGGATTTTCTACTTTAGACGAGTAATTGAGGGACATAAATTAAACCCCACGCACTACATTTATCTTTCCTTCGCCAAGAAAGTCCATTAAATATGTTTGGAATAATGTGGCACAAGACATATTAAGTAGAGACATATTTTCATGTTCTCAAAGTCCACGATAATTTGGAAGGACGGATACAAAATCTCTTTCCCCATTCTACTCAAAGCCACGTCTAGCCAGGCCAGGACACTGAATCTAATCGGCCTTCTATTTTCTATATAAATTCTTCCTACATAACTCTGATAGTTTGAACTACAAGACGTGGAGTCATGATTTTTAATTTATTTACTCTTTTACATTTCCATTGGTAACACGAAATTACAAAATTGTTAAATGAAATATTTGTTTACATAAAAGTACTGCACATTACAACGATTTATAACAGGATAATAAATAAATAATAATAAATTGGAATATAATTTTTTTTTCATGACTACCGCACAAGAGTCCAATTGCTCCAGCCTGGAGCCAGTGAGACTATGGCGATCCCGATCGGGGTATGTTTTGAGGCTGAAATTAATAGAGAGAGGAAGGGGATCAGGAAGAGGAAGGCGGGGAAGTACCTGGCTGTTCAGATCTGGTCACCAAACACGGCTAAAGCCATTTCGAGCGACGCGTTTCAATTCTGAATGGTGGTCTTACACCACATTCAATACATAATTTTAATTGAATAAATTGTGAAATAACACAAATTCATCAAATAGAATTTATTTGCCACGCCGGGATTCGATTCCTCGACCTTTGGATTGCGAGTCAAAAGCCTTACCGCTGGACTACGCCGGCCGTGTAGTACCTGGCTATTCAGATCTGGTCACCAAACACGGCTAAAGCCATTTCAAGCGACGTTTCAATTCTGAATGGTGGTCTTACACCAGGGCCATACTGAGAGTATTCACCCTGAAACGTGCCGCAAATATACTATTTATTATTTAAAATGAATTAATTGTCAAATAAGACAAAAAATCAAATAAAATTTATTTTCCACGCTGGGATTCGATTCCGCGATCTTTGGATGTCAAGAGCCTTACCGCTAGACCACGCCAGCTGTAATCAGAAAAAGAACTTTGCAAATTGAAAAAGTTATTCAGGTTTGTTTCAAATGCAGAAATCTTTTGTATATTCGTTTGCTAAACCATGTAAGCGAGGAAAAGATGGCTCTAACGTAGATGGGTCATAGAGATTATGAACTCATCTGACAGATTTTGGTAGTATGTGGGTTTGCCACTCCATGTTCAGAACCGAATAACCGAAAAGAGATTCTGAGTGCGTAATAGAGAGGACGCTGACCCTCAGGCCGTCCTGATTACAAGAGTTTTCAGCCTAAATAAAGAAAAATGACAGACAAAGCGTACAAAACATCTCAGGAAACGCCGTAGGCACAGTTGTGGATGTCTTACTCTTCCACGAGATCATATTTTATTTATTAAAACACTTTAAAAGTAGTTATATAAGGTAAAAAGGCTAATAAAATAATTATCAATAAATCATGTGTGACGGTGTTGAAAATGTTGACATCCGGAAAGAATGCACGGCTGATATAAATTTAGGTACTAAAATATCATGAATGATTTGGGCGTGCAAAACGGAGTAGTGTAAGGAGAATATATTTCGGAGAAGTGAATGGTAGAAGATGTAGGGGACGTCCAAAGAATACATGGCACGAATGAGCGAATCAAATACTGAAGTCGGGGCAATCAAGAGTCAAACACGATTGCCCCGACGAGAATGCATAAATGTGTAAAAGCAAGTAGAGTGCAGACAAAGTTGTGCGCTGATTTAACTTCTCAGCCTATCCCTGCGAAGAGAAGGCAAAATGTTTCTTATTTTTTTATTGTTGTAAATGGTAAATTGATAAATAATAACGCCCTCTTTACAAGAAAACTTTATTATTATAAATTTTATTCTAATAATATTTTTCAAAGCATTCGCTCAAGAAAACGTTTTTATTTTAACTTAAAACTCTGATAATCAGTAGAAAGTGAGCAAGACGGCCTGAAGGTCAACGCCATCTCTATTACGCTCCCAAAATCTCTGATACTAGAAAACTAACCTAAATCTATACACTACCTACGTACTACCACAGATTTAGCGTATACAATTGATATCGCAGAGGAAGATCATCGACAAAGTATAGAAAGTCGGGGAAACGACTGAAATAAATAAAAGGCCTATTTGATTCATTGTCCCGGCCTGATTTGAGGGTTTTGCCTTCCGCCCGTTATTAAGTTACCTACTACGTGGTTCGAACTATACGGAAACCCAAGACCATAGTTTGAATCTGCTAAGTGTGGAAATTCAAGTTTGTGGAGTCAAGGTTGAAGATATTATTAAGCTTTGTGAATTGTGGAGCAAGTTGTAGTACAAGATCTATTAGGGTTTTGTCTAATACGTAGCTAATTACGATCAACGGTGAATAATCTGACCCAGTTGTAAATTTGTAGATTTTAATGTGATTTATATCATGATCGAATATACGACACAGTGTAAGATAATCTCAGTATCACCTTGGTGAAAGACCGCCATTCGGCACTCAAGTGTTGCTTGGTTTACTTTCATACTTTCTAACCTCCCACTTACTCATCTCTTTTCTTTCCACACTCCATTTAAGGCTCCACAGTAAGCGTTTCGTAAAGCAATTGGGTACTGATGACTTTGTTCTGCTCTCCGCCAATGGCCAAGCCAAGATTCAAATATGAATTAGAATCTACACAATGCGTGCAAATCGGCCGCCGCTCGCTGTTCGCCAGCTAGTGTTAGTTTGGAAGTATGTCTCACTTTGAGGGAACCAATTGGGATGTTGGATCTTTTGGGCGGCATTTAGGTACCTTAAAAAAATAAACACACATTTTTAATTATTTCCACAACACTGTCGGAATCACTCATTGAGAATTGAAAAACACCAAATATTACCTAAATTAAGGGATGTTGCTTGACGGTTTTTAAAATCATCGCCTTCAAAAATTGTGCCAAATTTCACACCCATCAAATAGTAAAAATTTTTTTTTCCATATTTCGGTTGTTTCGATATTCAAAAATATCTCCTTAAAAGGAATTTTCAAAATTCGAATTATTTTGAAAGTTATAGCCATTTTAGTTCGACCGGTTTAGATGGAATCGAACTAGAATCTACATAGAGAAAAACTTTAAACGCCTGTTTCTCGAAACTACCTTTTTCAAGACGATATCTCAAGTTCTACTGAACCAATTTACTTGAAATTTGGTGTCGGCCTTCTCTATACATTACTCTATCGCACTAACTAAATCTGTAACAAAATTTAAATTTTTACTCTTCTTAAAAATAACGTATTTTTATTTCACACAGCCGCCATTTTGTGATTTTTTTTTACTTTTCATTAATTCGTCACTGCCATAGGTCACCCCAAGTTTTGTACACGGTTGACATTAGTCACATGAGAACGGGTCGTTTCTACGACTCGGTCTTGAGTTCAACAGCTCGGCTGTGGAACGATTTGCCGGTCTCTGTGTTTCCTCCCTTCTACAACATGGGTCTCTTCAAGACCCATGTTCACTCCTTCCTCTCCTCAAAAACACCCGCCACACAGCATCTTCAAAGATGACATAGGTCCTGAGGGAAATTATTTTCTTCAGGGCCTCCTGTGTGGAGTTAATGTAAAAAAAAAATTGTTCGCTACGTTTGGTAATTTAGCAGGGGTGCCCGGGTTCATGGGGTGAGGTTTGTCTAGGTCTTGGAGGCGGATGACCAGGACACTGAACCCTACCCATCCCTTAAACCCTTTTCCTTCCTAGAACTCCCCTTTCCTCCTTTTCCCTAAAAACAAACCCTCCACACAGCGTCCACAAGGATGTCACAGGCTCTGAGGGAAATTATTTTCCTCAGGGCCTCCTGTGTGGAGCTCACGTAAAAAAAAAATTCGGACCATAGCCGCATTTGTTTGAATTAAGATTTTTTTATTTATTTATAGATGTAATCGGGCTGTAATCGTGTCAACCAGGGCCCACCATTTTTGGAGACCCCCCACTTCAACACCCTGTAACTTTTTGATTTTTTTTTGTTATGTATTCTTTAACGTATAATAAATATTTGGTAAAATAATGACTTGTAAAAATATTTTTTGTTATTTTTTATTGCACCTGAAAAAATACTTACGATTCATGCTTCTAGACTAGAATACCCCCTTATTGTGTTATAAAACATCAAAAGGTGCGTAAATATATAAAATGTTATTTTTTTCCATAGGAATCGGATGTATTCATGGTATTAATGGCCTTTTCTGTGGTGGGAGAGATCTTCCTATTTTGCTGGTTCGGTCAACTCATAAATCATAAGGTTAGTTTATTTCCGGTATTTCATTTTTAGCATCTCCCACACCAGAAAGTAGTGGTAACTATATTAAAAAGTCTTTGTCCTTTCTTAATCTTCTGGCTTTCTCCAAATATTTTTTTTGCGTCTTGGCTATCAACTGTTTGCTTATAGCGATCTTCAGATATTTTGGACACGTTGCTGAAACCGAGAACTTCAACCTGGAGAAATTAGCCACTGCAAAGTGTTAGGCTCTGATGTGTTGGATAGATCAAATATCACAGGAGTCTGGAATTTTCCAAGCGGCGCAGGACCGCAAGTGATGCAGGAGCCCAATTTATCAGAGAAACTGGAGTGGGGTCACGACCAGTAGCAATGAGGAAACGACAAAATAAGAACCCATCCTGAAGAAATTCGCAGTCACTGGCAAAGTGGTACAAAAAAAGTAAAATTAGTATTAGGTTTACTGCATCTATGGTGTCTATTACAATCATAATATTTTTGGTTTCTTATTCGAACATCTATTTCTGACTGACCCATTGGAATTTATTGATACTGTAAACGCCCGAGGGGCTTTTTCATTAGAAGAAAATGTCATTGAAAATAACGAACAAATTTAAATTGAAAACAATTTAAACGGTCTACAATAATTTAAAGTTACCCGCTTATCCTTGATGCACATATAAATTCTTATACATTATTACTACACGGCAAACACGTTCGTGAAAACCATAGTCTAACCAATATTGTCTTTGAGAATATTGGGCAAGACTACGGTTACCTACCATCTCTCACGAATCAGAAACAGCTATTGCCACGATTATATTTACCACAACTTGTTATTGAGGGGAGAAGGGGGAGTCTCGAGACGGTTGGGAGCAGTTGGGACTCTTATGTTGTATTCAGAGAGAAGAAGTTATATTACTTGCAAGTAGGAACCTTTAAAATAACTTTTAGGGGATTAATTGCCCGAGGGATCAACTGTCCGCCGGATCAAATGTCAGGGGGGTCAATTGTCGCAGGGATCAACTGTCGGCGAGCCAACCTGTCGGGGGGGGAGGGGGGGGGGGGGGGGGTCAATTGTCGTCGGATCAAGTGTCATGGAACCATTTATAATTTTCTTGTTACCAATATTCAAGAAAAAAATTAAAAAAAAAAAACTAAGGAAAAGGTCTATAAAATATCGTAAACTGATTGAATGAAAGAAAAGATTAATAAAATATCCAAAGAAATTTTGTAATAATATTACAGTAACGTCTTAGTCGAATGTAACAGATTGAATATAATTATCTTAATTTCCAGAGTGACAAAATTTCCTTCTCCATCTACAATTGCGGCTGGGAAGGCTGCACCAAGCGTGTTCGGTCCACTGTCCTGATGCTGCTAATCACTTGTCGTAATCCACTCATCATCTCTGCTGGTCCCACGAAGCTCCATTTGCCCGCCTTCTTGGAAGTGAGACCATTCCTTATATAAATACCGCTGTTAGGGAGGCGGGAATGTGTACCGCCTTCCTGAAAACTATTCATTGGATAACCAACACATCTGCCATAGGTCACCAGGGGTGAGATTTGTCCAGAACTTGGCCGCGAACGCACCTGCCCACCACATAAGAGCCGGATCGGGAGAGGCCGGTTCATTGAGACCCTTTGACCTCTCCTGCCGGACTCTTGCGCCACAGTGGGAGGAAAGAATTCATTATGTCTCTCACTCTTGGAAACACTGACCCCCCGATTCTTATTCATCCATTGTACCTTTTTCCTTTCCAGATTTTTCTCTCCTTCCTTTCAATAAAAGAATCGTCCTCACACCATCCCCAAAGATGACAAAGGCCAAAGGGATTTTTTTTCCTTAGAGCCTCTTGTGTGAAGTTGCTGTTAAAAAAATAATTAAAAATACGTACATATTTTATTTTTATTCATTTATAATGTACATCTATATATATTTTTTTTGTCCTTGCCTGTCTCACTAAGAGATCCTGTGACGAGACAGACTATTTTACAAATATTTTATAGGTATTATTAGGGTACATTTTACAATAAAGTTAAAATATTTGACAAACAATTTTTGGGTTGGTGTGTAGTGGTAACAATAGTGACCTACAGAATTATATTTGGGTGAGATGTCCAATTATTGCACGACCTTTTTCGATGATCCGTTGTTTGATCAGGATTTTGTTTATGTTAATATTATTCGATTGTCTTGTTTTGTCAGGTAGGTTATTGTATATTTTAGACGTAATGTATTTGAAATTTATTTGACCAAATGTTGTGTTTGTTTTAGGTGTTTGTATTAGTTCTTTGGTTTTGTGCCGCGTGTTTACAATATTTTGGGTATTTTCATAAAACGTATGTGTTTTATTTTTAAACGGATGAGTTAAGATAGTTTTTGTGTAAGTTAGTCGAATATCTAATACATGGAATTTGTTGAATATATCTGCAGTGCTTGTTATTTTGGGAACTTTAAAAATAACTTTCATAATTAATTTTTGTGCCTTCGATAATGAATCTGTAGCTGATAACGTCGCACCTCCCCATGCGATTATTCTATATTCAATGATTGATTGACAAAGAGGGTAATAAACAATTTTCATAAATATATCCAATATATGCATTAGTTTTGCAAACCCATAAACTAAGAAAACTAGATGGCCAATAAAATAGTTCTTTACTGTAATATGTATGATTCCATCCCTCATCCCTCGGATTGAGATAGTCCGGTTGAGAGGTTAGATCTCCGTCGACCAGTCTCTCCCGATCCAGCATCAAGAAAAACCTCACTCTGTGAACCCAGGCACCCCTGCTAAGTCACCAAAATTATCGAACCACTTTACCCGTAGCAGGAGCGTTGGTAATCCAATAAATGGTTCCCGGTGCATTGGTACTCGTACCCGCCTCTCAAATAATAAAAAAAAATGTGTAGATAAGTACATTGATTTAAATATTGTTTATTTTTTATTTCAGATAATCAAGATGGCCTTCTCATTTTACGCCCTTCTTCAAAATGTTAACCTGTGAATACCTATTCCATAATATATAATAAACAAAGGTACATTATCACGCACACTTTTGAAATACCAACACATTTGCACCCATATTAAAAAAGGGCCCTAATTTTTTTGTTGCTAAACACAAACACACTAAAGGACTCAAAGAAGTCTTAGTGTATATTAAGCAATCTAAATGCGGTGTATGACATCACAATAAATTATTAAGTTCACAAAAAATAGTATAAAGCCGCTGTGGTTTTATAGCGAGAGCTTTTTTTTTAATTCCTTCAAAAAATTGTGCACCCTAAGTATCGTAAATAGTCAAGCCACTCAAAAATTACAAACATTAATTCCTTTTGTTATTTTTTCAATTTTATATTAAAAATCGCAAATTTATAATAATTTTGCATATTCTTCTGCTTTTCAATTACTACTACTAATCTCTGTATCTCATCAATTTATGTTATTTTTACATGAAAATAATTAGAAAAATGTATTATTGTTATCGTTAATTCACTATTTTGTGGTAAAATAATCAATAAAAAAATCGCAAAGTATCATAATTTTTTTTCAAGTTTCGGCGGAAAATTTTGGATTCATAAAGGTGTTCATTTGAATTATTTTAAGGTTAACTTTTAGAATTGAGTACGCAGCGTTTTCTCTTTCCAATTCCGTTTAGATCAAAGATATTGAAATATAAGAGATGTGCTATCTGCAGTTTTTACTGGGTGGGACTGTGTTTCCTGGTAACGCCGATATTGTTGTATTCAAGCTATATTGTTAACCAATACTACTGCACACTTTAACAAAATCAACGAATTTCTGTTCAAACTATTCCCATTGAGAAGTGATTTTCCAACAGTCGGGCGGACACCATATCACATCTCTTGTATTTGAATATCTTTAGTTTAGATCATATTACTAATCATTTTAGTAAGGGAGACACAACGATTTCTATGAGACCTGTATATGTTGTTCCGAGAACCGAACAAATAACCCCTCAGGCTGATTTGTTCGGTTCTCGGAACAACATATACAGGTCTCATAAAAATCGTTGTGTCTCCCTTACTAAAATACAGGCCAATTTGTACAGTAAATGTTTCAATAAATAAATAAATATACAAAAAACAGAAATGATGAAAACAAAAAAAAATATATATCCATGTATGTAGTGATAAAAACAAAATAGTAGAAGTTAGTATATACATGTTACACTGAAGATTTAAATAAATGTAGTGGTTCCGGCATTATTTGTTCAATTTAATCTAAATGTAACGTAATTTACACAGCATATTACTTCAACCACCCACCAATCTGAGAACTTTTGTTAACCCTCCTGTTTCCCAAACTAAACTTTGTTCACACTAATAAACAATCTGTCACAGCCAACATCTTGCTTTTGTATCTACTTTGAAATATCTACGGCATGACATCATTTTCTACGCTTCGTAAAACTGATAATTTTTTTTACATTATTTGTGCAAATGAACTGAAAAATAAACTTGACGAACAAACGAATTGAAAAACGGTGAGCTTAAGTACCAGAACGTACACATAAATTTAAAGTGTTTTTTTTTGGGTTATTACGCCGTGCTACGCTACCACTGTACTTAGCCAATGTTTCGGCATTACAATGTCCATCATCAGGGCAGACGTGTTATCTTGAAAATTGGGAGCATACTTGTTATCTGATCGTACATCTGACCTGATGAAGAGTATAATGTAATGCTGTCCGAAACGATGGCTAACGAAGGAGGTAGCCCAACATGGCATAAAACCTAAAAAATAAGTCATCATCATCGGTATATTAATACGTGAAGCAAAAACTTTATACCCCTTTTTACTAAAATTGCGCGGACGGGGGAGTATGAAATTTCGCACACTTATAGTTTGTATAGAGAAGGAGTGCAGAATGCTAATATTTTTTTAAAAATTATGCATAAAAAATACATTAAATCAATAAAAAAACCATTACACATTAAATTAATTATGGTCGAATTTCGACCATTGGACGACCACTAGTTATATAAATAAATCTGTGTAAATCTTCTTCTTCTACTTCTTCCCCTTATCCTATTCGGATCGGGGACCCATTGCATCGACAGGGCTCTTCCATAGGTCCCTGCCTTGTGCTGATTGTTCGGCCTCCGTCCATGGCAATCCCATCCTCTCCTGAGACGGTTTGTTTCTGCCTCGCCCAACTCTGGGGCGGCCCACTGGACGTCTAACCTGTGGAATCGCACTCAGTATTTTCCTCCGGATTCGGTCATTAGACATTCTTAGTACATGTCCAAGCCACCTCATTTGTGATTTGTAAATCTGTGTTAATCTAAAAATACATATACATTATATGGGTATGCACACATGCATATTTTTTTTGACCAGAAAAGACAGACATTCCCGGGTCACGAGAAACATAATATTTTACAATATTTATCAACCTCCTATTACCATCATTATAAGCCGAAGGTGTTTCTTGTGCAGTAATGGAGGATACAGCCAAACGAATAATATAAGTATTCCTCAGTGGTAAAATCAACAACATTGATAATTATGAACAAGACGACAAAGAGGTGACCTATAGCTTAGGTATTGGTTATTCAATGATTATTTTCCAGGGCAGCGGTACACAAACCCACCTCCCAAGTGATTAATCCGGACTCAAAAGTGTTCTCGGCATCAACCCGAGAAATGACTATCCAGAATTAAAATGTTGTTTGCATGAAATGGCTTAAGCGGTGGTTTTAGTGACCAAGTACGAAGAGCTCCATAGAAACCCGACTAATCCGGATTTCAAGAAACTGAGTATCTTAGGCTAGCAGATTCTTCAACAATGTCCAGCGCTGTACGAATTTCAAGAGGTCCTTCCAATAATTGATTTTGTAAGACACCTCTGGAAAACTTCAAAATACCTGATAAACCTACGTGATTGTGTGCAAATGAGGCCGATTCTCCTGATTGACAATCCGTTGTTAACTGATGGATTGCATTATCATGGCTTCGTGAGAAATTGCTTACGCCACGGAACAGGCTATAAGTATCTCTTTTACCTCCTTCATATAATCCGAGCCTCTTCAAGGTCCGCATTAATAATCTTACAGCTCCTATCTCGATCCACAACACTATGTTGCCCAACCTGGTGGCCATATAGTTATCCCTTACCTTAGTGATAGTCTGTGCAGGCAAGGGCGCTCTTACGCGGTGTAACAATAATGAAAAGAAACTTTTCTACCTTCCCCTCTCCACATCCTTCCCCTCCTCACAATCTCTCAACCTACTCATGCCGTACTCCAACTGGCTTCGGAGCAGAATGCAACTGCTGGTCCTGCATAAATCGGAAGTTCGCCCCACTGTTGAAATTGGCAGCCACTTCTGATCTGGAGCCCCAAAATACCTGAAAAAACCCTTGACTTAGTTCAGAAAAGGACGGTCCGTTTGATAGATTTACTTATCTTAACAAACAATTGCAATCTTCAGAGCAATTGTGTGGTATGCGAAGCAAAGCGTTAGGTATGTGTGTTGTCCTTATTCTACCGGTATTAAAATGCTCCGAGGAAGTGGCGTCAATGATGCCTTCGGCACCGGTGCATAGTCGGGAAACACGCCAAACGCACATCCAATGTATGCACATGGTTGACATTTGTCACAGGAGAACTGGTCGCTTATACGACTCGTTCTTGAGTTCATAGTTCAACTGTGGTCTCTTCAAGACTCAAGAGTTCATTCCTTTCTCTCAAGGTGAAATAGGCTGACTGTATGGAGTTATTGTCAAAAAAAAGATTAAAAATCTTGGAAAATCTATACACTTACATTCGCACTAGCATACATATTGGTGATATTAATTTGATATTTATATATCGACATTTTTGTGAAATATCACCTCAAGGACGCTCGTGTTAATATAACATAATTAGTCAACCAGATTCTTTAGAGCAAGTTTATATATGTTATGTTTATGTAGAATACGAAATAATTTCATTGGATCTAAAAGTTTATCCCAGGGACATGAACGAAGAAAAGCCCATTCGAATGAGTCTCGCACCAGTCGTTGAAGCTTGCGTTTATTACTGTGGCTGTAAACTCGGTAAAGTTTCTAAAACAATGGTCATTACGTTGACAACCATAATGTAAAACTGAAATAATACATAAGTTGATGATTGAACCTTAAAAACAGTATTCAAAACACCCAAACTTCTTCATTTCTTTATATCTTTTAAAACTCTGCAAACTTGTGAAATAGTCTGAAAAAATTCGGAAGCAAACAACCATATTTACCAATAGCTACAAGTTAAGTTTTACCTGTCAAAATGTTGGTGTGTGTCCCGAAATAATTATAAACCAAAATGTGATTGTGAAATATTTTTGTAAAGAATACTTAAAAGCGATAAACAAAATAAACGAAAACCTACAAAATACAGCAAAATAGCTTAAATTAAACAAATTGAATCTGAACGTAAACGAAATAAAATGTATGGACGAGGGCCATAAAATGCACAACACAGGGTTAAACTTGACTTGATAAAACAATTGAAACATTAAATAATGTCAAATTCCGGGGTATATTACTGGATTTAAAACTAACTTCACAGCAAATTTTGAACATGCGCTAAATATGGCAAAAAAAAATCTTAGAAAACTAAGAAATAAACTAAATGGAAACACCACCCAGTTCATCTTTAAACCCACAGTTGCTCCACATTCAGATTACTGCTCTACGATGCTATATTTGTCCAATGAAGAAAACTTGAACAAGTTAGAAGTAATACAAAATAGAGCTATGAGATGTGTATATAATGGAGAAAGGCAAGTAGGTAAGGGTTAATCAAATGAGAGGAGCTAAATTGGATTCCAATAAAAAATATTGCTGTTTAATGTTTTTGTTTTTATGCGTAAATTTATGAAAAACCAAATTTCAAAATACCTTAAGGATAAAATTCTTTTTAATATTACGAAATATAAATAGAATTAGATTGCCGCACATGAGAAAATCAGAATAGTAAAATTGCCAAAAAATATATAATAAAATGCCTGAAAGTCTGAAGAATGAATGTAAGTATTTAAAAAGGGATGTTACGGTAAAAAGTAAAAATTATAAAATAAAATGTAACCTTGTTCATATTAGTTTATACAAGCAGTTAAAAACCTGCTCCGTAGGTTGGTGACCATTTTATAAATCCGAGAGGAAAGGGTTCCAAAATTAGCCCGTTCCTCGGATCCAGTGACAGCTAATAACCGGGACAAAGTAAACGCGACAGACAATGACGTCATATATAATATATAGACGCATGGCAGAAATCACAACGTGGTACTATTATTCACAACTTCCAATCACAATAATAATCATACCATACCACCCACCTCTCCATACCCGAAGAGTTTGACGGAAGTTCGAAATAATAGTGCTTACGACTGCCAGTCGACGCTCCTCACGCTAGCTGTTAACATGAGTGGCGTCATCTTTTATGGCAAAAGTCGATTTGTAACTCCACGTACGAAAACAGTTTTGCGTAAGGTGCGAGTTTTTTACTCGAAGCCGGGTTCTTAAATTTCCACCGTACAGTCGCAAGGCTAATAATACTGTGAGATACCAAAGTAGTTTAACTAACCAAATTAACAAAATAATAAAAAAGTGTGCAGTTCACATACAGTAAAAGTGAAACCTTCAGAAAACTAAAGTAGACAAGAGTGGGGAGGCTACAAAACACCGCACAAAGAGGAGACCGATTAGTCTATCTCATTCTCCAAGCTAAATCCAACGTATGTGTGTGTCTCTTTTTAGTGTCGCTTTTTTGTTTCATCGAGTTTCAAACCAAAATGGTGCTAAAGAAATTTTCACTTCAAAAATCAACAAAACATCCTACGTTTTATTATTAAAGAAAATCTGTTTACTGTAGAACATGTCTTATTTTTTTAATATTTGATAAATGACCAGGAAAGTTAAAGGTATGGGGCCCACGGCGATATTGATAACCTGACAGGAATACTGAACACCTGCGGGACGGAAAATAAAACATAGATACTCAAAAAACCTTAAACTGAAACGGACCCTAAAAGTAGGCGCGGGTGTTGGGCGCGTGACTGTACTTTGAATGAACTGATAAATATATTTACTTTGAGAGAAAATCATATATTTTATACGGCGTTAAAAGTTCATCTTAGCTACGGAGATAAGGTATCGAGTATAAGTTAAATAGGGATTGCAATCCCGCGGGATTGATATGCGGGATTTCTTAATCCCGCGCGGGATCACGCGGAATCCCGCATCTTTGAAATTATGTTACAAAATCAAATTGAAACTACAGATTTTTGTGTAGAAATCAACTTTTATTAAACATTTCTTAGATTAAGCAACAGAAATTTTTTCTTGTCCATTAAATCAGTTTAAGTAATTAGTAATCTGTTTTCTTAGGACGGGTTGTTTCAAAAAATTTGATGGATTCATCAAATATTTGAAGTTGATTTTAACGTTTTGTGTAAGTTCTATTCAAGTTCTGTGATTATTTCAGTTTTGTGAAGCAACAGTCCTATAACGATGTAATAACAGAACTTGAATAAAACTTAAACAGAACGTGAAAATCAACTTCAAATATTTGATGAATCCATCAAATTTTTTGAAACAACCCATCCTTAGATTCATCTTTAAGTGTTTGTCAAAGTTTAATTATTTGTTTATTTTACTCTTACTCCTAAAATTATGCAAATCTTGCAATTCTAAGTTTTAACATAATCCATAACTATATTGACAGCCCATTCTTCTTGGAATGCTACGGTTTATACGTGCCTGAAAAATTCAGCCGAAGTCGTCGACACGACTTGTTCAAAATACCATACGGCAGAACAGCTGTTCTAGCACAGCATAGCATGACAAGAGGAATGGTACTGTTGAACGAAATATCGAAAACACTAGATATATACAACTCTTCTTTAGATAGATAGTCTTAAGATTTTTTTGTATAATGATCATCTTCTTAGGTCTTAAGATTGTCAAAATGAGAAAATTGTACGGTAATTGGATTATTAATCTGTTGTACAATTTAAAAAAAAAACAAAGTTTTATATTTTTAATTCAGTCATATTCAAATAATGACTAATAATCAAATCACAACTTTCTGTTGGATGCTATTACTATGATATCAACATATGGTGATAACTTTTGCCTACTTCTGAGTGAACTGCAAATATATCCTGATGCTGAAAACGCTCTCTCGGCTTCTACGCTAGTAGACTGAACCGTCAGGATATATTCGGAGGGAGCGTCAAGTACTCTCCTCTGATACCATCGGACTCAAAGAACGTCATTTATTTCTTCAAATTTTTAATTTGCGAGATCCGCGGATCCGCGCTTTGAAGGTTCGGGATCCCGCAGATTAATAAAAGCAGCGAGATCCCGCGGGAATACGGAATCCCGTTTTGCGGGATTGCAATCCCTAAAGGCAAAGCTTTTTTGAGTTTTGAAACAGCCATTGTGATACAGGAAGAGGATTGTGACAAAGACTCGATGGATTCAAAATCCATTTGAAGCAAATGAATGGTGGTCTTCCTGAATGGTTGTCTTTCTGAATGGTGGTCTTTCTGAATGGTGGTCTTTCTGAATGGTTGTCTTTCTGAAAGGTAGTCTTTCTGAATGGTGGTTTTTCTGAATGGTAGTCTTTCGGAAAGGTAGCCTTTCTGAATGGTGGTCTTTATGAATGGTGGTCTTTCTGAATGGTGGTCTTTCTGAAAGGTGGACTTTCTGAGTAGTGGTCTTTCTGAATGGGGTCTTTCACCGTGGCGTATCTGAGAGTATCTCCCACAATATGTTAAACGTTATTTTTAAATGAATTAATTTTGAATTTTTCTTTACATTAGCTCCGCACAGGAAGCCCCGATGAACATAATTCTTTTCAGGGCCTACGTCATCTTTGGGGATGCTGTGTGGAGGGTTTTTTTAGGAAAATAATGGAGAAAGTTCTGGGAAGGAAAAGGGTATGTGGGGAATCTGGAAGCCAATGTGTCCAGGAGTGACGGACGTACGAATCTATCCCTCCCACTGCGGTGCAAGGCGATGTTCCTAGAGAGTACGGCTGGAAAAGTCAAAGGGGCTCCTTCAACCATTCTTTATCGAATCGGCCTGCCATGGAGCTGATGGGCAGACGCATCCGCGGCCAAGATAAACATCACTCCGTGAACCCGGGCCACTTGGGGTGACCTATGGCAGAGGTGTTAGTCATCCCAGGCGGGTTGGTCCCGGGCCAGCGATACCAGCGGTACCCGCCTGCCGAATTAATCTTAAGCCAGTGAGACTTTTGCATTCCAGTTGGGGTATGTTGTGAGACTGAAGGTAAGTAGGGGAGGGAGGGGGGGGGGAAGAAGACGAGGAAGAGGAAGTTTTGGCCTGGAAACCTGGCTATTCAGATCTATTCACCAAAAACGGCCAAAGCCGTTTCAAGCAACGTTTCAATTCTGAAAGATGGTCTCACAAGGAGTATTTTCCGATATATATTTATATTATTTATATATTTACTGAGAGTATTTTCCGCTCTTTTATTAAATAAACATTTTTTTATAAATTAATTTAAATGATTAAATTGTGAAAACACAAATCTTTGAAATAAAATTTATCTGCGCACGTCGGTATTTGAACTTGCGAACTCCGGATTAATAGTGAAGAGCCTTGACCGTCGATCACGAAGGTGGGTACGGGTACCACCGCCCAGGGAACCATTAATTAAAATCAACACCTCGGCGACAGATCACTCAAACTGATTCGCTTTGTTTGGTGACTTAAAAGGGGTGCCTGGATTCAAGGGAAGGTATGTCTGGATAATGTTGATGAATGAATGGATGTATGTCCTGCTTGAGGATACGTCTACTGACACTTTCAGGACCCCTTTGACCTCACTAGACGGACTTTCTCGACGCACCGCAGTAAGAGGATGTATTCATTTGTCGCTTTTGAACACACTGACTTCCAGATTTCTATCTACCCTTCGAAACTTATTTCCTTACCTTCCTTTACATAAAAATACCCTCCGAACAGAATTCCAATAGACGTCAGGTTCTAAGAGACTTCGTTTTCCTTAGGGCCTGCTGAGTGAGTTAATGTAAAAATCTTTATTTTGGCTGCTCGTTTATTGGAAGGCAGTAAGCCGCTTGTTAAATCATTCGAGAAAATGCTTCGTTAATGAAAGAATAATATTGCCCTCCTCTCTTCGAAATACTCAGAGGTAAAATTATTAACAAACAACGCAATACTCCGACTGAAAGAAACAAAATAACAGAAATACGAAATAAAAAATAACCTATTTCCAAAGGTGAAAAGGTTAACATTATTGTGGCTGACCCCGACTGCTTTAACCATCGTTATTCACTTGTTATCTTTTAAGGTCCTTTACAACTGTGTTTAGAAACTATTTTAAACAAACCCACTCTCAAAACATTAGCCGAACAATTTTATTATCATTTTCCCATAGTTTGCGTGCTTTTCTCACTTTCAGAGTGTATTTGCCGAGGTTACCACAGGTACGAATTTGCCGCAAAATAATGAAAATCCTAATAGTAAAATCTCACACGTAAAAGCTTACCTAGAGGTCAGCAAAGGTAATTCAAGGAAGGTGCGGTCATTTGAAAAGGTGTATTAATAAATTTATTCATAGACTGTAATATTATTACATTGGAATATTTAAATTGTTTTTACCCGTAATATCTATTGAAAATATATATGTACTACTAGGCTGGTTATTCGGTTGAACTGAGAGAGGAGAATAAAATATGAAAGTGAATACTAGAAGTCGTGGATGCCAGTGGAAGCGATCTTTTTATGCGAATGCTGCAAAATAGTCCATCTAAGAGCACAGTCTTTTTCAACCGTCTGGTGTTAGTGAGACTATGGCATCCTAATTAGGGTATGTTGTGAGGCTGAAAGTAGTCGAGAGAGAAAAGTTACTGGCTATTCAGACCATCAAACATATAATTTTTTAATACGAATACCGCACGTGAGTCCCAACTGCTCCCACTGCCAGTGTGTTGGAGCTGATAGTAGGGGGCTGATAGTAGGAGGGAAGAAGATGGGGAAGAAGAAGGTGGGGAAGTTACTGGCTATTCAGATCTAGTCACCAAACACGGCTAAAACCATTTGACGGCCGGCATAGTCCTGCGGTAAAGGCTCTCGACTTGCAATCCGAAGGTTGCAGGATCGAATCTCGGCGTTGAAAATAAATTTTGTTTGATTAATTTGTGTTATTTCATAATTTATTCATTTATTTATTTATTTATTTAAGGAACATGAACAGTCTTAGTAATATAATAAACATGAGAGGATGATAAAAAAACAGACCAATTATTAATGTTCACAGATAGGTATTTAGAAACAAGACTTACTAAATGTAAACTAGAATATTTAAGAAAAAATAAGAAAAAAACAGAACTAAGCAGCAATTAAAAAAGATAATAATAATAGTACAAATCTGAATTCAACAAATGATTAACCAATACACAAAAATAAAATAAGTGTGATTATAACTAAAACAATAGGTATTTGGTTTGGAAAGGGTAAGGGGAGGAGAGGGATAAGGGAAAGTTGCCACGCAAGTAATATAAAAATATTAGATACAATTAATTAATATTCATGAATACGTGTTATTCGCACCTAGAATGTTATACAGTGAAGTTCTGTAGCGACAGTAACTAGCAGTAAATACGTCAGAACGTGTGTCTATATTTGCAAATTTGTTGTTTTAGTAGTTACATGTCCTTTGTATAAATTCATTTTGATTGGAATTGGTGTAGCATCTATCAATATAGAAAAGGGTATTTTGTCTACTATATCGAATGGACGTGTGGAAATTTATTTTGTTTAGCAAATCCGGGCAGTCAACTTTTGAGTTAATAATTTTGTACAAGAGCATCTGATCAGCGACAAGCCTCCTGTTGAGTAGTTTTTAAAATAATATATAGTATATTTGCGGCACGTTCCAGAGTGGAAAATACTCTCAGTATCGCTCTGGTGTAAGACCACCATTCAGAATTGAAACGTTGCTTGAAATGGCTTTAGCCGGGTTTGGTGACCAGATCTGAATAGCCAGGTAATAATTCAAATTTGAATAGTTTTTTTAAACATTAAATTATTAAAAATGTCACGGACTATGAAAGGTTTCTGACGGTAGCCCGAATCCCCCGACAAATGTCACGGACTATGAAAGGTTTCTGACGGTAGCCCGAATCCCCCGACAAATGTCACGGACTATGAAAGGTTTCTGACGGTAGCCCGAATCCCCCGACAAATGTCACGGACTATGAAAGGTTTCTGACGGTAGCCCGAATTCCCCGACAAATGTCACGGACTATGAAAGGTTTCTGACGGTAGCCCGAATCCCCCGACAAATGAACCCCCGAAATCATGATTGTAATAAAATTATTGTATTTTTGTTTATTATTAATCGAATTCAAACCTAAAATCAACTATGATTTAAGAGTTTAGATGCTATCTAAACTCTTAAATTTAATAAAACTGAATACTGCATGCATGCGTATACGTTTGTGTATGTATGTTATGTTTGTGTGTACGTGTTTATAGGATTAATATGTTTTTATATGCTAATTGTGTATTAATATGTTCATGCACGCATATTTATGTACCCGTCTCAGAACAGACATCGTCTAGTGAGACGGGTTACAGACTTTTCTTGTATTATATTGTTACTGTAATAAACGCCCGGGTTGCCGGCAATTAAAAAAAAAAAAAAACTTTAAATTATACTTTTAATGTTATATTATATTTGTTTATTTACGCCTTTGGAGCATTTACAACAATCGTGGAACATAGAAATAATAGAAATAAAAACAATAAAATATGAATTTTTTAATATTTTTATTTCTCTTCCTTTACACTAATAGAAAGGAAGCAGAATAAAAAAGAAAAAACAAAATTAGAATAACAATAATAAAATAATATCAGAATTTTAGAAATTTCTGATAAAAATTTTTGGAAGGAATAAATGAAAATATCATCGGACTGAATTTATTTCCAAGCCTATGTAGTCTTTGGATTGGGAAGTTAATAAAATAGTTAGTTTTCGGCGGATAAACATAGAACAGCTCTGGAAGTCTCGTGTCACGATTTGGTACTCGGAATGTTAATAGTTTTGTGCGAAGAGTGATCCATTAACTAATTTGAATAAAAGTACCAGATCGTTCTTGGTTCTTCTACACAGTAAGTCAGTTAAATTAAGTAGTTTCATTAAGTTATCATAATTAATTTAAAATTATTTTTTTCATAGCTTTTAATGACTTTTCAAGGAGGTGTTGCTTTAACATTATTCTCAGTTGGCATGGAACCTTTTTATAGTATGGGGACCAAACAGTGGAATTGTATTCTAAATTACTTCCAACTAAAGCAGTGAAGAGAATTTTAAATGAATAAAGTGATGTTAAATCTTTTACTGTTCTTAAAATAAATCCCAAACATTTCATAGCCTTATTAGAAACTTCATATGTAAGTAGGTATTATATAAGTACTGTATTCTCCCCAAATGACTGCATATCGTCCATAAGTGTGTTGGGGAGCCAATTGTTGGGGGATTCAACGGTCATGGAATTGTTACTGCTATAAGCATAGCAGTAACTGGACGCATTTGCGCACCATTGCATGAAATAATTTACATTTTCTATAAGTGACTTTAGAGGTAAGCAGTATCCGGCTAGCCTAGCTTAGTAATTTAAGTGTGCGCCTCTCCATTTACGAATTTGGTTGTACAAAAAGAGGGTTTTAATTTTAGCTCTGAATTCTGTCGAGTCTGTTATCATACTTAAGGTGAAGTGAATCGGTTAACATTATAAATACAAAAATGCGAATAAATTAAACTAAATCCAGACACGCCAAAATATCTCAGAATATCAGAAAGTTTACAAGGCCTAAACAATAAAATACATTTAAATAAGTCAATAGCATTCACGACATTATTAAACAACTAATAACAGATTAACATTTAATGGGGGAAAACAGATTTCGAAAAATACCCCACAAAATAGAGAATCAATTGTCACAATAATTTACTCAGTTAATTGGTTAAACCGGTAATAAATCAAGCACCTTAAAATTGATATTGGACGGGGGTAAATAGAAAAAAAATCGTGTAAATAAGTCATTTCAAAGTGTTCCAACCACAGTTTAAAAATGGCCTCAAAACTGTAATTTTGCAGGTGTAAATAATAACACTAAGGCACTAAGGATATTAAAATTTTTGTCTTGTGGCTTCCTCTTAAATGATGTGGCATTCATCCACTTTTTCTAGTACCGTGTCCGTTTGCCCACTTCATTGTTAAATAATTCTACTGTCTATTTCTTGTATATGTATCGATTTATTTGTTTACAACTGTCATGAAATTTATCTTCCAATCATTCCGTTATGCGTATAATAATTTGTGTACATAAATTTCTTTATGTACATAAATTTAACTCTCTTTTATGTACATAAATTTCTTTATGTACATAAATTTCTTTATGTACATAAATTTAACTCTCTTTTATGTACATAAATTTCTTTATGTACATAAATTTAACTCTCTTTTATGTACATAAATTTCTTTATGTACATAAATTTCTTTATGTACATAAATTTAACTCTCTTTTATGTACATAAATTTCTTTATGTACATAAATTTAACTCTCTTTTATGTACATAAATTTAACTCTCTTTTATGTACATAAATTTCTTTATGTACATAAATTTAACTCTCTTTTATGTACATAAATTTCTTTATGTACATAAATTTAACTCTTTTATGTGCATAAATTTCTTTATGTACATAAATTTAACTCTCTTTTATGTACATAAATTTCTTTATGTACATAAATTTAACTCTCTTTTATGTACATAAATTTCTGTACAAAGAAAGTTTTACTTCCTAACGAATCTCAACCATGGTTTGGTTTAGCCATAGATATTGATTAATTTGTCTTTGAGGTCACAATCGTGACCTGTATGGGGAGAAAAGGGAATTAATCCCCTTCTGGGACTGAAGAATTTGTTCGCGAAAAGTCAAAGGTCAAACAAACCCGAATCCTTGAAATATCTACGGAATCCTTTCATATAAAATAATTAAGGATGAATTAGGCAATTTCTTTGGTCTGGAAACAGATTTTCGTTATAAATTTTAGCCACAAGTTAATTATGAGGTTAGTTTTGCTAATAAACGAAAAACGGGTTCTAATTTATCAGAATATCTAATTGTTTGTTATATTCAGTTATAAAAAAATTACGCCCTATTATTTTATTGAAATACATATTTTCGCTTTAATTAATCTAGGCAGCGTCGGCAGGAACTGTAGAAAAATTGTTCCGACGAAAGCCAACAGTCTAGAAAAATAAAATGGATGCTAGACAACCCCGTGAGAGCGTGAGAGAGCATAATTTATTATCGATGTTTGGTATATCGAAGGAAAATTGACTAAAACTAACTTACAGTTAAATCATTTTTTCTTGATTTGCAATGAAATTACACAAAAATTTTACGTATCATCATCATCATCAGTATATTAATATGTGAAGCAAAAACTTTGTACCCCTTTTTACGAAAATTGCGCATACGGAGGAAAATGAAATTTCGCACACTTATAGTTTATACAAAGAAGGAGTGCAGAATGCTAATATTTTTTTAAATTATGCATAAAAAATACATAAAAAAAACATTACAATTATGGTCGAATTTCGACCATTGAGCGACCACTAGTTATTAATTACACTGCCAGAATTGCGCTGACGGAATTACACGCAGAGAAAATTACACGTGGATAGAATTAAACCTACTTAATTCAAATTACACCTACTAGAATTGAAAATGTCACAAATACCTAACTAAATCTAAATTTTTTTTTTTTTTCCAATGTATTAAATTTATTTAACACACACGCAAAAACTATTAAAAAAACATTTTTTCTCACGTTTGTAACTCCAGTAGGGGTAATTCACTCCAATCATTTCTACGGCCTCCATGGTTGACGGGTAAAATCTCAATTCGGAATCCGAAAGTCACGGGTTCAAATCCCGGCGTGCGCAAAAAATTTTTATTTGATTAATTTATGCTATTTCACAAATAATGAATTGAAAATGATAGTATAGTATATTGGCGGCACGTTTCAGAGTAACAGATACTCTCAGTATCGCCCTGGTGTAAGGCCAACAATCAGAGTTGAAAAGTTGCTTCAAGTGGTTTTATTGTATTTGATGACCAGACCTGAATACCCAGGTACTTCCCCATCTTCTTCTTCCACATCTCCTTCCCCTTCCCTTTGGCGTCACAACGTAACCCAATGGTGATGACATAGTCTCACCAATTCCAGACGGGAGCAGTTGGGATTCACGGGAATTCATAAAAAAAATTCATGTGTCTGCCGATATTTCTTGCAGTGTATTGGTATGGGAGATTCAAGTTTGTGTAAAGTCCTACTCATTTTCTTAGAGAGTTTTAACCGACACTACCTCCATGTTTCTTCCATATTCGATGTTTATTGCATCCTACTTTGTTACACCGACTTTTGATTTGAACCGACTCAGGTATTTGATTAATTTGCTTATGTCATATTTTCGTCACGTTATATGAGATGGATTCCATCTAGGAATATATCGGAATGAAGAGACGTATTTGTTGGCAAACGAAGCATCTGTGAATGGAAACATTTATGATTGGACGCAAAATGTTGCCGATTACAGCCAAAAAATAAATTTTAGTTGTAATATTATGCGGAATAATAGTTTCGAGACATTGACTATTAATAACCAATAGATAAAGCTCAAACAGAAACAGTTTTAAACACAGTAGCTCACTGAGGTGATCTGAAAAGATCGGAAATGGGAATGATTTTTAGATTAAGATCCGGACGTGCACTAATGGGAAGAATATTGTGTTTGATGGGCCTCTCTGATTCTTCAATGTGCTCGTTATGTGAACAAATCAAAGATGTCGAACGTACATTATCGAAGTGCGTTAAGTATGAACAGAGAGTGATAATATTGATAACTTCGAACCCATCGAAAGTTCAGAATTTAAGAGCCTCAACTGAGTTCCATGCCACGACAAGAAACACGAAATTTGGTTGAAAATGGAATGTTCAGTAGATTTGGGATTTTTGTCCATATGGTGTAGGTGTGCTGGTCAGTCAGGCACTCATTTTTTCTTTTAAATTTGAGTAAAGCATTTTTTGAGAAGAGTTTTATAGTATTTGTTAGATCACGTAAATTGGAAAATATTTGAGAGCGAATTTTATAAAAAGAACAAGTACCTTTTAAAGAACGTAAGAAGTTATAATGAAAATATATTGCTATTAAAAAATAAATGAGGCAAAAACGACAACATTATGTAAGGCATAAGCTTCGATAATATACACGACAGTTTTTCTCAGAAATTCACGTCTCTTTCGTTTATGTCCCTGTATGTTGGTTTATACAAAATAAAGAATAAAAAAAATAATTTTTTCGTGTTTGTTGACCGCAGGTAGTATTGGTATTAATAAATTCATAATTTGAAGGATTTCTTCATCTTAATGTTTAGTTAGTCATATTTTTATTTCGTTTTTAATACATTTATCTCCAAGGTGTTTTAAATTTCATTTGGAAGGGCTCTGAACAATTTTGTAGCAAGATAGTCATGGTTTTCTGGCCAAAAGATGTATTCACTTTCGAGAAGTTCAGTAGATTGAGATTTTCGTCCTTGTGGTGTAGGCGTGTTGGTCGGTAAGGTACTTATTTTTTCAATTAAATTTGAGTGGAGGATTTTTTGAGAAAGATAACACTGAAAATATTAAAATTTTAGAAAATTTCTTTTTATATTCTTTTGGGTAGTTTCAAGATTATTTTTGCTATAACTTTTTGTGTTTTAATGTTCAGTACTTTTTTTTATTTTTTATTTTTTATTTTTTTTTTTTATTATTTCCAACAAAAACATACTTAACAAATACAGATAAAATTGGCAATTTAAATAGGTAATCCCGCGAAGCTGCCACATGGCTGCTTGTCTGCAGGTTCTACCTCAATATACATCCATTACCATTTGAAATAAATAAAAAACATATTTATAAAATTTAAAATTGTAAAGAAGAAAGCAAATAGAGACAATCAAATTCTAATGAACTGGTTGGTGCAACCTACTTTACAGTTAATGAAAATAAATACAGTAAAAAAAAAAAAAAAACAACATTTTATGTTTACAAAGGCATACAATATTTAACAGATTTGTATCTATCTTACATAATATATTTTTTAAAAACTCCTTCATCTACATCACATTCCTTTCCACGCTCCAAGTATTTATATACAAAATTTGGGCGCTTGGGAAAGGTATTTGATTGAATTCCAAATAACGGAATCGAAAATACTTCTCTGATCATAAAAACATAATATTACACTGAAAGTTACTGCTTCAAAGAACAATTTAGTATAGAGAAAGGTATTTTCTTTATTTCAACCCCTTTAACATGAAGCTAGGCCTATATTTTACTTGCAAACATATTAATTTTCTGTTATTGATATTAAAACTCCAAAGTTAGTTCGAATCACTTTTGGAGGGAAGTTTATATGAACGAAACTTTACAGCCAGGCACCGTTAAAAAAATAATATTTAAATATTTCTAAGAACTTAATATTTAAATATTTCAAACAAACTTGAGTCAACGTGATTGCCTGCAGGCTGTTGATTGATTGACATTTCTTCAGAAATTGTATCCCTGTCCAAATTGCATAATCGTTTTTAGTTTGAAAATTAGATCGTTTAGAAATATTTTAGATGCTTTAATTAAATATTGCAAGTAGAACTCATATTTTCTTTGAAATAATGAAGTATTTTTTCAATTATCTTTTTATAAGCCCAGAAAAAATTAGAGCGTCTCGGTACATTAAAAGATTTATTTAGTTTAAAGTTTTTTTTTTATACAGGTGGAGAGTTTGGAACTTGGTCGGCATCCAACATAGTACGGAACAGTGTTACCATCTCCCAAGATCAGTTTCAGGGACAAAAACATGTTTTGAAGGACGAAAAATCAAAATTTTCGTAGGTATTGAGAATGTAAAAATGAAGACAAAGGTACTTAAATTAATTACCTACATATTATGATTCATTATAAGTCATTTCGTAATATTTTTTTAAGAATAATAGGATATAAACCACTGTTTTGAAAAAAAAACTGAGTGCAGTTCACACTCGGTAGAAGTGAAACCTTCAGAAAACTTAAGTAGCAAGACTTCAGGGCAGGCTACGAAGCACCGCATAAAGAGGATGCCGATTATTCTATCTGATTCTCTCGCAGGCAATACAAGTAAATGTTTGTCTCTTTTTAATGTCGCTTTTTCAAATCACGGTGCTAAAGAGGTTTTCACTTCATAAAAATAGTTTTGAGATCCGTGAGATAATGAATAAGTAATTCTCCCACGAATCCAACAGATAATTTGTTAGTTTTACAGAAGTTAGTGTAGATATTCAATTAACATAGGATATGATTTATTTATGACATTTAACATCGAGCAACGACAGTTTGCAAATGGCTGCGATTGTTATTGATGGTATACACATGTTGTTACTACAGATTTTTGAGTTATTGTATCGCAAGAATATTAAATAAACAGAGTAGGCTGTTTTAAACAGGGAATTTTACTTAGCGATAGCACTGAATTTGCAATACAAAACTTCTGTAGTACACATACAAAATGTCATTTATTTTAATTTTATTTCTTACCTAAAGTTCATATTTCATTAAAATTCACAATAATGCGTTATAACAGATCAAAAATGTGGTTATCTGAAGTGACCTGCCAGATAAGTATGTTTTCCGTTTCTGTTTGTAAATAATAAAATTAGGAAGAGCATAAGAACTTACAATAAATTGTAAAGAGCCCTTGAGGTGATTTTTCACTAAAACGGCGATCTAAAAATAATATATGTAATTGTTATACATTATTATTGTAGACGCAAATATACATTCCTTTCCTTATACATGTACCTTTTGATTCCTAATTATTCTGTAAATTCACCTAAACTTTTTCCCGAGCTGACAACAATATTTGGACTGGTCACAAGTGAAAATAATAATTTGACAGTCTAGATGTCTGCTGTGCACTGGTCCATAGTAACCTCTCGGTGCATTCCACATTAAAAAATCTGCTGTCTGTGTTATATGCTGGCAATGATCTACAGTGTTTCTTGGTACATTTAACACCTTCCTGAATTAATAAATGTTAAAGAAGTCTGTTTTGTGCTGTGCAATGGTCCACAGTGACCTATCGGTGCATTCATCATCAAGTTAAAAGAGTCTATAGTTAACTGGTGTGCTGTGACCTTGCTCTATCAGTTTTTAATTATATCGACCAGGAAACCTAAGCAGGAATTCTCTTGCTTTCACAAGTGCTTGTGATAAGCGATAACCTCTAGAGATGTCCCTCAGGACCGCGAGATCGACCAAGTAGAATGATTTATCATAACAATTGAATAACGTTAGGTGAGTCAGATCCCGTACAATTCCACATTGTTATCCTATATATTTTGTGTCAGCATCAAAGTCTACAAAACAAATTTAAATACAGTCCACTCCTGGAATCATAGTAAATCTCGATTATATTATTTATATGCGATTACAAGTATCATGTATAAATACACACTACAAGTATCATGTAGTGAAATTTCAAGTTAAGTACAAAGTATGTAGTTTATTAACAAGTAGAAGTTTGCCTTAGTTTGAGCCCTTACCACAGCATAGTAATTACGGAATTATCTGGCGTCTAATTATACCTTATTACGGTGTGACCGCGAATTGGACACACTAGTAGAGGGACTTATAGGTTTGGCTGTAGCCAACTAATAAACCAATAGAAGTGCATTGTGAGCCTGTGAGTGTGCCAAGGCTCAATGTTTCCTCTCTACTTTTGGCGTAAATGTTCAAATATATAAATTTTTCTTTCACAGAAAATCATTTTAACTGGACTCATAATAAATTAATTTTATTTTGTACTAGCTGAAGTCCCCGGCGATGCCCGAGCTTTTTTGAGTAATTGAAAATAATTAAAAATTATTGAATTATTTAATTAAATGAAGACGTTATTAGCGAAACTCAACCGAAAATGTGAAACAGAAAAATCAGAAAAATAAACGGTCACATCAGGGAATCGAACCCAGGACCTTCAGCTTTCCGGGCCGCAGCTCTGACCACTGAGCTAATGTGTCCCTATTCGATTCACTGCTGCTGTGAAGAGATTTTTCACCGAGTTATTTATTTACAACTTAAAATAAGATTCTTTTTTAGCTCGACTTGAGAGATATTTACGTTCATCAGGAAGTCTAGCACGGTTGATTGATAAAATCTTAACCCGTTGTCATATTGACGTAATTCATCATCCTTAGTCAATTGTCGTTATTTGCGAGAACGGTCAACAAAATATTCTAATAGTTGACAAAAGTCACCAATTTCAGCGCGGCCTCCCCAATGTCAGATAAGCGTTAAGCATTCAGTCAGATAGCAGTTACACAACTTTTTGAAAAATCGTTCGTTGTGCAAAATAACTGATTATGGAAGGAGAATGGAGGTGAAATAGTGTACGCGCTCATACTTAATTATTTCATTTAAGACGCGATCAATTTATTCGTTCGATCTCGGAGAAACGAAAGTGGTTCAAATACGACTTAAGACCTCATTAACTAATTAACTCCCGTTTAGTGTCAAAAACTACACACAAAGTGCTTTTGTACATTAAAGTTATTATTTCGATTTCAGTCCTTATTACAGTATGGCATTATTGGTTGGGGAGGGGCCTTTAAGATTTCCTTACAGCCCATAATTATAATACAAAGAATAATTATTAAAATCATCATTAGGAAACCATATGACTTCCCTACTTTAGAGATATTTCGGGAATTTAATGTGCCATCTATCACAGAATTGTGTAAGAGAAACGCATTATATCAAATCTATAAATAATATTTCATCCAAAAAATTCATCCCTCAGATAGCATAAGCAATAGATTCAAAACTAATGGCTTAATAGCCATTCCTATGCTTAGAACGACCACGGCTCAACACCACTATTTATATTTAGGTGTGAGATGGTACAATATATTATTATCCAAAAACAAAATAAATGTAACGGAAACAATGAAATATGAACAATTTAAAAAGCAAATTAAGTCCCTGAAATTGGATAATGATATATTGTACACTTAACTAATTAACATCTAATAAAAAAAAAGGTATTATTGTTATTGTTTTTTTTATATCTATGTCAAAAAGTATTTGTATATTTATTTCATTCAAGACATTTAAGTCTTTGATCATTGTATACACACTTTTCAGAACATTGTTTTTTTTATGCATGTAAATACTCCTCCCATAAACACGAGCTCCTAGAGCTCAATTTATGGAGTAGAACCATAAAATTAATTCTTATGTAAACCTAGGTAATAATATTATAAATGTAATTGTTATTGTAAAAAAATAAATAAATAAATTTAAAAAAAAAAAATTAAAAAAAAAAATTCGAGATGGTTAATTTATTAGTATTTTTAATTTTTCGTTGGGGTTTGACGTTCAGGAATGTAAATCCAAACATATTTCGCGTCAGTATTGGTTCGGCTATTAAAAGTAAAACCGTGCTCGGTTTATTGATATTTATAAAACAGTCGGTATTTCACCTACCGTAAAGTATATTGCGTAAAGTTATCGATCTCACCGTGCTACACCTCCTGGTAGGTATCCTGACAATACAAATCGAGTGACTCGTAACATTCCTGACTATTCTGAAATACCGGCCCTAAGGTCCTTAGACTCATTTTAATTCAGGCTAAGACCGAAACAAACATAAGATAATTATTCATAAAGCAAGTTTAGAATAACATAGTTGTAACTTAGTTACATAGACCGTATCGTAACTTAAGTTGTAGATAACAAGGAGAAAGCTGGCTCAGGTAATGCTGACAGTGTTTAATATATCTCCGGAGATTCTTAGGCAAGATTCAGTGGACCAGCTTCGGATAGCAGGGGAGATTAAGTTTGTTTTGCATTTCTCAGAGAAAATTATGATAAGATGTGTTGTACTTATGTAATTATTTATATGCTAGCGCAGACCTGTAAAAAAATTAAGAGATATTATAATATTGGTAGTATCAGCATAACTTATTGCCTTGTTATTTAATTTGCTTTCATTGCCTTATTAATTATGAATGTCAATTTTCTCATCATCATCATCTTCGTCCCCTTATCCTATTCGGGTCGGGGACCCATTGCATCGACAAGGCTCCTCCATACGACCGTGTCTTGAGCTGACTGTTCGGCCTCGGTCCATGGCAGTCCCATCCTCTCCTCACACAGTTTCTTGAGTTGCCTCGCCCAGCTGTGTCTGGGGCGGCCCACTGGACGTCTACCCTCTGGAATCGCACATAGTATCTTCATCGGAATTTCTTCAATAATCAAATTTTTTTCGTATCATAAATGTTCAAATCCCGAAACAAAACAAATTCACAGTCCCTTGTACAAAACAATCATTAGAATGGTCTTGGCCTACACACCAACGCATGAACACCTTCGAAAGAAAGGTACTTCGAAGAATCTTAGGAGCGGTTTGAGAGGGAGAGGCATGGAGAATCCGCCACAGTAATGAGCTCTATGACGTCTACCAAGTTCTCAGACTCCATGTAAGATGATTAGTACGTGATAAACGTGTTTTTTGTTGTCTTTTGAGACCATATTTTTTTTTTACCTGCCCACGCCCTCACTATGCTGTCTCAACGCCCCTTAGTTTTCCTCAACGCTCCCTAGTTTTTTATGGGTCTTCTACCGCTCCCCCTGAAAGTCTCAAACGCCCACCTGGGTTACGTAACGCGGTAACGAAAGGCAGGCAGGCGTGGGCTAAGATGGGAGGATGATGTCAGGAAGGATGCAAGAGGACTTCTCCATGTCATAGATTGGAAGTCGACGTCAAAAATTTATTACTTAATAGTTTTGTATTTAATTCGAAGAACTCCATTTAATTTTTAAATATTTAATTTAAATCAAATTTAATCATTTTATCATTGATTTCTGTAAGTATTTTATATATATTTTTAAATTATTTATAGCTGTTTCGGCTTACAACTGTGGTTAGATCACTTTGAGATGACTTATCTATAGGCACCCGCCGAATTTCAATTTTTAAACTGCTTCAATGGTTAAACCGATTTACCTAGAAAATAATTGCGACAACAGTATTTCTATTTTGTGGACTTCTTTAAAATCTGTTTTCCTTAAAATGCAAATCAGTATTTTTCTACTTTTTAAAAAATACTCACAGAAGTAAAAAATTATTTTATAATGTAAACACTTCCTGCAATATTTTTAGATTTTCACGGCCAAAAGTATTTTCGTTATTGTGTTATGCCGTGTTGCGCTACCTCCTTCTTTAGCCAACGTTTCGGACAGCGTTACACACTAACAAGTCACCACTAACAAGTACACAATTACACATCTGCCCTGATGATGGACACTGTAACGCTGTCCGAAATGTTGGCTAAAGAAGGAGGTAGCGCAACACGGCATAACACCCCAAAAACAAATAACGAAAAAACTTCCTGCAATGGTTAAATATTAAAATATTTGACCCTCTCAGCACCTTTCCTTCCAGGGATGATTTTATTCCTCGTTTTACCGAGGAAAAATTTGCAATTTCAAGATAATTTAACCAATTTAATACAATTTCCAATAAGAAAAACAACCTTGAATAAAGTATTAATTAATGGAAAAGCACATTTTTAAATAACAAGCCTTTAACGAACCCTTGCGTTTTTCTCGGTTTTAAAATGGCTACCTGTTAATGGAATTATTGTAAGTAGGGGATGAATAACAGGGGTCGCTTACTTACTATTCTTTTTCGTTTCTTTTCTACAGAGAGAAGAAAAAAATTATTAAAGAGACCGAACAGAGACCAAAGGGAATCTTAAAAGGACATGTTTATGGGAACTGCAGAAAACTGTAAGCGATATTTTTCGAAGAATTGTTATTGCGCTCTTATAAAGTAGGCTTTTTAAAATGATGTTTTATAGCAAACAAGTGATTTTAAAAATTTGACACCTATTAGAACCGTGGAGGGTTTTACGAGGCTTAAAGAAATGGTAAAGGAGAAATGGAAGAAATGGCTTTCGTCGTGTTTTTTGACTAGATTTGAATAGCCTTCTCCTTTTCTCCCTACTTCCTTTAGCCTCACAATAAACTTCAAATTTTATTTTTTTATGTGAATATCTCACAAGAGTCTCAGCTGTTCCAGTCGGGAGCCAGTGAGACTATGGCATCCTCAATTGGGATATGTTCTGTGGCTGAAGGTAAATTGGGGAGGGGAAGGAGATGGGGGAAAAGGAAGGTAGGGAGGTACATGGCTATTCAGATCTGGTAACCAAACACGGCTAAAGCCATTTCAAGCAACGTTTGGCGATATTAAGAGTATCTTCCACTCTGGAACTCCGCAAATGTACTATACATTATTTTAAATGAATTAATAGTGAAATAACCAAAATTAATCGAATAAAATTTATTTGCCCCCGCCGGGATTCGATCCCGCGACCTTCGGATTGCGAGTCAAAAGCCTTACCGCCAGACCACGCCAGCCGTCAAAAAAAATGGTGAGTCTCACTGGCTCCAGGCGGTTGGGACCCACATTAAAAAATAATCAAATCGATTTCTTGGAAGACTCCTTAACCAATCTACCCCTGAAATGTCATAAACCTAATTTTTTTCTAGGAATGAGTACAGATTGGGAAATTTTCGATATATTTTCATGACTGTTTTCCATTCGTAATCCAAATACAAAAGCAGATTATTTTTTTATCTTTGAAAGACTTTGGACAGATTGAAGATTCTTTATTATATAAAGCAGTGGTTTTCAACCTATGGGACACGTATCCCTTGGGGTAGGCGAAGCAAAAATGAGGGTATGCAATAACGTGGCACGTATGTAGGTTTTAAAACTTAGTTCTACCCACATGGAATTGAGCCAAACTTTGCTCTGCAAAGCAAGCTCAAGGGTCACATCGACTGTATGTTAACATCGTACGATTGATTATATATTCTATATTTTATTTTATATATTCACGAAATCGGGCTTTTATTTTAACTACCATGCTGAATTTTTTCTAACACCAGCTCGTAGAGAAATGGAGCTGGCAGCACGGTATCGCTTCGACACACGTAAGAAAACACTTACCAATATCATTTGCTCATCTGCCCTGATGATGGACATTGTAACGCTGTCCGAAACGTTGGCTAAAGAAGGAGGTAGTGAAACACGGCATAACACCCCAAAAATAATAACAAAAATATTTAGTATATTTGCGGCATATTCCTGATTGGAAGATAGTCTCAGAATCGCCCTGGTGTAGACCACCTTTCAGAATTGAAACGTTGCTTGAAATGGCTTTAGCCGTGTTTGGTGACCAGATCTAAATAGCCAGGTTCTTCCCACCTTCCTCTTTCCCATTTATTTCCCCCCCCCCCCACTACCTTCAGCCTCACAATAACCCCAATTGGGGATGCCGTAGTCTCACTGGCTCCAGACGGGAGCAGTTGGGACTCTAGCTCGGTATTCATTTAAAAAAAAAACCTAGGTTTTTTTCGCCACACTTTTCGAAACTTTATATCACTTTCAAAAGTGTGTTGATTTGTCACTGTGTTGAGTTGTCCGGTTACCAGTTTAGCCTAATTAATCGGTGTTAATAATTTTATTATTTTATACGTTACCACGTTTTTCACGTGTCTTCAAATTTCCTTGTTGGCGTTGTTAGTCCGAGGTTTATGGTCGGCAGCAGGGATGTACAGTGTTAAGGTGGTTCCTCGCAGCCCTGGGGGTGGTAATGTATGCGGAAGTTTAATAACCACTGGTTGGCATCCCTTAACTCCACCGTACCATTTAAATAAGGTAACACACTGCAAACTACATACTTTTAACCAGTTTCTATTTTATCCTAATTTATTTTTGGGGTTTTGTGCCGTGTTGCGCTTCGTCATTATTTTGCCAACTCTTCAATGTATTAATGATCAGGGCAGATGTGCTGATTAATGCGAAATGTGTGTTTAAGTAGGTAGAGGCAAAGATGCGTTGCGGCGTTTTAGGTGCGGAATTTCAGTAAAATTAGTGAAAATTAATATGGGTTTTTTGCGTTTAGTTTTGGTGTAGCCATCAAGTTGGATAAAGAAGAAAAAACATTGGCTAAAGAAAGAGGAAGCTGTTTCATTAGAAAACGGTATCGTACCGTGTTATTAGAAATTATTAGATTTTGACAAATATGCTTAAATTCCATTGCTAGCGCAAAAAGGATTATTTTGTTGTGTTTTCAGTTCATTGATGGTCGACTTAGAAAATGACCGCTCCACCACAAGGGTTGGGATATTAAATAGTAGGTTTACGTACATAAAATACGGGAATGAATAAAATTTAACTTCTAATATCTAAAACTATTAAATCTATTCAAAAACTACTATAATATCATTTACTACCTACTTACTAAAATTTGGACTTCACAACATTGTGAAATAATCTACGATAAACTGCAAGACTTTTAGTCTCCTTAACATTTACAGGGAGTTAATTAAACTTTTTAAAACCTTTATAATAAATATTGGTTTGTGTTCCCGATAAATTTGTTTCAGGGAGCCTAAAATCGTTTTAGTTTCTCGAAGGATAACAATGAACTGTTCTATTAATTCTATCATTATTAAACATGTAATCTGAACACATTTTATTTTTTAACTTATCATTAAACACTGGGATATTGTAGACTTATCTTTGCCACACATTTAAGATATTAAGATAGTAAGCGCTGCCCCTTTTCTGAATTATTTCCATTCTTTTAATTTATGCTTTATTGCGCAGAAAGTTAACAATTGTGCAGTGATTTGGGTAGGATGCTATAGTGGTATTGTAGACCCATTTCCTTGATTTAATGTCTAATTATCCCTTTATCCTTAAAAAAAATAACCTTTTTTGGACCCCCCGAGGAAGACATGGCACTTAGGGGATGAAATCCCGATCTCGCGGGATCTCAATCTCGCAAGATCTCATCAATCCCGAAGCATTATATGACGAGATCCCGTTCGAGACCGATGGGATTGGGCGGCAGTAGTCAGCGACACTACACACATCCACTCGGGGCGCGAGTGCTGCGCTGACTGACTGACGGTCGGGCGGGAGTGTCGATCGAAGAAAGAAAACTATCCCGACTATTTACGAATGTTAGCGACGGATGACGAGCGGGTCAGATAATATAAAGCTGTCTCGAGTGAATGAGAAAAATATTATTATTACCTAATTGTTTTATTTGTGCAGTTATGGTCATTATTTTTTCTTAAATTATGCATTTTTTATTTTTTATGTGAGTTAAAGAAAGATAATTTTTGGGTTTTTAACGAGATCCCGAAAATTCCGAGATCTCGCGAGATTGTAATTTCTAATCTCGCGAGATCTCGAATTTGCGGTCTTGAGTCGAGATTGAATTCCCCAACGGCACGATCGAGTAAATCAGTTACTTGAGTCGGACCATGTCAAAAGTCAGAAAAATAGAAGAGTATGTATGAGACGATGTATGAATTAGAGTAAGACAAATAGTGTGTGCCAAGATCGAGTTGTTTGGCGGTCCGTCCTCTCTGGCTACCCCTGCGGGGAAATGGCGTGATGGTTAGATAGTAAGATAAATCATAACGATTTGAATTCAAAGACAGGGGAGTGCCGGTCGGCCATGATCACCCAAAACCAAAAACATCACCGAAGAACTGGTGAGCTCTATCCTGACCATATCTCCTGATTGATGCAACTCTCTCTCTTTCTAAGCTCACGACCAATAAAAATGTATGTCGGTGTTGCTCTCTTTTGAAGGCTAAATACTTAACATTCAGTACTTGACGCAAAACATTTTTTGGGGTTGAATGTTTAACTTTTAGTAAATTCATTTCGTAACAAGGCGCAATACGGCATAATAACCCAAAAATAAATCCGATTAATTCTTCTTGTCGTGAAAATCTCAAATCCTATAATTTGTGTGTTCTGCAGTGTTACACCATCTCCATAACAATAATAACATATTACCTTACGAACCCGCTAGTGAAAGCTGGTGGATTTCTCATACAGATTATTACTATCTCGGGGCGGGCATATTAGTATTCTCACGTGCAGATTTGTACCGCTTAACGTCTGCGCACGTGCAAGGTTGTTGCAGAAGAAAGATACTGTATGCAAATCTACAATTTGAAAGATAAATTGATTTCAATGAATCCCCTGAGATATTTTGTGGAGTTTAAAGTCAGGTCTCTTTATCAAATTTATGGCTCGATAACTTATTGTGAACAATATTGAGTTGTGGATTCATTTCCTCTCTTACGTCAAGTTAGTGGTCGCTACGTTTGGTGACTTAGCAGGGGTGCCCGGGCTCATGGGGTGAGGTTTGTCCTGACGGCCGATACGTCTGCCCACCGGCCGTGTGGCTGGCAGGATAGAGAGAGATTGGTTGAGGGAGGTCTTTTATCCTCTCCAGCCGGAATCTCCCGACACATCGCCTTGCACCGCAGTTGGAGGTATGGATTCGTACGTTCGACACTCCTGGACATACTGACCTCCAGGATCCGACCCACCTCTCACACTTATTTCCTTCTCAGAAATTCCTCTCCTTCCTTTCCTTATAAAAACTCTCCACACAGGACACCCTGCGGAAAATAATTCCTCTCAAGGCCGATGTCATCTTTAGGGTTACTGTATGGAGTGAATTGTGTCTTTTTAGGAAAGGAGGAGAGAAAGTTATGAAAAGAAAAAAGGGAGGAGGGGTCATAAGAAAACATTGATGATTGCATTGCATTGATGCGTCATAAGCCGAACGCTTAGGCCGATCATGCCTCTCTATCGCTTGTTTCGTGCTCTCGCTCGCACGCTCGGCTCAGGCGGAACGTGACAATGAGTCAAGCTTTTTCGTGCGTGCAGCCGGCGTTCATCGATTTATAAGACGTTATCACGTCAAAATAATAATTGAAGACGACAGATTACAACCGGTTGTTTACCAACATAATATTTGACCGAATGGCAGGAAATTGAAAATAATACCGGTAAATTTGCAAGTCCTAATTCAAAATTATTTAACAGTAAACCCAGAGGATCCAACATAATATATACAGTCTGCATAAATAATTCCCTGAAAGTCTAAGGAGCGGGACAGGCCTTTGCATAATCTGCCCGACGATTTGGAAACTGCGAAACCCGACATTATCACAGCGGTACGTGGTACCTACCTTCAGTGAGTGGCGGGCTCTAAGTCTAGGTGTTGTGAGGTGGTAATTATTATTTGCTATGCTGATTGGGGATCACGAGGTTGATTACGAGCTGGAGGGTTAAGAATTCAGTGGAGGAAGAGAGTTCGATTCCCATTCCCAGTATTTTGTATCAAATATTTTTTTAAGGGGGTATTCTAGTCTAGAAAAAAAAACAATATTTTTTTTCTTCATATTTCCAAAGCCTAAATATTGAAAAATATCTCATTAAAAGGATTTTTCAAAATTATTTTAAAACTTATAACCATTTTAATATCACGGTTTACACCGAAATCTAACCAAAATCTAAATAGAACAAAATTTTAAACCCATTTTTCTCCAGACCACTTTTTTCAGGACGGTTGACATGATATCTCAAGTTCTACTTAAACCAATTTACTTAAAATTTGGTGTGAGCCTTCTCTATACATTCTTCTATGGCGGGAACTAGAATTATAACAAAATTTCAATTCTTACTATTTTTGAAAAATTTTAAAGTCAAAAAAACTGGTACAAAAACGTGTTTTTTTATTTCAGACAGCTGCCATTTTGCGAAAAAAAAAAAGTTTACTTTTCCTTAGTTTGGGTCATAGCCGCATTTGTTTGGATTAAATTTTTTTTTTTTTTTAATTACTGGGAGGGTTGCAATCGTGTCAACCAGGGCGTGCCATTTTTTTGAGACCCCCCACTTCAACACCCTGTAGCTTTTTTAATTTTTTCGTTCGACTTTTTTTTAATAGATTCTTTAATGTTTATTAAATATTTGACAAAACAATAGTTGGTACAAATATTATTGTTTTTTTTTTGTTGAACCTAAAAAAACACCTACAATTCATGCTTCTAGACTAGAATACCCCCGTACTTAAATTTGTCACACAAGTAGTTCTGTGTACAGTAGACCTCGCGTCGAAAAGAGTACATTTTCTCTTATTGCAAAATCTATACCAATCTGTACTAATATTATAAATGAGAAACTGCTCGAGTTTGTTTGTTACGCTTTCATGCATAAAATAATAAAAAGATTTAAAGATTCTTTCACCAATAGAAAGCTAAATTATATGCGAGGACTATAGGCTGTTTATAATGGTAAGCTCTGGCGTTATGAAATTATAAATATTATATTTGTTGTACGTTTTCTGTCGCTAACAAAATCAAGTTATTGCTAACGTCAGAAGACAAATCGTTGCCGTAGAAACGATGTTGATATATTTGCGGGAAATCGTAGTTAATATCTACATAAATAAAAATAAATCTTCGAAATGTTTGTATGCGCATAACTTCCAAGGGGCAGCGGAAAGGGGGGGGGGAGAGGGGATAATTTGATAAGTGCAAGCGCTACAGATATTTCCCCCTAATACCATGAGAGCAAAACCGCGGGTAAAAGCTGGTAAAATCATAATTTCAACTAATCAATCCAAAGATCTGTAGGTAGGTACTTAAATACCTACCCAATCCACCCACACTGGGTAGGTACTTAAATACCTACCCAATCTACCCATAAATGATTTTTTCTTTAATCTTTGCTGAACTATTTACCCGTCGTGTATCAATAACTGATTCTATTTTCACAGCAACTTAGTACTATTTTCAAAATGATGTTTTATTATTACCGTGACGATCCACGATTACGGGACAGTGACGGAATAAAAAATCAAAAAACGTGTGAGGGAGATGTATGATTGTTTACTTTGGGGGGGGGGGGGGGTGCGGACAAAGTTCACCAATTGAATCATTTTTGACTGTTATTATTTAGTGTGGAAGAAAGAGCTGCAGAATTATACGTTTAAAAACAAAACGAAAATCATCAGTGCATTGACGTTTGACCTTTTTTAATTTTTGGAATTCACTCACACCTAAATATTATCCTTGTAATATTCTATACTTTCGAAATTATCGTCACCGCTAATACTATTATAGTAAGTTAAGACGGCCACCATCTTGAACCGGAACCGGAACGTAACAAATAAATTTAGAGAGAGAGAGATGATATGAACAATGGACCTGTTAAAATAGGTCTCCAATACACCAATTATAAGGTAAAAATCAAAAACCACTTCATAGAAAACAAAATTAGAAGGACCTTTACGGAAATTTCGTTTAAAATAAGACATTATTTTAATGACAGCAAGTTCATATTGAACTAGGTACATATAATTTAATAAAAACAGATTAAATTAAAAGTACCCGACTACAAAGTAAATTAAAAACTCTTGTTATTAAACAAAATACAAAACGGTAGTGAAATGGAAATCAGAATTTTTCTGAAAAAGTCGGAAAAAAGGATTTAATCAGAACTTCGTCCATGCTGTCTTCAGTCTTTGTTATACGGGGTGTTTGCTCTCCTTTTATGATGGAGATCTGCTCCTATTATAAATAGAGTGTATTTGGTAAACACTCCGCAATCTTCAAAGGGTGGTGTTATTGAGAATCTGGGTTCAATGCCTTTTAAATTGAAATTGGGGAATAAAAACTGGACAACCTTAAAATATTTGTCGTAAAGAGAAGAATTTGAAATCTGAGGAGTGGGAAATGTTGCACAAAAAAAACTTATTTTAATTGCCATGTAATAAAACACCAACAAAAAATAAAATAAAATGATTTAGAGCTTTGCGAGAATTGAAAAAACATTAAAAACAAAAACAAAGGGTTGAGTATTGGCAGAAATATTGTTTTAAACAAACGATATTTTTTCATCCCCCGAAAGTGAATTTAGTGTTGCTATCAAGACCCCATTACGCACACAGATAAATCACTCAGGAAACTCATTTTTTCACCACATTCGCTCCCGGGCCGCGGGCCGCGGGGCAGTGGATATTCCACCAACCGACCGACCCTACTTCTCGTGAGAAATGTTTGTCTGGGAATGGAAGGACGGGCAGAGAGTCAAATAATTTGTCTTCAGAAAACCTGCCAAAAAAGATACCGGGGTAAAAAGATACCCCCGGGCAAAAATTTGAATGGCTGATACTTATACTTATTGCATTGATATAGAAAATACTAGGTTACATAATTTAATACTGTTTACCTTTTTTAATTATTTAGGTTCTTACTCTGATAATGCGATAACTGTATGTATTATTTCTCATGACACTAAAAACCTTGCATGATCTTATATAACAGCATTATTGTCCCTCTTTACAATCAATCGCTCATACAAGTATCCCTTCGTACACGGAGATACAAGCGATTCGAGTTTGATGAGCGTAGTACCCGCCATACTATTTTACTAGAGTTCGTCCACGATGCTACGCGTCGACGTCAGTTGCACGCTACCAACAGTTCAGGTAACGCACTATGCTAGTTGCATTCTTATTAACTACTTTCCTTTAGGCGTTTGACAAAAATGGCGATCGATCTTGAATGGAACGTATTTTTTTTTCTCGAAATGGAAAAAAATGCATTTTCAAAACTATTTTCTCAATTTATATGATAAATTGTATTTAA
The DNA here is from genome assembly GCA_936435175.1 of Glyphotaelius pellucidus. Lineage (NCBI taxonomy): Eukaryota > Metazoa > Arthropoda > Insecta > Trichoptera > Limnephilidae > Glyphotaelius > Glyphotaelius pellucidus. The sequence goes on along the minus strand of OW386555.1, from coordinate 22,547,410 downwards.
AACATAGGCCATTAAACGGTTCAAATTTTCACGATTTTACATACAACTTTGGCAATAATTATTTTTGTTTTAATGATAATTATTAAAAAAAATATTTTACCTTACCTGTCACGTTCAGAACATGAAATATAGAATAGTTAAAAATAATTAATTATTATTTTTTTAATTATTAAATATCAGATTTCAAAAAACTCCAATTCGTCGTGTGCAAGTAAAATTGTAATGCTTTTTGAGGTATTTTATTTTATATTTCATTTCATTTATATTATTTTAATCTGATCGAGACTATTTTTTCATAATTATTATTAGATAACAAATTTTTTTCTAAATTGCCTTTAAAATAGACAAAAAAACAAAAACTTTAATGGCGTATAATTTGTATTTTAAACCATAAATAAGTAAACAATATTTGCAAAATATAAATTTTCTTAAATGTTCCGTTTGGTTTGGTATTTTGAACTCAAATCTAAAATTAGGTTTAGTAAGAAAAAAACCACGCAGCCGTTCGCCTCAATCTTCATCGATAAAACTTGTTGTGTTGGGTAGGTACAAGAATTATTTTAATATGTACAACCCCAATTTTTATATATTGTTATATAATATAAGCATTTAGGTACCTATTAGACTAAGGCAGCGTTTCGAAAAAGTAATTCAATACTTTATCATACTTTTTTTATATTATAGGAATTACATAAAACAATAAATAAATAGGAAAATGATAGTAAACCATTAATAAAAACAATGATCTGGTTCTCCAGAGATACAGGCATCTGTATTTCCTATTTTATTTAAACCAAGCTTGTTCAAGGCCCACCATTACAATTCCCATCTTTGATTCGCATCATAACAATATGGTCAAGGGTGACCTTGTGAGGTGTTTCGTAAAAAAACTTCATTTTCATCCCTTTTGTGGAACTGGGTTTCAGTCAATGTTTAAAGTCTAGTCAATTGATGAGTATCTACTTGACACACTAGGCTTAACCTTTAAGTACCGAGGTGCCGTTTTAGTTACACAAGTACCGACGTGAGGTCTGCCAGACCACCATAGTATTAATATAAAAAAATGAATGTATTTTTTAGTATTTTTCTAAAAACATTGCTTCTAAATATTGTTTAAATATATTTAATTGCTTACGCCAAATAAAATATAAAGATTGACGCATTTATCAATACTTATAAGCATTTTAATCACAGACGTTTGGAATAAAAAATTGACTTTTACGTTGATCTCAATAAATATTAAATAAACCGTTTTTTTTCTCAAAAATATTTAATACATATTATTCTTAAGATTAAATAACTAGGTCAACTATGAAAACAAAGAAAACATAAATAATTATCAGTTTTATGAAAAACCACAAAGCATCAAGTTGTAGGAACTATCAAATATTACAAACAGTCATTACACACAGGTTTGCTGCATTGAAAACACACATGTTTGGTGGAAGCGTCACATTTATAAGCATTCTTGCAGTTTTGAGGGACAGATACGACAGAGTTTTCTAGGTTGATAACCCTCCATTTAATTTTTTCCCTTACGTCTTCCGGCGCATCTGACCCAAGAACTCTTTTTATCGATGAGCGCAATTCCCTTGGAATGAGGGCATGTTTCATATTTATTCACAGAGACTGAAACACTGTTATTTTCAATTGAGGTTGCTCGTTTCATATCCGAAGATTCTGGCTGTTCATTGAAAAATTTGACTAAAAATAAAAGAGTAAACCCATGTAATCTGAAATAAGTCGTAGCCAAAAAAAGTTACATAAGTACCGACGTGTGGTCTGACAGACCACTCGCTATCTTATAACAGTCGTAACTTACCTAAATCGCACGCTCCGATACTGCCATTCTCCACGAACGCTGTTGGGCAATTATTCGAGGGGTAAAGAGAAGTATACGGTAATAATACTATGCTAACAAAGGTAACTAGACTTTTCGAAAGCTCGAGGTGTCTGTCAGACTACCATTGGTACTTAAGATAACTGTATCGAGGACACAATTCATAAACAATTTTTTTAGCAAACTCGTTAGTTTCTTGCCTGTACATCAATGATATTGACTTTTTTTAATGTAACAAATTCGATGTTTAAAACGGTTCCATGGCAACCGCGAATAAATTCAACTCAACATCTCTTTGAAAACTGATTAAAAGCTACATTTTTTAAATAGCCCATAACCCTAACGTAACGTAACCTATTAAACCATTTTTTTATAATTTTTTTCATCACTTTTAATGACTTTTCTGAGGTGCTGGTTTGGTGAGGTGTTGGTTTCGTTCTGAATTGTCCGGTCACCGTTTGAAACATATTTTCTTAAACAATTTTTTTAAATCAAGATATTATTTCTGGTCCATTAAGTAACTATTTTTTTTTCGATCCAATTGTAAACCACTCGAATGCCAAAAATTATTTTTCGCAATCCATTGCTTATTACTAGTTGTGTAAAAAATTGTAAACTTTATTTACCCAGTGTTAAAAGAGCGTAAAAAAAGAAAATTAAAAAAAAAAGATTTCTTCAGTATTTTCGTAGCGTTTGATCAGTTTTTATTAGTAAAGGAGCAACGCTAGACGTCTTTTTTGACGTGATAACGTCTTATAAATCCATGAATGCCGGCTGCACTCACGAAAAAGCATGACTCATAGTCACGTTTCACCTGGGCCGAGCGTGCAAGCGATAGCACGGAAAAAACGTTCGGCCTAAACATACGGCTTTTGACGTATCTATCTCTCTTCCACTCCATCGTTATTATATATTGTTGTCACGAAAAATCATCGTCCGTAAACCGACTTTACAGATAACCAATTTTTTTAAACCCAAACGTTGGTACAAATGTATTTTCTATGATCACAAAAGCCTTGTAAGATTTAAATATTTGTTTTATATCAATGGCTTCTGAGAAAATAATATATTTTTAAGATGTATTACAGACCTCATTCCCTGAACAAATTTGGAAAAGATTGCCTTTTGCCCCGGGCAAGGAGCTAATGCTTATCGATACGTTTACGATTAAAGGTTGTGTCAAGTAAGTAAATAGCCCTTAAGGTAAGGGAGCAGCTTTGGGAAGGGTTGTATGTTAAGTAACGAATTTAAATTCAATGTCATCGAGATATTTATTTTTATTTAAAAATAGCTGAAATCCCCGGCGTTGATCGGGCTTAGAACAAAGTTTTTACGAAATTGGACACACACATTGATCTTTCTCTTATGTTGAAGGCCAAGTACACGAAATTTCATCAATTTTAGAATAAAACTGCAGATTTGTATAAATAATCCAAACTCTGCCCACCCGCCACGGACAATCTCCTATAAACAATAAGAATTTTTACAAATAATTTTATATACGGTAAAGTGTAAAAGTGTAAAATATTATTTTATTTTATTTTTTATTTTTGGGTAAAATTGTAATAATCAATTTACTCAAATTGTAATATTTTATTAAATGAAGATAATATTAGAAAAATTCAATCAAAAATCTGGAAACAGAAAAATCAGAAAAAGATATTTGCACTTCTGGGACTTGTTTGGTGGCCAGATCTGAATAGCCGGGCACCTCCCCACCTTCCTCTACCCATTTCCTTTCCCATACAACTACCTTCATTAACTAACTAACTAACTAACTAACCATCACGCCGTTTCCCGGCAGGGCTAGGCAGAGAGGACGGACCGCCAAACAACTCGATCTTAGCATACACTCCTTGCTTCGTTCACATTCATACACAGTCTCATACATGCTCTTCTGTTATTCTGATTCTTGACATCACCCGACTCAAGTATCTGATTCACTTGCTCGTGCCATGTCTTCCTCGGGCGTCCCCGACTTCATCTACCATTCACATTTGCGTCATATATTCTCCTTACACTCCTTTCCTCATTCATTCGCTCTACTTGCCCAAACCATCTGAGCGTCCCTTTCTTAATCTTATTCATTACGCTTACATCAGCCTTGCAGTCTTTGCGGATCTCCACATTTCTCACACGATCATCCATGGTTTTACCACACATACGTCTCAGGGATCTCATTTCTACAGCATTCAGTCTACTTTCATCCTTTCTCTGCCAGTTCCATGCCTCACTGCCATACATCAGGGGAGGTACCAGCACTCCATTATGGACGGCTAGCTTCGCTTCTTTTGACATTTTTTTGTTGCTGCCAACGGCGTTCAGTCCTCCATTAATGGAGTTACCGGCATTTACCCTTCTTTCGATATCTCTACCAGTCTTCCCATCTCTCGTAAACATACTTCCCAAATACACAAAATCATCCACCTGCTCCAAGTATTCGTCATTCACAACTATGTTGCACATTGTTTTCGTACTCTCTCTTTCAAATACCATCACTTTAGACTTACTTACATTCATCATTAACTCATTCTTCATACATATATCGTTCATCCTAGACACGAGCGACTGTAGATCTTCCATACTGTTAGAAATCAGCACCGCATCATCAGCAAACAACAGGCAACAAACTTCTAGATCACTCAATCACTCAATCACTCAACTACCTTCACCCTCACAACATATCCCAATAGAGGATGCCAAAGTTTCATTGGCCCCAGAGGTTGGGAGAAGTTGTGCGATATTCACATTAAAAATATGTAAGAATAATAAAAACAGAAAAATAAGTTTTTCATTCAGGATTGTTAAAGTAGTTTGACATAATTTTTCAATTTAATATGAAATTCAGGTTTATTTTCAATAATTTTTAGATAAAAGAAAGTTCTTAAGTTAGTTATTCCCAGATAGAGGCAGATATTTTGAATACATTAAGTTTAGGTGTTTAAATTTGGAAATTTAATATTATCATTAAAGATTGCGGATACATTAAGGTGTAAGTTATTTAGGTTCTAGATAACGCAAAGAATTTTGCATTTAAAATTTTTGGGACTTATTTCGTTTGAAATCCACTTTTTTGGGATAAATTATGGAAGATTAAATATTTTTTTTAATTTGTCTTGTGTGCACATAATTATGGGAATAATCTGTCTGTTTTAATAGAATTTTTAGTGGGTAAATTATAAAACTTTTGTGAAAGTATCTTATTTAAAAATGTAAAAAAAAAAATTTTGGAAACCACCTACTTACGTAAAATAATTTAATTTCCTCCTTCTTACAACAAACTTCTCTTCAAGACCCAGTTTTACCTCAATAAAATAACCTACATTCTGCTGATAATATAATAACCTCCATTCAGCACACCCAAAAATGACGGTAACTCACCCCTTTTGTGACGTTTGTTAAATAAACCTTATATCATCGACTTGAAGACAGCTCTATTTACTGTGGTCCAAACCATAGCTTATTATATCATAGATATCCAAATTAATAGACTTTCCCAATCATTAAATCTGGTTACCATTTCGACAAGCTGGAGGAACAACCAGTGATCATACATTTGGCACCAGCAGGGTTCGAGAACGCTTTAAATGAACTACGACATCAGTCGTGCATTGACCACCAAAGAGCGCAAATTGAAGTGACCAGACCCTGCGCAGAAAAGTAAGTAAGGCAAAGGTTTGCAGCGCAGTCCATTGGGGACTTTTCTGCGCTGAATTCTATTGTTTGTTTTTAAATTCCGCTAAAATTGGGCGAGGTCGTTAAATATATCAATTTGTAAAAGTGACCAACTAAATACTATAACAAAGTATTCAATTTTGGATCAAATTTTCGCTTTTGCTTACCCGAGTTGGGATTTGTTTTTTAAGCGGTCAGCAATTTGGGCGCTTTTGTAAAAAGGCCCAGTAATTCGCAGATAAGCAGATTTTTATTTCCGGGGACTGAATACTGACCTTGCACTGCCAGTTACTTGTACGCTGTCAGATTCATTTATTGACAAATAACTGAAAGACGGGCGGTAACGTCGCTTCCCGCGATCCGCGCAATTTAGTTTGTTCCCCTTTCCCTGATTGGCTGGTCTACTAATTTGAATTTCTATAATATATTGTACTAAGAAACAAAGAAACTATTAATTTACAGGAACAGCTTTCCACGGTGTACCTAAAAATACATTGTTTAAGTCATTGTTTAAGTCCATTGAAATTTAAGGTATTTTCCGCCCTTCGAAATCCCAACTCCTGCTTTTTCTCACATCCTTCAGCCTTATGATATGGCTTGATTAAGGATGCCCTAGTCTCACTATCTCCAGAGAGTCGTAGAGTAGTTGGGACTCTTGTGAAGTGGTTAGAAAAATTGCTCGAGCCATGTGACCTGATCTGAATTAATTATACCTACCAAAATATATTTTCCCTTCTTCCATCACTTTTTTCACTTCTTCCATCATAAAATTACTTACAAATAAATGGATATGAAAAAACTCCACTGGCTCCGGCAGATGCGGTATTAGGTACGTGCATTTCAAATAATGCAGGATTTTCTGCATATTTTCTACCTCTAAGAAGCACAAACAAAATTCCATATGTTATTATTTCTACTTTAGGGTGACTTGAAATATACCCCAGTTGTAGCATAATCATAAACAATCTCTGGGTACACAGTTTATTTTATTACCGCGATCTTAATCGGCCGTCTTATAAGTTGAGGCAAACTTGATGCAAAGTAAACAAAGCCCGCTTAAACCTAGCTTAAGGGTTTAACATGATCACGGATTTTCCGAGGCTTGTTTAAGAAATTAAATCCTCAATATATTATTTGATGCGGTGAATTTGTATTGAGAAATATACTGCACTTATTTATGTATTTTTATTTGGTCGTAACTTGTTTTTTTTATCACTTGTTGATAAACATTTGTTCATTCTGCTACTGAGTCCAAAGCCACCTCTGGTCCTCCTCCTGGATAGCTCCTGGATATCAAGAAAAAAAAAACTAAAATAGACGTCAAGTTGGATGGTGCTTCGAATAATCTAAAAGCACTGCCTATTAAACAGACGGTAGAGATTTTCCGCAAGAGAACGGGTTGTTTTGATAAGTTACTGGTGTAATCAACACCTCCCCAAGACACAATACGGTCTCCTATAGTAAATATTTGAAAAAACGTTCCAGTAAAATATTCAGATAAAATGAAAATTATTTTTTTATTATTTATATTTATATTAATTAAAAAAATTTATTTGAAATTATTTAAATTAAAATGAATAATAAATAGAATAAGAAGCAAAGCGTATTGTATACTCCTGAGAGAGATGGCACGATTAAGTGAACCGCATACTTGCTTTGGGTTTTATCACCAGTAGTGATAAGCACCTGGAAATATTCCCCGACGTCTTTTTAATTCCGAAAATACGAGAATTTATTTGTTTTATTAAGAAAGTAATCTTACGTGGTGTTGCCTCCTAAATGTAAATTATTGTTTGTAACGACAATCAAATTGGTTTTTTGATATGTAAAAAAATGATGCGGTCACGAGCTTGCAAAGTGGTTGAATGTATGAAATTGTGTCTCGTGACGTCACAGGCAGTACAATTCATAATTCTAATGGCAGTGCTGCAGTACTTTATTTGTAAATAATATGAAATTTTGCTGCATGAGATCATGACCTCATTGGTGAGTCTTGGAATTTCACCATTCAGATGAAACTTTCCGCAATATTCCCATATAGAAGTGTCAATCTTACCAAATTAACACATCCATATGTGTCACGGGAGTTAAATGAGAAGATAAATTAATTGTTAATAGATATTTACTTTATTTTAAAATGTTTAAGATTACAATGACGTGACACAAATTATATTCTGAAAGTGCGAAAGGGATTAGCAAGAGCAGCTGACATCCAGGAAGTTCAAAACAGAATAATTTGTTACCAGAGTTCGCCTGTGTTCGGCGTTGCAAAACGCCACATTGTTAGTGTAAAAAAACATTAAACAAATCACCAAGTGGCTTGCCAATACCTTGTTATACTAAAAAATAAATTTCCAGGAATTCACCCATCACTAGTCGCAGGATGGACAGAAAATCATGGAGTAGAGTTAATTAATTGAAACAAGAAATATGTGTCAAATCAGTGTATCGTTCCTTCCTTGGAAAATGGGGAGAAATATAAACAGAACAAATTGTATTTTAAGGATTTCGATCTGTTTTATTAACTTATAGTTTTTCATGCGTACATATAAAACAAGGTAAGTTTTTCGTCGATATTAATATTAAAAACTTGACACATTTAGCACCTTAGTTTGATATTAAAATATTGTATTTTCCAAACTATTGACGCCATAGAAAATAGAAACAAAGGAGATTGGCCATGAGCCATTATCCATCAACATAGTTCAACCATTTTGTTTTGAAGAGTTTTATTCAGAACTAACATTCTTAACATAATTTTATTTATTTGCTACAGGTTTCGACACATCCGTGTCATTCGCTGGCGTTCTTAAAAATAACTTAAAAATTAGAGAAATCATTAGGTATTATTGGGTGAGGGTAGTGGGAGTGAGAGATGTGGGGACCAGATGGTTGAGAGGGAGGGGGGGGGGGGAGTGGGAGAACTGTGGCACGAGTCAAAATAACAAGGAAACATGGTCAACAAAGGAGACTTACAGGGTGCTATTATAATGTTTATTAAATTAATTTATGATTATATCTGATAATTCTATGGTGCACAAATTAAAATACTAAAATAAAACTATTTGAATATTAAAACTTCGTTTTTTCCTTTATTGCTATGGCGCGTTTCTAACAAATGATGAGCAAACTCAGAATAGGTGTTATTTCCAAACAGAGTTCATGTTCCCTGATTCTATTTTTAATATTTCTAGTGGTCGTATCTACATTTTTGCATCGTATTAATAACTTGAGTAATAAAATCTTATCAATTCTGTTGATTAATTTAGTAAACAAAATAAAAGCACCCTGTAAGTCACCTTTGTTGAACATGTTTCCTTGTTACGTTGACTCATCCCACCGTTTAACCCCCCAAATCATCACTCCCACCACCCTCACTTAATAATATCTCATCATTTCTGAACTTGTGCAATTGAAGTCCAGGGAACGACAAGAACATGTCGAAACTGGTAGCAAATAAATATAATGTACTCATGAATTAAACTCTTCAAAACAAAAGGCATAGAATTTGTTACGAAGTCAATGCCCAAGAAATGCAAAAGATAGTTCAACCATTTTACAGCATATTGCATCTAAATTACGAATGTTTCTGCCGTCACACCAAATGCATAACTTTCATTGGCTCTGCCGCTTTGATAATTCGTGTTCAGTTTGGTCGTACGCGGCACACATCTCCCTTTGTTTTTTTTATTATCTATGATCTCCGCACACAGCAACACGATTGGTTGAGCAATAACCAGAGTGATGATGTGATGACTCTGATGATGAAATCCACCAGAGATGAAGAGATGTCACCAGCTCCCGATGTCTGCTGTAGTTCCGCTAGACTTCCTGGAAAAAAAATGTAATGAATTATTGTTTATCTGTTTTAATGATATTCTGTGTGTGTACTTCTTCAGTGAAAGGTTAATATTTAAAATCCGATCTGCAGTAATAGTTAACAAATTACTAGAATTATGTCGAAGGTTGTCATCTTCCGGGATAACATTTTCCACCTAAAACTTGAAAATATACTTTGAATTTTTGCTACAAGATTTCAAAAGTACCCCCTGGTGTTGATTAGAATTTTTTACTTGGTATACAGATTCTAATCCGATTAATTGACGGGGTTCTTCAAAATATATTATTCATCTTATTTAAATCTTTTATACATATAAATATGAAAATATGTTTGCTTCTGGGTTTGTGTACATGTGGGCGAGATGTTATGCGTTGCTCAACCATTCATCCGATAGCGATGAAACTTTGGGGATTTGAGGTGCCCATGCGCTCAATGGTTTCTGTATACAATAGTGAGTTCCGGCATCATGAAATTATGCAATGCTAACCATTTATCTGATTGCGATAAAACTTTGGAGATTTGATGTGGTTTCTAAAGTGAGTTTTTGCATTATGAAATTATGCGTTGCGACCGTTCATCCGATTGCAAAGAAACTTAGGGGATTTGTTGTATGCATGCCGGCGATGGTATATATATATACGTATATAACAGCAAGTTCTGGCGTCATGAAGGAAGACTGGGAAATGAATAAGCTAAGTTTTCCCCCCTAATACCAAAGCTAGTTATACATAAATATGCGATTTGTTTCACGTTCATGTCATAATCTTACCCATCTACATATTTCACAAATATCAGAGGTATCAAGTCTAGTAAACACTCAGCATCTCATAAGCCATGTTGAATTTATTACATGGTGACATTAAACAATGCAGAACTATTATTCTTCAAGACAAACATTTTTCGTTCGGAGATTTTTATATCACGAATGTGAATAAAGGGTTATAGGTAACTCATGATAAAATAACGTGGGGATTTACTCCAAGCTATTCCGAGAATTTTGCGGATGTACGTTTGCTGAATTTCAGCTTCGCATGTAGTCTTTTGAAAAAACTGCTCAGAAATATGGGGCCATTAAATTTTATGTAGTTTTCAATGGTAAAAGTACAAAGGGGTATCCCTAAAATACCTGTATTTTAGAACTATCTGAAACTATCCCTTGTTAAATCTACGTGCCATCCTTTCGTGAAGGCTGGAAATTAATAATTTTGCCAACATACGAGAAAGTACAAAAGGAAAATTTAAGGTACAAAAACATTTTTGGCCTCTGTAATAAAACTAAAAAAACGGGCACAGATTTTGCACCATTCTGATGTACAGAACTAATGTACCATTGAAAACTTCTCTTAGAAGAATATTTATTTATTTATACTATGATTTACAGATGTTCTTACTTACGTGAGAACTCTCTAGCTATAAAAAAACTACAATTAAATACAGATACTTACAATTAAAAAAACAAATACATCACAAATAAAAATACAGAATTATACACAAGCTCACTCAAGTAACACACTGCAATGAGTGGCAAAGGACAAAAGAAATACGCGTGAGATGCATAGAGACAATTGACACAATATAATTAGTTAGTATTTTTTTACAGCGCCAGAACTTTTTTTTGAATCCGTACAAATTATCGACGAAAATACATACTTCAGTACACTCTAAGATGGTCGTGTAGTCCACATTTGAAGGATAACATTCTAAATATATTTTTTAACTGATTCTACAATGTTTTCATATTTGCAGTAATGTGGAGAGTAATTGTAAGATTAGTGCATTAATTTCGATTCCTAATAGTTTAATGAAAACAAATAACTTTGTGCACATCACTATTTAATTAACAATATCAACATGTTTAATATAAATAATCTAATTGTATACCCGTTGTATGAGTGTGTAAAATTTTTAAACCTTTATTTATATCAAAAGAATGACCTGTTTCCAAAATGTGGTTGGCAAATTCTGAATAATAATTATTATTTAAACATTCCTAATAGTTGTTTACTATTTAATTTTTATAATTAGAGGTGTGTTAATATAAAACTGTGAAACTATAAAATTAAAAGATGGACTAAAGAACAAAAAAGTCAAAATTGCAAAAAAATATAACGTAAAATAATAAAACATACATAGGTTTTACACAATATACGAGTATATATATCATTGTTTTCAACCACAATTCATAACATTAGCCAATTATTCTTAATTTAAATATTTTTTTTCATTGCCGCACGAATAATTGTATTTTATTTTGTTTCATCTCATATTTATTCAAATTTATTTCAATGTATTATTTCATTTTATCTATTACTTAATCGTAAAATTGGGGCCCCACCACGGTTAAGAAGTTTAGGTGTTAGTGATTTGGACAGGAGGAAATGAATGAATTTCAGGGGGGCAATTGGTCCATTAAAAGAAATGTAAATTTTCTTAAGTTTCGTGATTTACTGGTGTTTTACAATCTTTTGAATTATTTATTTTTTTTATTTTTTATTTATAAATAAACGCCCTTTTTCGGGGCTTTTACATATATAGCATAGAAAAAACATTTTATTGTACATAACTGAACTGCCTCAATAACAATATTTTAAATTTATTCAAAGATAAATTGAAGATGTCCACTGACTTGGTATAATTGTTTCCCTCCATTAGTATTCTGGGCAAAGAGGAATACATATGATAGTTAGTCCCAGAATTTCTGCACTGAAATAAATCCTGACTTCTAGTATTACGAAGTGGAATTCGGAAGCTTATCAATTCAAGTAATACCGGACTATCAACTAAATCATTTAGAATTTTATATAAAAATAACAAGTCAGTGAAAATTCTTCTGTCTGACAATTTAAGCATATTCATATCGTTTAAAAGTGTGTTGTAGTTTAACATATTTGCTGAAATACCCATTTTAAAATTTAGAAAACGTAAGAATTTGTTTTGTATTCTTTCAACAGCTTGTACGTGCATATTATAATGAGGATTCCAGACAGGAGAATTGTACTCAAGTTGGCTTCTAACATAAGCAAAATATAACATTTTAATACACTTTCTATTGTTAAAGTTTCTAGTTAGCCTAGTTATAAACCCCAACATTTTTAAGCCCTTATTACAGATTTCTGTTATGTGGTTAACAAATGAAAGATTTGATTGAAAAGTGATGCCCAAGTCTTTAATTTGCATTAATGTCTGAAGAGCATTGTTATCAATGTTGTAATTAAATATCACTGGATTTTTTATTCTAGAAAATCTAACAATTTGACATTTTGAGATATTTAAATAAAGTCTATTTTCCATACACCAAATTAACAATTTGTTGATATTATCTTGAATAATGTCGCAATGATAAATATTTTAAATAATTTTAAAAATTTTGAGGTCATCAGCAAAAAGTAAGATAGATACATCATGAAATATTTTTGTAAGATCATTTATAAACAAGATAAATAAGATTGGGCCAAGGTGTGAATATTTGATAATGGTTGACAATGTAATGTATTTACAAAACCTACACCTTTTAGGTCGCGTCGAAATAGAATAAGGTTTGTTGTGAGAAATCATCTATAAACCCTATTCATTCACGGTGACTACATAGAATAGATTTTATTAGTGCACTTACTTTGTTATATTTTTTCATCTACAAAGCCCATACCATTTGCAAACAGGATATACCATCAAAAAATTCTGACACCCTGTTGCCTCAATCACATTGGCCGATTAACTTTGACTAGTACCAAGTAATTAGACTGGTTTGTGTTAACTGTATAAATTATTACACTTTTTGCACTTGCACTGTGCATTTGCATTTGTTAATAATAATCAATAAATATGTGAGTCAGCCTTTAGTTTATTTCAATTGGCAACGTATTTATTTTAACTGAAACTATAAATTTCATCACTCTAATCGTGTTTGTTGAAAGGTTGAAATTTTTTAAAGCATCTTGTCTTGTTCTACGACAACTGAGCGGATACTTTAAAGCAAAATAGCTCGTGGTGTAAATTGCAGAAAGCAAAAACGTTTACGAAGAAGTTCCCGAACGAAAAAACTCTGTGATTAATGTCAACATAACAAAGAGCGCCTTTCGAAAGAGTTCACGACATTCGGTGTTTTGCTTGCAACAATTTGAATCGTAACACTTAGTGCAAGTATTGACCAAATGTCAGAAAAGCAAAATAATCATCAAAAATACTAAAGTTTCGCCCGGCCCTTCTACCTGCTTCTGCGCTGACTTGCTAAATGGGCTGTAGAACTTTAATTATCGTTAGAGTATATTCTTGAAGGATGATACTTTTGAAATATTGATTTTTTTTATTTATTTTTTATATTCTAGACCACCGGCTCCCCTTAAATTATTTATTTGAAATGAGTAAAGGTTTCTGTTGTTTAAATTTCTTAGGGTTAATTTAACTTTTTAGTTAGCGTTGATTGATTTTTTAGGGACTACTTTAACATTTATAACATGCATTAAAGATTTTCTTCATTTATATTTTTTTAAATTTAATGTTTGGTAGAAATGACTTTAAGAACTAAAGAAGAAGATTTCTCGTGTATTAGGTATCTATCGAGATAATTCAAAAAGAAAAACCTTCTCAGAGCTCAAGTTTTGAAATCGATCGATCAGGAAACATTATTTTTAAAATTTGATCATAGTTAAACTAATTTTAAAGGTTGAATTACTTACCATTGAGAACGTGAACATTGACAGTTGCCTGCAGCCCCTTCCTGACAGAACAGGTGTACTTCCCGGCGTCGCTAGAGGTCAATCTGGCCACCTGTAGAGTGCTGTCAGCTCCACCAGGTACTGATTCTATCTTCACACTGTGGGAATAAAATTACATTTTGACACAATTCTTATAAAAGTATACCCTCTAACTGATACAAACTCAAATTACTCATAAACACCACCAAATCAATTATAATGCAGAATTTACAAAATGCTGATGCTTTCTGGGTCACTAATAGGACATTCCAAAATGTCGTACTAGCTTTACCTTTATGTCTCCCGGTGTTATTTTGTAGCAAATTTAATACGTAAAACACAGATATGTGTGAATTACATTTATTTTTCCCTTTTTTATTTAAAAAGAAAGAAAAACATTCCCGGGTTACGAATATCTTGACAATATTTGAAAATCTCATACTCCCACCATGGTAAGCGGAAAATGTTGGTTGTGTCAAAATGGAGGATTAGCCAGCCGAGGAAACGAACACGCGACGCCTGGATGGAACCCAAATGCGATGCCAATAAAGCCACTGACTAGTCGAAATCATTAATATATGATTTATGGTGAATGTTGCTTTCCTTAAGGCGCCGTATCCTCGCTCAAAAAGAAAAAGATTGAGAGATATGTAATTACGAATGTTGGGAGAGCGCGCTAATATTTAAAACGATAAAATTGAAGTGAAAATTGTGAAAATGTTTAATAAAACACGACTCGTTTAGAATAGAGCAAAAATCTCTTAGGGTTTGTCTTAAACAACATTCAAAGAAACACTGTGAATTTTATCATACATATTATTCGTTAAATAATAGAGACAGACGTGAAAATAAAATAAAAAAAACTCGGAGCATAATTTGCAATTTTTTTCTATTCAGGGAATTTCATATAATGTGCGTTTCGGCGTGAAGAATTTATATATATTATCTTTAAAAATAACATATATTTTTTTAAGAGCTTGAAAACTTCAAATGTTCGAGGGAGATATGCAAGGAATCGGTAGAAATTCGGGTAGCGGCAGCTTAATATCTCAAAACTTGACGTATCTGAAGATGTCTAACTAATCAACTAGTCGATCAGTTGATACATCTTAAAAATTCTTACAACAATCATTCTCTCATAAGCACAATATTTTCGAAAGAAAATAATTATTAAAAGAAATACTTTCAAAATATATCTCACGTCCGAAATTCATTGCCTATACAAGACGTTTCGTGCAAAAGATATTTGGTCCAACAGGCTTCTGGCAGTAGGCACGGCGTTCCTAAGAAATAATATCGTTCAAAAGGCGATTCCCAACCATTTTTATTGGTTTAATAGTATTTTCTGCGTAGGTTTTCATTGAACATAGCTGAATAATTTAAGCTTAATGTGAATTCTATTTTTGTTAGGCGTCTTTGAAGTTTTTTCCCATAAAAAGCCCCATAGAAATTAGCCTTGTAAAAACATACAAGTATTATACTTCGTCTTACCACGTTATAAAAAGCTTTAATATGTCGTTTTATGAATGTACAGGGTGTTAAGGGACGTACTTGAATTAATTTAACTAGTGATTCCTGACTTTATTTGGATTAAAAAATGTCACGAATCATTGGTTAAAGTAAGTCAACTAGGTCCCTTAACTCCCTATATATTACATATTATTCCGTGAAAATTCAGAATCAACTCATCTCAACACCTTAGAAAAGTCATTAAAAGCAATGAAAAAAAAATTAAAAGAATAACGCATAACCTAACCTAACCATTTTTGTTTATACAATAATGACAATAAAATAATTTTGTTCAATTCCACTTTACTACATTTTTAAACCAACCGGTTTCGGTTCGCCCCGAACCTTCATCAGGGTGAAAAAGATACATTCAATAAAATAAAGGGTTACAGAGTATTTAAACGATAAGTTGAAGAGGGAAAGAGAACATCATTTTTAAAGGGGCGCGTGGGGGAGGTACCTAAGATGGAGAGGGTAAAAGTAGACGTGGGGAAGAAAAATATATTCGAAGTGGGTCTCTTTGACAAATCTACCTGTTCATTTAATAATTTGGTTTGAATTTATTTTTATTAATTTTTTAATTGAAGAGCCTCTAGATTATTAAGGCGTAGACCCGAAGACCTCGAAAATTTACTCTTTTAATGACTTTTCAAAAGAAGTATTGAGTAGAATTCATTCTGAATTTTCCGATTAGCTTTACATGAGTAGTGCTAGAGTCAGCCAAAACGTAATGCCTCCTAATTTTTTATGCTTTAATTGTCAAGAAATAAATCATGCAGTTACATGGGTTGAAAACCACACCATGGACGATTAATTTGTAACTTTTCAATATAATATCCGCCCATTTCCACAGCTTTGGTCCATCTTTATTAAGGGCATGAATCACAGAGTTGTAAAAAGCAAGTTCACCTCCAGAAAACCATCGCCATAACTTTCCCCGCCGATCACAGAGTTTTGATTTTTTTTGTCCTTGGTTAGTTTGTCATTCCATTGACTGTCTCTTTGATTCAGGTTAAAAAAAATGAACCCATATTTTGTCTCCAGTCACAATTTTTTCCATAAATCAAGCGCTGCAAGTATTGTGAGGCAATTGTTTTTCTTGTTTCTTTATTCTGGCCGGTTAGCCTACCTTGCACAAACTTTTTTTGTTGAATAATCAGTTGTCGAATAATCGTCATCACACTGACTTTACTGAGGAAGAGAATGCGACGTCTGTAGTTATCTGGGGTCACCACGAATGATGTCATCAATTCGCGTGCAGTCAACTGCAATCAACGGCCTGCGCCGTTCCACTTTTCGTCAGCCAACTGTGCTTGTCTTTCAGCTTCGTTACAGCGACGAACCCATTTTTCAGTCTTTTATGAATGCGAATGGGCATTTCACCTTCTACAGTCAAGAATCAATCACAGAACGCTGTCTATTACGAACATCAATGTCGGCTATTTTGCAAGCGACTGCAGTGCTGCCACCTGTTGATGCAAAGAGTTACTGTTGCAGTAGATTTTAGAAGGTTTAAGGAATAGCACCAAATTCAAAATTTTCCCTTAACTAACTTTATTTAAGTAGAAAAATATAGGAGACATTACCCTTTGACTGACCTTTGTTCTTTTTCTTTGTGGAAAACAAGCAATAAAAACGGAAAATCGTTGTTTTAAATTGCTTTATCCGTAGATATGATTTAAGATTATTGTCAAAAGTATTATTGTTTTCGACCAAAGGAATTCATTTGGTCAAAGATAATCTTTATATATTTTGGGGTATTAATGCTGTGGCGCTACCTCCTTCTTTAGCCAACGTTTCGGACAGCCTTGCATCATAAGAGCAGATGCGTAATCTCCCGTACATTACGCAGCTGCCCTAATGATAGATACTGCAATGCTGTCAGAAACATTGGCTAAAGAAGTAGGTAGCGCAACATGGCGTAACACCTCAAAAATAAATCACGATAACGGCTTTATGCCGTGAAAAATCACATAAATGTTATTGCATTTTTATTAAAAAAACATAATTTACCAACCAGTCATCAACATCCCTCCAAAGGCAAAAAGACAACCTCCGTTAGACTTTCGTCTAGCAATCTGAAGGTCGCGAGTTCAAATCCTGGCGTGCGCAATAAATTTATTTTATTAATAGACAAATATCTTTGTACACATCACTTTTATTTAATACAACTCAACATGCTTCGTGAACGATGTTCACCTCATCAGGAGTTAAAGTATACTATACTAGAGTATACTAAGAAGTACCTATGCAGCGAGTTAATTGCTTAGATATTAATGTGAATGTAAATAAAGTATGTTTTAATATTATCGCTATTTACCGAACGCACGGATCCAATGAATATTCATGGATGAATTAAGAAACATTATTTTATCCAAAAAACATAAACAGAACATAACAATATGTGGCGATTTTAACATAGATGTTTCTAACGAAAATAATAACAAAATTAAATCTGATTTTATCAATCTTATGTCAGAAATGAATTTTATTTTATGTATAAAAAATTATACTAGAGAAATTACTGGTCAACGCCCATCATGTATTGATCATATATGGTGCAACTCTAAATGTACCGATAAATTACTTACGATAATATTAAAAAATAATATTACTGACCATCACACCTGCATCTCTATACAACAACTTAATATTAATAATCACAAAATCTCAGAAAACAATGCTTTTATAAAAAAGACACTAAACCATAATAAATTAAGTATAAAAATAAGTACGGAAACGTGGCGACCCGTATTAGAATCAACATGTGCTGAAACTTGAAAATTATTGGTTGGGGAGGGGCCTTTAAGATTTCCTTACAGTCCATAATTATTATACAAAGAATAATTATTAAAAAAACCATATGACTTCCCTACTTTAGAGATATTTAGAGAATTTAATGTGCCAACTATCACAGAATTGTATAAGAGAAACGCATTATATCAAATCTACAAAGAATATTTCATCCAAAAAAATTCATCCCTCAGATAGCATAAGCAATAGATTCAAAACTAGTGGCTTAATAGCCATTCCTATGCTTAGAACGACCACGGCTCAACACCACTATTTATATTTAGGTGTGAGATGGTACAATATATTATTATCCAAAAACAAAATAAATGTAACAGAAACAATGAAATATGAACAATTTAAAAATCAAATTAAGTCCCTGAAATTGGATAATGATATATTGTACCCTTAACTAATTAACATCTAATTAAAAAAATGTATTATTGTTATTGTTTTTTTTTATTTTTATATCTATGTCAAAAAGTATTTGTATATTTATTTCATTCAAGACATTTAAGTCTTTGATCATTGTATTCACACTTTTCAGAACAATATGTTTTTTTTTATGCGTTTAAATACTCCTCCCATATAAACACGAGCTCCTAGAGCTCAGTTTATGGGAGGAGTAGTAGAACCATAAAATTAATTCTTATGTATACCTAGGTAATTATATTATAAATGTAATTATTATTGTTAAAAAAAAAAAATAAATAAATAAATAAAAACATATTAGTCCAGATACGACATTTTGCTTTGCTTCACTAGAGTATACTTTAACTCCTGATGGGGTGAACATCGTTCACGAAACATGTTGAGTTGTATTAAATAAAAGTGATGTGTAAAAAGATATTTATTTGTCTTTTAATAAAATAAATAATGCCATCACAAATTGAAATACTTAATGAAAAAGTTTTCTTCGAAAAATCAATAAATTTAATTTAATTTATATGTTTTCTTTCACAATTAATCAATTTAAAAAAATACATATTTTCTAATATATTTGCGGCACGTTTCATAGTGGAAAACATTTCAGTACTACCCTGGTGTAAAACCACCATTCAGAATTGAAACCTTATACGAAACGGCTTTAGTCATGTTTGGCAATCAAATCTGAATAGCCAGGTACTTCCCCACTCTCCTCTTTCCCATCTCCTTCCCCTCCCCATTACCTTCGCCTCACAACATATCCCAAATAGGAATGCCATAGTCTCACTGGCTCCAGAAAGGAGCAGTTGAGGTGAGTAGGTGAGCAGGCTCACATTTCTTGCATCCACATTCATTTACTCAAGCATATTATTCTGACACTTGACATGACCCGCCATATTCCTTTGAATTCCATGAATACAAACCACATTATCGTATTTTTTGTAACTTCATTAATTACCTTTGCCTGCCACACTTTCCGGACCTTCCATTTGATGGATCTCCACACATTATTATCTTATTACACCCATACGAATCCATATCCACTGCATTAATTATATTTTGGTTCTACCTCCCCTAATATCATTCTTTTCACATCAACCGGTAATTTTTTTTTGTTTCTTACGTATGGGAAACACGACCTGAAGGGTGATTTTCTATATATTTTGTATTTCTTTTGCATAAGTCAGCAGACAATTAAGGCAAGACAATCATAGGTCACGCTGAAAAAAACAGTGCGAAATTGCATTGTTTTGTTTTATTTTGTGAAATTCAGGCACAAATATTAAAATGTTTTTCTATTATTTTGTAAAATACTTAGATTGCCAGAAATAATGAATCTTTATCCGAAAATCGATTCATTACTAGGAGATTTTGGGATGTGAAGGTATTTTTTACAGGCCTAATATTTTATTTTTTTCAGACTTACAAAAGGTTATCAAAAAATTACTCGATTATTTCCAGGGCCAAGACGCGTTCTACTTGCAGTATTTAATTGAAGCTTCTATAATATTTTTAAACGATCAAAAACATATGATTTTGTACGATTTTGCATTATTTTGCATGGCTTCATCTTAACTTGTCAATATTTGATAATTTATTATCTATCATATTACCAGGAACTCAGACAGTTGTTATAAGTTTCCAATTGTGAACTGCTGGAGTTGATTGCTTTTAAAACTTTAAACAAACCACACGTAACTGAAACCAACCGATTATTCAATTTGCCTCGGAGTTTACAAATTTCTTAAACAAAGTCTATTTTACAATTAATAAAAATTGTTTTTTCAGACAAAACAGCAGTTTTCTACTCAAAATTAATCAAGGGAATATGAAAACTCTGAACAAAGTTTGCAAATACAATTACAGCCTTTCCCAGGAACTTTGTTTTCCACAAAATCCAGCTTTAATTTAAAATTGAATCCAGTTCAGTTTAATTTAATGCAGTGGGCTTAACACTTTTTTAATCAAGCATCTTATTAAGTTAACAATATTATATTGCATAAGTTTGTGAATAAAATTAATAATACGGTCTAGATAAGGGGGTCTAGAAGGATTCATTAGCAGATAAATTGCTAGTACGTCGTTGTATGTTTCACTTACAAGCAATAATTTTTGTTTAGCTGAGTGGAGAATTGAATGTCTGTCTAGTGAATTTTACGGCTCTTCAGTAAAAGTTAATAATGAAAATATCACTACATAAAACAGAGTGCTTTAAAGAGAGAATACAAAATATCTCTGAGAAATAAAGAATTAAAAATATAATAACCTGCAGCGCAGGCGGTAATTAACTGGTAATGCAAGGGGAAATTAAGAGTAAACTATTGTCTTTCTGTTAACACTATCTAAAGTAGCACCGCTCCTGACTGCAAAGATAAAGTTGTACATATACACACGAGGCCTTGTATGATTGTATCGATCTTCTTCTTTCGTATGGGGGGGGGGTCAGAGGGGGAAATCTAGGTCTGCGAGCCAGTCTAGGGCTTTAGGCCTAGCCTCCCTGTGGACCTCATCAATACCGCCGGGGAATGAATGGAGCGGGCATTCGTTGACCAAAACGTTCGGTGGTCCGCATTCACACTATGGGTACAACGGCTGTGAGAGCACTTAATCCTATTGATGGCGGACCAGAGTTTGCGAGGCAATGAGAACCCAGGCTGTCTGTCAGTGGGGTCTTTTACGAAATGGGCCTTTTTCACCTTGGCCGATTGCCACTCAAGCTTCCACCTACCTTCTGGGGTGAGAGATGATTGGAGGAGTCTTTCTACTTCTGTCCAGAAGGATTTTCGGGATTTCAAGCGGCATGCCGGGTGAGAGACGACATCATCGTGCAAAGGTATTGCGCTTTTTTGCAGCGCCTTCTTGTACTCTCTTAGTGTTACAATTTCTCTGATATTTGGAGGGGTTATATTTGCAAGTACGGGGAGCCAAGAGAAAGGAGTAGATTTTTACGTTCCGCTTATGTTCCGTAGTGTGGCATTAAGCTGAACGTCGACTATGGTAGTGTGGGCGCTTCTAGCCCGTACTGGAGCACAGTATTCAGCTGCTGAGAAAACCGGAGCAATCGATGCCGTTCTGAGCATGTTGGCGTCGCATCCCCAGCTAGTTCCAGCTAGCTTATAATATCGATAATGAAGAAGTATCGATTAACTTAGCTGTCAACGTTTGTTTATCGATATCCCGATCCAAGGGCGGAGCTGTAGCATTCGCTTGGAGCGGTTCAAACCGAAATGTGGAAGGAGAGGTTTGATCCCAAGAGGAGGGGGGGGGGGGGGAGGAGTGCAAATGAGAATGCGGGGGGGGGGGGTCGGAAAATTTGTTTTTAGGATCTCTACTCATCACAACTTATTAATTGCATCACGTTGATGATGCAAATAATGCTGTTGTCTTTTCCAGGAATGTTATCTGCGGCGGGGAGGGGGTGAGGGTTTAAGCCCCCGAAATATTCGACTTTGTCTCGAGCACGACTGACGATCGATAAATTAATCGGTGTCTGGATAAAAGCCTAAAATTTGAAAGCGCTTTTTGTCACATGGCTCTCCTATTTTATATAGATCAAAATTTTACGTTTTCAAAGGCTGTTTGCTTAATTAATTTAGTAATTATAAAATTGTTTTTTCAAATGGTTGTTAACCATAACCACAAGGCTTGATGTTTTGAAAAACTATCTACACTCCGTTTCCGCAAATTCAAAACAGTCAGCGTTGAGCAAAAAGCAGTATGTAGAAGTTGATATTCTCCCCTAATTTTGCTGTTTTTTGACACAATAAACTTATCTAGGGAGCGACGGCGGCGTATAATTATGATGTGCATAGTTTTTTGATAAATAATAATAAAAAACGATGTCCTTATTTAGAATGAAAACTCTTATTATCAGAAACGAGTATAAAGGATGGCCTGGAGGCTAACGACCGCTCTAGCTCCCAACATACTTCTGTTGCTAGAAACCTAACTGCTAGCCCTCCTCGGTTCGTAACAAGACGTACCAACCCTACTAACTACCGACATTTGTCGGTTAAATTTATAACCTCTAAGATCTAGACCTTACAGTCACTTACGTCTCGTGCATCGAACTATAATGAGTAGACTGTAATCGATTTCCACTGTCAAATATAACAGTCATGCCCGCATGATTATTGATGTGTTCCATCAATCCCAGTTATTACGCTTTGAAATGTGTTCGGAAAAACTCCAAATCAGATCGAGGATCTTTGAGATCCCAAGTTGTTTTATTAACGCGAGGTTTACAATGAATATTTAGTTGGACCAGACGTCCGCACTGTAGGAGGCTCTATGTCATTCTGAAGCTGGGCGCCCAAACATCCGAAAACCCAGCGGTCTATCAAAAACCATCGGCTATTTCTGTAATTGTTCGTGCATTTGACACGAACAACGATAGATGACACTGTTCTAAGATCCTACTCTACTGACACGTAAAAATTACATATAACTATCTACACTGGCGACATTTTTTGAGGAATGTTGAAACTAATCCTTTGTACTACAACAGACTTATTTCGTATCGATGTTGTCTTTCTTGCTAGGGCTTGTTGTGCATTATTGATCTTACCTGATCCCCCCTCTCTCGGTGTCATCGTTGAGCACCCTGTCCCTATGCAGCCAGCTGACGGTTGTGGTGGGGAGGTGTCTGACGCGACAGCCCAGCGCCAGGGTAGAGTTCATCTCGTAGTACTTGTCTACCACCCCCTCGACAATGCCCAACTCTGGAGCTAAGGAACAATACAAAAAATTTGTGAATGGCCAAAGTTCCGGTTTCTTGTGGGCTTTCACCAGAGCGATACTGAAAGAATCTACCATTTTGAAGTACTTTCGAATTTGTACACCGGTAAAAGCCTTATCAATGCTTTCGATCCAAATTTTTACATTATGTTCAACTATGTGGAATACTAGATCGCCGCAGGATCCAGACATTTTTGGAGTTGTCAACAAACATAAAAGAAAAAAAAAATTGTTAAGAGTGCAAAAATGATTCTCGTTAATAATGTTACAATAAGGATCTCCAGTCCAATTTTTAATAAATAATGACTTTCTAACTTAAATTACCGCATACTTATTTTTATGGTTGGTTTAAATGTCGAAGTTTTAAATTTTCAAGATGGGGATTTCTGGGGAGAAACCATCGTATCAAGTGTGAATCGTGTGACGCCATCACTCTCCAAAAGCTTTATTTATTTTCAACAGGTGTTTTCATTTTGTATGGAAGAATCAATGAGAAGTCGAGGCGTTTTTTATTCAAGATTAACTGATTTAAATATAAAAAAATCTCATCGCTACTGTATTGTATTGTACCAAAGGGCAATACTACATCTGTGACCGCACCTGATAAACAGTTTATTAGTGTTCCACGATCTGCATTAATATTATATTTATGCAACGAAAAAGACACGGTGCCGAATTAGCTGTTCGACGTTCACCATTTTCGAGTTCGGAATTTGGAGCTGAAGAACAGTAAAAATGTTCAGAGAATTCTGGAGAGCAGTGACGTCAGCACTAACAATTCAATAAAACCAACTTGACAGTGTGTTTTAATGACATGATTAAAAATTAACTTTTAAATAATTATTTTTAAACTCCACGTGTAATATTATTTAATAGAACTTATATATTCAGAATCAGCGTTTATTGGTTTATATGAATATATTTTTTTAAAGCCAAAACATTTTTCACTGGAGTTCCTTATTGGAAAATAACTTACCATGGACGTAAAGGTGATGTCTTGATATGATAGGTGGATGAGTGCTGAGTTGACACTCGTAAGTGCCAGAGTCCGATGATACAGCATCACGTAGCACCAATCTCCAGGTATTTGGTTCCAAGTAATCTATTGAAAATCTAAAACAAATAGTGCTATCAAAATAAAATATCGGCGAAATCATATACCTGAAATGCTATTTGACAGTATAATGGTCTTAAATCGATAAAAGTAAATTCAGATTTTTATAAAACACCTTGAAATGGTTCTGTAACGGCCAGTGATATCTCCAATAATGTTCAAATTCGTAAAATCGCCCACGAATTTACGTCTTTTCTGAATAAATGTTTCTTTCACTCAGATAAATTTCCACCGAAGAAGTGTATCCGAAATATTGAAATGAGACTTGAAAACAACTTGCTTTCCGCAATTTTATTTATGGCTTCCCACAGAATGTAAAGCATAATTTTTCCACACAATAATCAACCTCACTAGGACAAAGCCAGTATCCGGGTTAGATTTAGATTTCCCACCCCTTAATGCAGAATTTTCATTCTTCTTTAGGAAATTTAGCACACTTGATGTTAAAAATAAGAAAAAAATTATTGTCCGCACCTGTTTTCATAAATCTCTATGTAAAACCCGAGCAACGCCGGGAACTTCAGATATTTATTGATATGCAAATTTCTGTTTCACTTATTAGGTTTATATTTAAAAAAAGGGCTAACATTTGTGGTCTGAAATTGATTTAATGAAAAAATCAACAAAAATGAATATTTGCAATAATAACATCAAATGTACCGGCAAATGCGACCCATGGGGCCGTTCAATGAACTCCGTTTTCGACGTCTTCGTAGCTATACTTCATCAATTTGATTAAAACTTCGATTACGGTTTAGATTGATGGTCTGAACACGATTCAATGAAAACATCAGTTGAAGAAAAACGTTAAATTTCCTTGCAAAATGCGAGCTTTCGGTCGGAAAATAAACGCCGTTTTCTATGAATCTATGCCGTAATACATTATTGATGTGATAATTTGGATTACGGCTAAGACCGGTGAACTAAATATGATTGATTGAAAAAATAAGGTTTTAGACTACTAAGACACGCAGATTAGCGCCAGGGGAACAAACATCCTTGGAATATGAACAAAATTATATGTTTGGTTCAAGTTCCAAAACTTTTAGAAGACTTCCTTGACAACGATACGCGGAAGAGAAACGTTTTTAAATTGGTTGTCTTTAGTATAATACCATGTCTATTTATGTCATCAGAAATAAGAACTTTCCTCAACACTTGTAACATAAATGCATTAGTGCCATTGTCTGAACTCACTTCTAGAGCGCCAACATTGACTCTCGACAAGCTGTGACAAAAATTGCCATCACAAAAAGAGTTAACTGGAAAAGTTATGCTAGGTGTCTCATTGGGACAAAGAAAGTCTAATATCGTCGACAAGCGACAAGTGGCTAACAATTTTTATCCAAATTGAGTTTTTAACAATCAAGTGTTCTTTACGTTGTCCTTTATCATGAATTTATTTGAAAAAAAGTCGAAATAAATTCATGAATAAAGAAAAAAAAATTACTTAAAAAGAAAAAAAGACACTTTGGTAGGTACAAGGGTTGTCGAAGAATTAAAGACCGTTCTAATTTAAAAAAATCAGGCAAAAATTATATTTACAACAAAAACATTTATGACATTTTAGGTACACGATCCCACTATTTTTCGACGTGTTCCCCGATATGATCTGTGCACTTGGTGAGCCGTGGCTCTGGGTCCTTGACTCCCTTATGTTATCACTTCTTCCTGCGCGTCCTCGGTCTCAATGTTGGTAATGTTGCTTCGGGTGAAGAAAAATATGTTAATCATGTCATTGATTGCCATTTTGATTCCGGAGTTAGGTGGCGAACCAATCTTTCAAGCTTCGCCTTGGTTGGAATAAACGGTTCGAAGAGATCGGAGCGCTTTCATTACGACTTCAACATTTTGAGAACGCAACGAGCACGCAATTTTTAAACGCCATTTTTTTCGCAAAATAATTTGTGTTGTTGTTTGTTTTTGTTGAATCATTCACGGCTGGAATAAAATTTTTGATCTAACGAACTTCAACAGGGTGGATTCCCTCTTAGTTGAGAAAGCGAATAATTGAGCTCACTTCATAGGCGGCGGGATTCGACAGCAGAGCGTCGATCGTAAATGG
The DNA here is from genome assembly GCA_936435175.1 of Glyphotaelius pellucidus. Lineage (NCBI taxonomy): Eukaryota > Metazoa > Arthropoda > Insecta > Trichoptera > Limnephilidae > Glyphotaelius > Glyphotaelius pellucidus. The sequence goes on along the minus strand of OW386555.1, from coordinate 22,520,719 downwards.
ACACAAAGATCTCACTAAAGCAGCTACCAAGTCGGATCACCGCTTGTTTTTTTATGGGAAAGTCTGAGCTACACGCTTGTGCCACCGTATTTTGAGAAATCCACGTCACCGAAAATGAACAACGGTCTTTTAATCTTGAACAACCGTTACATTGGTTAGTCTAAAATCTAGGCCATCCTTCAACTTATAGGGTTATTACCAGGTACAGAATTATTTATAGAGGTCCCTTTGCTCCAGCTCGTCATTTCATGTTATTATTTAAAAATATGAAGCACTTTTTTTTTTATAAAACGCGTTTTTTCTTTCTTCTTCCATTAAAACCGCAGAGAGAGCAGGGACTTTCAGGGGGGAGGAATCGGGCCTTATTACAGTGTAGAAATTAAAATCATTACATAATTGATCCATATGATATTTATGCTCAGTAACTTGAGACCTTGAAAAAAAGGCGAAATAAATTCACAATTAATAAATTCACCTCTGCCATATACATTGTAAGATCACAACTTAATGATTACATCTTATTAATTAAATCAATTAGGAAAAAATGTTAGATTAGTCACTAAGCGCTCTGAGCTGACAATATGTGGATTGTGAACAAGAAAAAATATATTCGACATTACCACGATAATCCCAACACTCAAGTTCTTTTTTACAATAACCTCACACAGAAGGCCCTGAGGAAAATAGTTTCCCTCAGGGTCTATGTCATCTTTGGAGATGCTGTGTAGAAGATCTTTCAAATGAAAGGATTGAAAGGAAGTTTTGATAAGTTATGGATAACGAAAAAAATCATGAACCATTTAAAGGTGAGGCTTTTTTGTTTCTTAGTGATAAAAGACGAAATGGAATGCTTTTTGTTTGTTAAGTGTTTTACAGTTCACTTAAGTACCAATCGGGCACTAGACATTTTGAAATACTAATATATCTTTGAAAATGTATCAGGGACAACTTCAAAAAAATAATTAACAATCGATTTCAGATGTTTGAGAGTCAAAAAAAGTAATATATTTATCGGAAGCTGGGCGACAAAAAGTAATGTATTTGTCGGAAGCTGGGCGACAAAAAGTAATGTATTTGTCGGAAGCTGGGCGACAAAAAGTAATGTATTTGTCGGAAGCTGGGCGACAAAAAGTAATGTATTTGTCGGAAGCTGGGCGACAAAAAGTAATGTATTTGTCGGAAGCTGGGCGACAAAAAGCTTTCAAAGGATTATATTGTTTTTACCTTGAATCAGAAGTGTACGCTTGCAGTCCTATTGTTAAAATATCTATTTGGTCTTTTCCTTTTCTCCTGACCCACGAAACCTGAAAAAAAATCACTTTCAATCAATTTTTACTTCGTACATCACACAGCTGTTTCAATAATAAGTGCATTTATTTTTTTGAATTTCTTACAAGTTTGTCTCGCAGTGAAGAAACCCTGCAGTCTAAATTTGCACTTTCTTCAGTGTCAAGTGTAATATTACTACTGGAAGATTCGATCCTTGGTGCTCCGAACCTACAACACATAATAATTATTCAAACAGTTAATTACAGCGAACATCTTTTGAAATTGTTATTTTGTTCACAATGATTGAGACAACTTGAAATGTGTTGGGAAACTTCTAAATAAGATTGTTATCATTAAGGCCCGGTAGTACCCGCTCAAAAAGAAGAAGGAGAGCTATATAAGTACGGTTATTGGAGGAAGCGCGCTTATATTAAAAACGATAATATTTAAGCGAAGATTGTGAAAATGTTTAATAACTCGACTCCTTTAATACAGAGCAAAAATCTCCAGGAGAACGTCTAAAATAGCATTTAAAGAAACAATGTGATTTTTTTCGTACTTATAAAACTTGTAAAATAACTAAATGTGTTAAACAATTTTCGGAGCACTTTGCAATTTTTTTTAAAGAGGAAATTTTATTTAATTGCCGTTTCGGCGTGGAGAATGTACAGATATTATCTTCAAGAATTTCGTCAATTTTTTTAAGAGCTTTAAAACTAACATAACCTGTTGAAGTTTTAAAGCTGGTTTTAAATGTGCTTAATAAACAGATGTTGTTATAACATAACTAAAGCCTGTACACACTCTGACTCGATCTGTGACTAAGTTCTGCGGCCGTGCACTAAAACGCATTGTATGTATTTTAGAGATCGCAAAGTTGTATTTGGTTACACTGTTCTTGTTGTTTAAATTCATATCCGCAATGTGGCGTTGGTTAGTGCACCTGCATTTGTATGGTATTTCATCAGTTTTAGTCAAGGTATTGCAAAATAATCGTATTTTGTAAGTTGAACTGTCAGAAAATGGTTTTAAAGGTTACATAAATAATCAAATTAGCATTTTAGGGTCTTTATTTTATGAAAATTTCCCGGGTTATGAATAATCCAACAATGTTTGAAAATCTCCTACTTCCACCACAGTAAGCCGAAAAGCTTAGCCAGCCGAGGAATCAAACACGCGACGCCCGGGTGACACAAACGCGATGCCCATTCAGCCAATGACCGGTCTAAAATATGACTTAACTGACATGTGTTGAGACACCACAAAACTTCGTATAACTAACAATGTTAACTACATCTATTTTAGGATATTGAAACTGTATGATTTATTTATACACCACACATTTGAGGTTAACTGCTGTGCTGAATAACGCATCTTATCATTATTTTACAAAACTAAAACTAAAGTCAAGCCGCTTCTTGTGGCTTGTTTAAGTGGGTTTCAAGAGCAGATGTGAAACCATACAACGGATAAGTTACAATATTTCTTACCCTTCTTTGAAAACTATGTGGGTAGCGAGATCTGGAGTAGATACAACCCTTTCTCCTTTCTCACTAGCTGGAAAGTTTTTAATTCCGAACTCTCAGGGTTTTAGTAAGATTTTAAATGAGGTTTGTTTTTAGTCTGTTTCTTTGATAATCTCAAAGTACACAATATCCTTAAATACACGAGGTTACGGAACTTGTTTTGTATTTTGAACACTGATAATTCTAACTAATCAACTAAACGTCACATAATTCATTGCAGAGGCAGGCAGGGAGATAGGCCTTCAATCAACTCTGTCTTTACTTTCCTTGCTTTCTTACATCGTCCTATACATTTTGTCAACGAAATTATTTCATTTAATTTATATATAACCTTGTTCTGCAATTTCTTTTACCATTAAATTGCTCATTATTCACAAATTAATTGTCTTAACATATTCTACATGTAATTTATTATGTATTGTTTTATGTAAGAGACCAAAAGACGTAAATAAATAAAATAATATTCCTTTTGATACCCTTACGCCGGAATTTTTCGTTTTTGGCCTCATTATTAGTAAAATACTCAATAATAAATCTTGGTAATTAATTGTTTGATTTGTGATAATTTTAAAAACCATCACAATTATTTAAAAAATAATTAAATCTTTTTTTTCTTTTCATAATTGTTACCAATTTACAAATATTGGCATTGTCTTACTATAGAGGCTATTATTATTATTTTGTTCACAGATTTTCTTAATTTTATTGTTTTGTTGGAAGCAAGGTTTCCTAGCTTGTAATATATTTTACTTATTATTTACCTACCATTAAACATTTTCATTGTACCTCTTAAGTTAAAATATTTGCATATATATCAAATTTAAATATATTTTTTCATTGTTGCAATATTGTAATATTTAAATATACAAACTCACTTGAGCTTTATTTTCATGTTGTTGCTATACCTTATCTATGTTATTATGTAAAAGCCGAATGGCGTTAATTTTATCAATAAATAAATAATATGACGGTTCATGGTTTTATACTATGATCTCATTTCGACTGCATTCAGTTTACCTACTTCCACAATAAGTTAAATTTCACCCATTTAATTTTTTTTCACATTAATTGTTTATTCTCATATCAATTTTTGTTATTGTTATACAATTAAATTATTAACCTCAATGGGACTAAGGCCGTAAAAAGGTAAGAAGATTGTCTTTTTGGTTTGGTCTTTTTCTACATCTCCTTTGTGATTTTATGGGTTCGAACAACTTTGCATTCATGTACTGTAACGATAATGTGATGTTCGTCGAACAATGGAAAATGGTCTCTGAACATGTACCGACATGTAAACTCAGTTAACCTGAAAAATCAGACACAATAATTAATTTTATAAATAACTATTCAATTTAGATTTTTGTTTGCCTTTGATTGACCAAACTGATGATTAAGTTTGTATAAACAAAAAATGTATAAATTTGACATATTATCCTGACGAAGAAAACATAGTTTTCGAAACATGTTGATATTGTTAATAAAATAGTGGTGTTACACAAAGGTTTGTCATTAAAAAAAATATTCGATTGACAGTTGTTCAAACTCAACATTTTTGAAGAAGAAGATAACACTTTAATCAAAATTAAATAATGAAAGAAAACAAGACACAAAAAAATAGAAAAAGACAATGGTCGCAACTGGGACTCGAACCCAGACCTCTCGTCTAACCGGGACGTGAAAAAAAAAAAACTCAACATTTTTGTTGGTACTTCCGAGAAGTTACAGTTGTTTCCGAGACGCGTGATGAGGACGTGCTTCATGATCAGACCTGTAATTTTCGACACATGGGCCCCGTTAAAAGGTACGGCGAGACTGTTTGAAATGTTGTCTCAAAAGGAAGGAGTTAGCAAAACACAGTTCAAACCCCCAAAGCTACATAATTATTTTATCAAAGTTTTGAATTAATTATCACAATTCATACTAGGAAAACCTTTGGATTTCAAGTCTTCAAATCTGACAAATTATTATGTAAAAATTGTACAACGGTAAAACTGATGGCTTACCTATCATTTCGATGCTGGTGCTTATTAAGATTGGCATGTGTATCAAATATATAGTTGAGCATTGGCGAATCTGTTCTGCTTAAGGCCTGAATTTCTGTTCTATCACTTCTTGTTGGACTTAAGATCTGTTCTCCGGATGCACTTAAACTCTTGTAAACTTCACTTTTATCGTTAAAATTAGGCAACATGAGATCAACTGACCCTAACGACTTTAATGTTTCATTCTTGTTACTGACTCTCGTTTTTGTTCTGTTCAAAATTTGTTGATCTTTTATAACTCGAGAGAGAGATACCAAAATCACTTTACCACTAATTTCTTCTTGATGTTCTTTGATAACGGCTTCAATACGTACACTGTTGTTTAAGTTTTCTTTTGAATTTTCTGTTATTATTGTCTTATTTACAATTCTTGTAAAGTTATTGACTTCTTTTGAAATTGGCAAAATATTTTCAAAAGTTTTATTAATGGTGTTTACTAACGAATCAGTTCTTTTTGCCTTGTTTCCAATGTTTTTGAAATGTATATTTTGCTCCATTTGAAATTTCTCCGAGTTCTCAATAGTATTATTTCCAAACTTTGTAATTAAAACATTTACTGATGTTTTATTCCCGATTTGTGTTGTGAAATTATTTCCACGAGTTAAATTAAGAGCACGCACTGTATTTGATATATTATTTTGTTTATCTGAGGTTTGATTACTTACGATATATTTGACTTGTGGAAAACTTGTAGGGGGCTGGTTTTCAACAATTTCGAAATAATTTTTAAATTCAATTGAATGATTTTTAAGGCTAACGGGTTGTGTTGAATTTTCAAGTAAAATTTCTTTGTTGTGTTGAATGAAAGTAGAAACATTTTGAGACTTTTCCTTCTGTTTGGAAATGAGCATTGTTTTAAATGTTAAAGAGAAGTTATTTGATGTTATTGTTAGTTTAAATGCTTTATATTCAGAAGACAAATTTCCATTCAAATCCTGAGAAGGTTCTGTGGTTGATTCTGAAAATGAAACATAAAAATGGTTATTTATAATAAAACAAAAGAGAGACGAGTATAAATATATATATATATATATATATATATATATTTATACCCTCTCGTACTAAGTTGATCTTTCGTGACGGTAGACCAGTTTTTAGTTGATCCGTTTGCTCTTGTTGATCCAAACGGATAAGTTGATCTATTACCGAAGCTGGCATACATATGTGGATCCATATAGATCAACTTAAGTCATCGAGATTTTGCTGTAAGCCACGCCCATTTTTCGGTGGCATATACATTTTACACGTTTTGTCTATGTTGATCTTATATAAATGACCAATCGGAGAGGGAAGCATTCTGATTGGTCATAAAAAACATGTACCTATATGGAACATTACGGTTAATTCGTTGATCTGATATATATTGCGCGTTCTAGGGCTACCAAAGAGGTGTGAGATTATTGCAGGGCTGCGACATACTCTAAATTATGTATTATTATTATTTGACAATAAATATTTTCGGTAGTATGAAATGCGGCAAAAAAATTTACGTTGAGGGAAGAGACGAGGGAGGGGGAAGGCGGGAAAGGTGTAAGGGAATGGGGCGCACGGGAAAGGACATGCAGGGAGAAACAATTTGAGCGAGTGAGTGAGTGAGTGAATTATACCGCCGCCCCGGGAACCATTACCTGGATAACCAACACCTCTGCCATGGGTCACCCCAGAGGGGGGGGGGGGGGTATGGGGAGAGGGATTGGGGGGGGGGCATTGGGGAGGGGATTGGGGGGGGGGGGGAATAAAAATGGCTTAAGTAAGGACTAATTGAAAAATTATAAATGAGGAATTCCAATTTGGGTATACAGGGTACCGCCACCCTGGGAACCATTGACTGGAAAACCAACACCGCTGCCATAGGTCACCCTAAGGGGAGGGAAGGGGGTAGCGGAGTAGTGGGTAGGGGGGGGGGGGGGGTGAAGGGGGGGGGTAAAGAAATGGCTTTAGTAAGGACTTATTGTATAATTGTAGACGAGTAATTGCGGGGGAGTAGGAAGGGCGGGGGGAGGATCAATTTGGGAATATGGGGAACCGCCTCCCCGGGAAACATTAACTGGATAACCAACACCTCTGTTATAGGTCACCTTAAGCGGATCGTTGTGTTTGGTGACTAAGTAGGGGGGCCCGGGTTCATGGGATGAGGTTTGTCTAGGTCTTGGCGGCGGATGCGTCTGGCCACCTGCTGCGTGGCGGGCCGGATCAAAAGAGCTTGGTTGAGAGAGGTATTTTAACCTTTCAAGCCTGACTCTCTCGACCCATCGAGTTGCAACTGTGGCCCTACGGCAACCAACAGACTAAAATTTTGGATTCTTACTTAAGAGCACGGTCTGTACACGATTCAATGAAATAATCTCACAAAAAATTAAATGAAGATAATAATATTAATTGTTCCGAGCTGTGCAGCCTGCAAGAACTAATTGAGTAAGGACTAAATGAATAATTATAAGTGAGTAATTCCAATTTGGGAATACGGAGTACCGCCGCCCCGGCAACCATTTACTAGATAATCAACACCTTTGCCATAGGTCGCCTCAAGCGGTTTGTTACGTTTGGTGACTAACCAGGGGTGCCCGGGTTCCTAGGGTGAGGTTTGTCCAGGTCTTGGCGGCGGATGCTTCTGCCTACCTGCTGCGTGGCGGGCCGGGTCAGGAGAGCTTGGTTGAGGGAGGCATTTTGACACTTCCGGCCGGACTCTAGCCCGGAAGCTACCGGGGTGTCGCCGCCGCGCGCAGGGCCTAGCAGCAAAAACCCACGGAGCGGGTTTTTAACTGCTATACGAATGTCGCGGATTAGATGGACATATGAATCCATCTTTCCCACTGCATTTGCAAGGCGATTGGTTGAAAGAGGAATTTAAGAACCTGACTTCGAGTACATCTCAAGTACTATCATAATTAAATTTCACATCTCAAGTACCTACATCATAATTAAATGTTTATGTGAACTAGTGGTCACCCAATGGTCGAAATTCGAACATAATTAATTTCAAGTGTAATAAATAAATGTAAAAAAACATTACACATTAAATTAATTATGTTCGAATTTCGACCATTGGGCGACCACTAGTTCACAATAAAATTTAATTATGATGTAGGTACTAGAGATGTTAAATTTAATTATGATAGTACTTGAGATGTACTCGAAGTCGGGTACTTAAATTCCTCTTTCAACCAATCGCCTTACAATGCAGAAGAAGATATGGATTCATATGTCCATCTAATCCACGACATTTGTATAGCAGTAAAAAACCCGCTCCGTGGGTTTTTGCTGCTAGGCCCTGCGCGTGGTGGCGACACCCCGGTAGCCTCTGGGGAGAGAGTCCGGCTGGAAAGGTCAAAATGCCTCCCTCAACCAAGGTCTCTTGATCCGGCCCGCCATGCAGCAGGTGGGCAGACGCATCCGCCGCCAAGACCTGTACAAACCTCACCCCATGAACCCGGGCACCCCTGCTAGTCACCAAACGTAACGAACCACTTTAGGTGACCTATGGCAGAGGTGTTGGTTATCCAGTAAATGATTCCCGGTGCGGCGGTACCCAAGCTCCCAAGCTAACTTGAAATGACTTTAGCCATTTTTGGTCCGAATAGCCAGGTACTTCCCCACCGGCCTCTCTCCATCTCCTTCCGGGGGGGGGGGGGTAGACTGAATGCTGTAGAAATGATATCCCCGAGGCGTATGTGTGGTGAAACCATGTATGATCGTGTGAGAGATGAGGAGATTATTTGATGATAGCCAACCTCCGAAAAGAAGATTTACCATAAGAAGAACATAATTGTATAAAGATTTGCAGCCTGCAGGGTGAAGATTTATTGATTATAGCCAACGTCCGATCAGAAAATAAAACAGAAGAAGCAGATAATAATAAGATTTGTTCCCGATACCCGGATTCATGGGTGAGGTTTGTCCGGGTCTTGGCGGCGGATGCGTCTGCCCACCAGCTGCATGGCAGGCCGGATCGGAAAAGAGTGGTTGAGGGAGTTCCTTTGACTTCTTTAGCCGTACTCTCTCGGAACATCGCAGTGGGAGGCATGAATTTATACGTCCGTCACTCCTGAACACACTGACCCCCAGATTCCTACCCATCCCTAATACCCTTTGCCTTCTCAGAACTTCCTTTACTTCCTTTTCTAAAAAAGACCCTCCACACAGCTTCCCAAAGATGACATAGGCCTTGAGGAGAATTATTTTTCTTGATATTTCATAATAAAATGTTTATATTATATTAAATATTTATACAATATATTATAAGATTTTAGTAAACCTAGTTAAACTATTGTGTGAAATATTGAAACTAAAAACAAATCTGAAAACCTTCTAAAGCAGCCAAAAAAAAAATAAGAAAGTGAAACTTGTGTTTCAACTTGTGTGTAAACAAACTTGTCACGACATAAACAGACAACGATCACGTGAAACCAATCCAAATAACATTCAAAACGTCACAATGAACGCGTGATCGAAGAACGTTCTTCCCCGTTTGAAATTTTGAGAGTGCACTTGGTATCTATTTGACTTTATAGTAATATTTGCAGAAATATCACGAGTCCACCGAGAGAATTTAGAGATATTAATTTTGGATATTACATTATTTGTGAGAATTTAATTGCGCATATTATAAATATTATATTGGTGTAATATTACTTCACATTACAGAGTTTTTTTTAATGTGACTACCGGACAAGAGCCTCAACTGCTCCCGCCTGGAGCCAGTGAGACTATGGCATCCCCAATTGGGTTATATTGTGAGGCTGGGGGGGGGGGGGGGGGGGGAAGGAGATGGAGAGAGGACGGTGAGAAAGTATCTGGCTATTCGGACCTAGTCACCAAAAAGGCTAAAGTCATTTCAAGTTAGCTTGGGAGTTTGGGTACCGCCGTCCCGAGAACCATTTATTGGATAACCAATACCTGTGCTTTAGACCACCTCAGGGGGGGTTGGTAGAGATAAATAATTGTAAATGAGTAATTCCAATTTGGGTACACGTAATACGGGATACCGCCGCCCGGGGAACCGCCGCCCCGGGAATTCAATAACCAACACCTCTGCCATAGGTCACCCGGGCACCCCTGCTTAGTCACCAAACGTAACGAACTGCTTGAGGTGACCTATGGCAGAGGTGTTGGCTTTGTCTTTAACTTTGGTTGGTTGCTCTTCTGTTTTTAACTTTTATGCGTCTAAAAAGCAAAATTCTTTTATTGCTCCATCAATCTAATATTTTTTAAAATTATGCATAAAAAAACATTAAATCAAAAAAAAACATTACACATTAAATTAATTATGATCGAATTTCGACCATTGGGCGACCACTATTTCACATTAAAATTTAATTATGATGTAGGTACTCGATATGTGAAATTTAATTATGATAGTACTTGAGATGTACTCGAAGTCGGGTTCTTAAATTCCTCTTTCAACCAATCGCCTTGCAATGCAGTGGGAGAGATGGATTTATATGTTCATCTAGTCCTTGGACTTGTAAAATTTGTTCACTTTCATATTTTTCAATTTCGGAGTAAAACTATAGATTTGCATACAAATCAAATCCACACCGCCCGCCCATCACAGATTTTCTTGCTTATACTTATGTTTATTTTTTAATTAATCGTAAATCGAACTTGCGACTTCTGAATTCTTAGTCAAGGAACGTTAAGCAACGCATTATCGAAAATAATACAAATTTATCAAAAAAAATGACTTGCGCACACCATAATTTGAACTTGCGACTTCTGAATTCTTAGTCAAGGATTGTTAAGAAACGCATTATCGCAAAAATAATACAAATTTATCAAAAAAAAATTACTTGCGCACGCCATAATTTGAACTTGCGACTTCTGAATTCTTAGTCAAGGATCGTAAAGCAACTTATTGTCGTAAAATAATACAAACTTATAAAAAAAATGTACTTACTCACGCCATAATTCGATCTTGCGACTTCTGAATTCTTAGCTGAGAAGTTGGTTATCCGATAAATGGTTCCCGGGGTGGCGGTACCCCGTATGACGTGTACCCAAATTGGAATTACTCAAAATGCAAATCTATAGTTTTACTCCGAAATTGAAAAATATGAAAGAGAACAAATTTTATTTCGGAGTAAAACTATAGATTTGCATACAAATCAAATCCACACCGCCCGCCCATCACAGATTTTCTTCCTTATACTTATGTATATTTTTTTTAATTAACCGTAAATCGAACTTGCGACTTCTGAATTCTTAGTCAAGGAAAGTTAAGCAACGCATTATCGAAAATTATACAAATTTATCAAAAAAAAATGACTTGCGCACACCACAATTTGAACTTGCGACTTCTGAATTCTTAGTCAAGGACCGTTCAGAAACGCACTATCGTAAAATTATACAAATTTATCAAAAAAAAAATTACTTGCGCACGCCATAATTTGAATTTGCGACTTCTGAATTCTTAGTCAAGGATCGTAAAGCGACGCATTATCGAAAATAATTCGACTTCTGGATTCTTAGTCAAGGATCGTAAAGCAACTTGTTGTCGTAAAATAATACAAACTTTTAAAAAAAATTAACTTACTCACGCCATAATTTGATCTTGCGACTTCTGAATTCTTAGCTGAGTAGTTGGTTATCCGATAAATGGTTCCCGGGGCGGCGGCACACATACCCGCCCCAGAAATATTGAAAACCCCATTTGGGTGACGGGGCGAGAGAGTCCAACTGGAGATTTCAAAGTAAGGTCTCCCTCAATCAGTCTCTCCCGATCCGACCCGCCACGCTTGAACCCGGACACCAATCACTTGGGGTGACCTATGGCAGATCTACTTCACCAAAAACGGCTTAAGTCATTTCAAGTTAGCTTGGGTTACCGCCGAGATATGGTAGCGGTAGAAGTGAAACCTTCAGAAAACTTAAGTAGACAATTTTCATCACTGAAATAATTTTTTTAATCTTAAGATGCTGTTTCGGGGATCTTTTTAGAAAGGGAATAAGACGGTAGTTTTGTAAATTCTGGGACGCTGTCCCCCCCCTGGGGTGTCCTATGGCAGAGGTTGGTTTTCCAGTTAATGGTTCCCGGGGCGGTGGTATAATTGATATAGCCTCCTTCATTCACTCACTCACTCACTCAAATTGATTCTCCCTGCATGTCCTTTCCCGTGCTTCCCGTTCTCTTCCACCTTCCCCGCCTTCCCCCTCCCTTGTCTCTTCCCTCTCCATGAAATTTTTTGCCGCATTTCGTACTACCGAAAATATTTATTGTCAAATAATAATAATAGATAATTTAGAGTATGTAGCAGCCCTGCAATAATCTCACAACTCTGTGGCAGCCCTAGAACGCGCCATTATATATCGGATCAACACATCAACAGTAAAACTCCATATAGGTACATGTTTTTTATGACCAATCAGAAGGCTTCCTTCACAACCTCTCTGATTGGTCATTTAAATCGGATCAGCAAAAGAACTGTAAAACGACATATAGGTACATAAGTTATACGATTATGAAGATCAACCAAGTATGTTGATTCACAAGCGACAGATCAACATAGCATGTTAATTTGCAAGCGATTCCCATACAAATTTTGAAAATTTTATGAAAAGTACATCAAATATTTTTACTTGCAAACTGGCAACCTTGGTAACTAATGTAATAATGTTGCCAAATCATACGGATGTATTCCATCATAGCCAAGTTATATGGTGTTAAAGGTGGATCAACTTGGCTTATAACTTCTTACTGGATCAACACATTACGGGAAGAGGCCAATATATATATATATATATATATATATATATATATATATATATATATATATATATTAGAAATAAAAATACGGTTGCAAAAGATAATGGACTCTCTCTTTAAAAGCTCTGGTAGACAGTGATACTAAGCCTTTAAGTGTCTCTAAATACCAACAGGTGCAGTTGGAGCAAGATGCTTCGGGCAGTGAGTTGCTGAGTCTTTTATTTGTCGCATCTACCATATAACTAAAGCATTTTATCACGCCCATTGTATACTTAATAAGTTTACCAGAATCAATTATACAAATAAGTATTTTGCGCTGTTTGGAAATCAAACCCGCACCCTTCTAACTTTTGACGTTAGCCGTAACTGAATAGTCAGCGGCATTAGCGAACGCCTCTCGCATGAATTATGTAATTATTTAGTATTTAACTGTGTGGTTCAGGTTGAAATATGGTAAGCTAAAGTATAACATTTCTCAGCAGAGTAGTTTCAATTTTTCAATTGTTTTAGTAAATCGACTATTAGACCGACGACAAGAAAGAAAACCCCAAACTTTATAAATTGACAATTAATGAAATAATCCAGTTTCAATCACAATGCGTATTTGAATAAATCACTACAAAACGAAATGCTTAGAAATTGTTACATGCGACCGGACAACTCAATGAAGTGGCACTTCATCACTCCTGAAGAAAAAAAGGCTGAAACAGGATACGATAACTTAGGTTATGGGCTATTTAAAAAAAATCATCACTTTTAATGACTTCTCAAAGAGGTGTTGAAATGCAATTTCGTTGAGTTATCATGGAACTATTATAATCATATACTGTAAAACGACATCAAAATAATGTAAATTTTTCGTCCACATGGCAAAAATAAAGGCTTTACAACATTTTTGGTTTAGGGCTCTGGCTGTCTTCAACATGACAGTTTATATAGGTTATGTAACTCGTTTTACTTACCAGGCATTGAAGCCCCCTCTATGATAAGTGCCACGAGCAGGAAGGGCAGTGATCTCATGCTGCAGTAGTTCCTTTGCCCCTTTCGACTTCTTCACATAGTTCTGGTAGTTCTCTGGTTTCGAGTAACATCTGCTCTTCACTCTTCCTGCTTTCTGTAATCCCGATACTTGAAAATCAAGACGTCTATCTTTGTTACAACAAAATTGTAACTTTTGGCTGCATCTGCAACAATTTTTTTTTACTATCAAGCAATGTTTCTATTAACAGAGACAGCGGTTGATTCACCTGTTGAAATGAATACGATCAAAATAAATGGACGTACACAGGATGGACCTCAAGTGGTTCGCCACGTTTGGTGACTTAGAAGCGGTGCCCGGGTTCATGGGGTGAGGTTTGTCCGAATCTTGGCGGCGGATGCCTACCAACTGCGTAGCAGGCCGAATCGAGAGAGACTGGTTGAGGGAGATCTTTTTCTCCAGCCGGACTATCTTGACCCATCCCCTTGCTCCGCGGTTGGATGGATGGATTCATACCTGTCACTCCTGGACACACTGACCCCCAGATTTCTACCCACCCTTCATACCTTTTTCCTTCCCACTACTTCCTCTCCTTCGTTTCCTTAAAAATACCATCCACTTAGCATCCCCAAAGATGACGTATGGCCTGAGGGAAATTATTTTCCGTGGAGAATGGAGCTAACGTAAAAAAAAACTTAAGGTCAAATTTTTTCCTTACATTAAGTCGGAATCCTAAATCGCCGGTTTCAGGGAAGAAAGCCCCTGCATATTGAAAAGACATAATGTCAAATTTGTTCAAGCTGGCCTAGAAAATGAATATTTCCACGGGCTATACATAAATTAATTCTGATAAACGTATTGAACTGAAATTTCAAACTTTTCCGGCTGAATCCCGTGAATGTATGATGTTACTAATTTGTCGTACAGAAAAATAAATTCTGGTTTTACTGCATCTATTGAAAATTCTTTAGTTTAAAAATATCTTACAAATTTTTCAAATCGCTTACCGAAAAAAAAATAGTCACAAGGTAATGTATTCATTAATCTTAAACTTTGGGGCCATCCATAAATTACGTCACACCTTAAGGGAGGGGGGTGGAGTAGAGAAGTATGACATTGTGTGACAAGGGGTATGGGGGGTCTTCAGCTCTGTGATGTCACACGTAAATATCTAAATTATTAAAACGGCATGTCGGGTGAATAGCATCCCGCACTTGTCCACTGCGAGACTTTTTTGCGCGGCGGCATGAAGTGTAGTGGGACTCGGTCGCTCTGAAGTGGAAGTGTGTCTCAGAAATCGTTCTTACTGTCTCCCTTACTATCATGGCTATACATAAACGGTGTTACAAAGAGAAAATACCATGCTTAGCATTCAAATCTAAAAGATCACCGCAAAATAATAAAAATTTACATCTTTATGAATCCAAAGCTTCCGACTGCAATTTGAAAAAAAAAGATTAATTATTTTTACATGAAACGACAAAAAAGCGAGTTGACGAAAACTGTAATACATATTACGTATATAAAAATGAAAATATGTTTTCTGCTGTCTATGTACACATATATGTATGTATGTTATGCGTTGCTAAACCACACATCCGATTGCGATGAAACTTTGGGCATTTGATGTGCGCATGCCCGCAATTCTTACTATATACAATAGCGAGTTCTGGCATCATGAAATTATGCGTTGCTAACAGTTCATCCGATTGCGATGAAACTTTGGAGATTTGATGTGTGCCTGTCAGCCATGGTTTCTATATATATATAAACTGGTAAGCTTTGGCATTATGAAATTTATATTAAAAAAATTGCAATAGGTGGCACGTGAGCAGTTTGAAAATTGAAAGTACCCGGAATTAATGTATGGAATGGGGTAGGGAGGTGGGGAACACGAGAGGAGGGAAACACGGGAGGGGGATTCGCAGGAGGCGGGAGGCGAATCCGGGAGAGGGGATGGGAACTTGTGAGGTGAGAGGGGAACTTGGGAGGGGGTTCACGAAACGGGGGAAGAGGGCTAGGAGAGTGAGGGGACGCGGGAAAAGAAGGGGGGGCGGAAGGGGAACGGGACGAATGGGAAAGGACACACAGGGAGAAACAAATTCTTTTTTAATTGACATAGCAAAGCATGCCAGGAACTCGCTAATATATATATATTTACCTTTTTCCTAATAAATTTTCTATGTTTTGTTTTTCGTTGTCAGTAATTTTGGTTAGAAAAAAGTAAGGCAAGCAATTTTTAAATCTTTTTATGTTTGCTTTTTAAAATTTAATTTTTTTAATATTTCTAATTATAAAATTGTAAAGGGTATTTTATTAAGTTCTCAATATTTGAGAAGACCACCATTCTGAATTGAAACGTTGCTTGAAATGGCCTTTGCCGTGTTTGGTGACCAGATCTGAAAAGCCAGGTACTTCCCAACCCTCCTCTTCCCCATCCTTACACAGGCAGATTGGAGGAGATGGCTGTTGGAGATGAAGATCTGTTTAGAATCGGTCTAGTTTGGAGCAGAAAAATGAGGAATACAAAACCTTGATTTTAATTTATTTTTTTAGGTATTATCAGCCTGCGGTACAGTTGTCCCATTCGTTTACTTTTGATAGAGTAAGAGCGACAGTGACTGCAATAGTTTGGTAAAATACTTATGGTTCAAATTTTTCGGCGACGGAGTTTCCTCTTGCGTTCCAACTGTTCAGAATTATGGGGCTACACGGAGAAAAATGTATTGGTAATTTTTTTCAAGATTTTTTTGTAGTATCGTGTTGTCACTTTATTAAAGAAACAGTAGGTGAACTTTACAAGGGCATATTTTCAGAATAAAATGAATTATTATGACTTTGTAACGATAACTAACTTGTTAGCAAATTGTAAGAATGAATTATTAATCATCAATTTTTGTTCGTCTATGTCTGTAATGTTGATATAATGTATTTTCATTTTATCGTCAGGATACATTAAAATATCGTTATGTCAATGTTTTTTAACCTTTTCGTCCCGGAAAGAAAAAAATCACACATGATCCGAAAGGGGGTCACTCGGGGACCCCAATTTGTTTTGCTTATTAAAGGGTTTTAATGACATATATTTTTGTAAATTGTTTCGGTTATAATTGGAGGGAAGTATATTCATCGTATTTCAGTAGTCATTCATGCCGAACAGAGGGGAAGGGGGGCGGGTGGGACGGATTCTCCACCGGAATTTGATAGAAATTATTTAATATTAAGAAAAGTAGTAATGGGATATTAATTTTTTTAATGCATATCGATAACCAAATAGTTTTTCTAAGATAATCCAAGTTATTGAGTATGTGGTTTAAAAGACAACTTAGTTACAGCGTAAAACTCTCGTTAGTGTAAGTGCGTTCCTCCGGTCCGGTACGGAAGTTAAGGCTGATTTAAAAATCGATTTCTCTCTGTATATGACATCCCAAATCGGGGAATTTTGTGAGGCAGAAGATAGTGGGAAGGGAAAAGAATAAGGAAAAAAATAGAAAGAACCTATTTATAACCTAAGATTTAGTTAATAAACCAAAAGCGAACAAAGCCATTTCAAGCAACGTTTCGATCATGAATTCACAAGGGCGATATTAACAATATCCTAAACTGGATTTAGTTTATGTAAGAGAAATGTTTGGTTCTGAAACAGTTTTAAAAAAAAACTTAATCCATATTCCCCTAGTCCTTCCATCATGTTTTCCATTCTCTTCCTCCTTTCCTCAAAGTCTCCACCAGGAAAAGAAGAAGATGTTCTTACCTACATGTTGAACAATATTGCCACCCAAGTTTGCATTACCTACTTGTAACAGTTGCATTTTGTTAGTGACATGGGTCACAACTCGCTCCTTCGAAATATCGCAAATAATAGAAAATTCCATTGTTTTATTAACTCAAAGTGTCGTGGCTTGAAACCTGGTGTTTGTGCAAATATATTGTGAAACCAGAATCAATCCTGAACAGCCTTAAGAAGCCGTCAAAGGTAAGAGACTTCCTTTCAAAACCTATTTTCCATCGATCATACTTCAGAAAACAATCCATGGTCTATTCGTCGTCACAAAAAAGATTTACAGTTCACATTCTCGTGTTGCGGTATCGGCCGCGACAAGAAGCATGGGCATTGCTATAATAACTTTATATAATTTTAAAACATTTCATTTTATGGTTTTAGGTCGATTATTAATTTAAGAAAGTTCCCTTGAAATGATATTTGATATTTCACAAAAAGGACCGGCTTTAAAAACCACTGTGTTCGCATTTTCCTAAAATCAGAGATACGTTCATACAATTTGTATTTTCTAGAATGAGATGGATCAGTAATCATTTCTAAAGAAAGTTCCAAGTTTATATTACAGAATGTTCAAGCAAATAAGTTGATTTCGGTTTCAATAGATAAATCAAAAGCCTTCTACCGTCATTAATAATTGGAAACAAGGTTAGAAAACCGATCTCTGAGGAATAGTAGCGGGAAACCATCGTTATTTGTTTGAACAATACATTTTCTGCGTCAAGAAACTTTTAACAATTCGAAAATCCTGTTTGATTGGATCGCTGGAGTTAGCGGAAATTCAAATTATAATTAAAACATAAGTACGTCAATATATGTTCACACTTCATTGTTATTTAAACGAAGGACATGTGTCGGTATTTCGTATAATTATTTTGTTTCAAATTAATGATGTCTGGATTTTAGACTTCCAAACGTACTTTTCCAAATTGACTTAAGAGGGAATAACCAAACAAAACCGGAAACATGTCATTTTTAAATCAAATTTTAGACGGTTTGACTCTTTTCCACAAAAAATTATAAATTGATTTCAAAAGACTGTTCTTTTATCTAGTAAAGCTATTTTAAAATTTTGAGAAAATATGTTTATTTTTAGTACAATAAGACTTTACCGTAGGTCATTGGCAGATTTGTTGAATTTTCAAACTAAATTTTGCATTGTACAACGTACATTTCAAATCATAATCATGTAGTAAAAGAAATCAATAAATTGTTTGGGATAGCTCATTTTCAGAATTTTTATTTTAGTTTAAATAAAATTATAAAAAAAGATCCTCGTCCTTGTTTTGTGATGTAAATACTCCAGTTTGTCTAATTATTTGCGGTCTTACAAACTTATTAGTTTAAATTTTGAAATTATATTTAATTAAAAAAAAAAAATACTTTCTTATTTTACTTAGACATTATTGAAAAATTATAAATATTTACGATCAAATAATAATTACAAAAGGTGCATAATTTGAATAGTTTTATCATCACGAGTGTGAGCATTTTTGAATGTAGGTATTTATCAAAGCAAATTTTGACTGAAATTAAATCGGTATTGAGTTATTGTGTTAAAATGCTGGTATGGAGAATAATTAATCTTTCTCATCGGAACCGCCCTGTACAGTTGCAAGGGTACGATCGCAAGATCATAGTTCGATGAAATTTAAATTCTCGGCCGCTGGTTAATGGCTCTTAAATGCAAATACTGTGTCCAATAGTTATTTCCGTTCCTGTAATATTGACGTGTAATAATTATGAATCAATATTACCTACAGCACTTATGATGCATTCAAATTTCGCGCCATGTATCCAACTATATTCAAAGCAAAAACCGTTTTGAATTCCCTATCACAGAATAAAGTCCAGGGTCTTGTGACGGCCGGTAGCGCGCTCTCAATACAAGTTGGCCATTACTTAACCCCTCAGCCCTTGACCGTATTTTGTCAGAGGGTCAAAATATTTCCGGTTAGCAATAAAAAATTTAAAAATTTGAATGTATCCAAAAAACAAAAACTGTTTTGAAAAGGTGATGAAATACCCTTTAAAATTTTATAATTAGACCAATTATAAAATTTTGAAACCTAACAACAAGGGCTTGTACCTAGCGTAGTGGTCATGGTGATCTATTCAATGAATATAAAAACTAAAAAAAAAAACTATTGAAAAAATAACACGACACATAAAATAAAAAGGTGACATTCATAACATTGGATTATTACAACTTACAACCACATGACAATACAACTGAAAAGTTTTTTAATCATTACAAAAACTCTTTCGAAACTGTACAAAAAGGTCACAATTTGAGAATGATATTTTTCAAGGTTCCATGCCAACTGAGAATAAAGTCAACTCAACACCTCCTTGAAAAGTTTATTAAAAGCTATGAAAAAAAAATTAAATTAGCCGATAACCCTAACCTAACATAACCTATTTAACCATTTTTTTATATATATACTTTTATCACTCTAAATGACTTATCTCAAATTATTCTATTCTATAATGACTTATCTCTTATCATTCTCAAATTGTGACCTTTTTGTACAGTTTCGAAAGAGTTTTTGTAATGATTAAACTGTAATGAAGAAACTTTTCAGATGTATTGTCATGTGGTTGTAATAATCCAGAAACCTTCGCGAAGGTGGAAAGAAGGTATTTTGAAAGTTTCAAACATTTTCTATGCTTCACAACAATACATAAACAACCACACACATGCACACACACACAAGCGTAAGCAAGCAGGCAAGCAAACCAAATTTTTATATACATAGAATTGGCCGATTTGGCACCAACATTGTACATGTTACATTACAAATTTTTCATTTTCACAACAAGAAGTTACTTTGGGTTATATTGAGGGAAGCATGGTGCTATAGTGAGCATTTCGATACCGGCATGTAAAAAGTGATAGTTTTAATTAAGCAGGGTTTTTTAGAAAGCTTAAAGACTTTGTCAAGTATGTATATTTCGCCTATGTTAATTTAGCGGTAACCAGTTTCCTAAACACGCGCGTGTTGTTTGTAATTTACAACACACCGTAGGAAGTAATCAAACTTTTCGTATGACGAAATCCCAACAAGGACGACTACTTCGCTCCGTTGGTTTACTCTTCGGAGGTTCTGGTTTTTCTTTTTTTTTAAACACTTTACAAATATAAGACAAAAAGTCGCAATGAACTGATTTTTAGCAGCATTTTTCTTTACTTTTAAAAATCTTATTATAGTGAGATTAAAAGTTACATTTTTACAATTTAAAAAAAAAATAAAAATTTACAGAAATATAGAAAAACATAAATAATAATTTTAAAATCTTTAGAATAATATGTCATTGTAAACTAATACAAACTAATTCTTTCAGTAAGCCAAGTCTTCAGTAAATTCACCAATTGTTTGTTTTGGGCACAGTTTTTAATTTCAGCAGGTAACATATTTAAACGGCTGGGAATCATGTAATTTAACGTTCTTTGGCCATATTTATTTGTATGCTTAGGTACAATTAGTCCTTCATTAAAGTTAAAGCGAGTATTATGGTTGTGTTCCAGCCTGCTTATATATAGAGGGTTATTTATGTGCTGAAATATAATTTTCTAACACAGAATTGCTCTCACTGAAAGAATTTTGAGACTCTGAAAAAAGTATGGAATATTATGCCTTTCTTTGTACAAATTTTTTTAAGGTAACAATTTAACATGAATTTTGCACTGATTGAAATGAGGAATGCAACTGGCGATTACCAACGAAACTTGAAACAAAACAAGACACAGAAAATAAAACTGAAATTAGAAAAAATAAAAAATATATATAATTTCAAAATTGAAATATGAGATCGACAAAAATGACTTAAAAATTTGGGTCCCAATGACCATGTAGATTGATGTCCCGGTAAATCCTGGGTTCGAGTCCCAGTTATGACTGTCACTTATTTTATGTGTCGTGTTTTTTTTTTTTTAAAGTTTTTTTTAAAGTTTTTATATTCATTGCATTGTTCACTACGACCACAATGCTAGGTACAAGCCCTTGATATTAGTTTCATTGTTAATTTAGATTTATTAGTATGATATTTTTCTTCATTGTATAACATTGATGGGTACAACCTTCAAAAGTTGTTTCAATAAAATTTGAAATATGTGTGTTTGTTCTACAAGTGCTTTAGTGGAATCGGTGATTAGCCGGGACACATAAATATATAGGCACATGAATCAAAATGTAAATTTGGGAGGCGGGTATAGGTACCGCTGCCCCGCGAACTATTTATTGGATTGCCATAGGTCGCGCTAAGTGGTTCGCTACATTTGGTGACTAAACGGAGGTATCTGTGTTAATAGGGTAAGGTTTGTCTAGGTCTTGGCGGCGGATGCGTTTGAGGGAGACCTTTTGATCTCTCCAGCCAGAATCTCTCAACCCAACGCCTGGCACAGCAGTGGGAGGGATGGATTTATACTCCTGGACACACTTACCCACCTCTCATAACTATCTCCCTCCCAGAATTTTACCCCCTTCCTTTTCATAAAAAAAACCCCACTACACAGCATTCCCAAAGATGACAAAGGCACTAAAGATTTTTTCCTCAAGGCCTCTTTTGTGGAGCTAATGTAAAAAAATCATAGTGCAATCCACACGGGGTAGAAGTGAAACCTTCAGATAACTAAAATAGACGAGAGTGGGGAAATTACGAAACACTTTTTTTAATCAATGTAATTGATGAATTTTGTTTCCATGTTTTTGACGAATTCCAGCGCACTTTTACCTTGGTAAAAGGATACATTTGGTTTTCTTATTCGTTTTTGCGTTTTCTTCTTCGGAGTCGGTAGATGTCGCATTTTTTTGCCTGTTCACTTTGAAGTGGTTTGATGATTGGATATTGATTTAAATTTTTTTTTCGTTCCTTGGTCCCATAAATGTCTGGCCGCTGATGTTCTGACAGGCGCTTTATACCGCTACACCAAAGAAGACTTGCGCGAGACCGTGGATTTATCGTATTGTATTGGAACCGATGAAATAAATATTTTATTATCTTTTATTCATTATCTCTCAGTCTTAATCCTATAGATGTATATGTTTACCTCTTTTTAGTGTCGCTCGCTTCCGTTTCATCGGGATCAAATCATAACGGTGCTAAAGTGTTTTCACTTAAGCACCGTAAATAATTTTCACTTCTTTTTTGTGTTCTAAAGTTTGTGAGCTGTCCACTAATATTGGGGTAATCTATGATATTTTCAGGTATCTTAAGGACTCTAGACCGAAGGTTGTTGTCAAATTCAACAAAGGTAGTGTAGTACATAGAGGGCGCCTCGTTTGTGGAGTTACCACTTTTTTGATGAACTGTTGAATTTTGGGAGTCATCAAAATAATTTAAAAAGAAAAAAACTTCTCAGGTGAAAACTTTTTCACCGTTTCATGTTTTTCATTTTTCATAAATTGAGCTTAGCCAGGCATTTTTGAGAAAATTATTTCTTTTATGATCTTATATTTCATGAACGTTTCCCGAGAATAATGAAAGAAACAAACAATTCGCCTAACCTTCCCCCACAGTCAGTCTCCTTCATTTTTCATATTTCTTTATCCTTCAGCCCACGAGTTCGTGCGCCGTGAAAACAGCCTGAAAATAATTCATTGTTTCATTAGCTTATGAATGAAGCAAATGAATTCTGAGAAATGGTATTATTCAGTCATTTTCTCCAATGAACAATGCGCTTCGGAGTTGATGAAAAATACGCCACAGGCAAATAACTTACACTCATAACACAAATTAAAAAAGTTGAAATAAAAAAAAAACGCCCAAAAATTCTTTTGGTGAGGTCATTGCCGACATTGGGATTGGTAAGTAAAAATAAGATCTTTAATAAATTAGCAACTAAATTAGTAACTTAATACGAGAGAAGTAGTGGATAAAGTGTACAGTGGTTTATAAATTAGATACATAAAATATATATTTTTTTATTAATCATAAATAGTACAATACATGTATTTCAAACAGATTCTGTACAATAGTTAGTTACATAATACACATACCCTCATAAATAAGCAGTGCTTTTGTGGACGGGGGGGGGGGGGGGGGGGGTGTTATCATAATAGTTTTATTTGATATTACTCATTTCATATTTTCACTATAATTTTTAAGGTGTCTTTTAAATTCTTTAATATTAGTGTTCATGTTTCTATTTTTTTCTGGTAAGGAATTAAAAAAATTAACACCGAGATATTTATGATTTTGCTGTCCTATTGTTTTTTTACATTTTGAAGTTGGAAGTATTGACGTTAGTCTAAGATTTCTGCTATTTTTAAAGGGTGCTACTTTATTTTGAATATCATCTTTATAAATTTGTAATGTTGCATAGTAGAAGTATAATGCATTTAAGTTTCTGACCTTAAATTGTCTGAATATAAGTTCTGAAGAATATGAATAGGGTTTTTTTTAAATTGTTTTTATTATTAGTTTTTGTGATACGTAAATTGTTTGTGTTTGATTTTTATATGTACCGCCCCATCCTGTAATGCCGTATTGTATAATTGATTGATGTATAATTATTTTAAAATATAATTGATATAAACTAGTTTATATTTAAATAATAGAAGTGCGTGTAATAATTCGAAGTTTCTCTTAACCAGCCTCACTAGCTTGTAGTATATTGTAATAAAACAAATATAAAACATATTTCCACTTTAATTTATTTGACCGTAACCGGTTTCAGTTCATTAAAGCCATCTTCAGATTGTTACAAATTAATTAATTACGGTTTATATACGTAACATATGGGGGGAGGGGGAGAGGGGTGTTCTACAAGGATTTTAATTAACTAATTACATTTGTTACTAAGTCGTCTTTGATTGTCGAATTTCAAATTATTTTGGTTATTCTAGTAAGGCTAATTACCTCGGGTTTGTATTTTGAAAATACGTAGGTGTTTTGTTTGTATGATGATCATTATAAGATTATACCAGTACCACCAAAGTAAAACATGTATCCCTTCAAAAATCAATAAAAAATCCCAAATCATCATAATTATAATAACGATTTGACAACAATAAAATTTGGTCATTAGTAATTCATATTACTTGAAAGGTTTTCCCCGAACAATGTTGAAGTGAGTTACAAAACCGAGGTAATTAGCTTACTGGAATAACAGAAATAAATAGAAAGTCAACAGTCAAAAGCAACTTAGTAACAAATAATGTAATTAATATAATTGATTAAAATCTTTAAAGACCATCCTTCTCCCCCCTCTCCAATATGTTATGTGTTTAAACACTGTAGGCTAAGAAAAATTTGTACCATTTTGAAGTTGGCTTTAACGAGCTGAAACCGGTTACGGTTAAATAAATTAAAGTGGAAATAAGTTTTAAATTTGCTTTATTATACTACTAGCATTTCCCCGCGGCTTCGCTCGCA
The DNA here is from genome assembly GCA_936435175.1 of Glyphotaelius pellucidus. Classification (NCBI taxonomy): domain Eukaryota; kingdom Metazoa; phylum Arthropoda; class Insecta; order Trichoptera; family Limnephilidae; genus Glyphotaelius; species Glyphotaelius pellucidus. Next base: position 22,496,043 of record OW386555.1, on the reverse strand, counting down.
TGGTATTGCGGGAAATTACTGTAGCGCTTGCACTTATAAACTACCCCCCCTCCTCCTCACCCCCTCCTGCATTCCATACATTCATTCCCTTACATTCAGTTTTCAAACATCTCTCCTGCCACCTAAATTTCATAATGCTACAGCTTAAAGAAAAAAAGAATTATCCAATTTAGTTCATTTATCCAATTTATGCGCTTACAAACATTTCGGATGTTTATTTTTATTTAAATATTTGGAAGTTTGTAAATACAATAAAAAATTACACTTTTTATTATTCAGTCTTTATAATTGTTACGATTTATATTTTAAAAGTAGGAACTCTCATCTGACATTTATTCCAAAACATAAGCATAAAAACAAAACATATTCTTATATTTGAATTTTCTGGAGCAGCACCGACCAGTAGGTAGGGGGCTGAGTACCTACCAGCATAGAGCCCACAAATATATCAACATCGTTTCCATGGAAACGATTTTTTTTTCTGACGTTAGCAAAAACTCGCTTTATTTAGCGACAGAAAACGTAAAACAAATATAAAATATTAATATTTATAAATCATAACGCCAAAGCTTACCATCATATACAGCCTAATAGTCTTCGCATATAATTTAGCTTTCTATTGGTAAAAGAATTTTTAAAGTCTTTTTATTGGTTAATGCGTGAAAGCGTAACAGACAAACTCGAGCGGTTTCGCATTTATAATATTAGTATGGATAATATTACAATGGAATTCAACCTTGAATTGTCAGTTTCAAAAATAGAAATCACTTACTTGGATTGAGAAAAATAAAAACAGATCTCATGGTTTTTGAACTTTTTTAAAGATCTTGATTTCTCTCAGGAACTGTATTACATTCCGGGTTGCTACGCAAAGGGTATTTTTAAGGAAAGGAAGGAATGAGTGTCTTTTATAGTTTTTTTTAAATGTGAATACCTCACAAGAGTCCCGGCAGCTTCCGTCTGGAGCCCGTGAGACTGTGTCATATCCAATTGGGGTATGTTGTGAGGCCGAAGATAGTAAGGAGGGAAAGGATATGGGGAAGAAGAAAGTGGGGAAGCACCTGGGTATTCAGATCTGGCCATAAAACACGGCTAAAGCCATTTCAAGCAGCGTTTCAATTCTGAATGGTGGTCTCACACCACAGGGATACTGAGAGCATTTTCACTCTGGAACGTGCCGCAAATATACTTTATATTACTTTTAATTCTCTGACTGTACAGATGTAAAGACATGGGATTTACGTCGCCACCCGGTCGGGTAGCGTATTGAGGCGGGTTAAGGTAGGGGCTTTAGGAAGGGATTTTTTTATTGCGGGTCTTGAAGAAGCCCGGATTATGAAAAGGAGGAAAAACAGATGACGGTAACTCGTTTCACTTACTCAGCCGACTTATACAAAACATGAAACAAACCATTCTCATAAAGTCAAAATCAACTGCGAAAGGGTGTTCGGTATGTGTCCGTTGAGTTTCAGATGTACAGGTGCACCGGGATCCTAGCTCCTTAGAGCTGGATCCATTATTATACCTGTATAATAGGCTCAGAATGCCTACATTGTCTGTGAATTGTAGATTGCAAAAACGGAATGTCAATCGGACGGACCGCCATCCTTTGCCCTGATTTAAGTAGATTTTTCAAGATTACCAAAAGAATTAAGAAATGGTTGATTTATTTTTTAAATCTACATTCGTGCCAAATGACGCATAAAATTTCTTTCAATGAAGTCGAGAAATCATAAAAAATCTTGTGTAAAATGTGAGTGGGTAATTTTTATGACTTCAAATCTAGTTATATTTATAAATCAGTTGACGTCAACAATTCAGGATTGACGTCACGTTCATTTTGAAATCGCAGATATACCAGAATGTGTCTCATTGTAATTGTATACCTGCCTACCTATACCAAGTTTTATACAGTAAGGAGAAATAGTTAAAAAAAAATGTAAATGCTTTGTAATTAGTCAAATGACCCAATGGAATTAAGAAATTAAGTCCTTATTTAATCTACCTTTGCCTTTTATTAACAACTGACTGAGAAATTACGTCTAATGAATATTAATTAATGAAAAAAATTATATAACTAATTCTTGCTACTGACCTGTTAATCAACAAGTTTCGTGGATGAACAGGTTTTTAGTTTTGATAAATATAGCTAAATCTTTACCATCTAATAATTACTACCGCAAAGAAAAACTTTCTCAACATTTGCGATTAATTTCGTTAATGTAAGTTTTAAGTAACCATAATTAATTTATTAATAGTTGGATAATTTATAGAGCGTCGTTTTTTTGAAAATTCACCTCAAAAGCTGAAAAGTGTATTTTTTTTTCATTAACTCCACACAGGAGGCCCTGAGGAAAATAATTTCCCTCAGAGCCTATGTCATCTGGGATGCTGTGTGGAGGGTCTTTTTGAGGAGAGGAAGGAATGAACATTGGTCTTGAAGAGACCTATGTTGTAGGAGGGAGGAAACACAGATGGCGGCAAATCGTTCCATAGCCGAGCTTTTGAACTCAAGAACGAGTCGAAAAAACGACCCGTTCTCATGTGACAAATGTTAACCGTGTACATATGTTGGGTGCGCGTTTGGCGTGTCTCCCGACTATGCACCGGTGCCGAAGGGATCAATGACGCTAGTTCCTCAGAGCATCTTCCGTTGAAATACCGGTAGAACATGGATAGCATTCCCACCCGACGCCTGTGCTCTAAAGATTGCAATCCGTTCGTTAAGATGGGAGAACCTATCAAACGGACCGCCCGTTTCTGCACAGAGTCGAGGGTATTTTTCAAGTATTTTGGAGCTCCAGACCAGAGGTGGCTGCCAAATTCAACCGTGAGGCGCACTTGCAATTTGAACATGGTTAGCAGTTGTGTACTATTAAAGTATCTGCGGGCCCTGTACAGTACGCCCAGTTTTTGAGAAGCTAACTTTACTCTGGCTTCGATGGAGCCCCCATACCTGAGCTGGTCACTTATAGTTATACCAAGCATATCAATGGAAGGACTGTTCGGAAGATTGCTACCGTTGAAGGACATGCGACATGTAAAGCATGTACCTACTACTAACCAAATTCAAAGATATTTTATTCAGTACATTTTCAAAAATTGTTATAAATATGGGAAAAATTTTGATTGTTCTTAAATAGAGATGTGGGTTTGACAAAAATGTTATAAAATAATCACGTCCCAAAGGTTTAGTGGTTAAAAGCGTTGTCCCGGTAAGACAGATCCTTGGTTCGATCCCCAATGACAACCGTTACTGTGGCATTCAAAATTGTTTACAAATTACAGCTTCGTACTCGAAATGAACTGTAAATACAAAAAACGAAACGAGACGAATTGGTGTTTGCGGGAATTTGGGTAGTAATATGTGTAGGAAAAAACAAGGTACGTAAGGAAAAAGGAATGACCGATCACTTACCACTGTATCTCTGCAAAAGAGCACACGAAACTATCACAATACAGTTATTTAATTCCATCGCGGTACATCGAGGTAATTATTGCCACAGCCAAATGGATGCGCACAAAATGATATTATGTACTTTCGAAATGGTCAAATTCCCTCTTTTTACTTAAAAAAGAGATTATTTACACTAAAACCAACACTTACTTGCTTTCAAGATAGTCCAAAAACTTATATTATTTACAAAACAAAAGCATCCGAATTACACGCCTCCTTTAGCCCTCTGACCCAGTTGTGTCGACTATATAACAAGATAGTGCGCTGAAGTAGATATTTTCGTCGATAATTTGTACGGATTCAAAAAAAAATTTCTGGTGCTGTTAAAAAAATATTAACTAATTATATTGTGTCAATTGTCTTTCTATGCATGCGTCGCGTATTTCTTATGTCTCATGCCACTCATTGTAATGTATTAATTACTTGAGTGAGCTAGTATATAATTCTGTATTTTTATTTGTGATGTTTTTGTTTTTCTATTTGTACGTATCTGAATTTTATTGTACGAAATAAGGAACTCCAGTGAAAAATATTATGGTTTTAAAAAAATATGTTCATATAGACCAATATACGCTGATTCTGAATATATAAGTTTTATTACATAATATTTAACGTAGAGTTTTTAAAAAAATATTAAAAAGTCCATTTTAAAACGTGTCACTAAAACACCCTATTGCTGGATTTTGGCGGCGTGACGTCACCGCGCCGCGTCACCTGGGTCAAAGTTGTAAAGAAATCAATAGAAATGTAAGACGCAAGCCGTTCGGCATTCCGTTTTATTGGTTTATATAGAATTGGACATATAATAGTTTTTGTTTTTATTGAAACATTATTTAGGCCTAAATAATTCAGTATCAAAAATAAAGTATCTCTTAGTTTATCTATATTATTTAAAATATTCAACAACTTTAACTGTACAAAAAACGATCGCACTACCCAGTAATGTCTATGAAAATGCTCCAATGCTGAAATTTAAAATGGCGGGAGTCGAACAGCTGATTCCAGTTCCCTACAAGATTCATACTTCGGTTAGTCATGATGACGTCACACTAGATTCGGTGGTTTTCGGGGGATCTTGAAAAATTAAAACTTTGACATTTATTTTAACTATTAAAACTAACTATAAAAATAAAAATAAATATGCAGTTATTTAAGTTAGAAGGTCATTATTCATAAAAAAAAAAAAAAAATTTACTGGAATTCTCTATTGAAGATTTTTGTAATTGTGAAATAGCTGAGTTTTTACAACTGAATTGTTCTCACGTAAGTGCGAACATCTGCAAAACCCAGTACAAATAAATAAATATTTTTTTCTTGCCGTTGTTCCAAATTTCAAATACTTTTTCAGCTAGCTGATGGTTAGGGAGAGGTAGGATGTAAGACTGGGCAAACGATAGGAACAAAGTATATTCTCATTTCACAACCGAACATATATTTATTTTCTTGGTGTCATGATACTTTTTGCATCATGTTAGATTTATCTAAGTAAAGTTAGGAATAAATAAGGGTTTTTAACAATTATTAATTACTTTTTATTTCTACAAATTTACATTTTTTAATTTGTTCCCTTTGTAAATGACGCCCTATTACGCCCCTCCCCCCCCTTCCCACTCCAGCCTATCTATTGACATCTTTAAACTAGTTTTCAGTAAACCCTAATAAAGTAAGCATTGCCTACGAAACATATTAGTTTTTAAACAATAGAAGTGGTTGAAACTAAGTATTTTATTGATTTAAAAAAAATTTTCAGTTCACGTGGTCCGTATTGACAAAAATAAAAGACAGGAAATATATTTTCAGCATTAAATTTCACATAAAGAGTCTGTATTTTAAAAATGTGTACATCATCCCTTGGGACAGGTAAATATTGGAGGTTTTCGCATAAATCGAGAGAAATATTATTTCTGTTCCGGTTCGATGAAAAGAGGCTGTGGCGGTTTCAGAAATTCTCACATCTGAGTACCAATACCGATCAGGCTTGATTGATTATTTCCACGATGTATTTTTACATGGCGCTTTGAACTGAGTAAGATTACGTTATTTCACATTTATTTATTTCAAATGAGTGGTGAACAAAGTTTACAAGGTTTAAGAAATAATTACAAGGATCTCCGAAACAATATTCAACATTTTGAAATTAAAGACAACCTTAAATTATACACCACATTCGACGCACATACTGTAAAACTTTGGGATGGTTGTTCAGGATACTTATGTGATGAAGTTGAATTAAAACTTTCTCCAAAAGAAGACCACCGAAAAAAAAAAATTCATTTGTTTCTTCAAAATAATCGATTGTGTTATTCATTCACCTACTTTACATACTACAAGTCATCGCTAAGTTTGATAACTTAGCAGGGGTGGCCGGGTTCCGGATCGGCCAAGATCCGGAGTGGCGGTTTGTCCGGATCTTGGCGGCGGATGCGTCTGCCAACAACTGTGTGGCAGACCCGAGCGGGAGGGACTTTTTCCTACTCCTTTCCTACATCTACCTTTTTTGAAAAGACCCTCCACACAGCGTCCTCAAAGACGACACAGGCCCAAGGAGAATTGTTTTCTTGGCCTTCCATGTGGAGCTAATGTAAAAAGAAATAAATATAAAAAATTTCAACATGTTTTGCGTAGTTTTTCATGAACGAGAAACCCCCCTAAGTTTTGCGCAATGGGAGTGAAACATGGTGTACAAATGTTACTCAAACAACATGAATTAGAAAAACATACAGAGAAATGTATAAACGAACTCAGAATCCATGGCTTGCCAGGCAAACGCTGTACAGATTGTTTAACAGAAACCGCTTTCTCTGATTCGGTTTGTTAATTATTTTGGTTTTTCAGCAATTTATCATCAAAGTCGTAATGCTTTTGCAAAAGTTCAAATGGCGCGGAAACCAAAAAAATTTGCCGACGGAATTTGTCTTTCTACAACGCACGATTTATGTCTCAATCAATTTCTTTTTTTTTTTTTAAATTTATTCACAAAATCTTTGCTATATTTAGCACTCGCTACCAGTTTCCTTGCAATTTAAACATTTTGATAGAATTCCATCGATCAAACATGAAATGGGTCTCTTTTTTTACCGAATTTCTTTGAATTTTTTCATTCTTCAGTCCTATTTTATAAACACGCACCAGGTGCTGGTGCGGGATCCAAAGTTATAAATCTTTGGATAATACAGGAAGAATGTGTAGCAGAATAGAACGCGGGAAAAAAGAAAGGGGATGAAACGGGAATTATCGTGTCCAATGAATCTTCAGCAGTTGTTGTTATGTTGACAGGTGTAAAAAGTTATTTAAAACCGGTGTGTTAAATTACATCATTACCGTTATTTATTGCGTATTAAAAAGATCTTTTTCACAAATATATTGCGCAAACTAACATACACCAAAGTAATTTCACACCGTATCTCCATTTGATTCTACTATTGGCTGTGCATTGTGAAGTCCTGTTTAACTCGACCATTTTGCTTTTCATCTGCCTATAGTTTGTAAAAAGGAGCCGTTTTCGTTTCAAGTTTCAAGATGGTGGCCGTTTTAATGGTTCAATAAAAAATATTTTTTCAATTGCGAATTTGTCGTCTCTATTTGGAATTTCCCATTTGCATTTTTTCCGTGTACCTACCCGCAGTTTAAATTTTTTTTTTTTTATTTATTTTTTCAGGTTCTCCATAAAACAGTTATACACCAGAATATTATGAAGAAGATTAGAAAATTTAAAAAAAGTGCATGAGGGCAGTTTCACTTTGTTGTGTCGAAATATAGTTACTGAACTCTCTGTAGGTGATATTGAAGACGTCAATGCTCAATCCAGAATCGTTTAGCAGTTGAATTGTTCTGTTTAATGGCGCATTTTGATAGGAATTGTCATAAAGATAGTGAATTTTTTTTTAGACAAATAGCAAAACATCTTATTTGAAATGAAAAAAAAATGTTGCATGAAATGTAATATAATTTATGATAAAGTAATATATTTTTACAAATCCTATGATTTCAGAGAATTTTTTTTTGGTTTGTAAGAGAAAAAATATCTTTTTGGACGCGAGGTACAAGAAATAATAATGAAATGGTCCAACTTTATGGCGAACCCTACACTTTCAATATTTAAGTGATCCGTCAGTATTTATCAATTATCGTAATACGTATTGAATGTATTGACGGATCACAATAGTAATCATAGATGACTAAATTCCTGAATTCCTTATCGCGAACCAACGTACCGTGATAAATATTGTTGGATCACAATAAATTTTGAACGTTTAGCCTTTGCATCAATATTTATCACGATCCGTGGGTTCACGATACGGAATTCAGGAATCTAGACATCTTGTGATCTGTCAATACTCGAGCCTAAACGTTCAATAAATAGTATCACGATAATTGCTAAATGTTGATTGATCACAATAAATGTTAAATGTGTGGGCAGCATCCATATTGATAAATTTCGAACGTGCAGCCTAAGTAGCCATCGAAGTAGGTACCTTTTACAGTACGCAAAGTGGTTTATTTCAACCAGAAAACCATTACAGTACCTTTTTGAATTCAGTAAGCCTATTTTTTAATCTGCGAGATTTAATAAAAAATGCTGTTACTAAGCGAGAAATCTACGTATATTCGAGTAGGTATGAATAAACTACCTTTCTTAGGTGCTTCGACTTGAATTGGTAATCGACAGTAATGAAATTAAAATTCACGACTAAATGACCTATTCCATTCACGTTTGGGGAGAATTTTACGGAACGGAATCAAAGACTGTAAGTAGCTGAGTGGACAAATGCATCGGGTTTCCACCTAGGCGTTGCGTCTTGGTTTCAATTCATCTGCTAGCTAAGTCTTCCGCGATTTTTTTAAAATACTGTGAGGTTATTCGTAACCCAGAAATGTTAGTCTTGTCCGGTATAAAGCTTTACGAAGCAAAATAAATAAAAACTTTGATTCCAATATGTTACGAGTATGTTAGAGATTAATTTGGAACCTTAAATATTTTAAGGCTGAATGTAAATCATCAGAATTTCTAAAAGGTAAGTTAATTTTATATATTTTCTTCGTTAATCTGTCGTCAACATTTAGTACGGCTTATTTCAGCTATAAAATAAAAGTTAAAATAAACGGGTTTAAAGTTGCTTTGAATCTCCGTAAGAAAATGTGATAAAATTTAAGTTTTTCACATAAATTTGCCACATTTTGTAATAAAGGAACTACTTTTGGGGTTGTTAGATTTGGAATTATAATATTCCTTCATAATCTCTAAAGCTAAACTAAACTTTCAATTCTGTGTCAGATACTATAAGAATTTTGTACTTTTTGTTGGTTTGCAGCAAGCTGGAGACTGGCTTGGCAATCTGGCATCCTCATGAGGTGGGGTGATCCTTAATGTTTAGAGAGGTATCTGAGCTTTCTCTACATGAGGTAGTACAGCCACTATTCGTGGTTTTACCGACAAAAATTCTTCTGGGCGTGCTGGGCCTCCACTCTTTGCAGATCAAGAGAGAGTTGTGCCGCCACCCACTAATTCAGAATAAAGATTCCTCCAAGGCTATATCGAGAACTCAACCATTTAAGAGCGCGCGAATTTCTATACGTTCCTGATTCCATATTCCTGCATACGACGACGTAGCACGCAACCAATTCTGGACAAACAACTTTATAATTTAAAATTTTATATGAAAATACCAGGTCAGTAAAATTTCTTCTGTCTGACGATTTAAGTATGTTCATATCGAGTAAAAGAGTGTTGTATTTCAACTAAATTGCTGAAATACCCATCTCAAAACTTAAAAATAATTTTGAATTCTTCCAGTAACTTATACACGGATATCATATTGTGGATTCCAGACGGGAGAATTTTACTCAAATTGACTTCTAACTAATGCAAAATAGATCAGTAAAATACAATAAATATGGTTGAAATTTCTAGTAAGCATAGTTGCATAGTAAGCATAAACCTCTGTTGAGATTTTTTAACTAACCCAACTTAACCTTACCTAAACTTTGTTAAGAGGAACTTAGAGATTTCCGTGATCGTAATTTTGACGATTTTTTTATGATGGTCGATTCATCTCTTCTAGTTTTTTATACAGTAAATCTAGGTTAAACCCAAGGTGAAGTACAATGGAATAAAAATAAAATATTCCGCTACGTTTTTAAACGTGTATTTTTCCAGAAGGATGTCAATTAAAATTAACCTTGAACTAAAAGAGCTTTTCTTTAGTCTTACCTAATTGGTAAAAAAAGTGTCTTTGTATTGAGTTCACAAAGCCATGGAAGTGTTTTGCGAATGTGTTCGGATGATCGAAGTTGGTAAAACAATTTCAAATAAAGTTATTCTTTCTTGATCAGGGTCATCACTAAAGTCTAAGAGTCGATTTATCTTTTTTAATGTGAATCAAGTGTCCCAATTGCCTGGAACTATTGCCCGGGACTTGTATATTTCCTATTTGGGGTAGGTTGTGAAGTTGAAGGGAGTGGGGAAGGGAAAGAGAAGTCATCAGACGAGACAAAAGCCATTTGAAGCAATGCGCAACGTTTCAATTCTAAATAAGTAATAGTTTTTCTCACTGAGAATATATCACTGAAATTTGCAACAAATATAAATACCTACTATTGTACTCATTACACGTTAAATAAAACAGAATTAAACAATTCTAAATGAATTTAGGTCGCGGCTTATGTAAAAAGGTGGGTTTTTGAAAAAAAAAACCTTGTGAGGAAGTCCATAAACAAGCATTGTTGCTACATTAACGTACAAAATTTATCGAACTCAAGAAGTGTGGTATCCTATTTTCGCTGATGAGCTCGGATGATCGGGAGATTTAATGATACTTTGGTTAGTTGTGTTTATTACCGTCTAGTTTAGTATGGATATTTAACTGGACTTAACGTCCATTCTATAGGATGCTCTGAGTAGATCTGCGGCAGGAGAAATAGTAACTAAAGGTGCCCACTTATCGATCGGATATCTTCGACGGTTGCCTCTCTTATATAGTACAACTCTACTGACTTCTTTTGAGAAACATTAAAACTATATAAATAGCTGCACTAACGACATCTATTGAAACTACACACATATTCACATAGACTACAAGAAGTCAGCATCCACCAATATGCTGGCTTACAGAAATTATTGGGTGAGGAATGACGACCGGCGTCTGGCTAGCACGTGGATGGAGGAAATTCCAAAGATCGAAGTGATTGAGTTCAACAGAAAAACTGTATGAATACAATACATGTCTCCTTATATACAAAATAAACAATAAACTCATACATACAAACACAGAATTCATTAAAACATCCCAAGTACACAAACACTTTACACGACAACACGATAACATACATCTAAACACCATCCACACTAACTATGGTAAACAATCCATTGGTTACGAAGGGGGCAACTTATATAATTGCCTACCAAACGACATTAAAAAAGAAAAAAAGGTGGTTAAATTTAAAAAAAAAATTGTTAAAGTATATTCTTGATAAACAGAGTAATGAAATGGAGTAGCGATGTATTATGGTGTTTTTGTTTGATTTAATGTATTTATTATTTCTGGTTAATATGAGTGAAAATGTAATTTTCTTTTTTACTAGAATAAAAAAAAAACAGAGGGAGATGGAGTTTGGACTACATTCTTTGGTACAATATTGGAGTTCAACGAAGAAAAAACTCGTCAGCGGTAGTAGTGGGATGGGGCATTTTTACAATAAAAGTTCAATAAATACACTTCGCGTAATGGACTATTTTCATTTTTCTGCACCTCGGTAGTGTTGGCGCAGTAGCCAGGCGGCTACTGGCAGTAACATAATTCTTCGACTAAAACAACGCGACCGTGGACTGACTCCTACAGATGAGTGAATTAAACCAAGAATGTTAATATTCTTGGAAGAATTTAAAAAATCACATTACAAAAATGAATGATGAAGGAAGATTAAAAGTACCTAAAAAAAACAGTCGCTAAGATTAATGTAGTCACTCGAGAAGATGTTTGACTTTGATGGATTTCTATCATCACTCCGTTTGTTCCCTGAGGTACGATAATATAAAAGACAGGCGTAAATTATGTGCCTTTTTGACAAGGTTTGATATCAATACCTGTCCGGCACGAGAGTCAGATTAATTTGCAGAAGTTCTTAAAAAAATCTTTCATTAGCCGATTTTTCGTATCTTAATTAGAAGTGTAAAGTTTATGTTAACTTAATAGGAGTAACGGCCGCGTTGTCATTTATATGCAAAACTTAATTTTGGTATTGAGGTCAAAATACTTTGAATATTAAAAAAAACAATCTTAATGTAAACGAATGTCTAGTACGGGTTGGAGTTATTTTTTTTTTTTTATGTTTTAAATAATTGTAAAGTATTGGGTTGAAATTTTAATAAACATTTGACAAATTAATATTCCAAGGTAAATCCATTGTTTGTAACCTATATTTTTGAAATCTCATTTTATTTTTTTTTTTAAATTTTATCTTTTTGCGTTAAGCCGCCGCTATTCGAATTTCGACCGATTTCTTACATATCTCCCTTAAACATTTGAAGTTTTTAAGCTCTTAAAAAAATATATGTTGTTTTTGAAGATAATATCTAGATACGTTCCACGCCGAAAAGCAAATTATATGAAATTCTTTCGAAAGAAAAAAAACGCAAATTATGTTCCGAAAATTATTTAAAACAAGTCTATTTCTATTATTTTACAAGTTATATTTGTGAAAAAATTCACAATGTTTCTCTAAATGATACTTAAGATACGTTCCATGAGATTTTTGCTCTATTTTAAACGAGTCATGTTTTATTAAGCTTTTTCGTAATTTTCGCTTCAATTTTATCGATTTACATATTAGCGCGCTCTCTCCAACATTCGTAATTACATATCTCTCCATCTTCTTCTTTTCGAGAGCGATTACGGGGCCTTAACTCCACACGGGAGGCCCTGAAAAAAAATTTCCCTCAGGTTCTATGTCATCTTTAAAGATGCTGTATGGCGGGTCTTATTGAGGAAGGAGTTAAACGACCCATGTTATAGGAGGAAGGAAAAACAGAGGACTGCATATTATTCCTCAGCCAAGTGGTTAAACTCAAGAACAAGTCGTAGAAGCGACCCGTTCTGATGTGAAAATTGTCAACTGTGTACAAATGTTGTACGTGCATTTACATAGGAGGTAGCAATTTGGGTGGCAGATGTGGGTACTACCGCTCCGGGACCCATTTAACACCTCTGCCATTGGTCGCCCCAAGTGATTCGCCATGTTTGGGAAGTGAGGTTTGTTCGGGAGCGGATGCGTACGCTCACCAATTGCTGGCAGGCCGGATCGGGAGAGACCGGTTGAGGGAGACTTTTCGCCCGCTCCAGCAGGACTCTCTCGGAACTTCGCCTTGCATCACAATGGGAGGGAAGGATTCATATGTCTGTTACTCCTGGACACACTATCCTCCAGATTCCTACCGACCCCTCCTACATTCAACAATTTAAGAAATCTAATCAGACAAACGATTAATTTGCGTGCATCCTAAATACAACACAAATTTAATAAAAGTCCACTCAAATGAAAAATAATACAAAGAGAGGCAAAGTAGTACAAGAGACACTGTGAAGTAATTAACATTTTATTTTAATTCCACTCAAGGGAAACGCTAGAAAGAGCTTAATTTTATCCAAAGCATTATTTTTATTTATTCATAACGTATGCGGTAAAACTTAATCGAAAATAGTGATTTCACCGATAGCTTTGCTTTAAACCGTAAATACATAATGTACAGAAAGCCTGCTTATAATATAAATGTACAAAATTGACTTATGAATAAATACTAAGAATAACTTATCTTAACTAATTAAGAATAACTTAGAGGAAAATATTAAATTTGTTTTCCCTTTAAGCATTTCGCGGAAACGTTTAAACTGAGATTAGGTATGCAGAACAAAAAATCGATAACGTATTATAATAAAAAAGACGCTTTAAAGGCGACGCTTCCCGGCTCAAAAAGAAAAAGATGGAGAGAAATGTAATTACGAATGTTGGACAGAGCGCACCAATATTTTCAATGACAAAATTTATGCGAAAATTGGGAAAATGCTTAATAAAACATGACTCGTTTAAAATAGAGCAAAAATCTCGAGGAAGGTATCTTAAGTATCGTTTAAAGGAACATTGTGAATTTTTTCACAAATGAAAAATAATAGAAATAGACTTGTTTTAAATAATTTTCGGAGCATACTTTTTTTCTTTCGAGGGAATTTCATATAATTTGCGTTTCGGCGTGGAACTTATCTAGATATTATCTTCAAAAATAAAATATATTTTTTTAAGAGCTTAAAAACTTCAAATGTTTAAGGGAGATATGTAAAAAATCGGTCGAAATTCGGATAGCGGCGGCTTAATATTCTCACGATTACGGAACAGTGTCTATACAATAAATTTTGAGTGCAGTTAACACGCGGTAGAAGCGAAACTTAACCAAAACAATCTCAAACTATGAAGAACCAAGGAGCCTTGAAAAGTGAGGTCATAATCGAAGCGCAGTGAGCAGGCCGATGAGCGCAGACCTCGCGTCATTTCCGTTTTATATCTCAACCAATAGGAGCCTTGATAGGAGTTTAATGCTTTGCAGGTGCTCTACGCGTCATTTCCGTTTTTTTTTTATATAAATACCGCACAAGAGTCCCAACTGCTCCCGTCTGGAGCCAGTGAGACTATGGCATCCCCAATTGCAATTATGTTGTGAGGCTGAAGGTAGAGGGGAGGGGAAGGAGACGTGAAGAGGAAGGTGGGAAGTACCTGGCCATTCAGATCTGGTCACAAAACACGGGGCTAAAGCCATTTCAATTCTGAATGGTGGTCTTACACCAGGGCGATACTAAGAGTATCTTCCACTCTGGAACGTGCCGCAAATATAATATATATTATTTCAAATGAATAAATTGTAAAATAACATAAATTCATCGAATAAAATTTGTTTGACACGCCGGGATTCGATCCCGCGACCTTCGGAATGCAAGTCAAGAGCCTTGCCGCTGGACTACGCCGGCCGTCATTTCATCCGAATACCGAATCACTAACGGTTTCACTTCAAAAAGATAAAAAAAAAACCATACGTTTCTTACCACAAAAATGCTGCAGCTCTTTTTTACACATTAAATAATAGTGACACAAAAGATGAGACGCACAATGAACGTATGTTTGTTTTTTCCAAAGTAGGTACTACTTTTTCATTTGAAGGAAACAGACATACGTATCCTGTGTGGCTCATCTTTTGTCTCACCGTTATTTAACATATAAGAAAGAGCTGCAGCATTTTTGCGTTAAGGAAAGTGTGTTTATTGCCTGTTTGTACCGTCGCCGTTCCTGAAATTGGGAATATTAAGAAGAAACCGAGCGGCGTTTGGTCCATACAAACATATTACTCAATTTCCTCTCTGGATTTTAACATTTTTAATATAAAATAGATATCGACCACCAGCGTGTCGGTAAGTTTTGCTTTATTTGATAAGTTACTTCTTATAGAAATTAGGTTCCTCCAAAAGTCCCGCCATCAACAGACGTTCAGTATACAAACTAGACAATGTGTTTTTGAAAAATGCAAAAAGTACAGACAAAGAGTATTTTTTTATACGTTAAGAAAAAAAATTAAAAAATCGGTCCACTTTTGGACCCTGAATACAAAACCTTGATTTTGACGATTTTATTTAGATATTATCGGTCTGAGGTGTAGTTGTTCCTTTCGAGGGAGTTATAGTGATAGTGACAACAACAGTTTGGTAAAATATGTTTTGTTCAAATTTCTCTGCGACCGGGTTTCCCCTTAAGATGAAGCTTTACGTGAAATCCTTTTTAGATTAATCTTTACGACGAATCGGTTTATATTGTGAACATCGAAAAAGATGGTACAGATTAATTGAAGCTTTTACTAGCTTTTCTTTGTGTTTGAATTGAATTACAATAAAATTATAAATTACATAACAAAAAATATAAGCCTTAACCACTAATATAAGAAACATATGAAGTAATATAAGAAACATTTTTTTTAAATACCCCTTTATGGCTAAGACTATTTTTGGGATTTTGTATGTACTAAATTTTTTTCATTCTTATAAAATTATGCACAAAATAAATAAAAACCACTTTTTCGCTTACTTGCCTCGTGCAAATAAGACGCTCGGTTTTAAATTTTGAAGGCATGAGAATCGAAATATTCCTCTTAAAAACAGCAACTGTATTACAAACGGAAATCAAAATCGTTGTGAACAAACAAAATACATCCCGTGATTATTAACGGAAAACTCAAACAAGCAAAATTAAAAAATCAAAATCAGTGTTGCTACTGTTTACCATAAACACTGCAAATTACACAGCACCTAGCATTTTAAAATACAATTCTCCCTTATTTTGAGATTTTTTACCCAAATTACAGATTAAGAATTTGTATAAAAGTCCAATATAAAATCCGGGTTACGTTTTTCTGTGTATTTTTTATCCCTTTCTTCACACAATGCTGTTTACATTTTTAAAGAAATCATTTCATTCTCTAAAAAAGTAACGGCATTTGACGGATAATGATCGCATTTTGTAGAAAAATTCTTCGCTTAATTCCTAAACTCAAACGTATCTGTTTGAGAAACGTCTTATAGTGCGCAGATAACTTATTTCTGCAAAAAATGTCTTTCTTTTCAAAGAAAGCTTCGTACTTTGCGTAAATCTCCATTTTAGGCTATTGTAAGAAGATAAGCACTGTGCCCATTTTTAAATATGCGTTAAGATTACAGAAATGGTATAGTTATGATTTTATTTTGTTAAAATGCGTTGCTTTAGCTGTTATGAAGGATAAAACAGTTAGATTAAAGTAAAGTTGTTTCCGTCTTAAAACTTGAAAGCATATTACATCATTTTTTTTGTTGGTTAACAATTTAGAAAGCGGGTATGGGTACCGCAGCCCCTGAAATCTTTCAATATGTAACTAGCACGTCTGCCATAGTTCGCCCTAAGTGGTTTGCTACGTTTGGTGACTTGGACATTGGAGGTTATCCACCACATACCCGCCCTGGTATAAGTAACATATGGTTACTCCTTCAAGGCTCTCGCAAGATACTAATTTTTTTTTGTTAAACGAAGCTACATTTATTTATTTTTGAACGAATCTAGACTTCCAGTGTCCCTGCATACGTTGTTAGTAAGCAGTATGCAAGTGCTTAACAGGAAACAAAATGCAAAAATATGTTAGTAAAGCAAATATGAATTAAACAGTTCGATAGGGTACCCGGGTTCATGGGGAGTGATTTGTACAGGTCTTTAGTGGCGGATGAGTCTGCCCACCACCTGCGTGGTGGGCCGTCTGAGGAAGTTTTTTTAAAATTTTTGTTTACTATGAATACCGCATAAGAGTCCTAATTGCTCCCGTCTGGGGCCAGTGAGACTATGGCATCCTCATTTGGAGAATGTTGTGAGGCCAAAGGTAGTGAGGAGGGGAAAGATATTGGGAAGAGGAAGGTGGGGAAGTACCTGGCTGATCATGGTTACTGAAGCTATTTAAAGCTACGTTTCAATTCTGAATGGTGGTCTTACACTAGGGCGATACTGAGAGTGTCTTCCACTCTGAAACGTGCCGCAAATATGCAATATGTTGTTGTTTTAAAATAATTTATTGCGAAATAAAACAAATTAATCACTTAAAAGTTATTTGCGCACGCCGGGATTCGATCCCACGACCTTTGGATTGTGTGTCAAGAATCTTATCCCTGGACCATGGAGGTCGTCCATTGAGATCCTTTGACCTCCTCGACGCGTGACGTTCAGATTCCTACCCACACCTTTTGCCACTTTTTTTCCCAAAATTTATTTTCCTTCGCATCCTTAAAAATACCTTCAAAGGTGACAGGCCCGGAGGGAAATTATTTTTCTCAGAGAGTCCTGTGTGGAGTTAACGTAAAAAAACGGGACAATATTTGAAATCCCCGTACTATATCATAACAGATAACATGTTACTTTTGAAATGTTGGAAAACTTAGCTAAAAGAGTATTAAGCCTTTGATATCTAGAATCCAACGCTTTGAATTCATCAACTAACCGATTATTGAACAAAAGTTAGAAAATCAGAGTGAATCATTTTTAATTACAGATCATGGAATGCCCAATCCATTCATTTTTCCGGCGGAATTGATGAGGTCCATAGGGCGACTCATAAGGCTCTAAAACAGCTCTCAGATGTAGATATTCCCCTCCACAACCCCTCAACCAAACGAAAGCCGAAGAAGGATAATGAATTACAAAATTTACGAAATTTCAAACCTGATAATATTTCATCGTCAAATGGGAATATTAATTACGATAAATTTTATATTGAGATAGTTTTAGGCTGGAGGAAAATTAGATTTAACTATATTACCTATATCAGAATGGCTTACCATAGGCTATAGTTCTATATTATAGCATATGTTTGTAGTTGCAATTTCTTTCAACAGTTATCGTTAGTTATATGTAACTTTGAGGTGTCTCAATAGCTGTCAGTAAAGTAGAACTATAGGAGAGTGTCAACTGATAACCGAATGTTACGGAGAGTGTCAACTAATACCCGAACGGTTACGGAAGTAGCCGGTAATATCCGATCGACAGTTTCACCACCTTGAGTGCCAAGTTTCCATGCTTCAGAAATACTCAGAGCATCAATAAGAGCGAACGTTAGGTCCAGTTAAACAATCATCGTAGACCACACGACGACGTAATTAAATAAGTCTTGTAATCTCGACGTTTCACTGAAGATTTCCGAACAACATCAAGCAGATACTTTAAAAGTACACAAATAATAACCCTGTACAAATCGCAAGTGCGTCCAACGGTTGAATTTGGCAGCAACCTAGCTTCTGGAGCTCCAAAATACATAAAAAAACCTTAAATCTGTGCAGAGACGGGCGGTCCCTTTGATAGATTCTCCTAACTTAACAAACGGATTGCTGTCCTTGTTCTACCGGTATTACAATGGAAGATGCTCCGAGAAACTAGCGTCAGATCCCCTCGGCACCGGTGCTTAGTCGGGAAACACGCCAAACACGCGCCCAAAATTTTTACATAGTTGACATTAGTCACATGATAACGGGTCGTTTCTACGACGATTTGTGTGTCCTCCCTCCTACAATATGGGTCTCTTTAAGACCAATGTTCACTCTTTCCTCTTCTCAAAAAGACCCTCCACACAACATCTTCAAAGATGACACAGGCCCTCAGGGAAATTATTTTTCTCATGGCCTCCTGTGTGGAGTTAATGTTAATAAAAAGCAATCCCATCACTGGGACTGAAGAACATGACATTCTATTTACAGAAAACAAATTCAATTTCAGATTTATTATAACTTTCACAGAAGAGTATATTTTATGCGCTACTAGCTGGTTTATTATACATACGTGTTGTTTTGCTGTAGATCCGGGAATCTAATTCATCCTCCGGCAAAGCTGTAGGTGGGATGGCAAATTTGTTGAGGGAAGGGATTAAATGAAGGAAGAAAGACGAATGCTTGCAACACGTTCCACATAAAAGCCGTTTTACAAAACAACGAGTCGGAATAACGACTAATACCTGGTGGCAATTTCTCCCAAGAAACCCAGATTTACGGTGGGAATAAAATATTGTGAAGTTTTTTCCGCATAGTTTGAATGTCTTTTAAGTAAAATAAGAAAAATGTCAAGTCTTTTCAAGCAGGGAAAGGAAAATATTTGACGTTGGGTGGAAATGGAGTATTATCAAGTAGGTTGGAGGATCTCTTTACGGTAAAAAATGTTAAATATAGGTTTTTTTTATTTAGTGTAAAACAGATGTATTAATGTCATTATTAAGTTCTGCAAGTATTTGAGTTTATTACTAGTCGATATCCGGCGTGAGAAAGAACAAAAGTGTTCCCTCCATTTCGTTAAACTATATGAAACACACACACCTCTCATAGCTGTCTGCGTGAGAAGCATGAATTTTCTAAACATACCTCCTACCATCCCCTATCCAATAGTAAGTCCTTTCTCTATCCCTCCCTTTTCCCTGCGCGTCTTTTTCCATTGTGTTCCCGTCACCGCCACCGTTCCCCTTCCTCGTCCCTTTCCCGCATTCTTCTTCCACCTTTCCCGCCTTCTCCTCTCCCTCTTCCCCCTCCATCTTTCCCACCCTTTTACCCCTACCTCTTTTCACTACCTCTTACCCCTCCCCCTATCCCCTCCCCCTCCCCGCTCCTCCTTTACTCTCCCGCGAACCTTAAATGGAGTTCTACGAATGAAACACAAATATCGTGGTTATTATTTTAGCTTTCAATTCTACGATCTGATTTAATGGACGGACCGTTTCACAATGAATAACTCGTGTTGAAATTCGCGGTACATAGTTCGATACCCGATGTGAGTTTAGAGCACTTTTTGTTGGCTTGTTAGCCTAAACTTGAATACCTAGAATATCATCAACCATCTCCGAATGACCATGGTTTGTGAGAGATTTTCAACAATTTCACGAACAGGTTTTTACAGAATTGTCTTTCACAAAAAAATATATTGTATACATCCATGTTATTTTGAAAGCCTCCGTTTTGTTTTATTTTAAAATGATTTAAAACAAAATTATATAGTACCTACGTTTGCGGCACATTTCAGAGTGGCAGATTCTTTTAATATCTTCCTTTAAGGACCACCATTCAGAATCCATTGAAACCACTTAGTGTTTTATGACCAGGTTAGAAGAGTCAGCTAATTCCTTATTTTTTCCAGTCTCACAATATACCCCAATTGGAGATGCAATAGTTCCACTGGCCCTGATTGAGATCTAATTGTACTCTTCTACAGTATTTACATAATTTTATTTTTATAGGAGTACATTTGCAATTTAGGCAGAGGTTTGCTAACCGTAAAGGCACACGAGCACTGCCTACCCACCTTTGGTCGCACAAAAATATTAATAAACTTGAAATCTGTAAAATTATTGGAAGAAAACAATCCTTTATCTCAAAACTACGGTACGAAACGCAGCATCAAACGTGCCTCACCTGCACGCCATAAAATATCAAAGGGAAAAAATAAATAGGTACGCAAATGACGTAGATATTATAATCAAAAGCTGATTCTATTTCACACATATACGCACGTGTGTGCGCAAGCGAAGACTCGTTTATGTAAGTGTCTATAAAGGCCGTGCCTTTTTGGACAACGCTATCAAATGTAGCAATCATGGCCATCTGTTGAAACATATATCAATTAGTACAACTTTACTAATGAAATAATGAAAATATCGATGAATTACTAAAATTTGACTAATTTGACTTTGATGAAATTGACTAAAATTTTGTCGAACAAAGATCCCGCTGTCTTTCAAATACACAATATATAACAAAATCATAGAAAAAGTCAAAGAAATCACGGATCCTGGAGTTATGTTTGATACTCAATTAAATTTTATTAATCACATACAACAAATAACCAACAAAAGCATAAAGATACCAGGTTTTATAATCAGAACAATTAAATTCGTTGGATGTTATAAAAATCGTTTATTTGTCACTAGTACGCAGCTTGCTGGAATACAATTCCGTAGTGTGGTCCAAATATATCAAATAATATTATCAAATTTATGAAATATTGAACGAGTGCAGCACAAATTTTTAAGACTTTTTAACTTCAAGTTACGCAAACTTATTCAATACAATAATTTACTAAATACACTTGAAATGCATTCCCTGGCAGATAGAAGAAGAATAAATGAACTAACTTTTTTGTTTAAAATTATTCGTTCTGAATTAGACTGTTGTGACTTCCTGTGTCTCATCGACTTCAAGGTACCTAATCGAGCAACAAGGCAAAATAAACTATTCTGCAACAATAATTCTGGAACCAACTACTAGATACCTGCACCTATTCCTCGATTTCACACTCTTGGAAACAAATTCACTTCAAATATCGACGTATTTAATATAAGTTTATCATCATTTAAGAAATACATTAAAGATATTTTTATGTAATGATATTTAAAGAGCATCGCGTAGGGGCTATTGCATATATTTGTGTATTCTTAAATGCATGTACATAGATATACATTCAATGTATGTTCCCCTGTCACCTGTAAATTTTGTAACGACTAACACAAACTATATTGTTATTTTTACGCCACCTGCACTTTAAAATCTTTCTCTTTTCTTTGTTAGCGTCTGCGTGCGGGCTGATGCTATCGGCAGGGTTGGAGAAAGCTCCCACATATTTAATACAATTAGTTGCTGTATCTGCCCCAAATAAAAACTAGCTCAGGATTCGGTGCAAGCAGGATTTCTCGTAACCTCAAGGCTAGTGCTTGTGGTTCGGAACTTCACGCTTCTCCATTCTCCCAGGGCCTCTCTCGACAAGCAAAACACGGTAGGTTATCACATAAACAGTTTATTCAACTCTAGGAGACACAATAATACATAAGAGGAACGATCCTAGCTGAAAGTTAGTTTGAACGTCCGTCTCTGCTCTCTATCACGCGTGGTTAGGGCTAAAACATTTAATTGCACACAAAGGGTAACATGGTAATTGACTCACGTTTGGTTTATGGGCCAACAGCGGCTTTACGCGCTTGTTGTCTCAGTCTCTGCAGCGTCCATGCGTGGACCGGAAGTGCACAACCGGCGAAACTGAACTTGTGTCGCCCATGTTCGCGCGGAACGTGGGCCCGGGAAGCTCGCTTGCTGAAGACTGGCCGCTTGCCGGGCTCTGGCGGCCGCTCGGTTTGTTGCTCGCGGGAGGGGGTAATGCGCGCGCCTCTATATTGGCGGTTTATTTGTAACGTAACACTTCCCCCCTCGCCGCAATAAAAGCGACGTGGTAATGGAGCTGTAGGACTAATAAATCCTCTTACCTTTTCAGCACTTGTGCCAAAAACATTTAAGAGAAACGAGGAGAGAGAGAGAGAGAGAGATTCCTAGCTGGAGAATAGTTATGAACAGAACACAAAAGAGATGATACATGGTGTAACAAGGAATTGTCAATAAATGTATATAAAGGCAGTGGCATACATAAATACAGTTGCAAAGAACAAGGATCTGTTGAAGAAAGGTACAAGGGTTATGCAGTGATAGAAAAAAAAACTCTAAAATTGTATCATTGGTCTGTGAGCTAATGTTTGCGAACGTGGTTTGCGTAGGATGTCTGGGGTGGTTGAACGTTTCACTGAAGTTACAAGGTTACTTTGTCACAGTAACCTGGCCCATTTGAGATTACACTCAAGGGACACTAGGGCCTTTAAGAAAATACGAGGAAGAGAACACATGATGAGGCTTCTAGGTGGTGTGGAGAGTTCTACCTGTCACAGAGGTCGAAAGGGTAACTGCTTCCGGATCCTGTGGGTGAGCCAGTACGAAACCATTGAAGTATTGGAGAGTGGAATCGTAATTGGTGGTTGGTACACTGGTTTTTGTATGTAGTGGGATTGTTTTGTGAACAATCGTTGGTATTGTTATTTGCGCAAGGGCACAGGAGCATCAGCACAATGGCAGTAGGGCATTTGCATTATGCAGCAGGAACATTTGCATAATGGCAGCAGAAACATTTGCACAAGGGCAACAGGAACATTTGTATTATGCAGCAGGAATATTTGCATAATGGCAGCAGAGCATTTGCATTATGCAGCAGGAACATTTGCATAATGGCAGCAGGAACATTTGCACAAGGGCAACAGGAACATTTGTATTATGCAGCAGGAATATTTGCATAATGGCAGCAGAGCATTTGCATTATGCAGCAGGAACATTTGCATAATGGCAGCAGGAACATTTGCACAAGGGCAACAGGAACATTTGTATTATGCAGCAGGAATATTTGCATAATGGCAGCAGAGCATTTGCATTATGCAGCAGGAACATTTGCACAAGGGCAACAGGAACATTTGTATTATGCAGCAGGAATATTTGCATAATGGCAGCAGAGCATTTGCATTATGCAGCAGGAACATTTGCATAATGGCAGCAGGAACATTTGCACAAGGGCAACAGGAACAGGAACCAACCTAGAGCTGGCGTGCTCGGGTTTGTTTTGAGTGTCGGTTCTTTGTGGTGATACAATTCGCAACTACACGCACGACTCACACTAGGTTATGTTAGATGCGGTCGGGTGCTTTTGGTACGCAGGGATTGAAGGCAAGGGACCTCCGTGACGGTAGCGAGGGCAGCATGAAGAGGCGCAGATGTAGATAGGGTGCAGAGCTGCTGGTTTTTTTTTTTTTTTAAAAATCCGGCAAAAATTATTATTAGAACAAAATTCTTGAAGTTTACCTGCCTAGTAGACCAATGATGAAAAAAGTTTGGAGAGAAACAAGTGTGCATGTTGAGAAAAAGTTGGATTTGTTTGGCGTGTAGAGAGAGAGACGGAGAGAGAGCTAACTAAATGTGGCTAATTCCTAATACATGTTACAAAGGTACGTATTCAAGGACAGGTTCTGTGTAACCCCTTTTGGTTTTTTTTTTTTTTTTACCAAATACATTTCCAAGAATACGTGGTTGAGGGATTGTACGTATAACAAAATTCCCCATTCGAAAGAAGTTGGTCTTCCATGACCTATGCTCACGTCTATACGGTAGCATTTTTTCTACTTTCGAAAAACAAAACATTGCGTACAAGATTAGTTATAACAAAGTGGGAAAGGAGTAGGAAGTTGAAAGGATCCGCGTATGAAGATTGTCCCATTTGACAAACGAAACGCCAAGTGCGTAACGCATATATCCCCATTCACGGATAATTTCGAGGAAGGGGGGGGGTGATAATTGGGAACATTTGAACGAAGAAAACTGCTGGGGACTCGGCTATTTCCGAAATTCGACCTCTGGGTGGAGGTGAAACAAGGTCTACAGCAGTCATCCTGGCACATTACAATAATGACAACTGGGAAAGGAGTAGGAAGTTGAAAGGATCCGCGTATGAAGATTGTCCCATTTGACAAACGAAACGCCAAGTGCGTAACGCATATATCCCCATTCACGGATAATTTCGAGGAAGGGGAGGGGTGATAGTTGGGAACATTTGAACGAAGAAAACTGCTGGGGACTCGGCTATTTCCGAAATTCGACCTCTGGGTGGAGGTGAAACAAGGTCTACAGCAGTCATCCTGGCACATTACAATAGTATTTGGTAGTGTTGGACAAAAGAATACACTGACATAAAAGTCTAATCCTCTACGTGTATTGGGCAGAAGATTAGGGGTCGTTTTATTCTCCTACTTGTTTGCGAGAAATGACAGACCCTTGCTCAAATCTCACAAACCTGGGGATTTTCTTTGTTCGTCTCCCAGACAACGAGTTAGGTATTTTTTGTGTCCATCAACTTAACTCCCACGACACGATGCCCCATAATCATGAGTGAAGCGTATGATTAGTCCTTTTGAGATAGTAGATAGTTCCTGGGTTCTTGTGACAGGAAGTCCACGGGCATATTAATGATTACAAAAAAGGGGTGTGGACTACATTGAGTAGTTCACACATAAAGGTTTGATATTATTTCGTTCGCACGATTCATGGTGAGTATTATAACGTCTTCACGTATAGCGTACAAGATTGCAAAATCAAAAGATTTGCAAGTAAGTTTTATAACGTCTTCACGGATAACAATGAACGAATTACAACTGGGTTGCCCAGTATTGAAGGGAGGTGCAAAAGACTAGGTATTTATGACATTTCTGACAAAAACCCACAGAGTAATTATAACGGGCTCCCCGTATCGCATTTAGTAGATATTCTGAGATTCCCATCTATGACGGCAGATTTTATAAGGTTCCCACCTATGATGGCAACAAAGGTTAACGTTCATATAAAGGTACCTATTCAATACAGACGGCGAGACATACTGATGTACTTAGTACAACAATACCGTAGCATAATAAATCCATATTAGCGTACGTTAAAGACTTGCACAAAGGCAAAAACATATTTGAAGATCTGGCCAAGATTTTATACTTCAACAATTAAGGGACAAAAAAAAATTTCTGGCGTGCTGATGGAATGTGAATTTCATCTAAGCTTACCGCAAAGGAGATCCTTTGTGGTACAACCCTTTTGGTTACGCACAGAGTATCGTATCGTGATGGTACAACTTTTGTTGTACTTACACGTACGATGGTAGCAACAATACAAGACATGCGCTTATCGTTGTTTGACAAGGAAAATTATTTACATTGGTCCGATTTGAGTGTTTAAGACCTTCTAGGTTTTACTTACTTAAACAGACTGCGATGGACACACCTTGGTGTTATGAAAATTATAATAATGGGATGGGTTGTTCACAGGGTGGTTCACTTGGAGACCTGGCTTCTTGTTGTGACCTCGTACTTTGCACGTGATAAGTCACAACAAGGCAACCCCAAAATTTCAGTTTGAGCAGTTGAGACCCAGGGTGACTCAATGTTGCTGAAATGTTGTAAAAAAATTTATCGTTAATGAAGAGGCACGTTGAAAGTTGTCCCTTTTATAACGATACTTTCCAGACTCCACATTCAGTTCTGGGGAGAGCTAGAGCAATTAGGGTTATTTATTGAGCGCCATTCTATTTTCTTAAAAAACAGAAAAAAAAACTTAGAACGGGTAGCAAACATCTGATACCGCCGTGGGTTTACACAGGTTTGCTTACCTAATTTAACTACATATGACATAAGGGTTAGATGCACTTTGGCGAGGACCCGATATTTTAATGTACAAAAAAGATTTTTCTAACATTTAGAAAGGGGTGACGAGGTATGACATGATGATGTGAAAATATGATGCTGCGAGTTGTGACGATGCACAAAACCTTGGGCACGTAGTCTCTGACTACTTGCAGTAAGCCACAGGGAATTCCTTTCTCCGAAGTGATCAATTTCAGGTAGAGGTGTGCATGCTTAGAAAAAAACGATGTTTCCAAGGTTTGACACCTGGGGCAGCAATTAGAGGCGAATGACTGATGATGACGAGATATTTATACAAACAAAAATAAAATAAAATAAAATGAAACGAAACCACAAGGGAGAATTATAATTTCTTCCATGACTTTGGCTACAGTTGACACCACTGTGCCAGAGCTAGAAAGGTTTCTAAAAACATTTCTTTTCGTTGTGCTCCGGTTTTATGCCGGACGAAGTGCTTGGGCGAAAGTTTTCTTTGGGGAATCTTTCGTCTCTCTTTTGATCCTGGTATGCCTCCAGTAGCTGGCAGACGTCTTTCAGTTGCTTCAGCGTGGCAATTTTCTGAGAAGTAATGATGTTTTCGTATCTGGGGAGAAGACCGTCGATTAAAACCGGGAGAAGTTCCGCTTCAGGGACAGGTTGGGTGAGCTTTATATTGATGGCCTCTGCCCTCTGTGTGAATCTAGCAACAGGCTCTCCGGAGTGCTGCTTGATAGCGAGTAGGGATAGCCTGACTCTATGTTGGGCCTTTTTTTCTCCGAAACTGGATAAAAGTGCCACCTTGAGTTCCCTCCATGAGTTTGTTTTTCTCTTATGTATCCTGTGCCAGGTAAGCATTTCAGGAGCGATGAGGTCTATGAAGTTCCTGTGTAGAATACTTTCGGGGATTCCTCTGACTTGGGCTGTTTCTTCTATTCTGTTGATGAAATCCTCCACATCCGTGAGTCCGTTGTATTTCGTCTTCCAGGTTGTCAAATCATATATTTTCGTCTGTTCCTGGGCTTGTACCACCAAGGGTTTTGCTTCGGAGACTGTGAGGGAGGTAGAGATGATTTCTGAGGTGTCTTCCTGTTGAAACTGCAACTTCCTGATGTACTTTTTGTTGTAGAAAGAAGCATATTGAATAAGGCATTTTTTGGATTTATTCCTGGGAGAAATCTTTCTACTTCTCAGGGCCTGTAGTAGTTCTTCCTTTTTTGACGTAGAAATGTGGGGGATTATACCCAGCGTGACTTGAGGGACTTCCATAGTGTATAGGGTCGTGTCAGGGTGACCTTACGTTGGGAGAAAAACGAGAACTCGACTCTTTATCCGTAATTGGAAAGAAATTTTTGCCAGGGATTGACCACTGGGGACGTATATATATTTTTTTTTTTTTTTACAAAATGCTTCTGCGAAAAAACGCGTATTTGTAAGTGTTTGGGTTATTTGAAAATTTGGGCAGAGGTTTGCCTCTGGCCACGTGCTTTTTAGGAAAAATCCAAGCGTTTTGGAAAAAAAATTTCGAAAATTAAAAAATCGAAAAAAGGAAAAAAATCGGAAAAATTTTCAGAGTCCGAAACTGGAGAAAATTTGGGCAGCGATTTTCCTCTGGCCACGTGCTTTTTAGGAAAAAATTCAAGCGTTTTGGAAAAAAAAATTTCGAAAATTTAAAAAAAATCGAAAAAAGGAAAAAAATCGGAAAAATTTTCAGAGTCCGAAACTGGAGAAAATTTGGGCAGCGATTTTCCTCTGTCCATGCGTTTTTAAGAAAAACTCCAAGCGTTTTGGAAAAAAAAATATTTCGAAAATTAAAAAAATCGAAAAAAGGAAAAATCGAAAAAAATTTTCAGAGTCCGAAACTGGAGAAAATTTGGGCAGCGATTTTCCTCTGGCACTGCGTTTTTAAGAAAAACTCCAAGCGTTTTGGAAAAAAAAAAAAAAATTTCGAAAATTAAAAAAATCGAAAAAAGGAAAAAATCGGAAAAAATTTTCACAAGTTTTCGTGGAAGTAATTTGTTTGAGAATTCAACAATATCTTGGGGGCATGGTTTCATTACGCGGCTTCCTATAGCCTGATTTTAAACAGCACCAATTTTTTGGTATTTACACGCGAATTCCCTTCGTCTTTTCGACAAGATATTACCTTCTTTGTCAATTGACAAGGTATTATAGTGTCAGATGTCAAGGAATCCACGTCAACGCGAATTTAGTATTTTTTGCATTATTCGAATGTGATTCGGCATGATCCGGTTTCATCAGACGACAGAGTCAAAAATACTTAATTGTCAAATGACAGAAAGAATTTAAATCCACTTGTTCCCTAGGTGTCAGCAAGTGTCCGTTTAAGAGACGTACCAGCGTGCTGCAATATAGTATATTATTAAAAATATTTAGCACTTTCGAGACCAAGCGGATGATTTGTTTATCATGTACATGATTTTAATTGTTGAATAAATTCTTCTTTAATTTGTGTTTATTTCCACTATTCACTTGTATTGAAAATAGCAATTTTAATCGGCCGACACTTTGTAATCACTGTATTATTCGCAGCGACAACTTCCTAGGTTGGGCACCTTGCGTTGGAATACCGGTAATATTTTGTCGAGTGACGAGTCACAAATGATAAAATCGCGCCCGTAATAATTTAAATTGTGATTCGAAATTACGTTCGCGCCGAGATTCCTGTTGGAAGTGCTAGACAATTGGGAATAAACAATACATCATAATAACATTTCAGAGTTTACAATTGTTGCTTGGGAACGAGGCCGTGGTGGAACAGAAAAAAATTTAAATGGCCCCACGTTTAGCGCCAGTGTTAGCGTCTGCGTGCGGGCTGATGCTATCGGCAGGGTTGGAGAAAGCTCCCACATATTTAATACAATTAGTTGCTGTATCTGCCCCAAATAAAAACTAGCTCAGGATTTGGTGCAAGCAGGATTTCTCGTAACCTCAAGGCTAGTGCTTGTGGTTCGGAACTTCACGCTTCTCCATTCTCCCAGGGCCTCTCTCGACAAGCAAAACACGGTAGGTTATCACATAAACAGTTTATTCAACTCTAGGAGACACAATAATACATAAGAGGAACGATCCTAGCTGAAAGTTAGTTTGAACGTCCGTCTCTGCTCTCTATCACGCGTGGTTAGGGCTAAAACATTTAATTGCACACAAAGGGTAACATGGTAATTGACTCACGTTTGGTTTATGGGCCAACAGCGGCTTTACGCGCTTGTTGTCTCAGTCTCTGCAGCGTCCATGCGTGGACCGGAAGTGCACAACCGGCGAAACTGAACTTGTGTCGCCCATGTTCGCGCGGAACGTGGGCCCGGGAAGCTCGCTTGCTGAAGACTGGCCGCTTGCCGGGCTCTGGCGGCCGCTCGGTTTGTTGCTCGCGGGAGGGGGTAATGCGCGCGCCTCTATATTGGCGGTTTATTTGTAACGTAACATCTTGTAATGCATTATTTTTACTTAAATTTATATCTATACCGTTCAAATGAAGTTTATTTCTTCAATTTTATCTTTTACATAAAACTGTGTCTCTGTTAAGCTTATTTCTGTTTCAAAGCCATCAGGGCCTTGAAAATTAATAAATAAATAAATAAGTAAATAAAATAAATAAATATCTTGTTCGTTTCCTTTCAAAAAATTGTTTGTGTTTATTTTGCTGAAAAATTAAGGAAATTTAAACAGATACTAAGAAATTGGCTTTTGATGCGCGTAAATAATGTGGTTTTTGAATGTTTTAATTTAGGTATTCGTAACCAACATCAGCTACAGCTAAGAGCTTAGCCATTTTTAGCGTAAACGTAAACAAAGGGCGTTGACTGGGGTAATTAAATACCGATTTATTCGCTGTTTTGATTTATTCACTGTGCTTACTTACAATGCTGAACGTGAAAAAATCTGCGTGTACATCTTCGGTCTTTAAAACCTTTGCTCAAAAGCGGTCATCAAGCCCTTCACAATTCGGAATGATAACAAGTACTAAGAGGCACGATTCAATCAATGAAAGCTAAGAGCACTTAGTAACCCAATTTAATCACCCGCCCCGTGGGCCCGCGTTAATTCCACTGGTTATCAGCGAATCAATCAAATCTCAGGGATTTAATGGAATTCACGGGGCTCCACATGTCCCCAATTACCTTTGGATCTGATGATATTCTCGCTGGAGCTAGATTTTGAAATCCTTTTTAAAAAGAACATATTATTATAAGTTTTTCAGAATTTTAATAATATAGGGTGTTTTTTTTAGAGGTATACAAATTCAAAATGAAAAAAAAACGCATTCAAATAATGTAAATGTCTATGAAATTGGCTTTATTTTAATAGATCATTTTATGCCATTATTGTTTAAATACGATTTTCAACACGGCGAATGTTGACTACCAAATTGTCCAATGTCTTTTTTTTCAGCATAGACTAGTGACTTCACATACCCCAAAGAAAGTAATCTAATGGTGTGAGATCACACGATCGTGAAGGCCAGTTCACAGCAACTCAACGTTACACAGGCCCGCAATAACTGCGTGAATCATTTGGTGAGCGCATAATTTCACGTAATAGACCTGTCAACAGGCCTTCACGATCGTGTGATCTCACACCATTTGTACTTTCTTTGGGGGTTTGTGAAGTCACTAGTCTATGCTGATAAATCAGAGACGTTGGACCATTTGGAAGTCAAATTTGCCGCGTTGTTGCCGTTATATGGCCCCAGTTCCTCGATAAAGTTGGCGAAAATTGGACTTCACGATTGCGCGTCATTCGAGCCAGCCGTGGGCGCTCATATGCCCAAAATTGTATTTAAACAATAATGACATAATATTATCTATTAAATAAAGCCAATATCATAGACGTTAACATTATTTTAATGCGTCTTTTTTCATTTTGAATTTATATACCTCTAAAAAAAACACCCTTTAGAATATGAACGCTAGCCATACCTAATGCAGACATATTTGAAATAATATCATGAAAATAAAATTATGGATGAGATAAAAGAAAGCCTCTTTAATAAAGAACGTGTTTGAGCTTTAATTCCGTTTAATTAAGTGCATTTGGCAGCTGTCCGTGTGGGAGGTATGGATTTTCCAAATTTGACTTGACCTGTCCCCTACCGCTACTACGTCTTCTTTGCAATCCCTCCCTGTGCCCCTCCCCCTGCTTGTCAATTCCACTATCCCCCTCTCTCTTTATTCTCCGGCGAACCCTTCCTCTCCCTCCTTCTCCTTCCCATCCCCGTCCGGATTCCCCTTCTGCTAAACTACATTAGCTATTGTCATTTTTTAAACAAATTTCATCACGCAAGAGCTGACAATAATTTTCATCGCAATCGGATTATGGTTTAGGAACGCACAAGGTACAAACAAAGAAACATTAATTTTTTTATCCAGCTTGTTCAAAAAATTTAAGGACTGGCCATCGTGTGGCGCTGTCAGTCACCTGATTGGAATTATTTTTTTGTTGTTAGATTATCACATCTGTCATTGACACTTTTCTTGAAATTTCAGCGTCATAACTTGACATTTGTAAAAGTTATGCTGTTCTGAATACCTTAACCTTTGTGTGTGTTTTCGATTTTTTACAAGTTTGAAAATGTTATCAACGGTCCGCAGACCTTGGAAATGATGGAGAAGTGGTTCGGCAACGATACTCTTTCGAGATCAAACATTTTTCACAAGTGGTCACGAGTTGATTGAGGATGACGAATGCAGTGGCAGGCCGTCGACGTCGAAAACCGATTAAAAAATCGATAAAATCAAAGAAATGTTGGCCGAAAACCGCAAATTGACCATCAGAATTCGACCCAGACGGCAAACGACAATGGCTGGGCGCATATTTCTGATTTTCTGATCAGACAACCTGCAGGCCTTCGTGCCATACATTTCTTATGAAAGCCCGCACACATCCGATTCGAAAACCTGATCGGTAATAAAAATAGGCCACGCCCTTCCACGCCGGCCGTCCAATCCGGCTGTCCAAAAGGCGTGACCCCGGTCGTATTACCTATCAGATTTTCAAATCGGATGGATGCGGTGTTAACCCGATCCGATTGTCTGATCAGACAACCGGAAAGCAAAATCGGATGTATGCGCCCAGCCTGAGGCGCAATCCAAACATCAAGCGAGTGAATGGCGTGCACCAAATGAGCCGCGACCGAAAAAACCTCGTCGTTTTCAGTCGAAAAAGAAGGTGGTGCTCACGGTTTTCATGAATTAAATCAGTGATATGCATCGTGAATTCTTGCCAGAAAAACAGACAGTCGACAAAAAGTATTATGTGGGCATTATGAGACTTTTGTTTAAAGCCAAAAATCCTCGCCAAAGAAGACGGGATTTGTGGGCAAACACTCGTGGATTTTGCCCTGTGATTATGCACCGTCGCAAAACACAATCGTTGTCCGTGAGTTTTTGACCAAAAACAACGCACAACTATCCAGCAGCCTTCGCATTTACCTGATTTGGCTCCTTGCAACCTTTTCCTGTTCAACCGACTACAAAAACCGCACCCGAGAGCAAGTCATAAAAAAATCGAAAACAGTCCTGATGGACACCCCGAAAATTGAGTACCAGCGGTGTTTCGAGGATTGGATTAAGCGCTGGCGTATAACGTGCGTTGTAGTCGATGGAGAGTACTTTGAAGGGAACCATATCGATTTTGATAAATAAATTTGTATTATCGATTTTATGAGTAAAGTCCTAAAAGTTTTTGATGAAGGTGTTGTAAAGTTGTTTATTTATTATTACGCATTAACTTCAAAAATCTAGACAGAAAATTGTAGATGATTACTTTTAATATTATGCCCGAAGTTTAAAACGTGTCTCCACCATGAAAGATCATGGAATCATGTTTGATAGTAGGCTGACATTTCATACACATATTCAGATGACTTGTAGCAATTCATTGAGAATGCTGGGCTTTGTTCTGCGTACTGCAAGGAGTTTTAGAGACACCCGGGTTGGCAAAATTTTATTCAATTTCTTGGTAAGGAGTAGACTTGAAAGTGGGTCGGTAATTTGGAGTCCACACCAAGTAAAATATTCCCTCATGTTGGAGAGGGTTCAGAAGAAATTTCTAAGATTTCTATACATGAGGCAGTATGGCTATTTATTATCCGTGGCTTTATCCTACCGACTTTCTTTTGGGTATGCTCGGTATGAACCATCTACGGGTCAGAAGGGATGTACACATTGCTACGCATTTCTTCAGATTGATCCGCGGATGGTTTGAAAACTCAGCTATCATGGAGAGCATTAATTTCTATGTTCCCGATGGGTATCTTCGCCACCGACAGCATTGACTGTTCTATCTTCCGGCCTACAGAACTAGCTTGCCAATGGTCATGCCGGTCGGAGGAGCAATTTTGCTGTTAAACAGAATTAATTCGGATATCGACATATTTAGCGTTAGTGAAGCTGCCTTTAAAATGCAAGCTCTATTAATGTTTGTATCTACAACTGTTACAAATGTATTTTAAAAACGAATTAAAATGTAAAATTTTGTAATGTTTTTAAAATAATAAAAATGAATTGAATTGAATTGAAATGCCATTTCTCACCATTCGAGTGTGAAAAAAATCTGTTTTACAGCAATTTAAAAGCAGATTTGACACGAAAACTTTTATGAACTCGACAAAAAGTATTTAGAACATGTAATCCGATGATAAATACTTTTTGAAAATCTAGTTGCGGAGTTATTATAATATGTCATATCCTGAACATTATCCTATTTTCTGTGATATCCTGAACAAAGATGATTTACGAATAACACCAGCGTTAAACTTCTGTGAAATATGAATCCATTGAACGTATTTGACTTTTTCGATCCGACCGCACTTAATACATATTATAATATATTTCCCAGTGCACTTGTGCAAAGCCCAGGGGAGTTTCACGTACCGCCGCAGTCCAGCCATGTCCAGTCGATCATTCTAATTGCTTCCGGTGGGAAATTGCGCTAATTGCTGCTTCCCCTCTTGCTTCCCATTCCCACGCCCCTCCCCAAGGCGCAAGTTGAAACAGTGCCGGACACCACAATGGGAGAATACGTGGGATGGGATAGTTTGACTTCCGGTCTACTTCCGGGCCACTTCCCTGCCACTTCCGGCAGACATAAATCACCCCCTCTCTGCCTGCCGCCGCGGGGACATCTGTTTTGTGGCAGGTGGTCAGCTGTTGAATTATTTGCTATTAATTGTTGGAATTGTGACATTTGGATTTAAACGTTTAACTTTAGTCGTTCATGGCCTAATTTATTGATTTATAATTGTACTAGCATTAATCCACGGCTTCGCTCGCATGGTATTAGGGGGAATTTACTGTAGCGCTTGCACTTATCAATAATCCTCCCTCACTCCTCCCCTCCCCTCTCCCGCATTCCATACATTCGTTCCCGGTACATTCAGTTTTCAAAGAACTCGCGTTAAATTTTATAATGCCAGAGCTTAAAGAAAAAAAATATCCAATTTGATGCAGCCGTTCGGAAGTTATGCGCGTACAAAAATTTCGGAGATTCATTTTAATTTAAATATAATATCAACATTTTTTCCACGGTAACGATGACTAGCAATAACTCGCTTTTGTTAGCGACAGAAAATGTATAATATCTTAACATTTTTAATTTCATAACGCCAGAACTTAGCATTATATACCGCTAATATTACTCGCATATAATATAGCTTTCTATTGGTGGAAGAATTTTCAAAATCGTTTTACTGGTTTATGCGTGAAAGCGTGACAAACAAACACACGCAGTTTCGCATTTGTTATCTTAATATATATATTTCTTCTGTCCGTGTGTATGTCACTGAACTCCTCCTAAACGGCTGGACCGATTTTGATGAATTTTTTTGTGTTGGTTCAAGGGGATTCGAGAATGGTTTAGAGTCACAATTTGGTCCACTGGAAAATGTTCTTTTAATTATTTTTTTTATTTATAAGGAGTTGTTGATTTTGGAATGTTTTACATTGGATCCGGCAGACTGCGCTACCATCGCAGTATCGAATATTCAATATTATTCTATTTTAATTTTAGTTTGTCCCGATATTTGTGTACAGGACAACGTCTGTCGGGTCCGCTATAAATAAATAAAATAAATTGTGGAACATTCCAGAACACTCTCGAATGTTGTCCTGAGCGAAGCCGGGTTACCCAGCTAGTATTAGTATAAAGTCATATTTATATTTTTAACGCCGCGTCCAAATAAATTGTGAATTTAAATCGCGCCGTTTTCGTGAGAAAATTAGGGGCATTCTACAATTCAAATTATACATTACACCTGCACCCTATCATTTAAACTAATAATATATTCAATGACTTACTAATGGCTTGTAACTAAGATTAGTTAATAACAACTGACTTACAGCCAAGACACTAGTGACTTACATTTTTATGACCGAGTGAGTATTTACATAATACTGCTATAATATGACTTACGACCATCGCTTAAACAAGAGATTTACGAATAATATATTTTTTTCATTTACGGCGACCCAACAGTTGAACCCCAGACAATTGACCCCCGAAATGATATTTACAATAAAATTATAATTTTTATGCCTTATTTACCAATTTCAAAAATAAAAGATATTCAGTTCGACCTCAAAAATACACTTGATAATAAGTTAGTATGAATAGCAGGAGTAGTTCAAGACATGAGCGCGGTGTATATTCGTATTGTCGTATAATATAATATGTTCTGAATTCATGTTTTAATTCAGTGATAATATCATGTTTGACATAATTCATTATACATTATAGTTCAATGCGTAAAAAAATCATATGGATAATTTCATACATAAATTATATCTAATATTGTAAATTTTAATATAGTTTCTCCTACAAGTGTACTATGTATTAAAAGTTCAAACTTCTGAACACATAACCTAACATAATTTCTTATCTATATTTTGTAAATCTTATTGTAATTCCTCCATCTTGTTATCAGGTACATGTTACACTTCTCAATGCTACTAACATACCTACTTATCTCATACTCTGTAATTCTTAATATATTATATGTTACCAGGTTAATTCGGTAAATCCGATTATAATATAAGCTACCAGATTACCTTTTCTACTTTGTCACAAAAAAATGTATGTGTACTTATATTTATATATATTATATACATTTTCTTTATTACACAACTAAGTTTCAGAGAAAAATGAAACTTTTTTTTGTTTTTGTTTTTGTTATGTAATTATGTACATTTCAGGAATAATATGAACTAAACATGTCAATTTGTAATTTTTTTGTATTTGGAACGGGAAACTTTCCTAGTTGGACAGGAAAAACTCCTAATATGTAATTTGTTCTTTCATTTGTATCTATCTATAAATAAATAAATATCAAAGGAATTTAAACACAGTGTCGATTTTTTTGAACTTATGCGCCGGTAAATGCAGTAAATAGAGAAACAGATTTTTCTTTGATATATTTGAATGAAAACAAGATTTACTTTTTTGTTATTTGGCGGTACATCCCCTCTGCACATCCTTAGTTGTATGTTGTGTAATTAGTTATAACGTATTTTTTCTAATGCGACTGCACATTGTATATTAATACGCCGTGGCCAATTGTCGGCGGATCAACTGTCATGGAACCCATACTTATTTTCATTTACAAATACATATTTATTTATTCACGCCCTGTTGGGCTTTTACAAATCAAATACAAATTTCATTTATAACAACAGTATAAAATAAATAAAAAGATTACAAAATA
Source organism: Glyphotaelius pellucidus (assembly GCA_936435175.1). NCBI lineage: Eukaryota > Metazoa > Arthropoda > Insecta > Trichoptera > Limnephilidae > Glyphotaelius > Glyphotaelius pellucidus. The sequence goes on along the minus strand of OW386555.1, from coordinate 22,459,272 downwards.
TAAAATTAAAGCAACAACTCAAAATAGATAAGAATATATCTAATGCCAAATTCATATGGATGACTTTAGAGAACTCATAGGTACAATTCATAAAACAAAATAAATCAAAAGACGTTAATTTTTACTTAATTACTCGTTGTTTGCATCTAAAATACGAACAATAAAAAAAACAAAGAAAAGAAAATATAAATAAAATAAAATGATTTCTCATTCATTATTTATATCTAAAAAGTGGTGGACTAATTGTTATGACTTCAGCCCGTGCTGTCAGTGGTAAGTCATAAAAAAATATTACTTACCTATTTTTCCATTAAATCATAGGGTTTTCAGAAAAAATCTTAAATTTTATAAAGATAAATACAAATGAATGCTACGATATGGAGTTGAGGCTGAGGATGAGGATGATAATGATCCAATGTTAAAAGTTGGGAATTAAAAAAAATAGAAAAAATTATATGCCACTCGATTTCATAACCCAAAAGTATATTGCTTAAAGTTCCCATTATTTTTTTTTACCTAAACCACCCATCATCAAATAGCGGGGCGCAAGCCGTAGCAGTGAATGGAAGCAATTTGCGGTAGTATGGGTGAATGATATTGGTGCATCTCCCTTTTATCTATTATCCAAGGTTAATCCTTTGCATATTCCGAACTCTTCGATATTATATAACAACGATCGTTAATTAACGTTTTTTTTTTTTTTTTCAAGGTTTAATTTATTTATTATAAATACAAAGTAATACAATATGACATAAGCAATAGCAGTTTGTCGATGGGTACTTTTACTTTGGAGATATATATAAACTTATTTTACATAATTAAATGCAGTTAGAATTTTTGTGTTAGTCTAATACAAATTATTTCTTTCGGCAAGCCAATTTCTCAACAAAATATTTGTTTTACCATTTGTACATTTTTTAATTTCGGCAGGTAGCATATTTAAGCAATTAGGTATCATATAGTCCAGCGCTCTTTGTCCATATTTGTTTAAATGCTTAGGTACAATGAACAATGTTAAATGATGGACTAATTATTAGTCCTTCATTTAACGTAAAACGAGTATTTAAATCATTATGTATTATCCACAGAAGCCGCTTTAATGGTTGTGATACATATACCCGTAAATAAGCATACTTTTCAACTATATACATTTGGTCATAAATGAACATGCTTGTTTTGAGTATACGCATGAATTGACGGTGAGACGAGAATGCTTGTTTTGAGCGTATTCATAAATAAGCATGCTCAAAATCAACAATTGAACTCACTTGCCCTTTAAAAGCGTGTCCTCGGCCAAAATGGAAGCGGAGAGAACCTTTTGCTTAGAAATTGTGAGGATTCTGGACATTGCTTGATAATTCAACCATAATGTAAAATAATGTTTACAATAATTGTGAGAAAGTACCTCTTATGATTTCGTTCCTTCACAACAAATTTTCAAAAATTATCAATGTTTAAAGCCTGAACGAATGAGAAGATCCGAATTATAAATTAATTCTAACTACAATATAATTTGAGTTTTTTATATGAACTCAACAAAGGAGGAAATTAATTTCACTCAGGGCCTATGTCATCTTTAGGGATACTGTGTGAAAGATTATTTTAAGAAAGGAAGGGAGGAGAATTCTGGGAAGGAAAAGGGTTTCAGAGGTGGGTAAGAATCTGGGGAACCTTTGTGTTGACGTTAAGGAACTTTTGGCGATTTTATGAACAAATATCTATTGTTGGTATTTCAGTGACCCTGTGTTCCAAGAGCATTCGTTTCTCCTGTAATAAACATGAAAGAAATGCTTTTTTCGTCTCCCCAGTGGGTCATTTTTGATTTTTTTCCAAAGAATGCGCCTGCAAAGCTACCGCGAACAGAGATCGGATCGAAACGAGCATGCTCTTAAGCAAGTCTATTCGCACATGCTTAGAGCACTTCTAGTTCCACCCTCGAATCCAGTAGCATGTTCGAAAATCAAACCGGTCGATTTATGAGCACGCCCAATACAAGCAACTTAAACACATGCCACTACGTAGCGTTTGGTCATTAATAGCATGCTCTTGTGCTACTAATGAGCACGCCTGTCCCTACCATAAAACTTTTTATGTTTTCTTCAGAAAAAACATCAAAATTAGAACACACAGACTGGCAGAAATTCTGACGATTTCGTTTAATGAAAAATAAGTTTTTTAACAAATTTCAATCCATTTCATCTTAAATTTATTTCAAAGGAGTAATAACTCAAAAATACCAATTTTACTTGCTCAAAGTATTTCTGATAACAATTAAAACATACAAACTTTCTTAATTTTTCTTCTTTAAGATATTCACCTTATAAAGTTATTGAGAAATTGAAATTAATTGTATGGCTTCTGTTATTCGTAAGAATTAACAAGCAATTGTTTTAAAATCGATTTCGTAGCGTTTTCGATTTAACAACGTTAATAAAATGTTTTTATTGCAGAACTAAAACTTCAACGTATAAAATTCGGTCTATCGCCACAAAAAAGTAATCAAAAGTATAACTTTCCATAAAGCTATTTATCCACAAGGGTAGGCAGAGGAAACCAACAATTATTACAGGTGTACATTTTGAAGTTTCTTTCAGATAAACACCGATGCCGAAGGGATAGATGACGGTTGTTCTTCAAAGCAACCCCTATTAAAATACCGATACAATAAACATTCATAATTTTGCGTTTTGTTCACGCAACATCCTGATACAAAGTTCCTCTTGCATAACTTGTAAAAAATATATTTTTTGTTTTGGTTTGCTTTCATCAAACATCACATGAGTATGTATTTCAAGTTGAGAGGCGGGAATGGGTACCGCCACCCGGGAACCATTTGTTGGATAACCAACATCTCTGCCACAGGTCACCCTAAGTGGTTCGCTACGTTTAGCAGAGGTGCCCAGGATCACTGTGAGGTTTGTTCAGGTCTTAGCGGTGGATAGGTCTGCGGCACTTTTAGGGGGGCGGCAAAATTTTACAAAAAATAATGTTAATATGGACATATTTTTAAGCAGCCTCGTATATTTAAAGCGACGCTTCCCGGCTCAAAAAGAAGAAGATGGAGAGGTATGTAATTACGAATGTTGGACAGAGCGCGCTAATATTTTCAATGATAAAATTGAAGCGGAAATTATGAAAATGCTTATTAAAACATGACTCGTTTAAAACAGAGCAAAAATCTCGTGGAAGGTATCTTTAGTATCATTTAAAGAAACATTGTGAATTTTTTCACAAATATAACTTGCAAAATAATAGAAATAGACTTGTTTTAAACAAATTTCGGAGCATACTTCCGACGAGAAAGATTAATTATTTTCCAGGCCAGCACTTTAACATAATAACTCAATATCGATTTTATTTCAATCAAAAAAAGCTTCGATAAATACCTACATTCAAAAATGATCAAACTGGTGTTGATAAAACTTTGATCATTAGTATTTATAATTTTTCAATCATGTCTTAGTAAAATAAGAATTAAAAAAAAAATATATTTGTTCGTAAGATCGTAAATAAATAGACAAACTGAAGTATTTACTCACAAAATAGGGGCGCAGATCTTTTTTCAATGATTTTATTTAAACTAAAATTAAAATTCTGAAATGAAGCTTTCCCAAATAATGTATTGATTTATTTGACTGTATGATTACATGAAATGTATGTTCAGATCTTTTTTCAATGATTTTATTTAAACTAAAATTAAAATTCTGAAATGCAGCTTTCCCAAATAATGTATTGATTTATTTGACTGCATGATTATATGATTTGAAATGTATGATGTACATTACAAAATTTAGTTTGAAAATTTAACAAATCTGCCAACGACCTACGGTAAAACCATGTTGTACTAAAAATTAACATTTTTTCTCAAAATTTTAAACAAAGCTTTACTTGATAAAATTTTCTCTCTTTCGAAATAATTTTATAATTTTTTGTGGAAAAGAGTCAATAGGTCTAATATTTGATTTAAAAATGAAATTTTTCCGGTTTTGTCTGGTTATTCCCTCTCGAATGAAAAAGACAAATTCAGCAAACAAAAATAGTGAGTCTTCAAGTACAAAATAAACTACTCTGAATTTATCCTCCCACATATTCCAAATAACGAAAGTTTATGGTTGATTGACAAACCAAGCAGGCGATACTCCTCCTTCGAGTCTATGAATGTCATCGTAATTTTAAAATATAGTCGCTAACCAACCACGGCACAAGAAGTAAACACTTCACGGGAGGCTGTTCGTGCGAAAGTACGGCTTTTTATAAATTATTCTTAGTCCTTTGAGACATAACAAAAAAACTTCAAGGCTCTCCGCGAAATATCTAAAATAAGTTAAACCTACGTCTGCGATATGAATCTCAAGTTCGCTCTTCTGTTTGTATAAAAAATATTCTAGTTCCAGTAAGAAGTCGCAATAGACTCTAACGATATTTTGAAAATATTTGTTAGAAATTTGTAGTCTAACGGAAACATTGATAACACTCGTATATAGGAAGATGGGCCACGAACGTACGAAATTATATCCCATTTTTTTTCAAGGGTAACAATCACGTGTTTCAACTACAACTGGTTGTATAGTTTTATTCGTTTGAACGTATTTCAAGGAACCATTTATTGAATAACCAATACCTCTGCCATAGCAATTTACCACGTTTGGTGATTAAGCTGGGGTGCCCAGGTTCATGGGGTGGAGTTTGTCCTGGTCTAGGAGGCGATATGTATGCTTACCAGCTGCGTGGTGGGCCGGATTAAAGCCGGTTGAGGGAGACCCTTTAACCTTTCTAGTCGGATTCTCTCAAGACAACGCATTGCACCATAGCGGGAGGGATGGAGTCACACGTACATCACACCTGGACGTACTGACCCCCCAAAAATAATGTAATATAACGATAAGAATAATTATTATTAGAGTTGATGATGATTGCGAAGAAAATACAAAAATTAAATTTAATATAAAAATAACTTAAAATACTACTTTCCATAGTGGATCTGTCTGTGAGTGACTGTTACTCTTGTCCAATGAACTCAGATTTTGTAATGTCAAAAATTAGACATAGTTTGATAAAAGTTTACGAAACAGATCAAAAAAAATCACGAATAAAGTAAGCGTTTTTTACTAGGTAACTAAATAGAATTGCCAAAGATGGTTGGAAAATTAAATTTCTGATTGTTTCTCTGATTTGTCATAGATATCAGCTAATATTTGGTTTCGAAAGACTGAAAAAAAAAATAATCGTAAAACTGATCGTGAAAATATTAAAGAAAAGAATTGTATCACAATCTGCACGTCTGACGGGTGTAAAAATCCCGAATCCTCATGTTGGGCGCTTTACCCTTAAAATTATTGATTGATTTAGAATTTAATCGTGGAAAAAAATATACCACGAAATGGTAACTATACAAGCCTACGTATACACTACAAAAGTCCAACGTTATAAAGTAAACGTCTTCCTCATAGGCGGTTCTTTAGATGATCTATACACGATAAAATATATCGTGGCAGAAATAAGTTTGGATAGCAAGTCGATCCGACGACAGCAAATTTCACCATGATTTTATAGGTTGAGTTTTTCGTGTCACAATTTTGTTTAAACGAAATCTGTGGTCCATCCGCAATTTAACGGACATATTATATTTTAATGTCATTGACAATACACAGAGACCGCCAAACAACCATTTTTGGTGATATAAATAAAATTCATTTAAAATTATTTCGAAATCAAAACAAAATATATATTATGATTCCTAACCATTACTAATACCCAGAAGCGCAATGGGATAAACTGAGGGTGTGCTACAATAATGCGTACAGGCAACATATGCAACTACCGAGGTTCTGCAGTGCCTTTACGATGTTCAACGAAGGGAAGGTGTACTCATCCCCAGGCCTACTTCGTCACCGACTAGCCAGCTTCTGAAACAGGAAACGGAAATCAACCAACATCCCAGTGGCTCAGTTCCCCACTAAATGAGCGATGGACGATGCTAATGGACGATCCTTAAATATTTGTTTTTATTTTTAATTCTTTTTAATTTTTGTTTAATTTAATTTTGTGCTTATTTTTTTGAAATTTATGTGACGAATTTTATTTTGTTAGTTTAATTAGGTACCTACCTAATATGTCATCAAATTTTATTTCTTTTAGATTTTTGAATTTCTCTGTGTTAAGGCGCCTTATCCTCGCTCAAAAGGAAGAAGATGGAGTGTGTAATAACGAATGTTGGAGAGAGCGCGCTAATATTTAAAACGATAAAATTGAAGCAAAAATTGCGAAAATGTTTAATAAAACACGACTCGTTAAGAATAGAGCAAAAATCTCGTGGGGGTTGCCTAAAACAACATTCAAAGAATCAGTGTGAATTTTTTCATATTTATAACTTGTTAAATAATAGAAACATACGTGAAAATAAAAAAATTCGGAGCACACTTCGCGATTTTTTTTCTATCAAGGTAATTTCATAAGATTTGCATTTCGGCGTGGGGAATGTATAGATAATATCTTCAAAATTAATATATACTTTTTTAAGAACTTAAAAACTTCAAATGTACAAGGGAGATATGCAAGAAATCGGTAGAAATTCAATTATTGTATTACAGTTGTTTATGTTTTATGGCAGACTGGGATTACACTATCCTCCTAGCCCTGCTGAAATAAAAAAAGTTGAATAAAAAAAAAAAAAAAAAATTTTACTTTTAGATGTTGCTGTAAATAATAATATGCGGTGATTTTTGACGGGCTAGCAAAAGAAAAAAAATATATAAACAGGTATAACATACTAAGACCAATGATTATAAAAATAGCTTCTGGAATGTGTGTCACATACCTAGTTTACGAGCACCACATAAAGGATAATGCATAAATTGAGATATGGTTCAGTCGAGAATTTAATTTTCGCCCTCAGAACGGCTGAAATCATCCCTCGAATTATATCCACCCTCGCACGAATGATAGCTAATGAAATTCTCAGCGCACTTCTGTACGTGAGCCACTTGAAAAATGGACGAAATGCGAAGTGAATTTAAAGATAGTATAATATGGTGATGCTAATTGTGTTTTTATTTATTAAATTTTATATTTATTCCCAATCTGCTAATAAATCTACTGCATGATTAATTCGGCGATTAAACGGAAAATTACAGCGCCCTTAGGGTGATATCTTTTTCAAAAGTAGTGCTGTACAATTATCCAAATATTGCAAATCATCCAAGAATTTAGTCATGTTGATGTTCATAAAATGGTATGAGGGGTGGGTAGGAACCTGGGAGTCAGTGTGTCCAAGAGTGACAGAAGTGTGGATCCATTCCTCCCACTGCCATGCAAGGCGTTGGGTCGAGCGAGTCCGGTTGGAGAAGTCAAAGAACTCAACCAGTGTCTTCCGATCCGGCCCGCAAAGCGTTTTCACGCCAACTGAGAATAAAGTCAACTCAACACCTCTTTGAAAAGTCGTTAAAAGCTACAAAAAATAATTTTAAAATAGCCCATAACCCTAACCTAAATAAACCTTTTTAATAAATTTTTTATATATTTTTTTCATCACTTTTAGTGACTTTGCTGAGGTGGTTTTGAGTAGGTTTTATTCTGAGTTGTCCGATCACCCCGCAAAGCAGTAGATGAGAAAATGCATCAGCCACCAAGACCTGGACAAACCTCGCCTCATGAACACGGCACTCCTGCTAAGTGACCAAACGTAGCAAACCACTTGGGGTGACCTATGGCAGTGGTGTTGGTTATCAATAAACGGGTCCGGGGCGGCGGTCCCCAGAACCTCCTCCCAAATTGTAAACTAATCAGTTGTTAACAAATCAGAAAATAATTTAAATTTTTAGTACGTAATTCATTTCTTCAAATAATTGCTTACGGTAAATCTTGACAAGTAAAGTAAGTCTTTTTTTTTTCTAAGTATTGCGCTTTTTAGCTCAAACATGAAATGCTGGATCGTACAATTACTATATACGATCCTAAAATACTCAAATAACTCAATAATACCCAAAAGTTGCCGTGCAATCAACAACAAAAAAAACATTGTTTTTTTTTGAGAAGAAAATCTCTTTCTCTCGCGAAGTAATAACAATTCAACTGTGTCCTCTTTCTTGCATAGAAAGCTCTCACGGATACTATTGCGCGCGCCATTATTAAAAAAATGACCTGTACACATCACAAAAAAGGTTTTCCCTCCTGAATATTTGACTAAGAACCTCACTTACTCAAGTAATTCGAACCGTTGTACTTTTTGCGGAAAAATAACCCAATTTTTACAACAATTTCCTCTTTGCAGGCTGCTAAGTGAAATTTAAAGTCGCCCGCAACGAGAATTTAAAGGTTGCTCTAAAATAATATTATCCCGCGGGTAAGGTAAAGGAGTTATGAGGCGGCTTCGGTTATTTAAAATGCGGATACAAATGGGTACTAAATCTGAAAATTATTATTTATGTTTTGAAAGGAATAAAGCATTGGTTTCAACCTGTGGTACGCGTGCCCTTTGGGGTACACGAAGCAAGATTGGGGGTACGCGGCACGATGTAGGATTTAAAACTCGGCTCAACATTTAACTGGGCGTACTGTACATGGCCCGCAGATACTTTAAAAGTAAACAACTGCTAACCCTGTACAAATCGCAAGTGCGCCCCATGGTTGAATTAGGCAGCCACCTCTGGTCTGGAGCTCCAAAATACTTGAAAAATACCCTCGACTCTGTGCAGAAACGGGCGGTCCGTTTGATAGATTCTCCCATCTTAACGAACGGATTGCAATCTTTAGAGCACAGGCGTCGGTTGGGAATGCTATCCACGTTCTACCGGTCTTTCAATGGAAGATGCTCTGAGGAACTAGCGTCATTGATCCCTTCAGCACCGGTGCGTAGTCGGGAGACACGCCAAACGCGCGCCCAACATATGTACACGGTTGACATTTGTCACATGAGAACGGGTCGTTTTTTCGACTCGTTCTTGAGTTCAACAGCTCGGCTATGGAACGATTTCCCGGCATCTGTGTTTCCTCCCTCCTACAACATGGGTCTCTTCAAGACCAATGTTCATTCCTTCCTCTCCTCAAAAAGACCTTCCACACAGCATCCCAGATGCCATAGGCCCTGAGGGAAATTATTTTCCTCAAGGCCTCCTGTGTGGAATTAATGTAAAAAAAAAAAAAAACATTTTAAAAATTCGGCGATTTACGCTTGGTGGTTTGACAGCCTGCCGCGACACCGGACAATGGAATGACTCGGAACAAGACCATCTCGTAAATCGAAAAAATACACTTTTTTAAGATATACTTGTGGTGTTTTTAATAAGAAAAATGATTGATAAATTTTTATTCGTTAAAATTTTTTTTTGTTGTTGTTTTGTAAACTAATGTGGAATATTTCATTGTACAAATTTTAAGCATTTGAACTAGCTTATAAACATCTATTATATATCTCCGCAAATGTTGTTTTTTAAGCTTAAATAATACGTTTTTTAATATTTTAGTTTTTTTTACTTGCTAAAATTACACGATATTATACAGGGTGTAACAGAAAATCGGGCTTTGATTGTAACTACTGAAACATGACAAACTTTTTTTTTCAAAATTTTTCGAGGTTAAAAAAATTCACATCTCAATACGCTTAGTGAGTCTTAAGTTGTGTATAGAGAACATGATTTTTTTTTTCGTCAAAATAAAAAGAGGTGGAACAAAATTTGTCCAATTTTGCATGTAGAATCACTAGTTAAAAATGCCCGAAGTCGTGTTACTTTCTGTTTTAATTATATTTGTGTGACATTATAGTTAAATTCATGTAATAATTTGAGTTTTAAAAAATTACAAATATGTCTTTGATTACACTTGTACACGAGATAGATAGAGGGTAAGGGGATAACAAATTTGTAAAAAGAGTTAAGGGGTACTCAAACTCAAAAAGTTTGAAAACCGCTGGAATAAAGGATAAATTACTATTCGGTAAGATTTCATTCATTACAAGTGGGTTTGAGAGTACAACTGATTGTTATATTTATTAAGCATCCATCCTCCGTATTTCCTCTTCTGTATCTCCGTATTTCCTCCCAGACAATTAGAGTCTCTTCAATATCAGGATCACTACTGCTTTTCTCCTGACTAACATTATTTCGCTCATTGCTGAGAATAAAACCATCTTGAAAAGCTTTGCTCTATGTCGATGTATCTGGGTGTACACGTATACTGTATACGGAATAAGATTGAAGGGTAGATTAATATATTATTTGGCTAAAAACTTTTTTTCTTAGTGGTTGTGTTTTATTTGTTAACGTGTTACAATATAAACATACTAGCCAGAGTTAAGTTGGCCTCTCAAAAGCTGAGCGTACTGTACAGCGACCGTAGATATTTTAATAGTACGCAACTGCTAACCCTGTATAAATCGAAAGTGAGCTCCATGGTTGTACTTGGCAACCACCCCTGGTCTGGAGCCTCAAAACAACTCTGCAGAAATGGGCGGTCCGTCTGATTCATTCTCCTTTCTTAAATATTTTAGGCCTAGAAATACTGTATCATTAAAAATACTAAAATATATTTATTATGCACTTGAGCATTCTGTACTACAATATGGAATCGTGGCTTGGGGGGAGACAATTAAAAAAATATTAATAAAAATCGTCTTAAAAAAGCCCTATTACTATCCAAAAATAAATGTTTTCCAAGATTTCCCGGTTCCCCCCACACAAAAATTTATGACAAAATGCATTTCTATAATTACATAAAGATTTCTTTAATAAAAATAATATACCACAATTAAACATTAGCAAAAGAATAATATCTGTTGGAGGACTAATCGTACCACTAGTACGAACAACAGCACAGCACCACTATGTATTCAAGGGTATTAGGGTAAATTATTCAATAAATTACACATAGATATATAAAAAAATTAAATTAAAATACTCTAGTACCACTTCAAAACCTTACTCATTGTTTAGATTGATGTCTTTGCTTTATCAATCCTTTGTATAATTTATTAATGAACCTATATTTTTATTAATTTTATCGTTTTTTCTCATAAAATTACAAATAGTTTTTGTAATAATATTTTAAATATAACTTGATGTAAAATATGTAGTTGTTCTCTCCTAAACTCAAGCAGCTGCTTTATTAGTTATATTATGTTGTAAAATTGTAACTTTAATAAATATTTCAAATTAAAAAAAATCTTTAGAGCACTGGCGTCGCTTGGGAATTCTTTCCTGGTTCTACCGGTATTTCAATAGAACTAGCGTCTTTGATACCCTTGGCACCGCTGCACAATAGGAAAACACGCCAAACACGCGTTCAATATTTATACACAGTTGATATTTATCACATGAGAACTAATGCGACTCGTTCTTGAGTTCAAGAGTTCGGCTGTGGAACGATTTGCCGGCATCTGTGAGCCCTCCAATTAACAACATGGGTCTCTTCAAGACCCAGGTTCACTCCTTCCTTTCTACAAAAATACCCTCCACACAGCATCCCCAAAGATGATCTAGGCTCTGAAGAAAATGATTGTCTCTTGTGTGGATTAATAAAAATGAAATTTATTCAATTGAAAGTTATGTTTCTATTCCTGTAGCTATAAGTTTTCATGATTTTGGAATTCATCTGCGAGGTAAAGTTCAAATCAGCACTATACGTTGTAAACATTTTAAGTAATAAAACGTTAAAAAACGCAGATTTATTTATATCTAAAACTTTCTAAATTTTATTTTGAACGCATGCTATTGTGATCGTTGTATTTATTAAGCTATGCATATTAATAGGATGTGAAACACGGTGAATAATCTTCGACCGTCCCTATGTAAACTCGGACATTTACCAAAAATGCTTTTTGACCTTTTTTTACTAATACATTTGAAATACTCTTCCGTGCAAAACAAAAAAATCTCCCTTTTTTAGCCAATAAATCTGACCTAAAAACGGAAAAATATGCTCATTTCTTCTAAATAAAGCCACGTGTATGCGGATATGTAAATGCGTCCGTTTTAACATCGGACGTCCGTCAATCTCTTCCGGCCGCGTAACCTGATAATGACAGTGGTCTTTGTGTAATCCGCTTGTGACGCCATACCATAAATTTCGGTAGATCATTGAAGGGGACCCCACCACTTTCCCATGGCGTCATAAGGGAACATATGGTTTCCTCCTTCACCGCACACGTCAAGACTCTACTTTTTTATTGAACGAAGCTACATTTATTTGATCGACTCTAGACCCTCCAATGTCCATGCATACGGGGTTATTAAGCAGTATGCAAGTACTTAAAAGTGGCAACCCGTGGAATAATTCTTCTGAAATCCATAAACTTAAATAAATAAAGATAAAGATCTTAGTAAAATAATAAGAAAAATAAGAGCTGCAACCGGTTGAGGAAGCCTGGAAAGAGAAATAATGGAAAAGAAAAAAAAAAAAAAATAACAGTAATGATATAATGCAAGTATTTACAATTATAACAGAGCGAAAGTAAGATGGATAAAAAATAGTCGGAGTAGGTTTCCACAAACCACCCGGCAGTCCCAATGACAATGTGCATGGCTATCGGCCCAATCGCTGACGGAACCCGAAGTCCGCGCCCTTTAGCCGGCTCCCTGATTTTGCCTCGAAGAAGTATATGTAGGAAAGAAGAGAAAGTTTTAGAAGACCCTATGAGAAAGATGAGCGTCGGGTTGTCGGGGGGGGGGGGGGGGGGGGGAATTTTAGATTTTCACAGCGAAATTAACAAACGATTTATTTTTGGGGTATTATGCCGTATTATAAAGCTTGGCTAAAGAAGGAGGTTACCAAAAATAAATCACTTTAATTCCTCTCTTTCCTTTCCCTAAAAATACACCCCACACAGAATCCTCAAAGATGACATTGGCCATGAAAAAAATATTTTCATCTTCTGTGTGGAACTGACGTAAAAAAAATCCAGTGCTGTTCACACGCGGTTGAAGTAAAACCTTTGCCTACACTTTCTCAACCAATAGAAGCCTTGAAAAGTGAGGTCATAATCAAAACGGCCAATGAGAGCGCAGTTTGACGTTTCGTAGTTACTGCAATGCGTCATTTCATATCTTATCCAATGGGAGCCTTGAAAAGTGAGGTCATAATCAAAGCGGCTAATGTTAACGTCATTTCCCTTTAATCCGAATTTAAAATCACGACGGGGCTAAAGAAGTTTCACTTCAAAAACTAATATTGAATGGGTTTGGAAATAAATATTGTTCGCATCAAAACATAGGTACCCGCAATTGCGCATTTTCTTGAAATAGTTAATTTAACAAAACGTTGGTTGGTGAGGATTTCCTTTGTCCAAATTTTCTAATTTATACGACCCACGTTGATTGAGGTTTCAAAATATGTCTCCGGATTAAATTTCTGCGGTTTTTGGTGATGAAAAAACGGGATTACATTTCCGAGGCTGACGTTGGTTAATTTGAACCCTTTTATTAATCGGTTGACGGCTTTGTAAAAATCACAATAAATAAATCAAAGTACAGACCTTGGCTTTTCACCGCTTTTTACTTTTATTTGAAAACAAGTTGGCATTTATAAGACAAATTACCACATGCTTGCAGCGTTGATATTCTGAGGATGGTAAAATGAAAAAAAAGTTAAAAAAATGTTTTGAAATCGAGAAACAATCTTCATAAAATATATTCTATGAACCGATTTAATTTTTTTTTTAAATTCCTGTTATACTAATATAAAATAGTACTTTTAATTTTTTCAATAAACATACATAAAAAAAAATATATTTAATGGTACTAATGTAGAATTTCTTCCTTATACGAGGTTTGTCCAAGAATTAAAGACCTTTCCTTACTTTAGACAACGCGGACATTATTTCAAAGCACAACAGCGCTTAGCTCAGATTTTCCCCTAAAAAACAAATGGTGATCCGGTTTGGTAACTGCTTCAGTGCGAGATTTACGTCCGTTTGCATTGTAGTGCTTGTTCGATCAAAAATGTTGTAAAATGTTGCTTGAACTAAAATTCTAAGATCACTTAGTACCTACAAAAAAATTATTATTATGAAAAAATTATTAGTTACCTAATTAGATAGAAAAACATAAGAGTAAAAAGGTTATTGACATTAATGGGATATTAATTTCGTAATCTTCTACTAATTGAATAGCTTCTGTTAGTCATCCGCTTCAGAGATAAATGATTAAAAAACACAGATTTTTTCACATTACTTCCACATAGGAGGCCTGGAGGATAAAACCCTTACGGCCTAATTCATCTTTGGGGATGCTCTTTGAAGGGCCTTTTTAGGGAAATTTAGGAGAGTAAGTTCTAGGTAGAAAAAGATATGCGGGAAAGTCAATGAGTCAGGAGTGAAAGGCGCATGAATTCATCTCTCGCACTGCGGTGCGGGGCGATGGGTCAAGAGAGTCTGGCTCGAGATTTCTAGGATAGATCTCCCTGTACCAGTCTCTCCCGATCCGGATCGCCCTACAGTAGGTGGACAAACGCATTGGCCTCCAAGACCTAGACTAACTTCACCCCATGAACCCGGCCACTCCTGATAAGTCACGTCACACTTAACGTAGCGAACCATTTTGGGAGATCTTGGCAGTATGGCAACAATTAATTTTTCAATTAAAGTAATTTGAAACTTGTTTTATCTTCATTATATTGCTGTAAAATTACAGAAAGTATGCATTATTTGCTCCAATGTGGCAAAAGTTCTCGAACGGTGAGTTCCGGTTTCACTCAACCTTTTGTCCGGACTTTGTACATGGATCGTGAGCTACGGTGCTTTGAAATGTGTGAGTGAAAGATTTTGACAAATTTGCAAAAAAAACAATTTAAATTTTTGAACAACGTTTATTTTTTTTCAAAGTACTCAGTAAAATTAAATTAATGATCGTGAAATTTTTTGTCAGACTTCAAAACATATTTTACTCAACACATCCCGGGCAAAGACAAGTGGCAAAGCTGGTACCTAAATACGTTGAAAGATTTATAGTGATTAATTTTTGGGTTGTAACGCCATGTTATGCTTCCATTATAAAACAGACACTGTGTCGCTGTCTGAACGTTGGCTAAAAGAGGAATAATCAAGATAATATTTGTGGCCGTGACTATCTCAAATCACATCATACTGAAAAATTAATGAACAAAAAACCTTTAACAAAATTTCATATTTTCATATTTATGTACTAACGGACTATTTTTAAAATTTATTGCTTTTTGTATTTAATGAATCTACTGTGACAACGCCCTTGACTGTAAAGAAAATCGCGTCAATCTGTATTAAATCTGTGTATATTATTTTATGTGAATACTGCACAAAAGTCCCATCTGCTCCCAACCGTCTCGGGTCCTTTAAACTATGGTACCCCCGACAGGGGTACGGAGCCACAAGGTAGTGGGAAGAAGGTGGTGAGGTACCTGCCTGTTCAAATCTGGTCACTATTTCAAGCAACTTTTTAATTCTGAATGATGGCCTTACGCCAGAGCGATAATGTGCTTATCTTCCTCTCGGGAACATGCCGCATATACACTATACATTATTTTAAATCAAGAAATTGTGAAATAACACAAATTAATCAAACGAAATTTTCTTCTGCACATCCGCGCCGGGAAATAAACCCTCTCCCTCCAAATTGCTAGGCGAAAGCCTTACAAATGCATATATACATTATAATACAGATATTCATGTGTCTTAAATTAAATTTATCTAAAATAATACAAATGACTTACCTTCTTGTAACTTATTACTCTTGCCAGCAAAAATAATAAAACAAAATTATAACCTTAACTTCGATGACATCGATAAGAAAATATTTTTATAAACATGGTTATACGTATGTAAAGATGCACTTTCCTATAAATAAATCACTACTTGCAACACTATATATAACTATTGAAGCGTTAATACTATGAAAGTTTCAATGCAACTTTTGGTTCGTTGAAAGTTCACTTCAGAGAGCTTTTGGTCCATACGTCCGAACGCTCCAAAGGAAGTAATATTACTAACCGACGCTTGAGTGATTCGTACTATCCCACCTGCTGGTTCATTCTGTTTCCCGGGCGTTATTCCCATATGAAAATATGGTTTAACACATATTTTCAATACATTCATGGCAATGGAAATATTTTCTAAGGCAAGCACCTAATTTTTATTTAACATTGACCCAATATTACCTACGTACGCACAATGGCTTCAATTAATAGTTAAACGTTAAAGATTAAAAACATTAAAATAAAATTACAAGAAAAGTTATTCCACTAGAAAAATTAAGTAATAAAAATTTCTGTAGTATGAATTTGTTTGGTGTAAGAGAAATCACGAATACATAGCTACATTAGGTATCGCTGAATTTCAATCTTAATATTGATTTATATTTTTTAACGCCCTAATGGGCTTTTACATGAATAGACGGAAATTTTTTTACACAATATTAATAACATGTGTTACATAATCAAGAAAACAGAATAAATAAGAATGCAAACAACTCGTTAGGTATAAAATATTATAACATAAATGACATAGTACGAGTTGTACTTATAAAAAAAACTAATACAATTCAGCTTCAAAAATGTTTACATATAGTTAATAATAAGACCTGAAATAAAACAAAGTGTAATGTATAATATAATATATGTTATAATATAATATATGTTCAAGTAAGCAGTAAATATTTCGAAAATAAAACTTAAATTAAAAAAAATTCCAAGTTTTAGAGTTAATTGGACGTCAGTTACAGACAAATAACTGATATTAGTATTTAATACTAAAGCAGACCCGTGAAAAATTACGGGATATATTTTTACACCAATTTTGAAAAAGATCATTTTCCGTTAAAATATTATATTACAGTTCAGTTCCAATTTCGAAAATAACTCTTAAATTGAAAGCCAATTTGAATAATTTGAACCAGACTTCACGGGGACGCAAATTCAAACAAAATTAGATTTTTTTTTTAAATTGGCTTAATTAGATTCTTTATATTTTTCATTATCAATAGCATTCTCTGTAATTGTTCGTTCACAGAAAAGTATCATATTGTAAATAAAATTGCTAGGTGATGATCCCGAGGCAAATTTTATTTTACAATACACTCTGTGAGTTTTAAATTGTGTATAGAGAACATGAATGTTTTTCGTCGAAATAAAAAGACTCGCCGTGTTAATTTATTTTTTTTATATATTTTTTATATGTATACCGCACAAGAGTCCCAACTGCTCCCGTATGGAGCCAGTGAGACTATGGCATCCCCAATTGGGGTATGTTGTGAGGCTGAAGGTAGTGGGGAGGGGAAGGAGATGGGGAAGAGGAAGGTGGGAAGTACCTGGCTATTCAGATCTGGTCACCAAACACGGCTAATGCCATTTCAAGCAACGTTTCAATTCTGAACGGTGGTCTTACACCAGGGCGATACTGGTAGTATCTTCCACTCTGGAACGTGTCGCAAATATACTATATATTATTTTAAATGAAATAATTGTGAAATAACACAAATTAATCAAATAAAATTTATTTGCCACGCCGGGATTCAATCCCGCGACCTTCGGAATGCGAGTCAAGCGCCTTGCCGCTGCACTACGCCGGCCGTCAATTGTATTCGTGTGACATGATTGTTATATTCATGTAATAATTAGGGTTTTAAAATATTAAAAATGAAGCATGTCTTTCATTACACGTGTACACAAGACAGAGGGTAGGATAGTAAGGGGTAAAACAAATTTGTAGTAAGAGTCAAGGGGTACGCAGACTCAAAAAGGTTGAAAACCGCTGATCTAACCTAAAGTAATCAATTTTCAATACATTTTTTTCATAATTTTTCAAAGGATGTGTTGAGTTGATTTCATTTTGAGTTGTCCAGTCACCGATTTTTCATGGGTCTTCGTTAGTTCTAAAACACAAATTTCTGTTGTGTGTTTGTAACTTAGAATCAATTAACTCTAAAACTTAGATTTGTTTTGAATTTAAGTGTCATTCAATTGGAACCACTTGTTTGAATAAATTCAGACGAGCGATAAAGTGGTGACTGGAAATCTCGGAATGAAACCAACTCAGAACCATCTCAGATAAGTCATTTATAGTGATAAAAAAATATATAAAAAATTGGTTAAATAGGTTACGTCAAGTAAGGGTTATTTAAAATTATTTTTTTCAAAGCTTTTAATGACTTTTCAAGGAGGTGTTGAGTTGAATTTATTCTCAGTTGGCATGGAACCCGATAAAGTACCTACGTAAATGCCTACATATTTTTAAAATTGAAATTATAATATCACGGATCTGCTCTAGTTTACATTAAAAAAAATAACTGTGTCAACGGCTTTTCCACCCACCAAATACATTCCACAATATTCATTATTACTTTATTTTTAAAGTGGATAACTTTATCTAAGTAGTAATTTCATGGTAAAATTATATTCACTTTTAAAAATTATTTATTTATTTTTAGAATAACTTAAAGAGTAAAACCTAAAATTGTTTAAAATTATAATGGAATTCTGCCAAGACTTGTCAGTATCAAAAATATAGATAATAAATAAAAAAACATACTTAACACTTTTTCCACTGGAGTAATACTGAAAACATCCTAGTAAAAGTTTTTAATAATAATAATGTTTTTATTCCGGAATATGGGGAAAATAGTGCAATCCCGCAGATCCCATTTAATTATACATTTTATATAACAGATTTTTAAAATAAAGATCTAAGTTCACAGAACAGGAAAAAAAAAAATAAAAAAAATAAATAAATAATCAATTGTATGTACGTCACTCCTGCTAAGTTAAGCGCTCACTCAGGAGTGACGTTTGGTGCTGGAACGCTGCGGTCACCACTGTATTGTCGGAAGCCATTAGACGCATCCTGGCTCTAGTGACCCGATGTCTCATCAGACCGGGGAATCCGTGCAATCCAGTTCCGTTAACATTGTCGATGCTCTCTTCTGCATCCAATTATGCACACCTTCTGTATCCAAATATAATTGTCCATGCATCATTATATTGGCTCCGGAGTCGTTCCATTGAGGTGGTTCGGTAGTGACACCATGTTCCACACGTATATAGACTGCAAAATGCAGTGAACAATGTTTTTTTTTACATGGTTACTGCATTGGAAGAATCTTCAGGCAATCATATCGGACAAAACACTGATACTTCTCCTCTGTCGTTCAATATCACCATCATCCGAGAGGTCTTCAGTTACGGTGTGACCCAAGCATTTTACATTCGTAGATGTGCTTATGTTTTCCTCATTGAGTTGTACGGGGAGCATCTTCTTGGGATTTTTTCCATGGTGGAACGCGATTAGTTCCGTCTTTTTGGTGTTGTACGTCAAGTTGTGGTCTTTGCGTATTATTCACAGATTTTTAATAATATTCTCAACCTCTTGATCAAAAGAGCTAGGAGAATGTCGTCCGCGTAACTAATGTGATTTAGGCACAGATTATTGATAGGACAATAATAAATTAACCATTCCGTCATGAGAATTCTAAGGTTGTAGCGAAACTGGTACTCTAGGTAGTAAGTTCAAAAAAAATAAAATAATTTTAAAAAGTTATCATTTTATTTAAAAAAAAATCTGCTTTCATAGTGGAGAGGTTGTTTTTAATGTTTCCCCTATCTTTTTATATTAGGTAAGTACTAAAAACAAAGAATTTTTAGTGTGTATATCTTTAATGTGCTTTTATTTTAAATACTCTCCTTGTTCTTGTTTTTTTTAAAGCAAAGATTATAATGAACACGTAAAAACAAACCTTTATCTATAAGAAGCTCTTCGTTTAAACCTTTTCTAAATGTAGACATTATTTTAAATAGAGTTTTTTCATTCCGTTCCAATATTTATTTATGTGGAATTATTCTAAGTCAAACCACTAACTTGTAACTCATAAGAATATGCAAATCTGCAGAAATCTTCCGCGGAGCAGGTTCGTTCATAACTAATTCTTTCGTTAGATTAAATTTTTATATTAACTTTTAAATGAAGGTGAATCAAGGCATGAAATTCTAATGAAAAATCTGGAATGAGAAGGAAAGCACAGTTCATAAAAGCTCCGTAGAACCGTGTTTATCTGTTCACGTATGAACTGAGTCGCGTATTTGAAAAACACCACTTTTTATTATATTAAGTGATACTGTTGTAAACACGTCTTTAATTCATGTTTTCCTCGGACGTCCTCAAATTCTTCCACCATTCACTTTCACGTTGAATATTCTCGTTACACATATTTCACCGATCAACCATTTCACTGTCATTCATTAGAAATTCGTAGATGTTTTAACAGTGAAATTGCAGCACGTATCAATCTATTTGTACCAGAATTTCACACTGGGGACGTCACCACAACATTATTGTACTATGTAGCGAGTCCCACAAATCTGTACCCGAATGTGCCCGCGGAAAGACGAATGAGCGGTAATGTAATCAATGGTATATTTACCTCTGTGCCTACCATCTATATCTATTATGTTCATTTCTTCAAGTTTATCTTTTTTACTTTATAAAAACCGTGTCTCAGTATCCCACACTTATCACGCCAAAACCCATCTGGATTCAGAGCATTAGCTGAAATAAATAGAGAAAATAATTAAATGTATATTGAAACGATCTAGCAGTCATTAAATTTTATATAACTATATATACATTCTTCGACTACCATAATATAATGTACATACATAAAATACTTAACAAAGAATTATACTACATATCTTCCAAAGCAAGCTCAATTTTTTCCGAATCGAAATACGACATCTTCGACAAAATCGAATAAATTCATCTAATCTAAACTTTTCGAATCTGAATAATCAGTCTTTTGGACTCTGGTATTAGTCAACACGTACAATTTACATTCTTATATAAGTATGTATGTATTTTGCTAAATATTTCGATGCATTTTTTGTCTACGCGCTCATTTGTCTGTGGTCGACTTGTTAACTTTTTCTTTCGTGAATTAAATAGCTTGTTTTCATTTTTCAATTCAAATCTAAAGCCCCAGTGCTCAGATCAGAATTTAGTCGTTGTAAAATTGCTATTCATCTAAATAAATACAAAGTTTTACAAAAATTATCAGTCAAAACAACAAGTGTTTTCAAAGAAAGGATACCTACCATCATAAACTCTCTCTGTATGGAATCCTTTGGGTTTAGAATACGAAGAAGTCTACACAAGCCGCTCAACTTACAACTGACAGAAGACTGTCTGGAGACCAGATCCTGTTCCATATTGCTCCTCTTTTCACTACCCATTCTTACCTTTCCATTCACTATGTCTATTATTTATAATTATGTTGTCTATGTCTGTGACCATTGTTTTTATCTATTATTTATAATTAGTTAGTAAACCCTGAAGAAGTGAGCTTAGCCCACGAAACATGTTGGTTTTGTAAACAATAAAAGTGGTAAAAACTAAGTTAATAATTAATTTTGAATTATAATGGTGCCACAAAATAAGTTTGCTGTGTTTGAAAAAGTAACTAATACTCGCTGTTTGGAATTATAATTGTCCTTTCCTAAAATTCCTACCCACCTCCCACTACCTACAGTGCAAGTCAGTGCAGAGATAACCTTCGGCGGATAAGCAATGTATTATTATGAAGTTCGTATTTGTTCACATTTTTGAAGTGTTAATTACATGTGTATCCAAAGACTTCAAATAACTTAAGTTGATCATACCATCTGTACAGTTTGGAACATTTTATGTGAATTCTTATGTGCACATCAACCCAGCCCGCTACATTAACTACAGTGAGTTTTTTACGCCGTTCCTATTTCCCTACCTACTAAGAATATTTCCTAACACTCGCTTCCCAAACAAACAGAAAGTATCAAAATACCTCCCTTTTTTATCAAAACTAGTTTAAATGAATACCAACATCTCATCTCTCCTAAGTCTAAACTCGATTCCAATCTTCCATATAATTCTGAAATTTGCACATTTAAATAATATTAATATATAAATTTACTTCTTCATTTATATTTAAATTTACCTTTCCCTTTTCTACAATTTGAAATGATGGCCTAGAACACCCTTGATGGGTGAAAGCCAGAAATAATTGAAAAAAAAAAAAAGGCCATTTTAAAATAAACGATTCAACTGCGGTTGGTATCTGTTCAATATTCCCGTGTGTAAAACGTACATGCTCAAAAAGTACACAGTGTAAAGCAGAGGAACACGAAGATAAACAATCTCTTTTACAGGGAAAACAAGTTAACTCGAAAACTTTAACTTTTAAACACGCGGCTAAAGAAAATAAGCCATTCTCGACTGAAACTTCGCCCCGGCTTAAAAAAATATTACTCCTAGAGTAAATCTTTCAGTTTAAAGTTAGTGGATGAGGTTATTTGAAATTCGCTTATAAAATAACCTAATATATTATTCATTAAGTGTAGAAAACTGAGATTTACCTACGTAAGTTATGAAAAAAATAATTTTAAAATAGCCCGTAACCCTTACCTAACGTAACCAATTTTAAATTTTTTTTTTCATCCCTCAACCTCTTAAATGCCAGGATTTTTACGGATAAAACTCGAAAATTTCGCGATGTTTTGACATTGACGTAATATTTTGCGGGTTTATTTTATGCTATCTTATGTAATTTTTACCCAAACACATTCCTTGAATACTAAACTATGCATAAAACCAACATTACTTGCGTTTATTCAATGAATTTATACGTTATTTTTATACGAGGGACGCCAATCTGACAGTTGAAGAGGCGGGAAATAATCTAGGCCCGTGGCATAAACAATATCACAGAAAAAATATCGCTGCGCTAGGTGGGTTCACGGTATCTTATACCTTATGAACAAGAATGCCCCAGGCGATTCTGACCTTCTTTTTCGTACGTTTTCTTTATACATAAGGGTTAAAATTGCATTACAAAATTATATTTTTGTGATTATTTTGGCCTGTTAGCCGGCGCACGATTGGCAACCCACCGGTTTTAATGACTTTTCTGAGGTGGTTCTGAGTTGCTTTCATTCTGAGTTGTCCGGTCACCGTCATATTCACATCCTGTCAACTTTGAGTGTAGTGAGAAAGGTAGTTTTAAGGAGCCGAAGAAAGAACTTGGGTCTTTGAGATCCCCATAATAAATACCTATTTATTTGAGTTTTTGAGAAACGAGAAGTTTCGGGGACAGAGAATAATTGTATTTACTCGATAACTAACACCTTTGCCATAAGGTCACCCTAAGGGATTCGCTGAGTTTGGTGACTAAGCAGGGGTGCCCGAGTTTATGAAGTGAAATTTGTTTATGTCTTGGCGGCGGATGCGTTTGTCCACTTAGTGCGTGGCGTTAGGAGAGATTGGTTGCGGAAGATCATTTAACTTCTCCAGTAGGACTCACTCTCTACCCATCGCCTTGCTATGCAGTGGGAGGGTGGATTCATGTGTTCGTCATTCCTGAACCTACTGACCCCCCGATTTCCACCCACCTCTCATACCCTTTCACTTCCCAGAACTTCCTCTCATTTCTTTACTGAAAAAAACCTCAACACGGCATACCAAAATATGACATGAGCCCCGAGAGAATTTATTTTCCTAAGGGCTTCCTGTATGGAGCTGATGTAAAAAAAAACAACGTGAACTAGTTGGACAGTGAAAGTTCTCTCACGTTTGTGAATAAATCATCTATTGAAGGAATTCATATAATATTCTATTACCCTACATACGTACGCCGTTAAAATAGGGATTCTTTTAAAATTGTAAGATCACAGCTGGCCGTAAAATCAAATAAATCAATAAACTTGATTCAGTCTGAACAATATTTTTTGAAATCACTGAGGGAAAAAAATGTTTCTACTGCTGATAATGGGACTAGATAATGATGGAATTGCTCTAACGATGTGTGACAGAAGAAAAAAAGTAAGACTTCTCTTACATTGATGGCCTTAAACTGAATTATCGGCGAATTTCTGTGTTATTTTTCGAGTTCTGAAAAATGGGGTAAATATAAATCCCGTTCTTTTTCTAAGAATCTTTTGGTAATTTTTTTTCGGTTTTGGTACAAAGACCCCAATCTCTCAACTAGTCGATGCAAAAAAGTAAAATGCATGTAAAATACTACGATAGTATAATAAGTCTCACCATTGGACTGTTTTTTTTTAATGTGAGAAATTTTAAATATGAGCAAACTGGTCGAAATAACGGTATTATCAATTCTCTTGAAGTCCCAAAAAATCTTCTGGTTTGATAGAGAGAGACTGCTCCAATTACCTTTCACTCCGGAAGATGGGTGGAAACTTAAATGGCAATCGGCCAATGTGAGAAATACCCATCTTGTATTTCACCCCCCCCCCCTGACAGACAGCCTGGGTTCTTATTACATAATAAACTATGGTTCTCCATCAATAGGATGAGGTCCTCTCACAGCTACTACTGTGCCACACGATACGTAAGTGGGGACTTAAAGAGTCAGCAATGTGTGAATGCGGTTGCAGTGCATGCCCGCTCCATTCATTCCCCCACAGGATTGATGAGGTCCACAGGACGACTCCGGAGGCTGAGGCCCTAGACTGACTCGCACACCTAGATTTCTCCCACTGATCCCCTACAAAATGAAAGAAGAAATATCAAAATCGCCTTCTAAATGTATGTGAAATTGGTCTGTTCTTCATTCAACAGCAAATCGAAAGCTGTAATATATTTGTAACTTTACATTCAAATTTAAAATATGTTGACATTTGTTGGGCTTTCAAAGAATAAATAAACATATAAATGACGATAATATAATAATACACCCCCCTGCAAACAAGTTTTGGATAATTACGGGGGTGGATGTTATTGAAGAGTTATATGAGTAACAAAACCCAACAAGTCTAAATAAACAACCATAATAGTAAACCACGAGCAAACTATACTAGCGAACAATGCCAATTCCATATGAAGTTCCACAAGGAAACATACTAGGGCTCGTTCTTTTCATTATTTACATAAATGAGTTTTGCATCGTAGAAATAGATAGTTAAATAGTTAGTTATGCCGACGTTTTTACATAGTTTTACTATTTAAATTTAAGGATTGGAATAATGTGTATAACGTAGAGAATTTAGGAATCACGCGATTGAAAACATGGCTAAACTCAAACACATATGACATATCGAAAAAAAAATCACAACGTAAAGTACAAATGGCACGGGACAGCCAAAAACAATATAAACCAATACAACCATAAATGTATAAACCATACAAATGTATAAACACTAACATTGCGATTGCCCACTTTTAGAAAAAAACAGGCCAAACAAAGTATCTAGGAATCGTAATTGACCATAACCTTAGATGGACACATCACATCAAACAAATCACAAATAAACTCCTAAAAACGATAAGCATTTTCCTAAACATGAGAAACATATATAAAATAAAACAAATGAAAAGAATATGTTGATAATCAGTAATAGAATATGGAATAAATGCTTGGGGAGGAGCAATAAAAAGAATATGTTGACAATCAATAATAGAATATGCGCCCCACGGTTGAATTTTCCAACCGTGGGGCGCACTTGCAATTTGTAGAGGGTTAGCAGTTGTGTACTATTAAAGTATCTGCGGGCCCTGTACATTACGTCCAGTTTTTGAGAGGCTAACCTTATTCTGGCTTCGATGGAGCCCCCATATGTGACGTAGTATATCACAACTGTTGAATATTTGATTTGATTTCTATGTGATCGACAGCTGAGTTTGTTGCTCCTCCTCAAGCATTTATTCCATATTCTATTATTGATTGTCAACATATTTTTCATTTGTTTTATTTTATATATGTTTCTTATGTTTAGGAAAATGTTTATCGTTTTTAGGAGTTTATTTGTGATTTATTTGATGTGATGTGTCCATCTAAAGTTATGGTCAATTACGATTCCTAGATACTTTGTTTGGCCTGTTTTTTTCTAAAAGTGGGCAATCGCAATGTTAGTGTTTATACATTTGTATGGTTTATACATTTATGGTTGTATTGGTTTATATTGTTTTTGGCTGTCCCGTGCTATTTGTACTTTACGTTGTGAATTTTTTTTCGATATGTCATATGTGTTTGAGTTTAGCCATGTTTTCAATCGCGTGATTCCTAAATTTTCTACGTTATTCCAATCCTTAAATTTAAATAGTAAAACTATGTAAAAACGTCGGCATAACTAACTATTTAACTAACTATTTCTACGATGCAAAACTCATTTATGTAAATCTAGGATCTTAGAGCTATATATTTGGTAATAATTGGCCAAGTGATTATGTAAAGAATTTAAAAACAAATCGCAAGAATATATGAGTTCCCAGTTTTCTTTCGAGACATGATTTAGAAGAGTTTCATAAGATATCTTTTCTTGGGATTGGGTATTTTGGGGAGGTTTGTGAGTTTTTTTGGTGATGGAAGTAATGATTGCGTAGTGGTCGGTAATAGTTGATTGATATTGCAAAACTTATATTGCAAAGCTTAAGGTAATTTTTCCTTTATTTTAGCATACACCTGGGTTCTGAATTACATTTTTCACATGTCTAGGGAACCTAGAACTAGTAATATTAGACTAATAATAATTCTCAATTTTCATTTATGGACAAGAACTCTTTGACATCTCTCATTTGCTTCACTTGTTTAAATTATTATTATTATTAATTATTTTTATGAAAACATTAGATAGATCATGAAATTATTTAATAAATAAAAAAAAATGAGATTGCCTTTACTCAAACCTATCGTATATTTTCTTAAAAACAATTTAACAAAACTTCGATATATTTTCTATTCGAACATTCGTACAGGAAATATATTAAAAAAAATTTAGCTATCTGTAGCTTCTGTTTCACCAACCAATGAGTTTGAATAAATTTTTTTCTTTACAGCTTTAATATATTATCATTTTAATTTTTTTATATTTTGTAACTATTCTCAGTAACTTTTTACTACTAATACTACATTTAATTGCTTTATGGCCTTTATAACCTTGTACTTGACTGAAAGAAGGAGGGTAGCGAAACACGGCATAACACCCCAAAAACAATAACAAAAAAACAGTCTCAACCTATCCTGCCTGCCACGAGCAAACGCATCCACCGCCAAGACGAACCTGTAATTTTATCAAACGAGAAAGAACGAAACGAACGAACTAATTTCGGTTGTGTCTGTGTGTTAAGGCGGCGCTATTCAGCTGAAAAAGAAGAAGATGGAGAGATGTGTAATTACGAATGTTGGAGAGAGCGCGCTAATATTTTAAGTGATGAAATCGCAGCGAAAATGGCGAAAAAACTTAATAAAACATGAGTCGTTTAAAATAGAGCAAAAATCTCGTGGAACGTATCTTACGTATCATTTAAAGAAACATTGTGAATTTTTTCACAAATATAACTTGTAAAATAAAAGAAATAGACTTGTTTAAAATAATTTTTGGAGCATACTTTGCGATTTTTTTCTGTCGAGGGAATTTCATATAATTTGCGTTTCGGCGTGGAACGTATCTAGATATTATCTTCAAAAATAACATATTTTTTTAAGAGCTTAAAAACTTCAAATGTTTAAGGGAGATATGTAAGAAATCGGTCGAAATTTGAATAGTGGACCCTCCATCTAAAATCATACAATCACTTCTGTTGCAAAATGTTTACCACCGCTCTTGATGAAAAATAACATAACTTCAAAATTTCACAGAAAATAACGCAAATTTCTCCATATACATCAAGAAATTTTCAGGTCCCAAATCATAAGTCGTCTTTTCGTCTATTACGCAACGAACGTTATAATCTACGCATTCACAGATGGCGCCAGTAAAATTATTTTAGGTTTTGGACACTTTTGCAAGTTATGCTTTAAGATATTAATAATAATTAATTGTTCGCGCCCGTACATACGCAAAATGAATATGAATAAATAGTTTTGTGAATAAAAAAACTCAAATCTTTCAAGAGAGGCTGACAAATGCAAAATTACATCGGTGATTCAATCCAATATTGTATTTGTCAGCCTCTCTTGAAAGATTTGAGTTTTTTTATTGACAAAACTATTTATTCATATTCATTTTGCGTATGTACGGGCGCGAACAATTAATTATTCTTAATATTTTAAAGCATAACTTGCAAAAGTGTTTAAAACCTAAAATAATTTTATTGGCGCCATCTGTGAATGCGTAGATTATAACGTACGTTGCGTTTAACCTTAAGAGCATAACGTACCGACTTGTAACATTTTCCCGATGATAAGTAACCTCCGATGTGACCCTTAAGTACTTTATAAATCTTCACCGACATAAATAATATGAGTTACTAACGCTGCACGCCCTAGAAAACTAAATTAACAATTATTTTGATCGAAAACCGGTGAAAATCTAGGGTTTCAAAGTGGAAACGGAAGCAAAAAGAAATAAAATTATTATAAGAGGGTCAGCCAAAAAGTAAATGCCTCCTATCTTTTTCTACTTACATAAAGGTAGTTAAGTAAAATTTTTGAATTTGGTGCTCTTCCTCAAACCTTCTTCTACAATCTACTGCAAAAGTAACTTTTTGGGTCAACAGGTGGCAGCACTGCAGTCGCTTGCAAAATGGCCGACATCGATGTTCGTAACAGACAGCGTTCTGTGATTATTCTTGACTATAGAAGATGAAACGCCCACTCGCATTCATGGAAGACTGTGAACATGAAAAATGTGAACCATGATGCAACAGTGAATGTCAGCACTGCTAGGTGATGGGTTCGTTGCTGTAACGAAGCTTAAAGACAAACACAGCTGGTTGACAAAAAGCGGAATGGCGCAGGCCGTTGAATGCAGAGACTGCACGCGAGTTGATGACATTACTTGTGGTGACCCCAGATAAGTACAGATGTCGCATTCTCTCTCTGAGTAAAGTCAGTGTGATGATGATTATTTGACAACTGATTATTCAACAAAAGTTTGTGCAAGTTATCCGGCCAGAATAAAGAAACAAGAAAAACAATAGCCTCACAACACTTGCAACGTTTGATTTCTGGAAAACCTTGTGACCGGAGACAAAATAGGGGTTTATTTTTTTAACCTGAATCAAAGAGGCAGTCAATGGAATGACACCACACAAACTCTTCAAGGACAAAAAAAATCAAAACAGTGTGATCGGCGGGGAAACTTATGGCAATGGTGTTCTGGATGTGATCGTGCTTTTTACAACACTGCGATACATATTCTTGTTAAAAGATGGACCAAAGCTGTGGAAATGGATGGATACTATATTGAAAAGAAACAAATTAATTGTTAAGGGTGTGGTTTTCAACCCATGTAATTGCATTTTTTATTTCTTGACAATTAAGAGAGAAAAAAATAGGAGGCATTACTTTTTGAATGACCCTAGTAAAATACAATTGGTTCCATTTTCTCTGTGACAAAAGAACAAAGAAAGTTCTCTCAGTGCAATGCAAAGATTTCAGAACAAATAATAAAATATATTAATTTATAATTTTTTTCAAAACGACAAAAGCCTTGTCCAAAGCAGCGCACGTTTTAACAGAATTTGGTGTTTATTAATCGAAAGAAAAAGCGAACTGGATTTGCTAATTGCTTTGGTAATGGGTTTTTTAGAACCTGAAGGAATTTAATTCAAATTTGATTTTAAAAATGCCCCGTTGAGTGGGTAGGTATATCATATTGTCACGAAAACAAAATAACTCTCACTAGAAAAGGTAAAGGAAAAATCACAAAAAGGCGAAAACACACAAAATATGTTTATTTGGTTTTATAAGTTTAAATTATAGAAATAATATTTGGTTTGGAAATGGAAAGAGACATCTGTGCAAGTAAAGTAAAATCATTATGATAGCAAGGACTCAAACCATTTGTGGAAATTCTGAAAATGGGTGTTTTGCCACGGTAGGGAATACGTCTGTGGTTTGTAAATTTAAATATTCTAATAAATAATATAAATATTATAAAAATATTTAAGGTAAGATAAATTTGATTTTGAAATGCCCCGCTGGATTAGTAAAGTGTTTATATTCCACCAAAAATCTAACTATCACTTGTTATTGAATGAAGTTTTTTTAGTCTGTTTTTATAAATAACTATATAAAATATTCGGTCTAAAACTTCAATATTAGTAGTTTGAAAACGGAAAGTGACATCTGTCCAAGGAAAATGAAATCATTTTAATATCAAACCACTTGCAAAATTTCTAAAAACGGGAGCTTTTCCCACGATAACGATAAACTTCAACAGGTTATAAAACATATCAAATAATTAAAGGTAGAGGTCGCTACACTGTTCATTTGCACCAAAAATGCCAAATTTTCGAAGTTTATACCCGGACCCAAAGGTCGCAGGTTCGAAACCCGGTCGTGTGCATAACCATTTGTTTTAATTTTATTTTTAATTTTTTAAAATTCATTCTTGGTTTATTTACGTTACAATGGTATATTATATTGACCTCTACACCAGGAGTTCACCTGTGTTGTAGAGGACATTTTTCAGAGGTAAATTATAGGTTATAGATTGTAAACGTAAAAACAAAACAAACATTGGTCTCAATTAGAGTATCAATAAAATTAAAATATAAAATCGTCCGCAAATCGACAAAGTTATAAATTAAAAGTTATAGGGATTGCAGCCAGTTCCATTTGTGTTTTTTTTTGTATTCAGTGAGGTTTGTTGTTTTATATTGTGTTGGAAATGAATTGTAGTAGCCTTGTATCTGTAGTGTTTTTGTACAAAGGATGTGTTTGTTTTGGTATTTGTAGTTGATGTGCATGTCTTGTTCTAGTAGTGTTCTAGAGTTAGTTCACACAATTTACCTGCATATTTGTAGCACGATCCAGAGTGAAATATACTCTCGGTGTATCTTCATATTTCTCCCCACTTTCATAACACAGGCAAACTAAGAAGGTTCCACTGATTCTAGAATTCTGGCGCGGTATAACAACAAAAAATATATTATTTTTTAATTTAAAATAAAACAATAACTTTGTAAACACCACTTTTTATTTTTTATGTACTTAATGCCGACCGGGTTTCGCTACCACCGTAGCTTCTTCAGGGCAGTACAGAACTCTACTAAAATTAAGTTACATGTGTTATAGATAATATACATATGGGTTAAAAACAAAATCGGCCGGACTACTCAAGTGGAGGAGGAAGTAGGGATAAGTGTAGATGGAGCATTGGGTAAGGAAAGGGAATGTTTTTTGTCAATAGGGAACAAGAAAAAAAAAAAAAAAAAAAAAAAAAATATATATATATATATATATATTATTGAAACTTTGCTAGATACGGGTTAAGATAAATTTGACAACAATTAAAAGCCAGATACTTCAATTATAATCTCTTTTCTTTCCTCTTCCACAATTCCTTTCTTATCACAAAATCCCACAAATCCAGAATACACGAACACCAGGCCGAATGCCTTGTGTGCCTTTTACATACTAACACATACAAATACCTCATAACAATGCAATAAAGCATTCGTGATAATTTAATTTTCGAAAGGCTTTGTTTTGGTAAATATAAGTAGATTATATTACGAGATATCCCTGACCGCTTTAGGGCTGTTTAAGGCTCTATGGTGTTAATCACAGCAGGGCCATACTAATGGCTTTAAGGGGTCAATCTGCCCGCTATGGCTAAAGCCTCCAGTGACTGGAAAAAGGTCGCGATCCCGGATATCCGTTTCACATAAACATTAACATTTCAGGACGCGTTAGCAGAGGGCTAAAAGTATCCTGTAAGTAGGTGTTTTCTACTTGCAAAGAATATTGAAATGTTCTAGATGATATTCACTTATTTAAAAAAAGCATTGTGAATACATTAGCTCATGTAGAGAGAATAATCGAAGTGATTATTTTTTTGAAAACAAACATTTCTGGCTCATAAAAAACAGAAAAAAACAAAATTGGTCCGACGTCCATCCACGTAAGCTAAAAAGTTGTTTGTAAAATGATGGGAGACTAAGCTGGCAAATAATCGATTGAAGAATTGAAGCATTTGCCCAGTACCACGGCCTCCGTGGTCGTGGGGCAAGACTTCCGACGAGCAATCCGGAGGACGCGGGCTTACATTCCGGCGTGCGCAAATAAATTTTATTTGATTAATCATTTAAAATTTGTAGTCATTTTAAATATTATATACCATATTTGCGGCAGTTTTCAGGGTGAAAGATACTCTCAGCATCGCCTTGATCTAAGAACATCATTCAGAATTGAAATGTTCCTTGAAATGGCTTCAAGCGTGTTTGGTGAATACATCTGAAGAGTTATCATAGACGGCCGGCGGGGTCTAGCGGTAAAGCTCTTGACTAGCAATTCGAAGGTCGCGGGATCGAATCCCGGCGTGGCAAATAAATTTTATCTGATTAATCTTTGTTATTTCATAATTAACTAATTAAAAATAATATAAAGTATACGGAAGATACTCTCAGTATTGCCCTGGTGTGTAAGATCACCATTCAGCATTGAAACATTGCTTGAAATGGCTCTAGCTGTGTTTGGTGACCAGATCTGAATAGACGGGTACTTCCAACCTTCCTCTACCCCATCTCCTTCCCCTCCCCACTACCTTCACAACATACCCCAATGGAAATGCAATAGTTTCAATGACTGGTTGAGACTCTTGTGCGTTATACATATAAAAAAACTCAGATGCTACTCCACTTTCTTCTTCCCCGTTTACTTTTCTCACTATATTCAGGCTGACAACATACTTCAATTGGGATGCCATAGTCTCACTGTCTCCAGACTAGAGAAATTAGAACTCTTGTAAGGTATTCGTATAAAAAAATATATTAAAATCAACTTCAGAAATTTACCTAAAAAGTCGGTTTCCAATTTGTTAACAGAACACATTTCAATGTCCATTTTTGAATTTTTTTATATAACCAACGCACATAGCACTGGGCTATCAGGTTTCTACTGTTTCAAAGTGATGGTTCTTCACAAATTGTTTATTTCAGAAACTTATATCGTTGTTTTTGTGAGAAAAAAATATACATTTACTCGTGGAATTGGCTGCCGGAAGGTGTGATCCTTCCAGAGAATCCGTTTACGATTTTCAAAGTTAGTTCGTATACTTTCGTCAACACGCCTCAGCTAAAATATCCTACACACTACAATGCTTCCGCAAAAAATCAGAACAATTTAAAGAAACTAGTATCAAGATGAGGAAAATTAAATATTTCATTCAAAAATCTAGATATTTCTCAGTTCTGCGTGTTGAGATGGGTTGCCTTCAACATCGTAAGAAGTACTGCCGCCCTTTGCACACAAATACGTGCCCTATCAAAAGGATACATTCCGATTTGGCCAGAAAGCCTTCTCACAATTAACAGGAAGCGGAACTCGAATGGGAAAAGGAGAAGATAATATTTCAGGAATCCGGAGAAAATCAAACGCCTGAAAGAATTACCCAGCTGTAGGAATGCTTTCATTCTGTTTTGTCAGTATTTCTGACAATTTCATGGCTCCTTTGAACATTTGAGAATTTTACTTGTAATCATTGATTACTCTTATTTGTTTCAGCGACAAGTAATTTGCGCAATTGCTTGAAATCAATTTCTTTGAAGAAACCTACGTACCTAATCGTTTAATTATAATTCTTACATTGTTTCGTACGTCTCGTGTCCTATAATTAAAGTGAAATGAAAATGATTCACTCGCAGACTAACTGAATTGGATATTCGTATTTCCATTGCTAACAGATCTTCGTAACCTTATCCCTTCATGTGGTGGCGTCTATTAAGACAATTCAGCATAACATATTGAAAAATATTTCTTATTTTTTTTCCTTTATACCATATTATTTCAAATCAATGGTAACCCCAAACGTTTACTATAATAACAGAATCCTAGTTTCTCTTTTTTATTAGAATATTTTTCACAGATGATACCTTTATTTATAAATCTTCATTTTAAAACTTACCTTTTTTAAATTGTACTTACTGAAGTAATATATCATTTTTGTTTATATTACCCACGCACAGGCAGTGCCTTAGTGGGTTCCCATTACCTACTTTTATCTTACACAGATTACTTATTCCTCACATTATTTGTTGCTTATATTTGTATATTACTGTGTTATGAAATACATGTAAAAATTAATTTTGAAATGTTTATATATATAATGGGAAAAAATAAAGATAAAAAAAATAACAAAAATACAATGTATTAGCTTTCTTCAGTTTCGTAGATATCCATCATTTGTAAGAAACATTAGTGTAACAATATTGCTCTTTCAATCGATCGAATAGTATCTATTATTAGGCTTGCGTCTGCGTGGTTGAATTTCGGAACCCAGTTTCGAGAGCGTGTCTGAAGCCACGCCATACGCGCCGCGCCACAAATAACATTTGTATGAGGAATTTCAAACAGAGCTACCGTTGTAATTCAGTTTTGAATTCAAGCATTCGTCACAAGATGTCGCCACTTCCGTCGGCATGAAGCAAAGGGATACCCCCACCCCCCAAGGTGTAAGTTCTACGAATTTGTGAATCTGGAGTATCTCTCCGGAAAATTGGGGATGCCATAGTTTCACTGGCTCAGACGGGAGCAGTTGGGACTCTTGTGCGTTGTTCATGTAAAAAAAAGATGTTATTATAATACGGATACAATCGATGGCTCCTATGATGTTTGGATATTTGGCAATTTGTGAAACTTAACATTATTTTCCAACATTTCAGCGCCACTTCAGGGCATTCATAAAAAAAATTTGTTAAGTGATGCTATGACTTTTGACACATTAAAAATTGTTTCACACACTATACTTTTGTGTGTATTTGCAATATCTCCAAGTACTCTTTGCATTGATCCAGTCGCATAAAACCGCAAAGCCAATAACAACTGCTCAGATGGTTTGATTCCTAGAAGAGAAGAAAAACAAATTATGGAAGCTTTATTTTATATACGTCATTTCATTTGAATAAATATTTGTAATTACACTTTATCATGTCTCTAGGAGTACACATCATATCTGCAATTAACATACTTAAAAGTCGAGCAGTTTCTTTATTAACGCGAAATCGGCAAACGAAATCTAACGAAACGTTGTCTAATCACCAAAGTGACATTAGACAACAGCATCCATTTCGGTTACCTTTACTCTAGCATTTACATCCCGATCGCTGACTTGTAAGATTGTAGGTAAAAGAAAACGGTAAATGTCAAATGAAAAAAACCCGTTTCTTTGACTTTTACTATAAACTTTTACAATTAGCATTGCATTTAGCGTTTTTCAGTAAATGAAAAAAAACTCCCTCTTAAAATCCTCCTTACAGCATATTTCAATCGGGAATATCGTGGTCCGGAGTCCCACTTATTCCGGGAACTTTGGACTCAATGCGCATTCACCCAAAAAATACATATCTTTTGAAATATGAATTGGGTCAGTTTGCAACATTCTTATTCTCTCTGATTCTCTCTGCACTGGCGGTTGTATAGCATAATGAATAGAATTTTTCATATTTTTATGGTAAGTACCTTGTTGCTGCTGTTGTAAAAAAATCAAGCAGATTCTGCGAGGAAATTTTACGTACTGCAATCGAGACGTTCACAAAGATTCTCAAACAAGAATATAAAATGCATTTACAGTGGTGCTTCGTTGCACAGTCTTGTTCTTTTGCAATCTAGTAAAATAAGAAGAAACAACTTTACAGCATTTCGAGTTTGTCTAGTTTGTGTAGAAAAAACTTCTCAAAGAACTTGTCAGCTGAACTGCAAAACACCAAGCTCCCAGAAATGTTAATGATCTTCCAGAAGACAGGCATGTCAGCGACATTTATTCAGTTTCCGATGTCCTTCCAATCACAATCCTTCCCAAACATGAAATCACAAATACCATCATATAAATTAGTCTACAATCAGTACATACACAAATATCAAACCACTCTACAATGAAGATATCGACAACCTACTACAAATTATGATATTAACCAGTTTAATCACAGGAGACCATACATGTCCCAGCTCACATAGGTCCCAAAAAAATCCTTATGTCTCTCTTACCATTACCGGGAGAAATGTGATTAAATGCCATTAGGAAGAAAAAACAATAACAAAAAACACGCTATATATTCAAAAGTAAAAGTTTACTACAACATAATTAAAATGTACAATTATATGAAACAAAAGTTACCGACCGCAATTAAAAAAAAAATGAAACTTAAGAATTATTTTTACCCCTAAGACAAAAAATGAGATGAAAAAACGTTTTTTGTTTTTATTTATTTTTAGTAATTTTAGTTGGAAAAACCGTAAGTTGAGCTATTTACATTTTTTTGTTTTGGATACATTGATTACATTGTTCAAGTTTGCATGCAATTTTTTTTTTGTATATTAAAATATTTTTCATGGATATTTTAATAATAAAATTTGAAAGCGTGTTTTGTCACCTTTCAAAAAACAGTTTTTATTTTTCGGATTCGTTTACAAATATTACATTTATTTGTATTTTATTGTAAAGTGGAAATAGTTTGTCCTTCTGACAAAATAAGCCTGATTTTTTAAACCTTTTAGCCTTCACTCTAGAGATGACTCTACCTTCAAAATTATAAAATCAGACTAATGAAAAATCTAAGAGCTAAAAAAAATAGTTAAAAATTGATGTTTATCTACTGATGTTTTGTTTTGAGCCTTTTCTCTCCCTTTCTTTTCCCCGTCGTATTTGTATTCAGTTAATAATTTACTTTTATCTAACTGTGTTTTGATATTCTTTTTTTTTGTAAATACCTGCTTTAGGTTTAGGCTAGCATTCTTATGTATCCTTGTTTATTTTATATTTTTCTTTTAGTTTGTTCTAGTAAAGTTTGTATCTTTTCTATATATAAATTAAGTGTCTTCTTTATTTTTGTATGTCATAATGTTGATATAAAGAGCGTGCAAGATTGTCCAGACTCTCTTCGTCATAACCTGACATCCGAGATAATAAATTATGTCCATTACAAGCCATAGGATATTATTCCGCCATCCCAAAAGGACTGAAAAAATGCTGGAAAACTTTTCGAACAATTGGATAAAGTTTTCGAATATCCAAATTCTAATTGTGCCTCCGATACCACCCTTCTTCGGTCGAGTTTCAACCTTTCAGGCCTCGACCATATTAGGTCAGAAAGTCAAAGTGTTTCTGCTTTGCAATAAAATCCAAATTAATTAAACATTTCTGAACGTATCCGAAAACTAAAAACTCTTTTTGAAAGAAATAAGCTTTCAAATATTATTATTAAAAATATACGTTTAATTTTACAAATATTAAAATTTGTTGTGTACAAATAAAAAAAAAGGTTGTAAAAATGACTGAATTTACGTTTTTCCTTAGTAAAATTACTGATAATAAAAAATAACTAAAAATACTTACATATTTTACTAGACTGTAAACGAAATTGACATCTCATATATGTATTGTTTATGTAAAAATAATAAATAAAAATTCACAAAATTTCTTAAAATGCTTTCGGAAACTTTTTATTTTTCTACGACTACAAATAATTTTACAAGGCTATACGTAGTGTAAATTGTACCAAACATTGAATTATTTTGCATAACACTCTGCCAAAAACTCATATTTCAATTTTTTGAGAAATCCTACGTTCAAATACAGCTAATAGTTATTTACTTACAGAATTTTTTTTTTTTTTATTTCGGATGAAGCTATCACGAGTTATCCTGCCTACCGCGAGGACACTTTTTTTAGGGGTCTCGGGAAACCAGGCCCCACCGGCTGAATTTTACGATATTTTTTTAAAAACATTTTTTTCAATACTTTTGAGATGTTGGTCTGTTATAATATACTGAACATTTAGAAAAAAAATATTTCATACATATGAATATTTAAAATATGCCTTTTTTATGTCTACCAAATCCATGTAGCCCCTTAAAAAAATATTCATGTTTTGTTTAAGAAAATAAGAAACAAAGTTTTTTGGACACAAGATTGTTCACAGTTAGAGTATTAACGACTTAAAAATTATGACTTTAAAAAAAAAGATTATTAAAAGTTTTAATTTATAACGGAACTATGTTAAAACATTTAATTCATAATTTATTTATAAATGTCTCAATAAGAACATCGAAATTAATTCGCTATGTACAAAACACTTTGTTATTCAGTTACCATTGTCGTATAAGGTAACGTTTCAGCGGTTTTCTACGGAAGTTTACAATAATTAATCAGTTAGTAACCCAAACTTGTTCGAAGTCCCATTAACAAATAATTAAATCGCAGGAATCCATCAATAATAAATTGTATTACAAACCAAACAAAGGTGGAAAGTCTAACCGATACGACCCTACAACTTCTACCTAACATAAGGTGGCACGTGTCGATGTAACCTTTCAACATTTAGCTTGTTTCTCAATTGAAATTAATCAAATTTGACAGAAATACATTGTTAAAAGGAATTAATATATGTTACAGCTTTGTGTAGTTTTGGGAGGAATACAAATTAACAGCACTTCGTCGAAATTTACAGAATATCTCTTAGTGAATAATCACACCACACTTAACAATAAGGAGCCTAAACCTTTACTTATAGAAAAAAAGGGTCTGCGATTAAATTTACTCGAAAAATTAGAAATCAATGAACGAACGAATAACCCTAATATAACTCTAATTAATAAAGTAGGGAAAATGATTTATTCCCCGCCTCTCAGTATGTTCACAAAACCTAAACAACACTTAAATAAAATGGATAAAAAATTATCCAGGCACCATCTAGATTGCATTTAGTTCGGGTTTGAATCTTGCAATCATACATAAAAATGGCAGCCAATAAAAATATGCGTTAAGAAAATGAAGATAATATGGGTGGTTTTTATTCGAAGTATGGTACAGTTAAAAGTGACCGAATTGGATATCGACACCTTAGCTCAGTGGTCAAGAGCACTCGCACGGAAAGAGAGAGGTCCTGGGTTCGAGTCCCAGAGGTGCAAATATCTTTTTTTGATCTTTATGTTTCTAGATTTGTGATTGAGTTGATTGAGTGATGTGATTTCTGATTGAGTTTCGCTCATAGTGTCTTCATTTAATTAAATATTACAATTTTAGTTTTTACTCGTAAAAGTTAAATAATAAATATAAAATTAAGGTAATAATTTAGGAATAAAACATCTCATAAAATAGAAAATACATTGTGTCTCGTAAAATACATTGTGTCTTTACTAATATTTTAAAATCAAAACTGAGTGTGTTTGTTCGTTACGCTATCACGCATAAACCAATAAACTGATTTCAAAAATTCTTTCTCCAATAGAAAGCTACATTATACGCGAGTAATAATGGCTAATAATGGTAAAATATAATATGTAATGGTAAGATCTGGCGTTATGAAATTATAAATATTAATATATTATATATTTATTAAACGTTTTCTTTCGCTAACAAAAGCGAGTAATTGCTAACGTCAAAAAACAAAAACAAACAAATTAGTCTGCAAATTGCCACTACCAAAAAACATATCATCATGACGACTAAATTAAGCAAATCATTAAGTCCGAAATGAACTATTTGTTGTTGGTAAAAAATATTTTGATTCCTCATCCTGCTGAGATTGCCGAATTATTTTTAAAAATTTCTGACTTATTTGTCAGATCTAAAAACATTGAAAACGAAAATGATCCATTTCACCGAAAGTATTTTTATTTCCCAAGAGATTTGAAATTTCATCTCTGGGACACTGTTTAAATGTTTACATTAATCTAAAAGATTTATATGTTGAGTACTTTGATGAAAACGGAATAAGATTTTTTGAAATGTAAATTATAATGAAGAAGATTAAAAGCCATATGTGGCCTCGTGAGAAATAAAACCCGACATTATTTATTTTATTTGGCATTGCCAGAGTTTTCTTAGTATAAGAATATATAAAGCTTGTAGTAAAAAAAATTGCATTTTTCATAGTTAGAATAACAGCCCATCCTTGAAATCACGTTGCCTCTTCAATTGAATACAAACAAATAATGTTTTTGATTTCGTAAAAGTAATGTGTTTGTTACAAAAGCCATTTCTAATACTGAAGGATTTGTAGCTATCGAAAACGCCTTAATTACACAAAGCAATGGAAAATTAAGAGTTTTAAATTGTCAAAGAAAGCCAACACTTCGTGATCGAACCTTTTTAGCGAGTAGCCGGCATGCGTTGTAATGCCAATCAAAGAAGAACGTGGTTGTGTTTAAATTCTGTTTATTGATACTTAGATTTTTTTAACATTAACTCCACACAGGAGGCCCTGAAGAAAATAATTTCCCTCAAGACCTATGTCATCCTTGAAGATGCAAGGGTCTTGAAGAGACCCATGTTGTAGGAGGGAGGAAACCCAGAGGCCGGCAAATCGTTCCACAGCCGAGCTGTTGAACTCAAGAACAAGTCATAGAAACGAACCGTTCTCATGTGACTAATGTCAACCGTGTACAAATGTTGGGAGCATGTTTGGCGTGTTTCCCTACTATGCACCGGTGCCGAGGGGATCAACGACGCTAGTTCCTCGGAGCATCTTCCATTGTATTACCCATTACACAGTAGTTTTAGTTTTTCCGTCTGGTGGGTACACCAATAAATCAGAAGATTTTCCGACGCGTGAACAGGCCACGTACAGCTATTCGTATGAGAAACATTTTTCAAGATTTTCGAAATTATTTATTATTTTATTTTATTTATCAAAAGTATACAATACAGAATATAGTATATTACATAAAGCATTGTACTCCCAGGAGTTAATAAACTCATTGCGGGAATGATACGCATTACATGAAACATATAGCTGTATGTATTAAATGGACATATGATGGGGACATACACAACATTATTATTTCAGATAGTCATTAATAAGATGAAGTTTGAGCATGTTAGTTTGGGTCTTTTTACATTGACTTGCACGTTTGATCTCGTTGGGTAGTTGATTATATTTTGTGTGAGCTATGTATTCTAGGGATCTTAGTCCATATTTTGTTGATTTGATTTTTGGTATATGAAGTTTGTTGTGATTTCTTGTGTTGTGTTGGTGTACGTCGCAATTGTAATTGAGTGTAGTGTTGGAATGTGCCGAGTGTTGAATTACTTGTAATATAGTTTTAGTTATTTCAAAAGTAGGAATGGTATTAAAAGGAAGTATTTGGGTGTTTCTAATTTATTTTGTTTTTAAATTTACCCCTGCTATCCCCTACCGCTATTATGTCTCTTGCAATCCTTCCGTTTCCTCCACCCCACCGTCACTCCACTCCTGCGTGTCCTTTTTCATGGGACCCCATTCTCTCCCAAACTCTCCCCCTCTACCTCATTCTCCTCTCCTTTGATCCCTTTCCCACGAATCTCCTCCTTCTTCATTCTCCTCCATCACGGATTCCTTTCCCCCTCCCTCCTTCCCCCCACCCAATTTGACATACATGTAAATACAAAGTAAATTTATTATACAAATTTCTTAACGTCAGAGCTCACCATTAAATATAAATACGTTCACTAGCGTGCGCACAATAACTCATCAAAGTTTAATCGCAATCGAATGAACGTACAATCAACGCAAGTGGGACAATCAAAGAAAAAATCACTTTTTAAATAAAGATTTTAAAAACAACTGCTTTGGTGTACTCGTTATATTTTATTCTCGTTAAAATATTATTCTCAATGAAAATCGTACATTAGGTGCGAGTATAGGCTTTTGAAAATAATATATCGAATCTTTTGTTCTTATTACAGAATATGGCTCATTTGAAGTGAGCCATTTGTGCGGGAATTCACAGCTTTATTTAGCTACACATGTTTACCCTACTGACGCTTTGTTTGTTGTGTTGGAGAGGTAGTGAATATTATAATGCTGAGTGATTTGCAAACTAAATTATTTTAACATGAAAGGAATTATTGCGACATGCTCACCGGAAGCCTTCAGGAACACCCTTATAAACATATACTATTTTGCAGAGGAATATTCGATCGATGAATTTGCTCGATTATACAAATAGTTTGTACAAACATAGGAAACAGGCTAAAATCTGATGTTATTTTAACAATTCGTATACACATTATGATGTCATGCTAAGTGTTTGTTAAATACAAAAATTGGTTTGTAACATTGTAATTATTAAATGATGAATTTAAATAAGTCTTAAGTCATGGTGTCTGAAATAGAGAGTACGAAAACAGTGCAGTAAGGTTGTGATAGGTGAACACTTGGAGCAGGTGGATGAATTTGTGTATCTGGGAAGTACATTTAAGAGAGATGGGACGGCGACGGAAACTCGCTTGTCTCGCGGCTTTTTTGGAACTAGGAATCCGTTTAACATAACAAATATATTCACAATTTCACTTAAAATAGTAAATAAAGTTGGTTATTTTCTTTTAATTTTAAATTAACCACAGTTTGTGAATATATTATAGGAATTGTTCTCAATGAAAAAATTCACGAACAATTCTTTGAAATAGTTTTGACAGTGAATGAAAAGCAAATAGCCCAAATTGTGATTAGAAAACTAGCATTTAGCAAGAGATGATAATTTGAGAATTCTGGTCGTCAAGCACAATATGCCTCTCTGATATATTATAACTGATTGATAGAATTATTCTACGATTTTGCATTGATTATTATACTGTCTAGCCGGTAATTAGCGATATACAAGGATATGTAATCAAGGATAATGTATAATGAATTCAAGGATGGCAATTACATCTGTTTTAAGTGAAGAACGAAGTGAGAAACGCTGTGTTAAAGAATTCATATATCGATTTAGAATAAAATGGTTAATGGTAGGGAGTGCACACAATAATTAAGGAGAGATCTCAAACAGTAATTACACGAATGTTTGACTCGCTGAGCGTAGGCGTTGTCTGGATCAAATATATTCCTTTGAGAATTTAAAAATAATGTTTCAATACGATTGCGTTGATATTTTAGAAGGTTTCTGACTCGTTTAAAATACAGCAAAAATCTCGTGGAAGGTATCTTAAGTTTCATTTAAAGAAACATTGTAATTTTTTCACAAATATAACTTGTAAAATAATAGAAATAGACTTGTTTTAAATAATTTCCGGAGCATACTTTGCGATTTTTTTTTATCAAGGGAATTTCATATAATTTGCATTTTGGCGTGGAACGTATCTAGATATTATCTTCAAAATAACATATATTTTTTTAAGAGCTTAAAAACTTCAAATATTTAAGGGAGATATGTAAGAAATCGGTCGAAATTCGGATAGCGGCGGCTTAATCTTTTGATTTATTTGTGCACCAGAAGAAAAAACAACAAAAAATACGTTTCGAAAAGAACTTCAATAAACAGAACATCAATACTTTATTAAGTGGCATTGCAACACATGTCGTGTACTCGCTAGCAACCAATGTATTTTACATTATCTACAACAAACTGATTACTTTGATTCTCCTAACTTAACAAATGGACTGCAATCTTTAGAGCACAGGCGTCAGGTGGGAATGCTGTCCTTGTTCTACCGGTATTACAATGGAAGATGCTCCGAGGAACTAGCGTCACTGATCCCCTCGGCACCGGTGCATAGTCGGGAAACACGCCAAACACGCGCTCAACATTTGTACACGGTTGACATTAGTCACATGAGAACGGGTCGTTTCTACGACTCGTTCTTGAGTTCAACAGCCCGGCTGTGGAACGATTTGCCGGCTTCTGTGTTTCCTCCCTCCTACAATATGGGTCTCTTCAAGACCCATGTTCACTCCTTCCTCTCCTCAACAGCACCCTCCACACAGCATCTTCAAAGATGACATAGGCCCTGAGGGAAATTATTTCCCTCAAGGCCTCCTGTGTGGAGTTAATATAAAAAAAAAAAAAAAAAACAAACATTCAGCTTTCTGTCAAGATTACCAAGACGTGCCATACAACACAACTCTCATGTAGGTTTCGTACTAGACCACATCATTGACTATTGTTACGTCGTTGTTGCATCGTGCTGAATGCAGGTGTCATTGTTAAGATCGAAACCTGCAAAACAGCCTGAATGGATATTGTAGGAAATATCAAAGTAATGGAATACCTGGATCCCGACTGTTGACGAACAAAAACGTTACTAAATAAGTCATCAGAAAGAAAACAATACGGAACTTGTGATTATTATTGTTATTTTGAGACGAAAAACATTGAATATCGGATAGCACAGATAAGAAAATTACATCAGTTTTATAATGATTTCTAGTGATTCATTAGTAGCAAAAGAAAATAAGGTATTTATTTCAGAGACTATTTTGTGATGTAGTAGGAGAGTGTTATTGTTTTTATTGAGTACATCTTGCAATTTTGCAATTTATGATGTATAATGATCTTCCATTATAAGCATTTGCTTGTGGATGGAAGAAGAGTGTACCTTTGAAAAAGGAAAACAGATTGACATGTACACTTCGGAGCGCGCCACGCCAGGCCGCCGCGCAGCGCAGAAAGCCTCACACAGAGCTGC
The DNA here is from genome assembly GCA_936435175.1 of Glyphotaelius pellucidus. Lineage (NCBI taxonomy): Eukaryota > Metazoa > Arthropoda > Insecta > Trichoptera > Limnephilidae > Glyphotaelius > Glyphotaelius pellucidus. Next base: position 22,415,010 of record OW386555.1, on the reverse strand, counting down.
GCTGTAAACAATTATTTTATTTAATTAAATGAAGACAATATAAGCGTAACTCAATCAAAAATCTGAAAACAGAAAAATCAGAAAAATATATTGACACCTCTGGGACTCGAACCCAGGACCTCTCGCTTTCCGGGCGAACGCGCTAACCACTGCGCCACGGTGTCGATATCCAATTCGGTCATTTTTAACTGGATTATACTTCAAGTAAGAACCACCCATACTATCTTCATTTTTCTTAACGCATATTCTATTGGCAGCTACCTTTATGTATGATTGCAAGATTTAAACCCGAACTAAATGCAATCCAGATAGTGTCTGGATAAGTTTTTATCCATTTTATTTAATATGCGACACCTATTGACTTTCCAGCAAGTCTGGGATAAATATTTTATTTTTATTTTAACTTTATTAGAGAACCTCAAATTGTAATATTTAATTAAATGAAGACTATATAAGCGAAACTCATTCGAAAATCTGAAAACAGAAAAATCAGATTATTTTATTGTCGGCCTATACTTTTTTGCGCGGCGCACGCGCGGCCAAATTATCAATTTACAACCCCTAAAATATGTTTTTTTGAAGTTCTGGTGAGAAATGCATATGAGAAGATTATTAAAGAAAATCTTTAAAAAATACACTCTAGTATTCTAATTAAAATATATACATTATTTCGTATTTCTGTTATTTATTTTTCGCGCTACCTCCTTCTTTAGCCAACGTTTCGGACAGCATTACATCATCAGGCTAGATGGCTCATCAGACTAGATGGCTCATCTGCCCTGATGATGGACACTGTAACGCTGTCCGAAACGTTGGCTAAAGAAGGAGGTAGTGCACGGCATAACACCCCAAAAATAAATAACAAAAATACTTTTGGCCGTGAAAACCTAAAATCATACCAATTTCGTATTTAATTATTTCATTGTTTTGAATTAGTGATACAATTAGATTAAACATAGAAAAATGATTAATCTGTAAAACGATCATAACTTATAAAATTGTTAATTTTTTAACATTATTAATATGTGGTTCTTTGATCTTAATCCGTATTTCCTTTATAGCGAGGTCGCCAAGACTATCTGAAAAGAATGAGCTCGATTTCAAAACATTAATTTTGTTGTCCGGCTGTTACTCTGTGAGTGATTGTAACTCAGGTTCAACTAAATCGGTTTTGTTTTGATTTTATTGGTTGACAACCGATTAACGATTTCTTGACAGGAAGAAGTTATGAAGTAAAAACAATCCCGTAGAAGAAGTCATGGATGATATTAATCATAGAGATATTAAAATAATAGAGTAAAAGGTATTTAATTACATGTTTTGCGGAAGTACAATGACCTGATTTTTATTTCTATTTTCGAAATTGATGTCGCTTTTTTTAATAAATAGGGGACGCCATTTTTTTGTTTATGATTTTACTTAAAATATTTTTAGATGGGTTCAACAATTGTAGTTTTTTTATTTGTGCTTTTGATTTCTTCTGGATTTATTTGACGGCCGACGTAGTCCAGCGGTAAGGCTCTTGACTAGCATTCCGAAGGTCGCGGGATCGAATCCCGGCGTGGGCAAATAAATGTTATTGGATTAGTTTGTGATATTTCACAATTAATTAATTAAAAATAATATGCAGAATATATGCAGCATGTTCCAGAGTGGAAGATACTCTCAGTATCGCCCTGGTGTAAGACCACCATTCAGAATCGAAATGTCGCTTGAAATGGCTTTAGCCGTGTTTGGTGACCAGATATGAATAGCCACGTACTTCCCCACCTTCTTCTTTCCCATCTCCTTCCCCTTCCCACTACCTTCAGCCTCACAACATACCCTAATTGGGGACGCCATAGTCTCACTGGCTCCAGACGGGAGCAGTTGGGACTCTTGTGCGGTATTCATATAAAAAAATAAATAAAATTAAGTGACATTTTCGTTCCTTCCATATAACGTCGTTGGCAAAAGATAGTTGCTTAGTTCAGGGAATACTTTTCTTTTATAATTTGTATAATTGGATTTTTCACGAATAAGCTTTTTAAATGAAGGAACTTTGAATTCTTCGAAAACGCGTTCAGTAGGGAAGTCTAGAGTTTTTTTTAATATAATTTTTATTATTAGTTTTGAGCAATTCCTATGAGCTAATTTTTTAAGCTTTTCTTGTTATATTTCTAACGTTGTGTTTTCCTCATAGCCTTATTAAAATAAGAAATGTTGTGAGTGGAATTTTTGTTATGAGGATGGAATATCATTTACATGGAGTCAGTGGAACTATGTTATCTGTATTAGAAAGTAGATGAGGAAGAGATTAGGTTAGGGAGGTTTTCACCATTTAGATCAACAAGTTTCATCATTTAGATCAACAAGTTTCATCATTTAGATCAACAAGTTTCATCATTTAGATCAACTAGTTTCATCATTTAGATCAACAAGTTTCATCATTTAGATCAACAAGTTTCATCATTTAGATCAACAAGTTTCATCATTTAGATCAAACACCGGTTTCTCACTCTCGCGGACGTTATGAGCATATTTTCACCAGGTAATCATATGAAAAATTTTCAATAATCTTTAAATTATGTCAATTAAAAAACTCTATTCTAAAACTCCTTTACATTTATAAATACAAAATACAAGACACAACAACTAAAAAATTTAGACATAAAATAAGATACACTACATCTCAGTGTTAAAAGCAAACAAAAAAAACGACAAATACCTGTACGCAAAAACGTTCTCATATTATTTTACTAAGCTCTATAACAAAATATCACTCTCATTAAAAAATCCAAACAACATTACAACATTTAAATCTTAATTAAATGGCTGAGCACAAAATTCAGAGAGATCAAATAGAAACCAGACTGAGATCGAAACCACTCAACAGTACTAAAAAAAAATACTTGGTTATACATTTTATAATTATTTTGAAAAAAAAACGCTACAAGATATATTTGTGGCGACCAGAACAAATCTTCACCATGTACGAAATTGCCACAACGGCCGCCCTCTTAAAAAATTCATTGTGGCGCCACTGAACCACAAGGAACATACCAGAAGCACTTACATATTATCGCGGCACTGGCTACTTACCAGGGGCGTGCACTCCATATAGGCACATAAGCACTGCCTACCCTACCGTATTTGTAAAACATAAGCATGTAAATAATATTATAATTTATTAAATTATTGCTAAAAATGAATACACACTTTCAAGAAGCTGAGCAACCGAAACAACGCGATCGCCACATCAAACGGCATTCTACAAACATGGCACAAACTGTAACTAGAAACCACGAATTTATTATTTTGTATATCTACCGGTTTCGCTTCGACCAAGCTTCATCAGGATATAATATAATAATAACTATTTAACTAATAATAATTTAAATAATAACTATTTAGAGTTATTATTATATTATATCCTGATGAAGCTTGGTCGAAGCGAAACCGGTAGATATACAAAATAATAAATTCGTGGTTTAAATACAAAGTGTTTTAATTCTTTTAAATATAATGTCTAACCACAAAGTAATTGCTTCTTACGAAAAAAAAAAAAAAAAAAAAAAAAAAAAATGTAACTAGAAACTTCACGGGTGCCATCCGACTGCCTCACTAAAATGCGGCCTAAAGCAGGAATTATTTCTGCATAAAGCTAATTTCATACAAGATATAATATCAATGTTTACGAAATGCACAGAGCATAAAGTAGAACTGTCGTTTTGAATTTGCTTCTATGAGTTTTTTGGTGTTAGTATTAGGCAGTGCTTTCTGGAACAAAATTACCAACTGGCAGTCAGTGACGACGGTGACATCTTTTGTTATCTATTTTTATCAACTAGTTGTCTTTCATAAATGCGAATTGTCTGTTCAAAAACCTTTGTCAAAAAAGCTCAAACGGATATAGGCATTGTAAAAAAGTGGTTGGACACAAATACGCTCACACTAAACACCGAGAAAACTAAATATGTCACATCAAGCATAAATATTACGGGTCAACCTCATGACGATGCCTCTATTAGAATACACACATGTTTGAATTCCGATGAATGTTGTCAGTGCCCCTACATTGAGCGCACTACGCACATGAAGTACCTCGGCCTCACCATTGATCCATATCCCAAATGGAATCTTCACACACAAATAATTGCAAACAAAATAAGAAAAACCATGCACTTTTTCAGAACGATACGAAACTTTCTCGACTTACAACACCTAAAAATGATTTATTTTGCAGTCTGCCAATCTGTTATTGAGTACGGTATAATAGCACGGGGAGGTGGCACTGCATCTGCACTAGACCCAATCATAAAGGCACAAAAAATTATTATAAAAATTATCCTTAAGCTACCTCTAATTACCGACTCGAACTTAATATTTAATTTTTCAAAAGAAGCAAACACATTGTGACTTGACATTTTAAATAAATAAAAAGGAAACACTTTGTTTTACGTCACTTTATTGATATTTCTTCCGTCTACCGGTTTCGGTACCTCCGTACCATCATCAGGACTGAATATAAAATACTGACAAATACAGGGAAATATACATATATATATATACAAATTGTAAAAGAAAGAGACAGTAAATTAGAGTGGGACAGTGCGTCAGTTGTGGGAGGGTAGTGGGGGAGGAGCGAGCGGGATAACGGGAAACATACTTATAATAGGGCTGAAAGTTAAATTAAGTTGATTATTAATGATTTCAGCCTTTGCATTAACCGATTTTTTTATTTCTAATGCTTCTAAGTTATTTAATCTTAAACCTATCCCACTTTTGTGTAGGACTTTAATACCCGTATCCCGGTTAAAAGTATGATCTTTATTAATTAGGTGCTCCGCGAATTCTGAAAACCCTGAACTGGTTAGGCACCTTACGTGTTCCTTTACTCTAGTTTCTACATTGCGTGACGTTTGTCCGATATAGAACGCCCATCGCCAATCCATCTAACCACTTAAAAGATTTGACTCTCCCTAGCAACTGTAAACTCATTTCTTTTGATGTAGTGAATTTGTTTCCTAATATTCCGATAGTAGAATGTAAAAATATTATAAACAATTTAGTCAATAGTTCTAACATTCACAAAGATTTTGCTGCAGATATTATCCAACTTTTTGATGTTTGCTTGAACCAAAACAGTTTTAAATATAATAATATAATGTACCGACAACGAGATGGATTGGCGATGGGGGCACCCACAAGTCCGCTTGTTGCAGACATTTTTATGAATAACTTTGAAAACAATATTTTTGAACTTAAATCACCATTGATAAAAAATATTTTACTATGGAAACGCTATGTGGACGATATTTTTTGTATTTGGTCTGGTACAGAGCGTCAGCTGAATTCCTTTCTATTACTCCTCAACTCCTTACATAAACAGATCCAATTCACACTAGAAATAGGTATAAATTCGACACTAAACTTTCTAGATCTAACTTTATCGATTATTGAAAATAAAATTCACTTTAATATATTTAGAAAACCTACCTTCACAGACACCGTAATACATAATACATCTAACCACCCAACCTCACATAAACATTCCGCGTTCCACTCAATGATCCATCGATTAGTCACTACCCCTTTGTCAAATGTTAATTATACTAATGAATTAAATACAATAAAATTAATAGCTCACAATAATGGATACGAAACACAACTCATAGATAGAATTCTAGCAAAAAAATTAAGATTAATATCCATAAATAAATACATTTACTCTAGTCCAATAACTTTCAATAATAATAACCTTAACCGTGAATGGCGAAGAATTCTATGTATTAATAACTTGTCCTCTTTGTGTACAGTTAAATTCCCACCTGAAATTAAACCAGCTTTTTACACGAATAACAACCTAGGAAAATTTTTAATTGATGCTAAAGACAATGAGGACATACTAAGCCACTCGGGCGTTTATAAAATTAGTTGTAATGATTGTCCGGCGTTCTATATCGGACAAACGTCACGCAATGTAGAAACTAGAGTAAAGGAAAACGTAAGGTGCCTAACCAGTTCAGGGTTTTCAGAATTCGCGGAGCACCTAATTAATAAAGATCATACTTTTAACCGGGATACGGGTATTAAAGTCCTACACAAAAGTGGGATAGGTTTAAGATTAAATAACTTAGAAGCATTAGAAATAAAAAAATCGGTTAATGCAAAGGCTGAAATCATTAATAATCAACTTAATTTAACTTTCAGCCCTATTATAAGTATGTTTCCCGTTATCCCGCTCGCTCCTCCCCCACTACCCTCCCACAACTGACGCACTGTCCCACTCTAATTTACCTTCTCTTTCTTTTACAATTTGTATATATATATATGTATATTTCCCTGTATTTGTCAGTATTTTATATTCAGTACTGATGATGGTACGGAGGTACCGAAACCGGTAGACGGAAGAAATATCAATAAAGTGACGTAAAACAAAGTGTTTCCTTTTTATTTACTTAATATTTAATGTTATGAATGTGTTTGACGTTCGGCAGATATATGCAAAAACAATCCTCATTCATCTATACACAAACATACATAAATACTATCAAAAAAGATTGAATACTCACTTAAATACTCGAAACAATAATAAAGATTTACTACAAACTCCAATAATGCATACTACTTTTGGTCAACGTAACTTTATATACCTTGCAACAAGACTTTACAACATTCTTCCAGACTTAATAAAAAAATGCGACTCACAAAAAAATTTTCAAAGAAAACATAAAAATTTGGATTAAAAGTAATGACAGGGCCTTTACCGGTGCACTCACCCAAATCCGCAATTACTAAAGACACCAATGTATTGGTTGGTACTATTAGAGCTTATCATTAAAGTAACCATCATATTATTAATACAATAATGTAGGTATGTTAGTTAGTATTTTAGATTGATGTACAAAATGACTGCCTCAACACAGGCTAGCCTAGTGAGGCAGGTTATAAGAATCTTCAACTATATAACTAACTACACATTAGTATTCTTTAATTTACCTTTAACCTACTGTTCATATGTATACTTCTTTCTACTTGTACACTTTTTGTACTGATATAATCTATTGTAAACTACACTGAATATGTATTTTCTTAGTTATAATGTTCCAAATTTCATTGAATAAAGATATTATTATTATTATTATTATTATTATTAGTCACAAACCAACGGTAGGTCAACAAAGTCCCTCTAAAAGTAACAGATCGTAACACTTTCAAGTGCTTAGTGCATGGCTTTCCAGTGCATCTTCCTTCATCAGCTCTATGGTTTGCCGCACCAGCAGCTCAACAATCGCTCCGCTTCGTGACTGTGAGGTCCACCGCTTCTTTAGCTCAGGAAGCAGCTCATTATCCGGGTGCCGAGGTACATTACGCCTTGCTGCCACTGAGACACACTCCGCTTCAAAAGGACTACCTGCAGATGGCTCCACTCACCAAGTCATCGCTGTTTAACTCTGCCACGCACGCCGTCGAGCGACGGCCTGGAAGAATATGTCATTCTCCACCATCATGGTGTCGAGCAATACGCTGACTACCTGTGGTTGACCTTCGTTGACCTTCGCTACGTAGCCCTACAATAAACGACTCGACTCATTACTCGCCGCTCACATCGCTACACGCTGCTCACCTTTCATTTATTTTCCCGTCTCTGCCGCTACCGGAGTCCATTGCCTTATATTTAATAATTACCTCATATTATTATTTAAAAAAAAAATAAGTATTAACCAAGATAATATTATAATACACACAAAACATTTTTTTTGGTGTATACCACCCCTCTAGATTGAGTTTGTTTCGAGGCGGTAGGACGTATTCATGCTTTTAAATTTTAATAATCGAATGAAATCCTCAGCACAGAAGATCCCAGTAAGGATATTATTATCTCTAATTATAACAAGAAAAGGCAGATAATAAAACATTTATTATTTTTATGTTATGCTCCATATTGATAAGTGCTGTACGTCGGAAGGAAAATGGAAGAAAAGGGAGAAGTTAGGGAATAGTTCTACTACGATATCTCCCTTAAACATCTGAAGTTTTTAAGCTCTTAAAAACATATATGTTATTTTTGAAGATAATACAAGTTCCACGCCGAAATGCAAATTATATGAAATTCCCTCGATAGAAAAAAATCGCAAAGTATGCTCCAAAAATTATTTAAAACAAGTCTATCTCTATTATTTTACAAGTTATATTTGTGAAAAAAATCACAATGTTTCTTTAAATGATACTAAAGATATGTTCCATGAGATTTGTGCTCTATTTTAAACGAGTCATGTTTTATTAAGCTTTTTCGCTGCGATTTCATCACTTAAAATATTAGCGCGCTCTGTCCAACATTCGTAATTACACATTTCTCCATCTTTTTATTTTTCAGCCGAATAGCGCCGCCTTAAGGTCATTTCATAAAAATTCTCCAATCTTATTCTAAAATAATATCGACTCTGCCACTAATCAATGTACTATCAACTATAAAGGAGGGTAAAATAGCAAATGTGAAATCAAGGAACACAGTGCTTTTAAAATAGTGTCCTCTGCATGCAAAATCGTATCTCCTCCATCATTAACTTTCTAATAAAAGTGTGTTTATCGGAAATGCCCTGCCAGGTATTTGTAAACCATAAAATTAGATAAAAGGAATTCATAACTTAGTACATATTTTATTAGAAAAAATAAATAAAAACAACATTTTATTACAAAATACATGTCTGACTTTTTCATCGGCAATCGGTTCCTTAGAACAGGCAATCTGCCTAGCTAGGAACTATGTTGACCTACAAGACAAAATAACACTTTACACATTTTTAATATTTACAGTTATCTTGAAATATATTATTATGTTATTATGTTATTATGTTATTTTGCTATTAATTGTATATAATGTAATATAATAAATAAATAAAATAATAAGTTGTACAGCGCCCTTGAAGTGATTTTTCACAAAAACAGGGCTCCACAAATTATACATACAAATTTTAGAAACAAATTAATGCTTTGGATACGTAATATATTAAATATTTTTTTTGTTGCACCGTTTTAGAAATGAACACGAAATTTTTGTAGTGCAACCAAAACTTCTCCATTTTCGCCACACAAATCGTCAAAAGTTTCTAAAATGACAATTAGTGAATGATGAATTTGAAAAGAACGCTATTTAATAGGGGCATAGAAGAGATACAATAGAAATTTATAAGGGTGGGAAGTTAATTTTAAATAAAACAATATTAAATACTCCACTGTCAGTTCGAAATTCTAATTTCGAACCCCTTTAAGAGGATTTGTAACAAAATAAGAGAATTTAACAATTTAAGAGAATTGGTAGCAAAATTCATAATACATTTTTGTCACGAACTGTTCATTCCAAATTCAAACATTGCCCTGCCAATTTTATAATGAAAAGGGGAGATAGCTAGCTAGTAGATATCTGTATATTTTGAAACAATTGTTTTGAATAAATCTTTAAAATTAGGTGACAGCGGCGCCGAGTGCCGTGAGTATTAGAAAATTTATATGCATTTTAATTTTCTTAAATTTTTTGCATAGAAAATTCTTCTTGAAGTGCTATTTATGAAATCAATATTTTTCAGTAGTTTTAGTTAAGCTGTTTGAAAGCGCGTTTTTTTCCATTACAGCTCTTTGTTGTTGTTTTTGCTCGTTATTTCCACATTCCATACGGCAACTTATTCATTCATATTAAAAAAATTCGACACCGAGTAAATTCTAATGATTAAATAACTAAACGATTTTTTCGCAAGCTGCGTTCGCTTATATATTCCATTCAATTTGGGAGGGGGGTATGGGTAACGCCGCTCCGGGAACCATTTATTGGATAATCAGTACCTCTGACATAGGTCACCTCATGTGGTTCACGTCACGTTTGGTGACTTAGCAGGGTTACCTGAGTTCATCAGGTGAGGTGGTGGTGGCCGACACAACAAGCTGTGATCGGGAGAGACTAGATTGGAGAGACCCTTTGAGCTCTCCAACTGGTCTCTCTCGACCCACCGTCATGAACCGCAGCGGGAGTAAGTGCGTTAGACATGGACACACTGACCTCTTAATTCCTAATCAAACCTCATACCTTTTTTCCCCGAACTTCCTCTCCTTCCTTTCCTCAAAAAGACCCTCCACCCAGCATCCCGAAAGATAACATAAGCCATGAGAGAAATGATTTTCTTTAGGGTCTCCTGTGTGGGGTTAATGTAAAAAACAAATGCTAAAAGCAGTACGAATTTCATGACATCAGAGCTCAACGTCAGAAAGAATTAAATGATTCAAAAGTTTCAAACAGAAAAAAAGTCACGCACTCCACTGCAATGTTGCAGGAAAATGCTAAAACAAGTAATTTTACTCTAAAAAGATGTTCTCATCCCAAGACTTTCTAAAAACTGAAAAAAAAAATTTGAAAAATTTTGAAAATTGAAAGAAATTGTCATGAAACGCCATTGTCGTTAGGTTTAGTTATGAAAGTTTTTTCAGAAAATTAACCCTAAATATAATAACTTCATTCTTAATTTTCAACGAATAAAAGTTTTCTAATGATTTTTCAAGGTACAAACAAGGAAAGTTATATTAAAATATTCGACAAAATGATGTAATTTTTATTTTGGTGGCGAACTCGAATTTGTATTCCCCCTTGGTAAATTTATCTTGTCGTTTTGCGGACAGGGATCATCTTGTTATTTAAGGCACTGGGCGTGAATTTTGAGTAATCCTGTATTTTCCTTGAACGTGACGCCCAAAAAATAAAATAAAATAAGAAAAATAAGTGATTCGATTGGGGTTTTCTTTGAATTTAATAAAGTCATTTAGTAAGAAATATTTCTTTTAGTTTAGTGGAGAGAAATGATGCCATACCGCTCTGTCTTGGAATTTAATTTTTGATTCATTCAAGTACATTTTTTTTCAAGGTTTGATTTATTTATTATAAATACAAAGCAATACAATATGACAGCAAAAAATAAAATATTATACAGAAAAAAGAAAACTCCCAATAAACTACTTTTTAGCAGTTTGTTGATGGGTACTTTTACTTTGGAGATATAAATACACTTATTTTACTTTATTATGCATTTAGAATTTTTTGTGTTAGTATAATACAAAATATTTCTTTCGGCAAGCCAATTTTTCAACATAATATTTGTTTTACCATTTGTACATTTTTGATTTCGGCAGGTAACATATTTAAGCAATTAGGTATCATGTAGACCAGCGTTCTTTGTCCATATTTGTTTAAATGCTTAGGTACAATTAGTCCTTCATTTAACGTAAAACGAGTATTGTAAGTGTCGCGGCCGATGCCACGACACGAGAATGTGTACTGTAAATCCTTTTTATGACGAATAGACCATGGATTGTGTTCTGAAGTATGATCGAAGGAGAATAGGTTTTGAGAGGAAGTCTCTTACCTTTTGACGGCTTCTTTTGGCTGTTCAGGATCGATCCTGTCTTCCCAAATAGATCGGCACAACACAGGTTTCAAACCACGACACTTTGAGTTAATAAAAAATGGAATTTTCTATTATTTGCGATATTTCGAAAGAGCGAGTTGTGACCCATGTCTCTATCAAATTGCAACTGTTACAAGTAGGTAATGCAAACTTGAGTGGCAATATTGTTCAAATTTTCCCCATGTAGGTAGGAAATCTTCTTCTTTTCCTGATAGAGACTTTGAGGAAAGGAGGAAGAGAAAGGAATACATGAAGGACTTGGGGAATATGGATTAAGTTTTTTTTTAAAAACTGTTTCAGAACCAAACAGTAAGTGTGGTCCAGTTTATTTATGTTAAAGAGCTATTCATATGCTGAAATATAATTTTATACCACAGAATTGCTCTTACCGAGAGAATAACATAATCTATGTTGTTATTATAATCAGGCTATGTTTAGAACCAAAGAGTTCTAAGTCAATGGCGATATTGGTTTCGATCTACACAGAAAGCATTTCTAGTGTGCGTGGACGTAATGTTCGTAAATACATAAGTTGTTTCAATCTTTTTCAACAGATGTCATTAGTTTATTATGTTTCATTGTTTCTCAACAGATGTCATTAGCAAATGTAGTAGTATGAATTTTAAGATGTTTAATAGTTATCATCAATCATCATCTAACAATATTAATAGCCTAGGGACTGTACGGTTGAAATTTATAAATCCGGCCAAGAATATAACTTTGACGCCGCGCTTTACGCAAAACCGTTATCGTACGTTGAGTTTGAATACCAATCTACTTTTGTAATAAAACCGAATTAAAGCAATGCCTAAAAATGGCGACACACGTTAACAGCTAGAGTGATTAGCATCGCATGGCAGGTGTAAATACTGTTGGATTTTTAATTTCGTGTATCTCTCCGAATATGGAGAGATTGACGATAATATGATTATTATTGATAGTGGCAGTTGTGAATGATAATAATCCGCGTCTATGTATTATATATGCCGTCAATTACCGTAACTAGCTGTCACTGGATCCCAGTGGACCCGAGGAACCGGCTATTTTTGGAATCCTGTCAGATTTATAAAATGGTCACCAACTCTTAAACTGGGCGAAGCCGAACCAAAAACCGCCCGCAGGGCCTAGCAGCAAAAACCTGCAAAGCGGGTTTTTAACTGCTAGTTAAGATATTAGTGGTATTATTGCACGATAGAGATATCTGTCGGATATTTGGGTCTAATACCCGAACGGTTACGAAGAGAACCGATCTTAACCGATCTACAGGCGGGCATTGGTTCCCCCGCCGCAGATCAGCACAAGAGGCATTTTTTTGAACGGACGTTAATTCTAGTTAGACACCTATCTTTGACGAACCGAAGTGTTGAATCCCAGTTGTCTACTAAGTAGTACTTACCTATTAAAATCGTCATTATAATGAAAACATTTCAAAATTTGTTTAACAGTTTTATTATTATGTATAGCGTTACGGCATATTTTTAGTATCGTCGGTCATTTTTGTTTTTGTGCAAGACGTGACCAATGAAGAGGGCGGTTGTCGAAGACGACGTACATACCTCTCTCATTGTAGGATGAATTACGGATGGAGCGTGTAGACCCTTAGAATCTAATCCTTGTATTGATATTTAGACATCTAATTCCCATTATAATACATTGATGTGTTTATTATCTCACAGAATGGTGTAGGCACTGAACGGAAAATCACTAGAAGTGTGATCTGTACCGATTTGCCTGATGTCGCTAGTTTAAATTAGAATTTATGACATCCACGATACATTTTGTTTGAGTGGTTATTGTCTCGCAAAATTAAAAAAAGTGGCATTTCCAATGTATCTAGTAAATTTTTAATTCAAACGTTTGGATATGTCAAAGATAGACATTGAAATAATATGAGTGCTAACAAAATCGAAAGCAAAAAAACTTTTGCTTGTCATATTGAGATTTCTACAGCGTGTCTATACAGGGTGCTAAGCGACGTACTTGACTTACTACAACCAGTGATTCATGACATTGTATGGAGTAAAAAATGTAATGAAATTTGAGTCTCCGATAACATTTTTTTTTCTACAAAAACATAAAAAATAGTAGTTGTTGGGGAGTTGGGCGTAGGTTGAAAGGTTGAGCAGTTATTCGGCTGATTGACCAGTGACGAAATTTTTGTGTGACACGACACGAAGAATTATTTTTACTTTTTTTGATTTTGGAGAAAAACAAATAAAAAAAAATCATCGAAAAAGTCACGGGAGACGAAGTTTTTATTCGCATTTTATACTCCAAATAACGTCAGGAATCACAGCTTAAAGTTAGTCAAGTACGTTCCAACCCTGTTTACTATATTGTGATGTCATTGTTACCAGGCTATTTTTTAGGCACTTATTTCAAAACGTTCTATTTCAGTAAGAGTGATAGCTGATAGGTTAGCTAATAAGGTTAAATGGCTAGAAGTTGTTGTATTTGAATATTGAATTTGGATAACGTTTTTATTAACTTTGGGCGCTAATTAATAGCTGGTTGGGGGCCAATTGATAGTTTGTATTTTGTGCATGAGTAGTTATTATCTTCATTAAAAAAACACCCACGTACGACATGTACGTTGGCATCAATAGATATGATTTGGGGTGTTATTTTATAAGATCCGCAGTGCAAAACCAACCTCTCTAATGACCAACTTTAGGATAAACAATCCTGCGCCAAATCCTGCATGATAGATCACACACGAAATGTCGGTCATAGAGATACCATTTCGACAAGCTCAGCTTCCTTTAAACATAAATGTCCCATAGGAACGTGGGTACTACTTTGGAGTTTGGTGAGGTCCATTTAAAACAAGAAAACTACCATAATTTAGGATATCAAGTGTATTGCACAGGTATACATGAGATGATTGGAAAGTATGCCAGGCTTGGCTAATCTGACTCTTCCAGCTAGTGCCATCATCCGTTACCAAAATATCGATGGGATTGTGTTCGACCATGCTATTTGTGGAATATCTGCATAACTTTCTTGGAACCCCGGGAGGTCACTTGTGGATACACACTCCTCGCGATGATTCGTTGGAGACTGGATCGCCATAGGATAACCTGGAGTCTAGACGGAAGGATGACGTCTTGGAGGTTTATCCACTTCTAGTATACAGTGTTAGAGTAGTTAACAATTTAAACAAATCGGTCCGGGTTGAGTACATTATATTATCACTCAAAAAGCTGGTTTTTTCGGTAACTCCAAACTCAGAATCGGGTGCTTATGTGGCAATCTTAATGGGAACCTTCCCGTGTCCGGCGACAACATCCTTAGCAAGGATAGACGATTGCTTTCCACTTATTTGTGCGGAATATTTAAAATAAAGTGTCTAGGCGACGTGCGGTGTGGTTTCTTTTACAAACCTATGATCCACCATAAACGCGGGTGAATTACGCTCCGGTAAAAACTCATAAATATTGACGACACTGTCACTTTATAAACTCGCGCTTATTTATCCACTAACCGGGATCACGGTTGTCCTGCCGATTCCATTGATTAAAACTTTTTTTTTCTATTTGACCGTCGTACCAAAAACGTTGCCCCTAGGCGTTTTTCGTACAAAGATGAACGGAAATCTGCTGACCGAAAAGGCCAAGCTCTTTTGCTCAGTCTTGCCAGCCTTAAAAAAAACCCAATAAACCAAAAACTGCTGTTTATTTTCATAAAAAGGGGAAAAAACTTACTTTGGGGCATGGATTTTTCCATGCCTCGGACACGGTTCCATGCCAACTAAGAATCAAGTCAACTCAACACCTCTATTTAAAGTCATTCAAAGTTACGAAAATAATTGAAAAATAGCACATAACTTAACCTAACGTAACCTATTTCACCAATTTTTAATACATTTTTTTCATCACTTTTAATGACTTTTCAAAGGAGGTGTTGAGTTGTTTTCATTCTGATGTATGGTCATCCTTAAGCACACAGCACCCCTAAAACACATTTCTATCGGATTGTATATTCAGTGTTGTCTATTATCTCGAACAAAAGAGCAGGTTAATTGAAAGATTGTATCAGGAAAATCGATTTCACATCCCTTTAATCAGTGGCGTAGCTAGCATGGGTGGCACCCGAGGTGGCCCTCATGGCACGATAACGTGGTTTCAACATATTTTTGTGACTATATCCTTCGTAATTTTTTTCCACGGTTCCAGGGCGGGCCACCCGCACCACCCCCCTCACCCATAGTTACGCTACTGCTTCTATTGATTTTAAGGCATTTCTCATTCACCTGTTATTAGCCGAGCTGTTAGTTAAGGCCCCGTAACCGCTCTCAAAAAGAAGAAGATGGAGAGATATGTAATTACGAATGTTGGAGAGAGCGTGCTTATATTTAAATCGATAAAATTGAAGCGAAAATAACGAAAAAGCTTAATAAAACATGACTCGTTTAAAATAGAGCAAAAATCTCGTGGAACGTATCTTAAGTATCTTTAAAGAAACATTGTGAATTTTTCACAAATATAACTTGTAAAATAATAGAAATAGACTTGTTTTAAATATTTTTGTTATTTGTTTTTGGGGTGTTATGCCGTATTTCGCTACCTCCTTCTTTAGCCAACGTTTCGGACAGCGTTACAGTGTCCATCATCAGGGCAGATGAGCTATAGTGAATAAAATAGAATAAAACTTGTAACACACTAAACCACAAACCCGGAATTTCTAGGTAAACAGTACTCAGTGGTCTAAGACAAAGTATATCCTGATGATGGACACTGTAACGCTGTCCGAAACGTTGGCTAAAGAAAGATGTAGCGATACACTGCATAACACCCCAAAAACAAAAAACAAAAATACTTTTGGCCGTGAAAACCTAAAAACATACTTGTTTTAAATAATTTTCGGAGCATACTTTGCCATTTTTTTCTATCGAGGGAATTTCATATAATTTGCGTTTCGGCGTGAAACGTATGAAGATAATATCTTCAAAAATAACATACATTTTTTTAAGAGCTTATAAACTTCAAATCTTTCAAGGAGATATGTAAGAAGTCGGTCTAAAATTCGAATAGCAGCGGCTTAAGTCAGTGGTCATCAAAATCATGAGTCAAAAAATCCAAATTTCAGCAGTACAATGATTTTTTGAATCTTTTGAAATTCAAATTTCTTCACAACAACCCTGTTTTTAGAAGTTATTTTAAAACCAAGAATAGTGAATAAAACTTGTAACACACTAAACCACAAACCCGGAATCTCTAGGTTAACACTACTCAGTGGCTTAAGACAAAGTATATCATCACCATGTTGACCAGACAGAAATTTCGAAAAGTCAGTTCTGAGAAGTGTCTTGTTTTTATTTTACTTGCGAGTTCCCGGGACGCGTTGCATTGCCACTTTAATAAATACATTTTTTTTCCCTGCTCATCCTTCCGCAATTGTCCCCGTTCCCCTTCTGCCTCAATTTCTTCTCCCACGACTCCTTCCTCTCACGCGTTCCCTCTTGATTTTATCCGCCTTACATCGAACATCGACATCGAACCCTCGATCTTTGGATTCTGAGTCAAGTATAATAACCGATCGGCCACAGAGGCGCTTAATCAATAGTTAAGCATTCTATAAAAGACTTCACAGAAAATTTAAATAAATCCCTTAACGCTCTTCAGGCGTTTTTTCACGACATAAAAATATAACACCATTAATATCATTATACATTATCTACATCCCCTTTGACTGTTGGTCTGACGTAAGAAAATTTTGACGGAATACTCCAGTGGCGTGCGGTAGAGTTAAACTAGCCCCGACCATAAATCTTAAACTTTCTGTCAGTCAGAAGAGTCTGAGCCGCATTGTGAAACACACCTTTATCCCCCTTGATGCGAGGCATCGCTTCTCAATTTCGGATAAATGCTTAATTAACAAGGAATTAACTTGATACATTATTCTCTTTGAGACAGTGGCGTATTATTTGGGGGACGGGAAACACTTCATATATAACCACTCATTTGGTGACTTATCAGGGGTGCCCGGGTTGCGTATTTCCAAACCCTTTACCGGTTCAGTCGCGGTAGCGGCGACTTACATTTTAAACATCAAAATTTAAATATTTAGAAACAAAATTATCAATTTTTAATAAACACATTGCAAAGATTATTATATCTAGATTATAGAGCAATTTTTATTTTTGCAAAGTGATAAAGAATAACCAATGTAGAGGTGTATTTACAATACAGGGGAATAATATCATCATTTAAAAATTTAGAAATAAAATTATAAATTTCCAATAAACACATTGGAAAGATTATTTTATCAAGATTTTAGAACAATTTTTGTTTTTGATAAGTAATAAAAAATAACCAATATAAAGGTGTATTTAAAATGTAAATTGCCGCCACCGCGACTGAAACGGTATAGGTTTTGGAAATACGCGCCCGGGTTCATAAGATGAGGTTCGTCTAGTTTGCCCACTTAGGCGATTCCTGCCTAGCCATATTCCTAGACTTAGCCAAAGCATTCGACACGGTTTCCCACCCCATTCTTCTGGAAAGACTATCTCAAATAGGCATCCGGGATTCAACTCTTAACTGGTTCTCCTCATACCTAACTGGAAGATCACAAACCGTGAAAATTAACAACATAGCTTTAAGCAACCCTTTACCAATCCAATTCGGAGTTCCACAAGGAAGTGTTCTAGGCCCTATTTTGTTCCTCATATACATCAATAAACTCTGTAACCTACCCATAACCGGAAAAAATAATATCCTTTGCAGATGACACTGTGCTTATAGCTCGACATAAAAATTGGAAAGGAGCATTCGACATAGCTCAATATGACATAGGTCTGGTAAAGAATTGGTTAGATGATAATCTCCTCACCCTCAATGCTGGTAAAACTAAATTCTTAACCTTTAGTCTATCTGCTGCAACCCAACCTTCTATCAATCAGAAAATAACAATTCACTCCTGTCCAAGTCCCTACTCTTCCTGTACTTGCCCAAATTTGGAAAAAGTATCTCATATAAAATACCTGGGGGTCCTAATTGATCACCATCTTCGTTGGGATCAGCACTTAGCCAGTCTAACTCCCCGAATTCGCAAGCTCTCTTATGTTTTTCGAACTCTAAGAAATATACTTACTCCTATAACACTAAAAACGGTTTACTATGCTCTCTGCCAATCCCAGTTAGCATATGGCATCATAATTTGGGGCGGCTGTGCTCTTAATTTTATTGATCCTCTGCAAAAAGCCCAAAAAACGATTTTACGTGCTATCAACAAGCGACCAACAAGATATTCCTCCAATAGACTCTTCACAGAATATAATGTCTTAAACATACGGCAACTTCATCTAAAATTTACACTAACACATTTCATGTTCAAATACAAGAAAAAAACTCTTTTACATCACAGTTACACCACCAGAACAATAACCAAACGACACTACAATGTTCCTACACTACGCACCACATCAGCTCAAAGACATTTCATGTACCTAGCTCCTAAAATGTTTAACCTTCTCCCCGAGAACCTAAAATCCGAAACCCAACCCCATATCTTTAAAAAAAAATTATCAAAATGGATCCTTACATTCAGTAACGATGATGAGTAAAAATTTGCTATTTTAATTGAATTGTAATATAATTGATACAACTTGTAACATAAATTAATTTAATGTGTTAATTAAATTACTAACTTAATTTGTTACTAAATATGTTACTTAAACTACTTAAATGAATTGCATAAGTTAATAGCTGTACACTGTACCTACACAATCTGTAAACTTCATCCGCCATAACACAGGGACATCCCTAGCATGGCGGATGAATTAACACAATTTTTTGTTCATTGTATAAACTTCTTTTAATAAATAAATAAAATAAATAAATATTGCGTGGCGGACCAGATCGGGAGAGACTGGTTGACTGAGACCCAACCTAACCTAGACCTCTCAAGCCGGAATCTCTCGACCTAATGCCTAGCACCGCATGGATCCATACGTCCGTCTCTCGTGAAAACATTGAACCACAGATTCCTGGTCACTCCTCATACTGTTTTCCTTCACAGAACTTCTTTCCTTTCCCTAAAAAGATTCTGGCAAGACACTGTATCCGCACAGATGGCCTTGGCCCTGAGGGAATTTTCAAAGTGAAACTTCTTTGCAGCACTGTTGTGATTTGAAACTCGATGAAATGGAAAATTTACTAAAAGAAACAAATACCATGTATAAAGATTGGGATTTGTATTAAAAACAATCAAAAATTTGAATCTTTACATATCATTAAACTTTTCTACATATCCCTTGGTAGAAGCCTAATGGAACATAACTCCATAGTCTGGTCGCCCTTCTACAAAATTCATATTCATAATGTTGCGAAAATTCGAAGAAGATTTCTACGTTTTGTAAATTTGAAATATAATATCCTTTTAGAGCATATGAATTACCCGTTCTCAATGAATATTTTAAATATTTCAACTCTAGAAAACAGACGAAAAATAAACAACCTAACCTTTTTTTATTAAAATTATTAAACTCTTTATTCGATTGTTGTGAACTCCTGCAATTCATAAATCTTCGTATATATACACGATGACTCTCATTCCAACTATAGTCTTGGTAACAAATATTTAAACAATATGACAATAATTTTAATTTGTCAAACTTTAAAGACGTATTTGCCAACTATTTCTTCCTACTTTATAAACTATCTTTATCTCTATTTTTTCTTAACTTATATCTATGTTACCTACTTTATGTCAACTCTTATATTTTATGTTACCTGAATTTTGTTTCTTATATTTTATGTTATTTCCTGTGTTTTGTCAAAACATGTACTGCACTATATATAAAAGTCCTACGGGCGTGTAAATAAATAAATATATATGAATATCAGAGCAGTACCGACACCAATGTTAAAACTTTCTCTTTAAAATGATCTAAGATGGCTATGTCTATTTTTAGCCGCTTTATTCAACTTTAAAATCATCCCGAGAGGAACCGCCACTCATTTGGGCGCGATTGCCTCTCCTCAACCAGCATCGGTTTTAGACGTTTTTACGTACAAATAAACACATATTTACGTAGCTCGTCAAATTTCAAACATCCCGTATGTCTAATTAGTAATAATACACCTACACGGAACATCAAAGCAATTGTCTGTCGAGATAGCTTTGTTGCATTTCGACATTGGCGTCACAAGACGTGATACATATCCCAAAGCACATTATTAGCCACACACAGGGTGTATGAAAGCAATGTTGAAACATGCGATGTAACTAGTAATAAAACATGTGATGAAATAACTGATAAGCGATAAAATCTGTGATGAAAACCATTGATGTAATCAGTGTGGGTACAGGCGAAGATAAATTGATGAAACGTGCGATAAAACTTAAGATGAATTATGCGACGAATACGTGATGAAACCTGTAGTGAAATCCGTAATGTAAAGTGAACTGAAACATTTCTGAAGCACGCTGTGTAACTAGTGTTGAAAAATTCGATGATGTGATTCAACACGCGATGAAGCACCCGAGGAAGTCACTGATGAAACCAGCGTTGAAATCTGAGTCCAGAACCTTTGATGAAATCGGTGTTCGAATGGATGATGAAATATGTTTTGAAACAAGCGATGAAACTTAAAATCAAATAGGTGATGACATCACTTAGGGACCTAGCGATGAAATACTTGATTAAACCTCAAATCTGTGCAACAAAAACATCGCTGAGACAGGATTTTAGCCAGCTATTCCTGATCACATTTGCAGCACTACAAGTAGATGTCATCTTGATGTCCAATAAAAATATCCCTTTTTTAAGCACGCTATTTTGAGTGTTGCAAGATCGTCGGTTCTGGAGCGTATCCTTCCGGCTGCGCCAATTGTAGTGTACGCGCCAATTGTAATAGCAGCGCCACTTGTAGTGTATTGGGTCGGGACTAGTGTCGGCGGGTAGTACTCGAGAATAATGATACACGTAGTATTGTACTAGTATTTATTTGGGAGCTGCTTGTTGCAAAAGAGACATAGTACAAACACGCATCACCTTATACAGCCTTCGTGCAAGCATACCATCTCGCTTGCACTCCTGCTTTTTCATACATACACCACAGTTAGAGTGTTGTTGGAGCGAGGCGGAATGCTTATCACGTGAACCGCTAGAGTTCTACTCAGTTGCGACACCTAATTTAAAAATAATTTTATTGTCTTTAATTGAAAAAAAATGTCATCGGTTAGCAAAATGACATCAAGGTTTTTTCTAGAAATAAATTCAGGCACCTGTAGTTACACCCTGTATGTGTTTATTATTACACATTATAATACGTTATGTTATGGGGCCAACATGTTACAAAGGGAATACTGAGGGGGCAGAGGTAAGGCGTAGGGTTACGACATTAGGGTTGAAGGGAAATGGTATTGGTGGTTGGATCCGGATAGAGGTAGAGGAAAGGAGTGGGAGGGATGTAAGTTATTGTCAATGGCTTGTGGAAATAATGTTGACAAAATAATCATTCTTTATATTATTTTTTATTGGTCTGTATTTCTTGGCTCTTCAACGCTCTATACAAATGTATTTAAACCTTTCAAAAGGGAGGTCTTGTATTGTTTGCTTTCCGGAACAACTCATACAGGTCGTAATATATCTTTTTAGAAAGAGAAAACACCACGTTTTGTATTCAATTCGAAAACTTAACCACATAACAATTAAAATGTACACCTTCATTAAATCTAAGTTTCCGACCCCAATTTGAAAAATAAATTAAGAAATTTTGGGAATTTTTTTATAAATTTCTTTTGAAACGGATAAAAGTGAGTAGACGATAACGTTTATAATACATTTGCCTCATAAAATATGTGTGTTTTTATTTTTTTCGCTATCCCTAATTTCAGTTAGATAAACGCAAGTGTGCCAGACTTTTTTTTATTTATTTGTGTTTTTATATTTGCATATCTATTTTCATAATTCGGTACAATTTTAAATTTGATTTTTGTCCGAGTTTTTTGTTGATAAATATTAATTTAATTTTCGTTTCTTAATTTATTACTTCTATTATTATATTGTATTGTAGCCTATGTCATGGTACGGAATGCCTAGTATGATGGTCGAAATAATGCAAATGAATTGTTTTGTGAAATTTTATGAAATGATAAAAATATTTAAAAAATGTATATTTAATTCCGGAATGCAGGGAGCTGAGCATACCCCATGAATATACATACAGTCAAAGTATACGTAGGTGAAAAATAGCAGCAAAAAACAACAACAAAAATATTTATAAAATATTGAAGAAAAATACAG
This sequence comes from Glyphotaelius pellucidus, assembly GCA_936435175.1. NCBI lineage: Eukaryota > Metazoa > Arthropoda > Insecta > Trichoptera > Limnephilidae > Glyphotaelius > Glyphotaelius pellucidus. The sequence goes on along the minus strand of OW386555.1, from coordinate 22,392,324 downwards.
ACGGTAATTGTTTGAAGCATTGTTCGAGATAATTTTTTTCCAGTGTTCTTCGAACCTGAGGACTGGCGGGATTTTCAGAACTCGTTGCCGTTGCGAAAAAAAACTCTCACGGAAAGTCGCCTTGCACCGCAGTCAGAGGGTTGAATTCATTCGACCGTTACGTCTGGACACAATGACCTCCAGTTTCCTACCCACCTATCATAAATAAGGCTATGAAATGTCTGGGATTTATTTTAAGAACAGTTAAAGATTTTACGTCACTTTATTCATTTTAAATTCTCTTCACTGCCTTAGTAAGAAGTAATTTAGAATACAATTCAACTATTTGGTCCCCATACTATAAAACTCATCAATTAAAAATTGAGAGAGTTCAACATGAATTTTTAAGATTCATTAATTTCAAACTCTCTTTACCCATTGAACAAATTAATTATAATAATTTAATGAAATTACTTAATTTAACTGACTTATCGTGTAGAAGAACCAAGAGCGATCTGGTACTTTTATTCAAATTAGTTAATGGACCACTTGACGCACCTGACTTAACAAAACTAATAACATTCCGAGTACCAAATTGTGACGAGACTTCCAGAACTGTTCTTTGTTTATCCGCCAAAAACCAACTTTTTCATTAACTCGCCAATCCAAAGACTACATAAGCTTGGTAATAAATTCAGTTCCGTTGATATTTTCATTTATTCTTTACCAAAATTTATATTAGAATTTTTTAAAATTCTGACATAAATTTTATAATTATTATTCTAATATTTTCATTTCTTTTTAATTCTACTAATAATTTTTAATACAATGTTAAATAACTAATGTAACTATAACAACGTGTTTATGTAAAAGCCTTCAAGGCGTGAATAAATAAATAACTTTTACGAATGTTTTATAAATTTGCATAGTTCGACACGCCCATCACAGGGTACGTAATTTTTGATATGTCTCGACGGATTATTTCGTCGTATCCGCTACTGTTGCTTCCTGTGATAACAGATTATTTCGTCGTACCCGCTACTGTTGTTATCTGAGATGACGGAATATTTCGTCGTACCCGCATTATGCCTCTGTATTCCTAAAACTCTTGAACCCTAAAAAAATTTGAGTTCCCAAAAAAATGTATACGTCATTTTTAAGATAATATCTACACATTTGTGGTCGAAAGGAGGGAAATTGTATTAAATTCCCTCGTAGAAAAAAAAATGCAAAGTATTGTAACGGGAAGAACATCGCAAACGAACTAGTACGTACCTGAAATCTCTAGAATCTAGCGGAATATTCTAGAACACACGACCTTGTAATACGGGATAGAATCATCGAGCTGGGTCGATGTTGTTTTGGAAGGTACTGGAAATGTTTTGACAGTTCAATCCACAGTCAATTTTGTTGGACCAAAGAAGGTACCACCAGCTATGTAAAAGCGGCGACATTCCAACGGGTGAGTGAGTCCAACGCAGCTAACGTGTACAGTTACAACACAGCTATCGAATTAACGTCGCGGTGTCTACCGAGTGTAGTAAAAATAGTGTTAATAAATACGCCAGTGTTAATAAATACATCAGTGTTAAAAAATAAAAATTGTACAAATAAATCTGTGAAAATAATTCAATCATTGATGATTCAATAAATCTGTAATAATTTAATTCAGTGTAAATAAATTGTGTCGCTGACGTTTGTGTTGTTTTGGTTAACCCTGTACATATCAGTTGGCTCTGAAATGTGTTTTGGTTTTGTTTTGTTTTTTAACCCAATATTTCGGGTATGAAAAAAATTCATAATGTATCTTTAAATGCAACTTAGGCATTCGTCGACCAATTTTTGTTCTAATTCAAACGAATTGTGTTTTATTACATATTTTCACAACTTTCGCTTGATTATTATCGTTTTTTAGTAATATCGCGCTCTTTCTATCATACTTTCTTATATATCTCCCCATCAAACCATCTTCTTTTTCTTTTTGAACGCTTACCACGGAACCTTAAAACTAACATTTAATGAAACGAATACGACCTTTTCCTCGATATTTCGTGATCATAATAGTCGATTACGAGAACTTGTTTATATGTCTGAGGAAATTACTTTAATTCGAAAAGTAGTTCAAGAACACGAGATCTTAAAAGGCTAAAGAAACACGTGACATAATTACGAAAACTGGTTAATTGAGAGCTAAAGATGTAAAGCTTTTAAAGTAAAGCGAGTTTTGAGAATGATCTACAAACCCCTATCTTTTTAGAGTGTGCTTTTAAATCGCGTTATTTGATTTTTTTTTTAATAACTCTACCCAGGCTTGAGGAAAAAAATCCTTCGGAGTCATTGGGGATGCTGTGTGGGCCTTTTTAGGGAAAGGAAGTTATGGGAATGAAAGGAGTATGAAAGAATCTGAGGGTCAATGTGTCCAGGAGTGACAGGCATATGAATCTATCTCGCCCACTCCGAGGCGATTAGACGAGAGAATTCTGTTGGAGAGGTCAAGGTTAGGTCCATTTCAACCTGTCTCTCCCGATCCGGCCCATGCAAGTGGTGGGCAAACACATTCGCCACCTAAACCAAAACAAACCTCAACCAAGGAACCCGGGCACCCCTGCTAAGTCACCAAACGTAGCGAACCACTTGGGGTGACCTATGGAAGGGGTGTTGGTTATCCAATAAATGATTCCAGAGGCGGCGGTATCCAAAGTACTATCCAAATCGAGATTGTCTCAATAATTAAATAATAATAAATGGTCTTAATAATAAATAACTCGGTGGAGCGTTGTCTTAAAAAGTTTATTATTGTTTAAATAATAAAGAATTTGTTTTCTAAACACTTTCGGCGAGAGTTTTCTTCGAGACATTTTAGAATTTATAGGAATTTTTCGCAAGCATTTGCCCTAACTATGTGATGACATGAACTGTATGGATTCAGAAATATATAATATATATATATGTATCAATATTCAAAGGATTTGAACCTAGTCAGTGGTAGCGGTCGCGCCCCAGACAGTTCCTAACCAATGGAACTAAATACTCTAGACAGGACTATAAATCAATGAAAAAATTCAAAGAAGATGTAAAGAAAAGGATTGTAAGTATAGGTCGTCACACCACTGCGTACATCTGTAAAATATATTACATACAGACGGAAATAACAATTTACACACGACCTCACCCATAAAAATAAAATAAAATAATGAAATGCTGTTAAATGTACCTCCATAAATAGATTTGACTTACTTACTTTACTTCATCTTTTCCTAAGAGATCCTCGACCCCAAGCGTTAAAATACGCCCGTAAAAATGATGATTTTTCCACAAATGCTATGTTTCCAGCTTTTTTGATTAATTCCTATACAGACACATAGTTTTTGGCAAGAATCCAAAATTTCGGATCGGCTGTAAAAAGCTTGAGAAAAAGGCTTTTAAAGTTCGTCCCCAAGCTTTTCAATACGTCCATATAATGATTTTCCGCAAACGCAATTTTTGCCGATTTTTTGATTGATTAGTATATGGACCATAGTTTTTTTGCAAGAATCAAAAACTTCAGTCGGATCGGCGGCATAGTGCCTGAGAAAAAGACTTTAATATTCGACCCCAAGCCTTACGCAAGCAAGACATGCGTAAAACTGATGATTTTTCCACAAAAGCTATATACGGCAGATTTTTTTATTGATTCCTATATAGACCGTAGTTCAAAGCAAGAACCCAAAATTTCAGTCAGATCGGCAAATGGGGCCTGAGAAATCGGCTTTTGAAGTTCGATACCAAGCCTTACAAAATGATGATTTTCCAAAAATGCTATTTTTCGCAGGTTTTTTAAGATAATATTTTTTATGGGATTTACCCACACTTTCAAAAACCTTTCTGTTTTCATTGTATTGAAACTAATATGTGTTTAACCTTAAATATTCTTGCAACTGATAAACATTTATGTACCTTTACTCCTGTCTCGACGCAGTAATATCCTCGTCAGAGAGGCACTGAAAAATCCCATGTAAACATACTAATATAGATAAATAAATAAAAATCTTAAAAAAAGTTTGTAGGGTCCACTTTAGAGCCAAGCAAATACTTTTGTGGGTGTCGTCTGATTTATACCTATACAAATTCATTCTCATGTTTTTTTTGCGTTTTGACATTTTTTTGATATTTAAAATTCTAGCTCAGTGGTTCCCAAATAGTTTTACCAGAGTACCCCTTCGGGAAAGAGCCCAAATCGGCACACTTATTGTAACCGAAATGAAAAAGAGGAAAATAAGTTTTATCTCTAAGATTTTATCCTCATTAATGACGGAACAATTCTAAGTAATAATAATGAAAATAACATAATATTCTATTATTGGTTTTCAATACTAATGGAACAAATGCGCACATCCATATTTTGACATCTCTGAAAAATCGTTTTTTTTTTAACTAAACTTCTCCAATCGAAGGCGGTGATGTTTTTGTTTTTGTTTTCAAGTTTGTCATGACCAGAAATCCGCTCTTGCAACGGTACGTCGGGCAAAATGGTAGACGAACTTTTTCAAATTCCAGATAAAACCGTCTCGATCCCCCTGTTATGAATCTGAAAAAATTTCAACTTCCTCCCGCGAAAAAGAAAAAAAAACAAAGTCTAAAGGAGTCTTATTGTATTTTTATAACAACGGGTTTGAAAATCTATTATCACAATTTACTTTCTAAGCAAATTGCTTTTAAAATTCCTATAATTGGACATATTTTTTAGAAAGTGGTATTTTATGGGATTTTTTATTCAATATCGAAGAAGTCATATCCAAACATGTTTGCGAGAGCGTATCCTTTCGAGTGTATACCCTTAGGGGTACGCATACCACTAGTTGGAAACCACTGTTCTAGTCAACATTAGCTTAATTCTATTTAACGATCAGAAAAAAATTAAAATCATTGAACTTTGAAATCAGCATGCAATCTAGTACATATTGTTCCAGAGGCTGTAACATTACCACAGCCTTATACAACTACGTGACGGAACTACGGTAGCATCCCCATTCAGGCATCCCTGGTTCGGACGTGAAAAACGTTGCAATTTGCACACCGAGCCGTGCCCGAGGCCTGAGGTTTCAGACGTGGAGGCTGTATTCATGCCACTTGCGGTGTCAAACGCAATACTCCGATCGTAATTCAAGAAACGTATAACAATATTCAGTTCGATGTATTTGAAAATGGTTTATTTATGGGAGCTAGAAAAATAAACTCTACAATAATCAATCAGTTCAAAATTCATTAGTTAAATTATTAGCCCATAAAAGTTTATATGAACAAAGGCATAATGTTCCGTACTTTTACCAAAATCTCAAAATTCTCTCAGTAAGAGCAATTCTGTGGTATAAAATTATGTTTCAGCATATGAATAGCCCTATATACATAAATAAACTGGACCACACTTACAATACTCGTTTTATGTTAAATGAACGACTAATTGTACCTAAGCATTTAAACAAATATGGACAAAGAACGCTGGACTATATGATACCTAATTGCTTAAATATGTTACCTGCCGAAATTAAAAAATGTACAGATGGTCAAACAAATATTTTGTTGAAAAATTGGCTCGCCGAAAGAAATAATTTGTATTAGACTAACACAAAAATTCGAACTGCATTAAATTATGTAAATAAGTTTATTTATATCTCCAAAGTAAAAGTACCCATCGAAAAACTGCTAAAAAGTAGTTTATTGGAACTTTTCTTTTTTCTGTATAATATTTTATTTTTTGCTGTCATATTGTATTACTTTGTATTTATAATAAATAAATTAAACCTTGAAAAAAAAAATAGGAATCTGACGGTCGAATGATAGGCTTTAGCATGGTAAATCATAAAAAAATATCATTGTAGAAGAAGATAATACTAATAAATCTAAATGAAAATATGAAAAACAAGTAGACAAAGAAAAATTAAAGAAGGTAACGGTCGCAACCGGGTCTCGAACCCGGGATCTCTTGTCTTAGCCCGCTTGTATACGTCCGTTTTTTTCATCGGACAACGGACAGTTTTTTTGCCGGACTCGCAGTGTTGTTTGGCTTGTAATTGATGTTTGTACGCGCACCGGATACGGACCGGTATCTGGTGCATATACAAATATCCATTACAAGCCATACAACATTGTGAGTCCGGCAAAAAAACGGTCCGTTGTCCGGTGAAAAAAAAACCCACGTATACAAGCGGGTTTACTATTAACTTGGCCAATGCGACCTCTCATTTTTAAGTGGTTTTTGTCGATTTCATGTTTTAAATTCAAAGTCAACAATATTTTTTTCCCCATATTACATTGACCGTATCCTTTTTACTTTTCAGTGTTTTTGTTTAATATATTTTAGTTTAGATTTATTAGTAATATCTTCTTCAATAATATATTACTACTGACGAGTTAACCGGCAAAAGTTAGTGTAATAAGAGTTACTCCAATAAAAAAATTAAATATTTAATTAAATGAAGACACTATGAGCGAAATTCAATCAAAAATCTGGAAACAGAAAAATCAGAAAAAGATATTTGCACCTCTGGGACTCGAACCCAGAACCTCCCTATTTTCCGGGTGGGTGCTATTATCCACTGAGCTAAGGTGTCGATATCAAATTCGGTCACCTTTAACTGTACCATACTTTGACTTAGAACCACCCATATTATCTTCATTTTTCTTAACGCATATTTTTATTGGCTGCCATATTTATGTATAAAAATATAAAATAATGACCGCACATTAGTTTATATGCGGTTTAGTTGTGTTTCCATATTTCTCTAATTAGTAAGAAAAAAGTTTTCTAAAAAAAATTCTGATTAGCTGAATTTTGAAAGAATTCGAGTAGATAAAGCCATTTCTGAAAGTGGATTTATTAAATGAATAAAAATACTACGAATAATTTTTCAATCCATCCTAAGTAAAAGCTCCAAGAAAAACGTATAAAAATACGCCTTGTTTTCTTAACCCTATTGTGTGTATTTTTTATTGAAAGTTTTTAGAACCGAATGAAAAGTTCCTTAAATGAAAGGAAGGTAAATTTTTCCAAGCATTTGACTTCTTAAGTACTGACCAGCAATTTGCGAAATCTCAGAAATATTCCACTTAAAAAAACATGAAAAGAAATCTTGAAAAACTGAAAAAGAAAGAAACTGTAAAACCTGAAAGTTTTTTTTTGAGGGGTTTTAGTTTTTTTCATCTTGTTTGCTAAATTACATAATTATTTAAGAATTGAAGACAATGTGGCAGAAAGAAGATTAGCACAATGAAAACAATATTAGAAACTCTCGAACGAAATTTTGACACAGAAGAATCAGAAAAAGATTCTTAATTTTGTTTGAGAGTTGCAAAAATTGTCTTCAGCGAACTAAACGTTGTGATTTTAGGTATTACTTATAAACCTATTCTAAAATAAAAATAAGTGATCTTCATCTTAGACCTGTAGAAAAGACAATAGTAATAAAGTCGACTTAACGCCGACCTGCAAAAAGACTCGCTTATACAAATTTCCGTTTGGAAGTTGCAGCGTAGTTTGCATAAAAGTTGCAGAAAAGCGTGAATGGCGTGGCTTGCAAAAAACGCGTCTAGATTTCAAAAAGAACCACATATTCCGGTTCTCAGCCAAAAGACCTGTTCAGATGCAGGAAAAGTCGATGACTTCCCATTCCAAAATCCCCCAAGAATGATCTCCCGTCTGTTCCAATGACGTCGAGTGAATAAATTAAGGATGATCACAATATTGGCGCGCCCGTGTCGACCTGTTGTAAGTCAGTTGACAGTATGACCACCACTGCCGCACAAGGAACGAGAAAATCTTTCATTTGAATTCCAAATATGTGTACGCTTTGCTGCTTGTAAGTTTAGATACAGTTTTGATTCAAAATAATCCACAATTGTCAATCTACAAACACTGTGAAAACCACCCACCGAGACCACGAATATGATGTGTGTAAAAGTGTGCACACATCTTGTCGCAACAGTTCAATATAACCGAAGGAAGAGTGTCAGAATAGTGGTTAGAGCAGAATTCCGGTAAGGCTAAGGTCCTGGGTTCAATTCCTAGACACAACCGAATCTTTTTCTGATTTTTCTGTTTCAAACTTTTGTTTGAGATTTGCTAGTATTGTCGTCAATAATTACAAATTATAAATTAATCATGAAAGCGAGAAAAAAATATGTAATAGAAATAAATAAATAAACATTTATGTAATTTTGTGCGATATTCATGAATTTAAACAAAAAACAATTCATGTTGACGCAAACGTTCTTTTTTCTACCCACTTTCTATATACTTACCTTATCTGACAATGTGTGGCCAAATTTCATACATGAGACATTTGGGGCAATCAATCAGTCAAAATATGGAACCAGTGGAGTAAACATTCAGTTGTTGCCTTAGTTCGGTTTATTCGAATATGTTACGAAAACTTCTGCAGTGATCAACCCAGTGATTTCTTGGTGTCTAACAACCCCCTCATAACACCGTATCACCGTATAATAAAGAGCTAAGGCAGTCCTTCTTCAAATCTCCAATGTTTTCCAACTTCAATGGTTGTGATTGTCTGGAATATCATTGTCCTTTCCCAAAATTCCTACCTACCTCCCACTACCTACACTGCAAATCAGTGCAGTGGCAACCTTCGAACAGCATTCAGTGTATTGTAATGTTAATATTTTCGAAATGCAAATTACTGTGTATTCAAAGACTCCAAATAGCTTATGGTGATCATACAATCTGTACAATTTGGAACATTTAATGTGAATTCTTATGTGGACATCAACCCAGCCCGCTATATTAACTGTTACGTTACGAGAATAAGGAATCGAGTCTTAAGTACCGTCATGTTACGACAGTCAGCGAATCGAGCCCTAAAATACTGTTGCACCGCGGGACGGTAATGCGCAGGCGCATCACCCCTCCCGCGACCCACGGATCAGCAGACGCGCCGCGGACGGCCATTCAAATCAGTCAACGGCCAGCGAGCTTCCCGATCCCACGTCTCTTGTGAACATGTGTGAGACGAGTTCAGTTTCGCCGGGTGCGCACCTCCGCGTGTCCGCGTATGGACGCTGCTGGGACCAGGAGAAGTAGCGCGTAAAGCCGCTGTTGGCCCATAAACAAACGTGAGTCAATACAATGTTTACCCTATGTGTGCAAATAATGTTTTAAGCCCCTAAAAAGCGTGTAGAGAGCAGAGATTGACGTTCAAACTAACTTTCAGCTAGGATTGTTCGTCCCTATGTACTATTGTGACCCCTAGAATTGAATAAACTATTTATGTTATAACATACCGTGTTTTGCTTGACGAAAGAGGCCCTGGGAGGATGAGAAGCGTGAAGCTCCGAACCACAGGCACTAGCCTTGGGGTTAAGAGGAACATACTTGCGCCGCAAACCTGAGCTAGTTTATTTGGGGCAAGTCCAGCATCTAATTGTATTAAATATGTGGGAGCTTTCTCCTGGAGGCAATGGCCTCCACACCACTGCCACTAACGTTAGCACCCACGCCGACGCTAACATAACTACGGTGAGTTTTTACGCCATTCATATTTTCCCACCTACTAAGAAAGTTCCTAACAGTGACAACTTTTCAAAAATTGTTATTTAAAAATCATTGATTCGCAGTCAATAAATAAATATATATGCTATTTCTTCAAAATAGGCATATTTACTTTGGGGTGTCATCATTAATTTAATGAAAAACAAATACCTTTGTATAACACCACTATTTTATTAACAATATCAACATGTTTCGAAAACTATGTTTTCTTCGTCAGAATAATAATACATGTTGATATTGTTAATAAAATAGTGGTGTTATACAAAGGTATTTGTTTTTCATTAAATTAAAATATATATGCGACTAAAATTTGTAACACTTTATACATTTACGTTTCTAGTTAGCAAACAGTTAACTACATCTTACAAAAGTATTTAAATTAGATAATAATGTTTAGTTGAACGATCCGACACGCCATTATAACTCGAGGCATTTATTCGAAATTGAAGTTCAGAGTTGGCGAAGTACAAAGGTTCAATAATACAATCGAAAGTTTCCACAATCATAAAAGTTATTTACGAACTTAATGCCTACATTTACTTCAAAGCATACCTTCAGCATTCAATTTGAACAAAAAAAATCGATAAATGTACAGCAACTCCGGCACCGGAGGCTTTTGTTTGCCAAATTGAATAAGGCCTACTGTGAAACCTTCCTCAAGAGAGACAGCCTTAATAGATAAAACAAATAGTTTTCGATACCTTCCTAGTTTTCGGGAACGCTCCGTGATATTTCAGAGATAGACAATTTTCATTAATGGTACGTAAACTTAAAGAAAGATATCGATTTTCTACATTTATTTATATCTTTTCTTGAATACACATTCTATAAATGATTACAGTGGTTTATATAGTAGTACAAAAAACGTTAATATTACTATGTTGGGTGTAAGGTAGGTTTGAGAATGTAAAATTGTGTGTGGGTAATATTGTTGGTTTCGTGAACACCTCACTAAGAGAACCTGTGCTGAGGTTAACGTGTTTATGATTAAGTGTGACAAGTATTTATGTGTTGTAGTAGAAAGTGAGTTTTTTTGTTTTACATTTTATTATCGCATACATTGATTATTTAGAAAGAAAGAAAATGTGTATATAATATATGTCTATATACACGTACAAACATACATACATATATGTGTGTACATCTATACATATACAAATACACATACATACATATTAAAATACACACACATACACATGTTTCTAAATAAGTGTGTGTACAGGTGGAAAATTCTTTAGGAGCTTCTATGTATGAATAGTAAAAATTATACAATATTATTTATGCATTACCAAACTGCCTCAGTAACAACATTTTGTATTTGTTTAGTGATATCAAAGATTTCCACTAAATTGGGATAATTATTTCTCTTTATAAGTATTCTGGGCAAAGAAGAGTACATACATATTCACTTTGCCATCCATCTTCAATAGGGTTCCATCCCAAATGAGAATAATGTTAACTCAACACCTCCTTGAAAAGTCATTAAAAGCTATGAAAAAAATAATTTTAAATTAGCCGATAACCCTAAGCCGTAACCTATTTAATCATTTTTTATATTTATTTTTTATCACTCTTAATGACTTACATGAGATGGTTCTGAGTTGGTTTCATTCCGAGTTGTCAGGTCACCCTTAAAAAGATATCAAAGAATTTTTTTTGAAATTTTTCTAATAAATTTATGTATTTTGGATGGAATAGGGCCCAAACAACAGAAGCGTATTCTAGTTTTGATCGTACAATTCAGCCGAGCATCGACGTCACTGCCTCGGGCTAGGAAAATTGTTTCCAGTCAAGTTTAAATGTTTAACTTCATCTCCGAACCTAAGGTGGTGCGAAAATGAAGTTTTGTAGCATTCAATATGCTTTGCCATCTTCTGCAGACAAATGACGTGATAGTTACATAGTTGTTACATACATGTCAGTCTGCAAATATTTGTAACAATGAGCCGGTTAAGCCCAAGGCGGAGTGTGTGTCTGTGAGTGATGTGGGTAGGTGTAACCAATTCCTGATACACCCACCACTTCCCCAGCAAGTTAAAGATTTACTCGAGTAAAGCTGGGCTCGAGCGTACCTCTTAGATTAACTGAGCTTAAAATTTCTCCAGGAAATTTATAAAAAACTGGCCCTTAAATTTTTGGATAATACGCGTTCAGATTTATTGAAGAATATATAAAATAAAAGCATTTAAGCATTCTCGGTAAAAAATGTTTTTATATCTGGGATTCGCGGAATTCACAGTTTCCGTGGAGGGGTAATATCCTCGACTATGAATCCGGAGTTCGCGGGTTCGAAACCACTTTTTTTTTTGTTTAAGTTTAAGGCGGCGTATTCCTGCTCAAAGAGAAGAAGATGGAGAGATATGTAATTATAAATGTTGGACAGAGTGCGCTTATATTTTAAATGATAAAATTGAAGCGAAAATTGTGAAAATGTTTAGTAAAACACAACTCGTTAAAAATAAAGCAAAAATCTTGTGGAAGGCGTCTTATTATCATTTAAACGTGAAAAATTTCAATGTGAATTTTTTCCACAACTGTAACTTATAAAATAATAGAAACAGACATTTTTTTAATAATTTTCGGGGCTTATCTTACGATTTTTTTCTATCGAAGAAATTTCATATAATTTGCGTTTTGGCGTAGATTGCGTCTAGATATTATTATCGTAAAAAATAACATTTATTTTTTTAAGAGCTTAAAACATCAAATGTTTAAGGGAGATACGTAAGAAATTGGTAAAAAATCGGGTAGCGGTGGTTTAAGTTTAATTTTTTTCCCCACAAGACTAACTGCTCTCTTCTGAAGATAGTGAAACTATGGCATCCGCAATTGGAGTATGTGAGGCTGAAGGTATTGGGAAAAGAAAGATATTGGGAAGAGGAAGGTGGGGAAGATCTGAATAGCCAGGTACTTTTAAAATTTCCTCTACCCGACTATTTCCCCTCCCCAAACCCTTCAGCCTCAAAGATTTCCCAATTATTAGGGATACCATAGTCTCACTGTGCCCGGTCAGCAGGGATCAGTTGACATTGCGTTACACATATTAAAAAATGATAATGATAAACGAAGTCTATAAATTAGTACGAATCACAAAATGTGCTTCATACTAATTAATAGACTTCGTTTAATGAAGAGGCAATATTCATTTAAACTCCATAACATCAAAAACCCACAAGCCCGTTTTAAATTACTTTCTTGACTTGAAAACTGTCAAATGCACCGGACTGGCTGGTCACAAAGTTATTGCAACAACAAAGAGAGATTATCAAAAAAGATGTTTAAAAAATGCACCATAGAACAAATTTACCCCCCGAACGAATACCAAACAAATACAAACACAGCAGTTTTATTGGACCTCGTACTTTTCAATCCTTTACCGAAAAAAAAAATTCAAGTAACAACGATACTACCTCAATACTTACAAGAGTTAAAATTAAGGCTTAATAATAAAGATTTTGAACCATTATTTATTTAATTTATGTCACTTTATGTTTCTCACATATGTTTCTCACACTGTAGATAAGCTTACTTATATTTACAACTTACCATATTGTAAACACTTTTAAAAACTTAAAATTTTTCGTTTAAACTATTTAGACAAATTTGAATTATGTTTTTGCTTTATATGCCCACTGAATTCAACAGCTCGACTGTGGAAAGATTTATTCCTCTCGAGTTTTCTACCTCCTACAATACGGTGCTCTTCACGCCCACAACATCATTATCAAATTATTATTTTTCTCAGGGCCTCAATACATTATTGTCGTCAGGGTTGGTATGAAAACTACAAAATGGATTGCTAAACTCACACCCTTAAAAAAGAGTTAATTAGCTACTCCTGGTTTCAGTCTACTTTATTTGTGATTTCCTGCTTTCACTCCTTTGTAGAATCCTTATCGTTCTTTCCATCTAAAACGAACATACTTCTCGAGCTAAAAAAAAATCTCGGAGTACTTTCTACAAGGATTTACCGCACACAAACTAAATTGCGGAGCAACTTTTAGAAACGAGCTTTGAAAAAACTTCGAATGAGGTAGTTTTTTGGAGTCACCTTACAGCTCTGTTGTTGGTTCGTGAAAGCTTTTGAAGGTTAATGAGATTACGCGATTTTTTTGCCTCAGAACTGAGTAGGTTGTTCTTGAATGTTATACGATTTCTACAAAAAAATTGGAGTGAAAACGATATTCTCAGCATTGCTGAAAGAGCCGGTTGTATGAAAAATTATTGTTGTTACAGCTGATTTATTCAGAAAAGATGTTTTCATTTTACATGTCATTCACGCTTCATCACATTAATTTAGTAAAAGCAAATTTTAAAAATATTGAGACTATAAAATGTAAGTACTGTAATCAGAGAGTTAGGTTTATGCAAACGTATGTCTTCGACGATCGTCCTTTCAAAAAAAGGGTCAGAATGTACTAGAACGTATTCCATTTGCGAGACGAGAATGGGTACCGCCGCCAAGGGAATCATTTATTGGATAACCAACACCTCTGCCATAGGTCATCCCAAGAGGTTCGGTACGTTTAGTGACTTTATAGGGTTAATACAGGATTCAGAATGATTGTCTAGGTCTTGAACGTACGCTGCCCCCCCCCTAAAGGAAACACACAGTCATTGTCGTACATCTCCCTCACAAGTATACAGAAAATGAAACACAATTAACGTCATCATAATAAGATATATCAATTTCTTCCAAAGGAAAAAATAGTCCTTTAGAGGAAACAAACACACGTGTACTGTGCTTCTCATCTTTTATCTTACCATTATTTAATGTGTAAGAAAGAGCTGCAGCATTATTAGGATAAAAAACGTACGTTTTATGTTATTTTTACGCCGTCACGGTACCGTAATCGTGAATCGTCACGGTGATAATAAAAGCGCTCGTATCGTGCTTTCTGCCAATCTTCATTATCATACGGCATCATCATTTGGGGTGGCTGTGCTCAAACTATTACTGATCCTCTACAAAAAATCCAAAAAAATGTTATACCTGTCATCAACAAGCGACCGACAAAATGCTCCTCCATTCAATCCTTTATTGAGAATATTGTTAACGAAGTCCTTAGAATAGAGAGGTAATAATAATGATATCCCTCATCAAACCCACCACAAAGGCCTTGTCTCTTTATAGTGAGGAAAAGCTAATTTTATATTCATTTACATCCCTGTTCAACATTTAAAAAATCAACTTATTATAAAAATATTAAATAAAAATATATAATTCAACTAAGACGCGACCAATTCATTCCACTCAATTTTTGAGAATCGAAAGTTGTAGAAATGTGACTAAAGACCTCATAAACCACCAAAGCATATTTATATTTTTGCGTAATATTTAATATTTTGATAAATAATTTAACATTTTCAATATTTAATATTTTTATTTTTGCGTAATTGTTAATATTTTTGTGTAATTAATATTTTTGCGTAATTGTTTGGCGTTCAACATTTTGGGGAGTCGATTCAAAGAAAATATCTTCAGTGTTTTTTTTAAATTTATTTTTTATATGAATCTCCGATACCGCACAAGAGTCCCAACTGCTCCCGTCTGGAGCCAGTGAGACTATGGCATCACCAGTTGGGGTATGTTGTGAGGCTGAAGGTAGTGGGGAGGGGAAAGAAATGGGGGAAACCGAAAGTGGGAAGTACCAAGCTATTCAGATCTGGTCACCAAACACAGCTGAAGCCATTTCAAGCAACGTTTCAATTCTGAACGGTGGTCTTACACCAATGAGATACTGAAAGTATCTTCCTCTCTGAAACGCGCCTCAAATATACTGTATATCATTTTAAATGAATAAATTGTAAATTAACACAAATAAATCAAATAAAATTTATTTGCCATGCCGGGATTTGATTCAACGACCTTCGAATTGCGAGTCAAGAGCCTTACCGCTAGACCACGCCGGCCGTCGAAGTATTGCCAGCGTATTGGCGATTTCTAATTTGTTTCCCGTCAATATCGGTTGGGCTGTCAACGGTAAAACCGTGCTCGGGACATCGATATATAATCATCGGAAGTTACGCCTATCGATCCGGTATTGTAAAGATCGATTTCACTGTGCAAGAGCTCAAGGATATAATATCACATTCCACTATGATATCATATTTATGTTTTGTGGTGACAAGGTTAGTGAGTGTGTTGTTATAGCAGAGAAAAAAAATTACCATCATGAAAAAAGTCTCAAAGTTATCAAAATGGTTCATGGCATGGTCTAAGGCACTCGTTATAACAGATAACAATAAAATGATAATTAATAAAACCTTTTACAAGAATTCTCTCAGAAGGGACTAAACTTTTGAAGTTACAAGGAATAATATCAATTAAAATTATTGTTATTTGAAATTTAAGGAAACGATTAAAAATCAACAAAGCCCTCTCAGAATTAACAAAATGATATATCCTTTCCGACGCTCCAACGGTTTAGTTATTAACCCTTTGGGCCGTAAAAAAACAACCCTGATCACACGAAGCAAATCAAACACGGAGCCGTCCGAGAGGGTTGATAAAGTGGAGAATGGATGAAATATCTCTGGAGTCGTGAGACTACGAGTTTTGTGTGTCGTATAATCCGAATAATAGATGTAAATGAATATAAGTCTTGAACATACTCATGTTGTAGGAGGGAGGAAACACAAAGGCTGGAAAATCGTTCCACAGCCGAGTCGTTTCGAAGAAATGACCCATTCTCTTGTTTTTTTTTTATTTTTTTTTATATTAACTCCACACAAGAGGCCCTGAGGAAAATAATTTTCATGATGCCGTATAGAGGGTCTTTTTGGGGAGAAGAAGAATTAAACATAGGTCTTGAAGAGACCCATTTGTAGGCGAGAGGAAACACAGAGGCCAGCAAATCGTTCCACAGCCGAGCTGTTAAACTCAAGAACGAGTCGTAGAAACGACCCGGTGCACAGGGGATCAATGATGCTAGTTCATTGGAGCATCTTTCATTGTTATACCGGTAGAACTAACTCCTGTGCTCTAAAGATTTTAATCCGTTTGTTAAGTCAGGAGAATCTATCGAACGGACCGCCCGTTTTTACACAGAGTTGAGGGTTTTTTTTAGGTATTTTGGGGCGTTCATTCAGAATTGAAACGTTGTTTGAAATGGCTACAGCCGTGTTTGGTGTCCAGATCTGAATAGCCAGGTACATCCTTTTCTTCCTCTTTCGCATCTCCTCCACCTCCCTACCACCTTCAGCCCGATTGGGGACGCCATAGTCTCACTGGTTCCAGACGGGAGCAGCTGAGTTCTTGTGAGGTATTCACGTAAAAAATGTTGTGCGAGCATTTGAATATCAATTCGGATTCGGATTCGGATTCCGAAGGGATCAAGGATGCTAGTTCCTTGAGCATCTTGCATTGAAATATCAGCAGAACAAATGCTGCATCCCCACCCAGTATTTGCTCTAAATATTGCAATTCCTTTGTTAAGGTAAGGGTATTTGTCAAACGAATGGAGTTGAGGATCTTTTACAGGCTCAGCAGTTGCTTATTAGTAATGCGTGAGTGGGTACGTTCAGCTCATAACAAGTCACAGAAGCGGGCCGTTTTCTTAAAAAATTTTAACCCTAACATCACAGGCATGTGCCTAGTACGGTGGTCGAAAAATCCCCAATTCATGTAACAAACAATTCAAAGAATAAAGAAACTTAAAAAAAAACCCTGGGAGCGTGTTTTGAGAGTTTCCTGGCCGTGCACCGTTGCCGAAGGCATGCTGATTCCTCATAGAAACACCGGTAGAAAAAATTAAAAGGATTTAATCGAAAACACTTGCTGTATCCTCGTACGTGCCGGTAACCTGGTCTAAGGTTGAAGGTGATTAATATCCAAATTTCCCCTCTCAGCCACAATGTTTGTGAAGGGATGATAAAGGTTGTGGCCGGTAGAGCCTTAAATGTTTTGACTGCGTCAGAATCTCACTGGGCTAATCAGGAAGGGTGTTTTTTTAACCTCCGGGCTTTTATAACCAAATGGGCTTATTCTTGTTAGAAACTCTAAAATAGCTGAAATTTCGTTAGAAACAATGAAGTGATTTAAACTTTTCAAGAAACAAGCGTGGCATATCGAATTTTTGATTGTTAAACTTCTTTCCTAACCAACCAACTCATAATCATGCCGTTTTCCTGCAGGGGTTAGCAGAGAGGATATGCCGCCATACAAATCTATCTTGGTACACACTCCTTGCTTCATCAACATTCGTACACCATTTCATACCAAGATTTAAGAAGAACACTGCGATGTTGGCGGGTTTCGTGATTCAAAAGATAGACAAAGAGGGCCTTAAATTTCCCGTACAAAACTGTGTCTCACCATAATTATACAATTTAAGCAGGATGGCAATACCCAACGTCAGGCGACGTAAGATAGGCAGAGCGCTTTCTAAAAGAGCTAGAACCAAATAGTATTCGGTCAGTGGCGACGTTGTTAGTTTTCATTCAAATCGACATGGAAGTCATTGTTTCATTGAACGCGGGGTTTACGAACGGTTGATTGAAACATTTCAGTGAGCACGGGGCAACAGATTTATTTTTTTTATTAAATGAAGACAATTTTAGCGAAACTCTATCGAAAATCTGAAAAATCAGAAAAATATAAGGGTACATCTGGGACTCGAACCCAGGACCTTCGGCTTTCCGGGCCGCGACTCTACCAATTAATGTGTCTCTATCCGATTCAGTCATTTTTAACTGTATCATACTTCGGCTAAGAACAACCAACATTATCTTCGTTTTCTTAACGCATATTTTATTGGCGGCTCTCTATACGTTTGATTGCAAGATTCAAGTCCAAATTAAAAAAAAATAGTTATTCCAATAAAAATTAATTTAGACTTCTAGAAAAGTTTTCAGGTGTCTTACTTAAATAAAATCGAGTTCGTTTATCCAAGACACTATTTAATAAAATTGAAGAACTATTTTATTAATTTAGTATTAATTATTTATTAAATTAAATAACTATCCAAGACACTATTTAATAGGTAAAAGAACTTTGTAATCATACATAATAAGGGGAAAACTAGATGAGAGTAATATTCTGGATTCGAGTCCGAGTTGCAAACGTTACCTTTTTATTTTTCTGTGTCTTATTCTGTTTTATAGTTCGTTTCGATTTATTAGTATTATTTTCTTCTTCCATAGTTTTAAATTTATTTAATAACTAGCTGGTACCCGGCATGCGTTGCTATGCGATTTAATAAAGAATTTTTTTATCCTTGAGTGTCCTTTCCCAATCATCCCGATCCTCTCTCACATCCCCTTCCTCTCCCGGGTCTCCTTCCCCTCTCGCGTTCCCACGCCGCCTCCTCCACCTTCCCTCTCCTCACTGCACTCCCCTTCCCCTCCCCGGTTCCCCTCTCCCCCCTCCCGTGAACCCCGTACCAGAGTTCCCCTCCTCCCTCCCCCCTCCCGAATTCTACACATTCAGTCCCAGTACAGTTTCAGTTTTAAAACAACTCATGTGCCACCTATTGCAAATTTCATAACGCCAAAGCTCACCAGTGGCTTTATACAAAATAACAAAAACAAAACAAAAAAATTATCCAATTTGGTGCAGTCGTTCGGAAGTTATGCGCGTACATACTTTTCAGCGATAAATTTTTGGACATAGGTACATATTAACTACTACGCTTGAAATAAAATTTCCCGCAAATATATTAACAACGTTTCCAAGGCAATGATTTTTTTTTTGATTTTATTCTGACGTTAGCAAAAACTCGCTTTTGTTAAGGATAGAAAACGTACAATAACATAATGTATAAATATTTATATTTTCGTTACCCCAGAGTTTGATTTTATAAGCAGCCTATATTACTCGCATGTAATGTCTATTTCTACTGGTGAGAAAATTTTTAAAAATGGTTTAGCAGCTTATGCGTGAAAGCGTAACAAACAAACACACGCATTTTCGCATTTATAATATTAGTACAGATTCTCTTAACAAAACTTTAAACGCTATAAATGAACAATTTTTTAATATTTTTGAAATAATAAATGGAATTGAATTGTGTGGTCAAATGCTAATGAAATAGCGTGGTACCTAGCAGACATTTTGTTAAATAAATATTTATCTTTCGTAGTATTGGGTACTTCTCGTGGGCATACAGAATATTAATATCACGTAGAGTGCTTATTTTAAGACTTACCGTTATTATTGGTTTAACCAACTAAGAAGTAAGGTCTTATCTTTGCTTGAGTGGTCCTTTGTGAGGAGACGAAGATACCTAAAGTAAAGTTGGATGGGAGTAGTGGGTGGTTATTCTCAAGCGACGGGTAATTCCAACCCCCGTGATGTGGCTAATTGCGCTGCAGTTAAAATTAACCCAAATCTAAATATTATGTGTACACGTCTGATTAGCATAAACTGTTTATGTCTTGAACGTGGATGGCAGAGTGTCTGAGAGTATTTTCAACTAGGAAGAATTAAATTATTAAATTGTTAGGGCAAAATTTCTACATAAGAGTCTACGGTAGACGACGGTTCACTAAGGTTTGTGAATTTTACAGAAATGAAATATTTTTTAAATTTTATTTTTTACATTTGTTCCACACAGGAGAGGCCCTGAAGAAAATAATTTTCCACAGTGGAGGGTATTTTTAGAAAAGGAAGTTCTGAGAAGGAAAAGGTATGAGGGGTGGGTAGGAATTTGGGGGTCAGTGTGTCCAGGAGTAACGGACGTACGAATTTATCCTCCCACTACGGTGCCATGCGATACTCAGAGATTTTTTATTTGTTATTTTTTTTATATTAGTTTATTAGTGAAACAAACAGTTATACATATATTATTAAGGTAATTGCATAAACCAGCGAAGTTTCCACAGATATGTACGGTAAAAAAAAATTAAAACATCAACATAAAGTGGTAGAAAATGAAGAAAATAATATAAAAGACAAATAAAACGCATAAATTAAAGTATGTAGGATAGATAATATGAAATTAAGCTCTGAAATAGTTTTTCTGGAGAAATCAAAAGTCAGACAGTCTTTCCCGATCCGGCCTGCCATGTAGTTGGTGGGCAAACGCAACCGCCACCAAGACAAACATCACCCCGTGAATCTGGACGCCCCTGCTAAGTCACCAAACGTAGCTAAACTTTTAGGGTGATCTATGGTAGAGGTGTTGGTAATCCAGTAAATGGTTACCGGGGCGGCAGTACGCAACTCGCCCCCCAAATGAAACCAAAAATTTACAAATTTACAAAATAGAACTGCATAGTTTTTAAACGTTTGGGCGGTCCCCGTTAAAACCGCTTTATTTAATTTATGTACGTGGACCGGTTTCGGTTTAAAGGTGTTCCCTCCTCTCCGGGAAACTCCCACTTTCCCCAATCTCTCTACCAATCCCTCTACCAGCCGGTCTCTGATACTCTTTCCCTCTTTTATAAACTTTCTCATTTGTTTACCTTATAATCTTCCTCTGTACTGTAATTTAGTTTATATTTTTAATTTCCTGATGAAGGTTGAGATCAACCGGTCGAAGTGTATACATTAAATAAAGCGGCTTAAAAAATATACATAATATCAAGCCACGTGTGTGCTTTCTTTAAGATTTTTATTTCTACACCTCCGCACCGCGGCCCTCGAGGAAAGTAAATTCCATCGGCTGTGTTCCTTGGGGATGCTGCTAGGAGGGATTTTTGAGGAGAGAAAGGAGTGAATTTGTTGTAGCCGGCAAGAAAGGCCGGCAAATTGTTCCACAGCGAGAACTCGGTCCCGGAACTCGACGAGAACGTAGAGACTAAAAAAATCTACGTCTGAGAGAACTAAAAATTGAACAGCTTTTTCTGTATAAAAAAACATATCTTTTTTATTATTATTAGATTTTCTTTGCCTACCCACGTAAATACAAAGAATTTTATTACA
Source organism: Glyphotaelius pellucidus (assembly GCA_936435175.1). Taxonomy (NCBI): domain Eukaryota; kingdom Metazoa; phylum Arthropoda; class Insecta; order Trichoptera; family Limnephilidae; genus Glyphotaelius; species Glyphotaelius pellucidus. The sequence continues at coordinate 22,370,938 of OW386555.1, read as the reverse complement.
TCGTTCTATATTATTAAAAAAGTTGGTGGTGTAATGGTCAGTAATTTTACCGTGTTTTTACGGTTCTGCGCTAGATCTAAAAATAAAAATGTTTACTTTTAATTCAAAATTTGTATTGAATGAATTAAATTTATGCAATTCAACATAAAAATACAAAGCTTTTTCTGCATGCTTCAGTATTTTGTTTTCTTATGGAATTCTGTTTGTTTCAAGTATCCCTAACAAGTAATGAATAATAAAATAACCTTATTTAAGATCTCCTTGAAAACGGAAATGTTGAGGAGGATTTAAATGGGTACGATATAACACATCACATTATTTACTATCAAAGCCCTTTTGTTCGCTAGAAAATAAAGGATTTCAAAGGATAATAAAATTCTATTTTAATAAGGATAAAGCAAATTAATTGTACGTGATTAAAACACACTTGAAATAAATTAATTACTGCACCAATTTCAGCCAAAATGAAATTATGAAAAGGACCTGTGACTGCTACATCAAATAATATTCAAATATAGACGTACATACAGACGATCATTGAATCACATTCTGTGTGCGAGTACCACTATTTCATGGTGAATAAATTAATTGTATCTACCTATTATTTTAATTTTTTGGTAGAAAGCAGTAACTTTGTGGTTTGAAATATTATAAATTGAAATAACCTAAATATAAATAAATCAATAATTATAAATTGAAATAACTTTGTGTTGGTGATATGATTTGAACACAGGAGAAGATTGTTATTTTCGCAAAAGTAAATTTTATTTACTTCCTTGAGATGAACAAAAGGAGTTACATGTTTTCATTCTCTGCCTTGTTTTCCAAGTGTACAAGTGTGCACTTCACTATATTAACCTTTTCGTCCCGGAAAGAAAAAAAATCACACATGATCCGAAGGGGGGTCACTCGGGGACCCCAATTTGTTTTGTTTATTAAAGGGTGTTATGACATAATTTTGTTGTAATTTGTTTTGGTAGTAATTAGAGGGAAGTATATTCATCGTATTTCAGCAGTAATTTTAATAAATAAAGTCAAAATTAATATTCTAATGAACTTAGATCAAACCGCGTACGAGGTTTGTTCAAAAGAAAAGGTGAATTTTGAATTTTCGCGGGCTGTGTACATTCGATTATCGATTTTTTTTTTGTTATGTTGGTACAAATACATTTATCATATGTTAGCATTATCAGCTATTTTGGATTAGTGGTTTGTTTTTGACAACTGAAAGGGTTAGTCACTTTTTTGTGTGTTCTTAGATTTTTTACTTTTGAAAAAAATGGATTGCTAAATTTTGAGCAAAAGCAAAGTCGCATTAGTATCGTTCAGGAGAATAACGTCAACCACGATCCAGACTTGCTCAAAACGGTCATAACGGTCTGGTGATGAATGTCAGGTTCTTTTTTCTTGCGCCAATTGTAATGGCGACTACCGGCTGCGCCTATTGTAATGTTGTAGTGTCGGTAGGGTAACAGTGTCGGATAGTACACAAATAATGTACACGTAGTTTAGTACTAGTATTTATTGGGGAGCTGCTGACTGACAAAGGAGCACGAAACCTATCATGCATCTCTTATATAGCTTCAGTGCAAGCATGCCATCTCGCTTGCACCCACGCTCTTGCATACACACACCACAGTTCCGTTAGTACCATGGGTAAATAACCTTACTGTATGAAAACATTTTCTCACGGTAAATGACCTTTCTGCATGAAAAAACTTTCCCATGGTAAATGACCTTCCTGTAAGAAAACAGTTTCCCATGGTAAATAACCTTACCGGATGAAAACCGTTTCCCATGACAAATGACCCGACTGTATGAAAACAGTTTCCTATGGTAAATGACCGAACTGTTTGAAAACAGTTTCCTATAGTAAATGACCTCACTGTACAAAAATAGTTTCCCGTGGTAAATAACCTAATTGTAAGAATAAAGTTTCCCATAAGATCTTATTCTAATAAAACAACCAAATATCTTACAATGAAACTAAAATTATGTAAATTATTATTATTAGGGGAGTATTCCCGCGTAATAATTAGCTAATTAATAACACAATTACTATGGTTTTTGGCTGTTAGATGTAATGAAGCCTTCGCTCTTTTAACCCCGTTGCGTCGTCTGCATTACTAAATGAAGTTTTGGTAGATTTTAATATCAATTAATATTTGTACGATTTTTGGTTTCAATGAAGCAATCCCTAATAATGGACTACGCTTTCTCATTTTTATGAAGTTATTTCACTGTTTTTATTTTGTTTTTGCATGTTTAATTAGATTTAATGAATTTTGGCGCAGACGTTACAACAGTGTACTTATAAAGTCATACTCTGTTTAAGGAGCTAAACGTCATAAAATTTATAAAACTGGGAAGACTTCGGTGGCTGGGTCTTGCGGAGAGAATGACCGAGCATCAAGCACCGCAGTCTCTGCTGAACTCAAGACCGGTAGGGCGAAGGAGCCTGGGAAGATTAGGATGGAGCAACAACGTCCTCAAAGATATATCTACCTTAGAGCTTCTAAACTAAAGAGAACTGGCACAAAATCGAGATGTGGAGGAAGACTCTTAAAGATGCCAAGACCCACCAGAGATTTAGATTTACTTTAAGTTGTTCGCAAATTTTTTCATGCATCTAGTAGGAAAGATATAAAATTACTTTTTGTAGAGATTTGGTTCTGAACTCTGGTTTTCCATGCATGACACTGAAACGAGTAAATTCCATTAAGTGTTTGGGTGTAATAATTGACAACTAACGTAAGGAAGATCACTTTCCACGTAAAACCGTATACGGAAACATGGTACATATCTTCAGAACATTACGAAATATTCTAAATAAAAATGCACTAAAACGGTATTCAATACCTACGTCAATCAATTATATCCTACGGTATAGCAGTCTGGGGAGGATTCTCTAAAACGAAATTAGATCCATTAATTAAAGCTAAAAATTGATAATGTGAACAATTCACAAAGTGCACTTTATTCACCCCATGAAAGATTTCTTTAAGGACTTAAAAGTACTTAATTTAACATCCTTATACGTCAAACATCCTCCTACTACAAATTCACAAACAAAAAAAAAGTTATTTAATCCACCTATAAAACAAGATATTCCAACCAACTTAATTATATTATTCCAGCCACAAGAACCTCAATGGAACAGTCACAATTTAACTTTCTTGCTCGTAAAATCGTCAATAATTTAACAATAGAAATAAAGTCAATAGCCAAGTACGACAGTTTCAGGAGGGCGCTTGGAGACTTTTTGGTGAGTGAATGTGAATTGTTAGTAACCTGTTTCTCGTACTTAGATAGAGGTGAATATGTAGTTTTTATATGTGTGAGAAAGTAGATATATATGTGTATATGTTGGTATTGGAGGGGACCCCACCACTTTCCCACGGCGTTATAAGGAAACATATGGTTTCCTCCTTCACCGCACACGTCAAGACTCTACTTTTTTATTGAACGAAGCTACATTTATTTGATCGACTCTAGACCCTCCAATGTCCATGCATACGGGGTTATTAAGCAGTATGCAAGTACTGACATTAACATAATACAAAAAAAAGTGGCAGCCCGTGGAATAATTCTTCGGAAATTCTATATAAAATATATAAAGATATTAGTAAAAATAAAAATAAGAGGAGAGGAGAAAAATAATAATAAGGTTGAGGAAGCCTGGAATACGGGAAATAATGGAAAAAGAAAAAAATATATAACAGTAATAATGTAATGCAAGTATTTACAATCATAACAGTATAGGTTTTCCACAAACCACCCGGCAGTCCCAATGACAATGTGCATGGCTATCGGCCCAACCGCTGACGGAACCCGAAGTCCGCGCCCTTTAGCCGGCTCCCCGATTTTGCCTCAAAGAAGTGTAGGAAAGGAGAAAAGGTTTTAGAAGACCCTATGAGAGAAATGAGCGTCGGGTTGTCGGAGGGGGGGCGGAAGGACGCCGGGACCGCTCGGCTGTTCCTCAGGCCTACGCATATCATTAGGGGAGGCGCAGGAGGATCGCAGGAAGACCGCTCCGGTGTGTGTTCGCCTGACAGTAGGTATGTACGGACGGGGTCTATCCCACCCCCTTTTTCTGGGGTGACGACGATACATCATATATGTACAGTTGCGTCTCCAAATTACGGAAACCAAAGCTAATTTAAAGTAAAAAATAATAAGAGCATATATATGTGAAACATAATTATAGTATGAGAGCAGAATTCATAATATATTGAGCGATGGTGTCATCACTACCGTCGCTCACCATGATGGGACGTGATCTGTTGAGGTGAAAACATAAATCATAAAACTAAAACATAAATCATAAAGCTGAAACATAAAACAAAAGCTAAAACAAAAACAAAAAAAATAATTAAAACATGAAGAACAGAAAGAAAAAAAAAAGCGTATATTGGATATGTGTGGGTGTTATTTACAAGTCACAAGAGTAATATTATTCAAGCGTGTACACTAACTGAAAAGTAATGAGAAGATACCGAGGGAGACAGGAACAATACGTGTAGCACCTGAAACAAAGATGATTTTAGTCTAGATCGGCGACTCTAAGTACAGACCATCTTTCTACCCAGGACTTAACAAACTTTTTCAGGCACTCGAAATTCTCTTTGTTCGACACAAGGTCAGCGTTCCACGCTGGTCTTGTTATTCCGCGCAAGCCATCCAACATTTCCTCTCGTGCTTCCTTCATATATGTTGGTATGTGTGCTTGCTTATATATATGCTGTCGTCAATATTAAATTTGAATATTTTTGCTGATTCTTCAGTTTTTTCAGCCAAGTATTAACATCTTCGTGAAATTCAAGGCTTTTTCGCGCGAAGGCATTCCATTCAAAAACCCAACGAAACCGAAAAACCAACGAAATCCACAAAAATACCAGTAAATACTGAAGGGTGGACGTTTTTCCAATAGAGTTCAGCAAAATGTCGCATTATTTATAGCATTTGTTGGGAATTATTGTGTTTGACTACGGCCCTTTGAAGTTTATTTAATTCACACCCAAAATCGTTTATTACATAAATCCAATAAAAAGGGAGTATGTACGGTTTCGTTACAAAACAGAACAATGAAGAAAAGTGAAGCGAAAAAAACTTTTTTTTTTCACATTATCTATTTTATAATGTTCTGTTTTATTTTTGTTATTGTTTTTGGGGTGTTATGCCGTGTTTCGCTACCTCCTTCTTTAGCCAACGTTTCGGACAGCGTTACAGTGTCCATCATCAGGGCAGATGAGTAAATGATATTGGTGAGAGTGTTTACTTATGTGTGTCGAAGCGATACCGTGCTGCCAGCTCCATTTCTCTACGAGCTGGTGTTAGAAAAAATTCAGCATGGTTTTTTGCGTTTAGCTTTGGTGTAGCCGTCAATTACTGGATACCAAGAACTATTGAGCTTAGCTCCGTCGTCTCTGTTAATATTGATGGGGTTTTAATGGATTTCAATTGCCTCCGTAATTAGGCGTGCTCTGTAAGTTTTGGGTCTTCCCAGCACTTCAGGAACAAATCCAAAGTAATGGCCGGTTTCGATTAAGTGCTCGGCGATTGCCGATTTGTCAGGGTGGCCAAGTTTACAAGCACGAAAGTGTTCCGAAATCCTTTTGGAGATCGTCCGCTCTGTCTGGCCTACATAGACCTTGTCACATCCGGAACAGCTGAGTTTATATACTCCATCTGTTTCCAGAGGAAACTTAGTCTTTGCCGACCTCAGCAGGTCTTGGATTTTTGTCGTGGTTCCGAAGACCGTCTTGATGTTCTCTTTTCTCAACAGCCTGGCAATTCTGTCTGTTACATTATGGACGTAAGGCAGGAAAGCGCAGCCTTTTGACTCTTGTTCACCCCTGTCTTCGTTTTGTGCTGATTTGGCTCTTATGATTTGCCTTGTCTGCCTTGCTGGGTAGCCGTTACGCTCCAGTGCATCGGTGAGTTTGGTCAGTTCTAATCCGAGTTTTGGCTCCTCACATATTCTGGTCGCTCGGGTTACCAAAGTATGGATGAGACCTCTCTTCTGAGCGGGGTGATGATGCGAATCAGCGTGAAGATACCTATTTGTATGTGTTGGTTTCCTATAAACTGTGTGTCCTAGGCTACCATCCTCTTTTCGCATCACCTCCACATCCAGAAAAGGTAGGACTTTTTGGTTATTTTCCAGCTCCATCGTGAATTTAATTTTGCTGTGTAGTGAGTTGAGATGGTCCAGGAATTCGTTCAGTTTCTCTGTTCCGTGAGGCCAGATGGCGAAGACATCATCGACATAGCGCCACCATACTTTAGGAACAGCCGAAGCTGTGTCGAGTGCCACTTCTTCAAACTTCTCCATAAAAAAGTTGGCTAGAACTGGCGACAATGGACTGCCCATCGCAACTCCCTCCACTTGCTCGAAAAGTTCACCCTGAAAAGCAAAATAACCTGTTTTGAGGCAGTGTTCAAAAAGTTTGCAAATGTCATCCTCATAAATCTCCCTGAGCAAAGTCATGGAGTCTTCTAGAGGAACATTTGTAAAAAGAGACACTACATCAAAACTGACAAGGATATCTCTTTCATCAGTCTTTAACTTCTTGAGCTTACTGATTAGATCTGTGGAATCCTTAATCCAAGATTCAGTTTTCCCAGTTTGCATCTGCAACAATCTCGATAGGTATTGGGAAAGTTTGTACGTCGGTGCACCAATAGCACTGACAATCGGTCGCATTGGGATATCCTTTTTGTGGATTTTTGGAAGGCCGTATAGGGCAGGAGTTCTGGAGGCTTTTACGAAAAGCCCAGATCGATCCTCTTTCCTAATACTGGAAGCTTTAACTAGTTCCCTTGTCTTCAGGTCAATCTTGTTGGTGGGGTTGTTTTTTATTTTCTTATAGGTGCCGGCATCGCACAGGAGGTCTTCCATCTTTTTGATGTAGTCTACCGTGTTAATCACGACAGTGGCATTGCCTTTGTTGGCTGGCAGAACCAAGATTTCCTCATTGGCGCGCAATTCTTTTAGGGCCGCAAACTCTCCTTTTGTGATGTTTGGGCGGGGTATTTCTGCCCTTTTCAAAATATGGCAAGCCTCTTGACGTATGTCCTCTGCTTGCGTCTCTGTCATTTTGTGGACTTTCATCATTGTATGTAATGCCGTCTCTACACCACATACGATAGATTCTATAGGTATCTTTTTAGGGGCAACTGCATAATTCATCCCCTTTGCAAGCACAGAAGTCGCGTTTGGGCTCAACTCAAGGTTCGAAATATTAATAACAACTTTATTCTGATCGAGTTGTTTTCGATCACCTTTTGATGCAAGCAGTCAACAGATGCTAGACAAAAGCAAAAGTTTGAGAGACTCAACCGAGGCAAAAAAGGTGCTTTTTTTTGCCTCGGTTGAGTCTCTCAAACTTTTGCTTTTGTCTAGCATCTGTTGACTGCTTGCATCAAAAGGTGATCGAAAACAACTCGATCAGAATAAAGTTGTTATTAATATTTCGAACCTTGAGTTGAGCCCAAACGCGACTTCTGTGCTTGCAAAGGGGATGAATTATGCAGTTGCCCCTAAAAAGATACCTATAGAATCTATCGTATGTGGTGTAGAGACGGCATTACATACAATGATGAAAGTCCACAAAATGACAGAGACGCAAGCAGAGGACATACGTCAAGAGGCTTGCCATATTTTGAAAAGGGCAGAAATACCCCGCCCAAACATCACAAAAGGAGAGTTTGCGGCCCTAAAAGAATTGCGCGCCAATGAGGAAATCTTGGTTCTGCCAGCCAACAAAGGCAATGCCACTGTCGTGATTAACACGGTAGACTACATCAAAAAGATGGAAGACCTCCTGTGCGATGCCGGCACCTATAAGAAAATAAAAAACAACCCCACCAACAAGATTGACCTGAAGACAAGGGAACTAGTTAAAGCTTCCAGTATTAGGAAAGAGGATCGATCTGGGCTTTTCGTAAAAGCCTCCAGAACTCCTGCCCTATACGGCCTTCCAAAAATCCACAAAAAGGATATCCCAATGCGACCGATTGTCAGTGCTATTGGTGCACCGACGTACAAACTTTCCCAATACCTATCGAGATTGTTGCAGATGCAAACTGGGAAAACTGAATCTTGGATTAAGGATTCCACAGATCTAATCAGTAAGCTCAAGAAGTTAAAGACTGATGAAAGAGATATCCTTGTCAGTTTTGATGTAGTGTCTCTTTTTACAAATGTTCCTCTAGAAGACTCCATGACTTTGCTCAGGGAGATTTATGAGGATGACATTTGCAAACTTTTTGAACACTGCCTCAAAACAGGTTATTTTGCTTTTCAGGGTGAACTTTTCGAGCAAGTGGAGGGAGTTGCGATGGGCAGTCCATTGTCGCCAGTTCTAGCCAACTTTTTTATGGAGAAGTTTGAAGAAGTGGCACTCGACACAGCTTCGGCTGTTCCTAAAGTATGGTGGCGCTATGTCGATGATGTCTTCGCCATCTGGCCTCACGGAACAGAGAAACTGAACGAATTCCTGGACCATCTCAACTCACTACACAGCAAAATTAAATTCACGATGGAGCTGGAAAATAACCAAAAAGTCCTACCTTTTCTGGATGTAGAGGTGATGCGAAAAGAGGATGGTAGCCTAGGACACACAGTTTATAGGAAACCAACACATACAAATAGGTATCTCCACGCTGATTCACATCATCACCCCGCTCAGAAGAGAGGTCTCATACATACTTTGGTAACCCGAGCGACCAGAATATGTGAGGAGCCAAAACTCGGATTAGAACTGACCAAACTCACCGATGCACTGGAGCGTAACGGCTACCCAGCAAGGCAGACAAGGCAAATCATAAGAGCCAAATCAGCACAAAACGAAGACAGGGGTGAACAAGAGTCAAAAGGCTGCGCTTTCCTGCCTTACGTCCATAATGTAACAGACAGAATTGCCAGGCTGTTGAGAAAAGAGAACATCAAGACGGTCTTCGGAACCACGACAAAAATCCAAGACCTGCTGAGGTCGGCAAAGACTAAGTTTCCTCTGGAAACAGATGGAGTATATAAACTCAGCTGTTCCGGATGTGACAAGGTCTATGTAGGCCAGACAGAGCGGACGATCTCCAAAAGGATTTCGGAACACTTTCGTGCTTGTAAACTTGGCCACCCTGACAAATCGGCAATCGCCGAGCACTTAATCGAAACCGGCCATTACTTTGGATTTGTTCCTGAAGTCCTGGGAAGACCCAAAACTTACAGAGCACGCATAATTACGGAGGCAATTGAAATCCATAAAAACCCCATCAACATTAACAGAGACGACGGAGCTAAGCTCAATAGTTCTTGGTATCCAGTAATTGACGGCTACACCAAAGCTAAACGCAAAAAACCATGCTGAATTTTTTCTAACACCAGCTCGTAGAGAAATGGAGCTGGCAGCACGGTATCGCTTCGACACACATAAGTAAACACTCTCACCAATATCATTTACTCATCTACCCTGATGATGGACACTGTAACGCTGTCCGAAACGTTGGCTAAAGAAGGAGGTAGCGAAACACGGCATAACACCCCAAAAACAATAACAAAAATACTTTTTGGCTGTGAAAACCTAAAAACATTATTTTTTTATTTTTGAATATGGTTTTCCAAATTCAGAACTAATAATAATAATATTTGGCAGATTTTTATAGCACCGTTTTCATGAAAAATTCACCTCAAAGGCGCTGAAATTAACTATATCTTCTTCTTCTTCAAAGGTGCTACAGCCCATTTCGAATCTTGGCCTCCTTCAAAATAAACCTCCATCGTCCTCGGCCGTCGTCCTCCAATCTGCGACACGGGTGAATCCTCTTGCATCCTTCCTGACATCATCCTCCCATCTCAGTCAAGGTCTGTCTGGCTTTCATTTACCTCCCGGGTGTCCTGTAAGAACCTTCTTTGGTACGGTGTGCTTGGCATTTGGTGCACATATCCGGCCCATCTTAGTCTTTGGAGCCTTAAATGGGTAGAGTGTCTGGGGGCTTGTAAATATCATAGAACTCATTATTGTGGTGGATTCTTCGTGCCTCTCCTTCTTTCTCGCCGCTCCTAAGATATTCAACAATTTTTTTCCGTATTTGACTTGTATGTTTTAAATGATTACAAAATACAAACGAATTTATTTGTAACCTAGATACTGTCTCGGATAAACATATCCGTTTTTATTTATACAGGACACCCATTGACTATATGGCGAACAGCCTTTTAATTAATAAAAACAAATTTTACCGACTGGCATCACCACGAGTAACCGACAGGCTGAGTGTACAAAATTGCAAATTCATTCTGTTGCTTACATCCCGACCTTCTGATGTTATAAACTCCCTCCAGCGTACTTTAACCGCGACTTATCTTAATTTGTGCGAAGTTTATTGTAAATAAATGTGACTGAGTAAATCCGAATTATTATTCACAAATATCTCCTTAAACACGATTGCGGTCACAGCGAATGGAAAGGGCTAGTTGTCAATCTGCAGCGAGGTTAACATGCAGTTCACTAATAACAGACACCTTTCCTAAAACTTTTTCTAAAAGTCTTAATCAGGGATGGGGTTACTATTTTTTTTCACATCCGCATTGAATTCGCCTTTGAACAAATAAAAGCCATATGCGTGACCAGAAATCATGTTCCAAAACTCTGAATTAAAAATTGCAATCAGAGAGTGGGAATAATGTCCGTTGAATTTTGTCATCTCGAATTTTTCGTTATCGTTTCGAACATACGACTGGTTTTAACAACCATGCCTAACATGGATCTTTTGAAGACTAATGTTCATTCCTTCCTCTCCTCAAAAAATTCTAATTTAAATAGTCACATACTGACTCAGTGACTCAGAATGGAGGAAACTATTTTCGGGTCCCGACTTATTCTTAAAATTCCAGTTGTTCGAGTCCAGTTCCAATTCTCCTGTTCCATTTGTTATTAATACTAAAAGTTATGTAGGGAGACAAAACTGTTAACATTAAAGCTGAATTTAATACAAACGACACACATTTAATACAATTCGACCACCACAACACGGGCTTAGCATGGTGGTCGAAAAATCCCCAATTCATGTAACAAACAATTCGAAGAATAAAAAAACTTTAAAAAAAATAACATGTCTCCGTATTTACAAAAAAAAATAATAAACTCATTCATACAACACAGAACTTAACAAAACGTCCGAAGTTCACACCCATTTAACACGACTAGTGGTCGCCCAATGGACGAAATTCGACCATATTTAATTTAATGTGTAATGTTTTTTTTATTGATTTAATGTATTTTTTATGCACAATTTAAAAAAAATATTAGCATTCCGCACTCCTTCTCTATTTAAACTATAAGTGTGCGCAATTTCATACTCCTCTGTCCGCGCAATTTTCGTAAAAAGGGGTACAAAGTTTTTATATGTATATAGATAAAGATAGATATAGATAATACAATAGCTTGCATTAAAACACCATACATTATGTACAGGTAATTTACGGTAAACACTGATAAACAATCCGTCGGATTCGAGAGGTATAATTTATGATAAACACTCCGGTAAACACTACGGTAAACACTACGGTAAACCCTACGGTAGACACTACGGTAAACAATACGGTAAAGACTACGGTAAACACTACGGTAAACACTACGGTAAACACTACGGTAAACACTACGGTAAACACTACGGTAAACACTACGGTAAACACTACGGTAAACACTACGGTAAACACTACGGTAAAGACTTCGGTTAACACTACTGTAAAGACTGTGAGTGGTAAACAATCGTTAGTTACGAGAGGAGCGCTTTATGGTAAACACTACGGTAAACAATCCATTAGTTAAATGGGGTAATTTATGGTAAACACTACGGTAAATACTGTGGTAAACATTCCATTGGTTACGAGAGGGACAATTTATGGTAAACACTATGGTAAATAATCTATTAGTTACTTCGAACTTTAGAGTGGTTTTTATTCGTAGAACATCTGGTATTTGAAAAACAAAAATTTGGTTTTAACAAGCGATGTGCTATCCGCCGTTTTTATTGGATGGGACTGTGTTTCCTGGTGTCGCCGATGTTATGTTCTTATAAACAATTCTCCAACACGTTTTGGGAAAGAATAGAGATCTTTTTAAATTAATCAGGGATTTATTTAATACTTCGCGTGTACAAGTGGTGACCACAACAGTCGACCTAACTAGAAGCTGGCTAAATGGAATCTAAATCGTATGAACTCCTGCAGACTGCGCCCGGGCCTTTGGCCCCTCTGGTGCCCGAACTCCGAATTAGACTAACTGCCATCTAGCGGACTTTCAGGACAGCCCTAAGCACTACCCTCTAGGTCAGTGTTCCGCAAAGTGTGTGCCGCGGCACACAGGTGTACCGTGGCCGTTAGTTGGTGTGCCTCACCGCAACGTTACATTGCAACGCTGCGCCCGCTTAGTCTTCCCAGCGATCCGAGTTTTTAGAGTCCCAGGGTTCAGATTTTGCTTCTCTGTTTAAAAAAAAAAATGGGTGGCAAAACTTGTGTATCAACTAAAAATGCAAGGCAGGATTCTAATACGTCATCGGACAAGATTGAAAGCTTACGGGCTAAGTTGGTGCTACGGGTCAACCACGCTACCGATGGTAGTAATAAAGTGTTCCCACATTGCTGCCGATTTAGAAAAAAAAAGTTAAGGCTTTGATTTGATTTGGAGCCATTACCAGAAAAAATCAACTCATGTTTTCCTAAGTGTGACCTGCATTCTATGGACTGGGTACGAAATCCATTCCCAGATAGCATTTCCCGTGAACACTCACCGATAAATGAACGGGAAAAATTCATGGAGCTAAAAACCAATCGGACATTAAAACCAAAATTTTCCGAAACAGAGCTAGAACATTTTTGGCTCCATATCAAAAATGACTATAAACTGCTTTCAAAACGTGCTATTGCAATTCTCTTAGCATTTGCCTGGTCCTACTTACGCGAATTGGGGTTTTTAACTCTCACTACGATTAAATTTTAAAAAAAGTAACGCCTGAGGACGATCGACGAAGGGATAAGAGCGGCGTCTGAGCTAGCTAGCTTCTGTACGGTTGAAATTTAAGAACCCGCTTCGAGGTTATCTTTGACGCCGCGCCTTATGCAAATCCATCTTCGTACGTGAAGTTTTTTAAAAAGCTTCTGTCGTGTCGTCCGCCGCCCGAAGGGCCTAGCAGCATATTGCAGCATGCTGCGGCAGCATGCAACATCAATTATCAACGATTACTCCAAATTGCCTGTGCTTAGTTAAGTAGGCTCATTTCTCATTAAACATATTTTCATATTATATTGATTAAAGTAAATATTAAATAAACATTGTTTTTTTCTTTGGTGTACCTCTAAAATTTCTGAATTGGTAGGTATACCTTGAACACAAAAAGTTTGCGGAACACTGCTCTAGGTCAGTGATCTTTTTCAAACTAATTTTAAAAAAAACTTCAGTCATACCGTGAAAGAAAACCATGCTTGCGTTTTAAATTATTTTTTTTTAGTTCTCTCAGTACGACGCGCCAAAATTGCGCACGGGCCGCGGGTTCCCCACCCCGGGTCTAAATGAATATCAGTTTTATTGGAATAACTTTTGAAGGTTACATCCATTAATGTAAAATAATTCCTTTTATTTTCCATTTCATTTTTCGTTAAGATATATTGGTGTTATCTTCTTCAATGGAATATTACACTAACCTTCAAAAGATATTCTAATAAAATTAAGTTTACCATTGTATCGAACGTGTATGCAGCCCGAACGATGCGAAACAGCTTTCTGACCGCCGAGGAAGAAAAAACAGCTGTATTTACGTCGCATCCCCTCCCTTCACCATTTCAGCTGTCCGCCAACTACCAGCCAATCAGCGCGCTCGTTCTCAAGGTTCATATTAAAATGAACAGTTATGTGTGTAATGAATGTTAAATTTACGCGAGTCCTGCAATAGTTACTTCAAATAAAAAATATGTAGATTAATATATTGGACTCGCGTACAAATTGTTATGTTAAAATTAAGTATGCAAATGTTTTTATTTAAAAGATAAAAAGCTTTTTCATACTGATGTCGGGCAAAACACTCACTGGTTAATATTGTGTAATTTTTACTATGTTTAATAAAAATGCAAGGAATAAGTGTTTTACATGAGAAGGAGCGGCCAGCAAGTTATGTTGCGTAAATAAATCATTTTTATAATTTAGTTCTCACCCGAGAACACACAAAGCTGCAAAGAAATACACAACGAAACAAGGTGTACTTCTGTCGAGTGCGAGCCAATATCGTGCACGGCCATGCGGCGGCGTATATAATAGCGCCAAATTCTGTTCCGAGGGGTCAGTCACAATCTCGCAGTCACACGTCACACTCTCGCAGTCACAAGTCACTATCGGACTCCCACACAAGTCGCATCGGAACTTTACTCACCGCAACAAATACTCTGGCTACTTCTTCTCATTGGACCGCTCCTTCCCGCCTCTACAATACTACAAATCGCCTTTTTACTTCCGATCTTGGATATCAACCGGATAAGGCCCTGAGCGCAGCAGCTCGCCGACTAGAACCCAGCATCCTTATTACAGTCAATATAGAGGACACCCGTCCGATATAACCATATTTAATTAACTAAATTGTTGTCAAATTTGTTTTTGTCTGAAGCCTTCGGCGTAGAAATCATTGAACTGTTCCTTATTCTTGCCTATTATTAACAATTCAATAATTTTGAGTACAATATCGAATTATTACTAAAGTTCCAAAATTACGCTACACTAATCCCCACCTCTGTTTAACTTCAATGGACGAAATTAATTTTGTCCTTTGCAAACCCAAAAGTTCACAAATGTACGTAAAGTTTATTGTTTTGAATTCCAAATAATTTTAACAATGATCTAAACTACGTTATATTGGCTATTGCAGGAAAAAATCTACATACCGGTGTTTACAACACCATATAACTTATTTAAATGCGTGTTCATTGGCAGAGTTTTGTCCTTTTGTACGTACAACAGCAATTACAGCGTAGACAAAAAATTACTTATCACTAGGAGGCGGAATGCGGAGGCAAAACGAATATTCCAGAGCCGCTAATTATTAAAGGCAAAATGATTAAACTATCGTTATTTGACCGGTCTAATTTGTTTTATGGGACCAACAAACTTAGCTATAAAAGATAAAAGATTATTTGGTTTTGGCCTATTTCAGCATATCGCTCGCCATACATTCCCAATGTTTTTGCCTCCGCCAGCCGCCTACTACTTATCAGATTTGTCGTGAATGTGTGTGCAAGTGAGCGCAAGATTGTTAAAGAGATCGTCGTTCTTCATTGCTCTTCTGGGGTTACGAGTAACAAACAGGTTGGGTGTGTCATAAATTAAATTATTAAATGGGATCTGTTGTTGGTATATGTAATGCATTGCTCTTGCGGGTTAATAATGTCTTATCAAACTGCTAAAATATTACACCTTTAATACTTAGTCCTGAATCTCCAGTATTCCTTAAATATCAATATCTTATTGAAAATCGTAAGTATTTTAATATTTGATCAGTTTATTGCTAGATTATAAATAATGACAACGTTGCAATTAGCTCTGGCTCACAAGCCTGTAATCTGAAAAAACGGTCTAAGCCTAAATGCTTAGCGATCGTGAAGTTCCGCCGACGCTCGGCTAAACCGAACCCCACTGTACAAGATGTCAATATAACATATACTACAATATATTATTATAAGGTGAAGCTGAATTTATTAACCATTTCAGCCTGATATGTCAACGATATCACATTATGTAAAGTATTATGGCGAACAGCCTTATAATAACACCACAAATTGTAAGCAATAAAATGAGATTGCAATTTTGTACACTCAGCCTGTCGGCTGGTCGTGGTGATGATGCCAGTCGGCAAAATTTGTTTTTATTAATTATAAGGCTGTTCGCCATAGTAAAGACAGATTTGTTTGGAGATTTTCACAGCCAAAAGAATTATCGTGATTTGTTTTAGGTTAAACGCTAATCAAGCAAAAGATGTATGCCAAAACAGAGTTACTTGGCGGTCTATCCCCTCTCTCTTAGTTAGTAGTTAGTTTATATTAAAATTTTTCAATAAAATGTTTTAAACCGCGGTTTTGGCTGCAGAAGCCAGAAGAAGTCAGTAAAATTCATTGATGAAGACGATAACCCAAGAAGAAATATTTAATTCTTCAAGGTTTAAGCGAGCACTATCAAACTTAGTTGGGTTTAGCTTGAAGGAATCATTGAAAAACAAAATTTTAATTTACTTTTTGTTATCTGTACTAATATTAAAAATGCAAAACTGCGTGTGTTTGTTTGTGACGCTTTCACGCATAAACCAATAAACCAATTGTAAAAATTAATTCACCAATAGAAAGCTACATTATATGCGAGTAATAACGTTTGTAGATAATGGTAAGCTATGGCTTTATGAAATTATAAATTCTAATATATTTTGTTTATTACACGTTTTCTGTCGCTAACAAAAGCGAGTTTTGCTAACATCAGAAAACAAATCGTTACCGTGAATACGATGTTGATTTATTTGCAAAAAAATTTATTTCAGTAGTTAATATCTATCTATTAATCTCTGAAATGATTGTACGCGCATAATAATTTCCGAATGACTGCACCAAATTGGATAGTTATTTTTTTTACTACTGATGAGCTCTGGAATTATGAAATTTAGGTGGCACACAAGCTGTCTGAAAACTGAATGTGCCGGGAATGAATGTATGGAATGCGTGAGGGGGAAGGGGAGAGGGAAAGGGGATGGGGGATAATTGATAAGTGCAAGCGCTACAGTAATTTCTCGCTAATACCACGCTAGCGAAGCCGCGGATAAAAGCTAGTGTATTTCTACTTATTTCTAATTCAATATTTCTAATATTTCTGCTCATTTAAAAAGTTTTATTATTACAATTTCAAGTAGAAAATTTGGCAGTGTTTCCCATACCAAAACTGTGACATTGCTTATTTTGTTGTTGGAGAACTACGTTTAAATAAACGTTTTTAAAACGTGGTTTAAAAAATGTAAAAATTTTCGAGCAGATTTACTGATAGAAATAAATGCGAGGCAATGAAATACGACACTCATTAAGTACTGTATCTGGTGCGCAATCACATTTGAGTTTTTTTTGCTTTTCATAGTAATGGTTCATAACTTTATTCTTTGTCTGAAACACAGTTCAACTTTATTCATTTGTGTTAAAAAAAACCTAATCGTGTCCCGTGAACCTGCGTCCATTTCCCGTACGAAGAAATGCATTTTAATTTGGGAGGCGGGAATGGGTACCGTCGATTTAGCAAGGGTGCCCGGGTTCATGGGGCGAGGTTTGTCTAGGTCTTGGCGGTGGGTGACCTAAACACACTTGAACCCAGATTTCTACTCACCCCTCAAACTTTTTTCATTCCCAGAACTGGTTCAATAGCCGGCATAGTCCAGTGGTAAGGCTATTGACTCGCATTCGCGGGATCAAATCCCGGCATGTCTAATAAATTTTATTTGATTTATTTGTGTTTTTCACAATTTATTAATTAAAAATAATATATGGTATATTTGCGCACGTTCCTTAGTAGAAGATACTCTGAGTATCGCCTTAGTGTGAGACCACCGTTCAGAATTGAAAGCTTTAGCCGTGTTTGATGACCAGATCTGAATAGCCAGGTACTTCCGCACCTTCTTTTTCTCCCATTTTCTTCCCCTCCCCTCTACCTTCAGCCTCACAACATACCCCAACTGGTGATGCCACAGTCTCACTGGCTCCAGACGGGAGCAGTTGGGACTCTTGTGCGGTACTCATATAAAAATATATATATATATATCTTCTCCTTTCTTTCATTTAAAAAATCCTGCACACAGCTTCCCCAAAGATGACGAAGGCCCTGAGAGAAATTGTTTTCTTTAGAGCCTCCTGTGTGGAGCTTATATAAGGAAAAATTGAATTATTTTATGACCACATCTGAATATCTAATTTCTTGGAGACAATCGGGAATTCTGCAGGGCTCTCATTTTGGATCCTTGTTATTTTTAATCTTTAATAACGACATAGTTTTAAGAATACAATTTTCAAAATATCTCCTTTTTGTCGACGACCTCAAGTTGTACAAAAGAATTACATCATTGGAAGATTGCACCGATTTGCAAAAGACCTCTCATCACTTCACGAATGGTGCACACTAAATGATTTATATTTTAATAAAAACAAATGTACTGTGATCTCCTTCACAAAGAACATAAATAAATTTTCAAACACATTTCACATTAACAATATCGTTTTATTAAACATAACTTCAATTAAAAACTTGGGCGTGATATTTGACTCGTCACTTAGCTTCAATGAATATGTTGATACAATTTCCAAAAGTGCGTCACAAATATTGGTATTAACGCTAAGAATTACAAATTGCTTTAAAAGTGCTGAATTAACTTTAACATTATATAAATCAATTGTGCAAAGTGTTCTTGAATATGGATCCACTATTTGGTCTCCGGATTATGAGATTCATAATTACAGAATCGAATTCAACAAAGAAAATTAGCCCGTGTAATTGCTTATCGCGAAGGTTTATCTGATCAATTTGGAACGTATAATGACCAAATTCTACTCTATAAACTAACACTCTTTGACAGCCAGACGGAAACTTTCCGATTTATTGCTTCTACACAAAATTACACATGCATCAGTTGACACACCAAACATTTTATCCCAAATTAATATCAACACACCATCAAGAAATTCAACAAGGAGGATGCAATATATTTTTTATATATCTACCTACCATGAAAATTCAGGATATTTCTCCCCTATATCACGAACATTAAGACATTATAACACTATACATTGCTCTAATAATGAAAATGACATTTTTAATGACCCATTAAAACACTTCAAAAAATACATTTTACCATCAATAATATAAAGCTGATATAGTGATGAAGCACTTTATTCAAAGACAGGCAATATTTATCTACTAAATCATTGTCCCATCGGCTCAGGTGCCAATAATACATTGTTGGTGATTGTGTATCCTACTTTTAACCTTCAAGTACCGAGGTGCCGTTTTAGTTACATAAGTACCGACGTGAGGTCTGCCAGACCAACATAGACCATGAAAAATTATTATATTTTTTGTATTTTTCTTTAAAAATTTCCTTTATATATTGTTCATATATCTTTATTTGCTAATGTAAAATAAAATATAAAGATTTACGCATTTTTTAATAATTATAAGCGTTTAAATCACAGACGTCGAATTTTTTAAATAAAAAATGGACTTTAAACTTAATCTCAATAAATATTAATTTTTTTTTTTTTCTTTCTCAAAAATAAATTATTCTTAAAGTTAAATAACTAGGTAAGCTATTAAAACAAAGAACCCATTAATATTTAGGAGTTTTATGAAAAACCACAAGGCATCAAGTTGTAGGAACTATCAAATACTGCAAATAGTCTTTGCACACAGTCTCGCTGCATGGAAGATACACATATTTCGTGAAAGTGTCACTTTTGTAAGCATTCTTGCATTTTAGCTTTGAGGGACAGATATGACAGAATGTTCTTGGTTTTTAACCCTCCATTTCATTTTCTTTCCTTACGTTTTCCGGCGCATCTGACCCAAGAACTCTTTTTGTCGACGAGCGCAATTCCCTTGGAATGAGGCCGTGTTTTATATTTCTTCTTCTGGTGACAGGAACACTGTTATTTTCAATTGAGGTTGCTCGTTTCATGTCCGAATATACTGAAAAAAGTTACATAAGTACCGACGTGTGGTCTGACAGACCACTCGCGTTCTTATAACAGCCATTACTTACCGAAATCGCACCCTCCGATACTGCCATTCTCCACGAACGCTGTTGGGCAGCTATTTGAGGGGTAAAGAGAAGAACAGGGTAATACTGCTACGCTAACATAGGTAACTAGACTTTTTGAAAGCTCTAGGTGTCTTTCAGACCACACGTCGGTACTTAAGGGTTAACTCATTAAGCTAATTATTTTTGTTTTAATTTCTATTATACACTGTAAATTTTGTATTTGAATCATCCATGTATATAAATTTTTGGGCAACATGCCTGTTTTATGTACTTAAATAAAAATAAATAAACAATTCTCTTCCCCCTTCATTTCCCTACTGTCTTTAGTAAAATAACATTGCTCAAAACTTATAATAAATGGTGTTGCTTAAGTTTCATCGTCGCCGTGCAGATGGAACAATGAGAAAATCATAATTTTTAGAGAAAAAAATGTTCGAAGGTAGTACTTTTTCATTCGCTTATGTTCACGTAGATTGAAAATGAGCGTGCCGATAAGGCGTGGCATTACTTTTACTGACAAAGGGTTATTTTTTAACAATGGTTAAGGAATAATATAAATTGAATGTGAAAATGTAATAATTCTTGATTTTTTAAAGGTAAATTTGTTCTCAACACGCGAGAACAGTTAATGTGAAATTTGATGAAACTCCATTTTTTTATAATAAATTAAACACACGAATGTTATAAGTAATGGAATAATAAGTGTAGTAGTTACGGTCTGCTAGAGGTTTTTGTTTGGCTTCGTCAATTTTTTTATATTTATTGGATTTTATTAATTATATGGCGAACAGTCATCAACAAAATCTAATTTCACCATTTGGCAACACCACGATCGGACAACAGGCCGGGTGGACAAAAATCTGCAATTTCGTTCTGTCGTTTACGTCTTTATCTATCGGGTGTTATCAATCCCCCCTAGTGTAACGCGAATTGCCGTTACTTGTATAAAATTACTTAAATATAAAGTGACCGAGTTAATCTGAGTTATTATTATTCATACACACATCTCCATACACACGATCGCAGTTCGACAATTGAAAAGGACCAGCTGCCGATATGAGGAAACCAACACATAAGCCACCATAATAAATATCTCCTTTTCTAAAATATTTTATTTATTTATTCAAAATTTACTGCACAAAATGCCATTTACAAGCACGTGTTTATTTAATAACAGTCGTAGTACGCGAAGAAAGAAAGAAACGATTTTTTTTTAAAATATCACATTACAATGGAAAAAGCAAAAAACTAACACCTTAAAAAAGCAGTAAAAATAAACAATAAAATCAAAAAACTTGTTATATAGTGATCTCGTAAAATATGTTTGGCTGAAATGTTTGATCAGTACAGCCTTGTATTACAGAAACTAAATATTAAAAATATCAGCAACAATGCGTAAAAATTACCAATGGTGTAATCTATTTATATAATAATAAAATAAAATGGAAATAAAATAAAATGATTTCTCATTCATTATTTATATCTAAAAAGTGGTGGACTAATTTGGCTTCAAATGGGTCAAAGACCAAATGAAATGTGTCAGCGACATCAGTTAGTTCATTGCCCAACCTATGTTTTCTTTCTAACAGAATTCGTAGCGAAGTTATTGTTGTAAAATTACATATTCCGCCAAGTAAATTTTGGAGGTATATGACGTATAGATAACAAATTGATAGTGTCAGGGCAGTCCAACCTTCAATGAACAATTTATTTCATATAATAAAAGGAGATCAGATATTATTCGCCTTTCAGATAATTTCGATAAGTAAAGTTTAAAGAACAACCTTTTAAAATTATTATTTTAGAATTATAACACACCCAAGCATCATATTACGCAGAAAAGAAGAAAATCTTAGCTAGGCAGATGATTTGAACAGCGACGCCTTGGGTAAGAACCCGACGTTTTGGGCACTCGCTTGTTAAATATGTAAATTACATGTGTATCAAAAAATATATTTGTCGACGCCTCTTACCTTCAAATTTTTTAATGTTATATTTTCGATATCGAATAACAAAGTATATTCTTACTGATGATAATTTTTGACGGAAGGATTTCACTGTGTCACCCAATTTTGAGAAAACGATTTTTTATGCACGAAAAAATAAAAAAAATTACAAGTGCGTCCCACTGTTGAATTTGGCAGTCACCTCTGGTCTGGAGCCTTAAAAGACCAGAAATACTTGACTCTGTGCAGAAACGGGCGGCCCGTTTGATTGCCTCCCTTTCTTTGGCGCAGCCATCAGGCAGTAATGCTGTTATTATTATTACTCGGTAATGGTAGATTTTTCGCGGAACTAGCATCATTCATCCTTTCGGTGCATAGTTGGGTTGTTGAGACCAACAAATATATGTATACGGTTAATATTTGTCGGCCTCTGTGTTTTCTCCTTTTCAGGATCCATGTTCACTCATTCCTCAACTCAAAAAGACTCTGCGTACGGCATCTTCAAAGATGACAAACGTAAAAAATAAACATATGTGCAAAAAGCACACGCGGTAGAAGAGAAACCTTCAGAAAATTAAACTTCGAGAAAATGAGACGAATGCAGAGTATCGAGAGTAGGATAATTGTAGAGTTTATTTATTATAATATTGTTATCAAGTTTTAAAAAAATTGATTGTCTGTAAAATCGGTTAACGGACGATAATTTTACGTGATAACGTCATACAATAACGATGGAGTGGAAGAGAGATAGATGCGTCGTAAGCCGAACGCTTGTTCCGCGTTCTCGCTTGTACGCTCGGCTCAGGCGGAACGTAACAATGAGTCGTGCTTTTTCGTGCATGCAGCCGGCGTTCATCGATTTATAAGACGTTATTACGTCAAAAATATTTTACATTTATTCTACGAAACACCACACAAAAAGGAGGCTGAGAGTCTACGAAGCACCGCACAAAGAGGACATCGATTAATCTATCTCATTTTCTCGCAAGCTAAATCCTGTGGATGTTTGTGTTTTTTAGTGTCGCTCGTTTCCATTTCAACGAGTTTCAAATCACAACGGTGCTAAAGAATTTGTTCAAGTTCAAAAACCTTGTAACTTTTATTATATCGAATGAAAGAAAAATAATTATGGCTTAATCTAAATCCGAGAGCAGATATCTTTAGGCTTTGGTGTTCCTATCTCAAACTTTAAACAGTTTACATAATCAACTTATCCACCGAATGTACAGAGTTAAATCCTTGAAAAGGATTGCAGAATGTAACTGTCCTTTGTCGTTTTGTAAGCAAGAGCTTAAAGGATCAAACTGAGACGTAAGCTTAGCTTTTATTGTGTAAATCCCGCTTAACAAATATTTCCGACCACGACTTATCGATTGACAGTTTATACAATACCGGCTTAACAGTAATCTAAAATGTTCCTTGCATAAACTAGCAAGAAGTTAGATAAAGCATTGTTTGTATTGTTTTAGAATTTAAAAGTAATGGTAGAAAAATAAAACGCTTTCGGAATATATTCGTTAAAATAATGTTAAGTTTTATTGGTTTCGCTGGTTCAGATCCGGCTCGAAGGACCAATGTTTGTGCCAGACCCTCAGCCCTAGCCCAAGAGTTATAAATCTTTTTTTTTTCTGATAAAGCAGATACTTTGTGATGTGACAATATAACTTAAAATAAAACAGTCTCTTCGGAAACACCACTTTAATTTTTTATACTTTATGCCGACCTTGTTACTTTACTAAAAAAGTTACATGTGTTATGAGTAATATATGGTTTAAAACAAAATGGGCTGGACTCCTCCAGTGAAGGAAAAAGTAGGCGTAAGGGTAAATGGATAATTGGAAAGGGAAAAGAAATGGGGAACAACTTAAGGCGACGCTTCCCGGCTCAAAAAGAAGAAGATGGAGAGATTTGTAATAATGAATGTTGGACAGAGCGCGCTAATATTTTCAATGATAAAATTGAAGCGAAAACTATGAAAACGCTTAATAAAACATGTCTTTAAAATAGAGCAAAAATCTCATAAAAGGTATCTTACGTATCATTTAAAGAAACATTGTAAAGTTTTTCACAAATGTAACTTTATAGAAATAGAAAAAGAAAGTAAAATAATAGAAATAGACTTGTTTTAAATAATTTTCGGAGCATTGCTTAATCTGCGTTTCGGCGTGGAACTTACCTAGATATTATCTTCAAAAATAACATATATATTTTTTAAGAGCTTAAAAACTTCAAATGTTTAAGGGAGATATGTAAGAAATCGGTCAAAATTCGGATAGCGGCGGCTTAAGTATTGGATTTTTAATTAAATTTATTTGATTTTTAATTACTTTACTGTTAATGTTTTTAGCACTAGAATTAAGGAAAGCCAAAAAATGGTAGTAAAGTAATTAACAATCAAGTAAATTTAAATAAAAGTCCAATACTTAAGTTGTTCCCCATTAACAAAGAACACACCCTTTCCCTTTCCAATTTTCCATCTACCCTTACGCCTAGTTCTTCCTTCAATGGAGGAGTCGAGCCCATTTTCTTTTAAACCATGTTTTATTTTTAATACATGTAACTTAACTTAAGTAGAGTATTATACTGCCCCGAAAAAATTACGGCATAAAGCATAAAAAATAAAAGTGGCGTTTACAAAGTAATTGTTTTATTTTAAATAAAAATATTTTTTATTTTGATTTGGAAACTGACGACTTTTGAGATAAATATGATGGTGTTGATGATCTCAATTAGAATAAAACATTTTTAGGTTATACTTAATTTTATTCCGATGAACTTAAACAAGTTAGGACTTAGCAAGACAAAAGCAAGATTGTTTATTATTGATCTCGTAGAAAAAAGGAGTGAGAACTGTTTTTATAACATTGGTAGACGATAACCATGGAAAAAGTACATGAATTACATTATAACTGTGACTGTTGATTTCAATGTCTGGAAGGTGAAATCACGTGTTAAATAAAAAAGAAAACTTGATAACATCAATGAGATTAAATGATAATGAATAATAAAATTAACAAGGCACAGAATTCAACAGTCATGTTTACGAGTAAGTTACAACCCTCCCAGTCTATTTATGAATACTTCTAAATTAATAACAACCGTATCAGAGAAGCATGACTCGAGGGGGGCTTATAGGCCTGAAATACATCTAATCGCATTATGTTCAATCAAAGGAACCTTGTTTTCATTTGATTTAATAACTGCTCCTTACAATAATATTTACAAAATAATATTATTATTTTGTTTTCTTAAAACATTGCTTACAAAATATAATACTGTAATACAAATATACAAAATATAATATTAACCCTCTTTTTTCCACTATGTCATTTCTAAATTAATATCATATTATCTATTTATTATTAATATACTCTTAACATATTAATTATCACATTCATTTTAATTTTCTACTTAACTTACTATTACATATTAATTAATTAACCATTTAGCAAAACATAAAAAGCTTTGCTTTGGATAAAAGAACAGAACCTGATTTAAATATTAATTTAATGCCTTGCAAAAAAAATAACTAACAATTTAAATATTAACGATAGTAAATAGCTTACAAAAAAAAATATTTCAAAGCTGATTTCAACACATGGTCACCCTTAATGTTTACATTTAAAATATTAGTTCCTACAGCTTAGTAGAGGCTTATTCTGCGAGAAATATTATTGTAACAATATTATCCTTCAATACTCGTATTATTTTTATAAAATTGTTAACCTACGTCCAAGTGAGGTTAAAAATTTTAATTTTAGTATATTGCTTTTATGTAACTGTTTGGTTATGACCAATATTTATGTGTTATTTTGAATAAATTTTTAAATTTATAACCCCAATACAGCCGAACCCTGGTGGGGTTAATAATTACATGCTAAAATGAATAAACTTGTGAAGAAGCAATAAATAAATAAACCCTTAATTTACCCGGTAGGTCCCCGGGTCTCCATTGAAAACTTTCAGCGCTCATAAAACCGTTAGTTTTTGGAATTAAAAATTCTGCGTTCCAGCTTCACGCAGTGACGCGCTAAACGTGGGGAAGAAAGAGTGGACGTCGATGTGCGAGGCTCCGATTAGTGTAAGTAAACACGCTGGTATTAATGTTATAGTTTTAGCCTATTAACGGTATCGAACAAAAAAGGCAAAAAAATAATCTTGTTATTTTTTTTGCTTTTTATAAAAATTGATAATGTTGTTATATTTTTTTAAAAATTACTTTGAAAATTGTTTTGTTTTTGAAATGTTGAGACTAGAAGTTAGGTCTCGTAATTTTGTTACAAAAAGTGCCATATTCTAGAAGTTCCTTAATAAAAAGCTGTGATTCTATAATTTTTAAATAAAAATTTACGCCATTGTAAAACCAAATACATAATAAATATATATAATAAGCATTTCATTTAAAAAAAGTGTTTATTTCATGTTAAATTTAGGATTTTATTTCTGGGAGTCCTGGGGACTCCAGCAGGTAAATTGTGTATGTATGAAGTCACCGGTTAAAAGTTAATACAATAATATTAACAAAATACTATAAATTACCTAATTATCTTAAAATATCGCAACTTTAATCTAAACAGATTAGCACGCACGGAAAAAAGCAACTACAAATAGAACACAAATTTGTGTTTGAAAGAAAAATGCTTTAAGTCAATTTAGGCGGTCATTGAACAAAGTAATGGAATAGAAAAATTATTTACTAGCCCAAACCCGTGAAAATTTGTGGGGTATAAAAAAAATAGTAATGCATAAAAATAATAATTTAATATAAACAAAAAAGGTCGTCCGAGAATCCATGATTTAAAAAAATTACAATCCCAGGTCAATATTTTTAATTCTCCTACGCCCAACATTGAATGTGGAAAATAGTGATTGTGTAAACAAAAAAGACTTATCTACCGGAAAAGAAAGGATTGAACCCGAGACTCCCGGCTGAGGACACGAAGCAATATTACATCTGCACATCTGGAAACAAAAAAACATACCTTTTGAAATTGGGTTAAAATATGTCATCAAATTTGGGACCCGTATTGGCTGTATTCTTGCACGCCCCAGGCGCTGAAATACAAGTCCCGGCGTTAATATTTACTTATACGTTTATCAATATTATTTAATATCACATAGTCAATATTAAATTCTTGTCTTCAATATTACTAAGCACAGGCCATGCTTAATTCGAATAATAAAATAAAAACACTTCTATTCAATACAATTACTATTTACATTCGGGGGAATGGAAAATACTGCATTTAAAATTACAACTACGCAAAATAAATGAAAAAAATATGGTTTTTTTGTGCGACCGACATGCCAAAGTGTCTTAGTTTAGACAGAAATTATTGTAAAAGATCAATATGGCAGTCGCTCATATAGATGAAAATGTTCATTTCACCTAACTGTAATTTTAAATGCGGTACTTTCCTTTTCCCCCGAATGCAAATTAGTTTTATTTAAGTTGAACCAAAGTATTTACAAAAAAAAAATTTCGTTTTAAGGCCCCGTATCCGAGCACGAAAAGAAGAAGATGGAGAGATACGTAATAATGAATGTTGGAGAGAGCGCACTAATATTTCAAACGATAAAAGTGAAGCGAAATTGTGAAAATGTTTATTAAAACAGGACTCGTTTAAAATAGAGCAAAAATCTCGTGGAAGGTAGCTTAAGTATCATTTAAAGAAACTTTGTGATTTTTTCACTAATATTAATATAACTTGTAAAATATTAGAAATAGACTGGTTTTTAATAATTTTCGGAGGATACTTTGCGATTTTTTTCTATCGAGGGAATTTCAAATAATTTGCGTTTCAGCGTCGAAGGTATCTAGCTATTATCTTCAAAAATAACATATTTTTTTTAAGAGCTTAAAAACTTCAATTAAGAAATCGGTCGAAATTCGGATAGCGGCGGCTTAAGCGTGGCCAGCTATTCTAAAAGTTTATCAAGCTATTATTTTTTTACTTAAAATTTTTTCAATATATCATTACGGTTAGAGAAAAGTTTCCTAAACTGTGTTCCGCGAAACACCAGTGTTCAGCCGAACCTCAATAGGGGTTCCGCGTCAATTTGTCGGTATAATTTAATTTAATATTGTGTACACATATTCATATTGCAACACTACTATTATTTACAAAAAATTATTATTTGTATACATTTTTTTCCAATAGTTCTTAATTTATGTAGCAGACCCTTCCAGGTAGACGATCAACCTTTAATGATTTCTGGGCGAGTTTGTCAGAAGAGTACCTACCCCAATTAATCAAAACAAGTTTTACTTCCGTTTTCTACAACCGGGGAAGGGGGATTTTCTAATTATGCTGCAACGAAATCAAAGTGCAGGAACAAGCTCCTCGCTACACCAGATATAAGAATCCAAATTACCAATATAGTTCCTGATATCAAGAAGAAATGCAATTCACGGACTCGAAATCATCAAAGCCATTTCGTGTTTTATTTATTCCATTTTTTGTCTTAATGGTTTAGGTATATTATAAATACGTTAAAGAAAATGGAATATTTATAATTTTAATGAATTTATTTACAAACAAAAAATGAAATATAAATGATAAATTATAAAAAATGTGCTCAATAATTAAAGAAAGAAAAGAAATTGTCCAATCTGAAAAATAAGCCAAGTTTTCCATTAAAATTTACGGGTGTGCAAAGGGTTCCGTTGCTGAAAAAGTTTGGGAAACCTTGGGTTAGAGCTATTTTAAAAAATGTTTCGAAACTGAATTGGGGTCTTCCATCAGGGTGAAATTGAGAATATCTCCCATTCTATTGGAATGTGACGTAAACAGAACTCACCATTTTTATATTCATACTTATTCAATAAAATGTTTTGATTAAAAACATTTGTTACTTATTTCCACTTATTTATAAATTTATACAAAAACTCATTTACGCCAGTCAGATTTTCAAATCGCGTCCTCCATTTGTATCCAGCGTTATTGGCCACAAATTTTTAGGTTTATTTGCTTAAGTAAGTCTGCCTACGAGAGTTATCGATTACAACGTCACTGAAACAATTATGTGCAAAAAGATATTCTAATACGCATTCTAAAACCAGTGTAACTTTACAATGGTTTTAGAATGCATATTAATTCACTTAATGTAACCAACTAACAACTAAAACGACTTTTGACTTGACTTAAAATACTCTATAAAATTATTTAAATTTTTTTTTATAAAGTAAGACAAATATTCCCGGTTTGGAAAGGTGGTGACCAGTTCATCCCGTCGGGGTCACCACTTTGGAAAGGTGGTGAATTGTGTATTTTATTCTGACTTGGATTGGCAGCTTACAGCCTTTCCGAGCACTGTAAACTGAAATGCGTGTGTAGGGAGAAATTGCCAATAAGAAATCTTGATTACGCGTTCAAATTTATTTACAAGTAACTTTATAATTTATAATAAAACTTGGTACAAAATTAAATTCGTTACGACTAGAGTGACACGGGAGGTAATGTAAAGCAGCCAAAGCAGGGGAATGCGAGAACCGGAATAATTTTGCAATATCATGCACTCCATATCAGTCGGTAAAATTTAGCTTTAATAATTTTAAGATTGTTCGGCCAAAACAGGTTGGAGGGGACCCCACCACTTTCCCAACGGCTGTGTGAGGAAACTGATTGTAACTCTGCCATACCGGGTTGCAAATAATCCAACAATGTTTGAAAATCTCCTACTACCGCCACAGTAAGCCAAAAATATTGCTTGAGTCGTGATGGAGGACTTAACCACCAGAGGAATTGAACACGTGACGCCCGGGTGGGACCCAAAAAGATGCCAACTCAGCTACTGACTTAATATACTCCCTCTTGCAATAAAAATCGTAAAAAAAATAAAAGATTTCAAAAGAAGAATTAAAATATGGATTATGGACATGAGAAAGAAGCACGTAGATCCAATTATGCAACCAAATAAAGATTAATGCTTGTATTGTGTTTTCTTTTAGATAAAACTTTATAATTTTCCTCTCGTAATATTTTAAAATAGGTATTAACTAATAATTCAAACACTAAATCAGTAAGGAATCATTCTTTTCTAAAACAATGTAAAAAAATAATAAAAAATTTAGTTACGTCCGTAAAACATCCAATCTTTTACAATAATATTGCCATCTCGCACATACCACTTGATTAAGTGGATTGACTGGCCTATTTATGGAGAATTTAATTCTCAACCATTTAAAAATAATTCATAAAAATTCATTTACAAGTTTCCAAATCAAGAAATTAATAGGTTTCGATTACATAACGCACTTATCATTAAAACGATCTCAAGAGCATATTACCTCGATAACCAATGGGTACAAGGTTGGTGTATTATTTACTAAAGAAATAACACACGAAAATGCTTTTCTATTTCTCCCAATGATAAAGGAAAGATGTTCATGAAAAATTTTCGTATTATATATATTTTATACTATGATTGCTTTTAATGAACATCAATCATGTTTTCAGAAAGAAGGAAAATAAATAATTTACACAGTCCTACACTGCCAGGAATATAACGTGTTTGGACAGATTTTTGGTTTGAAAAATATTTCTTTATAAGGTTCCGAGAAATAACCGGTTTAGTGATCAAAGAGATTGTTTTGTTTTGGAGGAAGGAACTTTGTAAATAATAACGCATCTTCAGGAAACTTTAAAGGACTCGTGACTTTTATTTGCTCTATTCCCAATTACATTGTGAATATTCAGGAGACCCAAACTACCCAAGACAGACCAAGGAGTTTACTTTTACTTATTAAGAAGGTAGGATGATGAGACGAGAAGAGAGTGAAAAAACATAAACATAGGCTTTTTATAATGCTCCTAAGTAGAAGGGAGTTTGCATCTCCTGACATCTATGGATAATTTCTTCTATTAATTAATCAACTTTACATAAAACAAAAAATCGAATTATCTGGAGAGGTGTGAGTCCTAGCTAATTAGGTTAAATTTTATACAGAGATAAAGATGATCATTCAACACAGATTTATTTTTATTCTATCTGTACAACTGCAGCTGCATTCGCTTATTACGTGAGTTAGTGAGACCGTTGCATCCTCATTTGGGAAATGTTGTGAGGCTTGGACAAGTAGGGAGTGGAAGGAAATGGGGAAGAGGATGGTGGGGAAGTGCCTGGCCATCACATCAGGTCATCAAATATGAAAAGCAACGCTTCGATTCTGATTGGTGATCTTACCCATTTCGATTCTAAGAGTCTTTCAATCGGGAACGTGCCGCAAATATATTACAATATATTATTTAAAATTAAAGAACATATTTATTTTTAATTTCCTACTGAAATTTTAGAACTTCAAAATTTTTGCGTAGCATGTGGGCGTATTCCGTGATCTAAAACTTTGACCATACTATGCTTAGATATATATCTAATATATAAAATTCTAGTGTCACAGTGTTTGTTATCATACTCCTCCGAAACGGCTGGACCGATTTTGATGAAATTTTGTGTGCTTATCGGGTAGGTCTGAGAATCGGCCAACATTTATTTTTCGAACCCCTAAAAGTTAAGGGTGGTCCATCCCGAATTTTAATTTTTTATTTTTTGGACAATTTTTTATTTTTTTTATGGTGAGGCATTGAAAAATACACACATACATAAATTTTCACCTTTCTACCATCAAACTTTATTTTTTAATAGAGATATTAGTAATTTAATCATTTTCAACCCCTCTCTAAACTAAAAAATATTTCATAGAAATTGTAATTCTTAATTCAAATGTTGTTCATGCATGGTAAATATAGACACCCAAAGAATTTGTTATATAAACGAAACAAACGGTAGGACCGGGCGGCGTTTTCGTATTCAAAAGTTCCATCGAATACTACTTCAAGGCTAGAGTAGGAGGCCCGAGCACTTGATGGATTTTGAGGTGTCAAGTGATCAATTTACAATAGAGCAACGACCCTTTGTAAATGACTTCGATTGTTGTTGTACTCGATGTTATTGCTGATTTGTTTATTATTTTACCGCAAGCATATACAGAAATAAACACAGTGATCCGAATATTTTAAACAGTCAAGTTTACTTAAAGACAACACTGATTTAGTAGGCCTGTAGGCTGTACTCTAGTAGGCCTTGCTTTCTCTAACAACGCATAAAATTTTCGGGCGGAAAAAATTGTAAAACGTATATTATTTATTTATTAACGCCCTGTTGGGCTTTTCCACATCAAATACAAATTTCATTTACAACAACAGTATAACATAAATAAAAATATTACAAAATATATAAATTAAGCATATAATCAATATAATAAATAAGAATATATGTAATGCTAAGTCCACATAGACGACTTTAGAGAACTGGTAGGTACAATTATTCGATAATAATAAGTAATTTGCTTGTACTGACAAATGAAGTGTTATTCCTTAGCCTTTATTAGTGTTTGTCGAGTAATGATAACATTTTCTCAATATTTCTCAGACATTTTGGTACTTTTTTAATGCAATTTAATGAGAAATAGCACAATAAAACCACGAAATAGAAAACACTACAATTGACTTGCTTTGGCTTGCCACATTGAGATTTTTATATATAACTTCATTGCATTATACACAAACCGAATAATTGCAGTAGAAAAGTCGGTTCTTACCCAAGTAAACTTTCACTCGAACTGGAGAAAACCACCATGAATGTAGCCCCCACAAACCCTCAGGAATGTCGTTAGTGGTTGATGGTACAGATGATTTAGCAGAAGCTCAAACCAAAAACCACCTCACAAACCCTAAGACGGCGATCCCACCAACACAACGAACTCACATCATCAAGCATTAGAATTGCCAATGTTTAGTAATGGGTTCAAATGACACGCACAGTGAACAACACGTAAATATTTATCTCGAGGACAAAGAAACAAGAAAAAATCAACACGTTAAAACAAGATTTTTGTACCACAATGCATCTATTTTCAAACATTTAAAAAGTATCTTTTTTTTAAATTGGTTAGACCTAGAATAGATT
The DNA here is from genome assembly GCA_936435175.1 of Glyphotaelius pellucidus. Classification (NCBI taxonomy): domain Eukaryota; kingdom Metazoa; phylum Arthropoda; class Insecta; order Trichoptera; family Limnephilidae; genus Glyphotaelius; species Glyphotaelius pellucidus. Next base: position 22,338,203 of record OW386555.1, on the reverse strand, counting down.
CTTTCTACCCATGGACTGTTGTCAAGAACACTCTCTATTAACTAAGCCAACTCCCAACTATCCCATTTGATAATAGGTGTGTAATTTACCCAAGAAGTAGCGCAACACGGAATAATGTCATCCAATTTCAATTCAATAACAAAATGTAATGTCTTCCAATTTCAGAAAAATTCTTGTGTGCATACATAAGTTCCACCAAAAGTTGATAGAATGCATTATAATCCACAACGAGTTTATCTACTGAGTTTCAGCTTGATCGGATGTCGAGAAGCGGGTTAACTTCCACTTTCAAGATTTCTCTTTATTGGTGTAAACAAACAAAAGTAAAATTCAAATAGAGGTTTATAATAAAAATACCATAAAACCTCTTACAGATATGGATTCAAGAATAATTATCCAGAAAGACTGGACTCAACGAATTTGAAAATCATTTTTTTAGTACCCGATACAAAAATATACTTCGTTCTTATGGATTTTACGACGCCCCGAGACATGAAAACGGTGTAATTAATATTATTTTAATTTTGTAATAGACGACGAAAGGGTTTGAATTTTTTTTAAAGTAAAACAAAAAAATCGTTTGGACTTGAAAGATACAATAAGGAACTCCAGTGAAAAATATTATGGCTTTAAAAAATATGTTTATATAGACCAATAAACGCTGAATCTAAATATATAAGTTTAATTAAATAATATGAAATGAAGAGTTTTAAAAAATAAATTAAAAAGTCCACTTTAAAACGTTTCTTTAAAACACTGTCAAGTTGGTATTATTGGATTTTAGTGCTGACGTCACTGCTCTCCAAATTTTCCAGTCACCCGGTCGTATTGTATTGAAATGTATGACAAGCCAGTCAACATTCCGTGTTGGCTTATAGAGATTTAGACATATAATAGTTGTTTTTATTGAAAAATTATTTATGCCTAAATAATTCAGTATTAAAAATAGAGTATCTCTATTAGTTTATCTATATTATTTAAAATATTCAAAAACTTAAACTGTACAAAAACAATCGTAATGCCTATCGCAACTATCCAATTCTGAATTCCAAATGGTGGACATCGAACAGCTGTTCTTGGACTGAAGTTTCTTATTAGGTACTCATTAGTTGAAATTCTAAACCTCTAAACTTCGTGGAAGAAATTTGTTCTCATTTGTTTTTTCAAAATTATTAATTGCATTATTGATTCACCAACTTTACTACAATTCATACCCTTCAATATTTCCTCCCGCAGACCCAGATATGATGTAGGTATTGCTTCCTTTATCAACACTCGTCTAATTATGGATACTATTCACTTATTTACAGTTTGAGTAGACTGGTCCACTCAAATCAAGACATTGAATTTTTGGTATAAGTCTGAATGATTTATGTGTACGACCAAGCAACTGAAAAAATATTTTTAAAATACATTCTGACCTCCATTGAGGTCTTGACTTGACTTGTCAATTTTATTTTCATATGCTTATCTCAGCTTTGTGTCTTTTCTTTCACACACCAACCTTTACTAATAATTCTAGTATTCTTCTAATTTTATGTTAATCTTAGTACATTGAAATGAATGTTTTTTTTGTCCCTTAGGCGTTGTTGCGATACGCACTATGACGTCACAGTTCCTACAGCTGCGTGCGGGACGCTTCCTCCCTGCACAAACAAACCGCATACTCCCTCCCGCGAAGCCGCCCGGGCAACGGAGCCGCCTACGCTTGCTGACTCTTCCGCGACCCGTTCTGAGAGCCGGCGGTGTCACGTCCGCACGCTCTGCAAGTGTTCGCGTCGGCATCAAAGATGGTCAGGGCTGACCTCAAACTGCCCACCACCAATTTCGAGGCAATGGATAGTTGACCTGAGGCTGTTACCCTCGCAGTCACTCCTGCTCGCTGAACACCGCCGTGAGTAGATGTTACTTCCTCCCTGTATTTAAATGTGTCCGATTATCAGAATCCCCGGGTTATAAACACTGCGCTTCCAGAGGAACTGTTAGAGAGAGAACTTTTGTTAATAGGAAATAATCATTTAGCCGCCCTGCTCGTATGTGTGATTTATGTAATGTACTTGCCCTGATGATGTAGACGTGGAATTACTGTCAATATAATTATATTTCCCCATACCAACCTGTTTCATTTGACCGGGACACGGGGTGGGCTTGGCAAATAACATGTACCCAGGTAATTTTTACCGACCTTCGACCTTGAAGAGGTGGGACTCTCCTGCTTGCCCGACAAACGTGAGCTGGCCGTCGGCGCAAGGTAAGGTGAGCCCCCAGCGGCCACTAACAGCGTTCTAAACTATTCATCCATTGCGATGAAACTTTGGTGATTTGATGTGCGCAGGCCTTCAAAGGTTTCTACATTCATTGGTGAGCTCTGGCGTTAAGTGGTTTGATAAAAAATTGCCACAGGTGGCGCAATGTTGTTTTTATATTTAAATAAGGAGGGGGAGGGTAATTAAGGAGGTTAGGTTCGCAGAAGGGTGGAAGAGGAAGGGGGGAAGGCAGGAAAGGTGGAAGAGGTATACAGGAGGGGGAAAGGGAACGCAGCAGGGGAAGGCGGGGACGGTGGAAGTGGAACAGGGAAGGAGTAGGGTCACGGGATGGATTGAAGCGGAAGAGGGGAGGAGGGACGGCGGGAAAGGTGGAGGGGAAATGCGGGAGGGTAAGGGGAGGCAGAAGGAGAACGGGGATGAATGGGAAAGGACACGCAGGATGAAACAATTTATTTATTTAAGTGGCATTGCAACGCATGCCGAGAACTCGGTAGTTAATTTATAAATGGGACCTAAGTCAATTCCGTGAAATTTTCTAATCAGAGTTAAACGACGAACTAATTCTACAGTGTATTTGACCCCCCTGAGAGAACGATTACTCTAGAAAAATCCCCTGTGATATGTATTGATTTCATCTCATACCATCCCAAACTGCCCATTTCCCAAAATATTCGAGGAAACAAATATTTTTCTAGGCCATACAATATGGTTTATTTGATGTATCAAATCATATAACTGATAGTTTATTGTCTACCGTGATATATAATGCCACGGAAAGATGGATGAGTGTTATTGATTGGAGATATTACTGAAGAAACTTGTTATTAATATCACGGTCTTGCAATACGAAGAGAAAAGGTTATGTTTAATTTACGAAATATTAGTATCGATAATAAATTATATGAAATGTTATCTTAGCATGTAACACGATAAAGCACTGAGATAAAAACGTTAGATTGGAAATGCTTACTTCGTGAAAATATCGACCAGTTTCAAGTTACTTACATTAATTCGTATAAGATAATTATGCTTTTTTATAAACCCAGCTAACCCATTAAGCGCATTTTTGCACCCGTGTCCTTAAATTAAGTAAAAGAAAAACGTCCTAAAAGTAGTTTCGAAGTTTATCTCGAAAAAATATCGTGACGCAAGATTTTTATATATATAAAGATAAAAACGAATGATTGCGATGAAACTTTGGTGAGTGGCTGTGAGCATGCCCACGAAGGCTTCTTTATGTTATGGTGAGGTATTTTTTTTTTTACATGAGCTCCACACAGGAGGTCGTGAAGAAAATTATTTCCCTAAGGGCCTTTGTCATCTTTGGGTATGCTGTGTGGAGGGTTTTTTAAGGAAAGGAAGGGAAGGAGAGTTCTGGGAAGGAAAAGGGTTTAAGGGGTGGGTAGGAATCTGAGGTTCAGCGTGTCCTGGTCATCCGCCTCCAAGACTTAGGCAAACCTCACCCCATGAACCCGGGCACCCCTGCGAAATCACCAAAAGTAGCGAACCACTTGGGGTGACCTATGGCAGAGGTGTTGGTTATCCAATAAAAGTTCCCGGGGCGGTGGTATCCATTTCCGCTTCCCAAAGTGAAGTATGGCGTTATGAAAATGTTATAAAAAATATAGTAGGTGGCGCGCGATATGAGAGAATTTGTGTGAATTTCATATAGTTCAGCGGCAGGGAGTGAAGGACGGTGGGGGAGGGGGAGAAAGAAGGAGACACGGGAGCCGCAGTAGAAAGAGAAAGACCACGCAAATAAGGGTCAACTAAGAGGTGGGGTCGATGGAGGAGGAGAGGGAGGGATTACAAAAGAGGCATAGTATTGAATATAATATACATTTTGCATCAAATCTTCAAACTGATATGACTCACAGGAATAACTTACTTCTATGTTTCCTGTTCGTGTTTATACCCACAGAGTTTTGCCTTTTTGTTAATTTATCACTGACAACTCTGGCAAAACCCAAAAACATGTACTTTTAAATGTGTTATATGTTTGCTGTAAGTCTTAAACTTTAAATCACAGTTGTAAATGTGTGTCATTAAGTCACTAGTTTTAAGTCAGTAGCTATCAGCCTTAGTTCCAAGTCACCAGATATATTTAAGTCTTAGATGTAAGTCATTGGTTATTATTATAATTCTTTATTGTAATTGTAAGCAAATTATATATAAACGTTGCAAGTCACTAGATATAATATACGGTAGATATAATATATTTTTTGTTGTGAGGACTGCAATAGATAAAATCGTTTTTAATTTTTGGCCCGAAATGTTTTTAAAATGGCCTCGGGATTTTTCTCGTAAACAAGAAGATTACACAGTGGGTACCTCTACGCATTATATTGAAGCTCTGAATTTATTTTTTCTTACAAATAATTTAAACATAATCAAAAACTGGCGTCACGCAGATTTATATTTATCTCATAAAAAAACTGGAACCAAAAAAAGTTTCATTAGTTTTTGTTTGGTTTTGTAGGTTTTTTTTAAATGTTTAACAAATTAAAACAAATCAGTTTATAAAAGTTTTATTAAAATTATCAACAATACAACATATTTCACAAGCACATATCTCGTGATGGATTTCACTTTGAAAACCGAAAATATTTTAAATGAATTTCCAGAAGAAACATACCGATAAAAGTGTTTGTGAATCCGAAGTGTGGCAATTTCTTATTACTTCGGGTGAAATTGATTAATATTATTTTTTGAAATAACAATAAATTTGCAACGGCCTCCCTGGAGCCTAGGAGTGGAAAGATCTACGTAAACTGGCGACGTTAGTTTTCTTTGAAATCAGTATTTATCACACTTCAAAAGACGAAAGTCACCTAAGTGGTTCGCTACTTTTGGTGCCCGGGTTCAAGTATGAGGTTTGTCTAGGTCTTGGCGGTGAATGCGTTTGATCAACAATTTGCTAAACAACAACAACCAATTTGCCAGATTGGTAGAGACTTATTGAGCTAAACTTAGGTCGTCCTGCCAGACTTTCTCGACCCCCTCCTCACTCCTGGACACAATGAAATCCACTCCTCGTAACTTTTTCCTTCTCAGAACTATTTCTCCTCCTTTTTTCTAAAAAAAACATCCACACAGCATCTTCAAAGACGACATAAGCTCTGAGCGATTTTTTCCTCAGGGGCTCACGTACTTTTTTTTTACATGAGCTCCACACAGGAGGCCCTGGAGAAAATAATTTCCCTCAGGGCCTATGTCGTCTTTAGGGATGCCGTGTGGGGTTTTTTTTTACGGAAATAAAATGGAGGAGAATCCTGGGAAGGAAAAAGGTTTAAGGGGTGGGTAGGAATCTGGGGTTCAGTGCGTCCTGGTCGTCCGCCTCCAAGACCTAGACAAACCTCACCCCATGAACCCGGCACCCCTGCTTAGTCACCAAACGTAGCGAACCACTTGGGTTGATCTATGAGAGAGGTGTTGGTTATCCAATAAAGTTTCCCGGGGCGGAGGTAAATACTTATTTCCACCTCCCAAATAAAGGTATGTATGAAGCTAACATCAAAAAATCTCCTAGAGGTTTCAATACAATGCGAACATAATTTAACTGAGAGTTTTTGTTATCTCTAAGCTGAATTTCTGCTTTAAACATTCCGCGAATTAGTAATTTCTTATGCTTCAACTCAGTGTTTTTTTAAGCAAAAAGCTTAAAGGGTACTTATTTTTTAATGCTGAATAATGTAAAACCTTCTTGGTTTTTCAAAATTAATTTGATGTCAAAATACTCAGAGAAAAAATAATGTCGTTCTGTGATTTTTCATGGGACAAAAGATCATTTGGGTAAAATGAACCAGATAATAAAAGAAAAATTAAAAGGCAAGCTATTACAAAGTAAAATATGGAGCGCTTTGTAATATTCTGTTTATTTATATCATACGAGTACCAATATATTATTCTATATGTTAGTATACAATGCACTTACTCATATTCCAGATTTCATACCTTAAGTAATATTACGGTTAAGATATCAGAGCACAAAGGGAGGGTTTAGAAGGAGCCCTTTAATATAAAAGATTACGCTCAAAGGTTTGGTGATATATCTTTTAAGAGGGAATAACCAGACAAAACCCGAAATATGTCATTTTAAATCAAATTTTAGATGTTTTGACTCTTCCACAAAAAATTATAAATTGAATTCGAAACATCTAGTAAAACTATTTTGTAAATTTTGAGATAAATTTGTTTACTCTTATTACAATAAGGTTTTAACGTAGTTCATAGGCAGATTTGTTAAATTTTCAAACAAAATTTTGTATCATAAAACATACATTTCAAATTAGAAATATTCATGAAGTAAAATAAATCAATAAGTTATTTGGGAATGCTACTTTTCAGAATTTTAATTTTAGTTCAAATAAAATCATAAAAAGAGCCGCGCCCTTGTTTTGTGACGAAAATACTTCAGTTTGTCTATTTATTTACGGTCTTACAAACTAATATATTTAAAAAAAAATTACATTCTCATTTTGCTTAGATTTCATTGAAAAATTAAAAATACTTAAGATTTACTGGAAATACCGGATCAGGAAAAATTGGTTGAAAGAGATCTAACCCAGACCTAGTTTCCGACTGGACTCTCTCGACTCATCGCCTTGCACCACAGTGGGAGCGATGGATTCATACGTCCGTCAGTCCTTTTTTGGACCTAATGTAAAAAAATGTATATATATTTAAACTTTCAATGAAAATATTTAAAAAAATGTGATAACAGAAAAACAGAAAATAAAAAGGTTACGGTTGTATCTGGCGCTATAAATTACCCCTAAAAATAGTGAATGAAATTCTATAAGTTTTTTTTTTTAAATTTTTTCTTTAATTTTAGACTTATCGAAAAAGTCAATAGGTGTCCAGTGTCAATAAAACCGACAATCTTATTGAAAAATCATTCGAGTATGACTTTTCTCTGAAAAGATGACAGACACAAAATAATAGAAGATATAAGAAATAAAATAATTGAAGAGGATAAAGCAGAAATTAAAAAAGGATGGATGAGGTCGTTTGAAAAGATAGATTTTAAAGCCAGCTCAATTAGAAGACAAGTCAGTTGATCTGAGTTCGAGTCCTAATAAGGAATTCCAGTCCAATTATTTTTATTTTTTTTATGAATAATGACCTTCTAACTTAAATAGCTGCATATTTATTTTTATTTTTATAGTAATTTTTAATAGTTAAAATAAATGTCAATGTTTTAATTCTTCAAGATCCCCCGAAAACCACCGAATCCAGTGTGACGTCATCATGACCAACCGAAGTATGAATTTTGTAGGCAACTGGAATCAGCTGATCATCTTCGGCCATTTTGAATTTCAGCATTGGAGCGTTTTATGGACGCGGTGACGTCACGCTTCACAAATTCAATAATACCAACTTGACAGGGTGTTTTATTGAACTGTTTTAAAATGGACTTTTAAATATATATTTTTAAACTCTACTATAAATATTATTTAAAACAACTCATATATTCAGAATCAGCGTTTATTGGTCTATATGAACATATTTTTTTAAAGCCATAATATTTTTCACTAGAGTTCCTTATTGCGACCGTCATGTCATCTTTTTATTTTCTGTTTCATATTTTCTTGGAGCGTCGTTGATTTACAAATATTTTCAATTTTAGAGTCGATCAGAAATTTATCTAATTAGTAAACTTAAAAAAATTTCGAATTATGTCAAAAATTTAAACAAAAGCAATAACAACACATTTCAAAATTCAGAAATTTTCGAAAATTAGAAAAAAAAAAATTGGCATCTTTTTTATCATCTACATGGATTGTTAGCACAATCAGTTACAATTTTGAAAATCAGAGCAAATCCAAATTCATAAGTTCTTTGAATTAGAGTTACAGAGTCACAATTGAAATTAGTATTTGTAATGATTGCGTCAATATAACAACCAATTTAACAAGTGACAGCCACTTTAATTAATTCGAACACCTATCATTGTATGAATATTCCAACCATGTCAATCAGCCCATTAATTAGGCACTTCGAATAATACCCCAATTGCGCAAAGTGTAATAATTACCTATTAATTCCATCACTCCAAATTGCCATATCGCTAAAAGTACCTAGTGGTAATTATTCCAGCCATTAAATGATTAAATAGATAGAAGGAAGCTGTCGACTTGTCCGTTGCCCGAAGAATGTTGAATTTTATCTTTACTTCAGATGAAAAAGTCTACTAATTAATTGAGTAAACATATTTTGTGATCAGTGATTCGAGCAATGCGTAGTGACAATAAGTCACAATAATCTGCAGGAAAGTACTCAAAAAATTAAGTTATATATTATTAGAATTTCTGATCAATGGTTTTTTTACGTGTGTCTATGGCTGGTTTTATAAAATAAACTAGATTATACCAGGCATGCTCTGCAATGCCACTAAAAAAAGTGTTTTCGCTTTAATTATGCTTATTAAAGTCATTTTTGTTACAAAATAATTTTGTTTTCCATCTGATCAGTAAACGAATAAATCAAAAGGTTGTCCGAGACGCCTGAGTGGGCCACATGCAGCTGTTCGTGTGAGAAGTGTGGGTTTTCTAAATGTATCCCCTGCTATCTCCTACTGCTACCTCCTCTCATTTTTAAACTCTCCCTCTCCCCCACCCCTGCCCATTGTGAATTTTACAAGCGTCCCCATTGCCGCTCACATTCCCCTCCCCCTCCCAGATTCCCTTCCCCCTCAATCCTTCCCTCCCAGCCGTTAAACTATAAGAAATACACAAATATTCCAAACAACTCGCGCGTCACCTATTATAAACTTTAACACAAATTTGGTAACACCATTTTACATAGAAATCATCGCAGGCCTGCGCCCTACAACTAAAGCACCCTATTAAAGGGTGCTTCAAAAATGTTCGATTGTTTTCTTATTTTCCATTGGGCTGTTTCGTATGTTTCTAGATGTCTAAAACCTTGCAAAATATTTTATTCAGTTTTTTTAAAGGTGTTTTAGGGATCGCTACCAACTGACAAGGTGCAGGGTTTAACCAAAAAATATAACTAGTTGGTGCTTAAAGCTGCGCTTCTAGGCTGAAAAAGAAGAAGATGGAGAAATATGTAATTAGGAATGTTGGACAGAGCGCGCTTATATTTAAAGTGATAAAATTGAAGCGAAAATTACGAAAAAGCTTAAATAAAACATGACTCGTTTAAAATAGAGCAAAAATCTCGTTAAACCTATCTTAAGTATCATTTAAAGAAACATTGTGAATTTTTTCACAAATTTAACTTGTAAAATAATAGAAACAGACTTGTTTTAAATATACGACCAGTCAGTGGTTGAGTGGGCATCGCGTTGTGGTCCCACCCGGGCGTCCCGTGTTCGATTCCTCGGCTGGCTAAGTCCTCCATCACAACACAAGAAACATTTTTGGCTTTCTGTGGTGGTAGTAGGAGATTTTCAAACATTGTTGGGTTATTCGTAACCCGGGAATGTTTGTCTTTCTTTCAATCAAAAATTGTAATTGTTTGTAATTGTAAATAATTTTCAGAGCATACTTCGAGATTTTTTTCTATCGAGGGAATTTCATATAATTTGCGTTTTGGCTTGGAACGTATCTAAATATTATCTTCAAAAATAACATATTTTTTAAGAGCTTAAAAACTTCAAATGTTTAAGGGAGATATGTAAGGAATCGGTCGAAATTCGGATAGCGGCGGCTTAAACAAAATGTTTATGGACACCAATCTTTTTACAAAGTGCAGATCAAAATCAAAGAAATAATAAAGTTAAACATTTAAAAATAAACATAATTATTCAATACGACTACAACGTGAACTTCTTTGAGCCAGGCAATTCTTCCATCTATTGTCTTTAATAGCTGACAGTAAATATTGCTTCTGCTTTTCATCAGTGGTGTGAAGACGATTGTACTCTTCCATGAACGTTACTCGCTCTTGGCTGTTTCAGTAATAGCTTTCATGGAATGTACAAAATTTTAGCTTTGTTGTAGACTTCATCATCGTCATTTAACGTAAAACGAGTATTATATTGGTATTTTAAATAGTGCTTTATTGTGACAAAAAGCGCTACAGTGGTTTTAGGCCGCCTTTGCAGCAGACGATTGCTGTGTAAGTGTCTTTGATGCACATTTAGATCAGTGCTGATTGCCATTCTTTTAAAATATTTTTGTCCACGAGTAGATTCATCAATCCATAATTAAAAAGGTCTAACGTCCATCTAGTCTGAAGTTATTTACACGCCTCAGACTGACATATATTGACGCAGGTACTATAATAAATAGATAAATTCAACAAACTGGAAAATATTAAATACCGTTTTCCAAGAAAAATCAGGACAGAGTATAAATGTAAAGAGTTTCTTTCTATTTTATACAATCACATATTTATTGTTCCTTCTGCCACCTAAATCAAATATAAAAAAAATAATAATTAAGATGTAAATATATATATTCACTTTAGTCTGATTTTTTTTTATAAATGCCATAAATTCACAATTACAGAATGAAAAATGAAATAGAGGTCCCGGAGATACATGAATTCGAGTAGCCTGCATCCAAAACCTGTGGGAATCCGACATTTCACACACTGCCTGGTATTAAATTTCAGCGAAAACCTGCGGTGACCAATATTGTTGAAAAAAATAATATTATCAACATTTTACAAACAAAATATCTTACTACAGCTTTACGTTTATCCCCTCAGTACCCCCTAATCTACCCATTGATAGATTCAAGTTGTTTTGTAGGAGCCACATTAGCAGGAAAAAATATATTTTATTCCAGGATGTGGGGAGGATATATAGTGCAATTCCATAAGGCCCATATAGTTTTATGTATTTACACAACAGAACTTAAGTAAAAAATAAAGTATATGTTATAGCAAAAAAACAAAGGTAATAAAAATTAAATAAATAATCTATTATTATTAAGAGCGTGGTTTCGGTGAGCTCGGGCCCAGCGCTCACTCAGGAGTGGCGCATGGTGCTGGAAGAATCGAAATCGAATATTTGTTTATATACGTTGTGAATACTCGTATTTTTTTTTTTTACATGAAATCCACACAGGAGGCCCTGAGAAAAATAATTTCCCTCAGGGCCTATGTTATCTTTGAGGATGCTATGTGGAGGGTTTTTTTGAGGAAAGGAAGGGGAAGGAGAGTTCTGGGAAGGAAAAGGGATTAAAGGGCGGGTTGGAATCTGGGGTTCAGTATGTCCTGGTCATCCGCCTAGATAAACCTCCCCCCATGAACCCAGGCACCCCTGCTAAATCACCAAACGTAGCGAACCACTTGGGGTGACCTATGGCAGAGGTGTTGGTTATCCAATAAAGGTTTCCGGGGCGGCGGTACCCATTCTCGCCTCCCCATTGTATGCTGTCTACCAATGAAAATTTGGGTAAAAATGCCAATTTATTCATATTTTTATGTAATTGTTTGCAGTTTGACATTTCCTAATGTCATCTTACAAAACACCTCCTGTGTAGCTAGCTAATATCAATTTTATGTGTTCCATTTTAGCTGTCAACAGTGAAACTGTGATCGAACATTGATATAAAATCGTCGAAAATTATGCCTGTCGATCCGATATTGTAAAATTATCGATTTGACTATGCTAGAGCCCCCAAGTTCTATTTTTCTTTACATTGCGTAAATCTGAGTCCATTATTTTTCCGCTAAATACAGATTTTTTGTTGTTTGCCATATACAATAAAGAAATAGAGCATGATTTTAACAAAAACTGAATTTTTTTATTTATTTTTTAAATTCAATATACAGTAGGTATTTAAAACTATTCAGATATAATTTTTTTTATATACATGGATAAAAAAATGTGACTCACTTTACAATCAATACGCATAAATATAATGGATAAACTTCAAAGAGAAAAGGTTTTCAAGTAGGATTAAGCGTCACCCTAAAAATGTTCCCCATACGTCGCGTAATGAAGAGCTTTCAGACTGAAAACCTTTTACGGGTTTAGGGAATAATATAAAGCCTTTCTAATGGTTCGTTATTAACGAGGAATTACCACTGCTTGTCCGTAGCCTCTAAACGCGCCCGTTTTCTGATTTTTTCCTTAAAATGGTCGGTTCCTAATATATCCTCTTTTTGGCTTTGAATACTTTAAATAAAACGATCTCACCGGGAAGCTGCGCTCCGGGGAAAGTTAATTTATTTTCCGGTGTTATTTTGAATTTTTTAGGAAATTAGTGAAAAGAATTCGTGTTATGAAAGATATTCGCTAAATAAGTCTTACATAAATTACAAAATCGATATTTTTACAAGCCCAAAAAATTACTGTCATACAAGAGCTTTTTCGTACCTCTACATGCAGAAACAATCGGAAAAAGTACGAATCATTCATCATTAAGACTGATTTGAAAATGAAATGGTCTATGTTTATTAAAAATTCCATAATTTTCGAGATATTTTACTTCATGAATTTTCTGAAATTGACACCCTTGAATTGAATTTTGGAGTCAATAAAAATATTTTTTTTATTGATTAGCACTGCCAACAGAAGTTCAAAATCAGAAGAAGCTGAATTTTAAAGTCAAAATTTTAAGACGAATTGAATAAAAATTAAATTTGTAACAAAACTCCTAGAAATTAAAAGTAATAATATTTATTTATATCAATAATATATAAAGAAATTAAATTGTAAGTGTTTCACCATTTTTTGCACTTAAACTTGCAAAGTTTAGCAGTTGACCTAAAAAACAATGTAAAAGACCATTGTTAATTAACAAATTTAAAAAAAAATTAAAATAATAAAAATTCATGTATTTCGCAAAAGGATAAACCCTTAGGTCTAAATATCCCAAGATATATTTGTTGGACTTGATCCATAATAATTACGACACATCGTCATTAAGGGGGGGGGGGGGGGGGGGGGGTAGGGTTTTAAAACTAATTTTTAAATGATTTTTTTTCTAAATGTACAATATGTCGAAACTATTGTTCCAGAATTTCAAGTAAATCGGAGCAAAACTAACGAAGTTACAGTATTTCAAGCGACCGGCCCTCTTGCTCTATTCAAGTATATTTCGAGTATAACAAAACTTTAAATTGATTTTCTGGCAAATAATGTTTTTTAGTCCTTGAACATCATAACTCAAAATCTACTTGACCGATCTTTTTTAAATTTTGCACACTATTTTCACACATAAATCAACAGGTAGTGACGGAGAGTTTTTTTTTTATATTAATAAAAAAAATTTAAAAAAAAAAAACGCTTCGTCACTACCTAGAAAAACATATCACCTTCTAAACCCATTTCAATTTTTTTGTTTCAAATGATTCGTTAACGAGTTATAATGTTCACCGCAAAACACATTTTTTTCGAAGCGCCTCCGAAGATTCGTTCTCACAGACTTATTTATTAATATTTTTAATCAAAAAAATTTTCAAAGATACTTCAGATGTCATACTATAAGGTGTATTTAAAAGAAATAAGCCAACATTATTCATATCTCCAAAAAAAATCATATAAATATGCCTTTTTTTCGCCTTTAAAACCCTACCCCCCCCCCTTTGCCGTAACCTTGATTACAGCCTCTTTTGAACGGTCATTACGTTTTAGAAGTTTTATTATTTTTAAGAAGTTTAAGCTACAAATTAATCATAAAAAGATCAAAGTAGCAGAGCTGCGATCTCAACAAAAATACATTGTATCAAAATACATGCCATATGCAATACATGCTACCAAAAATTTAGAAATGCCTTTTATTGAAAATTATCTCTGATAAGTAAAAGATCAAATATTTGGCTGTTGACCCTGTTTGACCCGATGACGGGATTCACAAATGTAATGTTTACGTAACGAGAAATTAAGAATCAATGTAAAGTGAAATATCGCAAACCTTTCAAAGACATTAACATTTATTTTGAGAGATTTTAGTGAATAATTTAACTGAATAATTTAGGCTACTATTTGGATGTTTAAGAGCGTAGTTTGGGTGAGCTCGGGCGAGTGGCGCGTGGTGCTGGAAGAATCGAAAGTTGTTTATATACGTAGTGAATACTCTTATACTCGTATGCTGTCTACCAATGAAAATTTGGGTAAATATGCCAATTTTTTCATATTTTTATGTAATTATTTGCAGTTTGACATTTCCTAATGTCCTCTTTGAAAACACCTCCTGTGTAGCCAGCTAATATCAATTTCATGTGTTCCATTTTAGCTGTCAACAGTGAAACTGTGATCGAACATTGATATAAAATCATCGAAAACTATGCCTGTCGATCCGATATTGTAAAATTATCGATTTGACTATGCTAGAGCCCCCGAGTTCTATTTTTCTTTACATTGCGTAAATCTGAGTCCATTATTTTTCCGCTAAATACAGATTTTTTGTTGTTTGCCAAATACAATAAAGAAATAGAGCATGATTTAAAAAAAAAATGATTTTTTTTTTAAAAATAAAAATTTAAAATACAGTAGGTGTTTTAAAATATTCAGATTTAATTTTTTTTTTATATATATGGATAAAAAAAAATGTGACTCACTTTACAATCAATACGCATAAATATAATGGATTAACTTTTCTTGTTGACCCTGTTTGACCCGATGATGGGATTCACAAATGTTATGTTTACGTAATGAGAAATTAAGAATCAATGTAAAGTGAAATATCGCAAACCTTTCAAAGACATTAACATTTATTTTTAGAGATTTTAGTGAATAATTTAACTGAATAATTTAGGCTACTATTTGGATGTTTGTGCTAAGTAGAGGAAAGTGAATAAAATGTTCAAATCAGTAACCTCTGAGTACGAAGTCAAGGCCTGGTCAAATCTCTCCTAGTTTAGTTTATAAATAACTATCAAGTACCCGGCATGCGTTGCAATGCCACTAAAAGAAAAATAAGTGTTTGCATTTTCATTCTGTTTATTGAAGTGCTTTTGGATAAACAATTTTTTTTTGGTCTGGTGAAATACGTTGGAAAATATTTTAAAAAGTCAGAAAAAAAATTGTATAAACAAATCATTTTAAAAAATATCAAATCACGACGCAAAGAAAATCATCAAGATATTTTTAAAGAAACAATTATATATTGCAATTTTTTCCACTTCCAATAACTGAAATACTTGTGTCTCATTGTTTTTAATCTCGACGAACCAAGAGATTTATTGAACATTTCCGAATATATCTCAAGTAATCCCAATCATTGGGACTGACTAACATTACAAAACGTATTGTGGACATATTATGTTATTTCATATTGTCCAGTGTCTGGTTGTGCAGATGGGACGGTACCATTGGGCGTCTAAAATATTCATCCACTTAAAATTCATCTACTTTACAAACGATAGTTAAAAACGGACGAACGCTGCTTTAAATTCCTCCTACTTTCAGACCCACCCGTGTTACTCGGACTCGTCGTGAATTTATATGAGCCAAAAATACGGCTTTATAAATCAAGTGGGTTTAAATAATGGCATCAATTTCTTTTCATTTTTATTTAATTTCGACACAATGAGGCCATTAAAATCATTGCATATAAATAATACAGCAACTATTTGCATCTCCCTCATTCTTCCACCCAAACTATTATCCAAGCACCTCTTCCTATCTGACAGGTAGCTTATATACCTTTGAAACTTTTTGATACAATCTCACACATCAAATTAGAACGCAAAATGTTCAATACAGGTAAAAGGAATAAAGAATTAGGCCTTCTCTCCAGCTTCTTATCTGACGATTCAGATCCCAATGCGTTAAGCTCAGAACAACAGAGTCAGTGTTTGCCTATTAGTTACGGGGTCACACAAGGCAGTGTTATAGGTCCAACGCTCTTCCTAATATATATTAACGAGTTGTGAAACCTAGACATCGATGCCACTATTGCCAGTTTTGCCGATGACACTGTCCTACTCTTCCAAGCAAAAGACTGGCCTACCGCATATTTCAAAGCGGAGGAAGGAATTCAAAGGTGAAATATTGGCTTGACTCGAACACATTAACTCTAAATGTACATAAAACAAAATACTTACTGTCTAGTCTCACCCATATCCTAAAGTCAAACCTTACATCACTATTAAAGCACACAAATGTAAAAACACATCTTTAAACTGGAATTGTGACTGCCCATGCCTAGAACAAGTAAACATTATCAAATATTTAGGATTAAACTTTGATACACATCTAAATTGGAAGCAACATATTATACATAACACTACAAACAAAATCCGAAAATCTATTTACTTTTTTAAACTCGATTTCCATAACTTAAAACTTTTAAAAACAGTGCCAATAAACTCACTGTGCCAATCTCATATTGAATACGGAATTTTAGCTTGGGGTTATGCTTATTCCAGTGCCCTCGACCCCCAAAAAAAAAATCTTATTATTAAAGCACAGAAACTAATCATAAAATAATAATTCTTAAACTGCCTCCTACTACCAGCACCGATACGATCTTCAATACTTTCAACGTCATAGACATAAAGTAGCTCTACGCAAGATCCACATTAGTTAATTTACACAAAAACAACAAAACATCAACAAAAACAAAGAACTTCTCCAAACTCCTTTTTCTTAAACCACTTTTGGACAAAGACACTTCAAATACAGAGCTTGCAAACAATATAATACACTACCAGCTACGATCATACAAACTGAATCCTTGACAAAATTCAAACAAGATGTAAAGAAATGGATTGTAAGTATTGGACGCCACACTACTGCAAACTTCTGTAAAATTAGTCACACACACAGACAGAAGCCAATTTACGTACAACCTAATCCATATAAAATAAATAAAAAAATATAATCTTGTCAAATTTTATTCCATAAATAGATTTGAGAGGATTTACAATTTACTCTTCCTTCATTTATGTGATAACTTTCTTTAAAGTATTTACCCACACTTCCAATCTCCTTTCTATTTTTATTGTATGAATATATATGTAACCTTAAATATTCTTGTAACTACCAAATATGTTCCTTAAATATGTTGATTTATGTACCTCTAAGCCTGTCTTGACAGAGGTATTAGGGTGACAGGCATCTGTGAGACAGGCATCAAAAAAACTAATGGAAACTTACTGTATATATATAAATAAATAAATAAAAAAACATTTACAATAAATTATGAGTTCTTAACAAAACTGTTGAACGTACTCAATTGATGCCTCAGATCACTTATCACAAATCTGTTATGTGCTTATGATAATTATCCATCAAAAGGCAAGGGGGAAGTTAGTCCATTACAAATATCCAATGTTTTCCAACTCCCACGCAGTTATGTCAACTTGCAAAATTTTAAAATTATTGATTGCATTCCACTTTAGAAATAAAAATATTGATTTGCAGATAAAAAAATTGATTCGCAGTCAATATATGCGACTACAAGTAATTTTATACACATATACAAATGTAAATCAATTCCAATTTCGAAAAAAGCCACACTCATAGGTACTTACTTACGCACGACAAAATTAGAATGTTCATGTGTTACATAAAAGCATTTGTAACAAGGTTTGTGTACCCTTTTATATACGCTGTATTTATGGTCTCGGTGTGTGGCACCTCCAGTATTGACGATTAGGTATTGGTCAGACTGCCAGCCCTGGAATATTTTGGAGTTGATTTGTTGTCAGTCCTGCTGGCAGGATTCAAATGAGCTGAATAGAAAATGAATCTTCTTCATTCTTTGTGCGTTAGATCAGAGCATTGGGCGATCCTTTGGATTGAAAAACGCCAAAAATTCGTTATGATTGTTATCCTACATCTTGGAAGTGACTCTCGCCATCTTGCAAACTGACTGGAAATCATTCTGGGAAGACGATTGGCTGTTCTTCTTTAGGAAAACCTTTTTGGCTGGTAGCCAATGGCTTGCAGAGCTGCCAATCTTACGATAATTCTTTCTTCAAAACGAGGAGTTTTCGACAAGCTACGCTTCAGCCACATTACGACATATCACGGTATTAACATCAAAATATTTATCTAAGCCAGCCCTTTATGCCAGACAACCTTAGAATCAGGATATCCTTTTATTAATTCATTACGCTCAAACCGCGGAACGTTGAGGGGTTATATTCTTGAAAAACTTTCTATTGATATTTTGAAAGCCATTTTGTTATCCAATCCCTCGCAAAAATAAAACTACGATTACACTGATCAGTTTTATTATATTTTTTTGATAACTGAATTGAATTGCTTTGTTTAGAAAACTTCTTTAGGACTTTGTTCTTATGTCATGAATACCACCCTTGAAAGTTTTGCGGTAGGAGCGTGGAATGTGGTGCATTAATTTATCCTAATTTTTTACGTACAAGATTTTAAAACCGGTATAGTATTTTTTGTAAATACTACTTATGAATCCCAATTGCTCCAAACCTCCTGGAGCCAGTGAGACTACGGCATCCCCAATTGGGATATATTGTGAGGCTGAAGGTAATTGGGGGGGGGGGGGGTGAAGAGATGGGAAGGAGGAAGGTGGGTCCCTGAAAATTCAGATTAAGTCACCAAACACGGCTAAAGCCATTTCAAGCAAAGTTTCAGTTCTGAATGGTGGTATTACACCAGGGGGATAATGAGAGTATATTCCACCCTGGAACGTGCCGCAATTACCCCTTATTATATTAAATCATTAAATCGTAAAAACCACAAATCAATCAATTAAACAGTACTTTACTATGCACCCCAGGATTTCAACCAACGAAATTCGGATTGCTAATCGATAGCCTTACCCCTCACAAGCCGTATAAAATAAATATATTGTTTTTAATATTTTTATATAAAATATTTTATTCTTAATATTTTTATATAAAATATTTCATTCTTAATATTTTTATATAAAATATTTTATTCTTAATATTTTTATATAAAATATTTTATTCTTAATATTTTTATATAAAATATTTTATTTTAAATTAAATTAAATTTTAAATTAAATAAAATAAAATTAAATTTTAAATTAAAATTAATTTAAATTTAATATAAGTGTATTTTCATTTTAAATTAAATATTTAAAATACAATGTTAAATTATTTTTGGATGAGTATTTTTGAATTTGAACTTATTATTTTTGCAGCCACACAATGGCTGAAAAAATCGATACTTAGAAATATTATTAAAAAAGAAAAAACTTTTTCAATCCAAAAATTATCCTTTTTAGTTTTTAATACGACGACTAAGGTCATTAATCTTCTATTTCTTTCTATTTCAATAGCTGCTTTTAATGAACTGATGACAGCTGCCAAATTTGAACAATTTAAAATGTTTTATTTAATAGACCTTGAGAGAGACCGTAGGGATTAAAGAGCACATAAATTATTGAGGTTATAGCTGTGTCGCCAAGTTCGAACACTTTACCAAGAATTTTGAAATTATTATTTTGCAATAAGAAACTCAATTAACTCCCGGGTTAGTAGTGCAATGGAGAAATTAAGCCGACTTTTTTTTAGCAATATTCATGGTTTAACTAATATTCCAGCATAATTTTGTTCAAAACACTTTTTGCCTTGTGAATGGGTTTCGATTTGAAGAACTGTAAACGATTTTGAATTTCTTCTCCACGATATTGGCACAACGTACTGAATTGCCCCCAACCACCAAACAAATAATGCTAAAGAAGTAAAAAGGGTTAATATTTTTTGAAATGTTCTTCAGCCTTAGTGATCGAGATTAGTTGAAATATGTTCGAAAAAACTCCAATAAAGACCGAGGTACCGAGAAAACTCCAATAAAGACGAGATTACAAGTTGGTTTATTTGCCTTATCTTAAGGTTAACAATGAATATTTAACTGGACTAGACGTCCGTCCTATTCGAAGCTGTCAGTCATTCTCAAACTAGGGAACCCAACACTGCCAGAGCCCCGCTGACTATCGTGTATCATCGGCTATTTCCGTAAACATTCGTGCAATAGACATGAATGACGGGATTGAAGAACATTACAGATCTGAATAGACAGGTACCTGCTCCCAAACCTTCCTATTCGTAATCTGTTTTCTTTTCTCGGCCTGCTTTCAACCTCATGACATACTACACCAATTAGAGGTGCAATCAATTTCTACATAATATAAAAAAAAAATGTTTTTAAAACATATAATTTTTAATAGGATTTCACAAAGCTGGTGGTGAAAGGGATAAAGACGTTAAATACAATGATGGATTACTGGGAACCCAGGGAGGGTTCAAAGTGGGGACGGTTAAATGGAGGAAGCTGTGAACTGCGATAGGGACGAAATGACCTTTGATTGGATTAGAACCTTATTTAAAATTCATCAGGCTTTCAATCGGGATCACAGATACTGTGAATCGAATTATTTGGCAAGTATTTGAAGAGGTTTCCTAGGAATAATGTTAAATTAATTGATTATATTTTTAAGCTGATGTGCTTGGCTGAATTATATATTTTTTTGAAAATTCTTCAGGCAGTTAGATACCAAAATATTGAAAAAATCGAATAAAAAAGTAAATTAAAATAATGTGCCTACCTGTAAGAAGAAAATTTGAAAAAATAATTGCCGTAATGACGTTCATTTGGGCAAATTGTAAAATTACTTATTTTAAAAAAAAATTGATGTTTTATTAAAAAAATAATGGTTTTTAAGTGCCCATTTACAAATCTTATAATTCAAGAGGAATTTTTGGTTTTATTAAAAAAGAGATAACAGAATTCACAGAACTTCTAGTTAGATCGTCATATATGCTCCTTAAATCTTTATGTATGATGAAACGAATCTTAAAAAAAAAAAATATCCTACTAGGCCCAAAACTTTTTTATGTGAACAACGCATAAGAATCCCTACTGCTCCCAACAGCCTGGAACCAGTGAAACTTTAGCATCCCAAATTGAGGCTGAAGGTAATGGGGATGGAAATGAGACGGGGTATATTTATTTTTAAAGTTTTTTTCAGTAATTTATCTTATCTAACAAAATTTAATATGATGTAGTACTGAAAAAGTGGTTAATAAAACTACAACTTGAAAAACTGGCGGCCAGTATATTATTGACTATAATTTATTTTGTCGTTTGACTGTCAATTATTAGATGCGATGTCGCAGACGTCTAGCGCGGCAAGCGGTGTGTTGCGTCCTCTCTACAGCTCAGTAAAAGCCGAGCTCAGTATCAAGACAAAGATGGCAGTTTACAAAACGGTACACCGCCCAACCTTCACTTACGGCCACCAGATATGGATGGTAAACGAACGAACACGTTCTAGAGTACAAACTGCCAAAATGAGGTACCTGAGAGGAGTGGCAGGGGTTATGAAATGGGATCATGTAAGAAACTCGACGATCCGAGACGATCTAAACGTTGAACCACTGCTAATCTTCACAGAAAAATCGCAACTAAGGTGGCTTGGGCATGTATTAAGAATTTCTGATGACCGAATTCCGAAGAAAATACTAAGTGCGATTCCAGAGGGTCGACGTCCAGTGAACCGCCCCAGACACAGTTGGGCGAAGCAAGTCCAGAAACTGTGTGATGAGAGGATGGGATTGCCATGGAAGGAGACCGAACTATCAGCACAAGACAGGGACGTATGGAGGAGCCTTGTCGATGCAGTGGATCCCCGACCCGAATAGGATAAGGGAAAGAAAATGATGATGTTGATGACTGTCAATTATTTTATTCCCCGTGCACCGGTGTATGTACACCAAATTCAACGACTAGACTAGTCGTTGAGTTTGGCTCTGTGAAACTCTGTGAGGTGACATGAAAACAGCCTCTTAAAGGACCTTAAGAATTTTTCAACTAAAATAGCTGGTTAAAATGCTATATTTAATTATGAGAGTGTTTTAATAAAGGTAATAATTATGCGTCTTGAAATTTTTGTGCTTTCTGGAGACTTTACGGAATGCCTTCTAAATAATAGGTATATTTATGGAAAGATATCTCCAATCACTACTGTTAAGGTTTAGGGTTTCTTCAACAAAAACACTCGTTTTCACTTCACTTAGTTTTATTTTGTAATGGAACAATCACGTGATGATTTTAAATATCGACACAAGAAAATCCCTTTACTTCTTTGGTAGTCGGAAAGAGCCTGTTTTCTCTGCGGTTTGCAATGGAAGAATAAAAATTCTAGCTAAAACATCTATTTTATTAAAAAGATGACTACGTTCACACACCTTCAAAACTTTAAAGGCTTTTACTTACATAACAGAAAGCAGCAAATAATGACAATTTACTCTCTAATTTGCTCCTTTATCCAGTCCAAATAAGGAAACACCTTCGTGTAGACAGCAGGCATGTTGGGGAGATCACAAGGCGTTGGTCTAATGCTGAGTACTCCGTACAAAATCCAGTGAACAGTGTAATTTGGAACCGAACGATCCATGAAAGGCCCTCCAGAATCTGCTATGCATGAATCCCTTTCCATTCCTCCTGCGCATATCTGCTTGTCCCAAAGAAGTCCCGGAGTTGTGAAGTTCATGTAAGCAGCCTGACAGCTAGCCAGGGACACCAAAGGTAGCTGATGATGAACTTTCACATCATTGTTGGATCCCCAACCAGCAATGTATGAATAGATGTTAGATTCGGTTGTAATGTCAGAGTTAGGTAGGCATATCGGATTGATGAAATCTGTAAGAAAGAAACCAATGTTAGTAAATAATTTTAATTAATTACAAAAAAAAACTGATACAAAATTATTATACATATCAAGGTAGACTAATTTTACTTCATAATTTTTTTTTAATGGCTTGTAGAAAGTTGTACAAAAGAATCACTGAATTTATTTACCTATGTAAAGGAAGGTGTGAAAAGGAATCGTTGTAAATTAAGAATTGATTTTATGGGTAAATTCAATTAAATTAGAACGAATGCAGTTGCTAAGACCCTAAATGGAAGGTGAAGGAGCCTAAATTCGAAAACATCGAAAAACCGACGAGAATAACCTGAGGAAAATAATTTCCCTGAGGCCCTATGTCATCTGGGAGATGCTGTGTGGAAGGTCTGCAAATAATATGTAATTTGAGTCGCGGATTCATGACTCACATCTCAATTTGGGAGGCGGGAATGGGTACCGCCGCCCCGAAACCTTTATTGGATAACCAACACCTCTGCTATAGGTCACTCCAAGTGGTTCGCTGTTTGGTGATTTAGCAGGGGTGCTCGGGTTCACGGGGTGAGGTTTGTCTAGGTCTTTGTGGCGGATGACCAGGACACACTGAACCCCAGATTCCTACCCACCTTAATCAATTTTCCTTCCCAGAATTCTCCTTCATCTTAAAAAAACCCTCCACACAGCATCCCCAAAGATGACATGGGCCCTGAGGGAGATTATTTTCTTCAGGGCCTCTTGTGCGGAGCTCATGTGAAAAAAAAATTTACAAATTGATAAAGATTACAATATATCGGCATTTTTCACAATATCAAATAAAGATTAATCGTTTATTTTTCAACGACTTTCCACATCTGGAGCCCTAGAGCCGCCTCTGATAGCACTGCTTTTTGATTCCGATTCAGCCCTTACGTCAATTGTGCCATCACCGAAATCTTCAACTCACTCACTAAATCTTTAACAAACAAATCTTTAACAGACAAATCTTTAACAGACAATGATTCCGGAAAAGTGAAATTTGTGATCTCGTTAACAAGAAAAACAGGAAACAGATAATCGGGTAGACGTCCTTAAAATGTAATGCTGGAAACTAATGATCTTGATTTCATGGACAGCCGAGCTAGGAATCCAAAACAGACAGTCAACTGACTGTCTACAACGAATCCTGAGATACTTCGAACAAATTGCTTTCTAAACTAAGAACTCAAACCTAAGACAGCTATTCATTCCTGGCAAAGAGGAAGACAAGAAAGGCAGGGAGAGATTTCCGATTCGTTGAAGTGATCAAGAATTGGAGTGATAAGAGTCTGGGACTTAGCTCAGGACTGTGACGTCTGGTTCATCATGGTAATTCTTTGGGGGTCACGATCTTCAGCAATAAGGAAAAAAAAAACTAAAGAAAGGTAGTCTCTTTGATTCGGTGTAATGGACTTTCTCGAAGTTTATTGGATCTATGTGTATTTTTACCCCTAAACCAATCTGGTGGTTATCGATGGGGAGTGAATTTTACCTGCTTCGCGAACTGTTTGAAAACTGCAGGAATGTTATATTTAAGCATATTCCAGAAGGCGAAACAAAGACACAATTTCGCTATTAAAATTCAAATATTTAATACTATTTTACCTGAGAATGGAGCGTCCTTGGCAAGACGAATAACGGCGATGTCATTTTTCTGGGTTCTTTGAGAAGGCTGATATTCAGGATGGGTAATAATCTCTTCGATCGCCATGACCACGGGTCCCACGTTACAGTAACTCATGTCACCATATCCAATACAATCGATAGCTTTTTTTTTGTCGTACTCGCCTAAAATAATGTTGGTCCTGTAATATATAAATTGAAAAAAGTTCAAAAACAAATAGTACTCATATTTTCAAAGTGAAACTTCTTTAACGTCGTTGGTGATTAGAATTTCGGATTCGCTAAAATTTGTTGTATGACGGATCGTCAGTTCTAATATAATGCGCTAAATTCGCACATCGGCTCGACCCTCCCGTAGCGCAACGAAAACTTTAAAATTAACAGGCAAAAAAAGAGAAAGCCACTTTCTTGTTTCACTTCTATCGCGTGTAAGTTACACACTTTAATTTCTTTTAGTTAGAAATGATCACGATGATTGTTGGACACTATAACGAAAACTAGGATGAAATTTCAAGCCCGCCATACACGTTTAAGTATACGTGAGCTGAGACTTGCGCAAGAATACTTGTTCGGCCTTATGTCCGCATACCTGCAGTTATAATAGTTCTGGCAAACAATACTTGACCAAGGACCATGCATCCCCTCATAATCATTTGATTTCCATTGGGCTTTTATTCAATTCAATTCAATTTAAAAAAAATCATGTATAAGTTCTGTGTAGATCTTGTTACATCACTTACGGCCTCCCGGATGCCACTCATCGAAGGATTCAACACATTGGAAAAAGCAGTTGAAAATTTTATAAAGTTTTCAGTAATTTTATGTTTTTTGTACGTTAAGATCATGCTTATGTAACACCTTACCTAAAATATAAATAAATGTTAAGAGTGTAACAATGGAATATATTACGATCACTGGGTATTTCACAGACCAAAAATATATAAGAAAAGAGTATGCTCACGGAGTTCCAAGTTGGGTCAGCACCTTGCCAAATACGCAGTGTCCAGCTGTTACGACGTAGCGCTTACTGATGAGCGTTGCTCCGCACCCAAGGGAGATTGAACCATTCGATTTCCTGTATTCTACAAGGGCCAGCCAAGGATACTCGTTTATCTCGGTCGTGTCACCTCCAACTATTTTATAATTTCCATAGTCCAACCCGCAGCTATCTCGACTTGGTAGGAGATGGTCGACGTCCACCACTGGTTTGATTCGATTCTGGAATGGATTTTTTTTAAACATTATCTTTACGCAAGAGCCCACGATGAAAATAACAATTTCCTTCATGTAAAAGGCGGTTAACGCTGACTGTAAGAAGAAAAATAATAATTTAAAAGCGTGTTACGGGCCATTCTAGATAAGTAAGACAAGAGACCTCAATGTACTCCTCCTTGCAAAAATGTTTCATAATTGTTGCAAATTTTGTACTGCACTAACCCGGCAACTTGTGCCTATTGGGCAAAAAATTGTTATAAAATATTAAAAGTGGGTTAAAACAAATATTTTATCGGCTTCTTTGACTCCATTAATTTTTTAGTATTACATGATAAATAAAATGTATCTATGGTAACTTTATAACAAACTAGCGAATTTCCGGCATGTGTTGCAATGCCACTTAAATAAATAAATTGTTTCTCCCTGCGGGTCTTTTCCAATTCGTCCACGTTCACCTTCCGCCTCCCCTTCCTTTCCCGCGTTCCTCTCCACCTTCCCAGCTTCCCCCTCCACTCTCATTCCCCTTTTCTACTCCCCCACGCGTTTACCTCCCTCCTCCCGCGTTCCCCTTCCAGCTTTTCGGCCTTTCACCTCCATTTTTTATACAAAATTCGTAACGCCAGAGTTCACCAGTATATACATAAACCTTTGCGTGCGTGCGCACCACAACTCACCAAAGTTACATCACAATCGGATGAATGTTATAGGAAATAATTTAATAATGCCAGAGCTGACAATTATACATAGAAACCATCCCGGGCGTGCGCACAACAAATCACCAAAATTTCATCGCAATCAGATGAATAGTTTAGAAAGGCGTAAGGGACAAACAATGAAACATTTATTTTTATATGTTAAGATTATGTAAATTTGGATAACCTGTAACGACGAAACATGGGTACTATTTAATTTTTGAGCTTACGCCTGTTAATGGTCAATTTAGGTACGACTGTCGCTAACTAGACCAGATATCTTGATTCACTGCTCTTACAAATAATGTTTCGTCAATGCTTTTCCTCATTATAAGAGATGCGTGTAATTTTTGCGATAAGTGCATATTTGGTATAAGACATTCATTGCTTCTAAAATATTTTCACGGATTTAATTACATTTCTGAGAAATGGTTTTATCAAACTTCTTCTGCCAAAGTTTACTTATACTTGTTATAAAAATGTTATATCGTGCATTGTCCTTTCATTTGGATTCAGTTGAAGCTGTCGTGTCGTCGGAGAATATTTTTTATAAAGCTGTTCCCTTTGTTCTTACCATAGAGTAAGTACTGCAGCATACCCGCCGCATGGCAGGATTTCCACAGACCGATCGCCTCATGAAACTTATGGTCTCCGAAGGCAGGGGCCTTGCTACATCAAGAAGGCTCTTGAGGCTTTGGCATTTGCTGAGGTGAATGCATAATCCAGGAGTGTCGTCAGCAGCAGTACAAGAATCGGAAACCGGGGGAGGGACTGGAGGCGGAGCAGGTGTAGAAGAAAGGCAGCTTACTTGCACATCTGTAAACAGTTTGAGATGTCTGTTGAAGTCTTTCAAAGTCAATTTGTTAATTAAATTGGTCAGTATATTTCACTTAATAAATTTACACAATTTATGTAATGTCAATTCATTTCTCTTTCGTTTAATCTTTGTTTAATTATCTTTTAAATATCCCCGTACTTTCCCAGTCATCCATATATCTACATAGCATATCAGTTGTTGAATATCAAAACGTTCTTATCTCCACGAACCAAATTTTTGGCAAAAGCAAGAAAACTGAATATAGTAAAATTTATGTAAAAAATAACGTTAAAATAAATCTCTTTAGAGGTATATTTGAAATTTAAATCTGATAGATAATTAATTAGTTATTTAATATTTAAAAATGGAATTATTTTTTACATTTTGATATTGAACCATAGATTTAGATACATTTTGAAAGTGAAGTCTTTGGATTTAGTCACACTTTGAAACTCATAAACTGTGTTTGATAATACTTCTCTGCCAAGGGTGTAGTGAAGAAATTACATCATTTATATTTTTATATATCTCACAAAAATCACGATCATATCAACTTCAAAACCACTCACAAAACATGTGTTTCTTGCAATGGTGTCCATTGCATAGAAAGTAGCTCATTGATTGGTTAAAAAACCAATATGACTGCCGATTCTATGGCCCTTGTTGGTTGTTGGAGTTGAGTACGTTTTGAAAACAAATGATTTTGGATTTAATTACGTTTTGAAATTGAAGACAATTTTTAACAAGCTATAACTAAAAGTTTAACCATGTTTTGACACTGAAATAATATTTCAAACATAGTTATGATCAAAGAAAACGTGTTGGCATTCAAATCTAAAAAAAAAGTCAAAATGGTGGTTAAGTACATTTTGATTTTCAACTACTCATATTAATCATAACGTCGTTTTTGTAATCCTTGAAAAAAAATTATTGAATAAATAGATAAAATAAAAATCGACAGATTTAAAATATATTATTGAAGAAGAAGATAACACTTATAATCTAAATGAAAATATGAAAGAAAACAAGACACAGAAAAACAGAAAAAAACAATGGTCGCAACTGGGACTCGAACCCAGACCTCTTAATAAAAAGAGTAGTTGCCTATAATATGGAAAAAGAACTAGTTGAAGATAATATTAATGATTCTAAATATTTGAAATATGAGATTGACAAATATGACGGTTTGACAGAAGGTGG
Organism: Glyphotaelius pellucidus; assembly: GCA_936435175.1. Lineage (NCBI taxonomy): Eukaryota > Metazoa > Arthropoda > Insecta > Trichoptera > Limnephilidae > Glyphotaelius > Glyphotaelius pellucidus. The sequence continues at coordinate 22,309,873 of OW386555.1, read as the reverse complement.
CAATAGCGAAATTGGAAAACGCGCCGTCCCGGTAAGACGAGAGGTCTGGGTTCGAGTCCCAGTTGCGACCATTGTTTTTTTCTGTTTTTCTGTGTCTTGTTTTCTTTCATATTTTCATTTAGATTATAAGTGTTATCTTCTTCAATGATATATTACGTTGATGGGAATAACCTTCAAAAGTTATTAAAAGAGAGTTTTTCTCATAAAAAATTAAAATATATTGTTCCGCTGTGGATCTTTTCTGAATTTGGGCAATATTTTTCACTTTTCTACGCACTCGAAACAGCCCAAGAGCCCGTGACGATCAGACCTTCGTTATTTTATAAAACCTGAAAGTTCCTCTGTGTTTGTACAGTAATACAGGAAAAAATGATCCCTGACTATGAAGTTTGGATGCGTTCAAAGATAGCAAAGGTGTATAAAATTGAACCTAAAATTCGTTAAATCATAAAGCTATGTTTTTATATAGTTTATTTGTCAGACACTTAATAGAGTTGTAACCCCTTGTCAGACACCCTAAAATTATGAACGTTATATGTAATTATGCCTACCCTGATGTATGGCAGTGAAGCATGAAACTGGCAGAGGAAGGATGAAAGTAAACTGAATGCTGTTGAAATGAGATCCCTGAGGCGTATGTGCGTAAAACCGTGTGTGATCACGTGTGTACATCTGCCCTGATGATGGTCACTGTGACGCTGTTCAAAATGTTGGCTGAAGAAGGAGGTAGCGCAACACGACATAATACCTCTATCTTGGCATACCCTCCTTGCCTCGTTCACATTCATACATCGTACTCAGCCTTGCATTCTTTGCGAATCTCCGCGTTTCTTACACGATCGTACATAGTTTTACCACACATACACCTCAGGGATTCATTTTGGTGTATTAATTCTGGGACTAACTACCAAATGTATTCTTCTTTGCCCAGAATACTAATGGAGGGAAATATTCAAACCAATTCAGTGGACATCTTCAATTTATCAAAACAAATACAAAATGTTGTTTCTGAAGCTGTTCAGTTCTGTACAACAAATTTTGCTTAACTTTTACTGTCCATACGTAATTGGCCCTAAAAAAGGCGTTAATTAATAAGTGATAAATAAATTATCATTGTTTACATAAACAACGCTTATTAGCAAATGTAGCTACTCCAAAACAAACTGTGAACAACTTGGCTTTGACCTTAACCCGTCTAATCACAGGAGACCCTAGTTGTCCCAAAACATCATATGCCGTTATAATAACAGGAGACCCAGATTGTCCCAGAACGACCGAGCGTCATTAAAAGTTAGATATCTCTCTTCCTGTCAAGCAAAAATTTGTGATTTCTTTTATATTTGAAAGCGAAAGAAATATTGCTTCTTATTGCCCTAGAAATAAACGAGCTATATTGATCAGATATTTTACAAACCCGATCATAAGTGACGATTTTATTTTGCGCCAATGTGTGACGTAATAAACAATTAATTTAAAAATAAAATTGTATGAATGTGATAAAAAGTGAAGTGACAGTTTTATTACAAATTTTCTTAAAAAAAGGAATCTGTATTTAAAATTTTAATTTCATCCGAACACTGATCCCAACTGGTTTGCCATCAAGGCAGTCCCAAGGTAAATGTAAATATTATTGGTGGTTGTGATTTCCATTCAATAATAAAACTATATTAATAATAATCGGACAATTTGTAGAGCGCCGTTTTTGTGAAAAATCATCTTAAGGGCGCTATGTACTGTTCAAAAGCACTGTTTTTAGGCAAATTTTATATATATTTTTTTAAACTTATATATAGGAAGCTTGTACAATGTACATTAGGGTGTGTCAATTATTACAACTTTTGAATTAAAAAAAACGCCCGGGGTCTCGGAAAGCTGACAAAAATGAAAAAAAATCAAGTTTATGTATACAAGTAAGTCAACAAGATTACTGATTTTATCCAGAAAAAGTGTTATTTTCGCTTTTCATATTTTTGATAAACACATCACATATGAATACATTTATTTTGCGTTCTTTGTACTGCAGTTACAGAATAAAAAATAACTTTGGTACAAAATATAAAAAAAACGGACCCCTTGTTTTTTTTTCCAAATCACGAAATCAATTTTTTTTTCAAAACTTCCGGCCATTTTAGTAATGGCGGTTCGTGGTCTTTTTAACAGGGGGTTCAGAAATTCAAGATAAGATATATCTAATCATGTTGTCCTTCGAATACAGCGGCACTCACACAACTTAAATAAAATTAGTGGGAGGGGTAAATCACTTGACACAATTATTAGATATCGAGAAAAGTTTTAGAGGAATTAAATTGTTTAATGTTTTTCACAGCACTCAATGTACGTTGCTTATTATTATTATAATTTTTTCAACAAGAATAATTACGTAGAATATATAATTGATATTTTAAAACATAAAAAAAACACACACAAATAAAGGTGGCACGAAATAATTTTTTTTTCACTTGTACAAAAAATCCATGCGCCGACTTTTTGCATTTGAAAACAGTACAGTTACGCGGGTATTAAAATCAGGTATAGAGGTTTTTAGTAGTACTTTTTTCTATATAGTAATCATCGTAAATGTACTGAGGAACATAACGACTTATCAAAAAAAACAAATTATACGCAAACAGAAATTAAAATCGATCTACATCAAAAGTAGATTTACAAATGCCATTAGCAAACGATTAGATTAATGCAAAACCAAGAAAATAAAAAAAATATACAAAAATGACTACAAAGTTAAATTCCATAATATAATACGACTACAAATAACATTTAACTTGCATTTCTATGGTGAACGGTCAGTATGCAACGATTCGGGCATCGGTGACACGCTCGTCAATGTTCGGAGGACATCGGACAGCGTGTCCGCACAATGTTCGGACATCGTGACTCGGGATCGACGCACCATGGTCTGTTAAATTTGCTTAGAAATGTCAAGTTGTTTTCAAATCACGCTCAGAGCGTTTTGTATGCGCTAAGATATTTTCGTATAGAGTGTTTGGTGCGGGTTCTAATCACGCACAAAATGGGGATATTTTTTGGCGGCGCGGGTTTAAAGGCGGAATTTTGAAGGCGCTTGACGCGCATCTGTATTATTATACTGTTCATTAGTTTACTGTTTATATTATTATAAAACAAGTTTATTTTTTAATGGGGGTTCACCGCACAAACGCACTTTAAAAAAAAACCGCCACTGCATTTTAGAGAACAACAATTGTGTAAGGCAACGCACCAAGTGAAGTAAAATTCGGAATCAGACCGCTAATAATAACACAACTTACCGACCCTTTGGAGTAACAAAGTTCCATCTGTTGCAGTAACGTCTTGCAATAATGAACTCTAAAGGAGCTTACTTTAGGTCCCATTATCGCATAACGTTACCTCAACAGATATAACCTTGTTATTCCAAAGGGTCGTTATGTTGATGGCAATACCTAAAGTAAAAATTCCGGCCCCAGCCGCCTAATTAGAAAAAATATCTCCAAAAACGTAATCATTTTATTTTGAGAAGTTCAGGCACAAATATTTGAATGTTTTATGTTCATTTTCTAACGCTACACAATAAAACCATAGCCGAAAAGAGGTTCATAAGTAGGAGATTTCGAACTTGAAATACCAGTACGTAGATATACGATTACAATTCTTTGTATGCGTTACAACAAATCTATACAAATATTATAAATGAGAAACGTGTGTGTTTGTTTGTTACGCTTTCGCACGTAAACCAATAAACTGATTTTAATTTTTTTTTCACCAAAAGAAAGCTACATTATATGCGAGTAATTATGGCAGTAAATAATGTTAAGCTCTGGCGTTATGAAATATTAAATATTATCATTGAAGAAGAAGATAACACTCATAATCTAAATGAAAATATGAAAGAAAACAAGACACAGAAAAACAGAAAAAAACAATGGTCGCAACTGGGACTCGAACCCAGACCTCTCGTCTAACCGGGACGTGCGCGTTTTCCAATTTCGCTATTGCCACCTTCTGTCAAACCGTCATATTTGTCAATCTCATATTTCAAATATTTAGAATCATTAATATTATCTCCAACTAGTTCTTTTTCCATATTATAGGCAACTACTCTTTTTATTGGAAACAATCATTCTAAGAATTGGTTTGTAACCTGAATAGCGTCTCGGATAAATGTATCCGAATTTATTCATATGGAACTATTGACTTTATGAAAGTCTAAATGAATATTCAAATTTTTTTATGAGAAAAACTCTCTTTTTATAACTTTTGAGTGTTATCTTCTTCTTCAATGATATATTACGTTGATGGGAATAACCTTCAAAAGTTATAAAAAGAGTTTTTCTCATAAAAAAAAATTGAATATTCATTTAGACTTTCATAGTCAATAGTTCCATATGAATAAATTCGGATACATTTATCCGAGACGCTATTCAGGTTACATACCAATTCTTAGAATGATTGTTTCCAATAAAAAGAGTAGTTGCCTATAATATGGAAAAAGAACTAGTTGGAGATAATATTAATGATTCTAAATATTTGAAATATGAGATTGACAAATATGACGGTTTGACAGAAGGTGGCAATAGCGAAATTGGAAAACGCGCACGTCCCGGTTAGACGAGAGGTCTGGGTTCGAGTCCCAGTTGCGACCATTGTTTTTTTCTGTTTTTCTGTGTCTCGTTTTCTTTCATATTTTCATTTAGATTATGAGTGTTATCTTCTTCTTCAATGATATATTACGTTGATGGAAATAACCTTCAAAAGTTATAAAATGAGAGTTTTTCTCATAAAAAATTTTAATAAATATTAATTTATTATACGTTTGTGTCGCTAACAAAGGCGAGTTATTGCTGACGTCCGAAAATAAAGCGTAGCCGTGTTAACGACGTTGATATATTTGCGAGAAATCATAGTTAATATCTATCTAAACGTATAAATAAAAATGAATCTCCGAAATGTTTGTTCGCACATAACTTCCAAACGACTGCACCAAATTGGATAATTCTTTTTTGTACCACTGGTGAGCTCTGGCATTATGAAATTAAGGTGGCACGCGAGCTGTTAGAAAACTAAATGTACCATGAATGAATATATGGAATGCAGGAGGGGAAAGGGGAGGGGGATAAATGATAAGTGCAAGCGCTACAGTAATTTCTCACTAATACTATGCAAGCAAAGCCGGGGGTAAGAGCTAGTAAATAATAAAAAAATAAAGATATGATTTACTCGTAAGTTGTGATAATACTTACGTCCAAAATCTGCAAAACTTATAAATAATACGAACAAAACAAACTCAGGTCTTTGCAGCGCCATCGTGAATTAAAACTAGAATTTACATTCAAATAAAAACATGGATTTAAATAAATAACACTGCAACTATGAAATAAAAATATTTACAATGTTATAAAGTGTTCAGGACAGCGCTCTATAAGTCTGCCAAATCAAGACAGGAGATTTTATTTTTTCTAGACTTACGTATGTGTATTGCCCATAGATGCAATCTTGCAATTCATTATTGCCAGGGCTTTTCAACAATTGTCGTAGACAAGCAAAGATCCACCTTTTTTATAAACAACGAAATTTTTAATTTTTTTTATATGAATACCGCACAAGAGTCCCAACTGTTCCCGTCTGGAGCCAGTGAGACTACGCCACCGCCAATTGGGGTATGTTGTGAGGCTGAGGGGAAGGAGATGGGGAAGAGGAATGTTGGGAAGTATCTTGCTATTCAGATCTGGACACCAAACACGGCAAAAGCCATTTCAAGCAACATTTCAATTTTGAATGGTGGTCTTACACCAGGGCGATACTGAGAGTATCTTCCACTCTGAAACGTGCCGCAAATATATTATATTTTATTTTAAATTATTTAATTGTGAAAGAACACAAATCAATCAAGTAAAATTTTTTTGCTACGCCAGGATTCGTTTCCGCGACCTTACCGCTAAAAGAGCCTTACCGCTAGACCACGCCGGACGGAATAATTTCGACCAAAAATAGTATTATTACTATTTTATCCAACAGAACCTCCTCATATTTATTACATTTGGATTAAAAATCCATAACACAAAATTACATTTTTTTTAAGTGAAAACTTCTTTAGCACCGTTGTGATTTGAAACTTAGTGAAACGGAAACGAGCGATAATAAAAAGAGACAAACACATACATCCATAGGATTTAGCCTGTAAGAGAATGAGGTAGGCTAATCAGTGTCCTCTTTGTGCGGTGCTCCGTAGATAAAATGTAAAATAAATTTAAAACTTGGTCGCAATAATATAATTAATTAATCCTAAAATTAACCTACTCCCTCATAATCTCGAAGTTTAGTTTTCTGAAGATTTCACTTCTACCGAGAGTGAACTGCACACGATTTTTTTTTGTGTTTACCTTAGAAGAATTCTAACTGCTCCCGTCTGGAGCCAGTAAGACTATGGCATCCCTAATATTGTTTGTATAGCCAAAATAAAACCAATTAAGAATTTCCTCCTTGTGACTTTACCTCTGATTAAACAGCAATAATAAATAATAAAAAATTCGAAATAATAAAATTCGTAATAAATGAGAAACATAAGAAACCTAATATGGGTATGTTGTGAAGCTGAAAGTAGAGGGGAGGGAAAGGAGATGAGGCAGAAGAAGGTGGGGACCTACCCGGCTATTCAGATCTGATCACTAAAAAAGGCAAAAGCCATTTCAAGTAACCATTGTACACCAGGGCGATACTGGGAGTATCTTCTTCTCTGGAACGTGCCACAAACAGACCACTTATTGTAAAGAACACAGATCAAGAAAATAAACTTTATTTTGAAATTGCGACCTTTAGATTGTTAGTGGAGAGCCTTACGCTTTGACCACGGAGACAACTTATATATTTATTTTTGACGTGTATCAGAATGGTCCATACGATCGTTAAAAATCAGGATTCAGTTAACTTATCAAACAAAGCACAAAATGACGTCAGCGTTAGTGACCAGATCTGGATAAACATGTAGGTACGTTCCATCCTTGACCTCCCTTATCTCCTTCCCCTTTCACCTTCCTTCAGTTTTTCAAAAAACCTCTATTTAGCATTCAATAGTCTCATTGACTCCGGGGAATAAGAACTTCAACAAAAAATAGTTATTTTCTGTTTTGTGCGCATAACATCTACACAATATGTTTTAAAACACTAAGATTGTACTGATTTGCATTTTTTTTACGGCTTAACGTAACAAATTATTTGTTGCAAGCAACAAAGGAGAACTTTTTTCTTAATATACTAGCTTTTACCCGCGGCTTCGCTCGCATGGTATTAGGGGAAAGTTTCTGAATAAAAAAATTTCCCACGGGAATGAAATGTTTTTTTTCCAGGATAAAACGACGCCTTTTTCATTTCCCAGTCCTCCTTAATGACGCCAGAGCTCGCTATTATATATACATATATATAAATATAAACCATCGCCGGAATGCATATATCAAATCCTCAAAGTTTTATCGCAACCAATGTACAATACTATTAAAATTAAAAAAAAAAATACATATAAAACTTTCTATTACAACACATAAATACTTGTCACACATAATCATAAATAAACACGTAAACACCTCAGCACAGGTTCTCCTAGTGAGGTGTTCACGAAACATACAACAATAACTATTCACAGTTTCACCTTCACAAACCTACCTTACACCCAACATAATAAAATTGCAAAATATATTATGTAAAAATGTTTGCGAAATCGATCTTTTATGTAAAAATGTTAATTAATAGGTAAATACTGTGATACATAGAAATAAATAAATAAAATCGGATGAACGGCTAGCAATGCATAATTTCACGATGCCAGAATTCGCTATTGTATGTACATAGAAACCATTGCGGGAATGCGCACATCAAATCCCCAAAATTTCATCGCAATCAGATGAACAGTTAGCAAATTAATAAATCAGTTAGGTTATTAAATTTTAATTTATATAGATATTTACATATCTACCTATAGTGAGATTATTTATCTACAGGAAAACCACACACAATTTCCTGGACATAAGAAAACATTATTTTTCTTTAAGAAAAAATTGTTAGATATATTTTAATCGAATCGAGTCATTGTTTTGGCCGGTTTCTCCCATCAGATACTAACATACTTACTAAAAAATGTCGCAAATATTTAATATATTTGACACATTGGTTTGCTTTATAGTTTTAATATATTATCATTTTATTTATTTAAACTTTGTAACTTTTCTCAGTAACTTTTACAACTATCACTATATTTAACTGCTTTACGGCCTTTATAACCTTGTACTTGAAATGATGTTTACATTTGTAATTATTAGATACAATATTATGTTTTACAAAAAACAACAACTACCTAATGTGAACTAAACCAGGAAATTTGACTGTCCTAAAACGGGAAATCTCCTAGTTGGACAGTCAAAGTATTTTTTTTATAATGTATATTTATTTTGTTTCAATAAATAAATAAATAAAAAAAAAAAAAAAATAAATAAATATATTTAAATTATTTCATCCAATACAAAAACGTATTGCCGAATACGAGCTCTGTGTTTACTGCTTTATATATTTACAGCGATATTGAAATAATTACACACAAATCGAATCGGTTGATTACACCGGCCAGGACGGGTTAACTTCGGGTCACGTTCAGATATCTATATATGTATTCATATTGATAGTTATTGACCCATAAAACGATAAACTTTATCAAATATATATATATATATAAAAGATATTTGCGGCACGTTTCCGAGTGGAAGATAATCTCAGTATCGCCCTGGTGTAAGACCACCATTCACAATTGAAACGTTGCTTGGAATGGCTTTAGCCGTATTTGGTGACCGGATCTTAATGGTCAGGTACTTGACCTTCCCCACTCTTACTTTCCCTCCCCAATAGCTTCAGCTTCCCAACATATTCCATCCTCCATTTGGGGATGCCATAGTCTAACTGGCTCCAGACGGGAGCAAATGGGACTTGTGAGGTATTCACATAAAAAAATATTAAAAAATATAAAAAATAAAAATGCATGAAAATGGTTGGGCATCATCGAATTCAATATTTCAAAGACCCAATCATGTCTAATTACATCTAAAAGGGACCGAAATGATAATCTAGTCTCCTTCAACGGAAGCAATCTTCCGAACAGACTCTCCATTGATGTGCTTGGTGTAATTATAAGTGACCAGCTCAGGAATGTGGGCTTCATCGAAGCCAGAGTTAAATAAGCCTCCCAAAAACTAGGTGTACTGTACAGGGCCCGCAGACACATTAATAGTACACAACTTCTATCACTGTACAAAGTGCAAGAGCACCCCACGGTTGAATTTGGCAGCCACCTCTGGTCTGGAGCTCCAAACTACTTGCAAAATACCCTCGACCCTGCAGAAACGGGCGGTCCGTTTGACAGATTCTCTCACCAACGAACGGATTGCAATCTTTAGATCACAGGGTGGGAATGCTATCCCTGTTCTACCGGTATTTCAATGGAAGATGCTCTGAGGAACCAGCGTCATTGATTCCTTCGGCACCGGTGCATAGCCGGGAGACACTCCAAACGCGCGCCCAAGGTATGTACACGGTTGTCGTTTTTTTCGACACAAGCTCACTCAAGTAACACATTACAATGAGTGTCAAAAGACGTAAGAAATACGCGAGACATGCATAGAGAGACAATTGACACAATATAATTAGTATTTTTTAACAGCGCCAGAACTTTTATGAATCCGTGCAAATTATCGACGAAAACATCTACATCAGCACACTCTATCTTGTAATAGCGATGAGTAGGTCCAGCCGGAATGGGTTATTGAACTCGAGTCCTTTGCGGGAACTGGTTCCCACTCCAACTCCTTTTTCAAATCGACTACTCAGAGAACCCTGTCCCGGACTCGAACTTGCTCGAACCCGCAACGGAGCGCGGACTCGGGCCCGCACGCGGAACTCGGACCCGGACCGGGGCGGGAATCCGAATCGGACCCAAGCCCGGAACTTGGCGGTAGTCGCGGCGGTCCAAGCCACTCGCACTCCAGGCCTGGGTTCGCCGGCTCGTGTGTCTCGGTCCGAGCTAGTCGCGAGTCGGGTGCAGGTACTGCAGGTCACGCGTTTGAGTTCTTTTTCTTTTCAAACCCTGCGTTCAAACTGGACCGGACCGAAACTCGAAGCCGGAACTCAAGCTTGGAACTTGAAACCGAACCGGGAATCCGAATACCTCCCACCTACGACCCCGAACTACGACCCCGACCTACGAAAATGTATAAACTGCTTAAATGGAGTTCTACAAATTAAAATTGATAAGAATAAATAAGAACGTAATGTTTTAAAATAAAATTGAATTTAATTATAATTCGATTATGACATAGGTCAATTCTGAGTTACAACGGTCATTTCTGAGTTATTGCGTAACAGACTAATTATTCACCTACCACGCCGCCGCCGTTTTTCCACAGGAGTAGGCAGAGAATAAATGAATGACAAATAACTCTATCACGGCATACACTTCTTGCTTCAAGCAAATTCTTGCCCACTCAGTACAAATCATAACTTTTTAATATAATGAAATAAAACAATAACTTTGTTCAAAGTCACGGAATTTTATTCTTATGACAAACCGGTTTCGCTTAGAGTAAGCCTCTTTGGGATACAAAATTAAACAATAAATAAGTACGAGCATAGTATATATTTCAATATAAATAAACAATACATAGTAACACAAAACATTGATGAAATAAAAATAGATTACACATAAATATTTGACAAAGGAACAACGGTTAGAGATTAATACGCGTTTTGTAAATATGCAGATTATTATTTTGACCCATTTAAAAATATATATATTAAATATGCATTTAAAAAATATATATATGTTAAATATGCATTTTTTACGATAAAAAATAATTTTAAAAGGAATCAAAATAATAATCTGAAAACTTACAAAATGTGTAATAATTTCTAACCAGTAGGCTTTTTAGGCAAATTATCTAAGAATTTCCTTCTTAATTTTGTGCATTACTCCATACAGTCTTTCTCCGTTTTTGTAACATGGTCTTACATTTGACATGATTTTCACGGCCAAAAGTATAATAGTGATTTATTTTTAGGGTATTATGCCGTGTTGCGCTGTCTCCTTTGGACAGACGTGTGGCACACATCTTTTTTGATGATGGACACTATAACGCCGTTCAAAACGTTGGCTAAAGAAAGAGGTGATACAACACGGCATAATACCGCAAAAATAATTTCTTACCAGTTTTTAAAAACAATTGATTAAAGTTATTTTAGAAAAATGTGTTGATATACAATTCTATTGTATTTAAAGAACACGCCATATTATAGGTGATGTAAAATGATGCTTTATTCCTAATACATATATCTGACGTCCCGAGTCAAATTAATATATATTGTACGAGAGATAACAACTTCTCAAATTTTTAAGACGATCGACGTTAATATTTTTTGATAAAATCATTATCATTTCTGCTTCCTATAAATATGATGCCATAATATCGTATTACACTATTAATACGTATTGCGCCTCTTGAAATGCGAGACGTATGAAAATAATTAGTTAAGTTAATGGATTTTAGGCCTTATCTAACATTTAAAAATAATATCCTTTGTTCAAGTCCGTGATGAGATAAGGATGATCAGCACTTAATTTGAATAATGAGCTTGATTGAAAAATTTCACGACTTTATCTGATTTATTACTGCTTACGCGTGTGCTAAAATTGTCAGGCCTTGGAAATTTTACAGTCGTGCGTTGCGGCCTCGCATTAATCGTCGCCCTGTAGGCTGGACACGACGCGAATGGATTTCGTTAATCTTCGCATAAATGTACATTGCGCCGCAACAGCACCCAGTGCTCAGTCCGCACCAAAGAACTCGGACCCGGGACCCACTCCTTGAACTCGAGTTCTTTTAAAAGGAAGCACGTCTCGGAGGCCTCCGGCAAAATGCAGAACTTACCCATCTCTGTAATATAGTCGACACAACTGGGTCAGAGGGCTAAAGTAGGCGATATTATTTTTAAATGTAGTCATTTGAAAAATGTTATGGCGTCTTAAAAAATGGGGATTGCGGACATTTATTTCAATACTGCTAAGACATAATGTAGTATCAAGGTGGCCGTGAATAATTTTATGTAAACATATTAGATCATTCTATTGCCTTCTAGTTTTAATTGTATCAATCTTGAAGTAATCACGACGTACGTCGTAGGATCTAAGATGGTCATGTAGTCCACATTTGAAGGATAACATTCTAAGTGTTTAATTATTATTTCTTTTTATTTCTTTTTTCCTCTTAACTAGTAGTCCGTATTTTTTTAAAGATCAGCTTTCTTATAGTTATTTATTTTGTTTGCTCACTAACAGTGTCCAGTAATTTTTGAAAATTATTGAAATTTCTAACCATAATATGTTAAAATGGCATTCCAAGGAGATCGCAGAAAAATATGCAGATTTATAAAAAAATATTTTTCAATAAAATACTACTTTTTGACCGCCCATTTAAATGCTCTAAATTCTTCACCAAAATGCCCAAACAACATCATAAATACATCTGTTCTCAAAAATTGTTCAATCATTGATTTACCCCATTAAAGATTTTTTTTCTACATTAGCTCCACACAGAAGGCCCTGAGGAAAATAATTCCCCTCTAGGCCTATGTCGTCTTCGGGGATGCTGTATGGAGGGTATTTTTAGGAAGGGAAGGAGAAGAATTTCTGGGAAGGAAAAGGATATTAGGGCAGGTTAGGAATCTGGGGGTCAGTATGCCCAGAAGTGATGGACGTATGAATCTATCCCTCCCTATCACTGTGGAGCAAGGCGATGTTCCGAGAGAGTATGGCAGGAGAAGTCAAAGGGACTTCCTAAGCCTTACTCCTACGATCCAGCCTGCAATGCAGTTGGTGGGCAGACGCATCCGCCGCCAAGACCCGAACAAACCTCACCCCATGAACCCGGCACCCTTGCTAAGTCACCAAACGTAGCGAACCATTTGGAGTGACCTTTGGCAGAGGTATTGGTTATCCAATAAATGGTCTCGGAGCGGCGGTACCCATACCCGCCTTCCAAATTGACGCTTCTTAGAAAGTGTTGTGATTTTAAACTTTTTTTTATTTTTAATTTCTTGATAAAAATTACATTCGTGAAGCCTGTCATCGATGTCACAAATAAACATACCCAAAAACAAGAGCCGCGATTTAAAAAACATCTATTTGAATCTCTATTTGGTTTTCAGGAATGAATATGTGTAATTCTTGGAAGTGATCCGAGGAAGACATCCGATCAAAAACTCGGTGGATGTAAACGTTTTCGATGATTGCATTCTATAAACTGTGCCACTCATATACACACATTTTTCTAAAATTGGATGACATAATGTTTTTTTAAGTATACGGCAGTCAATATAATAAGTAAGTATAGGTACCATCCAGTAAGAATTTGGCTGAGGAGTTAGGGGTGCTCACTCAGTTTAGTCAATACCTGTTGAGGAAGATTCATACCTCAGTAGCACCATTTTTTTAAAGGTTAACCGCAGATTCTAGACTGCCCCTGGTGAGGAAGGTTAAATCCTTTGTCAAACCATTTTTTCTTCTTTGAAATGGCTTCCAGCCAGTCCAAATGATGGCGCAACTAGGTCAAATTTTAATATTGGAAATAGATCTATTGCAGTATTTTTTTTTGTGTTCTACTGGTGAATTTTTACGATACTGTTCCATAACACAAATTCTCTCCATTAGCTTTGGTAAGGTTGGAATAAATAAATAAATATGAGTGTATTTTCTTTTAATGTGTGTGGTAAAACCCGACAAAAAAATGATTCCCAACGATTGAGATTGAATGTATTAATATCAAGATCACATTCTTCCAAGAAAAATAAGTTATTTTACAGGTAAACAAGTGCAATTTTCCTGTATGCCGGTAATCACTGTTTAATTACGTTGTTATGGTACGTAGAAGGTTAAGTAAGTCATCCATTATACATCCATTGGTACGTCCCTTAACACCATTTTTTATATTAGCCCCACACAGGAGGCCCTGAAGAAGCAGACATACGAATTCATCCCTTCCGCTGCGGTGCAGGACGAAGTGTAGAGAGAGGAGAGTTTTGCAGACGGCCGTAGAAGTCAAAGGGTCTCCCTCAACCGGCCACTCCCGATCTGGCTCGCCCCGCAGCTGGTGGGTACGCACATCCACCGCCAAGACTTGAACACACCACCCACTTTAACCCGGGCACCCTTGCTAACTTACAAAATGCAGCATAAGTGACCTTTGGCAGATGTGTTGGTAATCTAATAAATGGGTCCCGGGATGGCTGTAAAAAATGTTTTTATTTATTGTTATCATTAGGTAGGTATAAACCATACAAGTTTTTCATTTTATTTGATTTAATTTTTTTTCCACTTCTATGTAATAATTGTATATGTCTCATGTTATATGGAAAACTGGGATTGCACCATCCTTGAGTTCTCCTGGATTAAAAAAAAAAAAAAAAAAAATGCTCCTAAAAATTACACCTACACAATCATGTAGGCAAAGTTTAAACGTCATGACTATTTCATGTACTAAAAATAAAGCACATACCATTCTGATATCCATCACAAAAAAAAATTATACGTCTAATTTACAAGTAAGTATTCAATAAATGACATTTTAAAATTTTTAATTTTTTTTTTTATATTGCCTTTTGAACACGCTGTAATCAATATTTGTAGGTACTATTTGGTAGAAAAATCTTAACCATTCTTGAACATTATTTTATTATTTGCAATGTTAACGGACTTGTTAGACAGGTTTTTCTACCGTAATTGTAGGAAAACCTTGCTATATAAATGAGCAATGTGCAGGAGACATCGAGTTACAATAAATTTTCCAGACTTGCTTTAACAAGTTTGGTGAGAAGTGTAGTCATCACGTTATAATATTAACAATCTTTTTATTTCATAGCGGCAGTTTTATTAATTTGATTCCGTTTTTTTATATAAATTTGAGAATGGCGCCGCAGCGACCTGTGTTTGCTTTATTCATGTTATTAATAAGTTTTGCAGATTTTGGACGTAAGCATTTATTTATTTGTTATTTATTAATTACTTTTTATTTTTAAATCCAAATTATAGTAGTTTATTCGCACTCTTCCTCCGAAAGGATTCTTATTCCAAGGATGACTGTAGATAGATTCCTCATCTTCATGTTTGTTGATTCAACGTCTTTAAGTTGACTAATTGGTAATTTCCACCTCTTCATGTTTATCGATTGTAGGTTGTACTGGCGTCAATATGTAATTTTCGTGATTTCGTCACCTTCACGTTTACCAAACTGTTTGGAAGGGCATTATATAATGTTGAAGCATGGATTTAATGGTACTTCTGGCGTTTACGTTTTAAGTGTTGGAATGTTAGTAGATTTGAAATTTGCTGGGATTCGAATCCGCATGTTTAGCTTAGTGAGCAATTTTTTTTTTCATTAATTCTACACAGGAGGAAAAAAGTTTCCCTCATGGCCCATGTCATCTTTGAAGATGCTGTATGCAGGGTCTTTTTGAGGAAAGAAAAGCGTGAAGAAACGGAGGAGACCTAGAAACGATCCTTTCTCATGTACATAAGTTAAGCATTCGTTTGGCGTGTTTCCCGCCTATGCACCGGCGCCGAAGAGATCAATGACGAGCATCTTTTATTGAAATAGCGGTAGAACAAGGATAGCATTCCCACCCGACGCCTGTGCTCTAAAGATTGCAATCCGTTTGTTAAGGTGGGAGAATCTATCAAACGGATCGCCCGTTTCTGCACAGAGTCGAGGGTGTTTGTCAAGAATTTTGGGGCTCCAGACCAGAGATGGCTGCCAAATTCAACCGTTTGCTAGTTGTACAGGTAAATTGGTTTTATTTGGTTTCACAAGTAAATTATAGAAGGATAATTTAATAGGTACATAAGAAATATAATATTAAATGAAGAAATAATTGGTGTTTATTGCTGCATGAGTGATTTTTAATATTAGTAAATATAAATAAAATAAACATTGTAACAATAACGTGACGTTGAAAAATGCTTTTGCCTTAATAATAATTTACTACCATTTGTTTGGATTAGGAATGAAACATGTATTTTATTTTATTTTATTTTAAGTGGAAATTGTTTATTTCAATATGCTCTTTGGTCAAGTTGATCTGAAGAAATTTTTCTTTTGTTCCTTTCGTAATATTTGAAACAAACACATAATTTTATGCATTATCTCATTATCACATTAATAATTGTTGTTCTGCAAAATTACGCATTTCATCTTCGTGTTTGAAGTAATTGTCTTCTTAAGAGAGCAGGTAATTTTTATGGTGTAGGATTGTGTACTGGAAAAACAAATAAACTATGAATAGAGTTATAAAACTTTTCTTGTGCAGAATTTCAGATCCGTCCAGTTTTAACTTTCCATCAATAACATTGACCAAAATAAGAGGAAAACCCGTCATTTTTTTTTGACATTTCGGTTTTGCTAGCTGTAAACGCGCTGCTGAAATCATTCAATATTAACGTTGTGGAATGTGTCATTCCACAACCAAATATTTTAGTGTACAACTTTGAAATATGGAGTGCAAACGTATTACACGGAAATTAAATAAACTCAAATAACTAGTACATTAATTGACTTCTGGACACTTTTACGGATATTTCGAATTGTTTACAGATGTCCAAGTGTGTTGCCTTTCTTCTACCCGTGCCCCGCCTCCAGTGCCTCCTCCGGCTTCCGATTCCTGCACCGCTGCTGACAACACCCCTGGATTATGCGTGCACCTTAGCAAATGCCAAAGCCTCAACAGCCTGTTCACAGGACCAAAGCCCCTGTCTTCGGAGACCATTAGTTTCCTGAGGGGTTTGATCTGCGGAGACCCTGCTCAGCGCAACATATGCTGCAGTACAAAAGAGGTAAGAAAAAAGAGAGAATTTGATCAACCAATTCCCTCCGATGGCATTTGATCATCAGATGGAGGCATGAAAATGAAAGGGTATGGCGATGTACAACATTTTTGTAACAAGTGTAAGGAAGAGTTTAGCAAATCATTTCTTGGAATTGCAATTAATGTTTTCGTGAAAATATGTCAAAAACACTGAATTTCTTATGACAAGTACACGCTTGTGGCAAAAATTAGATTCACAAATTATTCTGGAATACTCAACAGTAAACACACATTGGAGAGACGTTATTTGTGTTATTTAACGACAATTTATAGTAAAATAAAAATACAAAGAAATTTATTCATTCACAGTCCTCCTCAGTAGGTATTCCTGTTCCGAGGGGGACTGTGGGTTATTGTTTGTTAAATAAAAAGTTTTCATGTTTGATGTTTGTAGGTTGAGTGGGTGTTACTTCATAATTTTAAGGATTTTCTCATCGTCATGTTTAGTTAGCCATAATTTGGTGACGTTGTTTATAAAATTTTGTATCTCCACTGTATTTTTGATTTCGATTGAAGGGCAATATATAGTTTTTTAGCATGGAAAGTAAGGTTTTCCTGGCCGAAAGGTGTATTTAATTTTAGGATGTTTAATAGAATTGAAGTTTTCAGTCAGCAAACTAATCATATTTTTCTTTAAATTTGAGTAGTACATTTTTTAGTATGGTTTTATAATGCTGAACACATAAAATTTTTAAGAATTTATTTTGGTGGAGTACTTTTAAGATTTATTTTACTATTACTCTTTGTGTTTTAACGAGCTGATTTAAGTGGATGTTTGAGGCAGTCCATTAAAAATGAACAATATTAGTCCCAACACGGTGCCTTGTGGGATACCGAAATTTGATGTTTCTTGGTCACTAGTTTGGATGTTTTTTAAAAGAAATTGTGCGCATTGAAAAGGTTGTATTAACACATTGGTTTCCTGGAAGGCGTGCAGACTTGCAGATCAATTTGGGAGACGGGTATGGATACCGCCGCCCCGGGATTCGATTATCAGATAATCAATACCCAAAATGGTTGGCTACGTTTTGTGAGTTAGCAGTGGTGCCCAGGATCATGGGGTAAGGTTTTTCTAGGACTTGGCGGCGAACGATTTTGCCCATCTATTATGCTTCGGGTCGGATTGGAAGAGATCGGTTGAGTGAGACCTAACTTTACTCCAGCCAAACCCTCTCAACCATGCACTGCATAGGTAAGGATGGATTCATACGTCAGTCACTCCCGTAGATACTGGACCCCGAATTCCCACCAACCTTTTATTACTTGCTTCCAGAACTTCCTCTCCTTCCTTTCCTTAAAAAGACCCTCCCCACAGCATCCCCGTATACGACATAGACACTGTAGGAATTTGGTTTCTCAGGGATGTAATGTAAAAAAATGTTTACAGAATTGACAGGACCCGAAACACACAAACAAAATTGCAGACAGGAGAAGTTAAAAATGGTCGACTCAGGACTTCACTATGATCAGTCAATAATATTTATTTTCATTCTAGATACAAACGAACCGAACAGTGAACGTCGACCATCTCCTCCCTGATCCAAATAGCTGTGGATTAGACTATTTTCCGGCCACGGCGTTCGTAACTCATTCATTCAAGTTTTCGACCGAAATATACGAGTACGCATGGCTGGCTCTTGTGGAATACAGAAACTCTAATGGTTCAATCTCCGATGGGTGCGGAGCAACGCTCGTCAGTAAGCGATACCTTATCACAGCTGGACACTGCGTGCTTGGCGAGAAGCCAACCCAACTTGGAACTCCGTAAGCGTGTTTTTTTTCTTTGTTGTATTTATTTTTGGAATAACTTAATGCGTAAAACCTCAATTGCAATATTTAATCATTGAAGACAATATAAGCGACTCTCAATCGAAAATTTGAAATAGAAAAATCAGAAAAAAAAACGGTCGCATCTAGGAATTGAAACCAAGATCTTAACCTTGCCTGGGCTTTGCTCTAACACTGAGCTAATTCAACCGCTGAGAACACAAACGTTATCTTAATTTTCTTAACGCACATTTTATTGGCTGCTATCTTGATTGCAAGATAATTTTCAAAATAGCAATCTACTATTATATAATTTTACTGTTCGAACCGCGTCGGTGCAAATTAGGATGAAGAATAATAAATGGGCGCATATGTGAATCAACGTACATTTACTCACATATCTCTCTAACTGCCGGCCGGCCTAGTCCGGCGGTAAGGCTCTTGATTAGCATTCCGAAGGTCGCGGGATCGAATCCCGGCGTGGAAAATAAATTTTATTTGGTTAATTTGTGTTATTTTACAATTTACTCATTTAAAATAATATATAGTATATTTGCGGCACGTTCCAGAGTGGAAGATACTCTTAGTATCGCCCTGGTGTAAAACCATCATTCAGAATTTAAAAGTTGGTTGAAATGGCTTTGGCCGTGTTTGGTGACCAGATCTGAATAGCCAGGTACTTCCCACCTTCCTCTTCCCCATCTCTTTCCCCTCCCTACTACCTTTAGCCTCACAACATACCCCAATTGGGGATGCCATAGTCTCACTGGCTCCAGACGGGAGCAGTTGGGACTCTTGTGCGGCTTTCATATAAAAAATAAAAAAAAAACCTAGCTCAACCGGGGAGGACTCGTGTTTGCAGTCCGTGATGGTCAACTCGAGAAAATCATCACTTTAAAGGGGTTGAGATATTATTGAAAAATAAAATATAGGGAGGTTGATAAATAAAAAGATCTCATTGGATGTAGAAATGTCAGGTTAATGTATTTTTGCAAATAATTTTAGACTACAGAAAAAGCTGTTAATCCTTATGTGGACACGTTAAGTTACTGATTTTAAGTTTAATTGAGGTAAAACAGATCGGATAATAAAGAAATGCAAGAATTAAAAGTACACAACCCGTCACCTTGAAGTATCGCATCTGGGATGAGAGACGTCAATATCACTGAGTTGATTTCAATGTAGTCTGTTTGTTTCTATTTTTAAAACACGTGTTGCGAATATCACAATGATTTGAATTCCAAAAGCCTAAGAGAGCTCGAGGTCCATGACTGAACCTGTTGAAAGTCAAAGTAAGAAGAAGGCGCTGGAAAACCACTTCGCACTCTCCAGCCGCTCGCAACCCCTTCCTTAAATTCACAACCGATGAAATTTCCATCGGTATTGCCATATTTTAACAAGAAAATATTTAATATCCAGTACTTGACATCAAATCGTCTTACATATTCACTAAATTATTTATTAATTTAACACTTCCCCAAAAACACTAAGAAAAAACAGCCGTCGTAACGAAGGTTTTTGTCTCTAAACCCTTCAAAAACCACCTTTGATAAAACTTCACAAGAAAACATCGTCCGCATGGAGATTCAGCAATAAAAACCTAGGCAAAAAGGTTTATAGTTTACATAAATACAATGGACATAATATAACAGAAAACGTAACAACTTCGACATGTTGGAGTGGCCTGACATTAAAAGCGTCTGGAACATTGGTACACCCAGCTCTTCACGTAGTGCAATGTAGTGAGTAGTGGAGGATTCTTGTTCATCAGGGCAATTGAAGTAGGTGTCATGATCCTCAGCAATAGAGGAAACGACGTAAAAAGAAGCGTCAACATAAAAGCAAAATATCAAAACTATTAGAAAATTACAAAAATAAATGCATCCATTGTTAATCCAGCGAACAATGAACAGCAATCATCAAATGAAAGAAAATACGTTTCACGAAGAGGGAACACAACAATTTGAATTGTTAATTGTTGACAAGGAAGTATTTGCAACAGGAGCTCTCTTTATCCTGTGATCGAAAGAATAGAAATTCTCCTTATTACATGTCGTAATTAACGTGTATAAATGCATATCGTAGAAACTCATTATCCTCCTTTTAATGAATTAAAAATGGCTCAGGGAATTCAGTAGCTATCTTTTAATGGTCCAACTTCTGGTTGAAAAAATAGACAAGAACAATCATAATCCTTTAACCTCTCCACTAGAATGGCCGAAGCGGTTCGGCGAAGCAAAAAAACGCTTAGGAGAGTTTAGTCGAAATGTTTCGTCAGTGGCTATTATTCAAACGCCATCATTTTTAATGAAAATATTTGATTCGGAGTGGCGTCTATGAACATTTGCCCGTAGTTTGTTGAAGTTTTGGAACACATACCAACGATACCGACTTCGCAGTTTTAGTTTTTAATTTGGTAGGCGGGTATGGGTACCGCCGCCCTGGGAACCATTTATTGGATGACCAACACCTCTGCCACAGGTCACCCCAAGTGGTTCGCTACGCTGGTGACTTAGCAGGGGTGCCCGGGTTCTTGGGGTATGTGTGTCCAGGTCTTGGTGGCAGGTGCGTCGGCCCACCTTCTGCGTGGCGGGCCGGATTGGGAGATGCTGGTTGAGGGAGACCCTTTACAACCGGTTACCGCTGTCCGGGCCGCTTGGTAGTACAGGGGCCGGCCCCCTCAGGCTCACGACTGAGGGTTCCTGATGTCCAGAATCACCGCTCCAATCTTTTAGACCCTTTTTTAACCACTGTGCCACACGGTTACAAGATTGAGGTCACAGCGCCTTTGGGATTGTCAGACCACTGCTTGGTGACGACCTCAATCCCCGTCAACTTCAGACCGCCAAAGGAGAGGCTGAAGAGGAAAGTGTGGCACTATAGGTCAGCAGATTGATTCGTTCTGCGGGCCCATTTCAATGCTTTCCCGTGGTCAGCTGTCTGTTTTCGGACTTGGGATCCGTCAAGATGTGCCCAGGAAATTGGTGAAGACATCACATCTGCGATAGATGGCTTCATCCATTCCTCTGTTAAGGAAACTGGTGTGGGCTCAAAGGGTTTAGTCGGCAATGCTCTGAAGCAGTGCGACGGAAAAACGCGGCTTACCGAGCCTACAGCACATCTAGAACATCCGAAAACAGAACAGCATACAATAAAATGGCAAAGGAAACCAAGAGAGTCATAAATAGGTCGAAATTCAGATGTGCAGATCAGCAAAAAGCTGGCTGCATGCCCGCATGGCAACAGAGCATTCTGATCGCTCGCGGGATCAATAGGTCGGAATTTCTGCAAATCCAGTTTACCACCTCTTACCAGACCTGACGGCTCACTAGCGAACACCGCCACCGAAAAGGCTAACTTATTGGGCAAAATGTTCGCGGATAATTCAACCCTCGACGATCAAGGTGCTGTCCCGACGTCGGTTCCTCACTGCGGTTTTCGTATGAAAAAGCTGAGGATCCGGCATCGGGATGTACTCCAAGTCTTACGAGGGCTTGATGTTAATAAAGCTAGTGGGCCTGATGGAATACTTGCCCTGGTATTACAAAGGTGCGCTGCAGAAATTGCTCCAATTTTGACCAAGCTCTTTAAAATGTCCTTGAAGTCTGGTATTGTGCCCTCTGGTTGGAAAAAAGCGGTCATCCATCCTATTCCAAAGAAGGGTGATCGCTCCAACCCGGCCAACTACCGCCCCATAGCGATCACATCAGTTTTGTCCAAGGTGATGGAACGTGTGATCAACGACAAAACGCTCACATATCTCGAGAAGAACAAAATCATTAACGACCGTCAATACTGATTCCGGCTGAACCGCTCGTGCGGCGATCTTCTCGCATATGTGACGCATGTTTGGGGGCGGTGCCTAGAACGTTTCGGCGAGACCCAAACGGTCGCACTGGACATTTCCAAGGCCTTTGACCGGGTTTGGCATCGAGGACTTGTCAACAAACTGCTATCTTACGGACTTCCCGTATCCCTGTGTACGTGGATTGCCGATTTTTTGAGGGAGAGGTCAATTCAGACGGTTGCTGATGGTTTCACCTCTTCCTCGCATCCAATAAATGCTGGCGCCCCACAGGGATCGGTTCTGTCCCCGACTTTGTTTTTGTTGCACATCAACGACCTTTTGTCGTGTGCACCAATTCATTGTTACGCGGATGACAGTACAGTCCATGACAGCTTTTCGTTTGACAAGCCCCCAAAGGCACACAAACTCCAACGGCTCGGAGGGCTTTGAAGCAAAGAATGGATGGTTACCTCGAGAGTGTTTTCTCTTGGGGTAAGAATAACCTCGTCGAATTCAATGTTTCAAAGACCGAATCATGTCTGATTAAGTCTAAAAGGGATCGAAATGAAAATCTAGTCTCCTTCAACGGAAGCAATCTTCCGAACAGACCTTCCATTGATATGTTTGGTGTAACTATAAGTGACCAGCTCAGGTATGGGGGCTCCATCGAAGCCAGAGTAAAGTTAGCTTCTCAAATACTGGGCGTGCTGTACAGGGCCCGCAGATACTTTAATAGTACACAACTGCTTACCCTGTACAAACCGCAAGTGCGCCCCACGGTTGAATTTGGCAGCCACCTCTGGTCTGGAGCTCCAAAATACTTGAAAAATACCCTCGACTCTGTGCAGAAACGGGCGGTCCGTTTGATAGATTCTCCCATCTTAACGAACGGATTGCAATCTTTAGAGCACAGGCGTCGGGTGGGAATGCTATCCATGTTCTACCGGTATTTCGTCTAGCGTCATTGATCCCTTCGGCATCGGTGCATAATCGGGAGACACGCCAAACGCGCGCCCAACATATGTACACGGTTGACATTTGTCACTTGAGAACGGGTCGTTTTTCCGACTCGTTCTTGAGTTCAACAGCTCGGCTATGGAACGATTTGCCGGCATCTGTGTTTCCTCCCTCCTACAACATGGGTCTCTTCAAGGCCAATGTTCATTCCTTCCTCTTATCAAAAAGACCCTCCACACAGCATCCCAGATGACATAGGCCCTGAGGGAAATTATTTTCCTCAGGGCCTCCTGTGTGGAGTTAACGTAAAAAAAAAAAAAGTTTAAAAAATTTTTCGCGTCGTGAAGCGGTTGTCAGAGGTAAGAAGCATTTTTTTAAATGGACTTGTTTTTTTTTCGATGTTGGTTTATTTAAGATTATTTTTAGTTAATCTATGATAATTTATAAAAAATATAAAAAAATCAACCAAAAAAAACTCAATCCTCGTGTATAGTTTTGTTCATCAAAACTCACTCGCGGAGAGGTTAGTGACCAGAAGTCTCATAAGATTCTGATGTATGTATAATTAGCACCAAACTTGAAAAATTAAGCGCTAAAAGTTAGCCTGGAACACAACAATGATCAATCTAATAAAGTAAAAATTCCTGCTGGAAACTATTAAGATCTTTTTCCGGAACGTATACACTCTAATAATATTGTATTTACAATTTTAATTAAATATTAATTAATTTAATGAAAACAAATAACTTTGTGTACACCACTATTTCAAAGTTATTTGTTTTCATTAAATTAAATAATGATGCCACTAAGCGAATTTGCGAATTTTGACGAAATATTAATTATGTTTCATTGCAATGTGGTTGTCGTTGATATATTACATTTTTGTTGATACATCACTTTAGTTGATAGTGTTTGAATATATTACAAAAGGTTCCTTTTATGTTACGGGCAAGAT
Source organism: Glyphotaelius pellucidus (assembly GCA_936435175.1). Taxonomy (NCBI): domain Eukaryota; kingdom Metazoa; phylum Arthropoda; class Insecta; order Trichoptera; family Limnephilidae; genus Glyphotaelius; species Glyphotaelius pellucidus. Next base: position 22,285,472 of record OW386555.1, on the reverse strand, counting down.
CAAATAAGCAAAACCCAAATCAAAATAAAAGGTTAAAAATTTTAGACACAAACACAACGGGTTTATAATGAGATAACTTTTAGAAATCAGAAAAAGTATCCAAAAAGTAAATAATAGCCAAATAAATATTTTTAAAAACCAAATATTTTCCTTAAATTACCATCTTTTTAATTTATTTTCATATTAAAACTTATATTAATAATAAAATATTTTAATATTTACACAATTGATTATGTTTTGTTCATTTAAAAAAGTTTTAAAATATAAATTTTATTACACATAAAATAATTTTGTTTTTTCTATTTTGTAATTAATTTTTAATTAATCACAACTCAATACTATTTTTCGTCTGTAGTTCTCATTTGTCAATACTTGTTTGTCTTTTGATATTTTTGGTAATTTTAATATTATCTTGACAGAGAAACCACTGGTATGGTAAGGTACTAAACATGTAGATAACAAATGATAAAATGAGTCGTGTTTTTCGAAGTGATTTATTTTCATTTACTTAAAACCGAATGGATTTGCGAAGATTGAAGACATTTTAAAATATCTTTTGTTGCAGGATCAACATCATTTTAGGCGAATACGACAAAAAAAATGACATCGATTGCGTTAGATATGGCAAATCGAGTAATTGTAACGTGGGACGCGTAGTCATCGCAATCGAAGAGATCATTACCCATCCGGAATATCAGCCTTCTCAAGGAACTTACAAAAATGATCTCGCTATCATTCGTCTTGCCAAAGACGCTCCATTTTCAGGTATAATATTATTTATTTAGATGTACACTTGAATGGTGAAAAGTGCATCCTTATTTCTCTTTCTTGAATCACTATCTTATTGCTAAGGATCACGACCCTTGTTCCGATCGCCCTTGTGAACCACTCTCCTCCTCCACTCCTCGCTGTATTGCGCTGCAAGGGGATATGGGGTAGGGAATCACAGATATCAGATACTGTGACGCTTGAACAACCCAACACTTCGGTGATGTTTCTCTGCTTCCCCACTCCTGTCTTCCTCTTTGCCAGGTTTGAGTTCTTAGTTTGGCGAGCAAAATGTTCAAAAGTATCAAAATATCTCCACCTTGTAGACAGACAGTTGAGAGCCTATTTTGGATTCGTAGCTCGGCTGCCAACAAAAACATTCTTCTCAAGCACCATAATTTGAGCGCGTCCATCCGTTTACCTTTTTTCTGTTTTACCCCTTCAAGAGATCCCAAGTAACGAAGAAAAAAGTATCTAGTCTCACTTGACTGATTACAATTACAAAATAAAAAAATTGTGAAATTTTTCTCAAATAAGATGTTCACAGAATTGCCACTGGACGACAGTAGGATTAATGTGCTTAAAAAAACTGATACCAGCCGGCTAGAGCCAGTAAGACTATAGCATGCCAAAATTGGGGTAGAACATTGTGAGTTGTGAGGCTGAAGATAGTAGTGAGGGGAACGAGATAGGGAACAGGAAGGTATGATAACTAGTTGTTAATAGCCAGATACTTTCCCACTTTCCTATACATTATCGAAAAATCGATCCCTAGGTGGCGTCGTATTTCGTACTCCGCGAACAAAAAGTAAATAAATAATAAAAACATTACGAAAAATTACCGAAAATGTCTCTAATCGGAGACTGCTCGTGCGGGATTGTGGTGAATGAGATTCGTGCATTTATCCAACAAAAAATAGACGTGATGGACGAGCAAACCATGCAAATAATATGTGACAAATCATTCACTGAAGATGACATCGAGTCCGCCAAAACCGTTTTGTGCAAATACTTACCGGAAAAAACCTTTTCCAGGAGAGTCGGCGAAGGTAAGAAAAAACGAATTTTAAGTGGTATAATAAATAATATGCCAACATTTGCAGTTTTAAACATAAACAAACTACCGCCGGTGACTTTCGATTATATACACGCAATTGCGTTCTTAAGAGACTTAATAATAATTAAAAGTGATGTACAGAAACTGTAAGATGAATCTGACCATAATAAGAACTTGGCGATTAAGGAACAAATTGATTTATTTAAATCCGAAATAAAAAATCTCAAACTAAATGTCAATGAACTAACAAAACCAAACAATAACATGAGAATCAACAGCACAGTACCATCTATTGACCAACCGCCAAAACCTCTTATCAAGGCCAAACCCACGAAAGATGCAAATATCCAAATGTCATCTATGGAGACAAATCCAAAAACTGACCCATCTCTGGCCGAAAAACCAATTGATTGCCCAAAATCATTTGCAGATGTCGCTAACGTCACTCCTTCAAGTGAAAATGAAAATCACGACAATCAAGAATGGAAATCTATAGAAAAGAAGACAAAATGGTATAAAAAACCACAACCACTACAAAAAAAATTTAGAAAAACATTATTTTGGGCAAAAACGAAAATCCAAAAATCAAAGGTCTGCAGAGAACGAAACACGCTCTCGTCACAAGACTGGAGAAAACAACAACCTGTGAAGATGTTATCTCTTTTCTCAAGCAAAGTGGTATTGATTCAGTCGTTTACGAACTACAGATATAATCGGGCGAGTATCGAGCATTCAAAGTTAGGACTCCTGAGTCAGCGTACGAAAAATTTATGGCTTATCTGGCCGACATTCTCGATTGTGAGAAAATACATTTTCCGAATGCCGACAACGCAAACCAATGATTCAAAATAATATTCAAAATGGATCACACAAGTATTGTTTCATTCAGCAGATCAATTCGTCGAACAGAGCACTTCATAAATGAATTATGTAGTTGTAACGACGTCATTTTATTACAGTAAACCTGGCTGTTACCTATAGACTTGGGATATCTGTCATCAATACATCCAGAATTTCTCAGCCATGGAATATCTGCGGTGAACCTCAGACGTCCCATTAATTGGCCACCCCTATGCAGGCGTTGCAATTTTATGGTGCAATACAATAAAAACCATCACGGCTATTGAAATAGAGTCAGCAAATGGAACTCTCCTTATAGTCACGGTTTATTTGCCGAACAATTCAGCCGAAAACTTACCGGAATTTGAAGACTGTTTGGGAAAAATACACGCCATTATTGAGGAACAAAACAGCTCCAACTCAATTATTATAAGAGATTTTAATGCAGATCCCAGGTCGCTTTTTGGCAGTGAACTTGCACAGTTCTGCACAGAAAATGACTACACATACACTGATATTGTGCATTTAAGCTCTGATACATTCACTTACGTAAGTGACGCCCACGGAACCACTAGATGGCTTGATCACTGCATTATGACACAGGGATTGAAAAGTGCAGTGAGGAGTGTAAAAATAACAGTAAATGCGACGTGGTTAGATCATCTTCCACTAACTGTCGAAATAGATCTAAATCTAACCCCCATTATTTCCATCAGACTTTTTTTTTTTTTTTAAGATGCCGGTAACCCGGGCGTTTATTAATACCAAGAGTTATTTACATTTACATATATGTGCGCTACCCGACTCACTAGACAATATCTGTTCTGAGCCGGGTAGCAGTATCTATAATTACATATATCAGTAAAGATTAAAGCAAAAAAATACAAAAGATAATAAATAAAAATACAAAGTACAAAAAAAAACTTAAATAATAATAATACAAAGTACAAAAGAAAAACATAAATAGAAATACAAAAGATAACCTACATATAATAAACTAAATATAAAAAAATGTACAAACATATAAGAACTTAAACATTCAAGAAGGCGCTTGGGGACTTTTTAATGAGTGATTGTGATAATGTTAGTAGCCTGTTTCTCGTTCTCAGATAAAGGTGTATATATTTTTTATATGGCGAGGATGTGGTTTTATAGGAGTATGTGTGCTCTTATATATGCATATGTGCTTGCATGCACCCATACTAAAAAAAGGAAAAAAAAAGTTATTACATTATTACATTACAAGTTGTTACATTATTACATAACAAGTACATTTTTATAATATAATGTTAATTTACTTCTATTCTCCCTTCTACTTTCTACTTTTTATATAATTTCTACTTTTTATTATAATTTCTACTTTTTATCATAATTTCTACTTTTTATTTTAATTTCTACTTTTTATTATAATTTCTACTTTTTATTATAATTTTTACTTTTTATTATAATTTCTATTTTTTGCTATAATCAATCCAATTTTTAGCGTCATTTATATTAATCCATATGTTCACAATAGACTTCATATTTTCATACAACTTTACTCAATTGGTCACCATGAAACAGGCAGCCGCCTAGTATGATGACTTAATTTATCTTCTTTATGTAAGTTTCACAAATATTTAACATGTGTTGTATAAATAAAAAAATAAATATATAAAGTAATTGAACATTTTCAGTATGAAAGTTCTTTTTTTTTTTAAATTTTAATATATGTTTAAATAATAATATACTACGTATAAAAAATTAACACGTTCAGTTTGCAAGTAGCTTGTTAATGCAAGCGAAGTCCGAAAATTATATTAAAACTTACAACGCCCTTGCCAATAAATTACTGTTAAAAATAAAACCCCCAGATGCCGTAAGATGTCAAAGACTTAACTGTGATAACGAGGTTCATAAACTTGAACTAGACTCTCTCTACGGCAATATTGTGAATACACTGAGAAACTCCGCCATAAAAGCATTCAGAAGCAAATGACCCAAAAAAAGTATGACATTGTTACTGGTTGGAATAATGAATGCCTCCATTTTGTACCGCCATTCAAGGCGTGCATTCCTCTGCTGGGTTCAAGCCGGTAGGCCCACGGAAGGCCTTTTTGCAGATGAAAGGAAAACTAGTAAGAAATCTTTTAAAATTGCTCTACGAAAATGCCAACACTCGGAAAACAAAGCACGAATGGATAGCATAGCTACGTCTATGCATAACAAAGATTTCAGAAAATTTTGGCAAATAACCTCAACTGTGCTGAAAGCCAAGTGCAAAGTTCCACTATGCGTTTTATTTTATTTATTTATTAGTTTTATTTTAGTAAATTGTACATTTAAGTTTACAATTTCCTAATTAATTATATCATTTCATATTTAAAACTATATTTTTTTCTTGTTTTATGTATCTCTTACAATACGTTTTGAACTTTTCAATTGGTGCGGCCTTTAAAGTTTCTGGTAGAGTGTATAACTTCATCCCTTTGTATAGTAAACTATTCTGCGTATTCGTTTTGTCCTTTTTTTGTAGCCTGATTTCCTTGCAAGTCCTTGGGTTATGTCCGTGAATGTCCTTGATGTGTACAATTTTGTTTAAGAAGTATTTTGGTAACATGTTGTTCACTATTTTATGAATAAATATCATCGTGTGCAGGGTCAACATCTGTTTCACGGTTAGCCAATTTAGTTCCTTCAACATTTTATTTACTTTTGAGAATCTATTTCGCCGAAGTATTATTCTCATTGCCCTGTTTTGAAGAATTTGAAACTTATTTTGTTCTCGTTCATTACACGAAAAAGATAGTTGAGCAGTAGTTAAAGTGTGGAGCAATAATTGAATTATTAATAGTGACTGCAGTTTTTCTAGAAAGTTTTTGCCGAATTCTTCCCAAAAAAGATACTGTTTTTCCAATTTTCTTTTGGGTATATTCAGCATGTTTGTTAAAGGTTAGTTTGGAATCTAATATAACTCCTAGGTATTTCATTTCAGTAACACTTTCAATAATTTCACCGTCAATTTTTATTTTGCTTTCACTGGATATCTTCTTACACCCAATCAGCATACATTTTGTTTTTTTTTTGTTGTATTTAATTTAAGCTTATTTATTTTTAGCCATATTGATACATTATTTAGTTCATTATTTAAAATATTTATTAGTTCTTCGTAGTTATCATCAATTAAGTATATTAGTGTATCATCGGCAAATAGTCGTACTTTGCATTTTGAACGTTAACGTTAACAACATTATGAGGGATGAAAACATAGCTAACGAATTCAGAGACTTTTTTTCTTTAAGTGAGGATCAAGGAGATACCACGAAACCTTCGATAATGACGTGTCCACCTGCGGCCAATGATGACCTTGTCATGAATGTTACTCCTGAAGTGATTGAAAACGCGATTAAGCAAACCGCCCTCGGTAAAAGTCCAGAGTACGACGCCATTGGTATTGAGCACATAAGATGCGCAGGAGATCAACTTCATACCATTCTAGCCGCCCTGTACTCAAGCTTCCTAAGTCACAGATATATGCCGATGGACATGAGCTAAACTATTATCGTACCAATCCTGAAATTTAATCAGCTGGATGCTTCGATATTAGCAAACTACCGACCAATTTCCTTGGCGACAATGCTTTCGAGACTGTTTGAAAAAATCTTATTCGCGCTAGCTAAAGATAAATTATTTACTCTGGATAACCAATTTGGCTTCCAGAGCGCCTCATCAACCGATATGACCATTTATGGAGTAAAAAAAACAATAGCCTACTACAAAAAAAAAAACTACCGTTTTTTGGGTGTTTTCTTGACCTAAGCAAAGCCTTTGATCGTGTTTCCCATCAATTATTATGGAAAAAACTCATAAAACGGGATGTTTCAGCAACAGTTGTAAATATGCTGATTGTTTGGTTCGGACAACAGGAAAATCACAATCAGGTAAGGGGAAAATGTCTCCCATTCTATTTAATGTGTACATTAACGACTTCTTACAAGAGTTGAACGATACACGAATCGGTTGCCATATCTGCGGACAAGGCAGTAATAACATCAATTACGCGGACGACATGGTGCTGCTGGCACTTTCGATTAAAGCGATGAGACGACTTGTGCAAATATGCGATGAGTACGCAAAAACTCATAACTTGTTGTACAATTCTAAAAAGTCAGTCATTATCGTTTTCAAACACAACAAGGAGCCATTAAATATTCCTCCAATTTATCTAGAAGGAAATGAATTGCTCGTGGCCTCACAGGTTAAATATCTGCGACATATCCTAACCGAAGACGTAGGATATAGAAGATATGGAACGACAAAGAAGAGCAATTAACATACGGGCCGGAATGCTCTCAAGGCGGTTCTACCACTACAGTGATGATGTCAGAAAATTGCTCTTCAAGACGTACTGCACTGCCCTGTACACATCAGAACTGTGGACGCTATATCCAGCAGCGCAATAGGATAAACTGAGTGTGTGCTACAACAATGCATTCAGGTAACTTATGCAACTACCGAGGTTCTGCAGTGCTTCCACGATGTTCACCGAGGGGAGGGTGCCCTCATTCCCAGCCTTACTTCGCCACCGACTAGCCAGCTTCAGGAGCAGGACACGTAAATCAAACAACATCATTGTCCGCAGTGGCCGCATCCGAGTGGCTTAGTTCCCCCTTAAATGAACGTTGGATGCATACGATGAGGCAACTTCTCAGATGGACGAACCCAAAAATATTTATTTAATTTTTTTATTCTGTTTAAATTTTGCTTAGTTTAATTTTAATTTTATGCTTAATTTTTATTGCTTTATTTAATTTTATTTTTTGTTATTTATGTGAGATTCATCATCTCGTCCTCATTTTATGTTTTAATTAGGTAGGTACCTAATATGTTATCATATTATTTTATTTCTCTTTTCTTCTTTTAGATCTTTTAATTTACTCTCTTATGTTACTATATTTATTATAGTTGTTATGAAATATGGCAGGCTGGGATTGCACACCCCTCCCAGTCCTGCTGGAATAAAACCTTAAATAAATAAATAAAATAAAAAATTATCTCCTTCCCCTTCCCACCTTCTGCCTCAAAGCATACCCCAACAGGGGGTGTCATATAGTCACTGGCTCCAAACTGGAGCAGTTGGGACTCTTGTACGGCACTCACGTAAAACAATGCCGTCCTTAATTCGTACGGAAATGCATGGTTTTCTGATAAATCAATCTTAAAATTCTCAATTCCGTTTTTACCTACGAGTACAATAACGAAAGCTTAGAGCCAGAGCGACGTAACAAGATAATTAAAATTTAACAGGAGAAGAGCGTTTCTTTTTATGTCGTTCTGGCTCTAAGACCTCGATAATATAATACATTGACTTTTGTACAGATATAAAACATGAATGAATCCTACATACATCATTCTTAAACTATTTGCCAAAATTATTGGTCAAAAACTATTTCGAAGCAGTAACTACAAATTGCCTTATTACAGATTTCATCAAGCCGATCTGCCTACCCAACTCCTACATTTCAACTAAATCTGACTTCGATACATACATTGCTGGTTGGGGATCTAACAGTGATGTGAAAATTCACTACCAGCTACCTTTGGTGTCTCTGGCTAGCTGCCAGGCTGCTTACATTAACTCAACAACTCCGGGACTTCTCTGGGACAAGGAGGTGTGCGCAGGAGGAGAGGAAGTCAACGCGTGCGCAGCAGATTTGGGAGGTCCCTTAATGGTCCGTTTGGTAAAATACACTGGCATTGTTCACTGGTTTTTGTACGGTGTGCTCAGTTTTAAACCAACGCCTTGTGATCTTTCCAACATGCCTGCTGTTTACACGAAGGTGTTTCCTTATTTGGAATGGGTCAAGGCGCAAATTAAAGAATAAACTGACACTCTTTTATGGTAAATGCTTTTGTATCAACTTAAGGAGGTACACAGCCCTAATAATTTTTGTTTGCTCAAAAATCACATTTTAATCATTTACAGCGAATTTATAGCTATAATAACTTTTTTAATCCAACCAGTACCTGGGGATGTAAGTTCTTCATATTTAAAATTAATAAAAACAATACCTTACCATTAATTTATTTTACGTTCAACTACTTTATCACTCGTTTATCAACTATAAAGTTAGCTGTAAGCACCAGATTTTATTTTTCTAGACGATGAATTAATAAATGTGAGAGGTATTCAGTTAGAAACATCTTAAATATTTGTAACACGTTCTTCAGAATTAATTAAAATGAATGCGGCGGAAAGGTCGAAATTCCAGGCCCGCTACGGCGATTTCGACCGTACGTTCGTCTAATACGCCGTACCGCGGACGTTTACACGCCTATTTCTTTACACGCTTTCTTCACTTACGTCGTTAAGATTCCCAATTATTTTTCTTCTTCTTCTTTTCTTTAATGGGGCAAATTCGACAGTTGGTCCGTCCAATATACGGGTCGCGAGTCGCAATTTGTATAAACGGCTTCTTTACTTACGTCGTTAAGATTCTGAATATATTTTAGGGCTTATTGTCGTCTTAATTACTACGAGAAACGGCTGTTTAGGTCAAAAGAAATGGAAATGAATGCGTTTTTTATAGTTTTTTTCTTTAAAATTGTTGTGAATATTAATATTTTATACATTTACTACCGAGTACACGATATGCGTTGCTCCGTCGCTCAAAGAAAGAAAGTATTTGTCTTTTACTTGTGTTTACGGAAAGGCTTTTAGATGCACAATATTTTTTTATTTTGTCGTCTGGTGCGGACGAGTGCGAACAAATCAGAAGGTTTTTGAAGCGTGAGCAGCCTACATATTGCTGTGCATGCAGGAAGCATGGATTATCCCAATTTAGCTCGTTTGCTCCCCTTCCGCAAACCACCTCTCCGTCATTTCCCTCCCAACTTACCGGATTCCACTACCCCTCCGTCCTTCCCTCCTTTTTGCTTATCTTTATAAAATACACACATTTTTCAAGCAAATCACGCGTCACTTATTGTAAATTTTGTAAGCAAATTTCATAACGCCAGGATTCACCATTATATATGGAAACCTTTGTGGGCGTGCACAACAAATAACCAATTATTTTTTTATCGCAATGAGTTGAATGGTATAGGGACTCATACGGGACAAACAAAAAAACATTAGTTTTTTTATATATAAAGATTAATCCTAAAATATTATTTAACTTTTTTTATTTATTTACACCCTCAGAGAGCTATAAAAAAATCAGAATTATGTGACAAAATGACCATAACAATGTGACAAAATGACCATAAAAATAATAATTATACTAATCTTTTTAGTCCCAGTTATATTAATGGGATACGCAATACAATTTATCCGTATTGGCACTATAGAAATAAAAAAAATATATTAATTGAAATAAAACAAAATAAAAATTTGATTGTATATAATTTTTTTGACGTGATAACGTCTTATAAATCTATGAACGCCGGCTGCACTCACGAAAAAGCATGACTCATTGTCACGTTCCGCCTGAGCTGAGCGTGCAAGCGAGAGCGCGGAACAAGCGTTCGGCCTAAGCGTTCGGCTTATGAAGCATCTATCTCTCCTCCACTCCATCGTTATTATATGACGTTATCACGTAAAATTATCGTCCGTAAACCGACTTTACTAACAACAATTTTTTTTTTATACTGACTGGTTATAAAAATAAACTGATCAAAAATATACATTGTGTGAGCTTATATACACTTATAGAAAAATATACATTGTGTGAGCTTATATACACTTATAGAAAAATATACATTGTGAGCTTATATACTTTTAGAAAAATATACATTATGTGAGCTTATATACACTTATAGAAAAATATACATTGTGAGCTTATATACACTTATAGAAAAATATACATTGTGAGCTTATATACACTTATAGAAAAAGACAAAGCATAATATAAAGTGAAAGAGTAGGTATATTATGTTTTCTCTCTTTCTGTGTGTATATATAAGCTTAATGATCAGTTTAATGTTATACACTGAAAATGCTTGTGTTAATGAAATGTTAATTAAATGTTAGTGAAACCGGTCGGTATTAAATAAAAATAAAAATAAATCATTAAACAAAATTCTTGCTTTATATCAATTCAAATTATGTCAAAACACAAAGTGGCTGCTTTCTACCAAAGTATAAAAAAAATAAGATTGTAACAAAATGAAGAAAACTTATGATCGTAAGTAGGGACAACATATAATACAAAGAAGAAAGAAGATCAAAACAGTATTGATACCTTCCTACAGTAAACAGTAAACAGCAAAAATTATAATTAAAAGAAAAATTAATAAGTAGTGTTATTGGTAAGTAAGTAAACGATAATATTTAAAAATAAGATCACACAATGTTGGAATATTTGTTAAAAACTAGGTAATCAACTTAATTATCCTCATCTAAATTGCCATTGTCTCAGACTCTCATAGGATCCAGACGGGAGCAGTTGGGACTCTTGTGCAGTATTCATATTAAAAAAATCAGTGTGTGCAATTCACACGCGGTAGAAGTGAAACTTCAGAAAACCAAAGAATGGGTAGAATTATTACCTAAAAACCTGACTGCTTCTTTTTCAATTAAAAAAAAAAACTATGCGAATTCCTCACAAGAGAACAAGCTGCTCCAGTGCTGGAGCCAGTGAGGCTTGGCATCCTTCAATGAGGTTTGAAGCTGAAGGTAGTGAGGAGAGGAAGGAGATGGGAGAGAGGAAGGTAGGGAAGTTCCTGGATATTCATAACTGGTCACCAAACCGGGCTAAAACCATTTCAAGCAGCGTTTCAATTCTGAATGGCAGTGTTGATACTGAGAGAGTCTACCACTCTGGAAAGTGCCGCAAATATACTATTTATTATTTTAAAATGAACTAATTGTGAAATAAAACAAATTAATCAAATTAAATATATTTTTCCAAGCCGGGATTCGATCCCACGACCTTCGAATTACGAGTCAAGAGTCTTACTCCTCGACCACGGCGGCCGTCAATTTGTAAAGTTTGTAATTTTTTTATGTAAGGGAGACTTTTAGAAATCTTAATACTAGAATAAGTTAAGGAACATCTAAATAAACTAGTGTTTAAATAATTAAAAATATTCTGAATTCGCCAACCACATTTTAGAAACAAATCATGCTTTTGATATTAAGGGTTCAAACTTTCACACACAAACACAACGGGTTAACTTAAAAAGTGTTGATAGCCAACAAAATGTTACTAATAATCAATTTTTAAATAGCCATCTCTTACCTTTAATTTTGTATAAAACTTATATTCAAAAATTTTCTTTATTGTTATTTATACAAATTGATTTTATTTTGTTTGTTTAAAAAAGTTTTTAACATTCAAATTTTATTAATCACCATCCATTTGTTTTTTTCTACAGTTCTTATTTGTCTCTACTTGTTTGTCTTTTGTTATTTTTAATATTATCTTGGAAAAGAAAACATTGGTTTTGAAACATATAGATAATTTTGGTCAAATAAGAGGAGTTCTACAAAGTGATTTGTTTTCATTTAATCAAAATGACGCCAGTGAAAGAGAATTTGCGAAGATTAAAAAAGTTTTATAATTTCTTACGTTGCAGGACCAACATCATTTTAGGCGAATACGACAAAAAAAGTGCCATCGATTGCATTTACTACCGAAAAAAGAGTAGCTGTAACGAGGGACCCGCAGTCATCGCGATTGAAGAGATCATTACCCATCCGGAATATCAGCCCTCTCAAGGATCTCATAAAAATAACCTCGCTATCATTCGCCTTGCCGAGGATGCCAAATTCTCAAGTATAATATTAATTATTTGGATGTATGTAAGCATGGTGAAAAGTGTGTTCTTATTTCTCTTTCTTGAAGCACTATCTCATTGCTATGGATCATGACCTTTGTCCCGATTGCCCTTGTGAATCAGTCTCCTCCACCCCTCGCTGAACTGCGTTTCAAGTAGTGCCGGATTAGCCAACAAGCAAATTAAGCAATTTTTAATGGCATCACGTCTAGGAGGGCATCAGAAACAACACCAAAAAAAATTTTGGTAGAATATAAAAGGTAGGGCTGTTTGAAAAACCGCTAATTTTAAATCATTTTAAATTGACCAGAGCGTCGACGTTCGGGGTCAAAACCCTACTCCCGCTTACTCGCTTGCATGTGCATCATCGGCAGCATTCGGAAATTTGAATGCCTGCCCCGTTGACGCTGTGTCAGTCGAATGTTTTGTTTTTCGATCAATGAGCCGGCCGCTATGTACTATCGTTCGTTTTTCAAATGATTAAGTAAATGTTTATAACTTTGTAAACTATAAATCTGCAGTGTGGTGTGAGTGTGTCGACAATTATTCCAAAATCTGTTTTTTTAGGTACCTTAGGTACCTAAACCTTAGGTTATTTGATATTATTATTTTTTTTATTTTATCCAAAATCAAAATATCTCAAGTATTTCATTTAATTACTTATTGATTTATGCAAACAAGCCAAAGCCGAAGGTTTCTATTCAAATTTCCAAAATTTCTAACGAAATTATTACTTCCATTTTTGATAATTCTACGCCAGAGAGTAACGTAAGTTACAAACTCTTTGCATGTTTTTACAAGCTTTTATTTAACTTAACAAACGGCTAGATGCTTGTTCAATATTATTTATGGAGTCAGATATGCTAAAAAAGTTGGACTTATAAACTCTTTTCCGCGAATTTAATGCCCGAAAAAGTCACGATTGCATATCAAAAAAAAAAAAAAATGCTTTAGGTTCTTGGTTTGGCGAGCAAAATGTTCAAAGAATCAAAATATCTCCACGTTGTGGACAGACAGTTGAGAGCCTATTTTGAATTCCTAGCCCGGCTGTCTATGAAACCATTCTTCTCCAGCACCACTGTTGAGCGCGCTATCCGTGTAATTTTTTCTGTTTTACCGTTCATGAGATCCCATAAAACAAAAAAACAAGTATTCAGTCTCACTTGACTGGTTATGATTAAAAAAGAAAACTTTTACTCAGATTAAACTCAAGTTATATGTTCATACAGTGTCAAATGTCAGTGGACGTCAGTAGAAGAGGATTTATATGCTTAAGGTAACTGCTTCCAAACAACCCAGATCCAGTAAGTCTGTAGCATCTCCGTTTGGGGTAGTATGTTGTAAAAAATGAGGCTGAAGGCAGTAGAGAGGGGAAGGAGATGGGGAAGATAAAGGTTTGGTGACTAGATATTTCGATTTTAGACCGGTACTTCACTTCCTTCTTTTTCATCACCCCCTTTCTCTCCCCACTACCTTCAGCATCACCACCCTAAATACACATATACACATTCCCCAATTGAGAATGACGTAGTCTCACAGCAGTTGGGACTTTAGTACGGTATTCACTTAAAAAAATACCGTCGATTTAATTTGTATGAAAACGTTTGTTTTTTGGATCAATCAATCTTTCTCAGGATGTCTAACGAAGTTTTATCCTGTAGAATATGAAATTTATTTTCACAAATCAGAAGTTGTCCTTGATAGAAAAAACCCTCGATAATATCGTCTTTCATACAAGTATTTAGCATCAGAAGTTGCCCTCGATAGAATAAGCCCTCGATAATATCGTCTTTCATACAGCATCATAGTTGCCCTCGATAGAAGAAGTCCTTGATAATATCGTCTTTCATATTTAGCATCAAAAGTTGCCCTTGACAGAAGAAGCCCTCGATAATATCGTCTTTCATACAGCATCATAGTTGCCCTCGATAGAAGAAGTCCTTGATAATATCGTCTTTCATATTTAGCATCAAAAGTTGCCCTTGACAGAAGAAGCCCTCGATAATATCGTCTTTCATACAGCATCATAGTTGCCCTCGATAGAAGAAGTCCTTGATAATATCGTCTTTCATATTTAGCATCAAAAGTTGCCCTTGACAGAAGAAGCCCTCGATAATATCGTCTTTCATACAGCATCATAGTTGCCCTCGATAGAAGAAGTCCTTGATAATATCGTCTTTCATATTTAGCATCAAAAGTTGCCCTTGACAGAAGAAGCCCTCGATAATATCGTCTTTCATACAGCATCATAGTTGCCCTCGATAGAAGAAGTCCTTGATAATATCGTCTTTCATATTTAGCATCAAAAGTTGCCCTTGACAGAAGAAGCCCTCGATAATATCGTCTTTCATACAGCATCATAGTTGCCCTCGATAGAAGAAGTCCTTGATAATATCGTCTTTCATATTTAGCATCAAAAGTTGCCCTTGACAGAAGAAGCCCTCGATAATATCGTCTTTCTTACAGGTATGAAAAACGATTAGCATTCGAAGTTGCCTGCGGTAGAAGAAATCCTCGATAATATCATATTTCATACATTTATTAAGCTTTATAAGTTGCCCTCGATAATATCGTCTTTCATACGGGTATTTAGCATCATAAATTGCCCTCGATAGAAAAAGCCCTCGATAATATCGTCTTTCGTACAGGTATTTAGCTTCAGAAGTTGTCCTTCATAGAAGAAGCCATCGATAATATCGTCTTTCATACAGATATTTAGCATCAGAAGTTGTCCTTGATAGAAGAATCCCCAGGATAAATCGTCTTTCATACAGGTATTTAGCATCATAAGTTCCCATCGGTATAAGAAGCCCACAATAATATCGCCTTTTATATAGGTAATTAGCATCAAAAGTTAAAAAAATTATAAAAAATATTGGCCAGAAGATTTTTTCTCCGTAGCTTAAATAATTTCGAAACAGTTTACTTTCTTTTTCATTTACATTTTTACTCACAATATTTACATGTTGCCTTCTTACAGATTTCATCAAACCGATCTGCCTACCCAACTTTAATGTTGGTTTTCAATATGACAACGATGCATACATTGCTGGTTGGGGATCCAACAGTGATGTGAAAATCCACTACCAGCTACCTTTGGTGTCTCTGGCTAGCTGCCAGGATGTTTACACTAACTCCAAAACTCCGGGACTTCTCTGGCACAAGCAGATGTGCGCAGGAGGAGAGGACGTCAACGCGTGCGCATCAGATATGGGTGGTCCCTTAATGGTCCGCTCGGTTTCAAGATACAACGATGTTTATTGGATTTTGCACGGTGTGCTAAGCTT
The DNA here is from genome assembly GCA_936435175.1 of Glyphotaelius pellucidus. Taxonomy (NCBI): domain Eukaryota; kingdom Metazoa; phylum Arthropoda; class Insecta; order Trichoptera; family Limnephilidae; genus Glyphotaelius; species Glyphotaelius pellucidus. The sequence goes on along the minus strand of OW386555.1, from coordinate 22,269,761 downwards.
TAGACCAACGCCTTGTGATCTTCCCAACATGCCCGCTGTCTACACGAAAGTGTTTTCTTATTTGGACTGGATCAAGGCGCAAATAAGGGAATAAACTGATTCGCTTCTTCGGATAATATCGACAAATCACTTATAAAACAGTTCATCAATTTTATAACTTTGAGAAACGACTTCACTCACAAAAGATTTCAGTCACCGGAAACGAAAAACAATCATTTAAAAAATTATTTCAATAAAATTTGAATGTTAAGTTTCGTCCATTACTATATATTTAATACCAATTACTCGGCAATTGTTGCAATGCCTCTCAAAGAAAAGAGTGTTTGTGTTTTAATTGTGTTTATTGAAGTGCTTTTAGATACAGAATATTTTGTTTTTGTTTTTTGGTCTGGTCGTACATGAATTAATAAGGAGGTTTTTCGACGCGTTAGTGTCCTCTCCGTGCGGGATGCGTGGATTGTTCCGTTCCTTTCTTCCCTCCTTGCCGCTAAACTTTATTCACACAATTCAAAACAGTTCCACGCCAACTGAGAATAAATTCAATTCAACACCTCTTTGAAAATTCATTAAAAGAAATGAAAAAATTTTTATTTAAAATAGCCCCTCACCCTAACCTAACGTAACCTATTTAACTAATTTTTATATATTTTTTTTATCACTCTTAATGAATGACTTTTCTGATGTGGTTCTGAGTTAGTTTCATTCTGAGTTTCCCGGTTACCACTTGAAACAATTTTCGTGTGCCTATTGTATTTTTGAATACCAATATCGTTAGGCCAGAGCTCACCAATATAAATAAAAACAAAATTTCAAAAAATCACTAAATTTTCATCGCAATCAGATGAATGGTGTAGGAATGCAGACGGGATAAATGAAAAAAAAAACATTTTTAAATATTATGAATAATTATCTTGAACCGTTACGTTAGATTTGTTTATTTATTTACGCCTTTAGGGCCCTTAAATAAAAAAAAGTCTATTTAAGGAGCAAGACGTCACAGAAATTATAAAACTGGAAAAACTTCGGTGGTTGGGTCGTGTAGAGAGAATGACCGAGCAACAAGCCTGCTGAACTCAAGACCGATAGGGCGAAGGGGCCTGGGAAGGTCAAGATTAATATGGAGCGACAACGTCCTCAAAGCCGAGAACTGCACAAAACCAAAATGAGTGGAGGAAGACTCTTGAGGAGGCCATGACTCACCACGGGTTGTAGAGCCGAGAGTGATGATGATGAAGAAACAACGATGGTGCATTAAAATATGTACAATAACAAAATATAAATAATAATAATAATAAATGACACGAGAGAGTAGTATAATTTTGCATTTATTATTTATGGATGGTATAAAATTGTATTCGAATTCTGAACCAAATTTAGAGAAAATGATTAAGGTAGTTAAAATTTTTCCAGATGATATTAAAATGATTTTTGTTTTATATAAATGTAGAACGATCCATATAGAGAAAGGCGAAATTGTAGGTGGAAACGAGGGTATATTTATAAATTTCAAAATTAAAAGTATGGATGGGGATGAGGTTTATAAATATTTAGTATACCCGCAATCGAATATATTAGATCATAGTAGTATTATAAAAGATATTAGGATTAAATTTCAAACTAGAAAAAATTTAAAATGCAATCTATCTGCTAAAAGTTTCGTAAAGGCAATAAATACTTGGGCAATACCTTTATTAACGTACTCATTTGGCATATTTAAACGGTCCAATACAGATTTAGATAGCTTAGTGAGATTAATTAGAACTACGTTAACAAAGTTTAATTGCCATTGCATTATAGGAAGTATATAATCAAAGATACAAATCAAATTGATGATTTAGGTAGAAAATGTTTGGCTTTTTCGGAAACTACAGAAAATATTATATCGGGATGTTCTGTATTAGCGCCGTCCGAGTAAACATTTAGGCACAATCAAGTTTTAAAAATAATTCACCAAAGTTTAGTAATTAAACATAACTCAATTGACTGCCGTAATGTTGTACTTTTTGTGAACACGAATCAAATTCATATTTAGAAAATGATTTTTATAAAACAAATTATGATAAAACTGTACTAACAGACAGAACAATTTGTCATAACAGACCCGATATAGTTTTACATGATAAAATTAAAAAAATAACTTATATCATTGATGTCGCTCTTCCAGATTCCTGTAATATTCAAAAATCTGTTTCTGAAAAAAAATAGAAAATATACAGATTTAGGAAATGAGATAAAAAAAATTTGGCATTCTCAGACTATAAAAATATTATCATTTGTTATTTCGGCTACTGGCATTATACCTAGCTCTCTCATTCAAAATTTAGGCTTATTAGATTTGTCAAAGAATCTTTACATAAAAATGCAAAAATCAGTCATATTAAATACATGTAGGATTACGAACGATTTTTAAAACATTTATTTTGAGGGATCAGTAGGATTTATTGGTCCAGTTAGGAGTTCTATCGAGCCGAGCCCTCTGATATGAAAATATCTGGAGTCTGTGAATTATTTTCCCATCTGGTCTCTGGTAGGTTGACATGTTGTTCTTGTATTGTTTTGTATTTATTGTACTTATACAGTGCAATTGCAAAGCGTGGATTGACTATATGATCATTTGTGGAAAAGTGTGTGGAAGGGTTAAGTTTTTCCTGTGGGGAAGATTTAACCCGGAAATAAAGTCTAAAGAACATAATAATCTATTTAGTCCCAGCTACATGAATGGAATATGCAAAATATATATCCGTGTTGGCACAATAGCAAACAATAGAATACAAAAAATAAGACAGGAACAAAATGAATCAATCAAAAACAGATATTATTAACACTGCAGATATTGTGCAACAACCTACCTTAAATGTGTCAGATCGTTAAAAGTAATTTCAATTAAATTCAAAACACACTTTTCTGTAACTACTTCAAAGTACCTACTTACTTATTTTATATATATAGGTACTTGTTGTGTACCTTTCATCAATATACATTATAAAAGAAAGTCCAAAAAAACTTGCAGACCGCAAAAACTCAGAAACGAGTCCCGGTACAATCAAGGGAGCTATATCGTGTGGTAGATCTTTATCTTCCCTCCTATATAAGGGGTCCCGTTTTTATCTAAAGTGCGTGATAATGAAGATATAAGGGACGGAAATTTCGCCCTCTAGAAATTTCAAGAACTGTCTTCCGGAAAGTTTTAGAAGGTTTGATAAATCACGAGTTTTGAAAGGAGTGGCGGAGTGTTTCTAAAACGTTCTGAATGTTTTGCTAATGCTCTAGAAAGTTATGGAAGGAGAAAGTTCTAGAAGCTTTCAGAAATGAATGGCGGAGTGTGTCGGTGGGTCTAGAAGGTCATTGATGTATTATAACTCTATATAACTATCTAACTGTATAACTCTATGTAGAAGGTTCGATAATCTTAATCAATATACATTATCAAAGAAAATTTCAAAAACGTGCGGCCCGCAAAAACTCCCAAACGAGTCCCGGTATGATATATGGTGTGGTAGATCTCTATCCTCCCTTCAGGATGAGGGTTACCGTTTTTACTTTAAGAACTTTTGAAGTGGGTGATTTTTGGGTGCTTTTGAAGATATAAGGGCTAAATGTTTTGCCCTATAGAAATTTTAAGAAAAGTCCTGGATATTCGAGAGAATTCTTGAGCATTCCACAACATTCCAGAATATCCCGGAACATTCTGGAATATTGTGAAATATTCTGGAATAACGTCGAACTTTCGGGAACACTCCGGAACATCCCATTCATTGTGGAACATTCCAGAACACTCCCGAATGTTGTGAAATGTATTGGAATATTGTTCTAGAAGAATTGTAGCTTTTTTGTATGGGTAGGGCTACCCACTGGTAGTGGTATTTAAAGAAAGATCCGTCATGATTTCTAACGTCAGTTCAATCTCACATCAACTCCCTGAGCGAAGCCGGGCACCCCAGTGAGTTTTTGAGAGTATCACACAACTTTCCAAAACATCTCGGAACATTCTGGAAAATTGGAATGTTAAGGAATAGGGAATCGGGAACATCAATGTGGAACATCCCAGAACACTTTCGAATGTTGTCCTGAGCGAAGCCGGGAAACCCAGCTATTTAAATAAATAGAATAACATTGTTATTTTTTGGAGATCCGTAACAGTTGTATCTTAAACTTTCCAAACTTACAAATATCTAACATATTTCTGTAATACATAATTTTATTTAAGAACAAATTGAGGACAAAGACTGGTTTATGGCGCTAAATTATATTTAAGAATCTAAGTAATATCTTTGGTATATTTGATAATAATAAAGTGTTTACACAAATTTACAACAGCACAACGTATAGCCCAGTCAATCTAGACAAAAAACAGGCCCTAACTGGAACATGCTAGGGGAGAGCTGAATTTTTGCAGGTGAATAGTACATCTTATGTGGAGTGTTTTCCAAAAAAGTCCCTACCCCTCCCCCGCTTGCTTCCTCCCCTGTGCTCTCCCAAACATTAAAATGTAGGGTTCTACTAAAGCGATTATATCTCGTAAACTAAAAGATATATCAGAAAAAAAAATTTCGTCGTTGAATTTCTTATAAAACTGCCTAAAAATTTTACGAAAAAATTTTTTTAATATCTGCATTAGTTTGGCCAATAATAATGAGATTGTTGTTAAAAAAATTTTTTTTTTTGCAAAATTATTTTTTGAAGTTGAATATTTTTTTTGTCTGAGAAAATATGAAAAAATAGTTTTTACAAATAAGTTGTCAAATTTAATAAGCTTTAAAACCATGCATAACAATGTTTACTTACATCTTTTATTTCTATCGAAAATAGTGGACAAAGGCAACGGCGTGCGCGGGCTGGCCGTAACACGGAGTGGCGAGGCCAAGCGACATGTCGTTCTTGTCGCGTCGCTAATTACTGTTTTATCAAGTTGAAACAAACGAAAAAATAAATAAATATGGTCAGTTTGATCTCATATGTTAAAAAAAAGATATGTCTTAAGGTTAAGGTGTGTGTCGGTTTTGTGGTTATATTTTGACGTGGTTGCGCCAAGCCGTGTATCAAGTTTTTTGTGCGTTTTCCCCCCTTCATCAGGTTAAAATATTGAGAAAAAATTAATTAGCAATTAATAAATATAAAAAAAAACCACTGAAAATGTCTGAAGAGAACATTGTGTTATTTAATGTAAAAAAATAACTTCCAGGAAATTTTGTTAAAGTAAAGAAAGGGTTACAAATGCTAATTAACGCTAGTATTGAAAGAGATAATAATTATGTTAAATTAACCACTTTAGGTAGCGTAACCAATTGTGCACGTAGATTGTAGAAAAATGTATAATAAGCCCAGCAGTATTAAAGCTTTTACAAATGTTAATTGTAGCCTAATGACCAGTAGGTACACCTCAGCCATTCTTACGGCATTTAGAAAATACATTTAATTTCACGGAGAAGTATTTGTGAGTATTATTTGTGATAATAAAAAACAGCGTTTGATCTTAAACCATCTCATAAATATCGTTAACAAATACATTTGGTGTGACCAGAAATAGGGGAAACATTGTAATATAATAGATGACAAATGGGGTGCAAAAATAAAATGTAAACTTTTAGGTGTGTTTGATTTGGTCGTAGCAGAAGCTCGCTATCATGGCATTTGCTACAAGAAGTTCTGTAAAAGTAAACCAACTCAGTATATAGGAACACCTAAATATGATAATTCAGCTAAAAATTTTCTTAAACCCTGTAGTTTTTTAGAAAATACTGACGAATGTCAGTTTATATTAGAGAAATTAGGGAAAATAGTAAAAGACATTTGTGGCAGTGATCTTCCGTACCCATATACATTTCCTAAAAAACAAATAATTGACTATTTTCAAGATTTTATGTATACGTGTATTTTTGGCAGAAAAACTGTCATGTGCATGTCTCACTCAAGTTATAAGATACTAGGCGGCTGGTACAGAAACAAAGATAAGAATGCAAATCTGGAATGTTTAAGAATTGTACTTGCTGCCGCAGAAATAATCAGAAAAGATATTTAAAAAAATGCCACATGATTGTGAAAGCTATCCGGAAATCAGTCGTGAGGGTGATGATTTAGTTCCTGAAACTCTGAATCTGTTCACGTTAACTGTAACCAAGAAGAGATTGTATGATAATGGACCTGATGTTACGAGAAGATGTTTAGTAATTAACCACGCCATAATAGCATCTGCAAGGCCAAGGTCTTTTTGTCATCAATTCAGACAAGTTTGTGTTTTCTACAGAGAATGTACGGATCTAAGAATTTAATAGAAGTGTTGTCGTCATTGGGCATTTGTTCGTCTTGTCATGAAGGTGACAGATACCAAAGATCTGTAATAAGAGCTGGGCCTCCTACAATCGAAGATGATACATTCACACAATTTGTGTTCGAAAATGCCGACGTTAATATAAAAACATTTGATGGCCTAAGCACATTTCATGCCGTGGGAAGAATAAAGTGCAATGTGCATCAATCCAGCCTCTAATTTTACAAGTCTAGATGTACTTCGTCTTCAGTGATGAAATGGAAATTTCGTTAATCAAGAAAATATCCTTCAACCTTGTTACGCGAAGAGAAAAACGAGCGGCTTGAAAGATGTAACCATCAACGACGTCAGTGAATGTATATCTTTCAGAAAAGAGCATGCCGATTCATTATCTTTTGTATATCCAACCAATTATTTGTGGTTAAGTGACATAAAATTAGCATTGTGCATTCAAAAGTTAGCTGGAACGGGTTTATAAACGATTGTGTGACATTGTAACTTCGACCAACCGCTTTTTCTCAAACCCATTGAAATGGTAGCAGGGGCTGATGGATCATCTGAAATTTCAAAAATTATTGTACGGCTAGGAAGTTTCATTTGTAAATGTCATATTTGGGATGTATTGGATCACAGAAGAAAGTGGGCTCGAAGATTTATGGAAAACTGTGTACGGAGGTCCCACAGTGATATACATGATAAGAGGACACGCTTATGCAAGAGCTGTAAGAACCTATGTTCTTACGGGTGCTGCAATCGTCAAAATAATTTGCAATGACTCTCATGATACACTTTTTCCTCGTGAAATAAAAGAAATATTGTGAACAAGGAGATGTCACATGAATTAGCTTGTGAAGACGAATCAGTTGCAATAAATCTTAAATATTTCACCGACATTTAAAACACAATCAAAGCGACAAGTCGGACAGCAAAACTTACAATATGTTTTTACTTAACAATATGTTTTGCTCAGGAGTTTGGACTGATACGTGCTTTGACATGAACAATCTTTGATGAAGTCATTAAAAACAGTAGAAGCACTTACGCAAGGGTGTGGAATTTCTCAGTAAATGGATATTAGGAGCTCCATTATTCCTTTCAATCAGTGAAGCTTTTCATAATTTCTTGGGTTTAAGTTACAAGAAAAGTGAGCAGTATGTTGAGCTTAGGGAGAGCCAGTTACGGGATAACCAAGACTTCGTAATTCATACTGGTGACACACAATCCTTTTGCTCGGAAGTCGGGTGAATTAATTTGCATTTCTTCGAGATTAGTATCAGACTCAACTAAAACATATGACGATGCTTATGAGGTAGGGTTCAAAGCTATGAAGAAAATGGCAGGGCAAAGTTTTTCTAAAACTACACAGATCGGATATGATTGATACTCAAGCCAGTAATAAATCTGACAAAGTTAGAAACAAAGAAGTTATAATCAACCCTAAGCAGATATTCAATAGAATATTATGCGTATGTGACAGTCCTGCAAAGCTCAAATCCTACTTTGAGTTTGAACTAGCTTCGCATCCACCTTTATTTGAAGACGTTTTTTTAAAGAAAGGTAAGAAAGCCTCCATTACTACTATTACTATACAATTTAGTGTTAAAGCGTTTTTATATCGTAAATCAATTAAAAAGTACTCGGTGTTTCAATTTAAAACTATAAATACCTACCTAAGCTCAAATCGGTCATCTTCAGCACAGCGGGCTAGGCCCGACCGCCAAGCACGCCGTGCCGCCCTGCTATCGAATCGGATTTTGACCAGTATTAAGAATAAAAGTAAGCAATATTATATATCGTTTTAAAGCTTATTAAATTTGGCAAATAAATTACTTGAAATATTTTTGCGTGTTCCCCCAGATAAAAAAAATATCCACCTTTAAATCAAAATTTTACGAAAAAAAAAATATTTTTGCGACAATGTCATTATTATTTGCCAAACCGTAATAGATAACAAAGACAAATATAAAATTTATTTTTAGACAGCTTTCTAAGAAGTTTAACGGTGAACATTTTTTTCAGATGCATATAATAGTTTAAGAGATATAATGGATTTCGTAGAACTCTAAAATTGCAAAGTTTGAGAGGGGACAGGGGAGGAAGCAAGCGGGGGAGGGGTGGGGACTTTTTTGGAAAATACTCCACATAAGAAGTACTATCCACCTGCAAAAATTCAGCTTTCCTCTAGCATGTTCCAGTTCAATGCGTTCATTGACTGGGCTAGTATGGCTTTCAAAACATCCTGTGGTATTTTTCTTCCTACTAACAAATTTGACTGTCATTGTTACTATATTATCGTATTGTGTTTAACGAATAACTTGTTTTGTGTGATTGAGTGATTTTGCTTGCCTTTTATAGTTTTAAAACAATGTTCTCATCGGAAGACTGAAATATTGGAAGATTTTTTACATTATGTGTGTAAATTAAACTACCACGTAATTTATATTTATTGACGTTAGTGATAAAGATGTTTGAAAAATTCTTAAAATATTACAAATTTGTGCAAGTCAGAAAACTTTTAGAAATAAATAGTATCCAAGGAATAAGAACTGTTTTTTTTCTTTCTAGAAAACGCAATGATCACAGAGTGGAAGATACTATCAGTATCGCCCTGGTGTAAGACCACAATTCAGAATTAAAACGTTGCTTGAAATGGCTTTAGCCATGTTTGGTGACCAGAACTGAATAGCCAGGTACTTCTACATCTTCCTCTTTCCCTTTTCTTCCTCATTTATTTCCCCTCCCCACTACCTTCAGCCTCACAACACACCCCAATCGAGGATGCCATAGTCTCACTGGCTCCAGGTGGGAGCAGTTGGGACTCTTGTGCGGTATTCATATAAAATAATATATATTTAAAATTGAGACAAAAGTTATAGGAAGAGAAAAAAGGAAAGTATAGCGAACACAAAACAAAAAAAAAAAAACTTTTTTAAATCCATCACAGAAAGGGCATTTTAATACAAAGTAAAGAAAGAAACAGGTAATAAAACCATACGTCAATGAAAAATGGTCCATTCCTAATTTTTCTTCAAGGCTTGGAGTACGGAAATTTAAGCGATAATTCAAGTTTTGAAACAGTCTCGTAAAAACTCATTCAGTAAAAAACAATTATTATTTTAATTTTTTTAATTTTCAACCTAGTTGAACCATCTTTTGATCCAGCTAAAAGCCATTTCAAAGAAAAAAAGTTTGACTGCGAATTAAATCTTCCTCCTCGAGAACGAGCACGTAAGTGCTGTTAACCATTAAAAATTGAAAAACAAACAAATTAAAGTTTAAAAAAAATTATAAAGATAATGGTCGCAACTGGGACTCGAACCCAGAACCTCTCGTCTAATCGGGACGTGCGCGTTTACCAGTTCCGCCATTGCAACCTTCTGTCAAACCGTCGTATTTGTTTGGTTTTGGGTTCGAGTCCTAGATGCGACCATTATCTTTTTAATTTTTTTGTGTCAATTCTCTTTTATACTTTCGTTAACACTTCCGTACCGGACCAGGGGAACGCACTTACACTAACGAGAGTTTTATGCTGGTAATTAGGTATATTTATTAGGCTTATTTAGGTAATTCTAAAAAAAAAAAAAGTATTTGGTTATCGATCTGCATTAAAAAAATTAATATCGCATTACAACTTTTCTTAATATTAAATAATTTCTATCAAATTCCGGTCGAGAATCTGTCCCGCCCGCCCCCCTTCCCCTCTGTTCGGGCGTTACCCCGTACCCATCTGCTGGAAGTATCGGGACGATTCTAAGCGATAGCAAGTAATTTCTAAGTTGTTAGTGGAAAGGACTAGATCCCGTTTGTTTACACTGCGCATCTCGTTTGCTCTTTTTACAATGCTATAATGTTCGCTTGCCGGTCAAAGATCATTCGGTCTGGATCATTTCCGCTACGCGCCAATCGCCAGTCAACATTCGGAAACATGGAGTTATGTTGGCTATCGGCCCGCCTTCTCTGTTTTCTATGGAAAAATATACCTTATGGTCTAAATTCATTAGAATATTAATTATGACTTTATTTATCAAACGATTTTGAAAATGACTACTGAAATACAATGAATATACTTCCTTCTAATTATTATCAAAACAAATTACAGAAAATTATGTCGTTAACACCCTTTAATAAGCAAAACAAATTGAGGTCCCCGAGTGACCCTCATTCGGATCATGTGTGATTTTTTCTTTCCGAGACGAAAAGGTTAAGATCATTGTTGTTATCATTTTCTTCAATTATATATTACATTGATGGAAACAACCCTCAAAAGTTATAAAAACAAGAATTTTTATTATAAAAAATTAAAGAAATGTTTTGCTGAGGACTGAATCTTCCTCACCAGTTACTGGCTAAACTGAATAAGCATCGCTAACAACTTAGTTAAATCCCAATCGGATAGTACCAACATTAATTTCGTGTATTTACTGCTGTAAATTTTTAAATATTATGTCATCTAATTTCAGATAATGCCTGCCTGTGTGCGAACGTGTACGTGATTGCCACAGTTTATAGAATGTTGTTCGTTCTAGTATGCGATATTATCAATTTAGTCTGTAAAATAATCGGTCGTAATATTCATGTTATTTTTGTCATTTTAGTTACATGTAATTTCTCCTCTGCAAAATATGCAAACAAAATATTATCCCTCGGCTTTACAAACAAGGTCCAAACCTTAAGACCAAATTTTGCCTGGTATCGTATAAACACATTCCTTTACAAATTTGGAACAAATTCTTTTATTATTTTCAAAGTGTTTTATGTTTATGGCAGCTCATAAGTGTTCAAGGAGAAGTGTTTGCTAGCGGCATTTTATGACACCCCCAAGGAGTGATGCATCGTCGGCTTTAGCCATAAGTAATAATAGGAACCTCTTGAACTTAATAAAGAATTGCAATATTTGTTAATTCCATAACGTTAAGATGTATTTTATTGGTGGCCCTTTTTGGCCGCTGCCCTTTTCGGTCGTGGCCCTTTTCAACCGAATTTAGGTAATAGTTGTATTAGGTAATAGTTGTATTGTAGCAGATTAACCAAAAAAATTTGACTAGTACAATCGTTTTACATGTATACCCTAAGCACAATATCAAAATCGGAATGCAGCTTTATAAATATTTGTGATCTAACATTGGATATTTATCACCAAATTTTTATATAACGTAGTAAAACAAGAAACCAGGTTTTTAATAAGACATTTTGTTTTTTGAAGAGTTTTATTAAATGTACATTTGTTACTTAGATACATTTGTTACTTGTAGATGGTCGAATATAATGTCAGAATATTTCTCATTTCTAAACGCAAACTGCCTTCTGTTAGTATATAATATTTTAGTTTTAAAGTTCTTGTTTTGTCCTGTGCTCCAAGCACCGTTATTGTTTATTATTATTGTCCAGTGTGTGCTATGAAAGCACGGTTTTTGTTAAATTTTGTTCTCTTGTCATTGTTTTGTAAAAATACTGTATATTCTATGTTTCATATTATTTTAACAATATTTTGTAATGTATTCGTAAGGAGCACTGTAGGATTATTATTATAATTACTTTTGTAATTTATTAAGTTTATTAAGTTAAGCGCACTTGAAGTGAAGTGACACAAAACTGCGCTATACAAATGTAATGTTATTATTATTACTATTAAATTTAATTTTTCCGCGACCGGTTTCGATAAAACCGTATCATTCATTTTAATAAGACATATATCATAATAATACATATTACTAACTACATATTACTAACTTTTAGAAAATACTTTTCTGGTCGCTTAACGCTAGAAAGACCGGGTACTGCTCCATACCTATAAAGACAACGACCGTCACTTTGACGGCTGATCACATGTATGGGTACCCCCGCCTCGGGAACTGTTTATTGGATAACCAAAACCTTTGCCATAGAACACTCCAAATGAATCGCTACTTTTGGTGACCTATCAGGGGTGCCCGGGTTCATTGGGAGAAGTTTGTCTAGATTCTAACCAATTTTTTCCATTCACCATTCACACCTTTTACCTTCGCAGAATTTCTTTTCCTTCCTTTTCCTTAAAACACCTTCCACTCAGCATCCCCAAAGATGACATAGGCCCTGAGGGTATTTTTTTCTCAGGGCCTTCTGAAAAAAAACATGTGAATGCAAAATGCTGCAAGCATGTGTTATGTTTGTATAATATCGATTTGTTAGGTTTTTTTTAAAAATCGAGTGCACTTTCCGCAAACGGCAATTTATATTTTATTTTACTATTTCATTCTCTGATCTGTGCCTTTATCCAGTTCAAATAAGCATAAACCTTAGTGTATACACCGGGCGTGTTGGGAAGAGCACAAGGCGTTGGTCCAAAGCTGACGACACCTTGAAGAGTCCATTGTAGAGGGACTTTTGATCCGTTAATGACGATGAGAGGTCCTCCAGAATCTCCTCTGCATGAATCCTTGCCCGCTTGACCACCTGCGCACAACTGCTTGCCCCAGAGACGCGCTTGCAGTCTTGGAGTCTTCGGGTTCATGTAAGCAGCCTGACATTCGGCCAGGGGTACCAAAGGTATTTGCAGGTGGAGTTTCACGTTACTGGATTTTGCAGTTTCAGTAGTGCCCCATCCAGAAATGGTTGAGAGGACGCCAGACTGGGTCGTAATATCAAAATTGGGAAGGCAGATCGGACTGACGAAAGCTGTAAGATGGCAAAAATTTGCAATCATTAATTCAAGACTATTTTCCAACTTTTATTTCTAAAAACACGGTTTATTTTTTGGTTTAACCTATAAATTAAATATTTGCTTGAGTTTTAACATGCATATTGTTAATATTGAGTTATTGACATATGTCAATCCATACTAATATTATGAATGCGAAACTGCTCGAGTTTGTTTATGACCTTTTCACGCATAACACAATATAAAGACTTTAATAATTCTTTCACCAATATAAAGCTAAATTATATGCGCAGACTACAGGTTGTATATGATGGTAAGCTCTGGCGTTATGAAATTATAAATATTAATATATTATATTTGTTGTACGTTTTCTGTCGCTAACAAAAGCGAGTTTTTGCTAACGTCAGAAAAAAATCTTTTCCATGGAAACAATGTTGATATATTTTTGGGCTCTATGCTGGTACGTACTCAATCTACTGGTCAGATACTACTGCAGAAAATTCAAATATTAGAATTCGTTTTTTTTTTTGAACGAGCTTGGAATAAATGTCAGATGAGAGTTCCTATATTAAAAATATAATTCGTAACGATTATAAAGACTGAAAGATAAATAGAGTTTTTTTTTATTATATTAACGAACTTCCAAATATTTAAATAAAAATAAACATCCCAAATGTTTGTAAGCGCATAAATTCCGAACGAATGAACCAAATTGGATAAGTAATTTCCTTTCCTTTCCTTTCTAAAACTGATTTTAGTTTTGGGATATGTTCACAAATATTACATTTATTTGCATTTTATTGTGAACGAAATATTTTGACAATCTAAAAAATACGCCAAAATTCTGAAGGGTAAATTCTTCACAATAAAAACACATAAGTTTAATTATTGTAATTCCGATAATGTTGATTCTAACTGCAACTGTAGAGCTTTAGAATGTGTGAACAACGTCAAATTTCTAGGTGGTATTATAGACAATCACCTAAAGTGGATTTATCACATCGACAGATTTACTATAAGAATAAGATTTTTTTAACGTATTCTTTGCCTTACAAAATTTAATTAAACAACAAGACCTAAGAAAAATATGTTTTGGATTGTTCAACCCCATCTTTTAACGTATGGTTGGATTGGTTGGAGAACATCAACTTTGTGAAGACCCAGAAATCCATAGTTAGAGTCATCATGCGTAAACCATACAGGTTCCCTAGGGATCAGCTTTACACAAAATTTAATGTAGGTTTTCTTTTTTTTTTTTTTACATGAACTCCACAAAGGAGGCCCTGAGGAAAATAATTTCCCTCAGGGCCTATGTCATCTTTGGGGATGCTGTGTGGAGGGTTTTGTTTAGGAAAGGAAGGAGATGAGAGTTTTGGGAAGGAAAAGGGTTTAAGGGGTGGGTAGGAATCTGGGGTTCGGTGTGTCCTAGTCATCCACCTCCAAACCTAGACAAACCTCACCCCATGAACCCGGGCACCCTTGCTAAATCACCAAACGTAGCGAACCACTTGGGTTGACCTATGGCAGAGGTGTTGGTTATCCAATAAAGGTTCCCGGGGCGGCGGTACCCATTACCGCCTCCCAAATTGATGTTCGTAAAAATACATAAAAAGAGTAAAAATAACGCACTAACTACGTAAAAACTACATAAAAATCCACGCACAAATATATAGAAAATCATAATAAAATTGTTCATTAACGTAATGCGTATTTAATTTAAACATATAAAGCCATATTAGTCCACCATTTTTTAGATGTAAATAAGGAATGAGAAATCATTATATTTTATTTCGATTTTCTTTTTTTATGTTTTTATAAGATAGATGCAAACAAGGAGTAATTAAGTAAAAATTTGATTTTTGTAATGTTTTATAAGATAGATGCAAACAAGGAGTAATTAAGTAAAAATTTGATTTTCGTAATGTTTTATAAGATAGATGCAAACAAGGAGTAATTAAGTAAAAATTTGATTTTCGTAATGTTTTTGCTGTTCTCTAAAGTTCTTTAAAGTTATCTGTGGATTCAGCATTAGTTATATTATTGTTTCTTATATCGAGTTTATGCTTTATTTATATATTTTGTAATCTTTTTTATTTATGTTATACTGTTGTTTTTAAAGTAATTTATGTTTGATATGTAAAAACCCAATAGGGCGTCAATAAATAAATAAATAAATAAAACATGATTCATATATTTGCGACCTTTCAATGCGACGTTTCCGATTTAGCCGCTTTGCCAATGATTTGCTCTATCGTAATACTAAAACTTAGTTTAAAGACATGACAAACAGATAGACTAAGGAAGATTCAAAGAATTCAAACAATTCATCAATTTTCTAAGCAATTTTAAATTAGCTGGGAGGCACGTGGGAGGCACGTGGGAGGCCCTATGAGAAAGATGACATAGGCCCTGAGGAAAATAATTTCACTCAAGGCCTATGTTATCTTCAGGGGTTAAGGATAAGGGTAAGGTTTTAAAGGCGAAAAAAAGACATATTTTCAAGATTTTTTTTATGGAGATACGAATAATGTTGGCTTATTTCTTTTATAAACACGTTATAATGTAGTCTAACATCTGAAGTATCTTGAAAAAAAATTTAATTAAAAATATTAATAAATAATTCCGTGAGAGCAAATCTCCGCAGGCGCCTCGAAAAAAGGGTATTACGCGGTGAACATTAAAACTCGTTAACAAATCATTTAAAACAACAAAATTGAAATGGGTTCAAAGGGTGATATGTTTTGTCAGGTAGTGACGAAGCCTTTGATTTTTTTTTGCAGGATGCTGAAGCCAAAAATGCGATTTTTCTAAAATGTTCGGTGAATTTGTTATTATAAAATTGAAAAATATGGTAAATAAAAAAAAAAACTCTTCGTCACTACCTGTCGATTTATGTAAAAAATAGTGTAAAAAGTTTCAAAAATATCAGTTAAATAAATTTTGAGTTATGATGTTCACGGACTTCAAAAATTTATTTGCGAGAAAATCGATTTAAAGTTTTTTTAATACTCGAAATATACTTGAAAAGAGCAAGAGGGCAGTTCGCTTGAAGTGCTGTATCTTCGTTAGTTTTGCTCCGATTTACTTGAAATTTTGACACAATATTCTCGATATGTTGTACATTTAGAAAAAAAAAGTTTAAAAATAGTTTTAAAACCTTACCCCACCATTGAGGGATGATGTGTAGAGAATCTTTTGAAGGAAGGGAAGGATAGGAAGTTCTGGGAAGGAAAAAGGTATGAGGGTTCATGAATATGTCCAGGAGTAATGGACGTATGAATCCAACGTTCCAACTGCGGTACAAGGCGATGGGTCGAGAGAGTCTGGCTCTCTCGATCCGATCAACAACGCAGCAGGTAGGCAGATGCATCCGCCGCCAAGACTTGGACAAACCTCACCCCATGAACCCAGTCATCTGTGCTAAGTTACCAAATGTAGCGAATCACTTGGGGAGACCTGTGACAGTTATGTTGTTTGTCTAATAAATGGTAACTGGGGTGGCGGTACCCATACCAGCATCCCAAACGGTAATTTGTTAATTAATAGTTAATTTTAAGGGTCTGTGAAAGTTCCATTAAAGTTTTGTCATCATGTTATTACGGGACAGTTACTTCATAGATCTGAAATAATAAGGTCTTGAGAATAGTTAAATTGTTCATATTCCGTGAAACAAATGTTCTTAAGAGCTTCCTTAATGACAGTGAAGATTTCAACCATAAGAATTTTTGTTGTTGTTACCTGTGTATGAAACATCATTGGCGAGACGAATAACGGCGATGTCATTCATTTCAGTTCCTCTAGAAGGCTGATAATCCGGATGAGGGATGATTTCTTCGATACCAATGGTCACGGGTTCTTCATTGCAGTCTTGTCCCCCAGGAACTTTTACGCAATCCTTAAGTGTGCTCTGGTCGTATTCTCCCAAACGAATGCTGATTCTGCAATTAAAATGAACGTTAAGAAGGTTTTACTTATGATTTACTTATTTATGACCGGTCAGTAGTTCAGCGGGAATCGCGTTTGGGTCCCATCCAGAAGTCGCGTGTTTGATTCCTCGGCTGGCTTAGTCCTCCTTCACAACACAAGCAACATTTTCGGCTTTCTGTGGTGGTAGTTGGAGGTTTTCAAACATTGTTGGGTTATTTGTAATCCAAAAATGTTTGTCTTTTTTTAAAAAAAAAAAAAAATATATATATATATGTTGGTGAATTAAAGTCTCTTAGTATAATAATTTATATTACGCTTCTTCTCTTTCTCCAGGTAACTTCAGTCAGAAGTATTGTTCCGATGAATAAACGTATCAGTTTAATTAAAACAAATTACTTTGTGTACACCACTATTAAATTAACAACATCAACACGTTTTCTTCGTCAGGATAATAAGTTGGATACAAAAGACAAACAAGTTTAGACAAATTAGAACATAGACAAAATATTAGAAAGGAGAGATGATTAATTACTTAAAATATCATAAAAAAACAATTATATAAAATAAAATATAAAAAATATTTTAGAACGGATAAAAAAATTACATTAACATAATTAAAAATCTTTTAAAAACAAAACAGGAAGTCTTAAAAACAAAATAAATTATTATAAATATAAGTTTTAATTCGAAAATAAATTTAAAAGCTAGCTATTTTTAAAAAACGTTCGGTTATTTAAAAAAATTAATTTACTATTATCGCTTTTTTTTTTTTTGTTATTGTTTTTGTGGTGTTATACCGTGTTTCGCTACCTCCTTCTTTAGCCAACGTTTCGGACAGCGTTACAGTGTCCATCATCAGGGCAGATGACCAAATGATATTGGTGAGTGTTTACTTATGTGTGTCGAAGCGATACCGTGCTGCCAGCTCCATTTCTCTACGAGCTGGTGTTAGAAAACACCAACTCGTAGAGAAATGGAGAAATGATTTCTAACACCAGCTCGTAGAGAAATGGAGCTGGCAGCACGGTATCGCTTCGACACACATAAGTAAACACTCACCAATATCATTTGGTCATCTGCCCTGATGATGGACACTGTAACGCTGTCCGAAACGTTGGCTAAAGAAGGAGGTAGCGAAACACGGCATAACACCCCAAAAACAATAACAAAAATACTTTTTGGCCGTGAAAACCTAAAAACATACCTACTATTATCACTTTTCCTAATTTCTAAAATTTCTAAATTATCTAATTGTTTACCCGTTGTGTAAGTATGTAAAAATTTTAAACCTTTATTAATATAAAAACAACCTGTTTCTAAAATTGGGTTAGCAAATTCTGAATAATTATTATTATTTAAACATCTTAGATGTTCCTTAACTCTAATGTTAAAATTTCTAGAAGTCTTCCCAATAAAAAAAGTTACAATCAATACAAATTAATTTATTAACCCCAGATTTGTTAAAAAAAACACCCTCGTCTTTGTTATTTAAAATATTATTTTTTAATTTGTTATTGGCGTAAAAAGCTGGTTGGATCTGGCATGTTTTTAATTATTTAATTTGAAGTGTTATTATTTAAAAATACATTTTTTCTCCAATTATTATCCTTGTCAACTACGTGTGGATAAACAAAAGATCTAAAAAACTTTTTATGTATTTTTTGTTTAACATATTGTAAGTATTTAATTACCTCTTCTTTCTAATATTTTATCTATGTTCTAATTTGTTTATACTTGTTTGTCTTTTGTTATTTTTTATTAACTTATTATCCTGACGAAGAAAACAATTTTTCGAAACACGTTGATATTGTTAATTAAACAGTGGTGTACACAAAGTTATTTGTTTTCAGTAAATTAATAATGACGCCACAAAGTGAATTTGCGAAATTTGAAAAAAGTATCAGTATTTATCTCTTTTAAAATGATATCTTTATATTATCTTACTTTACTTGCTTAAATTGCTTTCAATTCAAAATTAATGATCAAGTGCCCAAAGTGCAGTTCAACTTATGATTATGCGCAAGGAAAAGCAACCCAGAGATAAATAAAAAGTTGGTAGACTGCGTGGAAGACGAAGAAGGCTGAACCGGAAAGGCTGAAGATTGGAGGAGAATGAAGGTGAGCTAGGAAAGAAAATGTAGTGGAGGGGTCAAAATCCCACTGTACGATTCCGAAAGAATTGTGCTTACGGAGTGCCAAGTCGAGTCAACACTGCACCAAATACGCAATGTCCAGCTGTTATAACGTATCTCTTGCTGATGAGCGTCGCTCCGCACCCGAGGGAGATTGAACCCCTGGAGTTCTTGTACTCTACGAGTGCCATCCATGGATACTGGTCAATGTTGGTCTCGTTGCCTCCCAAGATCCTGTCCTCTCCGGGTACGCTTCCACAACTACCTGGTGTTGGTAGGAGATGGTCGACGTTCACCGTTGGTTCAATTCGATTCTTAAAAGAAAAACGGTGTTTAAATATTTTTTTAAATACATTTTCTGTAACGCTGTGCCGATGGCTTCGGAGAGCATGAAATAGAAGATTCTTGCTTAAGTAGTGTTTGCAAGAGTGCAAGAATGCAAAAACTTTCTTTTAAAAGGCCCGGTATGCGTTCAAAAAGAAGAAGAAATGGAGATATGTAAAAAGGAGCGCGCTAATAAAAAAACTATCTTAATTAAACGAAAGTACTTAAAAAAACATGACTCCTTCAAACTTCGCAAATAAACTTTGTGGCGTCTTTATTGATTTAATAAAAAAATTAATACACGACTCGTTTAAAATAGAGCAAAAATTTCTGGACAAATGCCTAAGTTACATTTAAAGATACACTGTGAATTTTTTCATTGCTATAACATGTTTAATAACAAAACTTAATGTGTTTTTAATGATTTTTGGAACATGAAAAAGCGTAAAAATGCGGATAAGGGTGCTTAATAAAAAAGTTATTTTATTCAATTTTTTAATGCTTTTTTTTCCATAGCAAAAAAAACAAACCTTGCAACCTGAAGGTTGAAAACCAATCAAGAACTCTTCTGTGTTAATAAGTTATCTATGAAAGTTTTGATAACAGAACATTGAAAATAATTCGTTGTGTGACGCAGTGCCTATTTAACTAGCATATAAATTATAATTGTGTTTATTAGGTCATGGAGTTAAAAAAAAATATATATATACATTATTTGTAATATATTTATATATATATATTACAAAAAATAACATATGTGTGTACCTTTTGAAAAATTATTTTTATTTAGTTGGTATTAACTACTGTATACTATAAACTTGCCAGAAAAAATATTATGATTAAATACTGTATACGTTCTTTAAATATAATACAGTACTAGAGATGGAAATGCTGATAAATATTGAAAGAATGGTAATGCAGGTAAAGGTAATGGAGGACTGAATGCCATTGAAAAAAAAACTATAAAAAGGAGCGAAGCAAGCAGTCCAGTACCAGTCCGGTGTGCTGGTACCTACTCTGATGAACGGCAGTGAGGCATGGAACTGGCAGAGTAAGGATTAAAGTAGATTGAATGAGGTTGGAAAGAGTCCCCTGAGGCGTATATGTGAAACAACCGTGTATGATCGTATAAGAAATGTGGAGATCCGCAAAGAACGCAAGAATGATGAAATAAGTAAAATTAAGAAAAGGACCCTCAGATGGTTTGGGCATGTAGAGCGAATGAACGAGGAAAGTAGTGTAAGAAGAATACATGACGCAAATGTGAATGATAGAAGTAGTCGGGGACGCCCGAGGAAGACACGATTAAGTGAATCAGATACTTGAGTCGGGCCATGTTAAGAGTCAAAATTATAAAAGAGTACGTATGAGACGATATATGAATGTGATTGAGACAAAGAGTGTGTGCCAAGACCGAATCCATCCTCTCTGCCTGTAAAGGCGTGATGGTTAGTTAGTTAGTTAGTCAGTTTAAGCAAAATTGTGTTTGATTTATATGACTAGTAATACGTAATTGTTATTGCCCCCAAAGGTGAAGCCACTGAATAATAATAATAATCAATGGAAACAATCCGCCATTTTAGAACTATGGTTGTTAATACGACTACCACAACACAGGCATTAGCCTAGTGTGGTAGTTAAAAATAATAAAGAACTGTTTCTTGTAAACATTTATTAAATAAAAAAAACATATTATTTTATTGGTATGATAAGTCCTATCATGGGAATTTTATCAACTTTTTACCATCTTTCAAGAATTTAATAATAGTTAGAAAAAATGGGCCCAGATACAACGGTAACCCTACGGCCAAAAACCCAATTCGTTACATTGTAGAAACTCACCACAAATTTAATTCACCTGTTCAATTCAATTCATTCAGATGACAGCTATGTCGCCAAACCATGTAAATGAAGATGGACAATTTGGAAAATATTGTTCACTTGATCCAATTAACAATCAAATTTTTTTGTGCAATTTAACAAGATCAGCTATTTATATATCCGGACATAAAAAACTTTTCATGCACGTGGCAGGAAGGCCAGTAATTGTTGCTTATTCCTAAAAGGCAACAAAATATGAAACAAAACAAATCCGAAACAAGGCCTTTGTATTTTTATGCGGTCAGACCCACAGAATGCTTCACAGATAATGCGCCATCCAATATGAAATGAGAGGTAGAGGAATATTGTTCAAAAACTTTTTACCTGAGTTGTAACCGGTGCCTCTGTAGTTGGTGGATCCCTTGAAACACTGCAGCATACGCTGAACCTAGCAGAACCTCTGCATGTTGACCGCTTCAGGAAACTAATGGTCTCCGCAAGTAGGGGTTTTGGTCCATAGAACAGGGTCTTGAGGCTTTGGCAGCTGTCGAGGTTTATGCAAATCCCTGAGGTGCCATCAGCAGTGGTGCAGGAGTTGGAAGTTCGCGGAGAAGTTGGATATAGTAGATGAAGGGTTATAGGAGGAGGGGTTGGATGTTCCTGAAGAGGTGTAAGACGCGAAGCAGAAACAGAAGGGCAGCACACTCTGACATCTGTGAAAAGTAAGAGTAAAATCCAACTACCTTTACAATACTAAAACTAATAAAAAATTGTAATCAAATGAAGAATAAAACGGTGGGTAGAAATTGCAAAATTTTGTCCATGTGTGTTGCTTTTGCGTTTCCTTTCTTTTACAACAAGGATCTCTTCAAGACCCACGTTCAAAGGTCCTCTTCTTCAAAGTACCCTTAACTTAAAATTATGGGAAAGCCTCCTGGGTGGAGTAAAATGGAAATAAGCAAAGGTATAAGTTGTCCCTAATCCGTCCATAAATTTGCAAGAATAAATCATTTTACGAAAAAACGTTGGGTCGGAACAAAAATTCTAGTTAGCATTGGAGGATTAAAGAATTTTCGGTAATTTTATATTAGAACAAAGATATTATTTGATACCTACGGAAACGAGCGTTTAGTGTGTTTTTTGACGCTTAGATGTATTTTCGATGGTTAGTGGTTATTTTATTCAAACTTTGGGATAGTTACCTGCTATAGATTTTGGAGGGGCACCGCACTGAGAGTCTCTCAGCAACCTTGTCTGACTTTGGCCTCGACTTTCGTTCTGCAAAATGCTCAGCAAAGTAGGGCACTGTGTTATTGATATGCATTGTCCCGGTTCTTGAGATGGAGTGGTACAAAAACTCTCTGAAAAAAACAAACATTTTAAAGTATTTATTTGACCAATACAAAAAAAGGCAGTCGACAAAGATCTTATTTTGAGTTCAGTGGTTCACTATCGCATGTCACATTATGATAAATTTTACAAGAGGGCAGAAGCAGCTCTGCCCTCAGACGGAAAGAAGACGCATGACATTGTACAAACGGTTCTTTTCTAGTGATAATGGACTTGCTCTAGTAAACCATTACGTCGAATTGAAACCTCTGAAGGGTGATTCTAAAACTTTTGCGATGGCTTAACGCGTGTTGAATCGACCTTATAAGATGCATTTTGACAGTTTTCTTATTTGCGATATTACGTATCGCGCTAACGAGCTAAGTACTGCGCTGGTGTTAAAACGTCGGCCAGAGATGACAATGCGTTTAAGAGATTTTGGTCGCGGGAAAATTTGCGAATCAAATGTTTTTTTTTTTTATTTTTTTTTATTGAAATAAAACATACAACGAAGTTGCATTACCATGAGTTATCAAAACTCATTAAGGGATCGCCAATTGGTACATTTGAAAAGATAAACCCAACCCAACCTGATATGCAGACACAATAAATGAAGAAAAATTTTACAAAACATTTTACAGAAGCAACATACAGACACAAACATATGAAGAATCCCTTTTCAATAAATAAATAAATAAATAAATAAAAATATTTCACAGAAACATGTCTTATAAGATTTTATGAATAATATTATAACCACTCATTTGATTTATGTACTGTTGGTGTCACAAAGTTAAAATAAAGTATCCTCCATGATGGACTATAGAAATGCATAAAAAACAAATCAGGAAAAATACAATAAAAGGTACATGCTCAAAAATACACAGACCTAGTACAAGATGTTTAAATAAAAAAATTACATGATAAGATTTAAAAAAAGATATAAACTGCGCCCAAATGTCATCCTGTACAAATGCTTTAACGAATTTCATAACGTCAGACCTCTCCGACGTGGTTTTAATTGAATTAGTTTGAAATTCAGGCAAATTTCTTCGTTAAATTAAGATAATTGATATTAATACTTACGCCCAAACACTGAATTACTAAAACTGAATACAAATAAAACAAACACAGGTCCTAATAACACCATCATGTTGAAAACTTGATTTTAAAATATTGAATCACACACTGCCACTATGGTAATAATAATATTGGCAACAGTGTCAACAACTTAACGAAGATGCCACCTCCTAGCTTGCCAAAGTATGACTACTGAACGAATAACGCTGGCATTCTAAAATATACATACACTACACCAGTGTTCCGCAAACTTTTTGTATTCAAGGTACACCTACCGAATCAAGAAATTTTAGAGGTACACCAAATAAAACACCAAAGTTTATTATTAAAATCAATATAATATGAAAGATGTTCAATGAGAAGATAAGCCTGCTTAATTGAGCACAGGCGATCAAAATTTGGAGATAAGAGAATTGCAATAGCACGCTTTGAAAGCAGTGGATGATACTCATTTTTTTATATGCAGCCAAAAATATGCCAGCTTTCTTTCGGAAAATTTTCGTTTTAAGTGGGACGTTTGCGCGGCCCGTTTCATACAAATTTTAATTTTGGATTTAGGATCAAAATACCCAACAAAACTGAAAAATTATTTGTGTAATGAAAAGGTGTATCAAATATCTAGTACAAATGGGAGCTAATTTATTTATTTTTGTTTTAATCAATTTGGGAGGCGGGAATGGGTACTGCCGCCCCGGGAACCAACACCTCTGCCATAGGTCACCCTAAGTGGTTCGCTTCGTTCAGTGATTTAACAGGGGTGCCCGGGTTCATGGGGTGAGGTTTGCCTAGGTCTTGGTGGTGGATGACCAGGGCACACTGAACCCCAGACTCATACCCACCCCTTAAACCCTTTCCCTTCCCAGAACTCTCGTCTTCTTCCTTCCCTTAAAAAAACCCCTCCAGACAGCATCCCCAAAGATAACATAGTCCTGAGGCAAATTATTTTCCTCAGGGCCTCCTGTGTGGAGTTCATGTAAAAAAAATAAATTAGATAAAGGCCGTTAAAAAGATTTTTATCTTTCATGATTTAAGAGGCAACTTGGGCAATTATGCGTGACTAAATGAAAAACATTAAAAAATAATTTTAGTATTTTTATTATTAAAATATAATTAAATACAAAATTAAAATTAATAAAAGATAGCATTTTTATAGGTGCAAATTTAAATAACAAGTTACCTATTTACGTCGGAGCAACACTTTTTCGTTTATATATCTATTAAAATGAATGCCCAAAAAACGCATTTTTAAAGCTCTTTAAAAATAAATACTTCATTAAAAAAAATTTCATTAACTCACAAATAATGCCCAAGTTGCCTCTAAAATCAAGTAATGTTAAAATCTTTAACGGCCTATATCTTATAATTTAAAGCAAAAATAAAAATGTAGCTCCCAATAGATATTGAAAATACCTTTCGATTACAAACATATTTAAAAAAAAATTGTTAGGTATTTTGAACTCAAATCCAAAACGGAAACTCAAATTGAAACGGACCAAAATGGGCCGCGCAAACGTTCCTGTTAACGCCCGATCAGTTTTTAGCTCCACGAATTCTTCCTGCTAGTTTGTCAGTAAGTGTCCGAAGGAAATACTCTCTGATAATGCATTTCGTACCCAGTCTATATGTCGCAGATCACAC
This sequence comes from Glyphotaelius pellucidus, assembly GCA_936435175.1. Classification (NCBI taxonomy): domain Eukaryota; kingdom Metazoa; phylum Arthropoda; class Insecta; order Trichoptera; family Limnephilidae; genus Glyphotaelius; species Glyphotaelius pellucidus. Next base: position 22,244,605 of record OW386555.1, on the reverse strand, counting down.
TTAGGAAAATATGATTTCGTTTTTCCTGCTAATAGTTTCAAGTGTTTCACTATCAAAGCCTGCACTTTTTTTTTAATCGGCAGCCATGGCATTTGGGAACATTTCTTTACTACCATTGGTAGTGTGCTGATCCATAACACCAACTTAGCGCGAAAGCTTTCAATCTTGTCCGATGACGTTAAAATATTAGAATTCCTGCCTTGTATTTTTTTGTTGAGCATCTGCAAAGGAAAATGTAACATTTCGGTGAGGCACATCCACAAATAATCACGGTACACCAGTGTGCCGCGGCACACACTTTGCGGAACACTGCGACTACACGGCTACGTAAGTAGGTAGTAAGGTTTAGCAGAGTTGACAAATTTTGCATGTTTTTATTACCTAAATAATATTGCAAGTGATAGATTTTCGAGGAGTCAAATTAATTGGTAGGTAGTTGGTTCTCACGTGATAAGAGAGTTATGTTATTAACATTTCCTCTTTCTACAGACCGTGATGGAAGTGCAGAAAAGCACGAAATGGCTAAAAAGTATATGCAAAATGCATTTTATTAGAACTTGTGATGGTTCAGTGTTGTTTGAACAAGTAGACGAGGAAATTTTTTTTTAAAATATTTAAATTCGATCATATTACTGACCTCTGTTGGGTGTGTTTGAAAACGAAATTGAAGGAGTCTGTAATAAAATACGGGTTAATTATCGCGTGGGAGGTGCTAGACTATCGGAGATGTAAAACGTTGGACAAATTGGAAATGATAAATTAACAATTATTTTGAACACAACGAATAGCGAGAGAGAGGCGGAGCTAAAGGCGTTTATCTGGTTCTGGTTCTCACGAAGTCCATGGTATGGAATGCAGACCCTTATGAATTTGATCATAACTCACTTCATGATGACCAAAAATAAGAAATTGATAACTGTTGAAATTCGGGACCGAGACTCTATTGAGATTTTGAAAAAGATCGTTCAGGAAGTAGATTTTGGGTTAATTATGAACTTTTGCGTTTCAGTTATTAGGAGCGACATGGGGAAGGTTTACAATCTCTTGTACATAAGTGACGTTCTAAGAGATTGACAGGTAACACGATTTTGGCTCTTAGAAGAGGTCATTAAGCCGAAATCACCACTCTAGGTTACGTACAAAATAGTGGAAAAAGTAATTAGCCAAATGCATAAAATTTAACGGCCCGTCTAATTCTAAATTTATTTACAAATTCGAGTGTGATTTTTGAAGAGATCAATAAAACATTTTGACAGTTATTAGCTTTTTTCGGGAGAACGAGACGATGAGATGTGGGAGGTTACTTAGTAGAGATGCAAATAACAGGGACAGATTAGGCCATGGTGGTGATAAATGGCCATAAATGAAAATCGAAATCAATAAAAATGTGAGTTTAATACTGGGAAAACGCGCCTTACGGGCGTTGCTATTTGTTTAAAGAGAGAGTTTGTCAGAGTATAAGGCCTAAACACTCACAAATACGGAAAAACAAGGGAGAATACATATTGTTCGTAGAATAATGCGTAGAATAAAATTCCTTCGCGTTAGGTTATAAAACAATGATAATAATAATAGATTATTCCAAAATGTATGCAGGGGTAGTGCGATGTAATACATTTATTTTGAGTGGGAGAAAATGTCCTATGACAAGTTTGAGTCGAGCGCGTGGTCCACCCCTGTTTTATTTTGCTAGACCGAGATGGTTGGGACTGCGATTTCAAGGGTTGTGACGGGGACAAACGCAAAAGGGAGGAACGGACGGGAAGCGAGAGTAGTGGGTGGCGAGCGGGTAAATACGACTCAAAATTGCGTGAACTTATTTTGATTGATGGGAGATTTTCGTTTTTAATAAGCAGTTTTTTTGATAACAGGGGAGTGAAAGACGGGCAGTGAGTGAAGATCAGTCAGTGGAATTCGGCGGAAGAATACGGTTAAGTCTGGAAGTTTTGGTTCTAACCAGCTCGTAGCAACGGTTAATTAACTTCAGTGAAAACAGATAGTGGTAATTTTATTAAAAGGGAGTCCGGAGTTTATTAATATAATTTTTTTTTTAATTTTGCGGAAATATGAAGAGGTAAAACTAACTTAATAATAGACAAATAGCTGCAAAAAAAACGTAAATTCAGTGATAAGTTGTGTTTGCAATAATCGCGGTGATAAATTGTTAAACGATAGTGGATAAAATCACGTGTTCTTCTTTTCTACGTGTAATAATCAAATTAATCAACTATAGATAAATAAAATAAATAAAGAGATGACTCATTATTAGGGAGGTGAAAGGAGTAATCAAACCATAACGGAATTCACTTTACAGGAAAAATCGTATAAACTTTACGTAGATTAATTTGGGCTTTAATAATAAATATACCGCTTGACGGAAGCTATAACAAAAAAATGATAACTACAGATGATCGAACAGAGTATAGATTTCAGGACATTACATAACAGGGGGGGGGGGGGGGGGAATGGTCGTAGGGAGGTGGAAAGGGTTTCTTTGTTTTCCCACAGGTTATAACAGGTGCAGATCCAAAATCACAACGAGCGTGTATTCCCGCTAGGATAAAGGGTACAGTTATCAATCACTCTCGGTAAGTCGAATTACAACTCCATAATTTAAATTACAGGACATGCTGACCGCAAGAATGAAGCAGCCAATTGAACTATTGTTTACTATAAGAGTGCGTGTCGGTCAGGGGTTTTTTCTCTTCGCCGTTATCACCAGGGTCCAGCCACCCGAACCGTCGCCTAACAGCTGGATGCTAGGAGCGGAGCAGAAAAAAGGGTTCTACGAGCTCTACAAATTGTCCAATTATTATTATTACCCAATTGCAGTTGTTGGCTGACGGTTTGGCGCAGACTTCGACAGGAAGAGGGCGTGGGAACCAGATTCACGATTCTATGCATGTATAACATTATATCAACCTGTTTATCTGCGAAATTTCTACCTGTTGTATTGCGTGAATTAAATTTTCACGTTTGAGGAATGTGTACGACGGTACTGAGACTATACATAAGTGAGATATGTATGTCGGAAAGGTAAGGGTTTTCCCTCATTACCATGTTACGAGGAGGGGAGGTACCAGCCACAGACTGGGCGGGTCACGCGCTATGTCGGGGGTCATTCCCTTTCGCGGGATCGTGTCGAGCGAACGGGCGCGAAAGGTTATGTACCAGGGATGCCGAATTGTATGTCATGGGCACGATTCGCTGACGGAGGCGTTTGACTTTAGACATCACGGGAAGCCTGCAAGGTTGAGTGGAGGAGACCGTTAACAAGGTATCTTGCGGGAAAATTCTGTAACGTTGTTGCATTCTCTCATCTGTGTCAACCCAAAAGTAAACGTAAGGCCCACAAAGTGCGCCTTATGTCAACTATTGGAGGTGGAAAGACGAAGACGGTCGGCTTTAATGGTCTGCCTCACAGCTTCGCGCCACTTGCCCGCGGATAGAGTCATGACAAGGGACGAAATGGAAATACCCCTTTTAGAGCCAGTAAAGTAGTAATCTGGAGGCGTAATGCGTATTGGAGTTGACTGGGAACGGTTTGAAAGCCTGCTGTTCTTCCTCTGGCATGAGTGAGTCCGGGTATGTCAGGGTGATCGTCCAAGAGATCCGCCAGATACCGGGGTATAGCTCAGACATGCATTGGCGGGATAGTTGTGTCCGGAGAACTGCCCACTCGGTCAACTTGGTTAGCGGAGGAGCCAATACTAGTTTGCAAAGAATTTCTCCTTCCTTTCCTTTTATCACTTCCTTAAAATCCCCTAGTTCTGTCGTAAATTGGTGCTACTAACAATAACAATATTTCTAACAGTTATGCATAGGATAGGTATTTCAGATTGGGAGACGCGGGAGCAGCCTATCCGGCCATAGAGAGGCACCTCTAGGTACGTACATTTAAATTTAAGTAAATAATGAACTTGTATTGCCATTTAATTGTCCACAGGATCGACCGTTACGCGAGCTAGGTTCCTTCTTCGTGATTTACTAACTGACCTTTAGACGTGCAGTTAAATTTTACTAGCGCAAAATAGGACCAGAGGATAGCTAACCCAGCCTTAATAGACTAGGTGCAAAAGGGATCACTATAGCGGGGAACGGGGACTCTACAGGGAGTATACAGTTAGGGCCATAGGCATCGGTAGTGTAGGGCAGTTAGACAGGGCGTATCCTTCATGCGTTTGAGAAAACAACAGAAAAAATTCTTCCACGCCTTTTAAAGAGTCGAAAGTTACCACGAGAAATAGTAAATACATTAAATTCCTACTCCAAATAATCTGGAGGCTTCGAAACAAAAATCAATCACAACGTGAAGTAAAGGGTTTATTGTAAGATTTCCCAGAACAACCTTGCTTTACTGTGTTTGCATCACAGGGGTTGGGAAAACGAGATCAGGAAAACGGCGTAGCTGAACCTTCCGATCGGAGATCTCAACGACGAAGAGAGAAAAGGAAAGGGGGGGTGAAAAAACCTTGCACCGGGGTGGGACCATCACAAACTCACTTCATTGTTTTGGCTTATAAATTCACAGTAAATAAGAATAAGATGAAGTTCGTTTTCTTTAGCCTTTTTTTTTTTTTTTTTCTTTTCCTTTTTCTTACTTTTTTAATTATATTTTTTTATTTGTCTATTCTTTTTGTTTTTGTTTATGTTTTTGTTCTTGTCTTTGTTTTTTTTTTGTTTTTTTTTGTTTTTGTTTTTTGTTTTTGTTTTTTTTCTTTTTCTTTTTCTTTTTCTTTTTCTTTTTCTTTTTCTTTTTCTATTTCTTTTTCTGTGTCTTTTTCGTTTTTTAATCTCTTTATTTTTTATTCTTTCTTTTTTCCTTTTCTTTTTTCCCAATTTTTTTTCTGTCTTTATCTTTTCATTTTTCTTTTTCTTCATATTTTCTTTTATTTTTCTATTTCTTTTTGGATTAAAATATAAGGTGTTCCTGATTAATTTTTTCGAGTAACCAATTACACCTTATGGTTTGACTTCTTGTAATATTAAATGATACAAAAAAAAAAAACAAGAAATGTAAAATCGAAACCGACGTATCTATCGATGTATCGTGTAGTTGACGTGCGTCGAAAATCATTGATGGGGTTTTAAGAACGAACTCACGCAAGAATGGAGTCGAAGAAACGATCCGTTGAACATCAACTGAACGGAGGTTCCGCTCGTATCCATCAAGTTTTGCGTACGTATTAGTTATTTATTAAAAACAAAACTACTGTGCCATTTCATAAAACTTAATAATTTCCAATTGATAAAAAATTCCAATTGTGAAGCCCTCAGTGAATAATAACACAAGCGCAAACTATTAACCTTTTTTGAGTGATTATAAAATTAAACATCTAGACATAATATTCATAGACCTGCTCTAAGTGATAAAAGCGTATTATTTCCCCCTCCCCATACCGTCTCGACTCGCGTATGGCTTCGCGTGAATCTAGAAAAGGTGACGTCATCATTCTTGTGTGACCTAGCATCGAGCTCTCATCGTTAGATTTTACGAAATAACACGGCAAAAATGGTGGCGTGTGCCATGAAAACGTGTAAAAATAGAAGTGAAAAGGAGAATAAACCCAATTATCATATTACGTTCCATAGGTAAGCATTATTTTACTTTATTTTAAGCTTATTCAGATCATATGATATGATCAGTTTTAGGAACCTAAATTTGACATCGAGGTACATGGCGACGCGAAACAAAGTAGTTTGCAAATGAATCAGGGATATGCCTTCGCCTTTTGCGCCTTGATAAAATACATAATCGTATCATTTGGGACGTCTGTTTTTTCATCTGTTATTTCTTGCTGGAACTCCGTCGTATTAATAAAGGATAATAAACCAATCATTTTTAAATTTATTCCACTTTAAGGGCGTTATTACTCAACGAGTTTTGAATTTTACACAACTCAATAAACAACCGTTAATAATAATAGGATAAATGGTTGGTTATCAGTTGTGTAAAATTTAAAACACGTTATTAGTAAGGGGTTAAACGTCAAAAAAAGTATGATTTTATTTATCAGCCGTTTTTGTACATTTTGCTTTCTTAATTATGTACTCCTTCCTGGTATGTTTGGAAGTAAAATGTAGATTCAGTGAGTATGTTTGGATAAAAAAATGGTCATTTTGAAAAATGTAAGGTGTCATTTTGCTGTCCGATGATATTTTTTTTATCAATTAAAATTAAAAATAAAATGTTTTTTATCGCACGTCGCCACCGATCGTATTATCTCTGGATCATACTATCACACGTCGCAACCGACATGTGTTTGGTACGCGCGTTGTTTTGTATGTACTGTACTGCTGGAACGGGAAGGAGAGCATATCATGTAATGCGCTAGGTTATACCGAGTGGCGATGTGTGATAAAAAAATTTTTTTTGTTTTTAATTGAAAAGTGTCATCGGAAGGCAAAATGATATCTAAATTTTGACTCCAAATACTCTTAGAAATCGCCTGTAAAAGCTGTGTGTGATAATTTCATTTGTTTTTGAGTTGTTTTCCTTTTCTATTATCTTCTTAATATCCCCACTAGCAATAACATTTGTAGTTGTTTCTTGGCAACACTTAAAACATTTATCTTAATACTATGTAAAACTTGGAAAGAAATTTATTGCAAATGCTTAAGCTCCGTTCTAATTGCATCTTTATGCATTCCGAAAATCATTACAACTATTTATTTTGTTAACGTACTTATTGCACTCGTATCTTTTCCGCACAATCACTTACCCTGTTCTCATCTATTTATCAACTTATCTGTACTCTTTATGCTCTTATACCCTTTAAGGTATAATTAGCTCGTACTTTAATATTCAATTTTTGATCCTTATAATCTTATATAAACAGAATACTTTTCTTGATGTCAATCAATTATATCTTACGGTATAGTAGTCTGGGGAGGATACTCTGAAACGATATTAGATTCATTTATAAAGCTCAAAAATTGATAATGCGGACTATTTACAAAACTCACTATATTCATCCCACGAAGGAGTTATTTAAGGACTTCAAAGAACTCAATAAAAAATCTTTATACGTCAAAAACATATCCTTCTATTATAAATTCAAACAAACGATTTTTTTTTTTTTTAATCAACCTACAATACAAGAAATTCCAGCAAATCCAATTATATTATTCCACCAACAAAAACATCAATGGCATAGACACAATTTAACTTTCTTGCACCTAAAATCTTCAATAATTTGACAATAGAAATAAAGTCAAAAGCCAAATTTGACAGTTTCAGGAAGGCGGTTGGGGACTTTTTGATGAGTGAATGTAATGATTATGGGGCGGCCAGCCGAGGCAAAACACAAAATTCCAGAGCCGCTCATTATTAAAGGCAAAACAATTAAACTTTCGTTATTTAACGGGACAAATTCGTTTTAAACACAGTGTAGTTTTTGCAGGTGGCTTGTGTAAGCGAGCGCGCGTCGCGAGAGGCTTGGTGTGAACACATTTTAAATTTTGCATTATTTTTTACGAAATTGGTTTTCAAACAGTGAATTCGTATACACAACAATTTTGCGCTTACAAATATATTGGATTTTCAGTTTGGAGGTTGTGTGATATCAATTGTGTTATTTTAATGAAATATTAAACAAAGTACAAAGAAATAGATCTAAAACTTAATTATAAAGATGTTTCGGTTTCGTTGTTGGCACTAGAACACACGTGTCAGCGCTACTGCGATTCGACATAAAAAAGATTTACGATATAAATAAAAGTTGAGTTGAAATGGAAAGGGACAAACCAATTAAACTAAAATAACATTACATCGTATACTCCACTATGTTCTTTTGGTGCCATAATTACTTAACTCGTTTTGGTAGCTGCAGTTCTTAAAAGATAACACGAAATATGATACCATTATTTGCAATATTATAAAATGTGAATATAATGTTATTTACATCTCTTTCTCTTCAATACAAAACAAACGGAAAAGAAAAGATACTTATTATCTGCTTTTTTTATATAAAAACAATGCTTTACGAAATACACGAGCAACCGGAAGGGTTTTCGTAGCTTTAACCCAATACGAATTAGTATTGAAAAATAATTTCAATTTATTTATTATTGTAATATGTTGGCAGTATTTTTAAGAAATCTCTTATCCATAATAAATGGTTCGCGGGATGGCGGTACCCATACCCGTCTTCCAAAGTATACGGGTATGGGTACCGTCACCCCAGGAACCGTTTATTGAATAACCAACACCTCTGCCATAGGTCACCCCAAGTGGTTCGCTACGTTTGGTGCTTAGCAGAGGTGTCCTGGGGTGACAGGGGTGCTCGGGGCCCGAGTGAGGTTTGTCTGGTTCTTGGCGGCGGACGCTTCTGCCCACTACAGCGTGGCAGGCCGGATCGGGAGAGACTGGTTGAGGGATACCATTTGGCCTTTTCAACAGAGCGCTCTCGAGCCATCACCTTGCACCGCATTGAGAGGGATGGTTTCATACGTCCGTCACTCCTAGACTCACTGACCCCAGATTCCCACCCACCCCTCATACCTTATCCTTCCCTGAACTTCCTTCCTTTTCTTCTTTACCTTTAAAAGACCTTCCACAAAGCATTTCCAAAGATGACATAGGCTCTGAGGGAAAATATTTTCTTCAGGGCCTCCTGTATGGAGCTATTGAAAAAAAAATCTACGGACTGTGCTATCGAGGGGTAAGAGTCTTGACTAGCAATCTGGTGGTCACGGGTTCAAATCCCGACGTATAAAGATGACATAGGTTCTTCTTCTTCTTCTTCTTCCAGAGCCGAGCTGTTGAACTCAAGAACGAGTCGTAGGAATGACCCATTCTCATGTGACAAATGACAGACGCGTAAATTTTAAAATTATTAAAAACTAGCTGGTACCCGGCATGCATTGCAATGAAAGAAAAAAATTGATTCTGCCTGCTGGTTCTTTCCCGTCCTAGTCTCCTCCCTATCCCGTGTTCCCCTTCCACCTTTTCCGATTTCCCCCTCCCTTGTCACCCCTCCCGCGAACCCCACCTCTCCCGTTCCCTCCTCTTACTGTTTTTTTTTCCCTGACGCTAAAATAAACAAATTTTCATTTCTACAAATTTCATAACGCCAGAGCTTACCATTACATAAAGCCTATAACCTTCACGGGCGTGCGCATAGCACACCTATCACTAAAGTTTCATCGTAATTGGATGAACGGTATGGCAGCGCATAAAATAGAACAAATAAAACAAAAATATTTATTTTTATACAGGGTGTTATTTATATACGATGTCGGGGGGTAAAGTGCATTAACTTTGGGATGTGATTCTACATTATAGTATGAGTAAAAAAGATCAAAAACCTTTTCCGAAATTCCATAAAAACTACTTTTTTTTCCATACAAAAGATATACCTACTAAAAATTCTTACTGTAAGGTAAAACTTACTCGATAAAGTTGCTGTTAGCTTGCCGGGCGCGATTGTGGCAACGTTGTATGGTTGCCATTTGCCCGTATCGTAATAAGGGAGAATAATAATGCTAGTCACACACGCCGGACTAATTTTATCTTTTTACCAAAAAAGTACCCCTAAAAGTTGGAATTTCGAAAAAAGTTATTTATCTTTTTTATTTATACTATCATGTAGAATCACCTCCCGAAGTTAATGCACTTAACCCCCGGACACCCTGTATAAGATAATAATGTAGTATTTTTTCGGTGCGTTCCAGAGTGGAAGAAACTCTCAGTATCAGCCTGGTGTGAGACCACCATTCAGAATTCAAACGTTGCTTGAAATGACTTTGGTCGTGTTTGATGACCGGATCTGAATGGCCAGGTGATTCCCAACCTTCCTCTTACCCATCTCCTTCCCCTCCCCACCACCTTTAGCCTCACAACACACCCCGATTGAGATGTCATCTCCTCACAAGACGGTTGGAAGCAATTGGGACTCTTGTGCGGTATTCACATAAAAAAATATTTATTTTTATTTTTAACGTCAAAACCTCAAATTGGAATACATATTTAATAAAATTAAGACAATATCAGCGAAACCCAATAAAAAAACTGGAGACAGAAAAATCAGAAAAAGATATTGGCACATATTGGATAAAGGCACCTCTGGCTGCCTATTTAAAAATAAGCATTATTACTAATAAATTAGGTACCTACGCTTTTTTGCGTGTTTAAAATTAAGTTGTGTTTTCTCTAGAGTACGGCACTGTAATAGCCGCCGTGTGGCCGCCTCCTAATAATGATGTTAGTAGCCTGTTTCTCGTACTCAGATAAAGGTGTATATATTGTTTATGTGTGAGGATGTGGTTATATAGGTGTATGTGTGTGTATGTATGTGTATAGATGTGTGCGCCTATATATGCACGTGTGCGTGCATGCACACATACAAAAAAAAGAAAAAAAAAGTTGTGTACATTTTGATAATCTAATTTACTTCTTTTCTCCTCTCTATTTTCTACTCTTTATTATAATTTCTACTTTTTATTCTAATTTTTCCAATTTTTAGCATGATTTATACTAGATCCATATGTTTACACTAGACTTTATATGATTATTAATAGGAACAGAGCGGTTGTGACAACCCTAAAATCAGAATGTAAGCGTTGGCAGAAGTGTGCTCATCGCTGTTTACTGGGGTAAGTAAATTATGAAACATTTGTAAAAGTGTCTTAACTTAATATGGCAATAAAATATTCGACTCTGAAAACAGGTGAACTTTGCTTTGCTGTATTTGGACTTCGCAAATTTGTTCATAACGTGGCGAGTAATTCGCGCTCACATGTAAAAAGGTCTATTCATTCAAAAGCAGATTTTACTTTTAAGAACTAACTGGTGATATCATCTCTCTCCCCTCTCCATACATATACAGATTTGGGAAATGAGATTAAAAGAATTTGGCGTTCTCAGACTACAAAAATATTACCATTTCTTATTTCGGCTACTGGCATTGTACCTAGCTCTCTCATTCAAAATTTAAGCTTATTAGATTTATCGAAGAATCTATATATAAAAATGCAAAAATCAGTTATTTTAAATACATGTGCGATTACGAAAGATTTGTTAAATATTTATATTGTGGAATCAGTAGGATTTATCGGTCAAGTTAGGAGTTTTACCGAGCCGAACCCTCCGATATGAAAATATCTGGGGTCACTGAATTATTTTCCGATTTGGTCTCTGGTAGGTTGTCATGTTGTTCTTTTATTGTTGTGTATTTATTACACTTATATAGTGCAGTTGCATAGCGTGGATTGACTAGATGATCATTTGTGGAAAAGTGTGTGGAAGGGTTAAGTTTTTCCTGTGGGGAAGATTTAACCCGGACGTAATGAAAAATGCAACGAACCATGATATATTAAATGTTTTCACAATTTTCGCTTGATTATAATCGTTTTTTTTTTTTTTAAATATAAGTACGTTCCCTTTAACATTCCATTTAACATATCTCCCTTTCAAACCATATTTTATTTCTTATTTAATGCTTTCTGTGGAGGAACTAAATACTTCTCCAAAGTGCTAAAATAACAGCATATCAGTTACCTTTTATCTAAAAAAACTGTTTACTCATTACTTCACCCCATTTAAAAATAAATGTGATTTTCTCAGAAGGTGTTGTGTTTTTCTTTGATGACAATGCATTCTGTAAACTGTGGCAATCACACCCACACACGCGCACACATACGCATTTTCTGAAATTGGATGAAAACATATTTAAAAATTTACAGCATAAATATCGGTACCATACAATTAGGTTTTAGCTTAGGTGTTTGTGGTTCTAATTCATTTTAGTTAGTACCTGGTGACGGAGGTTCAATCTCCAGCAATTTTAATTGGTTTGGTTTTTTTGAACAATAGTTCACAGCAGATACGAGCCAGTCTCTGGGGAAGAAGGTTCAATCCTCAGTCAAATCGTTTTTTCTTTGAAATGACTCGTAGCTGATCCAAAAATGATTTAACTAGTTCGAAAATTGAAAAAAAGCTGTAATACAGTTAAAAAAAAAACTTTTTTTTACTGGTCGATTTTTTTCGAAACACGAATTTTCTCCATTGATTTCCGTGCCATAAAGAGACCAATTTCAATACAACGTTCCATTGATGTATGGTTTCATTAACAGTTTTCCTCTTAACCTACGTAATTATATGCCCATTACGTGTCTTTCGTTTAGTTTATATGGTTGTGCTGATGGATTTGAAATGAATTAGTGGTTTAAAACACAACGTTTGTTTCATTGAATATTTTTTTCTATTTTGTTTTCGCTGTACAGTTTATTTTTTCTCTTCCTATAACATTTATCTCAATACATTTTCTGGAAAAAAAAAACAAATCTTATTCCTTGTATATTATTTATTTCTTTAAGTTTTCTGACTTACGTTGTACAAATACGTATTTATGAATTTTTCAAACACCTTTACCAATGTCAATAAATATAGATACATTATAAGTCGTAGTTAAATTTACAGTCATAATGCAAGAAATTTCTTAGTTTCTTTTACATAAATTAGCGCCATGAACCAGTCTTTAAACTCAATTTATTCTAAAGTCAAATTATGTATTACAGTTATATTTTAGATATTTGTAAGTTTGGAAAGTTAAAGGTACAACTGGCAGATCTTGTGGAATACTTTCTGCAACTATTTAAGTAACGGATCTCCAAGATATAAGACAATATTATTTCATTCTCTGATCTGTGCCTTTATCCAGTTCAAATAAGCAAAAACCTTAGTGTATACACCGGGCATGTTGGGAAGAGCACAAGGCGTTGGTCCAAAGCTGACGACCCCGTGGAGAGTCCATTGTACAGGAACATTCTTATCGTCAACGACCATTAGAGGTCCTCCAGAATCTCCTCTGCATGAGTCCTTGCCCGCTTGACCACCTGCGCACAACTGCTTGCCCCAGAGACGCGCTTGCAGTCTTGGAGTCTTCGGGTTCATGTAAGCAGCCTGACATTCGGCCAGGGGTACCAAAGGTATTTGCAGGTGGAGTTTCACGTTACTGGATTTTGCAGTTTCAGTAGCACCCCATCCAGAAATGATTGAGAGGATGTTAGACTGGGTCGTAATGTCAGACTTGGGAAGGCAGATCGGACGGATGAAATCTGTAAGATGGCAAAAAAATGAAATCATTAATTCAAGATAATCTTCCAACATTTTTTTTCCAAACACGAGGTTTTTTTTAAGCAAAGCTTAACCCATAAATTAAATAGTTTGGTTGAGTTCAAACATGGGTACTGCGTTATTGATATATGTAAATATATCAATAAGCCAAGGCTTTTATACAATTTCACATACATTATTCCTAAACGGATTAAAACATATTGGTATTGTGGCGATGTCCTACGAATGATTAAAAAGTTACCTAACGGGTAGAAACCAGCAACTCAAAATGGGCAAAATGGTGATTATTTCCCTAGACACTAACTTCTGTGTACCACAAGGAAGCACAATGGGACCTCTTATATTTATGATTTACATCAATGAGTTACGCAAGCTAACGGTAGGAGAAAAAATAATTATGTTCGTAGCTATATTTAAAAGAGAGGATTGGTCTCAAACTCATTAACATGCTGAAAGTGAAAAATCTACTAACACTTAATAAAACAAATAAAATAAGATTCAGCTCAACTATAAAAACAAGTACATCACATACAACAAAAACACATAAACTTAATTGTAATTCCGATAATATTGATTCTTACTGCAACTGTGAAGCTTTGGAGTGAGTGAACAACATCAAATATCTGGGTGTTATTATAGACAATCACCTGAAGTGGAAATATCATATTGACAACCTTTCAGTGAGGGTTAGAATTTTGTTTACATATTCTTTGCCTAACGAAATGTTATTAAACAAGATCTAAGAAAAATATACACTGTATTGTGCAATTCCATCGTAGCGAATGGTTGTATTGGCTGGGGAGCAGAAGGTTCTCAAGGGATCAGCTCTACAAAAATTTTAAAATTATTGATGTTTAACAAAACTACACAAAAAGGTACACAAAATCTAGAAAATCCACGTACACAAAAATCTAGAAAATTTTTAATAAAATTGATCATGAAGGAAAGCGTGGTCTCGGGGAGTATCAAAAGACATATTGTCCATAACTGGGACCGAAATTATGCCACAAAATCCCCTCTGAATTAAATATCAAAACATGTAAAATGATTTTCAATGCATTCTAAGGACTTTTTATTAACGACATAAACTTGTTAATTAACTACATCAGGATCATCTTTGAATAGAAGAACTGATGTTCTGACAAACAACATCGTAATTAAATATTAGTGCTTGAAGTTTCTGATGTTATCCTGATACTGATCTGTTTTAACATAATTTGGTAACATTTGGTACGTAACCAAATATTAGAAAAAATATATTTTCTTTAATTATATTATGTATTTATTTACTGGAAAATAAAGTAATACATTAATACGTAAACTAATAATGTATAACATTGAATCATTTCTGGCGACCCTTTAAACCGTTGTTTCCGATTAAGCCGCTATGCCAATCAATTGCTCTATCGTAATACATAAATTTAGATAACAGACAGACTGAGGAAGATTTAAAGAATTTGAACAACTCATCTAATTTCTAAGCTATTTTACGTTAGCTCCACACAAGAGGCTCTGAGGAAAATAATAACCCTCAGGGCCTACGTCATCTTAAGGGATGCTGTCTAGAGGATCCTTTTAAGTAACCTTTTAAACCGTTGTTTCCGATTAAGCCGCTATGCCAATCAATTGTTCTATGGTAATACTTAAACTTAGATAACAGACAGACTGAGGAAGATTTAAAGAATTTGAACAATTCATCTAATTTCTAAGCTATTTTACGTTAGCTCCACACAAGAGGCTCTGAGGAAAATAATTACCCTCAGGGCCTACGTCATCTTAAGGGATGCTGTCTAGAGGATCCTTTTAAGTAACCTTTTAAACCGTTGTTTCCGACTAAGCCGCTATGCCAATCAATTGTTCTATGGTAATACTTAAACTTAGATAACAGACAGACTAAGGAAGATTTAAAGAATTTGAACAATTCATCTAATTTCTAAGCTATTTTACGTTAGCTCCAAACAAGAGGCCCTGAGGAAAATAATAACCCTCAGGGCCTACGTCATCTTAAGGAATGCTGTCTAGAGGATCCTTTTAAGTAAGGGAAGGAAAGGAAGTTCTGGGAAGGAAAAAGGTATGATGGGTGGATAGGGATCTGAGGGTTCCTGAAAATGTCCGTGAATAACGGACGTATGAATCCATCGCTCCAACTGCGGTGCAAAGCGGTGGGTCGAGAGAAAACGGCTCTCTCGATCCGGTCCCCCACGCAGCAGTTTGGCAGACGTATCCGCCGCCAAGACGTGGACAAACCTCACTCCATGAACCCAGGCACTTCTGCTAAGTTGCCAAAGTTACCAAATATAGCGAATCAATTGGGGAGACCTATGCCAGAGGTGTTGGTTATCTAATAAATGGTACCTGAAATTGTAATTTGTTAATGGTACCAAATTGTAATTTTTTAATGTTACCAAATTGTAATTTGTTAATTTGAAGTTAATTTTCTAGTTCTGGGAAAGTTCCATTAAAGTTTTGTCATTATGTTATTACGGGACAGTTGCCTCATAGATCTGAAATAATAAGGTCTTGAAAATTAGTAAAAAAAATTCCATTAATCAAATTTCTTTAAGAGCTCCATTAACGATAGTAAAAATTTCATCCTTAAGATTTTTTTGTTGTTACCTGTGTATGGAGCATCATTGGCGAGACGAATAACGGCAATGTCATTCATTTCAGTTCCTCTAGAAGGCTGATAATCCGGATGAGGGATGATTTCTTCGATACTAATGGTCACGGGTTCATCGTTGCAGTCTTGTCCCCCAGAAACTTCTACGCAATCCTTAAGTGTTCTCTTGTCGTATTCTCCCAAACGAATGTTGATCCTGCAATAATGAACACATGAAGATAAAGACGTTTTTACATGCAAAATGTTGAGGTACTTAAAGTCTCTCGGGATAATATTTCATATTGCTCTTCTTCTCTTTCTCCGGGCAACTTCACAGTCAGAAGAATTGTTCGAACGAATAAAAGTATCAATATTTATCTCATTTTAAACGATAAAAAGCAATTCGAAATGTAATGATCAGTTTATAATTGTGCCCGAGTAGATTTTTTATTTTTTTTAAATTTTTTTATTTGTTCATCTCAAAAATGGTACATATAAAGTAGTACTGGTCTTCCATTAAAAGCATTTGCTTGTGGATGAAAGAAGAGTTTACATTCTATATATATTTATACATTTAAACAGTCACGTGCGTTACATAAGTAATTAGTGCAGTTAATACAAACACATCGCAATTTTTAACTAAAAGACATCCATGCATTCCGTAAGAGTAAAAACAAGTACAATTTTTAGTGTTACATTCATGTGGAAATAGGGGAAGCAGTCTTCCCGTTGCTGATTTCAGATGCAACCCAGAGATAGACAAACAATTTGGTAGACTGCAAGGAAGAGGATGGAAGCTGAACCGGAAAGGCTGAAGATTGGAGGCGAATGAAGCTGAATTAGTAGAGAAAATGTGAAAATGAGAAAATGGGGGTCAAAATCCCACTATACGATTCAGAAAGAAATGTGCTTACGGAGTGCCAAGTTGAGTCAACACTGCACCAAATACGCAATGTCCAGCTGTTATGACATATCGTTTGCTGATGAGCGTCGCTCCGCACCCGAGGGAGATTGAACCCCTGGAGTTCTTGTACTCTACGAGGGCCAGCCAAGGATACTGGTCGATGTTGGTCTCGTTGCCTCCTACGATTCTATCCTCTCCGGCCTCTTCTCCACAACTATCTGGACTTGGTAGGAGATGTTCGACGTTCACCGCTGGTTTAATTCGATTCTGAAATGGAAAATAATGTTATTTAAATATTTTTTTCAAAACATTTTAGACCATGAGTATTGGGCTCTTTCCGATAAAGCTGAAGATAAAAAGGTTAAAGATGTATTTAAAGGTAAACTGTTGATTTTTTCAGGTCTATAACGGAGAATACTCGAAATTACGTTCTGTCAAGTTTATCGAACATTAGTAACAGGTTATCATCTGCGTGGTTGAATTTCAGAATCCGGCTTTCAGTGCCTGTCTACCGCTGCACCATACGCGCCACGCCACACATAAAAATCTGTGTACGTGAAGTTTCAATCAAAGTTACCCTTGTTATTCGGTTTCGAATTCAATAAGATGTCGCCACTTTCGTTATCAGGTCGCATGGGAACGTGCCCCAGGCTTACGTGCTACGAATTTGTGAATTTAAAGTATCTCTCCGGATATGGAAAGATTGGCGGATATACTCAATTGTGAATAATAGTATCAAGCAACTACATATTAACACACGACGTCATTGCCTGTCCCACCTAACTTGTCCCGGTGACTAGCCATCACTGGATGACAGTGGATTCTAGGAACGGACTACTTTTGGAACCAGTTCCTATCGGATATATAAAATGGTCACCAACACTAACTGGCCAAAGCCGAACCAAAAGCCACCCGCGGCAAAAACATGCGAAGCGGGTTTTTAACTGCTAGTTTCATATAATTACCGTTTCGGCTCAACAACTAACTAACTAACCATCACGCCGTTTTCCCGCAGGGGCAGGCAGAGAGGACGAACCGCCAAACAACTCGGTCTTGGCACAAACTCTTTGCTTCACTCACATTCATACATCGTTTCATACATACTCTTCTATTATTCTGACTTTTGACATGGCCCGACTCAAGTATCTGATTCACTTGATCGTGCCATGTCTTCCTCGGGCGACCCCAACTTCTTCTACCATTCACATTTGCGTCATATATTCTTCTTACACTACTTTCTTTGTTGTACATATTGTTGTACACAACAATGTACATATTCTTATAAATTTATTCTATAACATATATTTTTAGGAACTTAACTGAAAGTGTTAAAAAAAGAGCATTGACAACATTGTTTTTTTTGGTAGAAGCCCAAATGATGCAAAATGTAATTTTTAAAGCCTTTTCAATCCATCTTTAAGCTACTTGTAGTTATCTTTTAAATGTACTTTATTTTATATATTGTCTTTTTTTATTTATTTTATTTATTAATACAAGAAAAATTTAATACATGATTTAGTCCCACAAAGCTGTCACACAACGGCTTGTCTGTAAGTTCTATTAAAAAAAATACATATTTTTTACATTAATAACACATGTAAATAAAATATTATAAATACATAAAATAATGTATCTCAATGTACCTACCTAGATACAAATTGTTTTGGCAGGTACGTTGAGATGTTCAAAGATACATTGAATCGTCATTTATTATCCAACGCTTAATGTTATTGGTGCAGGGTCTCTCATTATTCACAGGTTTAAAAAACTTATTAAATTTATTAAAAATCACTGGTATTAAGTATTTAAGCGTTCTGCTTCCATACTTATTTGTTATTCTTGGAGTTATGAGGCCCTTATTATCAGTGAGTCTTGTGGTGTGATTATGCACCAGTTGCTTTTTATATTTGTTTTCTCCCTCATTATCCATTAAAACAATGTACCAAAGAAGACCCTTTATTGGAAGTAGGCCCTCAAAACCAAACAGTAGTTTTAGATTTCTTCTTTGTTTATAAATATTAGCAATTATTATAATATAGCAATTTGTAAATTTTGTGTAAATTTAATATAAGTAATGCTAGTGTGCCCCCAAGTTCGTATTCCATATCTACGCTCTCTACTTATATGTATTCTCCTTTCATTATCATATCTTTTTTATTTTTATTCGTGTTATTGTTATATTGTTAATGGACTATTTGTCCGTAAATAAACTAATAAATAAGTTTATCGGTAAAAATGCGGAATTTGAGGGCTTTATACATAAAAATATATTTTTTATTTTACTTTTACAACCTGAAGGCTGTAAGCCAGTCAAGAACTCTTCAATGTTCAAATATTCTTGAAACGTTTCGACAATAGAACAAGGAAAATATTTTCATGGATGAAGCAGTGCCTATTTAACTAACATTGTACTTAGTAGGTTAGATGTTAGTAGATAATTGTGTTAAGTAGGTCGTGAAGTTAAAAAATAAATATGTGGCGTTCATACAATTATTTTTCCGCCACTCAAAGAACACACGAGAAAGATCTGCAAGTCGCAAAGTACTTGCCATTCATCAGTACCGTCTAGCTACTCATCTAATTATGCACGTATCGGCGGCGAGGTACTTGCTCGGCCAGCCGCCTGGATAAATAATAATTTCACCACCTTCGCGAAAGGTCGAGACTCGAACGTGCATCCACAAAAACCGTGACGAGTAAATTCTAGCACTTTCCAGCGCACACATTGCCAGCGAATGGAAAGTTACTTGGCCGGTCGCTCCTATATAAGGCAACGCGCTTAACTCCAGAGTAGTCAGTCTCTCTCCAATGGTCTCAATCCTTTTACAATCGTCTCTACAGCAAACCAGTGTAACATCGAGTGCCCGGTGCATCTGTACTTTCCTCCAGGGCAGCTTCCTTCGAGGCCATCAACATACATCAGCTCTCCAGGTCCACCGCACCTAGTAGCTGCAACCACCGCTTTGCTCCTGTATCTACAAGATCCGTAGCATCTTCTGTACGAGAAACAGCGCCTCATCTCAATGGCTATTGAGGCCCATCGCGCCTCGCTGCCACTGCACTCACTCCGCCTCACAAAGACTACCTGCCGATTGCTCTACCCACCGAGTCACCGCCGCTACCTCCGCAACTCACCGCGTCGAGCAACGGCCTGGAAGACAAGGTCATTCTCCACCGCTACGGTGTCAAGCATCACGCTGGTGACCTGCAGGCCCGTGGCCTGCTCCCCCGCAACTTTCCGACCTTGACCATCACCATCATCTGCGTGCACCCGCAACACCTCACTCTGCGGCACTTCGACATTCTTCCTGTTACATTGCACCGACCTCAGCTACGTAGCTTCTGCTTCAATAAACGACTGGACTCGCAACCAAATCGGTTGCCTTTTATTTCTCTCTCCGTCTCTATTGACACCCGGAGTCCGTTCCCTCAAATACAAAATATATATTACGTCAAATAACGTATCTACATTTAGAAAATTTATTGAAGTGAAAACTTCTATAGCCCCATTAGAGTGATTAGAAATTCGCATGAAACGGAAGTGAGTCACAAATTAAATATTAAAATTAATAATAAAATAATAAAAATTAACTTAATATTTCCTACTCGGTTCAAACAATATATAATACAGTAAGTCGCTCTCGCGCGGACCTGCCGTAGTCCAGCGGCATAAGGCGCGTAACGAAAGTAAATAGTAGCCATGCATTCATTCAGGCGACCCGAGTTTGAATTCTATAACATCCAAAAAAAAAAATGTTTAAGATTTTTTTTTAATATAATAGTTAATTAGTTCTAATATAAAATATGTGAAATTCTCGCTCACACGCAGTGCTCCCGTAGTCCAGCGGTACAAAATGCCTTACGAATCCAGTGGCCAGATAATTCAGACAACGTGGGTTCGAAACTCGTAATACCAAAAAAAAAAAAAATTTTCAAAATCAATATCCAATCTTCAAACCACACCAAGAACGCGATAGAAAACGACATCTAGAAATTTGCACTGGGATTCGATGACCGAATCTATAAAATCAAAAAAAAAGTTTTTATTTTTGCAAAATCAATTTTCGATCTTCAAACTACTCCAAAATGAACAGGCAAAAAAGCGACGTCTAGCGATTCCGGAGAAGAAAACACAAATACTACTATAATACGATGACAAAATGGATAGTGCACTGTGCACTGGAATTCGACGACAAAAATATGCAAAAAACCATTCTTCACTTACTAAGGATGGGTTTTTTCAAAAAATTTGACGAATTCGTCAAATATTTGACCTTAATTTTCACGTTTTGTGTAAGTTCTATTCAAGTTCTGTGATGATTTTAGTTTTATGAAATAGCTGGCCTATGATAATAAAATAACAGAACTCGAATAGAACTTGAAAAATTAACTTCAAATATTTGATGAACTCATCAAATTTTTTGAAACAACCCGTCCTAACTAACCATCACGCCGTTTTCCGCAGGGGTAGGCAGAGAAGACGGACCGCCAAATAACTTGGTTTCGGCACACATTCCTTGCCTCGTTCACATTCATACATATCTCACACATGCCCTTCTATTATTCTGACTCTTGACGTGGCCCGAATCAACTGTCTGATTCGTCAATAGTCGTGCCATTTTTTTTATTTATTTTTTATATTAACTCCACACAGGAGGCCTGAAGGAAAATATCCCTCAGGGTCTATGTCGTCTTAGGGGATGATGTGTGGAGGGTGTTTTTAAAAGGTCTTTTTTAAAGGGTTGGGTAGGAATCTGCGGGGGAAGTGTGACCAGGATTGACGGACGTACGAATCAATTCCTCCAACAGCGGTGTAAAGCGACGGGTCGAGAGAGTCCGGCTGGAAAGGTCAAAAGGTCTCTCTCAATCGATCTCTCTCCAAAACGCAGCAGGTGGGCAGGTGCATCCGCCACCAATACCTGGACAAACTTTACGCCATCAACACGGGCGAAGTTACCAAACGTAGCGAATTACTTGGGGTATGATTGAGGTGTTGGTTATCCAATAAACGGTACCCATACCCGCCTCCCAAATAAAAATGTCACATGTCTTCCTCGGGCGTTCCCGACTGCTTCTACCATTCACATTTGCGTCATATATTCTCCTTACATTCCTTTCCTCATTTATTCGCTCTACGTGCCCAAACTATCTGAGCGTTCCTTTATTGATCTTACTCATTACGCTTACATCAGCCTTGCATTATTTGCAGGAATCCACGTTTCTCACAAGTTCGTACATGGTTTTATCACACATACGCCTCATTTCTACAACATCTCATTTCTACAGCATTCAGTCTACTTTCATTCTTCTTCTGCCAGTTCCATGCTTCACTGCCATTCATCATCATAGGGACCAGCGCTCTATTATGGACGGCTAGCTTCGTTTCTTCTGGCAGTTTTTTTTGTCGCCAACGGCGTTCAGTCTTCCTTTAATGGGATTACGCGCGTTTACCCTTCTTTCAATATCTTTATCAGCCTTCCCATCTCTCGTACACATATTTCCCAAAAACAAAAACTCATCCATCCACTCCAAGTATTCATCATTTACATTGTTTTCCTACTCTCTCTTTCAAACACCACGACTTTATACTAACTTACTTATTTTTCATACATTTCTTTCATCTTAAACATAAGAGATTGTAGATCTGCCATACTATTGAAAATCAGCATCGAACTTAATCCCATTTCTTTCATTTCTTGCGTATAATCCTTCACATTGATAAAGAAAGTGCTTCGTGGTCTCTCCATTCTTACCTACTTTAGTTTTCTGAAGGTTTCACTTCTACCGCATGTGAATTTCACACTCCTTTTTTTATTTCCTTGATACTTACTACGTTTCATTATAAACTTGCCAGAAAAAATATTGTGATTAAAAACAGTGCAAGCACCTTGCAAGTGCCAGCACCAGTGCAAGCATTTTGTATTATACGATGAGTAATAAATAATGATTATTGCCCCCAAAATCAATCAAGTGATTGTTAGTGCCACTGATTAAAAATAGTAATAATAATCGAAAACAGTCCACCATTGCGGCCGTCTTGGCCACCATTTTGTTATACTATATGGACAGAATGTTTTATTGGTACGTCTAGGAATTTTTATATAGTCATTGAATTTCATCTACTGTTAATGGACCCTCAAGAATTTGACATAAGTAAGAAAAAATAATTCTAGATATTACGCTGACCCTTCGCCAAAAAAACCCATAACAAACATCGGAGAAACTCGCCATTAACTGTCACCTGTAACTAGATGACAGCTATGTCGCTAATATGTAAATGATATTGGATAATTTGGACAATATTGTTCACTTGATCCATTAAAAAAAAAAAATTTTTGAGAAATTTAACTAACTAAAAAAAAAACTAGCTAACCATAACGCCGTTTCCCCGCAGGGGTAGGCAGAGAGGATGGACCGCCAAACAACTCAATCTTGGCACACTTTCCTTGCTTCGTTCACATTCATACATCGTCTCATACATGCTCTTCTATTATTCTGACTCTTGACATCGCCGACTCAAGTATCTGATTCACTTGGTCGTGCCGTGTCTTCCTCGGGCGTCCCCGACTTCGTCTACCGTTCACATTTGCGTCATATATTTTCCTTACACTCCTTTCCTCATTCATTCGCTCTACATGCCCAAACCATCTGAGCGTCCCTTTCTTAATCTTATTCATTACGCTTACATCAGCCTTGCATTCTTTACGGATCTCCACATTTCTCACACGATCATACATGGTTTTACCACACATACGTCTTAGGGATCTCATTTCGACAGCATTCAGTCTACTCTCATCCTTTCTCTGCCAGTTCCATACCTCACTGCCATACATCAGGGTAGGTACCAGCACTCCACTATGGACGGCTAGCTTCGCTTCTTTTGACAGTTTTTTGTTGCCGCCAACGGCGTTCAGTCCCCCATTAATGGAGTTACCGGCATTTACCCCTCTTTCGATATCCCTATCAGTCTTCCTATCTCGTAAACATACTTCCTAAATACACAAACTCATCCATCTGTTCCAAGTAATCATCATTCACAACTATGTTGCACATTGTTTTCGTACTGTCTCTTTCAAACACCATTACTTTAGACTTACTTACATTCATCATTAACTCATTCTTCGTACACACTTTGTTCATCCTAGACACTAGAGACTGTAAATCTTCCATAGTGTTAGAAATCAGCACCGCATCATCAGCGTACAACAGACAAAGTATGTTTATTTTATTCGTACGTCCGGACGCAAAATATCTTCGTGGAATTTGCTTCTTCCTAAAAGGCAATAAATCATGAAACGAAACCTAGCCGAAACAAGCGTCTTCTTTTTTTTCGCGTTTGGACCCAAAGAAAGCTTCACTGATAGTGCCCCAGCCAATATGGAATGACATTTAGAGGAATATTGTTCAAAAACTTTATACCTCATTTGTAACCGGTGCTTCTGTAGTTGGTGGATCCCTTGAAACACTGCAGCATACGCTGAACCTAGCAGAACCTCTGCATGTTGACCGCCTCAGGAAACTGATGGTCTCCGCAGGCAGAGGCTTCGGTCCATCGAAAAGGCTCTTGAGGCTTTGGCAGCTGTCGATGTTTATGCAAATCCCTGAGGTGCCATCAGCAGTGGTGCAGGAACTGGATGTTCGTGGAGGAGTTGGACGCGTAGGATATAGTGGGCGAGAGGTTATAGGAGGAGGGGTTGGACGTTCCTGAAGAGGTGCTGGGCGCGAAGCAGAAATAGAAGGGCAGCATACTGTGACACCTAAAACAATAAGTATAAAATAATTCCGGGTCTTGCCGGCAGACGCGTCTGCCAACCAACTGCATGGCAGGTCGGATCGGGAGAGAATGGTTGAGGAAGTTCTTTAGACTCTCCAGCTGTACTCTCTCGGAACGTCGCCTTGCACCCATTGAGATGGATGGATTCATAAGTCCGTCACTCCTGGATTCACCCCTAATACCCTTTTCCTTCCCAGAATTTCTTCTCCTTCCTATTATTCTTCGGTAGGGCATTATTTTCCTTGTTGAAACTTATGTAAAAAAATGTATTCAATTTCCATTCACATAAAAAGAAAGCCGTTTTTCTATGCTTTACTACCTAGACCCTTATAAATGCAGAAAAAAAATTGAAGAACGGTGGGTAGAAATTTGCAAATTTCTGTCCAAAGCGTTGCTTTTGGGTTTCCCTTCTTTAACAACAATCTCTTCAAGACCCATATTGAAAGTTTCCTCTTGTTGAAAGTACCCTTAGTTTTAATCATAAGGCCTTCTGGGTAGAGTTAAATGAAAATAAGCAATGGCTTAAGCACTTCTTCAAACCTTCAAAATACACTTTGTGGTGTCATTTTTAATTAAACCAAAACAAACAACTTTGTTTAAACACCACTATATGATCAACATTATCAACATGTTTCGAAAACAAAGTTTTCTTCGTCAGCATAAAATTAATAATAAAAATAACAAAAGACATTAATTACTTCAAAAATCATAAAAAACAATAATCTAAAATGA
This sequence comes from Glyphotaelius pellucidus, assembly GCA_936435175.1. Taxonomy (NCBI): domain Eukaryota; kingdom Metazoa; phylum Arthropoda; class Insecta; order Trichoptera; family Limnephilidae; genus Glyphotaelius; species Glyphotaelius pellucidus. The sequence goes on along the minus strand of OW386555.1, from coordinate 22,219,518 downwards.
AATATAAAAATTATTTTAGAGCGTGTAAAAATTGTATTTATATGTATAATAAAAACTTAATAATAGGAAGTCTAAAATAAATTATTATAAATGTAAGTATTAATTTGAAAATAAATTTAAGTAATGGCTATTAAATATAGGGTTTCCTGACAATTGGTCCGGTGACAATTGGTCCTGCGACAGTTTGTCCGCCGACAGTTGATCCTATTGACAGATGATCGTTCCAACAGTTAGTCCGGCCGACAGTTGATCATCCCGACAATTGATCTTTCCGAAAGTTGATCCTCTAGAAGATTTTTTATTCAAGTAAGTTTGCAAAGGGGGTATACGGCTGTACGAACAAAGTCGACATATTTATATCAGAAGACATCTGAAAGAACCATATATTGGATAACAAACACCACACCACAATTTTTCACACTGCGGTGAAAGGCGATGGGTCGAGAGAGATTGCGCATGAATCTTTGCCTTCTAATTATAAATGGTCTGCCATAGCCAGACCAATTTCTTTCAAAAACTTTCTTCGTAATTTTGGAGGAGGGAATGTGTACCGCCGCCCCGGCAACCATTTATTGGGAAAACGACACTCTGCCATAGATTTGCCTAAGTAGTTTGCTACGTTTGGTGACTTAACAGGGATTTCCGGGTTCATGGGGTGAGGTTTGTCTTGATTTGGCGGCGGGTTATCTGGACACACCGAACCCTAGATTCCTACCCACCCATCTAACCTTTTTCCTTTTCAGAATTTCTTCTTCTTCCTTTCTTTAAAAATAATCTCCACACAGCATCCTCAAAGATGACACAGCCTCGAGGAAAATTATTTTTCTCAGGGCCTCCTGTGTGGAGCTAATGTTAATAGAAAAATAATAAAAGGTCATTTTTACTTTGTATATTATTTGACTATTTATGCCCAATAATTAATCAAAACAAACTAAATAACAATATTTTTACGATATTCACTTCAAACCAATATTATAATGCAATGAAACTTAAAATATTTCAACTACAGTAAAAAATCAGATACATGAATTTTAATATCGACACATCGACAATAACCGTTGGCTTGCTTCTGCGGTCACCCGTCCACCGATTTTTTTCTAATTCTTAAACGAGAGGGTGAGGAACGGGGGGCCAACTACAAGAACGCTTGACTTTGACATGCATCTTGTACAAAATAACACGATTTTTCATCCACGGGCGGCAAAATGCTCATAGCGTGAGGACTCTGGGGTTAAGATTAGAGGATTTATGAATTTTTGATTTTTTTTTCAGAACAAAGACATTATTTGATCCCGATGGTAAAGAGTGTTTAGTTTGGAACTAAGAAGTATTTTTAGTAATTATTTTGTCAAAACTTTGCGATAATTACCTGCGTAGGTTTTTGGAGGAGGACCGCACTGCGAGTCTCTCAGCATCTTCGTCTGATATCGGTTTCGACTCGTGTTCTGCAGAAGGCTGAGCAAAGTGGGGCACTCTGTGATCAATATGCATTGTCCTGGTTCCTGAGATGGGGTGTTACAATAACTCTCTGGAAAAAAATAAAAATGTTATAGTATTAATTTGTTCAGTACAAAAAAGGTCACAAAGATCTTATCTTCAATCGCATGTCACATTGCGCCGCAACCGCGAAACTTTGCCCTCAGTCATCTGAGGTCATCTACGAGTAGATTCGAGAAATTATACAAACGCTTCTTTTGTTTTGAAGACTTGTCGTAGTATACCATTTTATCGAATTGAAACTTCTGAAGGGAGACTTTAACGACGGCCCAACGCGTGTTAAATAGGCCGAATTTTTGTGTTTTGCTGACCTTTTCCGCGTAATCCTCGCTAAATAAGTCGCAGGAAAATGTTCAAATTGAATCTCGTCTCATACAAACATTAAAATAAAACGACAAGCGGAGAGTCATTATGTCTTGGACGTAAGAAGTTATAATAACTTATAAAGAGTGATTCGTGTTTTTAAGTGATTAATCGTGATTAATCCATACCAACTGACATCAATACACGAAAGGCATAGACAAGCCATTGAAAGCCGTAGAAAATCACAAAAATTAAACAGTGGATAACCCACAACGGACGCCTTCCGACATCCGATGGATTCTGTTTTTTTTCGTCTCAATGGTCTCACAAAAGAAACAAAAGACCGGGGGCCCCCTTTCATTGATACGGCTGATACGGCGGTAGCTACGCCTCTGGTCATTTACTTATAAAATAGTTTAAAAAAAAAATAAGCAATTGTAATTAAACATTGTAAATTATGATACTGGGTGTCTGTTTCGTCCGGGTTTTACCATTGACAGAGCTTGTATCTCTGCAGTAATTATCAACTAACATAAATGCCTACTTTAGAATAAATGCCCGTCTGTAGTCTCGGCTCCATACAAAATATCAGTCTCTTTTATTTTTCATTACAAGAAGTTTGTAATAAGGTTATTTGGCAAATTTACTCATTGTAGAAAACATAATTATTGTATTGTATCATGGCATAATATCCCAAAAATAAATGGTAAATTTTGAAAATAAATTTTAGAACAAAAATTAAATTTCTAATTAACATGTAATTAAAATTGAAAAACAAAATTCATAAAGATTTTCAGAGAGATCGAACGACAAAAAATTATTTATGAAATTGTTGAAATTTGTATTTAAGGCTGAGTAAATTAAAAAAAGTTCACAGTGTTAAATATTTTTTTCGATTTGATTAATTTTAGAGGAATACTAAAAGGTTTTTCAAAATTACTCATGGGATCAATTAATCATAATAGTGATATTGCTTGGTTAATGGGTGGTCCAAGGGATCGGGTTTTTAACCAGGCGTCGTGGGTTCAAATCTCTGCCAGCGAAGCCCTCCATCACTGCACAAACTTCATTTTTCACTGTCATAAGTATATATTGCGTGCACATTTTTTTACATTAGCTCCAAACGTTTTCAATAAATAATTTTATAATTTATTAATAATAATTAATTAATAATTTAATAACACAGAGCCCTGCTGAAGAGGTTAAATGGTCTCACACAGCTGGTGCGTAGCTTCAAAGACCTGGACACCTCACTCCATTTTCCCGGGCACCCCTGCGCGGTCACCAAACGTAGCGTAATTTTTGGGGAAACCTTTTACGGAGATGTTCTATATCCAATCAATGGTTCGTAGGGCAGCGGTACCCATACCCACCTGTATATGGGAGTGGGAGGAATTCAAAAATGCTATTTTAGGTTATTTGCAAAATTTTAAAGTTTATCGCTCTATTTCAGTAAGCCTGTTGGCCTCTCATCTGAGATCGCAGTAATAAGAGTATTTTCCAAACGATAACGACGTATTCATATTCCCGCAAAGTTGACACGACAGTCGTACGACAGATAATAACAATAATTACAAGTTATAGAAAACAGATAAGACAACAAAACATGTAATGAATTACAATAAAATTGTTTTGTTTTCTTGGCCGTCGTATCATTGTTGAATGATACAACGGTTGAATGTAATTATACGATAATTTTTTAATTACTTAATTCTTAGAATTCTTTGGTTTTTATTGTTAACTAGCGAATACACGGCATGCGTCGCAATTCTAATTAATTAAATTTAATTCCTTTTTGGATACACATTTTTCTTCTTTCATTTGGTGCGTACACGAATACATCAGCTGGTTTTCTGACGCGTGAGCAGGCCATACATAGTTAGCTGTCCATGTGAGAAGCATTGATCATCCAAAATTAGACTAATGTCTCCTTTGCAATCCCTCCCTCTACTCCTGCTGTCCACATTTCCCCGTTCCCGCCTCCTTCCCCTACCGCGTCCCCTTCTACCTTCCCTCTTCCTTTTTCGCAGTTATAACACCTCAATTGTGAAATCTCGGTAGATTGCACTGGTGATTTTGCCAGCCGTGCGCCAGTTTATTTGAGCTGAGATTTTTGCAAGTGCCTATACTTGATCTTTTGTGGGAACAACTTTGTTTAAGATTCCAGAATTGCACAAATGTGGCAAAAGGTTTGAATTTTCTTTCTGTATACTTGTACAAAAGGCGCATTTGTCCAAGTAAATTTGAAGGTGTGTGTAAAACGTCAATTTTCAAAGGCGTCAGGAGGTTTTTTTTAAACCTTCAAAATTTTGGCGTATTTTTCAGATGGTAAAAATATTTCCGCTTTTCAAAAAAATGCAAATAAATTAAATATTTCTGAACATATCCCAAAACTAAAAACTGTTTTTGAAAGATGATAAAATACGCCTTTAAATTTTATAATTCAAAATAAACATATAATTTTCAAAATATTAAATTTTTGCATGCAAACATAAAAAAGTTTAAAAGATGGCTCACCTCACGCTTTTTCTAACTAAAATTACCAATATCGAAAAAAAAAAAAACACATTTATATTTTATTAGACAAATGTATTGTTAACGTTACTGTCACCTCACTTTTTTGTTACTTTTTTTATATAAAAATAAATGATACAAAATTCTCATTTTTTTTTTCAAATTGCGATTCAAAACTTTGGTTTCATAAAGGTTTACATTTTACTTTTGTCGTCGTTATTTTTTAGATTAGACTAAAAAACGTAATGTTTTGCCTTTTTAACACTGTTTAGAATATAGTTCGCACTCTGATAGAAATGTAGTTACAGCGATTTATACGAGACGCATTTGAGCTGGGACAAATCTGGCCTCCTGCCATTCAAAGGGTTTGAATGATTAACATTAATGACACAGACTTCAAATAAAATATTTCGTTCTCACGCTTATAATTGTTGAAGTGTTTCGCAGCGTATTTAAATTCACTGTTTAATTATTGGTGAATATTAATATCTTTTCTTCAACCAGCCAAAAATTATGGTTGTTTCTGCCCTTCTGCCTTTTTAATAGCTAATGATAGTTCAATATAAATCAAAATATTGTCAGCAGACGCCATGGATAAAACTGGTGGCACACTTTATCTGAACTATCTAAATGTCTTTGTGGAAGTATTCTTGAAGGTGTGCGATCAGTTTATACTTGCCAATCATTCATTCTTGCCCAAGTCTTTAGCTCAAGTATACTTGAAGGGGTCGTGACTGCCTTTGAAAGGTATGCACTTTACGAAAAGCGTTACCCAAACCACTAAACAGGACTTTTGTCAATAATTCATTTTTTATAATTGAATTAAAGGCCAAATCAACTTTATAAAAAAAGACGTGTGAAAAAAAGTAAAGTTTGTAAAGAGTTGAAGTGAAATCACAAGAATACTTTATATAACGAGAAAACATTGACTTTATATCCCACAGTATGTAAAATGTTAAGTAAAAATGAAAAATATAATATATTTATAAATATATATATATACGAAAGAACCAATCCTTTTAAATTCACCATGATTTTGACATTATTTCAAAGCTTACGCTTAAAATAATAAAATAATATGTTGTGATTACCCCTTGTGATTACATGATGGGAATAGTTCTACCGTGTGAATCCCGATTAGGGGGTGCATTGTGAGTGTAGGTGGGGAAGAAAATGGGGAAGTAAGAGGGGAAGGGAAGTTGATGGGAAAAATGAAGGTTGCGAAGTTCTTAAATATCATGTATTTTAAGCGATGATTTTCATGATAATCTCCTTGGCACCGTTAAGAGATGGCATGGGCAAATGCCATCAATAAAAATATTTTCAAAATTTGTAGAAATAGAGTTTTTCTTTAAAAAAAAAAAATTATATTCATATAGACTTTTATAAAAAGTTCAATATAAAATAGAATCACACATATTTGTCCGAGACGCTATCTAGGTAACACACCAGTTCTTGAAAAGATCGTTTCCATTAAAAATGGTTAGTTACCTATATTATGGAAAAAAAAGTCGAAGATAATATTGTTTATTCTGAAATTTGAAATATGAAATTGACTAATATGACGGTTTGACAAAAGATGGCAATGGCGGAATCGATAAAAGCTCAAGTCCTGGTTAGACGAGAGGTTCTGGGTTCGAGTCCCAGTTGCGACCATTATCTTTTCTATTTTTCCGTGACTTGTTCTCTTTCATATTTTCGTTTAGATTATTAGTGTTTTCTTCTTCACTAATGTATTATATTGATGAGAATAACCTTCAAAATTTACAAAAAGGTAGTTTTTCTTATAAAAAAATATATGTTTTGCATTCACTTCTTTCCTCCCATTTAATACACTTAAAACCATTTACAATAAACTTAAACATTTCACGACCGTTAAACGGTGTTTTTGTTACCCAAAAAAATGTCATTGTTATGTTGGAAACATTGAACTTCGGTAGAATGGCGCATGCGCGGATGTGCCATGAGTTTTGACTTGTGATTTTTGACGATTCATATAATGTTTTTGTTCATAATTTCTGTTCCAACGACCAATTCACTATTATATTAGTGAATTAGTCATTATTTTTACTATTATTTGTTTTATTTTGCTTTTATTTTTAATCGTTTAATAACAATATATTATATTGTTGTGAATAAAGTTTTTTGTTAAATTCCCATTTAACACCAGCCGTCTGTGATGTGTCTTTGATTTACGAAAAAATCATCGCCAAAAGCTTTTTTATTTTATTTTGCGAAGCTCAGGTACAAATATCATAATTTTCTCAAAAACATAATTTTCTACATTAAACAATTAAACCATAACCGAAACGGTGTGAGATTTTGAACTTTATAGCAGTTTTCATAAGTCTGATACTTTATAAGCCAAGAAAAAAAAATTTTTCTTGGCTTATAAAGGACAAGTAAGTAAAAAAACACGTTAATTTCAAAGAAGAATATGTGTTCTTTTTACAGCACTTAATTAAAGCAACTAAAATATTTCTAAACGATCTAATTTTCAAACCAAATTCAAATGATTTTACATTGTTTAATGCATAGCATTAAGTAAATAGTTTAGTTTGTGAATTGAAAATGAATACCCTACTTCAAAGCTTTCCTATCTCCTCTCCCACTTATTTCTGCATCACAATAATCCACAAAATTTGGAGATGCCATAGTTCCGCTAGCTACGGGCATTTGGTTCTCTTGCGCAGTACCTACGCAAACAAATAGTAATAAAAAATAGCCCCCTTATAATTTCACTTTAAAACTTCAACTTTACGCAAATCAGTACTGACATTATATACAAATTTGCGAATTCATTGTTTCGTGAATATATTTTTGCGTAGATAGATATACATTTATAATTAGTAATTATCTACGTACAAACGATAAGACTAATGAAGATAAAGAGTTTCGTGGTATTTTTTTTTTAAATACTTCAGGAAACACGCAGAACAAACTTTGAAAAAAAAAAAAAAATTGAATGCAATAGTAAAAACAAAAAACGGAACAATATACAAAAAAAAAAACACATTAGATTCAATTTATTCGAGTTTCGGAGTAGTTTTATCTCATAGGTTGCAGAGCCATTATTTACAAAAAAACGTAATATGATATCTGTGTTGTCTTCTCAAAGTCAAATGGATGAAATTGGTTTTAAGAAAAAAAATTGCACAAATTTTATAGCGCCAGCTCCTACGTGGTTTTAGTTGAATTAGATTGAACACAAAAAAATTTCCTCATTTAAAAAAAAGAATATCAATATTAACACTTACGTCCAAACACTGGATTACTTAAACTGAATACGAATAAAACAAACACAGGCCGTAAGAACACCATCTTGTTGGGAACTTGATTTTGAAAATTTTCAAATATGGAACCACAATGTGAAAACTCTTGTTATGATAATATTAATATTGGCAACAGTGTCAACAACTTAACGAAGATGCCACCTCCTAGCTTGCCAAAGTATGACTACTGAACGAGCAATTGCTGAGATCATTTTTGTAAAATAATTATACACTACACAGCTACTTGCGGTAAGGTCAGGGTTGCCACATTTTGCATGTTTTTAATACCCACATAAAATTTTCAACAGTTTTTATTGAAAGTGATAGATTTTTGATTTTGATTTATTTTTGATATTAATTGGTAGTTAACTGGTTGTCCCGTGTTTCAACATCCCTAGATCGTAATGGAAATGTAAAAATGCAAGTAATAGTATAAAAACATTTCGATAGAATGCACTCCATTGGAGAGTGTTTGCTTATAAATTCACAGCAACAAGAATAAGTTGATGTTCTTTTTCTATAAGATTTTAATTTTTCCTTTTTCATTTTCTGTTTTCTTCTTCAATTTCTATTTCCGTTTCCATTTCTTTTTATTTTTCTGCTTCTTTTTTTTTTCTTTTTTCTTTTTCTCTTTCTTTTTATTTTTCTTTTTGTTTTTCCTTTGGTTTCGTTTTTCTTTTCATATTTTTTTTTTATTTTACATTAACTCCCCGCAGGACACGTTTATGTCATCTGGGATGCTGTGTGGAAGGTTTTTATGAGGAGAGGAAGGAATGAACATCTTCCATTGAAATACCGGTAGAACAGGGATAGCATTCCCACCCGACGTCTGTGCTCTAAATAATGCAATCTGTTCGTTAAGGTGGGAGAATCTATCAAACGGACCGCCCGTTTCTGCACAGAGTCGAGGGTATTTTTCAAGTATTTTGGAGCTCCAGACCAGAGGTGGCTGCCAATTAAGTGTTTATGATTAATTTTTTCGTGGAAACAATCACCTTGTGGTTTGACATCATGCAATATGAAATAACACAAAAAATTACAAAAAAAAAAGTTAAATCGAAACAGACAACTACCTAGTATGTAGTTTCGATCTAACTTACACAATAAAGGAGTCGAAGAAACGACCCGTTCCCATAAATCTAACATCTACTAAACGGGTGTTCCGCTCGTATCGGTCGAGTTGTTAGTTATTTGTTAAAAAGCAAAGAATAGAACCAATTTAAAAGATAAACAATTACAATAATAACAATTAATTGTGAAGCCCGTCAGTAAAAAAATAACACAAGCGAAAATATTAACTTTTTCCGGCTGATGATAAAGTTTATCACATGAAACTAAATATTGCAGCTGAGGTCTGTTAATATTTTGTTCAGTTTTCCCCATTACGGAATGATTAAATATTTAAATAAATTTGTTTATTAAATTCATGTTGGCTGTTTGTACTCACACTTCTTATCTTAATAAGTTCTGTAGGTCAACTCAAGTTACAGTAAAAATAAATTTCATTATAATTAGTTATAATGAAATTTATTTTTACTGTAAATTTCATTTCCAGTTAAGGTCTAAAAAAATTACTCATTAAAAACTAAAAATTTTAAACTATAAAACTCGTTGTAGTTTGACTAAGGATTGAACATTGCTCCCTAGGGACGGGCTTCTAATCTTAAAATGAATAAAATTCTTAATTTTTTTAAAATTTTTGGTTTGACTGAGGATTCAACCCTCCTTCCCAGGGATTGCAGTCAACACCTCTAACACTTAAGCCAAATTCCATTTGGATAGAACATTCATCTTTTCCGTACATTAACAGCAGTATTTTTTTAAAATATATTGTTATTCAATTTCTGAAAAAATGTGTGTGGGCGTACGTGTGTGTACATGAATGATAGAATGCATTATCGTCGACAACTATCCTGTCTGCCAAGCCTTAGCTCGATCGGATGTCGGGACGTGGCTTGGGTTAATTTTCACTGCGAAGATTCCATTTCAAACATTCATTATTCCATGAAAAACAAATCGAAAATCAATTGATATATTTAAAATTGAGTTTGCCTCGAAGAGATAATGCAGTACAACATTACAACATTACAAAAATTATAGGAAAAACCAGCAAGAATAATTGTAATATATTTTGTTCTGAAAATATAACCCCCTTTTTTAACAATTCACGAAAAGTGTAGGAAGGTTTTTTTTTTAAGAAACTATTCTCTTGGTTCTCCAGATCTAGATTGCAACCTCTGTAATCAATTACAGGACTTTAAGTAGGTAATAAAACGAAAAACTTTCTCCTTTGGTAATTAACTCCAAAAGCAGGAAGGGAAACATGTATTTTTTTATCCTTTTAACGACGTCAGCAATTTTTCGATTTTCTCAAACTTCTACAACGTTAAAATTTGACAAAATATTTTACATGTCAGCCAAATGGAAATAAAGTAATATTTTATTTTATGAACTTAAAACGTAATACTTTGATTTTGGAATCAATTTAGTTGTTGTTGGCTTTTTGAATTGAGATCGGACGGATTTAAATACCTCGAGGTTGAATTCTCCAGATGGAGAAATTGATCGAAAAATTAGTGCGGCAAGCGGTGCGTTGCGTCCTCTCTACAGCTCAGTAATAGGAAAGCCGAGTTCAGTATCAAGACAAAGATGGCAGTGTTCAAAACGGTTTATCGCCCGACGCTCACTTACGGCCACCAGATATGGATAATAAGCGAACACTCTAGAGTCCAAGCTGCCGAAATGAGGTACTTGACAGTGGCAGGGGTTAAGAAATGGGATCATATAAGAAACTCGACGATCCGAGACGATCTAAACATTGAATTACTGCAACTCTTCATAGAAAAATCGCAACTGAGGTGGCTTAGGCATGTATAAGAATGCCTGATGATCAAATTCCGAGGAAGATACTAAGTGCGATTCCAGAGGGTAGACGTCCAGTGGGTCGCTCCAGACACAGTTGGGCGAGGCAACTCCAGAAACTGTGTGAGGAGAGGATGGGACTGCCATGGACGGAGGCAGAACAGGCAGCACAAAACAGGAATGTAAAGAGGAGCCTTATCGATGGAATTGGTCCCCGACCCGAATAGGATAAGGGGATGAAGATGATAATGATGAAGATAATGACAAATATGGTAGTAATAATGATACATCAATACATTTTCTAACACAACTTGATTGAGAGGTCACTTTTTACCATAATTGTATCGTCACCACGGCGGTTCAATAACAACTTTTTACCATAACTGTACCGTCAACACGGCGATTTAATAAAAAATTTTAACCATAACTGTACCGTCACCACGGCGGTTTAATAACAATTTTTTACCATAACTGTACCACGGCAGTTTAATAACAACTTTTTACCATAATTGTACCGTCACCACGGCGGTTCAATAACAACTTTTTACCATAACTGTACCGTCAACACGGCGATTTAATAACAAATTTTAACCATAACTGTACCGTCACCACGGCGGTTTAATAATAACTTTTTACCATAACTGTACTGTCACCACGGCGGTTTAATAACAACTTTTTACCATAACTGTACCGCCACCACGGCGGTTTTATAACAACTTTTTACCATAACTGTACAGTCACCACGGCGGTTTAACAACAAATTTTTACCATAACTGTACCGCCACCACGGCGGCTTTATAACAACTTTTTGCCATAAATATACCGTCACCACAGCGGTTTTATAACAACTTTTTACCATAACTGTACCGCCACCATGGCGGTTTTAAAACAACTTTTTACCATAACTGTACCATGGCGGTTTTATAACCACTTTTTACCATAACTGTACCGTCACCACGGCGGTTTTATAACAACTTTTTACCATAACTGTACCGTGACCACGGCGGTTGAATAACAACTTTTTACCATAACTGTACCGTCAACACGGCGATTTAATAACAAATTTTAACCATAACTGTACCGTCACCACGGCGGTTTAATAACAATTTTTTACCATAACTGTACCACGGCGGTTTAATAACAACTTTTTACCATAATTGTACCGTCACCACGGCGGTTCAATAACAACTTTTTACCATAACTGTACCGTCAACACGGCGATTTAATAACAAATTTTAACCATAACTGTACCGTCACCACGGCGGTTTAAAAATAACTTTTTACCATAACTGTACTGTCACCACGGCGGTTTAATAACAACTTTTTACCATAACTGTACCGCCTCCACGGCGGTTTTATAACAACTTTTTACCATAACTGTACAGTCGCCACGGCGGTTTAACAACAAATTTTTATCATAACTGTACCGCCACCACGGCGGCTTTATAACAACTTTTTGCCATAAATATACCGTCACCACAGCGGTTTTATACCAACTTTTTACCATAACTGTACCGCCACCATGGCGGTTTTAAAACAACTTTTTACCATAACTGTACCATGGCGGTTTTATAACCACTTTTTACCATAACTGTACCGTCACCACGGCGGTTTTATAACAACTTTTTACCATAACTGTACCGTGACCACGGCGGTTTAATAACAACTTTTTCCATAACTGCACCGTCACGACGGTGGTTTTATAACAACTTTTTACCATAATTGTTCCGTCAACACGGAGGTTTTATAACAATTTCATAAATTCTTTCAATATTGTCCTGAGACCAAGATTCGGAATCGAAACGTCGCTAATTGGCTTTACCGAGTTTGACGACCTGATTTGAATAACTTTCCACCTTCCTCTCCCCGTCTCTTTCTCCGCCCGCTGCATTTATTCTCTCAACGTACCCCGATTGGGGATGCCATAGTCTCACTGGCTATAGACCCGGAACGGTTGGGACTCTTGTAAAATGCTCACACAAAAGAAAAAATATAAAATTATTTTTATTTGTATAAAATTAATTAGGTTTTTAACACTATAAGTGCAAAATTACACACAAAACAAATACCTACTTTAATTTAAATACCGATAGCGCTTATCCAACCACAACGAATAAAATATTTTCACTTGACATTCACATTGGTCATAAAAGGTCTTTAAAATGATGAGCTATCGTGGGTTTTTTATGCAATATTATACCAACGAGGAAGTTTATTTCCATTTATATTTTTTTCTTTATTGGCCTTTTTAATTTTTTTTCTTGTATAAGAGACCCCAACTGCTCCCGTCTGGCGCCAGTGAGACTGGCATTTCTGATCGGGGTATGTTGTGAGGCTAAATGTAGTGGGGGGAAGGAGATGGGGAAAGGAAGGTGGAAAAGTACCTAGCTATTCAGATCTGGTCACCAAATGCGGCTAAAGCCATTTCAAGCAACCTTTTAATTCTGAATGGTAGTCTTACACCCAGGTGTGCAGATACGGGCGGTCCGTTTGATAGATTCTCCTAATTTAACAAACGGATTGCAATATTTAGAGCACAGGCGTCAGGTGGGAATGCTGTCCTTGTTCTACCGGTACAACAATGGAAGATGCTCCGAGGAACTAGCGCCATTGATCCCCTCGGCACCGGTGCATAGTTGGGAAACACGCCAAACACGCGCTCAACATTTGTACACGGTTGACATTAGTCACATGAGAACGGGTCGTTTCTACGATTCGTTCTTGAGTTCAACAGCTTGGCTGTGGAACGATTTGCCGGCTTCTGTGTTCCTCCCTCCTACAACATGGGTCTCTTCAATACCCTTGTTCACTCCTTCCTCTCCTCAAAAACACCTTCCACACAGCATCTTCAAAGACGACATAGGCCCTGAGGGAAATTATTTTCCTCAAGGCCTCCTGTGTGCAGTTAATGTAAAAAAAAGGTGATACTGACAGCATCTTCCACTCTAGAACACCACAAATTAATCAAATAAAATTTATTTTCGCATGCTGGGTTCGAACCCGCGACATTCGGATTGTGAGTCGAGAGACGTACCTCAGAACTGCGTAGGCCGTCAAGAGCCTTGACTCAACCGACGAACAGTAGTTTGCTTTGTACGATTGTTTTAAATTTAAAAAGATTTAATTGATGGGTTTTGTTGTGATAGCCGACCCGAAAAGGTTTTTTTGTAATAAGCAAGCGGAACGAAAGAATGTTGAAAGATCGCCACTCTCATTTACATATTTTAGATTTGATAAATTTATTAATGTTCTATGGAATTTAGTAAGATCGGGAATCTTCCTACAACAGTGGTAGCTAGTAGTTATATCACTGTGGATACTTTCGCGTAAGACGTTGATAACTTTAAGCGGGTCATCCTATATGAAGCCAGTTTTTTTGGCGAACATAAAAACGAGTTTTTCACCACACGATACCTCATATTTTGAGAACACTTTACAATTTTTTCAGCCCGAATTCGTCGCTCATAGCTGAAGTAGATAGACGATAACTTAGATATTCATCTTCAAAAAATTACCACTGTTTTGCGGTGACCACTATTGGGGGCATTCTGTTTATTTGAAAAAAAAACAAACGACAATTTAATCTGTAAAGTATGAATTAGTTTTAGGAGTAGGATCATTAAAAAAATTTTAAAGGAAAATTTTTGGCACCTTGTCAAACATTTTTTTGTGAATTTTGGTATTTTGTTTTGTGTTTAACAAGATGCCAAACAACTTTCAATATTTTTTGCACCAAATTTCGTAGCTTTTTTGTTTTTATTTCTTGATTGTGATTGCACACTTAAATGAGTTCCCCAATGATATTTTGTTTCGTGATTTTTTCAAATTTCCTTTCTTTTCAGGGTCTTTTTTTAGACCATGGGAGCGTTGAAATTTGTATATCTTAAAAAAAATTGTGGACAACTTTGGCATTGTCACATTTGATTTTGGCATTGTCGTGCAAGATGAATGTTCCATCATCATGTTGAAACCATGCTTGCCATTTTTTTAATCATTTCATGCCATGCCACCATCATAATCGGCTCATGACCTATTATGGTGGCCGATTTTACATACAGTGCCTTAAAATTTTAAATAAAAGCATTAGCATTTTGAAATAAGCAATTCTATAAGGTTTTTGAAATAAACAATACCAAGAGATTATAAAATAACATCAAAGAATACAAAATACATAGATAACACATAAAACAGAAAACATAGTATCGAAGAAAATGAGTAAAAAATAATATGAAAAGAGCATGAATGAGATGACAGAATATAAAAAACATGTGAAGGAACACAAAAAGTATGTATTTAAGAATATCTAAAATCAATATAAGGATTATAGAGTAAGCAACAAAATAGAGTTATTATAGTGATGACGTATTATGATAAAATATTTTTTATATTAAAATATTGTTTTTAAAAAAACTTTATTGGTGGTACAGATATCTACGTTATTTGCAGAAATAATTTTAAAAAATTTCGTGCCTTTTCGGATATTCATTTGATTTTTTGATGTCGTTAATTAGTGCGTTGAATATTTTTGGTGCGATGTATGAGTATTGTCTCTGTGAAAAGGTGGTTTTTGTTTTAGAGATATTTTAGCCATTTGAGACAACAAATACTAAGCTTAATAAAATAAAAACAATTAGATGAATAAATAATATAACAACTGTAAAAGATGAAAAACACGCCAATTTGTATTTAAGTCAAGTAATCCGCACACGTTTCTAGGTAGTAAAAAACCCGTTACTACGTACATTTATTGGACAGATACATTCGACATTATTTTTTGCTCGCTTCTAGAATATCTCGCCACATTATACACTCCAACAAGTGTCTTGTTTGACCCTACTTCAAATGGAGGCATTATTTACATTAATCGTGACTTGTTTGCATTGGTTTAAACAATGATTTCCTAGTGATGAATAATTCATTTTTCCTTGGGTTTAGCGTTTATATCTGTGTTTCTAAAACTTTTTGAAGAAAATTAAATCTTTCAAAAAAATATAAGAAACAAGGATTTAAAAGCTGAAAAGTTTTTGGTATCCGATACTTGACGGCTACACCAAAACAAAACGCCGAAAAACATATTAATATATGGAAATATCGGACCTAAGAGTATTAACATACTTAAACACACGCTTCATGACGACCTATACCAGGACTTCCCAACCAGGGGGGCACGCCCCTCTAGGGGGTCGTAGGGAAATGTCAGGGGGGCGTAATAGGTACGTTTGCACTTCCGAAAAAAAAATCTATTTAACGCGTACGTAAATAAGTACTTTAAAAGTTTTTATTTATTTGTTCTAAAATTACTTTGAAAGTTGTTAGACATTATCTAATTATAAAAATATAATTTAAATAATTAAAAAATTATAATATGTAAAATTAAAAGAAAACTAAGAAACGCGAAAGTAATTAATGATTAAAAGTGTACCTACTCTTTTATTAAAGATCCAAAATAAATAAATGTATTGAATCTGTTTTGTACCTATTTGAAATTCAAATAAATAATTAAGTTAATATAAAAAAAATGTGTTTCTTATTTTTGTTGCAACTTAATTAAGGGGGACACGAAAATTTTTTTTTTGGTTCGGAGAGGCTCGGCGAAAAAAGGTTGGGAAACCCTGATCTATACGATCATATGCCTTAATGATGGACAGCGTCTTGTTACCTTGAGAAGGACAACAAGGAATAATAAACCAAAAATAAATCACCCTAATATAAATTTTAATGTTGTATTTTTGGTTTCTTTAAATATTAAAATAATTTTTACGGCCAAAAGTATTATCGTTATTTAATTTTGGGGTGTTACGCTGTGTTGCAAAATCTCTTTCTTTAGCCAACGTTTCGGTCAGCATTAGAGTGTCCATCATTAGTGTAGGTGTGTAGTCATCGCTTACACTTCTGCCCTGATGAAGGACAATTTAATGCAGTCCAAAACTTTGACTAAAGAAAGAGGTAGCGCAACACCGCATAGTACCCCAAATGACATATTATAATATTAAAATTATCATTAGGTTGTAACCGAGACAGAACAAGTTAACTAAAGTTTGTTAGTCTTCTGATGAATGTTGGGAACAACTGATATTAGACTACAAGAATTTACATCAATAAATTGGTTTTAATCTGAGTAATTTAACGATAAATAAATCACTTCATTTTATAAATGCTTAAAAAACTAGAAATCTTATATACAAAGTCAATATTTGTTTGTTCGTGTTCTATGCGCTGCCATACCGTTCATCCGATTGCGATAAAACTTTGGTGATTTGTTGTGCGCACTTCCAGGAAGATTATAAGCTATATATAAAGGTAACGTCTGACGTAATGAAATTTGTGTAAAAGAAATTACCACGGGTGGTGCGCGAGTGGTTTAAAAATGTGTGTATTTCATATATTTTAGCGGCAGGGAAGGAATGCATGAGAGGTGACGATGGAGAGGAAGGCGGGAAAGGTGGGTGGGAAATGCGGGAGGGAAAAGAGATGCGGGAGGGGAACAGGAACGCATGGGAAAGGACATGCATGGAGAAACAATTTTTTTAATGGCGTTGCAACGCATGCCGGGTACCCGCTAGTTCATTAAAATAATCATATAATTTCTTCAAGCACAGCAATCTTATTTTGTGGCACCATTTTAATTCAAAATAATTTTAACCATATTTGTTGTATAACCTCCCCGTGAATGAGTTTTGGCGAACCAAACCGATTTTTTTGGATCATTTTTTAAATATTTTTTTATAAATTATCATAGATTAACTAAAATTAATATTATTATTTTAACCAAAACGTCGTCGACATCAATCCACAAAAATAAACCGCATCGAAAAAAAAATGTCCATACAAAAAACTGCTTCTTTCCTCTGACGACCACTAAATGACGCAAAAAAAATTTAAACTAAAACTGTGAAGTTAGTATTGTAGGTATGTCTTTCAAAACTTCAACAAACTACGCGCAGATATCAATAGAAGCCACTTCACTTTAAATAATAGCCGCGGACGAAACGTTTCGTCTATGCTCTTCTAAGCATTTATTCGCTTCGCCGAACCGTTTCGTCCATACTCGTGGAAAGGTTAAAAAACCAAAATGTTTCGTATGAAATGCTTACTTAAAACTATTTACAAACAAATGACATCGACTTAAGGTGTCAATGGATAGGCGGGAGCGGGAATGGAACATTATTTACAAAGGGATCAAGCTTAATAGCGGGACATTTGAAATAATTTGAAATTTATTACATTAAAAAAAAAAACACATTTTCTGGTGAGATGTATGCTGAAAAAATAAATCAGTGGAAAAATATATATTTTCCTCTCTGTTGTTCTCTGTACTACTTGTAGATTGTAGATACTTCGTACTTAACTGACTCTATATTCAATTTTTGATGTTTTTATACTACGTACTATGTTCTTAATTTTTTTTATTCTTTAGTCTACGATTTAAATTTTTTTTGAAAAATAGTAATATATGTTTAGATCCTAAGTTTAAATACATAAGAGCACCCACAGGCGAGGGACTTTGGTTGAGTCAACTATTTCGCCGTAGTCTCGTGCTGTCTTCAAATTAGGAGTGGATTCCAACTCTCAATATTGCCCTGGTTTAAGATCACCATTCAGATTTGAAACGTTGCTTGAAATGGCTTTAGCCGTGTTTGGTGACCAGATCTGAATAGCCAGGTACTTCCTCACCTTCGTTTTCCCCATCTCCTTCCTCCTTCTAGTGTGACGTCATCATGACCAAAAGCTTTGGTTTGCAACTGGAATCAGCTGTTCGTCACCGGCCATTTTGAAATCCAGAATTGGAGAGTTTCAATGGGCATTATTTATTTTATTTATTTATTTATCAAAAGTATACAATACAGAATATAGTATATTATATAAAGCATTGTACTCCCAGGAGTTAATAAACTCATTGCGGGAATGATACGCATTACATGAAACATATAGCTGTATGTATTAAATGGACATATGATGGGGACATACACAACATTATTATTTCAGATAGTCATTAATAAGATGAAGTTTGAGCATGTTAGTTTGGGTCTTTTTACATTGACTTGCACGTTTGATCTCGTTGGGTAGTTGATTATATTTTGTGTGAGCTATGTATTCTAGGGATCTTAGTCCATATTTTTTTGATTTGATTTTTGATATAAGAAGTTTGTTGTGATTTCTTGTGTTGTGTTGGTGTACGTCGCAATTGTAATAGAGTGTAGTGTTGGAATGTGCCGAGTGTTGAATTACTTGTAATATAGTTTTAGTTATTTCAAAAGTGGGAATGGTATTAAAAGGAAGTATTTGGGTGTTTCTGTAGATGTCTTTGACATGTGTGTCCCAAGGTAGACTGAAAATATTTCGCAGGGCTCTATTTTGAACGACTTGGACTTCTGAAATCATTTTTTTTGTAGCAAATCCCCAAATTCCGGCAAGATATATTAGATGTGAGTGAATCATAGCATGGTAAATCGATTTTAATAGAGAGGGAGGAAGTAACCCGCGAAGTCTATATAAAACACCAGTTATAGGAGTAATTTTGGATAGAACATGTTTAAATTGGTGATTCCATGTGAGTTGTGAATCAATGAAAAGACCAAGATATTTTGTAACATCAGCCCTTTCAAGGCGGTTATTATCAAGACTTATATTAAGACTTACATTTTTTTTATTTGCAAACAGTATGTAATGTGTTTTTTTATGTTTAGGCTAAGTTTGTTTAGTCGCAGCCAGTTTGCCAGGCAAGCTATATCCCTTTCCATTTCCTTTTCAAGTTCGTTTAAATCATTATTGTGATAAAGAATCACTGTATCATCTGCATAGAGTTGTATTGTACCCTTAAGTCCCCATTTAGCAATATCATTTATATATATCAAAAATAGTAATGGTCCAAGTACGGAGCCCTGAGGCACGCCACATTTTATCGTTCCCATGCTGCTTGTCCCTTTTCCAACAAAGGTCTGACAGTGTCGGTTAGAGAGGTAGCTACACAGTAACTTCAGGGGAGTGCCTACTATGCCTAGGTGTTCTAGCTTCTTTAGTAGTATCCCATGGTCAACCGTATCGAAAGCCTTTTTTAAATCTATAAATAAGCCTGCAGTGTGCTTACCCTGGTCTATATGCTTTTGGAGGGCGTATACAAAATCGAAGGCAGCACATTTTGTGTTAGATTGGTTTCTGAATCCATACTGTTGGGATGCGAATAAATTGTTTGATAAGAGATATTTAGTGAGCCTAAGCTTAATAACCTTTTCAAAAACTTTAGAGAAGACAGAGAGGATGGATATAGGACGATAATTAGAAGGATTTTTTTTGCAATCATCTTTGTAAATCGGAATTATTTTTGCTATCTTTAGTTGATCTGGGAAGATTCCACTATCCAGGGATTGATTAATAAGAAAAACAAGGTGGTCAGCTAATATATCTTTGCAAAAGTTCAGGTACACTGGTGTAATTCCATCTAAACCTGGAGATGCATTAGACTTTAGTTGAGAGATGATACTGAGAACTTCTGTTTTATTTGTTTTGGCCATATATAAGGACTGGATTGCTTTTTGGTCCGTGTATATAGTGATAGAATCATCTGGATATTATGCAATTGTAGCTGCTAAGTTTTCCCCAACTGATATAAAGAAGTTGTTAAAAGTTGAAGCTATCTGTGTTGGGCATGTTATTTCTTCATTCTTAATGAGAAGACATTCAATTTCATCTTTCTGGGATGTCGAGCTATTTGTTAGAATTGCATTTATTATTTTCCATGTCTGTCGCGGATTACGCAGGTTTTCCTTAAATATAGTCGTGTAGTATTTGGTTTTAGCATATCTTCTATAGTTGGTAACTTGATTTCTTGTTTTATTTCTCAGTGCTGTGAATATATCACTTTGTTGATTTTTTTTCCAGAGGTTAAACGCATTGTTGCGCTGTTTGATAAGTGCATTTAATTTTGCATCAAACCATGGAGTATTACCCCTCCGTTGGTCTCCTATGCGTAACTCAGATTTATGTTGGGATGATTTTATTGCTGTTTTGATGTATTCATTAAAATTATTATAGTTTTCATTGGCATTGCTGGTGGTTTCGTGTGGAAAGTTGTGGGATTCTAAATATGTTTTTAACATGTTTTTATCGGTTTTGGTGTTGTTTGAAAAAGAATGTATTCTATTATTAGTGTGATGTTTCAAGCTGTTTTGGTAATCTAATATCAAAATGTTATGATCACTTAGGTGGGCATCACGATCGTTTTTTGTACAGTTAAAGTTTTTGAATATTTTAAATAATATAGATAAACTAATAGAGATACTATATTTTTGATACTGAAATATTTAGGCCTAAATAATTTTTCAATAAAAACAAAAACCATTATATGTGTAAATCTCTATAAACCAATAACACGGAATGTTGAACGGTGTGTCAAAGTTTCTATACAATATGACCACTTGACTGAAGAGTTATGAACGCGGTGATGTCACCATTAACCATTCAATGATACCAATTTGACAGAGTGTTTTGATGACACGTTTTAAAATGGACTTTTCAATATTTTTTTTTAAACTCTACGTTTAATATTATTTAATAAAACTTATATATTCAAAATCAGCGTTTATTGGTCTATACGAACATATTTTTTTAAAGCCATAATATTTTTCACTGGAGTTCCTTATTAACCATCCATCACACCGTTTCCCCGTAGGGCAGTAGGCAGGGAAGATGACCGCCACATAATACTCTCTGCAGATCAGATTTCTGCAATCACATTCTTATAATAAATCGTCTCATATGAACATAATTCTTCTATTATTCTATTGTCTGCCTCCGTTAAGATGCTTGGATACAAATTCGCAGGTCGCGGGTTCAAGTATTTACTGATAAATTTTATTGAAAATTGCTGATTAATTTGTGTTACATACTTACGAACTTATAAACAATGTAAACTCTTTTATAAATATCGTATACTTGCTCAGGACTTCTTTCTTAATTATGTCATCTTTGGGAATGCTGCGTGGATGGTCATTTTGAGGAGAGGAAAGAGTGAACATGCCTTGAAGAAACCCATGTTTTAGGAGAGAGGAAACATAGAGGCCGGTAAATTGTTCCACAGTCAAACTGATGAATTTATATGTTGTCGTTGGATCAATATCTAAAGTTTTTTAATCCTTCAGTTGCCAAAAAAACGGAATTGTAATTTGTGAGGCGGGTATGGGTATCGCTGCCCCAGGAACCATTTATTGGATAACCAACACCTCTGCCATAAATCATTAGTTACCCCAACCATAATCAGCATCTCTGCCATAAGCCGTACGTCACCTCAAGTGGTTAGCTCCGTTTGATGTACGTGTGATTTAGTAGAGGTTTTCGGTTTTATCGGGTGGGGCGTGTTTTGACCTCTCCAGCTGGTCTCTCTCGATTCATCGCATTGGACCGCAGCGGCAGAGATGAAATCATACATCCGTCACTCTTGGACACACTGACCCCCAGATTCCCACCCACCTCTACATACTTTTTTCCTTCACAGAATATCGCTTCCTTCATTTCATTAAAAAATATCATCCACTCAGCTGCAAGAAAATAAAAAATAAAATAAAAATATAAAAAATCGGTTTAAAAAAAAATAGTTTTTTTGGGTTTTCTCTATGATGTAAAGTTACCAGTTTCCCGCTTGAACTACGAGTTTCCGGACACCATGTATAATGTGTCACACTTCATGCAATATCACATTTGCAAATGCGCAACATTGCATAATGTGTTTATTTTTTCCATTGTTAGTTAATTGGTTGGTAGTTCCATTGAATTTAATAGTAGGTACCTGATATTATATTCAAGTCGTAGATACCACGTAAGAGTCGCGACTTCAATTAATTACGTTTATCTTTTTTTGGGATTACCGCATTAAAATCCCGGCGTCAGTGGGACTTTGGAATCCCCAAGTTGTTGTCTTGAGAATTAAGGAAGTGGGGAAGGGAAGGAGGTGAGGAGGAGGACGGTTGGAAGATATCTACCCGACTTTTTATACCTGTTTAGGAACCATAGACTTAATGAACAAAGACAGGATAAAGTCATACTAATCGAACAAAAAATAAAGAACGTTCTTGTTTTATCTTTCATGGCTAAAACGAACAAAATGGCAATTCAGAAAATATTTGTGTGTTTTTGAAATAACCTTTCAACGGCGTGCACCTTGATTTAGTTTTAAGCGAAATATGAAACGCTTAAGGCCCGGCTTCCCACATTTCTACCGATTAACATATATTCCTTAAATAGTTTTAAAGTTCTTAAAAAATATACGTTATTCTTGAAGATAATATCAAACCTAAACGGCAACAACATCAAATTCCATCGAAAGAAAAAATAAAAAAAAGTATGCTCCGAAAATAATTATTATCACTATTATTATTTTTTTTATTTTAACTTTAATGAATGAAACCTCAATTGTAATATATAATCAAATGAAGACAATATGAGCGAAACTCAATCGAAAATCTGGAAACAGAAAAATCAGAAAAAGAT
Organism: Glyphotaelius pellucidus; assembly: GCA_936435175.1. Classification (NCBI taxonomy): domain Eukaryota; kingdom Metazoa; phylum Arthropoda; class Insecta; order Trichoptera; family Limnephilidae; genus Glyphotaelius; species Glyphotaelius pellucidus. The sequence continues at coordinate 22,196,587 of OW386555.1, read as the reverse complement.
ATCGGCACCCCCGGAACTCGAACACAGGACCTCTCTCTTTCGGGGGAACGCGCTGTCCACTGCGCCAAGTAGTCGATATCAAATTCGGTTACTTTTAACTGTATTATACTTCGATTAAGAACCACCCGGTTTCGAAAAAACGTAACCGAATTTGATATCGATACCTTGGCGTAGTGGACAGCGCGCTCCTCCGGAAAGAGAAAGGTCCTTGGTTCGAGTCCCAGAGGAGCCAATATATTTTTCTGATTTTTATCTTTACAGATTTTCGATTGAGTGTCGCTCATAGTGTCTTCATTTAATTAAATATTCCAATCACGTTTTTTCACAAGTTACAAGTTGGATGTACGAAAAATTCACAGTGTTTTTATTTTGGACAATCCCCATGAGAAGTTTGTTTTATTTTAAACGAGTCTTGTCTTATTTAAACATTTTCACTATGTTCAAATATTTTTCGTTTTTATGTTAGCGCTCTCTCTCTAACACTCGTATTTACATACCTCTTCATCTTCTTCTTTTTAGCCGGTACACCACAAAAAGGTTAACAATTCAAAGAATGCGTGTGTATGGATGAAATAGCTGTACTATCAAGAGTTCCCCGCAGGGCAGCGTTCTAGTACATGGTATACGGCGTATTTTTACTATGGTTGTCCTTCTCACATCTAAGTGTTTCTGTGTTCGCTACTTTCCTTAATTTTATTTCGACATTTACCAATTTTGAGTAGCCACAAGTCTTGATTAATTTTTAATTTTTTTTTTATTTGCGCTGCATGAAGTAATTGTACATACAAAATATAAAGATGAATTTAACGTTAAATATTGTATTTGTTGGTCCTCCTCACTAGGGGTCCTGTGCCGAGGCGGACTAAAATTATTTAAATATATTTCATTTGTCTTCTATGTCGTTTTTAGTGTTTCCATTAGGGTTTTTTTTATTGATCTCTTTCAGCCATATTTTTAATCTTGATTTGTATACATTAGAATTTTTTATTAGTTTTATGTCTTGGGAAAGAATGTTAGGAAGTTTTGTTGCAAAGTATGTGTAGTTTCTTTGTCCGAATGTGGTTTTGTAACTTGGAATGTTTTTTATATAATTTTTATTAGACCTAGTTGTATAAAATTTAATCTAATTAGCTAGGACTCGCACCTCTCCAGATAATTCGATTTTTTGGTTTATGTAAAGTTGATTAATTAATAGAAGAAATTATCCATAGATGTCAGGAGATGCAAACTCCCTTCTGCTTAGGAGCAGTATAAAAGGCCTATGTTTAGGTTTTTTCTCTCTCTTCTCGTCTCATCATCCTACCTTCTTAATAAGTAAAAGTAAACTCCTTGGTCTGTCTTGGGTAGTTTGGGTCTCCTGAAATATTCACAATGTAATTGGGAATAGAGCAAATAAAAGTCACGAGTCCTTTAAAGTTTCCTGAAGATGCTTTATTATTTACGAAGTTCCTTCCTCCAAAACAAAACACTAGTGTTATGTATACACGGTCTAGTGGAGAATTCAGTATTTTTGAAAAGCTTTAATAATATATTTTTGGCATATATTTGTTGCACATTTGATACATCAAAGCTATTGAAAATTTCGATTGAAGGCATTCTAATGGGTACTTTCAATATGGTCTTCGTGATTCCTTTTTGAATCGTATTCAGGTTGTGTGTGTACTTATGTGTAGCAGATCCCCATCCTATGATTCCATATTCAATTCGAAAATGACACAAAGCGTAGTAGACCTTTCTCATATCCTTTTTATACCACTTTTCTAAGATTTTTATAATAATTATATTTATTGAAATTGTACGTGATAAATGCTGATAAAATCAGAGCCAAACAAACGTACATACTAAATATACCAAAGTGTAACTCTACGTTGGATAAAAAAGCTCTCAATTTTTAGCACTAAAGTTATATAGTAAACTCCCACTTCAGCTCATTGGCGACCTTCCTCTGATTCTTCTGTCTTTCAATTTGCTAGTGACCATGAGTCTTTCCAAGTTGGATTGGCGAGCAACGTGTTCAAAGTATCTTAACCGTTTACACCTCTGTTACTCCACTCTGCATCGACGTCGCTACGTAGCCAAACAAACGACTCAACTCACAACACGACTGCTTGTCTTTCGTTTCGTCTCCTGTCTCTGCCGCTATCGGAGACCTCAAACGTATTAAAATTCGCTAATCATGTAGATTTTTTCCCTTTCTCATAACGATAAGTAGGCGAACAAAATAATGTTTCTCAGTGACATTTGCATTGTGCATTTGCAATTGGCAAGGTCAGACTATTATTCGACAGTGATTCCGTAACTGGTTTGTTGGCAATATAATCCTAAAACCCATAACAAATTTAAAGCAATGAGGAAAATAATTATGGTTAATTACTGTAATTCTTTTTCCTTTTGGCTTTCGATAACGTTATCGTCTAAAATAAAGCGTGGGATAATATTCATTATAAACATTAATATATTGTATTTTCCAAACCAAAAGAATGTTTGTGACAAATCTGAGATAATTTTAAATTTAAGAAAATAAACGTACATAACTTTTGTATGAACATTATTGTTCCAAGTTTTCCTTGAACCTATTTTATTTATTTATTATATTTTTATAAGCCGTTTATATTATTGACCCATTTTCAAACTATGTCTCCTGAAGCGGAACATCAACGTACACCTAAAACTAACTAAAACTTAGCCGAAATTTAAACATTGTTTGAAGTTTAACAAAATTATGGTAGGTAAATCACAAAACATTAACACTTATGATTTTTTTAAATATGCCCCTCTGAAGCAGCGATACCACGGCATTCTCAATCGCAGTATGTTGCGAGGTTGAAGGTAGTGGGGAGTGGGAAATATGGAAATGTGGTGGCTATTCAGACCTGTTTACCAAACATGGCTATAGTCATTTGAAGCAATGTTTCAATTTTGAATGGTTGCCTTACACCGGGGCAGTAAAAGGATTATCTTCCACTTTGAAAGGCGCCGCAAAAATATAGCGATATGTTATTTTAAATTAATTGATTGGAAATAACACAAAATAAACAAACAAATTTCCCGAACCACGACCCCGCGACCTCCTTTATCGCTGGTCTGAATTCTTGTCGCATAAACTAAAATTTTATCTCTTCGAAATTCACTTTGTAACGTCATTATTAATTTAATGAAAACAATAACTTTGTGTACACCACTATTTAATTAACAATATCAACATGTTTCGAAAACTATGTTTTCTTCGTCAGGATAATAAGTTAATACAAAATAACGGTTATACTACACAATTAATAGATAATATGTTAAACAAAAAATGTAAGAAAAAGTTTTTTAGATCTTTTGTTTATCCACACGTAGTTGACAAGAATAATAATTGGAGAAAAGTTGTATTTTTAAATAATAACACTTTAAATTTGATAATTTAAAACATGCCAGATAATATCCAACCAGCTTTTTACGCCAATAACATATATTAAATAACAAGAACAAAGGTGTGTTTATATGGGTTTATAAATTAATTTGTAATGATTGTAATTTTTTTATATTGGGAAGACTTCTAGAAATTTTAACATTAGAGTTAAGGAACATCTAAGAAGTTTAAATAATATTAATTATTCAGAATTTGCAACCACATTTTGGAAACAGGTCATTCTTTTGATATTAATAAAGGTTTAAAAATTTTACCCAATAACACAACGGGTATACAATTAGATAATTTAGAAATTTTAGAAATTAGAAAAGTGTTAATAGTAAATTAAATATTAAAAATAACCAAACGTTTTTTAAAAATATCCATCTTGTAAATTTATTTTCGTATTAATACTTATATTTATAACAATTTATTTTGTTATTTAGACTTCTTGTTTTGTTTTTAAAAGATTTTTTATTGTGTTAATGTAATTTTTTACCCATTCAAAAATAATTTTTATGTTTTATTTTATATAATTGTTTTTTATGATATTTTAAGTAATTAATCACCTCTCCTTTCTAATATTTTGTCTATGTTCTAATTAGTCTATACTTGTTTGTCTTTTGTTATTTTTATTAACTTATTATCCTGACGAAGAAAACATAGTTTTCGAAACATGTTGATATTGTTAATTAAATAGTGGTGTACACAAAGTTATTTGCTTTCATTAAATTAAAATTTTATCAATGACAATTAAGTACATTAAATTTCTGTAAAAATGTTAAATTAAAGTAAGGTATGTACTAATGAAATTAAAAATAAAAATAAATCCGAGTTCATTGAAGGAGAGTTACGCTGTTTCAATCCGGCCCAATCTATCGTAGCAGATAGGGAAAAACAATAAATATAACACAAAAAATGTTATAAAAAAAACCAGAGTGTGAAAATCACACGCGTTAGAAGTGAAACTAGAAAGTCAATAGATGTTGCATGTCGTCATGTTTTTTTTTGGTTTGATGATTGGATGAATTGATTTCACAAAATAAAAATGTTTTTTTTTTGGATTTCGTAAGATTCGAACCCCCGTTTGCTTGATGTCTGTCTTTATCGCCGATGAGACTTGTCAGGCATCTTGCCAAATACGCTATGGAGGGCACGCGCTGAGGTGCGAATTTACGGCGTTATATTAGAACCGAGTATTTGTGTGGAACTGAGTTGTGTCGCACTTCTGTTTCACAAGAATTTTAAGTCAGTAAAGAAGTTTCACTTCAGTAATAGACCAATGTCCATTGCGCATTTTTTAATAAAATAACGTCGAAAATCAATCGAATATAGGACCCACAAATGAAATTGGTACATTTGAAGATTATTAATGATAATACCAAAATAAAACAGACGCAAAGACTTTATTTAAAAATAAAAATTTTAAATTCTCATACCACCCACAAAAATTTAAATATTGAGACGATACAAAAATTGAAACCTTGAAACGACCGTTCCGGAGAACTTTTTTTTTAAATTTCAGCATTTATTTAGCCTACAGTTAAATCTCACCATTCTGCCACGTGGCTTGTCAATGTCGCTAAAAGGTTTTTAAGGAAGGGACCTTTATGTAATTTATTTCCGAATTAGGTGGGATTACGAACTTGCATAAATTAATTCGCGAATAAAAATTTTCACTGGGCAGTTCGGGTAAAAATTAATACCGCAAGTTTCTAAAACAAGAACTTTTTGATCATCAAAAATAGTAATTTCGGTTTTTTGTCTGTATGTGATTGTAATTCTTGACTAGATCAGATTTCGAGAATTTTCAAAGGGCTGCACTTTTTCCAGTTTAAAAAAAGCGTTATTATTTCCTAACCAGCTAGATTTACTAAAGGTGTTTTGAGAGGTAAATTTATGATCGCCTTTTTCTTTTTTAGTCAACAATAGATAATAATTACAATAAAAAAATGTTGATATTTGTTTTTGGCATAAATCCCAATGTAAATATTTCATAAATACTGTAATTTTTACAAATCCTACTAGTAAATTATCTCGTAATTTTTCACGGGTCTGAATAGGTAGTTTTAGCAGTAATTTATTTTTTCAAATCTATTTTTAAGCCTTCCGCGACTGAGCATATTTTTTTTTACATGAGCTCCACACAGGAGGCCCTGAGGAAAATAATTTCCCTAAGGGCCTGCGTCATCTTTAAGGATGCTGTGTGGAGGTTTTTTTTTAAGGAAAAGGAGGAGAGAAGAGTTTAAGGAAAAGGGTTTAAGGGGTGGGAAGGAATCTGGGGTTCAGTGAGTCATGGTCATCCGCATCCAATACCTAGACAAACCTCACCCCATGAACCCGGACACCCCTGCTAAATCACCAAACGTAGCGAGCCACTTGGTGTGACCTATTAGTTAAAATCTCTTGTAAAAAATATTCACATATTAATAATTTAACTAAATTAACTAAGTAACTAAATTAGTTTCGTTAACATCTTAAATGCTTAATAACAGATAAAAGGTTTCCCGCCGTCTTTCCGCCACCACGATGGGCAGAGAAAATGGACAACTACACAAATTTCTTTTGACTCGTACTCCTTGCTTCAATTACATTTATAAACACTTTTTTGCTATTTTCCAGATATGAACTGACTAAATATTTAATGTATCTTGGTTGTACCACTTCTTTCTTACTTGGATTACTTCCCGGATGTCTTTTACTGATTATTTTCGTTTCTGTTCTCTCCGCATATCCTCTCTAAACCTACATGCCATGTAACCGTCTCCTTTTCATCTTGCTCAATGCAAATGTATCGGCGTTGAATTCGTTTCAGATATACACATTTTTGTGCATACATGTTTTACGACACACACGCCTCGGGGATTTCTACAGCATTCATTGTACTTTTATCTTCCAGTTAACCCGGCGAGTGTGAGGTAAAATTCACCCGAGGCAACTTATGTTGCTCGATAATATTGGTTTGCCGCGCTCAACTGTTCTGTGCTCCTCAATGGCAGCGCGAGGGAGGTAAGGAAGCGACAAGAAACAAGGATTTTGTCAGCCACCGCTCAGCAAGGTAGTTAGACGTTGAAGAAAGGTGAGTTTTACTCACCTAGCGCTCGTTTATCTTATTTCATTTTTTTTTTTTTACATTAACTCCACACAGGAGGCCTTGAGGAAAATAATTCCCCTCAGGGCCTATGTCATCTGGGATGCTGTGTGGAGGGTGTTTTTGAGGAGAGGAAGGAATGAACATTGGTCTTGAAGAGACCCATGTTGTAGGAGGGAGGAAACACAGATGCCGGCAAATCGTTCCATAGCCGAGCTGTTGAACTCAAGAACGAGTCGAAAAAACGACCCGTTCTCATGTGACAAATGTTGTGACGATACACCCTGCCTACGTGCACCAAATCGTGATAAATCTACCCTGGCTACGCTGTATCAAATATGTTGAGATTCTACCCCTATGTACGATCACGGTACCGAATGCGCTGTGTCGCGCCTACCCTCGTAGCTTCAATTTTCGTAGCTTTCTATCATAATGTACCTAGCCCATCATTTAGGGTATTTCTAGTCTAACTTTAAATCATTCGCACTTTTGCGAAGACCTCTTCTCTCAACCTATTTTTCAAACTTCTACATTTTCCTGAGCTAATCTAAACCCTATTTTTCGCAATCCCTGTGATAATTTCACACAGTAATCAAGATTTTTGAATTTTTGTTTACATTATCTCCGTGTTTTAGGATTTACACCCATACGCGTAATAAAACGCATACAAATGTAGAGTATAATGTATGGTTTTGTGGTAACTTTGGTTCTTTAGAGTAAGAGTGAAGGAATTCTAAATTAATTGATTTAAATATCTTCTACCGCGTTTGATAAACTAACCCCGTCTTAGATTTTGCCTATTCCTGATAAACGTTTGGTTTATTTCCCCCCTAACATAGCCATATTTAAAATACAAATAAAAGAAAATAACAGTTATCAATTTATAACAAACATTTCATGAAAAGTATGTACTTAACCTGCGTGATATGACCTAATTCTAGGTCTCAGTTTTTCACCTGAAGTCTGCAAATCTCCACCTAACATGAGTTTTAATTTTCATGGTTAGTAAACACTAGATTGTTTGGGGAAAGGATGTGTGTGGGGGATTGGGTCAAGGATAAAAAAAAAATTGTTTTCTGCAAAGGTTGGCTCCTCCACTAACCAAATAGATTCTGGTGACCGACTTCCGAAAAGGCCTCTGTCAATGCACGGCTACAAATACCTAAAGACCGGATTTTACCCTCTTCTGCGGGCTTCCTTGCTTCGATAGGAGCTTTACGTACCAGAGATAAGTACCAGGTCTTCCGTCGTATCTCAGAACTATCCCAACCTCCTCACCTCCAGGTAGTTTAACTCGACTGATTCTAGAAGGGGTATTTCATTGCATCCCTTATCACGACTCTACTCGCGTTGAATGTGGTGTGCGACTGTTTTTGCCGTATCCATCTCCCTCGTGATCCGACAGAATCGCACTCCTGCCACCTCTTAGACCTGCTGCGATTGCGCCAAGGGAGCGTTCCAGTTGGCTCGCATCAAATCGAAGGTCGACAAGACTATGATATGCAAATGATTTAGAGTTTTCTTTAAGCGCCGCGCCAGCGTATTCCTCGCATACGTCTCCTTCTGCCTCCGCATGCCTCCGCCTTGGCAATACCGTCACAGGGCCTAAAGTTTCTCTCTCCCTCAGGGAACGTTTCACACTAACCTTCCCCAGAGACACATAATTGCATACAACAATCCGGAAGTCTAAATAACGTGGTTAAAATTTTGGATTTGGGACTGTATGTCTTCATTCACTACCAGTGCTTTTTAATGTGGTCACTGAGTCCACGTGTTTAGGTATGAAAGGATAGGGGATACCTATCCTATTAGGTAGGTATAGATGGAAAAGTGAGTTTTTGGTTTGGCTTTATTTTTATTGAGGAAGCCCTCCTCATGAAGTGGTAGGTATTCACCTAGATAACTAGAAGGGCACTGTCATGCACAAATTTCTAATTTCAATTTTGATAAATTTAATTTTTAAATTTTAAATTTTCAGACCACAATTGATAAACGTCCCTAGATTTTATGCTTGTGGTTTATTGCTTTAAAATTGCACATATTAATTTTCACATATCAACTGAAAGTCTATCGCAAAACTATAATACACTTGTCCCCAAACACGCTGCTCCCCAACTCGTTCTAAATAAACAAAGTAAAAGAATGTCAATGTTTTGTTTATAATAAGCCATGTGATTGCTGGATGTCCTACTGCCCTAGAATACGCGATTTTCTAAAAGATTCTTAGATACTTCGATTAAGGAACAAATTATTTAAGTTCAAATATGAAAGTTAAATAGTTCTGTGTATATACTCGTCGTTGCAAATTCGAAGGCCGAAGTTAACAGACTAAGTCATGTTATGTCCGATGGGATTGACCCGACTCCTTGGATAGGTATTCATTTCATAACTCCCACGCACAGCTATTAGTAAGTATCAAGCTGTTATTAAAACTCGTTAGTTACCGACATGTTCCGTTCGCAAATTTTATAAATAAGTGTGACTGCTTGCTCTGCATTATCTCCAAGAACCTGTAAATAGTTAAATGATAAAAGACTTTCCAAAATTCTGCAAATTACCCTTTTGGTGTTTAAAAATTTTAATCGCATTCTTTAATATTAGATTTTTTTGATTAAAAAAAATAATCGATACTATAACAAATCTTTTACTTGGATATTTTAGACTATGTCTAGAACCTTCTCCTGCTATTGTTGAATTATAAAAAACAATTCTATTTAAATTTTCACTTGAGTATTATTAGATTATGTTAAAACCCTTTGATCCTCTCCCTCTTTTAGTTTAAATCATTTTAATCACTCATAATAAATCCGTTATTATTATTTATTTATCTCATTGATGTTATTTTATTTGTTTTAAAACCAAAGTTTTAATTTTTAAAATTTGACCATCTTATTAAATCACTATCGCTTTCGAGCAATTCGTTGTTATTATTTATTTATTTCACTGAAGTTATTTTATTTGTTTTAAAACCAAAGTTTTAATTTTTTTTAGATTTGACCATCTTATTAAATCACTATCGCTTTGGAGCAATTCGTTATTATTATTTATTTATTTCACTGATGTTATTTTATTCGTTTTAAAACCAAGTTATAATTGTTTAATATTTTGTTAATACACTTTGCGACACTGAATTTCTATAATGTTTAAAGACCACTCTCCAATTATCTTTTAGTCGTACGGAAACACCGAATATAAATTCAAATCATCCAAATATTATCATTATTATTATTAAATTCACTGAATTTTACACTTTGATTAATATAAAAGAATACACCGAATCGTTCATGATTCAACTCTCTCCAGACCGTCTCTGCCGCTAACCGTCCCCCAACTAACTGCAAGGGCCGGATTATTTTGGTTCAACCTTGTTAAACGCCTTCCTATGTTTAAAATATCTTGAAATAAATCTTCATTAATTGAATTCTGTTTATATTAGAATTTTTACGTACTTGGTTGTAATTCAATTTTAACGGCCGCACTGTCAAATATAATCGGTTTTTTCTAAAGTACTCTTCGTCGTCTGTTGTGTTAATCTAATAGGGCACCCTTTGTTCGTGTAATAGATTCTCATGTTTCCAAGCCCACTCTATATAAACACTCTTCAGGGCCAATAAACATTCATTTCTTTGTCTTTGATTCTGTTTAAAATAAAGTTCGTTCAACTTTAATTCCTGTGGGAACGAAAATGAAGGTCGCCCATCGTGATAAAAGTTCACGTGTCTCTTGTTTTGATTATTAGACGTTATTGGATGTACCTATAATTTACACGATATTAAAAAAAAAATCTTCGCAGGCACTCTTGAACGTGAAAATATTTCTCCTCCCAAAGCGTAGGTGTAGGTAGGCATTACGATTCATCACAATGTCAACCGTGTACATATGTTGGGCGCGCGTTTGGCGTGTCTCCCGACTATGCACCGGTGCCGAAGGGATCAATGACGCTAGTTCCTCAGAGCATCTTCCATTGAAATACCGGTAGAACATGGATAGCATTCCCTCCCGACGCCTGTGCTCTAAAGATTGCAACCCGTTCGTTAAGATGGGAGAATCTATCAAACGGACCGCCCGTTTCTGCACAGAGTCGAGGGTATTTTTCAAGTATTTTGGAGCTCCAGACCAGAGGTGGCTGCCAAATTCAACCGTGGGGCGCACTTGCGATTTGTACAGGGTAAGCAGTTGTGTACTATTAAAGTATCTGCGGGCCCTGTACAGTACGCGCAGTTTTTGAGAAGCTAAATTTACTCTGGCTTCGATGGAGCCCCCATACCTGAGCTGGTCATTTATAGATGTAGAATAAAAAAAGTTCTTATATGTTGTGGTTGTAGTGAATTAAAGTTTAGAAGATGTTAATTTTTTGGAATTTAATTTTATTTTAAATAAAATAGAAAATTTAATTCCATAAGTTGAAATCTCGAAGAAAAACGTTGATTCCATTAAATTTGACTAAACTATTAATTATGACACTTTTATTTCTAGATTCTAATCGTAAATAGTACTCAGAAAATAGGTAAAATAAGTAAATAAGTACTATAGAATGCAATATAGTAATAAGTCGCGACTAAAAAAGACGATCTGAGAAAGAATTTCGGATGAATTTTACTAATCTTTACGCTTGATGTTACAAATTTGAACCTAATGCTCACCGGCTTAAATGCCTCATCAACATATCAGAGATGCTATCAGCATTCCACTGTTAACGAATAGTTCACTATACCAACTTTACAATACAATTTATGCAATGTTTTTATTAGGAGAGAAATAATATCTCTAGGAACTTTATTCAAGCAATGAGTCCAACAAAGGAAATGTGGTGAATTAACAGTAAATTATATTATACAAATTAATTAATATAACTAAACTCTAATAATTAATTCGGATAAACTCTATGAATTATTAACGGAACTACTCCATCATGGCGAATGTTAATATAATTAATATTTATCCTCAAGTAAACATTGTGAAGAGATGTAAAATTATTTGAACTTAAGTACGTACATGTACATATCATTACTGCTAATGCCACCGTAATTAATATTCAATCAATTATTTACATTTTAACTCAGTTATTTTTTCGAGAGTCATATTTATTAATTAAATAACACATTTTGCGTCTTTTTTGAAAATGGGTTAGTTTAGACGTCCAAAAAATATTCCAGAATTATTGTGAAAATAAAAAAAAACGAAACATATAGGTTTTGTAAAAAAAAAAATTGGTAAAAACTAAGTTTTTTATTAATTTTGAATTAAAATGGTGCCATAAAATAAGTTTGCTGTGTTTGAAGAAGTTTTAAATTTTATTTTTTTTTATTTATTGAGTAAAATTAGCCTGTTCCTTGTATCCACTGTCAACCAGTGATGGCTAGTCACCGGGACAAAGTAGCCGGGACTGGCAGTGACGTCATATGTAATATATAGCCGCTTGATATAACTGAGATTTACCGTCAATCTTTCCAAAATTAGCCAGTTTCTCGTATCCACTGTCAACCAGTGATGGCTAGTCACCACGACAACCGGGACGGGCAATGACGTCACATGTAATATACAGCCGCTTGATAAAACTGAGTATTACCGTCATTCTTTCCATATCCAGAGAGATACTCCAGATTCACAAATTTGTAGAATTTTTACCTAGGGGGCGGGGGGGTACGACCCTATGCGTCTTGCCGACGAAAGTAGTGACATCTTGGGACAGATTCTTGAATTCAATACTGAATTACGACGGTAGTTTTGTTTGAAATTCCACGCACACAGATGTTATTTGTGGCGCGGCGCGTATGGCGTGGCGTTATGAAATTCAACCACGCAGACGCAAGCCTAATAATACTATTCGGTAAGTCGTTTTGACATTTACGTTCAGTCGCTCTCCTGATATTAATTAATTACGTTTTTATGGGTTTCGATTCTCTCCGTAATTTGGCGTTCAGTCAATCATATTTTTAAAAATATGTCAGTATCAGTAACCTGACGGGAATCTCACGCATCAGTTAGCTGAAATGCGACTTTGCAAGTTCTTTCGCAGCACAATACATTTTTTATTAGTAAGAATTCAAATCAGAGCTGGTACTAAAATGCCGTTTTACGGATGGGAAGTGTTTTTTATTAGTAAGGCAGATAGTGTATACGCACAGCATGTAAATATATATTTGTAATACAAAGACAAAGATGCAGTGGATATAAGAACAATGCATTCATCTGGCAAATTAAAATTTAGGTACAACATATTTTGACGTATTAAAATACAATCCACATTTGGTGTTTAAATAAAATTGATATAAACCCCCAAAAACCTATCATAAGTCAGATCTGGATTATTGATTTGACTTAAATATTGATCACTAGATATGATTTTGGGATCCTTAAACATTTTCCTATCTAACCGTTCATAATTTAAAAGTAAAATCAATTAAATATTACAAATTTGCAAGGTTTAAAAAGGCAAGAGTAAAAGTATTTTATTCACAAATTTAGACATTCCCTTAACTACAAAATTAAGAATCATTTGTATCAATCTTATTGGTCGCAATATTACAAATTTTGATTGCTGCCTTTGAAATCAGAATCTCAAGTATCGGGACTCGATTATGGTTCTGGAAAATACAGAATCTATAAAGTTTGTCCAATTTGTCCATTCCATAAATTTAATAGCGACCAGCTGTTGGCTTTGTACAGATTTCAACTACGCCCAACGATTTAATTTGGTCAAATCTTGGGATGGAGCCAATATAACCTCTTGAACAGTCTGCTTAATTTTGTGGAGAGGATAGAGGTCAATCTGATTGTAGGTATATTATCAATTGTCGTTTAAGGACTGCGCTCTCTTAAGAAGTTAATTTAAATAAGTGTGGATTTTAATAGTCTAATATTATTATAATTACTGTAGATAATAGAAATTGAGATACGGCTTGGCAGCGTGCCGGCTGTCGCTGTGCTACGACCGTATCTACTAGTGACCATCAGAGCAAAAATCCAAAAGCAAAACCAACTGCACTTTGACCAAAAAGGTTAAATGTAACATTTTTTTTAAAATTAAATGAAGACGACATTAGCAAAACCGGTCGAAAATCTGAAAACAAGATACGGTCACATCTAGGACTCGAACACAGGACCTTCGCCTTGCCGGGGCGCAACTCTGCCAACGGAGCTCTTGTGTCTTATCCGATTCGGTCATATTTAATTTTGATTCTTCGACTAAGAACTACCAACATCATCTTCATTTTCTTAACGTACATTTTTAGTGGCTGCTGTCTGTATGTACGATTGCAAGATTCAAACCCAAACTAAATGCTATGCAGATTAGTGCATTGGATAATTTTTTATCAATTTTTAATACGCGACATCTCTTGACTTTTTTGCAAATCTGGGATTAATATTTATTTTTATTTTTAATTTTACGAGTAAAACCTCAAATTGTAATATTTAATTAAATGAAGACAATTAAGAGAAAGTCAATCGAAAAATTTGAAAACAGAAAAATCAGAAAAAGATATGGTCACATCTGGGACTCGAACCCACATTAGCTCAAATGGCAGAGTTGCGCCTCGGCAAGACGAAGGTCCTGGCTTCGAGATACCTAAGTGTTTGAGAAACCTACGGTGATCTGTACCCACGATACATTCACGTATCGCCGACTCTCTAAGGACATACCTATTCATCAATTTAGCACAACGGCTGAGCAAAATAATGCAAAACGTGCAAGCAAGCATGCTTATATCGTAAATAATTATGAATGTAGTTTAATAATAATATTTGGATGATTTATATAGCGCCGTTTTTGTGAAAAGCACCTCAAGGGCGCTGTACAAACTTATAATATATTTCAAAAATCTATAAAAACTACAAACTAGACAAATAATTAAAAACAACTTATGGCTAAAAATTGCATCCACCGGTTCATACGAAAATATATGTACAATGTTTCGACCAATGAACGCGATGCTTCCTAAAAATGTATATAGGACCATACTTACCTGGGAGGTCGCTTGAAATTAACACTGTTTATTGTCTAGTAAGAAATTTAGATAGAGTTCGCACGCAGAGGACATTATTATGAACACTCTTTACATATGTTTAAATCTGAAATATATTTAAATTTTAGTATATAATACATTCTTTATTGAGTGTATTTTGGAAATCAAAAGCAACATTTTATAGTAAAACGTTCTTTATTGAGTGTATTTTGGAAATCAAAAGCAACATTTTATAGTGGGCGGTACAGTAGTACAAGGATTTGATCTTCTTAAATGTGCTTTACACACGGATTAATTTATACTTAGAAGTCGTCGAAAATATTATGAGTAAGGCAAATAGTAAAGCAAGTTTTTTAACATTAATTCTATTCAGGAGGCTTTAAGTAAAATAATTTTCCTCGAGGTCTTTATCATCTTTGGGAATCCTGTGTGGAGGATCTTTTTATGAGAGTAAGGAATGAAGGTAGAATGAAACACAAATTGTTCTATAACCGAGCCGCTGAACTGAAGAGTTGTAGAAACGACCCGTTCCCGTGTGACAAAAATATCAATCGTGTACAATAGTAGGCGTTGGTGCTGATTCGGTTAAGGCGGCACTCTTGAAACGCACGGCGCTGAAAAGAATAAGATGGAGAGAAATGTAATTACGAGTGTTGGACAGAGCGCGCTAATATGTTAAGTCGTAAAATAGCAGCGAAAATTGCGAAAAAGCTTAATAAAACATGACTCGTTTAAAATAGAGCAAAAATCTCAAGGAACATATCTTAAGTATCATTTAAAGAAACATTGTGAATTTTTCACAAATATAACTTGTAAAATAAAAGAAATAGACTTGTTTTAAATGATTTTCGGAGCATACTTAGCGATTTTTTCTATCGAGGGAATTTCATATAATTTGCGTTTCGGCGTGGAACGTATGCCGTATATTATATTATCTCTGCCTAGAACTCGCTAGTGATTCATAAAATAAAAGAATTAAAAAAATATTATGTTGCAGATTTTCAAAAGTTATTTCTACTAGACGTAAGGGGACCGGTGGTCCTTACCGTGGGTGCGGTACTGCGCTGAAGTTGACCTCCTCATAAATACGGACCTTGGTGGTGGGTCCAGTTTTGGCTCTTTCACTTATCCCTAGACAAAAACAATTTTTTTTTTGATCAGTATGAGTGTAGTTATCACAGGAACTAAAAAAAAATGATAAAATGGCGCGTTGTTGAAATTTAAATACAGAAAACAGACTGTTTTTTCATTATATTTTGTATGTAAAAAAATAGAAGTATTCAACGTTAAAACTTTGTTCTAGTTTCTGCAATAGGTACTGGTGTACGGAATAACATGGTAAAATTTGAGACAAATCGGCAGAGTAGTTTTATTTTTGCCTCACACCATGCAGAAAAAACTAGGTTTTAAATAAAGTAGGTTGAGGTTTCGCCCAGCCCTTTTACCTGCTTCTGCGCTTATCTGCTAAATGGGCTGTAGAACTTTAAATGTCGTCAATAACATTGAAAAATTTTACAGCATATTTTTAAAGGGTTGTACTTTTGAAATATAAAAATTTTTTTTTTTTTTGAAAAGCAGTTTTGATATAAATATGTTTGAAGTTTCGCCCGGCCCTTTTACCTGCTTCAGCGCTGACCTGCTAAATGAGCTGTAGAACAATTGAAAATGAAACACTTTTTCAATTGTAATACAATGGAATTCCATCACAAATTAATAGTGCAAAAACTACACTCATTAAGAGCTGTGGAACTTTAAATATCGTCAATACCATTACCAAAAAATTACAGTATATTATTAAAGGATTATACTTTCGAAATATTGAAAAATATTTTAAATTCTAGTTCACCGGGTCCCCTTAAGGCTATTTTTTTCGTGGAATTGACAATGTAGCCCAGTTCGTACCATATTCACATTGTTCGTTTACAGAAGTTGAAACCTTCGCTCTGCTGTTTTTAACATTTTTAAGACCAATATTTCAAGAGATTTTATGGCTTTAATTGATTTATGCAAAGATTACCTTTATAAATATCATACAGTTTGCTTTTATTACAAAAATACCGGCAGTGAATATTTGTTAAATTTTAACTTTTACACCTGATAAACGGCCAGTAAAATACACCGTTTAATTGTATGTATATTAAATATTTTACCAAAGTACTGCGTTATTCGTGCTCATATCAGAATCATTTCAAATTCCAAAATTACTGAAAATATCAAAATAAAATATTCTGTCGTTAGGGGCATTCAAAAAAAAAAATTTCATCACTTTGACGGTGAAGCTAAAATCGAATCAATTGAAGCGATATACAAAAAGCGAATTTAAATTAAAACTGAAATTTAAATGTGAAAAATTTTATTTGAGTAATGTTTCATGCGGGTAGGGGATGACTCCACAGAACAAAGAAATAAACTAGAAGTGCCTTCCATATCATACTCATTTGAATGAAAATCAATGTTCTATTTAGAGAAATGGCCCAGCGCTCCGTCTCACTTACATTCACTTGACATCGTAAATCTCCATCCCAATTGAATTTCGTAAACACAATTTATTACGGAAATTTAAGCCGCAATTGGGCAAAAATATTGGATCCCGAAACACTCCCAAAAGGGACTCCTTGTGTTATTCTTCTTCTGAACCGAAAATTCTTAGATTTTTTTCTGCATTTCCTCCACACAGAAGGCCCCGAGGAAAAAATACTCCCTTTGTCATCTTTGGAGATGCTGTGTGGAGAATATTTAAAAGAAAAGGAAGGAGAAAAAGTTTTGAGAAGGAAAAAAAGGTATGGTAGGAATGTAAAGGTTGACGTATCCACCTAGGAACCCGGGCACCTCTGCTAAGTCATAAAACGTAGTGAACCACTTGGGATGACCTTTGGCTGTGGTGTTGGTTATCCATTAACCGGTTCCCGAGGCTGCGATACCCATACCCATCTCCAAAATTGAGATCTACATATATCGATTTGTAAAAATACCAGATGTCGCCAGTAAACTTTGGACTCCTGTGCTCCAGAGAAGTCAAAAATAGATTAAATATTGTAGAAAATTTAATTTCACCGGAAGCAAGGAAAAATTGAGCTTAATCTTGCCATAAATACATGCACATAAAACGCTTCTACCGGTAGCTTGCTTCAGTAGAATGAATAGATTTCGATTTAAATGAGTGGTCGAGCTGAAGATTTACTCATTGTGTCATTGGAGAGCCCAAAGTTAACGTATTTATTTTGTTTAATTTAATGACAAACAAATACCTTTGTATAACACCACTATTTTAAAATAGTGGTGTTATACAAAGGTATTTGTTTGTCATTATTTTTTTTATTTTTTTATTTTTATTTTTTTATTAATCTATAAACATAGGGTTATACATAGGGTTTATTTGATGCCTGTCTCACTAGGATTTACCTGTGTTGAGACAGGTGTTGAATTAAATTAATGATGACGCCACAAAGTAAATATGCCTATTTTGAAGAAATATTTATTTTGTATTTCTTTTAGAAAACTCTAGGAAAAAAAAAATATATATGTAATATATATTGGCGTTGTATTAGAATATTAATTTAACATTGTGATGTAGATAACTAAACAAGAGCCGATTTAATTCCACGATTTCTATGGAAGAGTGGTAGCTTGGTTCTGGACGTAAAAGTCACCAAAATTACAGATGGTAATTTTCCTTTTTACGTTAGCTCCATGTCATCTTTGTGCTCCATAGCATGCTATGGGAGGGTTTTTTGGAGGAAGGATGCAGTTGAAATTCTGGAAAGGAAAAAAGTATGTGGGTACGAATTTGAGGGTCAGGAGTGATGGACGTGTGAATCCATCACCCCCATTGCGTTGCAAGGTGTTGTTCCAAGAGAGTCCTGCTGAAGAAGTTAAAAGTTCTCTTAACCATTTTATCCGAATCCGAGCTGCCACGCAGCTGGTGGGCAGATTTATCCACCATTAAGATCATAATAAACCTCAACCCATGCATCCGGGCACCCCTTCTACGTTTCTAAAAAGCAAACCATTTAGGGTATGACCTACGATTATGACAGAGATTTTGGTTATCCATTAAATGGTTCCCTGGGCGGCGGTACCCATACCCACCTCCCAAATTGAACAAATTTATTTGTTGTTGATTCTGTTATTTTGATATTTTACAGGTTTTTCTTTAAACGTTTAATTTTTACAATACGTGTTTCAAATACAATTTAACTTTTTTTCTGCGAAATCATCTCACTCTATTGAACCCTTTTTCTCTCTCACTCTATACAAACATCTCACTCTATGGAACCCCTTTTTTCCTTTGACTCTATCAAACATCCCTCTCTTTTGAACCCCTTTTCTCTCTCGCTCTGTCAAAACATCTCACTCTATTGAACTCATTTTCTCTCTTCGCTCTATCAAAACATCTCACTCTATTGAACTCCTTTTCTCTCTCGCTCTATCAAAACATCTCACTCTATTGAACCCTTTTTCTCTCTCGCTTATCAAAACATCTCTATTGAACCCTTTTTCTCTCTCGCTCTATCAAAACATCTCACTCTATTGATCCCTTTTTCTCTCTCGCTGTATGTATATTTTCACTCTCACTTAGGTTTGAGGCGAGGATTTCAAACAACCAAATCCACGGAGGCGTAGATGAAAATATTTTATATCAGAGCCTATGTCATCTTTGGGAATAATGAGTGGTGGGTCTTTGCAAGGAAAGGAATGCGAGGAAGATCTGGAAAGGGAAAAGGTGTTAGGGTTGGATATAAATCTAGTGGATCCAGGAGTGATGGACCTTTGAACATTTCTGTCATGAAGGCAATGGGTTAAGAGAGTCTGACTGGAGAGGTCACAGGGTCTCCCTCAACCTGCCCCTCCCGATCCAGTCCGCCGTGCATTTGATGGGTAGAAGCATCTGCTGCCAAGACCTAGGCACCTAACATAGCGAAGCACTTGGCGTGACCTACGGCAGAGGTGTTGAATATAAAATGAATTGTTCTAGGGGAGGTAGTATCCGTAACCGCCTTGTTTAAACCGCCTTATTTTAACCGAGTTGTTTAAACAAAAACAAAAATTCATAGGTACGAAAAACCGGACCGGGTATCTTTTATTTTTGTATTTTCTTGTTAATATTCGATCAATAGTTATTTTTGTTAATAATAACACTAACTAAGAGAAGCCAAACGGGGTCCGTTACCGTGAATTGTTTCAATAAATATAAAAGCGTCCATTATGTAAGTAAATTTTAAAGTGGGATAAGGAAAAAAAAATGAAATAACTATATCTATCTATTAAGATTTTTATTTGTCAGTAATCTGCCAGATACACCGTTAAATTTATCCCATTTTGTTCAGTTACCCATAAACAAGAATCCCATAACAAACGGTATTGCTAAATTGAACGAAATATATGGAAGTTTATTGGTATCCAGTCACAAATAAGCTATACACAAGGTACTTTCCTGGCAAAGGTGTATTTATAGACCCACAGCAAATCATTCTGTCCAATAAAACAGACAAATGGTTAAGAGTTTGATCTCCCCGGCTGTGAACCTGGATATATGTGACTTTATCGCAATATATTATACACTTTCAGTGGGTTTTGCACATTAAGCGTGGTTTTTATACAGTTAAGTGGATTTTATTCTAGATGTGGAAACTTTAGAACATATATTTTTGGTTGTTCCTCTCTAAATAAGTATCCTCTCTTCTATCAAGGTTTATCTAAAATTGCCCCCTCCTCCATTCATTCATACTCACATCTCATCTCTTCTAAGTCTGAACTCGACTCCAATCTTCCATATAATACTAAAATTTGCATATTTAATAAATTTCTTTTCTCCGTAATTTTAAATGATCGCCTAAAACAGCAGTTTTCAACCTGTGGTACGCGAAGCAAAAATTGGAGGTACGCAATATCGTGGCACGAATGTAGGTTTTAAAACTCAGCTCAACGTTTTCAATCTTTGCTTTGCAAAGCAAACTTAACCCTTCAGTACCGACGTGTGGTCTGACAGACTCCTCAAGCTTTCGAAAAGTCTAGTTACCCATGTTAGCGTAGTAGTATTACTGTGTACTTCTTTTTACCCCTCGAATAGTTGCCCAACAGCGTTCGTGGAGAATGGCAGTATCAGCGCGTGAGATTTTAGTAAGTTATGGCTGTTATAAGATGGCGAGTGGTCTGTCGGACCACACGTCAATACTTATGTAACCTTTTTTGTACACGATTTTTTCAGATTGTACGGGTCTCCTTTTTTATTTTGAGTCAAATGTTACAATGTATCAGCCAGGCTCGCTAAAAAGAGTTCTTGGGTCAGATGCGCCAGAAAACGAAAGGGAAGATAATGAAATGGAGGGTTACCAACCTAGAAAATTCTGTCATATCTGTCCCTTAAAACTAAAATGCAAGAATGCTTACAAATGTGACACTCGCAAGAAACAAGTGTGTCTTTAATGCAGCGAGCCTGTGTGCAAAAACTGTTTGTAAAATTTTATAGTTCCTACAACTTGATGCTTTGTGGTTTTTCATAAAACTGTTGATTATTTATGTTTTCTTTGTATTCATAGTTTACCTAATTATTTAACTTTAAAAATAATATATTTTTGAGAAAAAAACCAGTTAAATGAATACTTAAAAAGATTATGGTAAAAGGCATGTAGAACTACGGCAAATGTTGAAAGACGGAAAGAAAATAAAAATAATATAAAAAGGATGAAGGTTGTGATGCACTGAGATATTCAGATACAGATACTAAAAATGACTCGAACCATTTCAGGCACGTTCCGATTCTGATTGGTGGTGTTTCACCAGGGAAATACCAAGAAAATCTACCATTTATTTAAAAATTTAAATAAAACTTCATATGTTTTTTTTTATTAAAAGTGAAGAAAATTATGGACAAAGTTGCTTAACGTTTTGAGATAATGCAGTGACAGTTGTGAGGATAAACCATTGCAAATTCTTGCACCATCTAGTTCGCAACACAGGTTAAAAACAGAATTTTCTAAAAATTAATTGTGTTTAATTACTTCTTCGGTAATTTTAAACCCACTGGCATCAGTTTAATTAAATAAAATTGAATAAATTCATAAATTTGCTCAGGTTAGAACTCGCGTTGACCACAACTTGTTTAACAAAATAATTAAGGAAAGTTCACAATTTATACATGGTGTCCTAAAACTCGTAGTACAAGCGGAAAACTGGTGAATCTACGTCACGTAAAAAACCCCATGACAACTTTTTTCGATCTGAGCAGTTTAAAAGTTCAATACAACAACTCATACCGATTTTTTTTGGGTTGTCCGGGTACTGAAGTGCCACTTAGATGTTTAAAGAAGGGCGCGTTCCCAAATTCCGAGCACTAGACGGAGAACGGATCACCAGCTACAGAACGCGACTAGCCTCGAGCGAAAAAGCCTTTGTGATGGCAGCACTGTGTTTCTGGCTGGATCCCATTTAAAACCGATGGAGCCAATTCCTGATGTCATAGATTTCTAGAAGTTTCACTTTGTTTCAATTTTCTTCTTTTCTTCTGTATGATCAAACAGTATTAATAGCCTTCCGTCTGCGTGGTTGAATTTCAAAACCCGACTTTGATTGCATGCCTGACGCCACGCCTTAAGCTCCGTACCACAAAACACCTGTAAACGTGGAATTTCAAATGAAGCTACCGTTGTAATTCGGTTTTGAGTTCAAAAATTTGTCACAAGAAGTCGTCACTTCCGTTGGCAAGTTGGTGTGGAGGTGCTCCAGGCAAGTATAAGTACTACGTTTAGCAGTATCCCTCCGAATATGGAAAGATTGACGGTAATACTCAGTTGTATCAAGCGACTATATATAACATGTGACTACAATTTTTGGAACTAGTTGTTATTGAATTTATAAAGTAATCACAAACACTAACTGGGCGAAGCAGAACCAAAAGCCGCCTGCAGGACTTAGCAGCAAAAACCTGCGGAGCGGGTTTTCAACTGCTAGTTATAATTATTGTTTTATTTACCACACTTCCAAAAATTCACGTAATATGTATTATAAATACGCCTCTGATAAATCAAAAAATAAATTGTACTTAAGTTATTATATATAGAAACAACGAACAAATAAGATACCCACCTCATTTATATATCTTATTTTGTAACTCGTAATGTTATCTCTTGCATACGTTATCATGTACATTAAATTACATTGTTCACTTGGTCTAAGGAAAATACTTCTCAGCAATCGTTCAATTTACTTATGAATTTATTATTACTTGATTGTGTACATTAGTTTAAATCACGATTGTATCGTCGATATACATATACATCGATAGTTATACTGTGTATAATATAATAGAAATTTAAACAGAAATAAAATGACGAACTACAGAAAAATCAATTAAATAAAAAAAAATTAGATAAAAAAAAACTGTACACTCTTATGTATAGTTATATTACGAGTGTATAGTTTTTTTTATCTAATTTTTTTTATTTAATTGATTTTTCTGTAGTTCGTCATTTTATTTCTGTTTAAATTTCTATTATATTATACACAGTAAAATATATATATTTATCGCGATCGATTTTTTTCAATTTTGATCTAAGCAATTCCAACTTCATTACTCAAAAACGATAGCTCAAATCAAAAAAAGCTGAACATAACTGCAAATGTTACACAGATTAAAGAGGTTCTAGTTTTTACTGTGAGTTTCCCGACACCGTTTATATTCACAAATAACAAGGTACCTACACATAAACCTTTCAAGCGCTGAATCCGCGAGTTCCACAAACTCACTTAGTCTATATTTAATCACTTCAGTTAATTGATGAAAAAGTTGGCGCTAAGTGGAGGAATATTTGTATTCACTAAATTAAAAGGGAGTAGACGCTTAAGTGATAATATGTTCCCAAAAGTTTGTCCGTTGCCGACGGGTCGCCGAAGTTTAGGGACTCTTTTATCACCTGCTTTTTATTCCAGGCTAATTAATTCAGTGGAAAATTTTATTTTATTCGCCGCCATGGTTAAGTAATATTCTAAGAACATCCGCTATCAAATAGCAGTAAGCATTAAAAAGAAAAATAGATTTTTTTTTTAAAGTATTCGTTTGTGCAAAGTAAGTTTGGAAAGCTTGATAGACTTTTTCAATTTTTTTTCAAAGTTTTTTTTTTTATTTGATTATGGAGAAAATACAGATGTCAATTGACAAGAATATTCAAAACAACTAGAGAACTCACCTCCAAACTATTTCTCACGAATCGACTTAAACAGCAGATAAAAACACATACTTAACAAACAAACTTATTCGATAGCAATTTTTAGAGGAAAGACATTAAGTGAGAAGGCTGTGCTAATTCTATGCGATAAGCTTCGATGAATAAGCATCATTGATCCCTTTGGCATCGATGTACAATCGGGAAGCACGTCAACGCGCACTCAATTTTGTACACGGTTGACATTTGTTACATAACTCACTTTGTACACGGTTGACATTTGTTACATAACTCACTTTGTACACGGTTGACATTTGTTAAATAACTCACTTTGTACACGGTTGACATTTGTTACATAACTCACTTTGTACACGGTTGACATTTGTTACATAACTCACTTTGTATCCGGGTGACATTTGTTACATAACTCACTTTGTACACGGTTGACATTTGTAACATATCTCACTTTGTACGCGGTTGACATTTGTAACAAACTCACTTTGTACACGGTTGACATTTGTTACATAACTAACTTTGACCAACTCACTTTTACGAACGCGGCTACGAATTATTTCATAGACCCAAGTTTACTTCTTTCTTTCGACAAAAAGATTCTCCACTCAGCATCCCCGTAGATTTCATAGTAGAGGAAAGTAATTTGATGGGAAAAAAAGTATTTAAATTCTTTGTCATGAATTATTTTTAGGTTTTTACATCGTGTTGAGCTACCTCCTTCTGTCGTAAACATATCGGACAGCATGCCCGGTGGGCTGATATGTGCCTACTCACTGATAATCACAGACTTGTAATAAGAGGTAAGGCTCTTGACTCGCAATCCAAAGGTTGCGGGATCAAATCCCGGCGTGGGCAATTAAATTTAATTTGATTAATTTGTGTTATTTCACAATTAATTCTTTTAAAATAATATACAGCTTATTTGCGGCACGTTACATTTTAGAAAATTTTCTCCGTATCGCCTTGGTGTAAGACCATCAATCAGAATTAAAACGTTGCTTGAGATGGCTTTAGAAGTGTTTAGTAACCAGATCTGAATAGTCAGGTACTTACCCACCTTCCTCGTCCTCTTACATATCTTCTCCTCCTCCTCACTACCTTCAGCCTCACAACACACTCCGACTACGGATGCCATAGTCCCACTGGCTCCAGGTGGGAGAAGTTAGGAATCTTGTGCAGTATTCATATAAAAAAAAAAACATCTGCCTATGATTATACATCTGCCTTAAAGATGGACAATGTAATGCTGTTCGAAAGGATTGGTTAAAGTAAGAGAAAGTGCAACACGGTAAAATAACCCAAAAATAACTCATGTTAATTCTTTTGGTAGTGAAAATCTCAAAACAATAAATTCGTTCCTTAAACTCAACTCACTGAAATGAGATATTTCCCAACCTTAGTAATTCCTTTCAACAATAGAGTATCTTTCAACCATTGTCAAGGACACTAGAAGGTTCTTTCTACAGGAAGAAAGATAAATCAATCTTGGCTGACGTTGATTACGGTAGTCACCTGAACGCAGACAACTCCAAATCAGCCTGAAGAAATTGATGGTGAAACTCATCTCTAAACTCAGCTGATGGAGGTGATCTGAGCGTACTCGGACAATTCGTATAGATATTTTTTGAGAGTCCGTGTAGTTTGGTTATGTAGCTCAGCATTTGTTTGTTTTAACTGTGGCTGAAAACAAACGCGGTTACAGTCACTATGCAGATATTTCACGAAAATGTGAAATATATCGTTTTGAAAGGAAGTTGATATCGCCAAAAGTTATTAGACAAAACTAACAATTGATGGCGCACACTTTGTCTATGTCCTTGCCTAGATCAAACGGAATATATATATATATATATATATATATATATATATATATATATATATATATATATATATATATATATATATATATATATATCTTATATATTTTCCGGTTATTAGTCTTACGTTTGGTGCACATCCTAAATGGAATAAACAAACACATTGTCCACTCCCATATTCCCTTTCCATCTTCCTCGCCTCCACCCCCTGTCCCAAAACACACGGCATAAAACCAAAGAACTTTTACAAAAACCTGAAACAAATATAAAATTCAAATGCATTGCAATTAATACAGACAACGACCTAATTTCCAAGACATTTCAGCTATTGTTAAGGCCTTTCGACTTCTTGGCCATAAGCACAAGAAAGGTGAACCTGTGAGGCATACAGATGTGGCAACCAGAACAAATCTTCGCCATGTTTAAAACTGCCACAACGGTCGCCTTCTTGGAAAAGTAACCGGATCAGCCATATCCGTCCTCACGCATCGGTAGATCGCCTGAATTAGGTCAACTTCCACCACACACGGTGTAGAGCAACATCCGTGCGACCTGAAGACCCGTGATCTTCACCGCAGTAGCTTCCTGGCCTTCATCACCTCTGTCTCTTCGCTACGTAGCATTATAAACGATTCGACTCATTACACCACTACAACTGACGCCTTTCATTTCGTTGTCCCCCGTCTCTGCCGATCCGGAGTCCGTTCTGTCACAGACAAGGAAAAGAACACACTTCTATAGATTATCACCTACTATACCTGGATACAGCCATATTTACTAGTATTCTATTTCATGCAAATAAACCAAGTACAATCTCTTGTGAATTCCAAATAATCAACCCATTTTCGAAGTTGCCACGCATCTGAGTAATACAATACCCTGTGGTGTCCCAAAATTCTCTAACAAACATTTCGTACAACAAAACCCAACATTTCGATAGCAATTAATTTCGTTAGGCTGTTGTCACTCTAAGACACCTTTGTCAAAGGCCAATGTTTAGAAATTAATAAGGCCTTACTTTGGTTTAGCTACGTATAATTGGCAAGACGGAGAGCATGTTTGGTAATTCTTAGGTATAAATTGATGAAGACAGGCCATCATGTTTTGTGTAACATTTTTGGCAAAATAAGAGACCTAAGATTATTGGTTTAATATCATGTCCGCCTTTTTTTAGATTGCTTTCTTGCGTAAAAAACTACCTATACCCGTCCGATTTTCAATTCGCTCGTCTACGTTGCTTGAAATGGTTTTAGGGACCAGAGCTGAAAGAACCCGTATTTCCAAACGTCTTTCCCCATCTTTGTTCACCCCGTTCCCTTCTGCTCATAATATGTATTGCAGATGCAGTAGTCCCACTGGCTCCGGACAGTTGGGATTCTTGTGTGCAGTATCCACAAAAAAAAACTCTTTTTATTCCAACACTGAGCAGCTTTAGCATTCAGTCAACCATCTTCCTGGGACATTCCAAATTTTTTTCCTCTCAATCAACCGGTCAGTGGGCGAGTTAGCATCGCGTCTTTTTTTTAAACAAGAGGCACACAAGAGGCCCTGAAGAAAAAACTTCCTTTTAGGGTCTATTTCATCATCTGGGATGCAGTGTGGAGGGTACTTTAGGAAAGGAAGGAGTGAAAGTTCTGAGACGAAAAAAGTCGCGAGGGAAGGGTAGAAATCCACCCTTCACACTGCGGTGCAATGCGATATTCAAAGATTTTCCTGCTGAAGAGATCAAAATCCCTCTACCAGTCTTTCCGATTAGTACCGCCAAGCCTCGGCCAAACCTTTCCTCATAAACCCGGGCACCCCTCCTAATTCACCATATCGTAACGAACCATCTGGGATTACCTTTGACAGAGGCGTTGCTTATCCATTAAATGTTTCCAGGGCGATGATACCCATACCAGCCTCTCAAACTGAATACCCGCTTCTTAAATTTATTCCCACCCAGGCGTCGTGAATTAAATTCATCGGTTGGCCCTCCAAATTTTCCATCACGATACAAGCAAAGCTTACCGCTTATTGTGATGGGGTAGAAAATTAAAAAAAATACTGTCAAGTTTTGGAAATGTTTGTCTTTCTTTTCAGTAAAATAAAAAAAATCGAGGGCAGTTTACACGCGGTAGAAGCGAAACTTTACCAAAACAATCTCAACCAAAGAAGAATCAAGGAACCTTGAAAAGCGAGGTCATAAACAAAGCGGCCAATGAGCGCAGACCTAGCGTAATTTTCATTATAAATCTCAACCAAAAGGAGCCTTGATAGGAATTTGATGCTTCACGGGTGCTGTGTGCGTCATTTCCTTTTCATCCGAATTCCAAATCACAACGGGGCTATAGAAGTTTCAATTAAAAAGAAAAACAGATTGTTCAACTTACCAAACTAATATTTTAACAATACTTTCTGCATTATATACAATTAAACTTCAAACTATAAAAGGTTTCCCTGTTTTTGTCTTGTTAGATTAAATACAAAATAATCTAATCAGTAACATACTTAAGCTACCCGAATTTCTACCGATATCTTGCATATCTCACTTGGACATTTGAAGTTTTTAAGCTCTTAAATAAAAAAATGTTACTTTTTAAGATAATATCTGTACAATCTCCACGCCAAAATGCAAATAATATGAAATTCCCTCGATAGAAAAAAATCGTTAAGAATGCTTCGAAAATTATTATTTTCAAGCCTGTCTCTATTATTTGATGTTATATGTATGAAAAAATTCACATTGTTTCTTTAAAAGTTGTTTTAGACAACCTCCACGAGATTTCTAAACGAATCGTGTTTTATTAAACATTTTCACAATTTTCGCTTCAATTTTATCGTTTTAGCGCACTCTCTCCAATACTCGTAATTACATATCTCTCCATCTTCTTCTTTTCGAGCTAGGATACAGCGCCTTAAGAAGTTAGTAATTTAAGAATAAAAAAAATATGTATATATTTTTACGCAATACATTGTTTATTTTAGTCGCCTTTGATAAATTACGCTCAGTCTCTCGTTCCGTCTTCTCTGTTACAGATCCTAAACAATGCAGATCAGCAGTTAGTTGATAAAACATTTAGGACCGAGTTAATTCTTATAATAAAGTAACTAAAGTATTAAATCTTTTGATAAACCTGGTCCCAAGTACTTTCAACTATTTACTCGGAAATTAAGGGAAGTTGGTCCGAGATAGTTAAAGAGTTTTGTCGTGCTTAAGCGAGGAAAATAAAAGATTTATTTGCCCATTGATCTTAGAAAGTAATCATTATTTCAAGACTTTATTCAAGTTGTTTGAATAAAGTCTTTGTAATGAAGAATTAGTGACTGTCTCATTCCCAAAAAAATCCTTATTTAGTCACGACACTGGCGTACTCAGAAATAATAAAAAAATCACATTTTATGAATATAAAGAAATATTGCGAATTTCCATTGTGACGGGTATTCCCAATATTATTCCTGGAAGTTTAGCGATCAATGAAAACCCGGATCAATAAGGTATTGATCAAATCCGTCATCCATGGTCAGTTATCAATAATTGCGAACATGGTCAACGATTGTTAACAGATATTCTGGCCCACGATTGATAAATTTTAGCCCGGCCTCTACAGTATCAGAAAAGCTTCGGTTAACTGTCAATATACCCTTTTTTAATAATGTCGTTTTTTACGTAAAATTAATGGCTTATTTATAGAACGGTTTGAAGTAAAGATGTTCTTAGAATTGTAACAAGTCGTGTTCATGGTCGTATACTTGGTCGTAATGCATCTAAGACGTACTCAATTTATTCCAATCGATCTTTGAGAAACGATAATGGTGAAATGTGACTTAAGACCTCATTAACCAATAAACTCCCGATAATGGCAATAAAATTTAATGTGGAACGCCAATGCTTATTAAGATTAGTATTTCTTAATATTTTTATACAATTGATGTTTGATGTTTCAAAATGTGAATTCGTAAGCAGATCTTCCAGTGTTGCCAGCGTATATCGATTTCTTATTTATTCTTTGTCAATATTGGTTTGGCTGTCAACGGTGAATTCTTGCTCGTTATATCGATATAAAATCGTCGGAAGTTACGTCTGTTAATCCGATATTCTAGAGTTATTGATTTCTCTGTGATAGACAACCATTCAAAATCGAAACGTTGCTTGAAATGCTTTTGGCCATGTCTGGTGACGAAATTAAACATTTTACGTATTTTACAATCCTCCTCCTCCCATCCTTTCCCTGTTTTATTCCATTCAGACTAACCATAAAATGCAATTGTGAATTCCATACTCTCAAGGACGCCGGATAGTTAGGGTCCAGTGCGGAACACTCAAAACACTTATTAAAAATAAGCACCCTATTTTAAATTCATGTTATTTATAATGCACCCAACAAATAGACGGCTAAAGTAAATATTTACAAAAAATAAACACCAGTCATTAAAAACAATGATTATGTAAGAACAAAACAGTAACCACTTAAAAAATCAACAACAACAAAATTTGAAACAATAAAGTATATGTCAAGTATAGTCAAGTACCAGTCATAAAACAATGAATATGTAAGAAAAAAACAATGACAACGACAACAAAATTAGAAACAATAAAGTTTAGGTCAAGTGTATCGAAGAGCATTGAGAAATAAAAAAATAAAAATTTTCGGGATTTCGTAGTAGACGGTGGTGGATATTGATTTTAATTGTTCCCAAGAGGGAAGATTCCAAGTGGTTTTTTGCAATGTTTAAAAGAGATTTGACGTTATTTTTTTCACGACCTTCATTTAGGTTATATATTTTGAACAATTTATCAAATTTCAATGTTAATATTTAAGTTCTCTGAAAGTCCTAATTAAGTTTAGTTACTATTCAAGTACTGTGAAACAACCTGGCAATGATATTATAACAGAACTTAACTAGAAATTTAACACAACTTCAATTTTAATAGTGAAATTTGGTGAATTTTCGAAATTCAAATTTCGTGAAACCCGTTCAATTGGAAATATTTAGGCATTTCTCAAAGTCTGAATTTTGGTTACCAGTTGGTAAGCAGTGTATTGAATCTGTGTTTCCACCTTTTGTGTGAGTGATCCAGAAACTGACTATGTTATCACTCAATTGAAAGACGTTGGCTTGACTTAACTGCATCCGGTGCAGTTACAGTCCTCGGTGTACAAACCTCGCGGATTTTGAATTGCGTGATTGTAGACAAAAACAAACCACAAACCAAAACGAAGAAGAATTTCCCTGGCATAGGTTTCCTGTAGAATCAAGTGAATTCCGATAACATCAACTGGCTGAATAACCTTACCATCCCACTTTTACCTCCACTGCTTTCTTTGGTCTGTGTCCTCCAAAACAATTCTCGTCCATGGTGTTACGAAAAATAAGCTTCGTTAAACGCCTTCAATTCCTAAATATATAAATTTTTAATAAATGTTGTTTTTGGTGAGCGATACGAAATTGTGTAAAGCTCTATCGACTGGAAAATGCTCTCATTTGTAAATATTCAATGTTCAACTTTGCTCCATCTCCATGATTTAATAAACTAAATAAGAGAATATTTTCTTGTGAGATTTGTTTGTAAAGTTGATGTTTACTTTTTTATATTCTTTAATGAAATAAATTGGACATTAAACACGAATTCAAATTTGATCATTTGGTAAGGATTTTTGATCAAATTGCGGTCAGCCTGCAAATAATATGGCAATTGGTACTGTAATTCACAACGTTAACAAAACGAGTACAAGCTATTCCGCTAAGTTATTTTGGATAACGCTGTGATGAAAATAGGGGTCACCATTCAAGAGAAAAATAAAAAGTTTGAATTTCTGATTTTTGAAACTTCGAATAAAATAACTCATTAATTTGAAAAGTATTTATAAATATGTACAGGTACACACGGATTAAAATATTTTTAATGACTAAATTATTAATAACACTGTTTTCCATAGTAGGGTATTGATAACATTTTATGCTTTCAAATAATTATACCTAATTCATAAATAAATACAATGATTTAATCATTTTTTATACATTGGTTCGGCTTATATTACTTTACAGAGGAAAGTATTTTTTTCAATATTACAGATATTAATATTATAATCAGTGATGCAACGTTTATTAATTTCTCTAGGAACATTACACGATTTTGAAAAAAAAAGATTTGAAGAGCGTCCTTTAGAGCCAAGGTTATTTTTAAGGATGCCTCTTGTCTTTTAAGGGAAAAGAAGGAGAGTAAGTTCTGGGAAGCAAAAAAATATAAGTTGTTTGTGGAAGAGGTGTCAAGGAGTGAAGGACTCATAAATCAATCCCTCCTACTTTCGTACAAAACAATGGGTTGTGAAAGTTCGGCCGGAAAGGTCTAGATTAGATTTCCCTCAACCAGTCCCTCCCGATCCGGCTCGCTAAACAGTAGGTGGGCAAACGCATTTGCTGCCTAGGCCTAGAGACCATCTTCACTCCATGAACCGGGCTGCTAAGTCACCATACGTCGCAAATCACCACTACAGTAAGGGAGTTGGTTAACCAATAAATAAACATAATTTTATATTCTGTTGAAGTGCAGGTATTATTAAAAGCGATTTTTTTTTCATCGCCATCATTGCTGAAAACCCTACCAAAGATAAGCTGTACATCGTTGGCCCGAAAATCATAAATGCAACTCTGGTATCCTAACAAAAACAATTTTTTCTATCAATTTCATCGATGGCCCAAAAATCATCAATGCAACTTTGATACCCTAACAAAAAATATTTTTCTATCAATTTCATCGATGACCCAAAAATCTTAAAGCAACTCTGGTACCCCAACAAAAAACATATTTTTTTAAAATTATTTCATCGATGACCCAAAAATTATAAATGCAACTCTGGTACCCCAACATAAAACATATTTTTTTATCAATTTCATCGATGACCCAAAAATAATAAATGCACATCTGGTGTCCTAACAAAACATTTTTTTCTAACAATTTCATCGATGACCCAAAAATCATAAATGCAACTCTCGTACCCTAACAAAAACAATTTTTTTATCAATTTCATCGATGGCTCAAACATCATAAAAGCAACTCTGATACCTTAAAAAAACCTTTATTTCTATCAATTTCATCGATGGCCCAAAAATCATAAATGCAACTATGGTACCCTAACAAAAACACATTTTTCTTTCAATTTCATTGTTTGAAAAAATCATTTATTTTTGGTAAGCAGCTTTAATAATAATGACCTTAATAGATTGAACACCATTAGTGTTAAGAATTTTATAATAAATATAAATCAGTAATATCAACATAATATTAGGTAACAATTAATTAAATAACATTAATTTACAGGATATTTGCGGCATGTTTCAGAGTGGAAGATACTCTCAGTATCTCCTTGATGTAAGACCACTATTCAGAATTGAAACGTTGCTCCTTCCCCTCTCCACTACTGAGAGACATCCCCAAAGAATTTGGAGACCCCTCACTGGCTCCAGACGGGACCGTCTGGAGCCAGTGAGAGGTCTCTTGTGCGGTATAAGAAAATAACACAAATCAGTAGTAAACGTATTCTCTATTATGCTTTCAAAATGTCCGTGATGTTCGAAACCTTACCCGATTCTGAACATGGAGGGGCAAACCCATGCACTATCGACATGTGTCGAATAAGACTTTTTAATTTGGGTATGGGTACCGCCGTCCCGGGAATATTTTATTGGATAACCAACACCTCTGGTTATGAGGTGTGCCATGCCACCCCAAGTGGTTCGTTATGTTTGGTGGACGCCCGGGTTCATGAGCTGGGGTTTGTCCGGATCTTGGCGGCGGAAGTATCTGCCCGCCAACAGCGAGGCAGGCCGACCTTGACCTCTCCAGCAGGACTCTCTTCGAGCCTTGTCATGCACCGCAGTGAAATACACCTCTGGACACACTTACCTCAGATTCCTACCTACCTCTTGTATCTTTTTCCTTCCCAGACCTTCCTCTCCTTCCTTTCCTTGAAAAGAGCCTCCACACAGCATCCCCCAAACTGACAAAGGCCTTGAGGGGATTCATTTACCTCGGGGCTTCACGTGTCCATAAAATAAAAAAAATCCACAACCTTTAAGATATATTTACATACTAATGTTATAGATACAATTATTATTGGTCGAAGACTAGAGCCATTTATATCGTGCAACTCGAACTATTTTAGATATATAGAAAAAATGTGTGTTTTTGTTAGGGTAGCAGAGCTGCAATATCAGTTTCCAAAAAATCCAATCTAAGAAAACACAACACTTTTAAAAAAGGAGGTAATGTAATATAATGTGTAACACATAAATGTACTCAACGAAAAAAAGCCATTCCTTTACTTGTGGTTGGGTGCAAAACGAGATTACTTGTCTAGACTGTAAAAGAGGATTACTTTTTG
This sequence comes from Glyphotaelius pellucidus, assembly GCA_936435175.1. Taxonomy (NCBI): domain Eukaryota; kingdom Metazoa; phylum Arthropoda; class Insecta; order Trichoptera; family Limnephilidae; genus Glyphotaelius; species Glyphotaelius pellucidus. Next base: position 22,162,776 of record OW386555.1, on the reverse strand, counting down.
GTAAGTTCTACATTGATAAAATCCATATACGACTTTGAAGTTCAATGATTTTCAATTTTGTTTTAGCAAATCAAAACAAATAAATAATAATACATTATGATTTGGAGTTAATCATTGTCAGTTAAGTGGAATGTAAAATGATCAACTACAATTACCAAACAATTATTAATAATACATCGAAACCCATATATTATTATGGAAATATCTGAACTGTCTAGAGTCCAGACCGTAAAAGACTGTCAAGACTGTAAAAGAGGATTTCTTTTTGGTAAGTTCTACATTGATGGAATCCATACACGACTTTGAAGTTTCACTTCAACGATTTTCAAGTTTGTTTTAGCAAATCAAAACAAATAAATAAAAATATATTATGATTTGGAGTTTATCATTGTCAGTTGAGTGGAATGTAAAATGACTAACAACAATTTGCTTGCTGAGCATTGGTTTGTACTATGTCCACAAAAACTCGTATTAAAAAATAAAAGTTTTTGAGTTTCAAAAGATTATATTTTTGTTTCCTTTATTTTAAACTAGTTGCTATAAATATTTAAATAAAAGGTTCAATCAACCTACAAATAAAAAAACATCGTTTTTGGTTGAAGTTTGAACGAACTAACATGTATTTCAATTCACAGCTTTAAAAAAAACCTAAAAATACAAACCAATCAATCCTCAGCAAGCGAATTACCAAACAATTATTTGTAAAACACCAAAAACCCATATATTATTATGGAAATATCTGAACCTACTACAATTATTACCATTATTTGTGTACTGTGTCTTCCTCCCATACAGTTGCTGTAGCATACACCGGATGCAATCACCCAGCGCTTCGCCGCCTTTTGGGCTGTCACCAACCTGTCTAATCGTCTTGTCTATATTTTGTCATACTAACACAAACTAATAAAGTATCTTGTTTTTCCCGCTAAGCACTTGAATACTGCTAACTTTTAGCGTACGCAGAGACACTGGAGGTCTAAATAAAGTGTAGCTTCATTCTTTCAAAAAAAATAGAGTCTGCGAGTGCCTTGAAGGACTAAAACCATCAGTTACTTACACCAGGGCGGGTAAGTGATAGATTACCTCTAATGAACCTACTGTTGTTGTTTGTACACACGATATTCGGAAACTAGTGGTACAAGCGGAAAATTAGTGAATCTACACCACATTTGGAATTTTTTTATCATATGTGTAGCGCCACGCTACTGACCATAGGGTTACACGTAACATGCCCAATTAATCTGATTCCGTCACTGATGTCACCCAATCATTGCTCCGAATATGCTGCTGCAACTGGTCGGCATGGATCGCGCGGGAACGTACTACGCAGCGTCGGCCGCTCGGGAAGATGCTGGAATTTTCGATGCATAAAACGATCTTATATAAACGCCGCCGCTGCGCTTACAGTTAGTCTAGTTACTCAAGTCAGTCCATTATTAAACCACCGCCCTCATCTAACGCTCGCTGTCGAGATGCACTTGCTTCTCCGGCCTTTCACTAGCCTCCAACCTGACGGAGTCAAAAATCGAACCACGACTTACTGAGGGACCAGAAAGATCCGTGATCTTCACTGTCACATGACAACGCCGTTATCCAGATTCCGCTCACCGCGGATTCAACACGCATCCATACCCCGCCGTGATTTGACCCACATGTTTTAAATTCCATCGTGATACATACACAATAAAGACGCAGTGATTCAACACAACATCTTTCATTTTTTCCACCCACTATTACCCACATTCTATTATCGAGGCTTCGGACTCACGTAACGTTGTTTTTGCCTCATAATATGCCAATGTTAGTACTTTGTCATAATTAACTATCTATAATTTTCTTTAAAATATGCCTAGCCTTTTATGTGAGAATTCAGATCCAAATATTTTCCAACTTACACGATCTAGCGAATTTCATGATTCCTGATGTGAAATGGAACTCAGTTGAGGCTGTTAAATTCTGAACTTCCGATGGCTTTGGGGTTATCAATATCGTCACTCTCTGTTGTTCATATTTAATTTACTTAGAGTATATTCAACATCTTCAATTTGTTCACAAATCAAGAACATTGGAGAAGGCATCGGAGAGGCTCATAAAACACAACATTATTCTATTTAGTGCATGTTCGAATCTTAATCTAAAAATGATTCTCATTTTCAATATATATATTTTTTTTTTTAAAAGAAAGACAAACATTCCCGGGTTACGAATAACCCAACAATGTTTGAAAATCTCCTACTACCACCACAGAAAGCCGAAAATGTTGCTTGTGTTGTGATGGAGGACTTGGCCAGCCGAAGAATCGAACACGGGACGCCCGGGTGGGATCCAAACACGATGCCTACTCAACCACTGACCAGTAAAAAATATATAATATCTTCAGATTAACTTCGGTGAACCACGGTTTTTTAAAGGGTTCCCTTTGGAGCTTTCTGTACCACATCTCTTGGTGTTACTTTTTTGATTGAACTTTCTTTTTTGATTAAATCGATTTTTTTAGCTCGAATTTGAAAAAAATCGCAACGGGATTTATTTGAGCTGCTTACTGTCTTTTCAAGCCCTCCGAGCTACTTATTGTCTTTCAAGCAAAGCTTTTATTTCCCTAGTTAAAAAAATTTAATGCTCTAATCGAAATTTGTTTCTTGCTGGCCACTAGTTTCCGGGATCCATTGTCAACATAATATAATTTTTGAAAGAAGGCAACCATTCCGGGTTTAACCTGAAAATTTCAAGTTCCTCCTTTTAATCCATAAGTGATGGTTGCTTTGAACCATACAGCCACTAACCGGTCAGCATAGCTTAACAAACCGTTTATTACGAATTATTTTTTGCTGCATCACTGATATACATAATGAGTGTACATTTAACAGATTATATCGTAGATAAGAACAAGGATTAATGTACAATCACACTTAATATCTTCAAAATATTATGGAAGTACGAAGAATTCCATTTCTTATAAATAAATTGACAAAACATAAACTTGTACAAATTTGTTAACCTGCACAAAATCATCAAAAATAGAAACTTTGGTTGTGGGAGTGATTGTAGCCCTGGTTCAATGAACTCGAATTTGTTTTGAATTTAAGTGTCATTTTCTATATTCGAACTGATGGTGGATAGAGTTCAGACCACCGATAAAGAACATAACAGCTATTAATTAGTACATTGTCGTGAATACATTTTCATGATCATTTTTTTATATCATTAATTGTGGTTGTTCAAATGATTTTTCAGTTTCAAAATCCTTAAGTTGGTAACTAATAAAAGTCGATAGAATAAACATGTTATTACAATACATAGTTATTCATAAAGATAATATCACAGATAATGGAATGGTGAAGGGCCATCCATAAATTGCGTCCCACCTTAGGGGGGAGGGAGGGGAGTGGAGAAATGTGACAAGGGGTATGGAGAGGGGGGTCATCAGCTCTTTGACGTTCTCCTTCGCCTTGCCTCCGGCTACTCGACGCTGAATTCCCTAGGGTTGTCGGGCATTTTCCCCCAATCTCCCATTTACTTTTCTTTGAGGCATCACCGAGGAACCGGCTAAGGGGCGCGGAAGCTGTTTGTGGTTTACGGCCAGACCGAACATCTTGTGCATTCTTGCTGGAACTGCCAATCGATTGGAGAGGACTCCTATCCGTTTGCCATGCCCTTATTATTTGTGTACTGTGTCTTCCTCTCATTCAGGTGCTTGTAGGATATGCTGGATGCAATCACCCAGCGCTTGCCGCCTCGTGGACTGTCACCAACCTGTCCCATTGTCTTGTCTATATCTTATCATACTAACACATATTGTATCTTGTATTTCCCGCTAAGCACTTGCATACTGCTTACTAACAGCGTATGCAGGGACGCTGGAGGTCTAGATTCGTTCTAAATTAAATGTAGCTTCGTTCTTTTAAAAAAATTAGAGTCCTTGCGAGAGCCCTGAAGGAGTAACCATCTGTTACTTATACCAGGGCGGGTATGTGGTGGATAACCTCCAGCTCTGTGACGTCGCATGTAAAAATCTAAATATTTTTAATGAAAATAAAAATAAAATTTTGTACTACTGCTTTGATCATTTTTGGATGTAAAATTTATAAAATATGTGACGTCACACCAGGGGGGTCAGGGATGGGCGGGGGGGGGGGGGATGGGTAAAAAAATCATGAAATTTGTGTGACGTAATTTATGGATGGCCCCCTAGATTAAAATAGGAGTAAAACATTTATTTTAAAATATTTGTTTTGAACTGTAGAAAAAAAAAAAAAATTTCTATCGTGTTCAAGGAAAAAGGTCAATTTTAGAGATCAGGTTGTTCAGATTCAATTAAAAATGTTGTTGTTAACTAATCAAATTAGCTTTTTTACGGACACTGAACAAACGTTACACTTTTTGTAAAATGACCATCATTATAATTATATTCTTTTATAATAACACTTAAGTTAAGTAATGATTGTTTATAAAGTTAATTAGTAATATTTAATGAATTTGCGAAAAGCTTAAAGTAAGAACTAAAAATAATATTTTTTTCCTACATAATTTAAAAATATACACAATAATATATTTTAATGCATAATTGTTCATTGTTTTAATAAATTTACCTGTTGTGAAGAAAACCGTGCAGCATTCAATAAATCACAAATTATTAGTACGTACTTACAATTTTGTTGAATGCGGGAAGGAATCTTATGACTTTTAAACTTAAAAGATATAAAAATATTATTTTTGAGGTTGATTTTATTTTCTATTTACTTTTATCAGAACAATTGAATTGAAATAACCACTTAAAGGTGATATTTTACATCCGTATCCTTCAAACTGGTTAAAAAAAAAAATTGGTTACCTACCTACGTACATGAAACGTTTTTTTTAAGATATTTACAATAAAATCTTAAATTTGATTTAAGGTTTCTGTCAAAACGAAATTTCATCTGTACTTTGTACTGTCGTACTACATTATAATTATTTTTTACACTGTCCATATCCAATTATCTAATAATGTTTGAATTTTCTGTCAAAAGTTTGAGAGATGGTGCGGCAGATAATAGAAACAAAAAAGACATTCTGCTGCAAATCGCAGGTACGACTCACCTTTGTTCCTAACTATACACCAAACACAAGACTTTCATTGGACCATTTGATGGTCCGTGCAATATGATCATAGCTTGGCAACAGTCATTTCCCCTTTATTTCTGTTATTGTGTGGAACATAGACTTTGAGAATCATAGAAATTGTAAGAGTAAAACATGTGTTTCAAAGGCTTTTCTGTAGAAAAGTAGATCCAAAATCGTTTTAGTTAATATTTTGTTTCAACACTCACTAAATTTAGAGACTTAAATACCCTAAACAACTTGCCGTATAAGTACGACCACAAAACACCACAGAACCCTGCAGGACGTGTTCAGACGCAGAAGATGGCCAGAGGAAGGAGTGTTCCTTCTGTCTGAATCATCTGCCATGACGCTGGATGCCACTTGGACTACTCCTGGAGTCAGGGGGTCGTGAGAGATGGAAGCTGGTCCATTTGGAACCTCGGGACATGATGATGATACCTGCTGGAAAAAAAAAAACATTTTTAATAAAATGTATACAATGTCCATATAATAGCACAACCACAACACAACGTCATTGACGACGCGACAATCTAATCAATCGTCAATATAATATATCACTGAAGAAAAACATCTTCAAAAGACATTATAACAAGGGTTATTCCCATAACAATTGATTGCTCATTTAGATTTTTAGAAAAAAGGCAATAGGTGTTACTTAATTTGTCGTCCTTATCTTTAGAATTAATTAGAAATTTTGCGGCGAAACAATGGCGGCGAATTTTGTTCATTAATAATTTTTTTACCTTAAGTGTAAAAAACCTTCCATCTGAAGTCAGACCGGCCTTTTATACCAATAACAATCTAGGTAAATTTCTAATTAATTCTAAAGATAAGGACGACAAATTAAGTAATTCGGGAATTTATAAATTAAATTGTAATAACTGTTCGGCTTTCTATATCGGTAAGACAACACGTAATGTCAATATTAGGATAAAGGAGCATCTTCGTTGCCTCAATAATAACGGTTTTTCAGAATTTGCCAATCATTTGATCGATAAAGATCATACGTTCTGGGATGGTCCGATGCTCTGTAGGAAACCCGCCTGCACAGCGCGGGTATAAACTGTGCGCCCTAAAGTTTAAGTTTAGACTTACGGAATTCAATATAGCACCGGTGCTAACATCTTACATAAAAACGGGCATGGTAACAGACTTAACAATTTAGAGGCACTAGAAATTAAAAAAGCTGTAAAAAACAAAAGTCATATACTTAATAATCAATTAGATATATCAAGTAGTCCAATATTAGGTCTGTTTCCAATAAACCCTAAAATAAAAATTCCCAGTGCTCCTTACCCCATGCCAGTTGATGCTTTGTTTCTCCAGATTTATTATTGTAACCCATTAGTCACATAATTATCTTTCGGTTTTTTCCATTACTTGTGTACTTATGTTAATGTATTTTATGGCCGTCAATGTATTTGTTATATTTGTATCATGTTGTCTTTCCTCTATATTTTTGATTATATTTAAGCACACACGTTACTTATTGTTTAGTATTAATTTGTACCCTGAAGTTGCTTGATTAAAGCGAAACCGGTCGGTTCATAGATTAATAAATCTCGTGGTTTTAAACAAAAAAAAGTATTTTATTTTATTAAAAATCAGATATGTTAATTCGAGACACTTTATAGGTGACAAACCAAATCTTTAGAACTATGTAATAATTTATAAAGGTAGCAGCCAGAAATATGAGAAAAATTAGTGGAAGAAAATTTTGTCAACTCTGAAGTTGAAATACGAGACCGATAAAAATGACTTGTTGAGTAAAAATACAGTGTCTTCCTTGAGAGTCTTATATTATAGTTCCTAGTGACCGAGTTGGTCAAGGCTATAGATTCTAGTTTCAATTCCCAGTTGCGACCGTTACCTTTTTATTTTACTGTGTCTTGTCTTTTTGAGTTATGTACGTAGTTTTGTTGATTTATTATATCTATTAGTATCTTCTTCTTCAGTTTTAAATGCAATTGATTAATATAGCTTCTGGTATCTTGTGTTCTTTATTTTAATAATATTTATATTAATTTATTTTATTTCGCCTGAGTGCCGCTTTCACGCACAGGCCATCACAGGCCATCGTCATCGTCGCTTTCAAACAACAAGGAGCCATTTAATATTCCTCCTATTTATCTAGAAGGAAATGAATTACTTGTGGCCTCACAGGTTAAATATCTGGGACATATCCTAACCGAAGACATGTAGGATATAGAAGATATGGAACGATAAAGCAGAACAATTAACATACGGGCCGGAATGCTCTCAAGGCGGTTCTACCACTGCAGTGACGAGGTCAGAAAATTACTTTTCAAGATGTACTGCACTGCCCTGTACACATCGGAACTGTGGACGCAATATCCAGCAGCGCAATGGGATAAACTGAAGGTGTGCTACAATAATGCATTCAGGCAACTTATGCAACTACCGAGGTTCTGCAGTGCTTCCACGGTGTTCACCGAGGGGAGGGTGCACTCATTCCCAGCCTTACTTCGCCACCGACTAGCCAGCTTCTAGGGCAGGATACTGAAATCAAACAACATCATTGTCGTGGCTGCATCCGAGTGGCTTAGTTCTCTCCTAAATGAGCGATGGATGCAGACGATGAGGCGACTTACCTGATGGACGATCCCAAAATATTTTATTTATTTATTTGTTTTTTTCCTGTTTAATTTTTGCTAAATTAAATTTTAATTTCATGCGTAATTTTTTTTGCTTTATTTTTTTTTATGTGATGAATCTCGTCTTCATTTTATGTTTTAATTAGGAAGGTACCTAATATGTTATCACACCTTATTTCTTTTTTCTTCTTTCAGATCTTTTAATTTACTCTCTTATGTTATTATATGTATCATAGTTGTTATGAAAAATGGCAGACTGGGATTGCACACCCCTCCCAGTCCTGCTGGAATAAAACCTTAAATAAAATAAAATAAATAAATAGGAATAATTAACATTTCGCCAAATCCACTGATAACAGAAATACTATTGATTAATTACATTTAAAGAATGAGAATATTTTTTTCGCAGAAAGTATTTTCTTTGACCTCGTCACTAGCGATTCCGGTTCTGAAGCCGAATGTAGATTGTTGATTCATAAGTGTTATGGTTTCCTCAACTTCATGTTTGTTAATTTCATCTTATTTATATTTGTTGACTTAAGGTTCTTGTATTGGTATTGCATAATGAGATAATTTCAATGACTTTTTTGACGACCTTTGCTTCTTCGAATAACAATTTTGCTATAAATAAACGAGAAAAATCTTGTATTCGTGATTGTTTATTATTTTTTTATTTTTATAATAAAATAATGAAAAAGTAATCTTAACCCTAGATTCATAAACTGTATTTACTGTTAAAATGTTCATAAACATACGTCTGTGATACACTCTATTTTTAAGTGCACCAATTTTTTAAACTAACTAACTAACCATCACGCCGTTTCCCCGCAGGGGTAGGCAGAGAGGACGGACCGCCAAACAACTCGGTCCTGGCACACACTCTTTGCTTCACTCACATTTATACATCGTCTCATACATAATCTTCTATTATTCTGACTTTTGACATGGCCCGACTCAAGTATCTGATTCACTTGATCGTGGCTTGTCTTCCTTGGGCGTCCCCGACTTCTTCTACCATTCACATTTGCGTCATATATTCTTCTTACACTAATTTCTTCGTTCATTCGCTCTACATGCCCAAACCATCTGAGGGTCCCTTTCTTAATCTTACTCATTATGCTTACATCAGCCTTACATTCTTTGCGGATCTCCACATTTCTCACACGATCATACATGGTTTTACCACACATACGCCTCAGGGATCTCATTTCTAAAGAATAATAATAAATAATATTTCATTTTATTAATAATTGGAAGGTTTATTTGAGATCAACATATTAAAAAACAATTTTTGAGATCACTCAGAGCATTCTAAGTACAAACTTCCCCGATGTTCCATGAACATGTGACGTTTGCAAAAGGTGCAGCTAAATCTAGTCACACGTTTTTTTTGGAACAACAGAAGTTGCATAGCTTCCTGGTTTATATTCCAAGATCGGCTGGTACATCAGGCAAAGTATCGCTTAAAATCGCATCGATGTTCCGTTTTAGGCATCGCCTGAAAGTTGGTGTTTCATGGCGACACCGTAACCAAGGCTCGATCAACTTATTTGATATTTTTTTGACAAAAGCTCTCCTTGTCAGTGGTTTATTTTGATTACGACCATTATTGTGGACGTGGATGACAAACGAATTGACTATGGACACATTCAACAAACCGTAAAAGTAGCATGGTAGCATAGTACATCTTAATAAAATTGTTACACCATTCATAAACATACGTACCTCAGATACCTTGGGCGTAGTATTTGCGCAACTACACGTTTACGCGCCAAGATCCCTGGTGCCACACTGAGCTCTAACCGTGTCGGGAAGGTACTGAGACGCACGTATTGCCATTTCTTTCGCGCTGCATTCTATGAGCGTTTTACTACTTCAGGGTGTATGAGAGACGTATGTTTATGAATCTAGGGTTAAAGAAATTTGGAGAATTCTGAAGTAAGAATTCATTTTTACCAGGGTTTTCAATTAATTACTCACATTTAACAAATTGTCGTAGTTTTCGTATTGGTTGAGTATAAAGACGTAATTCAATTGGAAGGTATAGAACGAAAGAACAAAAAATGACGAAGGTATGATGAAAAATGTTTTTTTATGAATAATAACATCCCACTGTTGAACAGTATAAATAATATTGTTGAGATAAGGATGAAATTCTCCCACGTAATTTGATATTGTTATCATATCGTCGAGGTTTCTTCTTTTGTTTTTATTTTGAAGAATATTGTGTTTTCAAACAAAAAAAACCTACAAGGGTATCATAAAACATCATAAGAACATATTTTGAAAACAAAAACAAATATTTACACAAATACGGAAAAAATATTTAGTTCGATTTAGAATAAAACTGTAACAGTCGAAAATCTTTTTTTATTTATTTATTAGTTACATCTTTCTTTTCAAATTTATGGAAGTAAAATATAATGAGTTATATGAATATATATAAAATAGATGTAAATTATATTGATAGCTCTCCTCACTAGGAGAATCTGTGTTGAGGGGGACTATGTATTGGATAAGTTTTCAGTTACTATGATGGTACAACTTCATGGTTTGGGTAAGGTTTTTCAGAAACTTTTATGACGATGTTTTTAATATATTAGAAAGTTTTTCCAATAGTTCCTTAAGCCAATATTGGATGTCCTTAAAGTAGTTATTTTTATGTCCTAATTTGTTTGATACTGTGTGGGATTTTGCTATGTTCCTAAATTTGGGTACCGCCGCCCCGGGAACCTTATTGGATAACCAACACCTCTGCCATAGGTCATCCCAAGTGGTTTGCTACGTTTGGTGATTTAGCAGGGGTGACTGGGTTCATGGGATAAGGTTTGTCTACGTCTTGGAGGACACACTGAACCCCAGATTTCTACCCATCCCTTAAACCCTTTTCCTTGCGAGAACTCTTCTCTCCTCCTTTTCATTAAAAAAAATCCTCCATATAGCATCCTCAAAGATGACATAGGCCCTGGGCAAAATTATTTTCCTAAGAGCCTCCTGCGTGGAGCTCATGAAAAAAAAATTGCTTTTAATTCAGAGTTTTTTTGTCCAAAGGTAGAATAACACATTTGTATATTTAGTATGTTTGATTGGTATGAGAGTGCGAAGTGTCTGGCTGTGTGTCTTTTTTGATGTGATGAACCAGACTGTTTTTAGCAAAGATGTTTTGTATACTTGGAACATTAAACTGGACTTTACTTAAGTTGACCTATATTTTTTTTGTTATTTAATGTTGGTATCATATTTCAAATTAAAAATTAAAAACATTATCCCCAAATTTTTGGCAACTATCTTTTTGAATGATTCTAAAGTTCTTTAACGAATTTATTCGTATCCTTGATAGTATCTCGGATAAACTAATCAGATTTTTTTTATCTATAAGTTTGTACAAATAAGATTTTCGGTGAATAATGTTCTAATTCGTTGGCTGTCCTTATTGACACCATGTACAATGTACATCATCCAAAAATTTGGGAGGCGATATGAGTACCGCCGCCCCGTGAACAATTTATTGAATAAACAACACCTCTGTCTTAGGTCACCCCAAGTGGTTCGCTGTGTTTGGTGACTGGCAGGGGTGCCCAATTTCAAAGGGTGAGGATTATCTAGATCTTGTCGTTGATAGTGTCTTCCAGAGTGGAAGATACTAATAGTATCGCCCTGGTGTAAGACCACCATTCAGAATTGAAACGTTGCTTGAAATGGCTTTAGCCGTGTTTAGTGACCAGATCTGAATAGCCAGGTATTTCCCCACCTACCTCTTCCCTATCTCCTTCCCCCCCCCCACTACCTTCAGCCTCACAACATACCCCAATTGGGGATGCCATAGTCTCACTGGCTCCAGACGGGAGCAGTTGGGACTCTTGTGCGGTATTTCATGTAAAAAAAAAAAAAAAAATTGCATTGGCGGGCCGGATCGGAAAAGTCTGGTTGAGAACCTAGAACTCTCTAGTCGCTTTGTAACGCAGTGAGACTTGAGATTATAGAGCAAATTTGTACTAATTTCTTGTAAATTTAATCACCTCTTAAATGTTATTGACGATTTGCTATTTTATTTATTGGTTGTAATTAGTTAATTACGTCCATCAATTTATTTCACCGGGTTTTGATATTATAATCTGCGGTATGGTGCGGCGGTTTCATATACGTTAATCTCATCAGAAACACCTTCCGATCGTATCAAACCATTGTTATAACAGTTTGATGTCATCTTTAGGAATGGTGTATGTATTGTGTGGGTATGTTTTTTCAAGAAAAGGAAGGAGAGGTAGATCTGAGAAGGAAAAACAGTATGAGGGATGGTCGAGGGCAAGCCTCGTGATCCGGAGGTCGCGGGTTTAAATTTCAGCGCGCTCCCAAAAATATTATTTGATTGATTTGTGCTTTCACAATTAAATCATTTAAAATAATATAAGGTATATTTGCGGCACATTTTAAAGTGTAAAACCACCATCCAGAACTGAAACGTTGCTTGAAATGGTTTAGCTGTGTTTGGTGACCAGATCTGAATAGCAAGTTATTTTCCCATCTTCATCTTCCCTTTTCACCTACCTTTAGTCTCTCAGCATATCCTAATTGGTGATACCACACTCTCACTGGCTCCAGAAGGGAGTAGTTGGGACTCTTATGAGGTATTAACATTTAAAAAATCTGTGTAAAGTGAGGGACACCTGAATCCATCTCTCCACTGCGGTGCGAGACGATGAGAACAGAAAGTCTTGCTGGAGAGACATAAATGTCTCCATCAACCAGTCTGTCCAAATCAGGCCCTCAACACAGTAGGTGGCCAGACGCCCCCACGACCACCAAAGGACGGACAATCCTCAATCACGTGAACTGACACATCTGTTAAGTCACTAAACGTAGCGAACCAATTAGGGTGACCTACGGCAGAGATGTTGGTTAATCAACAAACTGTTCCCGGAGTGGCGGTACCCAGGACCCGCTACCAAATAGAAAACGTTGAAAGTAAAATTTTATTTGTTTTATTACATAATTTAAATTAAGTTGAACATCTTACATAAGTTAATTTTTGTTTCTGATACTTTTTATAGGTAGTGGTAATAAAACCAACTTTGGCACAAATGACCAACATAAATCTAATCTCTCAGTGGTAATGGAAAATGTTTCAAATTGAGCGTAGTAAACAGACAGAATATACGCCTCGGAATAAAATAAAGAAACTTTCCAAATAAAAATAATCTCTCATCCGAAAGTACAAATGGACCCGACAAAAGAAGAACAATAAAAAATATGAAATACGTTAAAAAAAATCTTGCACGAAAAGTCCACAAAACTGGGGGATAATGTCGTTTGAGGAAAGTGCCACAATATGAGATTGTCATTGTAATTGCGTTTTCCCATTAGCACTAATTTTGTATAGGAACTTTTTTCCGTGAAAACGAAATGTGTTTTTGTTTATTTATTTCATTCTTACAGGCTTCTACAATGCCAAGATAATTAGACATTTGAAGATTATGAACTCCGTATTATTAACTTGTTGAAGTTTAAGAAAACGTTAATATTATTATGTAAACACTGGTACTTCAATGAATACCTATTTTGAGAAAGACCACAATTCAGAATTGAAACATGCTCGAAATGGCGGGCGAAGCTTAATGCTAAATCACTATTTTTGATAAATCTTTATCGCGAAAGACAAATTATATATTTTAAATAATTTTAAGCTTTTCTTATCGTTTCGCTTGAATAGTGGTTATGCATTAAAATATGTTTTCTCATTAAAAAAATATAATTATTAATTAATCCATATCACAATGATGGTGTTTGGCGCGCCCTCTTTGAATGATTGGCAGCACTACAATGTGGTTCCAGTAAATACTAATTATCACTATCAATCACTAAAATTCATAGATGTCTCTCGCTTGTCGTTTTCGCGTAAATAAAGCAGTTCGAACTTTGTTTCAATAATATATTATTGTGACAATTTGAATCGATTTGTATCATTCTGGGGTTTTTAAATTTTGCTAATTCATTCTGAATTTACATCTGGTTGTGTAAACTTTGACAGGGATTGTGCAAGTTTTCAAGTTACGAAAATTACTGAAATTGAACCAAGTATGGATGGAATTATTCTGGAGGCCTTCTGATGCTGCAGAAACCAACCATTAAGGTTAGTGGAACAGATTTTTTAATTGAGATATGTGTTGGATTGCCATTAATTGTGATATTTTGTTTTCAAAGTTAGATTCATGAATCACTAATGTGGTTCTGAGGTCAATATCTCTGAAAGCCTGGGGAGTTTACAGACGCCATGCTTGCATAATAATGCATATAAAAAACACCCTTGAAATAATCAATTTTTTGACTTGTGTCTTCCGCTTAATCCTGTTTGGTGACCAGATCTGAATTATCAGGTAATTTCCAACTTTTGTCTTTCACATTTAATTCCTCTCTCAATTCCTCCAGTTTTTCAACATTCCTCAAGTTGGGATACCAGAGACATGACTCCTTGTGTGAGCTTCTTTTTGACATAAAAAAGAAAAGCTTTTTAAAAACTGTAGGCAGATTAAAGTAATGTATTTTTTTAAGCTTATTTATTAAAAATGCAATTATTTTAAACTAAAATACACCCCTTTTTTATATTAACTCCTCACAGGGCCTATTTCATCTTGAATAATTTGTCGTGTGGAGGCTCTTTTTGAGGAGAGGAAAAAATGCCAAGCTGATGAACTCATGAACAAGTCGTAGAAGCGATCCGATCTCATATGTCAATCATGTACCCATGTTGGGTGCGCGTTTGGCGTGCTTCCCGACTGTGAACTGGTGCCAAAGCATCTTCCTTTGTAAAACCGGTAGAACAAGGACAACATATCTGACGCCTGTGCTCTAAATAATGCATTCAGCTTGTTAAAGCTTGGGAATTTCACTATCTGGTAGTAAAATCGCTCAGTGTAATCGTATTACTAGCTAACTAGCAGATTGTGGACAATTTGCGAAAAAGGTTGAAAGGTGGTCAATTTTGCTCGCTACTCGCCAGCGTGTGCCTCAAGATGGTGGCTCACCAACAGCTGATTTTGTAACCGTCGGAATCAGTTCGCGCGGGAGGCTTTATTCTCACTACTGGCTAGCGTGTGGCGCTAGCTGCGAGCTCAAGTTTTCTACAAAATGTCGACGAGTCGTTATTTTAGCTGATACTGTCGCTACTGAGCGAGTAGACAGTTTTGTGTGTCGCTATGACAATCTCACTCGCCGATTCACCAGCTTTTAAAATTACCGGCTCCTGGCTTGTAAACTCACTCATTATATAATTGATGCTTAAGACTGGGAAATCCATCAAACGGACCATTCGTTTTGGCAAAGTAAAAATTATAGAAAGGAATTTTTTTTGTGCCCGAACATTATTTCTGTCTGCAATTAGTTTTTTCATATTCAAGTTTCCGTGGCCATTGGATATAATTTTATGTAAACCGATTTCTAGGACATCCAAAACACGCTGTTTATTTTCAATTATGACCAGCGGGTGCTCACTTTATTCATTGCGTTGTGAAACTCGAGTTTGTAATTTTAGCCAAGTCGCCGAAAAAGCAAATTGCTTATTAGTATGGAATTTAAAATTTTCACGATGTAAAGATTTATAAAACATTTTAAAAACTCTTACTAATTATGTTTTTTGGATCTAAAAAAATTAAGTTTGTTTTTAATTTTGCAGAAAATGATTGTCTTTTTAACAAATTTTGCAGAAAACTCTAAACGTAAATAAAAATAATAATAATAAATTAATTAAACATTTTAGAACATCATTTTTATATGACATATCGCTTGCTGAGGATTGGTTTGTACTATGTCCACAAAAACTCATATTGAAAAATAAAAGTTTTGAAGTTTCAAAAAATCTTATTTTTGTTTCCTATATTTCAAACGAATTGTTGTAAATATTTAAAAAAAATTCAAGGGTTAATCTATCTATAAATAAAAGAACAGCATATTTGGTTGAATTTTGAACGAACTAACGTATACTTCAATTCACAGCTTAAAAAAATTCCAAAAATACAGGAGTACAAGCCAATCCTCAGCAAGCGATATATTTTTTAAAGTGAATACCTCACAAGAGTATCAGCCGCTCCCGTCTGGAGCCAGTGAGACTATGGCATCCCGAATTGGGGTATGTTATGAGGCTGAAGGTAATGGGTAGGTGTAGGAGACGAGGGAGAAAGAGGTATGGAAAGTACCTGGCTATTCAAATCTGGTCACCAAACAACATGTTATTACAACATGCTATTCAAATCTGGTCACCAACCAAACATGGCTGAAACCATTTCAAGCAACGTTTCCATCAAACAATACTGAATGGTGGTCTTATACCAGGGCGATACTGAGAGTATCTTCTACTCTGGAAGGTGCCGCAAATATCCTTTATCATATTTATTAATTGTGAAATAAAACAAATTTATCAAAATTTACTTTTTCTTCAATCACAGAAATCTTTCGTGGCACCATTTTAATTCAAAATTAACAGATTTTTTTATTTTTTTTTTATCAATCTATAAACAGAATGTTTACATTGGTTTTTTTTACGCCTGTCTCACTAGGTCGAGACAGGCTTAGAGGTATTTATTTGAAATTACAGGAATATTTAAAGTTATTTAAGTGTTTCATTTTACAGATGTTTGCAGTAGTGTGGCGCCCAATACTTACAATCCATTTCTTTACATCTTGTTTGAATTTTGTCAAGGATTCAGTTTGTCTGGTCGTAGCTGGTAGCGTATTGTATAGTTTGCAAGCTATGTCTTTGAAGTGTCTTTGTCCAAAGGTAGTTTTTGAAAAAGGATTACTTAGTTTTAACCATCTTTATTGTAAATAAAAAACCGAAATGTTTCGTACGCAATGTTTTCTTCATCGTAGTGGTTACCAGTGGTTAAATAAAAGTGGTTAAGAGTAATATAAACGCTAGAAATGTTTCGATTCTCAAACCTACAACATTTAAAATCGCACGTCTTATTTGCACAAGGCAAGTAAGCGAAAAAGTGGTTTTTATTTATTTTGTGCATAATTTTATAAGAATGAAAAAAGTTAGAACATACAAAACCTCAAAAATAGACTTAGCCATAAAGGGGTATTTTAAAAAAAAATATTTTTTATATTACTTCGTAGTTAAGGCACGAAAAACATTTATTTAGTAGTTTAGGCTTATATTTTTTGTTATGTTAATAATAATTTTATTGTTATTCTAATACAAATAAAAGCTAGTAAAAGCTTCAATTTATCCGTAACATAAATTTTGATGTTCATATTGTAAACCGATTCGTCGTAAAGAGGAATCTAAATGGAATCTAAATTCACGTATAGCTTCATCTTAAGCCATTTGATCCTTCTAGGCTTAACAAGAAACCGAAACGAATGAAACCGTTTGTTTGTAAAAATAAATTCGTCACAATTCCTTAATTTGGAATGAGACGCAACGTTAAACTGGTCTACTTCTTTATTTGAATACCACGCAAACGTCTCAAATATTCCCGCCTGGGGTCAGTGAGCTTATGGCATCCCCAATTGGGGTATATTGTGAGCCTGAAGGTAGTGGTGAGAAGAAGTAAATAGGGAAGAGGAACATGGAAAAGAACCTGGATATTAAGATCTGGTTACCAAACACGGCTAAAGCCATTTCAAGCAAAGTTTCAATTCTTAATTTTGGCCTTTCACTAGAGCGATACTGAGAGAATATTCCGCTTTGGAATGCTTTATTTTATTTTGAATAAAAAAAATACTGAAGTAACACAAATTTATTAAATAAAAATTGATCCCGCGATCTTCGGATTGCTAGTCGAGAGTCTTGCCCGTCGACAACGAAGACGGTTGAGTAAGAACCGAAAAGAGATTATCTTAAAACGTTACATATATAGTTTTTTTAAAGCTTAAAAACTTTAAGTATTGAAGGGATGTACCTATGTTACAATATAATATTGGTAGAAATTCAGAATGCGAGTCCTCATGAGTGGTTATTTTTAGGTAGTTGACTCCGCACTACAGCAAAACAGGTACCTAAAAGAGTGATTGGACAAGTCAACAACACGCAACTTTATCACCTCCTTGGTAAAGTCATCAAGAGACGGATTTTATTTTTAAAATTGTTAAATAGGTTACGTGAGGTTATGTTTAAAATTTTATTAAGGCAGTATTCTAGTCTAGAAAAAAAAAACAATATTTATTTTTTCATATTTCCAATGTTTAAATATTCTCTTGAAAGGATTTTTCGAATTTCGCATTATTCTTAAAGTTATAACCATTTTAATGTCGCGGTTTAGACGGAATCTAACCAAAATCTAAATAGAGCAAAACTTTAAACGCGCGTTTCTCAAATCACTTTTTTTGAGACGATTGACATGATATCTCAAGTTCTACGAAACCAATTTGCTTGAAATTTGGTGTGAGCTTTCTCTACACATTGCTTTATCGTCCCTGTTACAAAATTTCAATTTTTCATATTTTTTAAAAATTCCGAAAAGTCAAAAAAAGGAGTAAAAAATGTCTTTTTATTTCAGACAGCCGCCATTTTGCGAATTTTTTTTTTTAACCTTTCCGGCTGTAGCCGCATTTGTTAGAATTAAGAATTAATTGTTTTTGTTTCTTCTGATAACTAGGAAGGTTGCAATAGTGTCAACCAGGGAGCGCCATTTTTTTTGACATCACCCACTTGAACATAATGTAACTTTTTGAATTTCTAATTTTTTAGTTTGACTTTTTTTGTTATGTATTTTTTAATGTTTAATAAATGTTTGGTAAAGTAATGGCTGGTAAAAATATTTTTGGTTTTTTTGTTGTATCTGAAAAAACACCTACAATTCATGCTTCTAGACTAGAATACCCCCTTAACTATTCGATATATGAATTTTCAAAAGAGTGTTGCTACTTTGTTAAGTTGTCGTGGAACCTCCTAAAAGCTTCAGCTGAACAAGCAATGAAGAGTTTAATAAGAGCGTCAAGGTAAAATCTACAATAAGTGTTTTAATAATTTGATCTATAATTTATTACACAAATTGACAGCGATCATTGACGTTTCGAATAATCGAATATCGCAGGTGTCCGGAACGACTAGAGAAAAAGAATTGAGAGTTTCACTAAAACATGCTAAGTGTTAAGTCATACCCGTGGCTGAGTATAGTTGTGTTGTTCTTCACACCTGGTAGCTTGCTCTCCCAGACACGCTATGTAGGCCACAGCATGAGGGATGTAACTCTGCTCGAAGGTCCCTGAGAAGAGAACTGTTGCTAGAGGACCTGGTAAAAACGAAAACACAAGATTAACATCTTGAATAATAAATAACACAGTTATAGATTTTTAGCAAATTAAATCCTTAAGTACGCGTGTGGAATAAAGAATATTACACTGGAAGTGCCATCTTAGTACTTTTTAGTTCTAGACCATTTTGCATGCAGTCTCTCTTACACTTGCCTGAATTTGTATATCACCATCCTATTTGAATTTCGTGATGACGGTTATTGAAATATTGTATGTCTCTTTTATTCGCTCAATATTAGAATTCGGTCATACGGAATCCCCAATACAAAGATAATATTGAAAGGTTAAAAAAAAATCAAAAAAAGGTATTAAAATACTTAGACTTTAAATCTTTCTGAACATCTAAAACATTCCATAATTTATCAACTAGAGAAGATAGAAGAAATATATCCGACCAGAAATTTTTATTCAAAATCATCACCAACGTTGTTGACAACTACTACTGTCTTCTAGAAAACATTAATTTCCACTGTCCAATACGAAATACAAGGTCAAACCAACTATTCCACATCCCGCACTCAAAGCAAGTTACACACAACATTCATTTCTCGGAAGGACATGCACAAAATTCAATAATATCTTTTCAGACGCTAATATTTTCCATTTGTCCGCAGGCCAATTTAATAAATGCATAATAGAAAAAATTAAAACAAATTGTTAACAAATTGATTAATGTTAATTATGATCAAATAATTGTTTATTGTCAATTACTAACCCTTTACCCCAAGTGTGTAATTTTCTCGTTCTCAATATGTTGTTTTTCTTTTTTTTATAATAATAATATTTGGATTATTTGTATAGCGCAGTTTTTGTGAAAAATCACCTCAAAGGCGCTGGCAAATGGCTTTTCATGTTTATCCTTGAACATTTTATTATTTTGTGAAAATATATTACTTTTAAATAGGTTCACTGCTTAATTTCATTCTATCTATCCTATTTACTTACTTAATATTTGTTTTCTTTTTTTTTTCAACCACTTTGTCCTTTTTTGTTTTATACATGACGTACCATGGTTTATTGCGGAAACTTCGCTGGTTCATGCAATCATGCAATACGTAATAACCTTATTAAAAATATGTATAATAATACGTACTGTTTGTTTCTCTAATCAAATAAATTTAATAAAATAATAAAAAAAACTGTGAAACACAGCTTTGGTTAACTGTTGTTATGTTTAATTTGTAGAACTCCATTTCTTTATTTATTTAAAGTAAATCAAATTAAATAATGTGATTTTTCAGTTTCTAAGGTATTTTTTTTATTTTTATAATTGTGACAACTGTTTCGACTTTCAACGCCATTTCAAACTATGGTAGGCCACTTTGAAACGATTTATTTATAGGATTCTATTTACCCCCGTCCAAATCATGACTGCCATTGACTTATTTAAATGTGTTATTAGGTCTTGTCTCTTCTGAAAAGTGGGGAATAAATAATTTTCCCATATTAATTAATTTTACATTGGGATCGTTCGTTCGTTTAATGAAAATCGAACAATTTTATACGGAATTATGCCCACGCAATCACAATCCGATCCGATCAGTATCACAATACGATCAAGCCACTTCTTATTTTTTCTCTATTATATGGGAACATGGATAAAATACGTAACCACAATTTAAAATTTAGACAAAGCGGTTCTGAGGCAAAAGAAGCAGGTAATTCATAATCAGGTGAGGGTTTTTAACTGCTAGTAAATAATTTTTTCTGCAAACCGAACCTGGAAAAGTAGCGAAGCAACCGCAAATAGTGGCAAATGTTTAGTGGCGCAGTTGGTGTCTCGGATCGCAAATAAGCCGCCTAAGTAAGCAGGTTGTTGAAGAATTTCTAGGTACTAGGTGCCAATGAGAAAGATGTTTAGGTGCCAATGAAGATATGGAATAAATATGCCAGAGTAATACTATTATTAGAGGTTGTAGTTGCATTAGCTAAGGTTAATATCAAACTTTTAAATGTTCATACTATCGATACTAATACTTTATAATATTATAAATGCGAAACTGCGTATGCTTGCTTGTTACGCTTTCACGCATAAACCACTTAACCGATTTAAAAATTCTTTCACCAATAGAAAGCTACATTACATGCGAGGAATGAAAGATGCATATAAAGGTAAGCTCTGGCGTTATGAAATTATAAATATTAATATATTATATTTATTATACGTTTTCTGTCCCTAAAAAAAGCTAGTTATTGCTAACGTCATAAGAAAAGCAAAACAAATCGTTGCCGTATTGATATATTTGAGAAAAAATTTATTTCAGGCGTCGTAGTTAAGAGTAGTTATTTTTAGAGAAACATATCTCTAAAACTGAATCGCCGAAATGTATTTATAATTCCTTTTTTTGTGTTCGTTGTTTTGCATAAAACTACTGGTGAGCTCTGGCATTATGAAAGTCGCAATAGGTGGCACGCGAGTTGTTTGAAAACTGAATGTAAAGGGACTGAATGTATGGAATACGGAAAGGAGGAGGGGGGAGGGTAAATCGGGGAAGGGGTTCGCAGGAGAGGGAGGAGGGGAACCCGGAAGGGGTGAGGTGAACTTGGGAGGGGGAAGAGGAAGGGGAACAGGCAAACGGGAAAGGACACGCAAGGAGAAACAATTTCAATATTAAATGTCGTAGCAACGCATGCCGGGTACCAGCTGGTAATATACAACGCAGTAAAATGTGCTTCATTTTCCATTCAAGCATTAGGTGACTACAGACAATGCTTTGTTTGCTAAAAAAATAAGGTCATTCTTCCATACGATTGCTTTAGTACATTTAGTGGTCTTTATCTTTTGGTTTCCAGCTAACCGCAGCATTGCACCAACAATTATTTATACTTTTACTACATGGTCAGCCCTTTTACGTTGAAGCTGCACAGTTATTTGGGCAATTTCCGCTACGTGGGAATGCCCAGCCATTTCCACCTTTCTCTTCATGGAAATGTGGGAGAATTTCATTGGTCGATATCTGCATACAATTGTTATGGTTTTCCCATTAAGAGCTCAAGTTTCTATGATAATGGTTACTGATAGGATTAAAGATAATATTAACTAATAAGAGGCCAAACAGCACATAGAGAGATAACTGAAACAAAGGGTGGTTTGACGTGTAAGTGTGTCGATTGTGGCTGAACTACGACCAAACTGCACGGACTATCAAAGCAGTGAAGCCAATGTTATACGTTTAATGTGCAGAAACAAAGACAGGGTCGGCTGCTCGAAGATGCGATTTGCAGTAATATGGGTGAATGGTCTAAGCGACACTTTCCTTTGAAGTAATTGACGTAAGTAGGGGTGAAGTCGATAAAAAATCATGTTTTTTTTTGCGTTTTTATTAAAATTTTAAGTAAAAAATAATGAACCTAATGAATTATCAAATTTTAAGTGTGATTGAATTCACCAATTGAAAGTGGACGGGCATTAAAAACAAAAAAAAATATTTGTTTCACACAGATGTCCATGTCATCTTTGGGGATGTTGTGTGGAGGGTCATTTTAGAAATGAAGGAAAGAAAAATTAAGGAAGGAAAAAGATATGAGAGTGGGTAGAAATCTGGTGACGGACGTGAGAATCCATCTGCGGTGCGAGGCGATATTCCGAGAGAGTCTTGCTGGAGAGAAAAGGTTTCCCCCAACCAGTCTCTCCCGATTCGGCCTGCCACGCAGTTGGTGGGCGAACGAGTCCGCCGAAAAGATCCGGACAAACCTAACCCCATGAACCCGGGCACCTCTACTAAGTCACCACCTAGGGTGACCCATGGTGTTAGTTATGCAATACCCGACTCCCAAATTTAAATATATAAAGATTGAATTCACCTTCTTAAATTGACCTCATCCACGTATAAAGAACGTTTGGTATAAATAAATACAACGTACGGTTTTGACAAAACTGAAGTTAGCAGCAAAATTCAAAAGATGCAAAACAAATTAAAAAGTTGATTTTTTTTCGGTGGCAATCGGTGAAATTTAGGTGGCACGCGAGCTGTTTGAAAACAGAATGTACGGAATGAATGTATGGAATGCGGAAGGGGGGTAATTGATAAGTGCAAGAGCTACAGTAATTTCCCCTAATACTATGCGAGCGAAGTAGCGGGTAAAAGCTAGTAAAAAAAGACGCAAAACAAGGTGTATTTCAAAACATACCTATAATAACTATAAAGCGACAGAATTAACAGAAATTTTTAAATTAGAGTTTTATCAAAGTCCACCCTTATTTTAGGGATTTTTCTAAACGTTAATTTTAAAGGGGTCTATTATTTTTCTCTGTACTCTTTTATCAAAGTAAATTTCATTAGCTGATTATATAAAAAAAAAATACTTTGCTTATATTATCTGCGCAAGATATTTCGTTCTAAGATCTTTATAAATTAATTCCCGAGTAAAAGAATATCAAATTTGACCTCGGTATTGAGAAAATATTTTTAAGGAAAATTTCTTTTTAGCTTTAAATGAAAATTTCAATTTCACAAAGACGATGTGGTTTTGATGATTGAAATTGTATAATTTCTTTGATTTGCCGAAATATATTTCCTTTAATCAAAATAAAAATAATTTTCAAAAAGCCAGCTCGATTATTTCCGCGAATTGAATTTTGTTTTTAATTACAAATTGATTGCTTTATTTTCAAAGCATCTGTTTAGAATTTTCGTCTTCTCCTTGCACTGATATAATTACAAAAGATGTGCCCACCGCAAACAAATAATGTTCATAGTTATCGGGTGTGTTTCTTTTATGTACGCTGGCAACACTCGTAACATGGCCACACCCAATTTTCGACCAATGTCTGAGGTTTGTGAAACTTTAATTTATTTATTTATCTTTTCACATGATCAAGTGACAGATGACTCTTCACATGATCAAGTGACGCGAAATATCGGTTTTACCAACATTATCAACAGGACAGGTGGCGATGGTGCATACTATTAACTGTAGGTCTAGCATGGATTATCAATAACATCCGACATCAATAGATATTGTTTCAGGCTTATTAATAACAAACAAAGCTCCTAGAAATTAAATAAATCGTTTAAGCGATCCACAAATTCGAAATGATCTATTTATTAGTGTTTTTCATTTTTACGTAGCGGTCTGACGTTGAGAAATGTAAATGTATAGATTGATCCGCCAGTGTTACCAGCGTACATCGATTTCTTGTATATTCCTTGTCAAGATCGGTCTGGCTATCAACCGTGCGACCGTGCTTGGAAAAAATAGTATAAAATTGTCGTTAGTTACGCCTCTCGATCCGATGTTGTAAAGTTATCGATTTTACTGTAACTGGCACACAATACAGTTACACAGATACCTGTGACGATAGCTACCCTCACTACATTTCCTTGGATCGGTCAGCCGTGTTGCTCGTCGTTCACTCCACAATAAGGAACTCCAATTCAATTTTTTTTTTTTTTTTTAAATTAATAATGACCTTCTTACTTAAATAACTGCATATTTATTTTTATTTTTATAGTTAGTTTTAATAGTTAAAATAAATGTCAAAGTTTTAATTTTTCAAGATCCCCCGAAAACCACCGAATCTAGTGTGACGTCATCATGACCAACCGAAGCATGAATTTTGTAAGCAACTGAAATCAGCTGTTCGTGGCCGGCCATTTTGAATTTCAGCATTGGAGCGGTGATGGACGTGGTGACGTCACGCCTCACAAATTCAATAATACTAACTTGACAGGGTGTTTTAATGAACTGTTTTAAAATGGATTTTTTAATATTTTTTTTAAAACTCTACGTTAAATATTATTTAATAAAACTTATGTATTCAGAATCAGCGTTTATTGGTCTATATGAACATATTTTTTTAAAGCCGTAATATTTATCACTGGAGTTTCTTATTAATTTTTATAAAATTCAATTGGATTGATAAATGATTCACGTTTAATGATAATAATTATTTAACGTGTTAGAGTAGAGAGAAAAAAAATAAGAGTAACGCACCAAACCCCAAAATAATGAAGTAGGTATTGGAGGGAAAACAACTTTACTGTAAAAAGTTTCATTTAAGAGATGGCAAGAACCATCTTCTAATATTCTATGTCAATGGCAGTTCTTTAGAACAGTAAGTCCTTCACATTTTTCGAGGTATTTTTTTTCATAAAAGTATTAAAGTAGATACTTTGAAATGACGAATTCTTTTAAAAAACTTCCTTGTGAAATCTGATAATTTGAGAAAATATTTCTTACAATACCATCATAAGCCTTGAAAGGATGGAGGCTAAGCGTATGGATATCGTAGTTCAGTTATCAGATTGAATAGACGCGAGATTCGAGTAGCCAATAGAGCCTACGTGTCTGCATTCAACGGTAAATCTTGCAAGATCCGATTGTACTAAATAAAATCTTGTCTGTAGGATGGTGGGCTTGACACGCTGATGAAATGTGATCAAGAATTTAGTTGCTCGGTTGTGGCAAACGCATTCGCAAACATTTTCCAATTGGTCTACAATAAAGAACCTCGACTTCTAGATATTAATGATACCGGTGGACATATTTAATACCGTGAGTTCTACTATTGACGATCGATAAAACGACGACGTGTCGGTCGGAATATCGTCGGGATGATTGATAAATTTTAGAACGACCTCTGCAGTGTCAGTTAAGTTTCGTTTCACTGTCAATATACCCACATTTTTTTAATAATGTCGTTTGTTTTGCCAATTATTGGCTTACGCATCTATGAAGCAATCAATTTATTCTGTTCGATCCACTATCAACGGTGAAACCGTGTTCGGTATATCCATAAAAAATAATCGCAAGCTACGCCTACCGATCTGATATTATTAGGTTATTTACATGATCTACGCTTAACCCCCAGAGGAGCTTCTAACATCGATCAAGAAATATTTACGGAACACTGACATTGTGAGTACAATGAGTTAAACGAAGAACTGACACTCTATCGTCTCAGATTTTGTTCCCCTAATTTTAATAAATACTTAATTGCTTGTCAGTTCAGCGTTGGTTTAGTTAAAACAGCCACACGCGTGGCTTAAGATGAAGCTATACGTGAAATACTATTTAGATTAATCTTTACGACGAATCGGTTTACAGCACGATCAAAAAATATGCTGCAAATATATTGAAGTTTTTGCTAGCTTTTCTAAGTATTGGAATTTCAATGCAAATTTTATTTACATAACAAAAAATATAAGCACAAACCACTAAAAAAAATGTTTTTTCATGACTTAACTATGAAGTAATACAAGAATTTTATTTATATATGGCTTAGACTATTTTTAAGGTTTTGTTTGTTCCAACTTTTTTTCATTCTTATAAAATTATTCGCAAAATAAACAATAACCACTTTTTCGCTCACGTGCCTCTTGCAAATAAGACGCTCGATTTTGAAATTTTGAAGGCGTAAGAATCGAAATGTTTCTAGCGTTTATATTCCTCTTATGATCGTTTCAACCGTTGCGCCAAGCATGTAGTTATGTAACTTTTCTATATATTTTTTTATATGAATACCGCACAAGAGTTCGAACTGCTCCCGTCTCGAGACTATGGTATCCCCAATTGAGTATGTTGTGAGACTATGGCATCCCCAATTGGTGTGATGCTGAAGATAGTAGGGAGGGGAAGGAGATGAGGAAGAGGAAGATGGGGAAAAACCTGGCTATTCAGATCTGGTCTCCAAACACGGCTAAAGCCATTTCAAGATACGTTTCATTTCTGAATGGTGGTCTTACACCGGGGCGATACTGAAAGTGTTTTCCACTCTGGAACGTGCCGCAAATATACTTTATATTATTTTTAATTAATTTTACTGTGAAATAACACAAATCAATAAAATAAAATTTATTTGCCTTTCGCGACCTTCGGATTGCGAGTCAAGAGCCTTACCGCTAGACCACGCCGGCTGTCATTGACCTCATTTTGACCTTATGCTGCGTATAAATTTAGGAACATAAGCGCGAGCCAAGACACAAATTATGAAAAAGTAACGAAGCAACCCCATGCGGCGTTTTACGCCGTAGACCTTAGGCGCCACTTAATATTTACACAGCGATTATAAATATAGAAGTTTAAATTATTTTTCTATAATGTTTGCTTTGTTGAACACATGTATCCCTAATAAATTAAAATTAACTAAATGAAAATATCACTCTCGCGCCACCACAAAGTTGTTACTTGGTACGAAAGAAAACATATATGATAATAGTTGATTTCTTAAAAAAAAGTTATTTTTTTGATAAATTAGCAAACCATTAACATCGATTAAAAAAAATCTAAATATTTATTATTCCGAAAAAGACCGTCAACACGCAACAATACAATATTTAAAAAAATTATTAAGTGATTTGAAAAAGGCGTTTTGCTAGAATATCGCAGCATAAATCAATTCAGCTTTCAAACTTTACTTAGCAAACTATTGCTGGTAGGCAGTAAAACACCCCTATCCGATGAATTGAAAGTTATTTATGCTTTTCAAAAGCAAATTTATTCCCTTATATCGCACGGACACGCGCTGCGGTACATTCATATATATTTTTTACGCGGCCATAAATACATCGAACATTAATCATAATTCATCAAAAAACTATCATAATATATTATTTTTACTGTTCAATTTATTTTAAATAAAACATTTTCGACATGTTTTTGGTAAAAAATATGTTTTATACAATTAAATCGAACATGCCATTATTTGAAAAATTCCTCTTCCAAAATTCTGTGAAATCATCAATGTATGATTTTCTTTTTGTTTGAATATCTCACAAGAGTCTCAACTGCTCCTGTCTGGAGCCAGTAAGACCATAGCATCCCCGCCATGGCCACGCGATACCAGATAAAATTGGACTTTATACGTTGAGTATAAAATAAATTCAATTCATCAATGTTACTAAGAAAGCTTTTTACAAACCGTCACAACCTTTTTTACGTAATTACAGCACAAGAGTTCCAACTGCTCCGGCAAGACTTATGTCATTTCAAGCGACATTTTAATTCTTAACGGTGGTCTTACACAAAGCGGTACTGAGAGTATCTTCAATTCTGGAAAGTGCCGCGGATAAATGTTATATTATTTTAAATAATTAAATTGTGAAATCTTAAATCATTCATAATAAACGTTATCTGCGTACGCCGAGATTTGGGTTCTTGTACTGGGTTGTTTATCTGTTTAACCCAGATAACTTTTACCACTCTGTCACATGTTGTTTTTACTATAAATGAATCTATCTGGATCTCAGAGGGGAAATTGTAGCAAGGGGAGAAAGGAGGCCCAAAATGCCTATTGGGGGTGACAAACACGAGCTGCGTGTGTACCTATTTTGAATGACAACCCACGTGCCAGAATTGTAGTGCGATATAAAAATTGTGGGAGACAAGTTTTGAGATTTTAAAAAATATTTTACTAAATATCATAAACAAAAATAATCGCTGTTACTTGATAGGTTTTACCCTTTGGAGTCAAAAAATAGTTTTATGTAGTCATATCATTTTTTTATAACATGACAGAACACACGCAAGTCGAGGTGGCAGAAGACAATTGTAATTTGTATGAAATACACTTCTATCACGAGGAGTTACAACTCTAAATACAAACACATATTTTTTTAAAACGCACACAGTCGTTACGTCTTTAGTACAATAGATTTTAAGTAATTATAAGATAATAATATTGGATTCTGTTAGATTTTTCTCCACTAACCGGTGAAGACAACTTTATGTAGGTTAAAAAAAAGAACGACTCACCTACCTTGCGTGCTGTTAAATAGATCCACTACATCTACGTATCCATTACAAACTTCACAAAAACTAGGTACAAACGAGGTTCAATGTAATATTATGGATTTATTATAGTGTATAAATGATTTTGTTATATCTGGTGCAAGAAATTAAAAAAAATATCTCAGTACGTGGTAAAAATATTGTAAAAACTTGTAACCCATATTGTGGAAAACTAGAACCAATAAGTTGAGATTTCTCTCAGTAAGTACATATTTTTGTAATACTTCGTGATATTATTGAAGATTTAATCACACTGAATAATGAAATTATTACCTAAGTTATTCTATTAATTCATTCAAAAACCGTTTCATCTTTCTAACTAAGATAAGTACATCTCGTGTTAATCATCTCGTGGTTGATTAAACTAAGAACTTAAGATAATAGCCCAAGGCACTGCGAAGATATCAGAAGACAAGGAAAGCCCTCGGCAATAAAGCAAAAACGCACAGTAAACGTTTTTGGTTGTATTCAGTTCAGGCGGAAAAGGCTCTTACGTCTAAAATGAATATTTTTTTTAATCAAGCAGAACCTTAATTATAATAAGTAATCGTTTTTCTATAAAATTTCAAAATTATTTAAAATTATATTACCCAACCGTAATATACAAATTATTTTTAAATTCTGTAAAAAAAATTCTCTGCAAACATTTTTTTAATATTCCGAATTCATAATAAAATTCTTTTTACATTTACCAGGATACATTTTCATTTGAATAAATTATTCCATCAATCATTTAAACGCCCGTGCCTTCACCATGTACATAATAACGATCTCCGCGTTTCGAGGAAATATGCTGTCAACAAAATAGAAATCGACATTTCTTGCCAATTTGATTATTTCGATAATATCTTTCCATGATAGATTTGTGATGTTATTTGGTTTTCTGACTAAACCACTTAATTGGGTCCCTTTTCTCTCTCTGCCATCTTTTATTTTACTCCTTTTGCAATATTACCCAGTGTTAAAATGGCGTAGAATACCTTGCTCCAGGTAGTGATACTCTTCTGCCGTGTTGGCATACTATTTTTTGTCGCATTGTATGGAAATTTTTGTACAAAGATTTCCAAAACTGTAGATTACGAAGGTCAGTGCCATGAAATTCGACTCTCCTAAATCAGACAACATTTTGATGTGCGTGCAAATTTAGTGGCTTTTTTTAAAATGAAATATTTCCTGCCGGTATGCCTTTTAATTATTATGCGTACAGTGGAAAAAGGAGACGTTACGATTTATTTATTAACAGTAATATAGGCCCACTTATAAACGTGTGTTGTACACAATAATTTTTTGGAACAGTAATCGATAGTCAAATGTGCCAATTAAATTATATAGAACCAACGCATAAGATTAGTAAAGGGTCTTCCAATAGGGACTTCCGAACTTTGATAGCGGACATATTGTTGAAGCGACATCTATCAAATTGGCTGTCATTTATTCAAATCACCCTGGATGGATACAGCGTTCAACAACACGTGCAAATTACATTTTTTTCTTAATTTCATCAATTGTTAAATTGTTTAAAAGTGTTTAATGGTGTAATCTCACGTGGAGGTGATGTGAACTGGCAACAGAGATCGTGCGATTCGATCCTATTAGACTTTATCTTGTGTATTTTTTTAAGTCGCAGGTCTATGCAAATAAGCCATGAACTACAGCGGCCCTCAAAGCCAACATAACCCATGCCATCGATCAAATTCAGCCTGATTTATGTCAGTCATGGAAAGTCATGGAAAATTGGACATTTCAGATGCGCGTCACACAGAGAAGCCGCGGCGAAAATTTGAATGAGGTTATAATCTATACATAATAGCATTGATAGGTCTTTCAAGCAAATAAAAAAATTTCAAAGATATTTCATAAACACTTTGTTTTATTTAAATTTAAAGATAGAAAGCGCTAAATGAAAGACCCATTGATAATTTAATAAAAATATAAATTGAGTTAGGTTATCATAGCCTGTTCGTAACTATATTCCACTACCTCTAACAATATGCAACATAGGTACAAAAGAGTATGTTGACACAAATATACCTTTCCTTATGTATACCTACATTCCTACCTATCATATCTCTCACATAAACCTTTCCCGAGCTGAGAATAATATCCGGAATAGTGAACAAAATGACAACAATAATTTATCAGTCCATTAATTAATCTTGTTAATTGATGTGCTGTGACCTTGCTCTCTCAGTTCTTAATTACATCGACCTCAAGGAAACTTTTGCAGGAATTCTCTTTTTTTCTCAAGTGCTTGAGCAGTGATAACCGCTAGTGGTGTCCCTCAGGAAGGTAAGATCGGCTAAGATGAATTTTTCACCACAGCTGAACAAAGTTGGGTGAGTTGTATCTTAGTGACTCAGTCCTGATATTGTTTTGCAAATTAAAAATAATTTTAGATCTATTGGTTCTTTTTGGTGGATGAAAGGTAATTATGCCTAATGAATTGGAACTGTTTAGAAGACCATTTACAATTTTAAAAATAAAAGTCAAGACAGATATGAGTTTTAATAATTTTTATTCTTTCATCTAGTGGATGTTGTAATTTATTGTTTCTGTAGGTAAACCGAGTAAGTAATTAATATATCTTAGGAATTTATGCCGATGAACCTACCTTTATAACAAAAAAGTCATGAACACGAATCCCAAAGTGATTCTTTTTAAGATTGAAGCAAACCTTTTCTTTACCTAACTTTACCGTTAGGGGTTCGCGGTAAAACACATCAAACCACACATACTGAAAACTAAAATTAGACAGTTAATGCTCCACGAAACGTCGAGAGAGTTCGAGTGGAGATGTTTAAAGCTCTCCCTCAACCAGTCCCTCCTGATCCGGCTCGCCACACACTAGGTGGGCAAACGCATCCACCAAGACCTAGATATACCTCGCCACATGAATCCAGGCACCCCTGTAAGCGTAGCATCCTACTTGGGGTGACCTGTGACAGGGGAGTAGGTTATCCTATACGAGATTCACGAGGCGACGGTACCCATACCGCCTCCCAATTTATGTGAATATTTTAACGTCTTTTCGTGTAACCATCGTAATATTCTAACAGTCCAACATATTGTTGCAATGGACAGGTCAGTGAAAGATGAATTTTTAAAAATCCGCTGGAACTACACATTTTTACTAATACAGCAGCTGATTAAAATCATTTGTCACTTTTAATTATTGATTCAATAAAATTGCATATTTTCAAACACTGATAATTTTGTCCTCACTGTGTGCTTTGATTGCAATCTAATAAAATCCAATCAAAATCTACCCATAAGAACTTTTTTTTTACAATAAAACACCTATTTTCAATTTTCGAATTCGCTTGGGTCGTCTAGTAGCTAATTTTAGAGAAATGTACATGCGGTCAACAAAAAAAAATATAGAATGCATTGTCATCGACAACGAGTCTACATGCCGAAAAATTCTAATAGATATTCTTATTGAAAAAGATAAATTAATGAAAAAAATAATCGAAATTAAATAAAACAGGTAAATTTAAGGGAGGTAAAAAAAAATTGGTTTGAGGTAATAAAAAATTTGTCAATCTTGAACTTACCCATAGCATATACCGGAACATCCTCCGCCCCGTGCGTAGCCCACTGCTTTGGCGCAGCCGCCGCGTGAACCCTGTCTCTATCTGTGTGGGGTTCTTCTGTTCCTAGTACAGGTCTGACCCCATAACCTGGGCCGCTACCGTACAAGATAGACGTGTACGGCAGACTGTCCACGTCTGACGTCTTCGTATCGGTACCTGGGAAAGAAATAAAATAATCACCTTGATTAAAATCCTTGCGTCATTTTGTGCTTATCAGTTTTGCTAATCTAAAGCAGAATTTTCTGACGAATAAAAACAGAGGTTAATAATGTGAAACAAATTAAATTTACATCAAAGATATTCTGTAAAGCTAAGCCGTTTTTTCGAAATATTATTTCATAGATGAATATTTCGTACAAAACTGGAGGACACTGACATCTATTGAATATAAATGGAAGCAGTCTATTTTAGCTTCTATAAAACGTCAAGTTCATACCGCGGGAGTATTTGAAAATATTACAAAAAAAAAAAAAGTTATCTTTTCTAGCTGATATCGTTCTTTAAATTGGCTGTCCCCAAGCTTCGTAGAAAATGCATGTTAAAACATTTTCTATGAACCCCGGGCTCGAAAAACGTATGTTATGAGCGATGAAATTCAAAAACTCATTAATCATTTCCACCATAATATCCATCTCTGTTGTTTTACGTCTTTAACAGCAACAATGGGAACAAATCACCGACTTTGAAAGGGAAAGGTACCCCTCTTACCAACCTTGAGTTTTGACGGTTAAAAGTCAAGGTAAGCAAGAATGCGCGTGCGCAGTGTCGTAGAGACTTTTGTAGAGCTGTCTCTGAATACAAATATTTTAGAAATATTCAGGAAGGTAGTTTCCTTATTAAGTGACGTCACACCGACCTTAGTCTCTGAATATAAAACAACGTTTTTTAAAGGAAAGGAAGACTTCTTGAACTAAAGTATCGACTCTGAATACGGGTGTCAGTCCCATACCGGGCGTGATTTTAAATGGTTGAGGATTTTTACAAAATTGAAAGTTATCGTGGTCTCCAAAAATCTCAATGGTTCGCAGTTAGCCCTGGTTGTCAATGACAAGTCCGGGGAACCATTCATTGGATAACTTATACCTCTGCTTTAGGTCACTCCAAGTGTTTTGGTACGTTTGGGACTTAGCAGGGGTGCCCGGGTTCATGGATTGTCTAGGTCTTGGCGGCGGATGCCTACCAACTGCGTGGTGTGCTAGATAGGGAGAGGCTGGTTGAGGTAGACCCTTTGACCTCTGCAGCCGGACCATTGAACCATGGCCTTGCACCGCAGTGAGAGTGATGAATTCTAATTTCACTCCAGGACGCACTAAGTAGAGCTAATTTAAAAAATTATATATGAAGAAGATATTCTAACATTGATACTCTGTAACCCGGTCCAATACTGAGAAATTTTGTGAAAAAAATGTCTTTCTACATCAGCAGAGTAAAGAATACTCATAAATTTTATTTTATTTTTCATTTATCTTTTCAAAGCAATGTTGAAATTTTTTATAAAATAGGTGGCTTATACAAAGTGATTTGTTTTCGTCTAATTAAAATGAAGCCACAAAATGATTTTGAGATTATTGAAGAAGTATAAAAATTCTCATTTCACGTAATCGTATTTTGGAAAACGGCTTTTAAAGAAGCAAGATTTTAGAATAAATATTTTCTCCTTAAATTATTTCGCGTCTTTTCAAAAACCGCCGTCTAACCGAAATCTACTATTTTTGCTCATTTTTCTTATCTTCGATTTCTGTTTTTTTTTTGCAAAAAAGAATTGATACGGTGAAATATAAAATGGCAAAATATTTTGACTTACCAAGAATAGGGTGCTCCCTGGGAGCGCCGTGACCTCCGACGGTCATCACATGACCATGGTCCGCCGTCACTAACAGTAGGTCAGCCCTATTGACCGCAGCCCTCACTGCGGCCTCAAGCTGGAGGGTCTCATCCAGGGCTCTGTAAGGGTTGTTGAAGTGGTGCGCGTGGTCTATTCGACCTCCTAAACAAAAAAAGTTTGTAAGTTTCAAATTCAAAAGATTAAAAAATATGTGATACTCGAAAATGGAATCTTATACAGGCCCATCATAAAGTTTTACAAAGTGATTGTGGAGACACGTGATCATAAAACGGATTTTTATTTATTTGATCCTAATAAATTAAATAAATGAAAGAGAAAGACGCCTTCAGAAAGAACACTATTTCAGCATTGAGACGTGGTTTTAGGTGTGTTTGGGGACCAAATCTGAATATTCATGAACTTCTCCTTCGTCCGATTCCCCATCCCCTACCCCTCCCCACTACCTTCAGCCTCTCGGCGTACCCCAATTGTGCAGTACTCACAGAGAAAAAAACCCAAAATGAAAAAGCTGAAGTACATAAGGGGAACGGTTGCGCGGCCTTTATACAAAACTTAAATTTGAAGCCAAAATACCCAACCATACTGAAAAATATTTTTTAAAAGGTTCAGCAAATATCTAGTAGGTACGTTTAAATGCTACCTTATTTATTTGTGTTTTAAATCTTAAATCGAAATTTTCCTGATTTTAAAAGACAACTTTGACAATTCTCTGAGTTAATGATAATAATTAAAATATCAATTTTGCCCAACTCACTACGAAAGAACAAAAATATAAATACTAAAATAAATGAAGCGTCGTAAAAAACCATTGAATTCAAATTTTTAATTTATTTCGAAAAATTTGTATTTCAACGTAAATTTGTCGTTAGTCGTATACGAGTAAATTAAAGCCCTTCATAACTCACAAATAATTGCCAAAGTTGCCTCTAAAATAGAGAAAAATATATTTCTTTAATGGCCTTTATTTTATAATTTGAAGTAAAAATAAATAAAGTGGCATATATCCGTGCTAGGCACTTGCCATATAATATATTTTGATTAAAAATGATTCTTCAGTTTGGTTGAGTATTTTGGCCTCAAATCAAAATGTAGATAAGTTTTAATTAAAAAAGGGCGCAGCCGTTCCACATAAGGATATATTTTAAACGGTAATTCAACGATAATCGAACAGGTCCTGTGATGTGTAATATATTACACGAATGTTATATTTTGATGCTTCTACTTTCAACATAAATGCAAAATTTTGTTGGACTTGAATTTAGCAATTAAATGTTTTTTTCAGAAAATTTTATACATGGCTGATCTTTGCTCGTTCAAAAGATCGTTGGTCGGACCGCCACAAGCAGACGTCAGCGTAACATTGATAACTCCCCTATAACCATTTCAGGAAGCGACATCACTTCAAAGACATGTATAAAACTACTGGGTGTCAATCTGGACGCTGATTTTTCCCTTAAAAATCAAGTGAACAGAACCGTAAGCACGGGGTTCTTTCAATTAAGGCAAATTAAAGCAGTAAGAAGGAACCTGCCAACAGAGGCGACTAAATTACTAGTCAATTCGTACATCGTTTCACGTTTTGATTATTGCAACGGAACATATGCAAGTCTTCCTAAATATCAAATCAACAAATAACAATCCGTTTTCAACGCTGCGGCAAGATTTATCACCGGCGTTTCTAAATATTCCCATATTTCAGAGCATCTCAAAAATCTTCACTGGCTCAAATGTCCTGAACGAATCCAGTTCAAGCTCTGCTGGATGGTATTCAAGTCCCTTAACGGAATGGCTCCGGCATACTTATCAGAATTGTGTGTTCTGGAAAATTCCAATTCTCGACAGACAACCCTGAGGTCAGCAGCGTCATCAGCTATTGGAAGGTTAAAGGAACCAAAGCGTACACTAGACACTAAGTTCGGTGAGCGTGCTTTCGGAGTGTCAGGACCTAAAGCCTGGAATGGACTGCCACACGACTTAAGAATGATTACAAATTCAGCGGAATTTAGAGCTAAACTTAAAACACACCTTTTTAGACAGTCGTATCCATAAACTCAAAAACTTCTCATCCTGACCTTCAATACCCGCGACATGGTAAATAATTCATTTGTAGAAATTGAAAAAAAAAAAACCAAAAAAAAAAACAAAAAAATTATAATAATAATAAAAAATAAAAAATTACAAATTGAAAAAAAAAAAATAAACGTTAGTTAAGGTAATTTCAGGAACATTCTCCAGCACTAAAGAGTCCTAAATTCTCCAGTCTCCTAAAAATAAATATCAACTCTACTTTTGCCACTAATCTCTTAATAGATGTAATTCTAACCGTGATGGCGGTAGCAAATAATGTAAAATCATGCCATGTCCAGTTTTTTAATATAATGCCTTCCACGTGCAAATCCTCCGTATCTTCTGCAAGCATTAACTTTATATTAAAGTTTGTTTTTCGGAAGTGACCTGCCAGGTAAGTATGTTTCTGTATCTGTTTGTAAATAGTTAAATTAGATAGAACCTAGGAATTCTTAATAAGCTGTACAGCACCTTTGAGGTGATTTTTCACAAAAACGGTGCTCTACAAATTATCCAATTATTATTATTAAAATCGTTCTGACAAATCGTTTTACTGCTGACAGCTCAGCAACAAAATGGCTTGCCGGCAATTATCGCTTCTTCTTTCTACAATACGAGACAACGTGATCCATATTTAGACCCCTGAACCATGATATATGACCCATGACAAATGATCCATGACCAAAGACCCACGACCCATGACCCTTGACCCTTGACCCATGACAAATAACCCTTGACCCAAGACCCATGACACTTGACCCACGACCCATGACCCTTGACCCGTGACCCGTGAACCATTACCCATAACCCTCGGCAGAGACGGTGCTTGGTAGACATCTTGCTGATCAATCTGCAGTCATGCCCGGGCACGGTAACATTATGGATAAAATCTTTATCGATCAACTAGATACCTGGAGATATCGATCAACTAGATACCTGTGCTAGATACCTGGAGAGGCTGGAAAAGAATGATTTCTATGAAAAAATAGTTACGGATTTTCTGAAGTGTCGTGGGACCTCCTGAGAGCTATGGAAAGTTATAAGTCATTACATTACTTCAAAAATGTGTTCCGCCGTCCCGGGAACCATTTATTGGATAACCAACACCCCTGCCACCCAAAGTGTTTTGCTAAGTTTGGGTAACCGGGTTCATTGGATGAGGTTTGTAGAGATCTTGGCGGCAGATGTGTTTGCCCACTCATTGCAGGAGAGACCAGTTGTAGGAGACCTTTTGATATCTTCAGCCGGACTCTCTAGATCCATCGCCTTGCACCGCAATGGACAGGATGGATTCATCCATCCGTCACTCCTGAGTAAATCTCTGGGTGATCACCAAATTTCTACCCACCTCATACCTTTTTACTTCCTTGAACTTCTTCTCCTTCCTTTCCCTAAAAAGACCATACACACACCTTTTTCAAAGACGAAATATTTACATACTACATACATACAGGAGGCCCTGAGAAAACAAATTCGCTAAAAAGACCATCCACACACCTTCTTCAAATATGACATACTACATAAATACAGGAGGCCGTAAGAAAAAAATTCTCAGGGCCTCCTGAGTGGAGCTAAAACAATGTGTTGGCAAGCAGTACCGTACTCCATAAAAAGAAGATTCACATAATTGAGTTTTGTGGAATCCATAAAATATTCCGTAATAGAACATGTTGAATCGAAAAAAATATTATTGAATTCTCGTGAAACGTTTAATTTCTGTTAGTTTTGTTTGAATTTGTAAAAAATAACAATTAAGAACACAGTTGTTGTTATCAATATTTTTCGTATCATTCTTTCATTACATTTTCCATATTAGACTTCCAAGGATGTACAAAAGAAAAGGGTAGTTCCTTTTTCAAAGTGGATTTATCTGAATAGCCAGGTGTTTCCCCACCTCACTCTCCCCCATCTCCTTCCCCTCCCCACTACCTTCAGCCCAGACGGGAGCAGCTGGGACTCTTGTGAGGAGTGTGTAGGAAAAAAAATTAATACTAAAAATTAATACTAAAAAAAATTGTGCAGTTCACACGCGGTAGAAGCGAAACCTTCAGAAAACTAAATTTCGAAAGAATGAGTCGAATACAATATCAGGAGTAGGACAATTGTAGAGTTTATTTTTTACAATATTGTTACCAAGTTTAAAATTGATTTTTTTTTTGTATGAACACCGCACAAGAGTCTCAACTGCTCACGTCTGGAGCCAGTGAGACTATGGCATCCCCTATTGAGGTATGTTGTGAAGCTGAAGGTAGTGGGAAGGGCAAGGAGATAGGGAAGAGGAAGGTGGGAAAGTACCTGGCTTTTCAGATCTGGTAACCAAACATGGCCAAAGCCATTTCAAGCAACGTTTCAAACTGAATGGTGGTCTTACACAAGGGCGATACTGAGAGTATCTTCCACTCTGGAACGTGCCGAAAATATACTATTTATTATTGTAAATTAATAAATTAAGAAATAACACAAATTAATCTAATACAATTTATTTTTCACGCCAGATTCGATCTGGTGACATTCAGATAGCGAGTCAAGAGCCTTACCGCAGGACGCTGGCTGTTTACATTTTATTCTACGAAGCACCGCACAAAGAAGAGATCGTTATGCTACGAAACACCACACAAAAAGAACACTGCTTAGTCTATTTGTCTCTTTTTAACCAAATAATATTTTCAGGTTCATAATGTAAGCAATTCGTAGCAAAGATTAAGATAAAATAATGGTTTGCTATAAGCTTAGCCTTGGCAGCATATTGATGTTTTTGATAAAATTGTACACATTTGACCTTAAAAATAAGAGAAAAATTGCTATTAATCTATTTCAGCTAGTATTTTATATGACCGAAATATATTACAGCTTATTACCTTCTGCCAAAGAGTTCGAATAAATTCATCCTGAATGGGCCAATTTCATGAAAGCATTTTTATTACAAATAGAACTAGTATGAACGTATTGGATTTTGTATACATAAAGACAAAGTAATAAAAGAAATAATATCAAAAAGACAGCCTAAAAGAAAAAAAAGTCATATTCATGTATCTACCAACGTACGAATATTTACAACATACTCAAACAAATGTTAAATTCTTTCAGGAAATATTTTTCAAGTGCGTGTATTTATTATTTTTGTAACATTTTGGTTCTAAGGGGAAAAGTTAATTAGGTAAGAAATAATATTCTTAGTGCGTGAAACGATTCGGTAATTATTATTATTGTATGACAGCATACAAATATATTTATTAGAATGATTTGTGGATTTCTGTCACAATTTATGGATTATACTCCTATTAGTGTACGTTGAATAACTATCGAAATAATAAAAAAAAACATTATATTTGTTTGGGACGGTTACTTGGCAAACCACGTAAGTATTGCTTTTTGTTGATAAATTATACATGATTACTAGCTGGGTTACCCGGCTTCGCTCAGGACAACATTCGAGAGTGTTCTGGAACGTTCAACAATTTATTTAATTTATTTATAGCGGACCCGACAGACGTTGTCCTGTACACAACTGTTTCCTGTTAAGCACTTGCATACTGCTTACTAACAACGTATGCAGGGACACTGGAGGTCTAGATTCGTTCAAAAATAAATAAATGTAGCTTCGTTTAACAAAAAAAATTAGTATCTTGCGAGAGCCTTGAAGGAGTAACCATATGTTACTTATACCAGGGCGGGTAGTGGTGGATAACCTCCAATGTACACAACTGTCGGACAAACTAAAATTAAAATAGAATAATAATGAATATTCGATACTGCGATGGTAGCGCAGTCTGCCGGATCCAATGTAAAACATTCCAAAATCAACAACTCCTTAGAAATAAAAAAAAATAATAAAGAACATTTTCCAGTGAACCAAATTGTAAATCTAAACTATTTTCGAATCCCCTTGAACCCACACAAAAAAAATTCATCAAAATCGGTACAGCCGTTTAGGAGGAGTTCAGTGACGTACACACGGACAGAAGAAATATATATATTAAGATAAAATTGCGTTCAATTTCCAATCAGGGTTACAAACAATGTATGTTTTTTTTGCGTTAAATTTTTTTTTTGGATGGTTCATAGTTTTCTTTTTTAATGTAAATAATTAGGCTTTTTTTACCGTAAAGAATCTATCTTCCAAATGTCTTTTAAAACTAAAAAAAAAATAAGTTTTTTTGTTTGAATGAGGTTTAAACCTTCCTTCCCACCGATCAAACGCGATCAGCCATCAAAAATCATCCGCGCTACCAACCTTCCTTAAAACCTTTACTTTACGGTACATTCAGTTTTCAAACAGCTTGCGTGCCACCCACATTTCATAACGCCAGAGCTCACCAGCAGTAAAAAAAATAATTACCAATTTGGTGCAGTCGTTCGGAAGTTATCCGCGTACAAACATGTCGGAGATTCCTTTTTATTTAATACATAGACAGATATTAACTACAACGCCTGAAATAAAATTTCTCGAAAAATATCAACATCGTTGCCACGGCAACGATTCGTTTTGCTCGCCTTTGTTAGTGACAGAAAACGTATAATAAATGCGAGTATAATTTGTAAATATTTATAATTTCATAACGCCAAAGCTTACCATTCTATACAGCCGTTGTTACTTGCATATAATGTTGCTTTCTATTTGTGAAAAAAAAAATTAAAATCGAATTATTGGTCTACGCGTGAAAGCGTAACGTACAAACACACGCAGTTTTGCGTTTATAATTTTAGTATAGATTCATAACGTTGCTGACGGAGCCGAGCTAAAGTGGTGGTAGGTAAAACATTTATATCACTTATTTCAGATTATACAAAAAATGGATTCAGGAACTGGAGAAAGAAGGTACTTTTAGCAAAAGAACTTCCTGGAACCTTTTCTCATGTCAAACATTTCCGGGCCCTGGGGGAGACGTGACTACTATTCCAAGTCTCAGAAACTATTGTGGGAACGCACGTATACACTTTTTCCACTATAGGGAACAATCCTTAAAAAGAAATAATGATATTTGAATAGATATTGGGATGAATGTGAAGGTCATTTGGAAAAAAACGACAAATGTAGAATTGATGGATATCACCATGTCTTTTCTCAAACAAAAAAGACTGCAATGAATTGAAAAAAACAATTGTCACGTAGAAACATACTTTAAAATGTCGTCTAATAGTTGAACCATTTAAAATACCCAACGCAAATTAAATGACACAATATTTAGTTATTTTTAAATTAAACAATAACTTAGTAAGAACCACTTTTATTTATTTAACCTTAAAGCTGATCGGGTTTTGATACGATTTTTTCAGGAGGTACAACACTACCAAAATTGAAAATCAACAACTTTTGTAAAGTGTGTCGTAAATATATAAAATTTTCATA
This sequence comes from Glyphotaelius pellucidus, assembly GCA_936435175.1. Classification (NCBI taxonomy): domain Eukaryota; kingdom Metazoa; phylum Arthropoda; class Insecta; order Trichoptera; family Limnephilidae; genus Glyphotaelius; species Glyphotaelius pellucidus. Next base: position 22,121,217 of record OW386555.1, on the reverse strand, counting down.
GTAAGTTGCAAAAAGAATGGGTTGAGCTCCAATGGAGGAGGTAGAGGTAAGGGTTGGGTAGAGGATTTGGAAGAGAGTGCTTTTTTACATTAACTCCACATAGGGCCTATGTCATCCTTGAAAATGCTGTGTGAAGAGTCCTTTTGAGGTGAGGAAGAAGTGAACATGGGTCTTGAAGAGAACCATGTTGTAGGAGGGAGGAAACACAGAGGCCGGCAAATCTTTGCACAGCCAAGCTGTTGAACTCAAGTTGAGAAACAACCCGTTCTCATGTGACAAATATCAACCGTGTACATAATATGTTAGGCACGTGTTTGGCGTATTTCCCGACTTGCACCGGTGCCGAGGGGTTCAATGACGCTAGTTCCTCTGAGCATCTTCCATTGTAATACCGGTAGAACAAGAACAGCATTCCTACCTGACGCCTGTGCTTTAAAGATTGCAATCTGTTTGTTGTGTTAGGAGAATTTATCAAACAGACCGCTCGTTTCTGCACAGAGTCGAGGTTTTTTTTATGTATTTTGGGGCTCCAGACCAGAGGGGACTGCCAAATTCAACCGTGGGCCCACTTGCTATTTTTGCAGGGTTGGCAGTTGTTTACTATTAAGTATCTGCGGACTTAACTCTGGCTTCGATGGAACCTTGGTATCTGAGCTGGTCAATTAGAGTTTCAGAAAAATATCAATGGGAGGGCCTTTTCGAAAGATTGCTTCCGTTAAGAGAGACTAAATTTTCATTTCGATCCCTTTTGGACGTAATCAGACGTGATTGGGTCTTTGAAACATTAAATTCGACGAGGTTATTCTTACCCCAAGAGAAAACGTTCTCGAGACAACCGTCCATTTATTGTTTCAAAGCCTTCAGAGCCATCGGGGTGTGTGTGCCCTTTGAGGGCTTATCAAATAAAAAGCTATCATGGACTGTCCTGTCATCCGCGTAACAACAAACGGTGCAGACGACAAGATGTCATTGATGTGCTTCAAAAACAACGTCGGAGACAAAACCAATCCCTGTGGGACGCTAAAATTTATCGAATACGGAGTAGAGATGAAACCTCAGCAACCATCTGAATAAGGCCCTTGAGGTGATTTTTCACAAAAACGGCGCTATATAAATCATCTAATTATTATTAAGGAACTCCAGTGAAAAATATTATGGCTTTAAAAAAATATGTTCATATAGATCAATAAACGCTGATTCTGAATATATAAGTTGTATTAAATAATATTTAACGTAGAGTTTTTTAAAAATATGAAAAAGTCCATTTTAAAACAGTTCTTTAAAAAACCCTGTCAAGTTGGTATTATTGAATTTGTGAAAACGGTCCAATGCTGAAATTCAAAATGGCCGGCGACTATCAGCTGATTCCAGTTGCCTACAAAATTGCGTCATGATGACGTCGCACGTCACGCGTCATGATGACGTCACAACGTCATGATGACGTCACACTAGATTCGGTGGTTTTCGGGGGATCTTGAAAAATTAAAACTTTGACATTTGTTTTAACTATTAAAACTAACTTTAAAAATAAAAATATATGTGCAGTTATTTAAGTTAGAAGGTCATTATTCATTTAAAAAAATAAAAAAATTGAACTGGAGTTCCTTATTGACTTCTTCCTAAAAAATTCGGTAATACTCAAAAAGGAAGCGGGAAGTCCGTACGAAGGCAGTTTGTTGACAAGCTCTCAACACATCAATCGGGTGCGGACATGTGTGGCTTCGCGTCACCGTCGCCGATTTGCACTGCGGTACGGACGATGCGGATGCGGTGCGGCGATGTGTGTTTCGGCCTTTAGGCTGGGCGCATCCGATTTTGCTTTCCGGTTGTCTGATCAGACAATCGGATCGGATTAACACCGCACACATCCGATTCGAAAACCGGATAGGTAATGGTAAGGGTCACACCCTTTTTCAGATCGGATTGGACGGCCGGCGTGGAAGGGCGTGGCCTATTTTTATTACCAATCTGGTTTTCGAATTGGATGTGTGCGGGTTTTCATAAGAAATGTATGGCACGAAGGCCTTCCAGTTGTCTGATCAGACAATCGGATGTATGCGCCCAGCCTTACTCGTAAACTTGATAAAATTTTCAAACAAATAATAAAACCACCCGGAAAACTAATCGAATTTGTTTTTACATCTTGATCATGAAACCATAATTCAATAATAAGCCAATATTTTTATTAATTTATCCTTTTTTTAAATACATTTATTAGCCTTTTCATTACCCGTAAACGGTAACCCGATAACTTAACAAAGTGGCACTATATAACTCCGTTGAAAATTCATTAAAAGTGATGAAAAAACTAGGTTAAAAAGGTTACGCCTAGTTAGGTTATGTTTAAATTTTTTATGACTTTTAATGACTCTTCAAAGGGTTGTTGAAATATTATTTAGTAGTAGAACTTTCGTTAACATACTCGTATCTCGCAAGTACCTACATAAAATCATCCGCTTGCTCCATTTATTCATCATATATCCATCATACATAACTCTTTCAAACACACGCAGCCTTACTAATAACAAAACGCCTTAACGATATTTTAACGGCATATCTGTTGCTTGCGCGGTGAACTGCATTTTTACGCCTTTACTAATAACGTGATCACATTATTATGTAAGTTGAATTGTTTTTGCTTGATCTGCGCGTGCACAGGCAATCTTTTGGGTCATGCGGCGGCCATCTTTTTTCAATAAATTCCCGGTTATTTTCTTTTGTGACGTGTGAAATTTCATGCGCAGTTCTTTTATGTTTTTAGTCATGATTACCATTTAAATGATCGATTCACTATTAAATTAGCATAATAGAATATAATTTCTTTTATTTGCGATATTTTTGTCAGTTTTTGCGGTTTCATAATGTCTCTGTAGTTGCTTTAATTTTGTTAACATAAAAATATAGGTTGTCAGAATTTTTCAATTTCTCTCTTGGAACTTATGTTATAACTTTTTTAAAATTTGTAATTACAAGAACGGGATATAAAAATTAGGTGAGTTTCCTTCCAAATTCATTAAATAAAAGGACTGTCTTTTTTTAAATTTTGAATATTTTTTAATTTTTATACGTTTTTTTTAGTGACTGAACATCTGCCCTGATGATGGACACTGTAACGCTGTCTGAAAAGTTGGCTAAAGAAGGAGGTAGCGTAACACGGCATAATACCCCAAAAATAAATAACAAAAATACTTTTGGCCGTGAAAACCTAAAATCATACCTTTTCTACATTTTGATTAAAAATGTTTTTGGTAAGATTTTTTTTCCGTATTTGAAGCTTAAAGTATGTCAATTTTTAAATATTAAAGTATGATTAAAATATTAAAATCTTAAAGGTGGTTTATTTTGTTTTTACAATGGCATTTGTTTTAACCACATCTTCAAAAATAAGAAATAAATAGAACATTCAAAATACTTTGGAAAAATTCCAAAATTCGTTCAGAAATCATTAATAAAACAGTCGTGTATAATGAATAAACTAGCCCCTTAGGCTGTGTAAGCCATGTACAAATCTTTTCATGAACAATTTTTTAATTTACTATAAAAAAAAAAAAATTAGTAGTATTTTTTTAATTTTTTTTAACAGCTAATACCGCACAAGAGTCCCAACTGCTCCCGTCTGGAGCCAGTGAGACTATGGCATCCCCAATCGGGGTATGTTGTGAGGCTGAAGGTAGTGGGGAGGGGAAGGAGATAGGGAGGAGGAAGGTGGGGAAGTACCTGGCTATTCAGATCTGGTCACTAAACACGGCTAAATCCATTTCAAGCAACGTTTCAATTCTGAATGGTGGTCTTACACCAGGGCGATACTGATAGTATCTTCCACTCTGGAACGTGCCGCAAATATACTTTTATGTTATTTTAAATGAATAAATTGTGAAATAACACAAATTAATCAAATAAAATTTATTTGCGCACGCCGGGTTCGAACCCGCGACCTTCGGATTGTGAGTCGAGAGTCTTGCCTCGGGACCACGGAGGCCGTCAAATTAGTAGTGTTTTCACATTCGCGGCTGTTTATCAATTGAATAAAATTTTCACCGGGTTTTTTAGTAAGGCTGCATGACTTTAGACTTTCCTACTTACATTATTTATCATTAATCAAATCTGTATACGTCCTCGGTTGAAGATATTCTTTAAGTATACCCTTTACATCAGTGATTCCCTAAGTGGTCCAGGTGGACCCCTAGGGGTCCACGGGAAACCCGACGGGGGTCCACGTAAGCGCGATAAAGAAATGGGAGTCCACAAGTTGTAAGTGGGGGTCCACGAACTGGTTTCGACCCATCCATTTGAGACCCATCCCGTGTCCCATATCCATATCCCATCCCACCCCCCCGCTCTCATATCCCATTACGCCCACTGCATAAGTTAAGTTGTCTTTCAGGTTGTGAATTTTAAACTTATTGTGGTAAGTTTTAATAATTATAATGACCTGATAGTGAATAAAGTGCGTAGAAAGTAGAATGATGGATGAAAGTGTTTGTTTCCTACCTTCCACCATAAGGAAGAACCCTTTGGGACTCTTCTCTAAGATATTCAGGGCTGTGATCGTCATCTCCTCGAGGGTTGGGTCGGAGGCTGGGCTGTCCTCCCTGTCAGCCGCAAAGCCCATGTGAGAGTACTCGAAGAGACCTGCGTCAACAAATAAACATTTTTAAGTAATAATAATATATCTTTTGTACGTGAGCGCACGCGTGTGACATTTTGAAAATTTGAACTGATTTAGGTAAGTGCTTTTTTATTTTACATTCGCTCTCCACAAGGAAAATAATTTTCAGTATGTATTTAAATTTGCTATAAAATATTAACATTTTTAAAGTTTTATTTTAACTTTTTGAGTAAAACCTCAAATTGAAATATATTTAATTAAATGAAGACAATATGAGCGAAACTCAATCGAAAATCTGGAAACAGTAAAATCAGAAAAAGATATTGGCACCTCTGGGTTCCAGGACCTCTTGCTTTCCGCGCGTTCGCCCGGAAATCGAGGGATACTGGGTTCGAGTCCCAGAGGTGCCAATATCTTTTTCTGATTTTGCTGTTTCCAGATTTTCGATTGAGTTTTCCTTGTATTGTCTTCATTAAAATTAAAATTACGGAAGACGCTTTCCTAGATATTATTTATTTATTTTACTTTTTGAAAAGCATTTTATTTGATATATAGCATTTTTTTGATAATTTAGCATATTATTGGAAAATTTAACAAATTTGCCAACAATCAACGGTATAACCTTATTATCTTAAAAATAAACATATTTTTCCAAAATTTAAAACATAGATCTACCAGGTAAAATAATTATCAAATTACATTTTTTTGTAGAAAAGAGTCTTTACTTTTAGAATTTAATATAAAAAAGTGTTGTGAATGAAAAAAATTCCGGTTGAGTTTGATTATTCCGCCTTAAGAAAAAAACAACAACATTAAAATGATTATTGTGCTGTTTAATCAGAGGTTAAGTCACAAGAAGGAAAGCCACAATTGGTTTTGAAATAATGTAAACTGTAGATTTCCCGAAAATAAATAAATAAAAAATAAAATAAAATAAATAGACCAACACGCCCAAAAAAATCCGATTTCGGGCAGGTACCCAGATCATTAACGAAGTAATTTTTGCTTGGTATCTTAATATTTATTGATATATTTTTTTAAGTAGTTTATCATTAATTAAAAAATCATAATATTGAAATGGCGCAAACATCTTAAATAGATAATTATGTAAATCATGAATTTAACTTACGAATTATTGATAGTTATACACAATTAATGTTAATACCTTAATACCATTAGTAGAATACATATTGAAGACGATATTTTGAAGAGCTTTTAAAAGTTTATATTGCGACAACTAGCGCTACTGGCGACGATTCTAGGAACTAATTTTATACTGAAATAAGCTCTGGAATAGGGTTGGCTTAAGTTTTTGTGCTAGATTCAGGTTTAGTTGACATTAATTACGTTAAAATCACCCAGGTTTCTAGGTAAGTTTCAATTTAGGATTTCGTTGGCAGAAAACCATGATTTATTTTAAAATAATGTGATTATTTTGATGTTCGTGGGAGGTTGTTTTTAGTTTTACAAGGCATTAAATGAGAAAATATATTTTACTGAATTTTTATGAACAGTTTGTTTTTTTTTTACATTGATGGAAAGAATTTTTGGGTAAGAAGAAGGTTTGAGGTCAAGGAGTGACGGACTTGTGAATCCATTCCTCCCATTGCGGTGCAAGGTCGTGAGAGTGTTGCTGAAGAGTTCAAAATGTTCTCCTTCAATCGATCTCTCAGACACTAGGTGCATAACTACGTTCATCAATTTAGACTAGCGATTTAATTCGAAATTGTTTCGCTAAAGTATTTTTTGCTTAATGCGTCATCAAAATCATTTTATGCGTCCAGTGGGTAAGCCATTTTACAATCAAGGGTATTTTTTAAATGCACGTGAAGACACCTTCAAGATGTATATCTTGCAAGGATATGGTCAGAAATTTATAACAAAGAAAATTGAAAAAGGCATTTTTTGGAAAAGATCCGGGTACTCAATTGTACCCGTTCTTCCCTCTGCACACGGACTTAACAAATATACGAAAGATTCAAAAGATAAGTAAGGAACTTTTTCCGTTATTTTACAAGGCGGATACGTTGTTCTAATTAACAACTTTTAAAGCGAACTAGAACTTAAATATCCGCAGGACGAGAGCATTTTAACATAAATGTTTACTAACTATGTTTGTACATTTCTCCGCTCCTTAACTTGGTGAAAGCATTAGGTATATAACAACAAAGATACATAGAAATTTAAAAGAATATAAAGGTAGATCTTTTAAAACTATTTTACATTTTGCTTGAATGTTTTTACGTGAATTCGAATGTTAAATCTTAGGTAAACCGGGTGGCAACAAAAGGAAAAAAAAATATGTCTAACTAGTTGTTGCAAGGTTTTGAGAAATTTTATGTAAACAGTGATTTTCCTCTTTTTTGATGGTCAAGTGTGCAAAATTTCATTATCCTAGAACAAAACTCAAATCAGATAACCTCCTTTATATAAATAGATAATATACTATTAAATTATTTAAATTAAAACAAATCTTTTAATCATTTTATTATCATGACAAATTAAACATAGTTTTTGAAACATGTCGATAATGTTAATTATATAGTAGTGTATACAAAGTTTTTTGTTTTCATTAAGTAAACCAAAAAATATTTAAAAACAATTTCCGCTCTGTTTTATTTAATTTAATTTTTTAAAATTTATTTTTTTTTTTTTTTTTTATGTGGCGTGATAGCTTTTTGAAAGGCAATTTGATAATGCAACACTTGTTTTCAAAATAAATATATTTTTATTATAAATTACATAATAATTATAATGGGATACATAAAAAAAAAACTTAAATTAAAATGGAGTTCCAGAAAGTATATTTATAAAAATAAATTAAATAAAAATGGAATACCATCGTGAGCTTATTATATTTTTAGGTAAATGCGTTGATGTCCGAACAAAGTTTATTTTTAAGACTACTAACAATAAAATCTTCTTAGCCCAAGGTTATATCAGGACTTGTTTATGTTTCCTCCACTCTAAATTCAGTGTTCAGTTTTTTCCTTTCAACCTTTAAAATCCTAAAATATGTATGTTGAACAAAATTGTAATACTTAAATCCTTTAGTAAATCAGGCGCGGGCCTGCGCGTGTTGTGGGATAATGGAGAAAGAAACAACCCTCAAATGACTAAAAATATGTTTCAATTAAAATAAAATTAATCTAAAAAAAATCTCTTTAAAAGTAATCTCTTTTCACACTCCAGGCAGGTCAGTTACAAGACAGTACCTACCTTATTATTGTGACAATTCTACTTCAACATCGCAATATTACACTCCTATGCGACGGATTCAACAGCTAGGAAACAAATACTCCGATGTTGTTGATATATTTAGTCCATCAATTTCAATATGTAAGCATACTTTATTGAAGTTTTTTTTATCAAGTAGGGAATATCGATAAAGCTATTTAATTGTATTTTGTCTGCACAAAGAAAAAAGCTATTTTGGATTTTTATATTTTCAATATATTTTTTTAAAATGTTTTTACTTTATAATTATTTTTGTGCAAGTGTCTTAAACAGTTGTTTCCTGCACTATTTTTAAGTATAATTTCATAAATATTGTTATATATATATATAAAAGCCTAAATAGGCGTAGGTATATAAAAAAAAAAAAAATTAGGTAAAAAGAACCATGTCATCCATAAAATACGGAGAAAATTGAAAGTAGCGGCAATCAAAATTTGGGTAACCAAGTGACGACAAATCAGAGAAGATTATTCAATGTTATTTTTAAAAATCTTCTACTATCGGCCAAATTCTCACTTACAGTGTGCCGAGTTTGCATTTAAGTGACGACGCGTTTGTTTAGTTTTTTTTTGCTAGCGGTTAGGCGGTGCTTGTGGGAACAAAATCAATGGCAATCAGTGACATCAGTAATCAGTAGTTAATTCTAAGGACTTGTCATGTGGAAAATGTATACCATTTCATTTTACCCGTCTCAAAACAAGTAACGTCTAGTAAGGCGGGTAACTAATTTGCTTTTTTAAGATTATTTTATCTCAATAAACGCCTGGGTTGCCGGCAATAAAATTTATTCTTTGTAAATCACGATTTTTAGGAAAAAAATATGGAAATTTTAGCTTTTGAAACTAAAGTAAAGAAAATATGCGGTAAGCTAATTAAAATCTTACCGCCTAATCAATTTATTCGCTGTTTTTCATACTGCCTACCCTGATAAAAAAAACTGGATGCACCTACTGCTTGTAGTGCTTGTATATTGAAAGTGCTGTAAAAAGTCAAATAATACTTCAAATAGTACGTAGATAAGTTTTTTTAAAAAAATTTTATAATGTTTTATTTCAACTTTTTTGTGACTATAGGTTAGTCTCAAACTCTTAACAAACTCTTAAAAATTTCGGTGTAAACAAAAAACTTGGGACTTTATTGTGATAGATTAGCAGTGAGCTCTGATATTTTATTTAGCAGGCGGTTGGAATAATCTGAACCAAGATTAAAAGGTTGCCATAGTATTTATTATACACTCATTTTTTTTTTTATTTTTATATGAAATACCGCACAAGAGTCCCAACTGCTCCCGTCTGGAGCCAGTGAGACTATGGCATCCCCAATTGAGGTATGTTGTGAGGCTGAAGGTAGTGGGGAGAGGAAGGAGATAGGAAAGAGGAAGGTGGGGAAGTACCTGGCTATTCAGATCTGGTCACTAAACACGGCTAAAGCCATTTCAAGAAACGTTTCAATTCTGAATGGTGGTCTTACACCAGGGCGATACTGATAGTATCTTCCACTCTGGAACGTGCCGCAAATATACTACATATTATTTTAAATGAATAAATTGTGAAATAACACAAATTAATCAAATAAAATTTATTTGCGCACGCCGGGTTCGAACCCGCGACCTTCGGATTGTGAGTCGAGAGTCTTGCCTCGGGACCACGGAGGCCTTCAATGCGTACATTGTCGACAATTAAAGCGCCATCTTTGAGTAACCTTAAAGATTTCTATGAAGTGTCATCTGCTGGTGAATTTTTACATAAAAATTAAGCCCGAATCATATCTGATCACATCTAAAAGGGATCAAAATGAAAGTCTGGTCTTCTTCAACGGAAGCATCTTCTGAACAGGCCCTCTATTGATATGCTTGGTGTAATTATAAGCAACCAGCTCAGGTATGGGGGCTCCATCGAAGCCAGAGTTAAATTAGCCTAACAGAAACGGGGCGTACTGTGGAGGGCCCGCAGATCTTTTAATAGTAAATAACTGCTAACAGTTGAATTTGACAGCCACCTCTTGCCTGGAGCTCCAAAATACCTGAAAAAAACACTCGATCCTGTGCAGAAACGGGCGGTCCGTTTGATATATTCTCCCACCTTAACAAAAGGATTGCAATATTTAGAGCACAAGCGTCGGATGGGATTGCTATCCTTATTCTACCGATATTTCAATGGAAGATGCTCTGAGAAACTAGCGTGTCGATCCTTTTGGCACCGGTGCGTAGTCGAGAAACATGCAAAACGCGCGCCCAACACGGTTGAATCATGGCATATGAGAATGGGTCGCTTCTTCGACTCAACATGAGTTCAACAGCTCGGCCGTGTAACGATTTGCCGGCCTCTATTTTTCTTCTCTCCTACAACATGAGTCTCTTCAAGACCAATGTTCATTCCTTCCTCTCCTCACAAAGACCCTCCACATTGCATCTCAGATGACGTAAGGCCCCGAGGGAAATTATTTTTCTCAGGGCCTCCTATGTGGAGTTAATGTATTAAAAAAAATGTTTAGGATATTACAAACTACCTACTGTATATCATCATTTTGTACAAAATGAGTGTTAACTGCCAACAGGAGTCAATTAATTTATCGCAACTTCTTCTTAAAGTTGTTTTTCAATAATTACTAAGAAATCAATGAAAACTGATAACTGTAACGAAAGTGTGGCGCATGTGAGATTAAAACGGCCACCATCGTTAAGCCGCCGCTATCCGAATTTCTGCCGATTTGTTACATATCTCTCTTAAGCATTTAAAGTTTTAAAGCTCTTACTTTTTGAAGATAATATCTAGATACGTTCCACGCCGAAACGCAAATTATATGAAATTCCCTCGATAGAAAAAAATCGCAAAGTATGCTCCGAAATTATTAAAAACAAGTGTATTTCTATTATTTTACAAGTTATATTTGTGAAAAGCGCCGCCTTAACCGGAATAAACAAATTTACAGAAAGATAAAATGATAATTTCTCCAGTAGTCTAAGTTAAAAATTCGCCTAGTCAATTATGTAATTATTTAAGTACCCTTTAATATTATAGCTAACAAATATGGTGGTTATAAATAAAACATTTTGAGGCCAATTTTTCTGATTGCCAAGTTTGTCTGAGAAGGGTTAAAAGCCAAAAAAATCTTCTTTCTCAGATTCCGGCTTCACATTTCCTAGATACGCGAATGTACAGCTTGGAGTTTATTGCAAACTCTCGACATTTATTTCTTAACCAACAATACACTGTCGGAGTATATTTCCTCCCCAACCCCGCCACCTCTCCTCCGCCAGGAAGTTTTTCGAGAAAATTCTCTGAAGGCTCTGCAACAAGAGATGAATTCAAAGCCTACTGCACTGAATTTTCGAGAAATTATAATCAAATGAATACGGTGTTGTGTTGGTAAAGCAAGCACTGCTGGCGCGAGCGAGAATTAGATAAAGCGAAATAATGAGGTTTTCTTGTTCATTTGTTGTGTTTTCTGGTGGCGAAACGCAATCCACTTCCCTTGCAAAATTAAATAAATATTTTTTAGAGAAAGCATTCGACTAAGCTTGACAACTTAACTCCAGAAACCCAATCATATTTTGCTATCTAAAAAACCCAAATATAGGTCAAATTTACCTACATGAATAACTACACTTGTAACATAGTTTATTACGTGTAATTCTTTATTTTTTATCATTTTTTATTCGTAATTACTATTTAGGAAATAAAAAAACGCATAATAAGAAAAAAATATTTATTAGACTTTGAAAACACAACATTTACTAATTAATACAAAAATTTGGTACAAAATGAGATCCTTTCGGTTTTGCTTCTTTTAAAAATATTTTAAAAAAAAAAAAAAAAAATCTTCTTTTTTCTTCTAACCAATAAATGTTTCATAACAATTAAACAGCTTTATACATTTTTTTTCTGTGTAAAAACTTTTCACAAACATTTAAAAATTACAAAAAGCCTAAACGTAGGTCAAATTGACCTTTAACAGTACGATAACTCCAATATGAAGGGACAAGGCAACACTGCCGCCTCCTGTGGGCTCTTGGCGGGTACTAAGGTGGTTCGATCAATCAGGTCAATAGAATGAAGTGTGCGAAAGAGAAAACAGATATTTGTTTGCGTATAGATAAAAATGACATAGATTGGGCTTATAAGATTAACGTTGCTGAGCGCTTAAAAATTTTGGCTCCAATTCCAGAAATTGCGGGTTAAAGGTCCGGCTTACAAAAAAAACATTTTTTTAAGATTAAAAAAAGGATAATCGTTATTTTGCTTTCTACTTCAATAGCGAACGTTTCGGACCGCGTTAGAATGTCCATCATCAGAGCAGATGTGTAGATTGTGGTGAAGTGTGGATTTAACTACATAGAAGTGTTAACGCATTGGAAGCGTTAATGTTTAAAGGGCTGGTATATGAATTCCGTAACCCGGAAACCATTTATTGAACAACCAACACCTCTGCCGTAGGTCAACCCAAGTGGTTTGCTACGTGTGGTGTTTTAGCAGGGGAGACCGGGTTCATGGTGTTAGATTTTGTTACCAGGTGTGTGCACCCTCTTATACACACTTTATTTATGGCCTCGGTGTGTGGCATCTCTAGTCTTGCCCACAGACATTTGGGCATTGGTTATATTGCGAGATCTGCAATATTTTGGAACGCAACAGTTGTTGACCGTGCACAGATTCAAGTCAGCAGATTTGAAAAGAAAGCCAGCCATTCTTAGTGGACCAGCCGAGAGCTTTGGGGCGGTCCTCTCGACCGCAACACGAAGGATCCTTTTTGAAGATCGCTACGATCGTAGCGATCCTTTTTGAAGATCGGTACGATCGATCAACTTGGTAAAAAACTGTATCTCAAACATCAACACCCCTAAGCTTACCAAACAAGTCCAGATAAACGTAAATAAATGTAAATATATCAGTAAAATAATTCATGTAGGTTTTAATCTTTTTTACTGCGTACACTTAAGGGGGTATTCTAGTCTAGAAACGTGAATTGTAGGTGTTTTTTCAGGTGCAATAAAAGAAACCAATAATATTTTTGAAGCCATTGTTTTACCAAATATTTATTAAACATTAAAGAACAGATAAAAAAAAAATCAAAAGAAAAAAATTAAAAATTTAAAAGTTACATGGTGTTGAAGTGGGGGGTCTCAAAAATATGGCGCGCCCTGGTTGACACGATTGCAACCCTCCTAGTTATCCGAAAAAAAAACAAATTTATTTTAAATTCAAACATACGCCGCTATAGCATGAACCTCGGAAAAGTCACAAAAAATGTTTTTTTCAAAATGGCGGCTGTCTGAAAAAAAAAGACATTTTTTTACCAGTTTTTTTGACTTTCATTTTTTAGAATAGTAAAAATTAAAATTTTGTTATAATTCTGGTTAATGCGATAAATTAATGTATAAAGAAGGCTCACACCAAATTTCAAGTAAATTAGTTTAGTAGAACTTGACATATCGTGTCAACCGTCACGAATAAAGTGGTTTTGAGAAACAGGTGTTTAAAATTTTGTCCTACTTAGATTTTGGTTAGATTCTGTCTAAACCGCGAAATTAAAATGGTTATAACTTTTAAAAAAATGCGAATTTCAAAAAATACTTTTCTTGAATATTTAAACTTTAGAAATATGAAGAATTTTTTTTTTTCTAGACTAGAATACCCCCATAAATAGGAACTCCGTAACGCTTCTGATATACTTATTCAAAGATCTGAACAAAGTGCCAAAGCCACAAGCGAAAACCGCTGTCAACGTTAAAAAGGTAGCAACAAAATATCTTATTCCCTGGAGAAATTGTTCCAACTCTAATTCGGACTTTCGAATAATTGCGTTCGCCCTTTCCCGAGCAGCGGTTTTCGGGAGCATTTTTAGAGTTTTACCACAATTTAAGCAGAGCTATTTCTCAATTACAGTACGGTTCAAGCACGCAATAGAAAATACCGATTTCAAAGAAAAATTATGTGGCCAATTTACATAACACTTATCGAGCCGACCAACAAATAAATATTTTCAAAACAGCAAAAAAATGTATTACAAACATTGTGACTACGGTATTCGGGCCTTCCTATCAAAAGAGTAGCCTTTTTGACGGTATCGCTCAGTTTTTTATAGTATTACTAGCGATTACCCGGCATGCATTGTAAAGCGACACAAAGAAAGAAATTGTTTCTCCATGCATGTCCTTTTCCATTCATCCCCGTTAACCTTCCGCTTTCCCTGCCCATCCCGCGTCCCTTCTCTCACGCGTTCACTCCTCCTTTCCGCGTTTCCCTTCCTTCTTCCTCCTCCCTCGTTCCATCTTCCTCGAAAACCCCCTTATGTGTTCCCCTTCCCAGTCCGCCTTTCCTGACTGCCTCTAAACTACATCAATTACACACATTTTTCAAACTAATTGCGCGCCACCTATTGTATAAATTAAATAACGCCAGAGCTCACATATTTTATACAGAAACCAACGCGAGCATGCGTACATCAAAGAACCAAAACTTCATAGCGATCGGATGAATGGTTTATTAACGCAGGGGCAAACAAAAAATAATTCATTTTCATGTATTAAGGTTAGAGCCTAAGAAATCGTTATAAATTGCACAGCGCCGTTAGGTGTTTTTTTTTTTTTCACTAAAACGGCGCTGTATAAATTATGATATGATTATTATTATTTCCGTTTGAAAATCCCAGCTGAGGTACATTATCACATCTGCGATCAGGGGAGAGCGGTTTGCTGCTGGCATCCCGAAAAAGGGGAAGGTTTTTATTTTATTTTTTTATTATTTAAAATACACACAAATAACTAAAAATAAAATATTTAAAAATAAACATACGGTTCTTAAAATAAATCACAATAAAGTTTTTTTTTATGTATCCACACCCAACTCGACAGAGAAATTATTTATTAAATATTTATCTAATTTTAGTAACATAACAGTTTTGACAAAATTAGATGTAAAAAAATAGATAAATAAAAATAAGAATATAGATGTGGTAGAAATAAAATTAATCTTCTTTGCATTATCCTGTAAATAATGTATCAACACGAACAACTAGACAAATTTTAACATTTTATCTATGTACAACTCATTCTAACTATGGTTTGCATTCCCCAATACAACGTTCACATAGGCTTGGTAAAAAATACTTAACTATTATGGATGTATTTGACAACAATTTGAACTTAGCAAACTTCAAACGCCGCATGTGCCAACTATTTCTACTTATTTCATAAACCATTGTGAATACCAATTTTATACACATATTCAAATAATTGTTAATTTGAAAGATTTTGGCTGATTATCTATTTTTAATTAATTTTCATTCTATGTTACCTTCTTTGTGTCAACTCTTAGGTATAATTTATGTTATCTGTATTTTTTCCACTCTTTGTCATTGTCATTGTAATTTTAAAAAAAATACTGCTTTATACGTAAGTCCTTTAGACATTTAAATAAATAAATAAATTTACTTAATTGGTCGGTGGTAAGTACACGGAGTAGGTTCCAACTAATTCTAACTTATGATGAAATTAAATTATTAACTACATACTAAAAAGTAAGTATTTTAACTAACACTTGATCAATTACTACTAATAGGTAGATGTAATCAAAAGATACGTAAATGGTAAGTGATAGATAACATATTCGTTTTACTTTTTTCATAAACCGCAAATAATTGCTTGGCGCGTGTAATAATCTGAAGTTTTAACGCTGCTGGGGTTTTCAAACGGAAATAATATCATTATAGGAAACCGAGTGATGCCGTCAAAATAGCTAATCCTTTGGACCGAATACACTTTATTTTACCCTTTTATCTGCGTAATTAATTATTTACTAGTTGGGAGCGTTTCAGTGCGATACGTGGACGTCCTCTGGATGTAACCATTGAAAGAATTTTTATATCTTCTGAAGATATTTGACAAATTAAATTAATGAGGAAAAATTTAGCTACCTTTAGGCACACCGGCGAACTGAAAACGAACTTCTATCATTTTATATCTTTGTGTGTTTTCCTTTTAAACATCTTAGAAATACCACTTACGTGTGTTAAAATTAAATGTCGCAAGATGCTTTCTTAAAAACCAATGTATCGCCCAAAATATTTACCTTCAATGCTTTCAAGTATTGTTCAATGACAGTGAAGGTTTTTAAAAGAATTTCAAGTCAAAACAAGGCGTGGAAATATTAAAGAAAACCGGAAATTGGATTAAGGAAAACCGCCTGAAGCTGTTCACAGGATTAAAATTTAATAAAAATATCCTTGAAAATGTCGAGGAAAACAACTACGCTTCTGAAACGATCTCAGCAAGAAATTTATTTTCAGCTTTACCAATGAGTTTTACAATACCAAGCGCCAAAATGTCTTTTTCATTAATTTTTTTAAGTGAAATTTCTATAGCGCGGCTGTGATTTGAATTTCGGATGAAAGGGAAATGACGATTAATGCGCCTGCGACGCATAAACCGCGCTCATTGGCTGCTTTGATAACGATGTCACTTTTAAAGGCTCTCCTATTGGTTGAGATATGAAACGGAAATCATGCGAGGTTTGCGCTCATTGGTCGCTTTGATTATGACCTCACTTTTCAAGTATTGGTTGAGATTGTTTTGGTAAATTTTCGCTTCTACAGCGTGTAAACTGCACTCGAATTTTTTTAAATGAAAGTTTTCAACACATTAGAACAATCTTAAAAATGCAAAAAAAAATAAAATAGTAAAAAAAAATTATAAAAAATACCACGAAAGCAATGTTTGCGATATGAATAAAATTTACTAAGGTATTCATTTTCTGTTTTGGATGTATGATACAAAATGACGTCAATTGAAATAAAATAAAATAAAAATTTTGTGAACCTTTTATACTTTCTTATAATCAAAGTAATAGTTGTTACTTGTTACTTACAATAATGACTCGTTTTTATTAAAATAGGTTTCCGAGTTGAATCGTTAAATATCTTTATCACATTTATCACACTTTCTGCTTACCGTGATGGTAGTAGGAGATTTTAAAACATTGTCAGGTTATTCTTAACCCGGGTTTGTCTTTCTTTAAAACAAAAAAATCTGATTTTTGTTGTAAACGAGTTAGTAAAAGTATTTATTACGTTTTTAATAGGTGGACAAAAAATGAATTTATGTAGAAAACATATGCTTACATGTTAATTTTGGGTAAGCAAATTGGCAGTTGGAATTCATAAAATATGTCAAAACAAGTTTGTCTGACGAGTACCTTACAGAATCCTACAAATCTATTTGGGTTTTTACCGAAATTAATAAATATATAAAACGTCTTAATTTGCGGAGCCTGCAATTAGATTGAAAACCAAAACAACTGATTCTAGGCAAGTAAAAAAATATTTGATTTTGTTTAAATAAAATTATATGGACTTCTGCAAACTAAACATAAAAAACCAAAAAATGGATTTCGAAAAATTTGCTTAAAAACTCAGCCAGCTCACACTGGAATTTAAAGTTTCGAAATTTAAGAGGATATTGGAAAATTTATGACTATTTTATGCGCCACGTGTGACAAAAATTTGTTAAGCTTAGTTTTTAGGCGAAACAGCGAGGATATAACGTGTTCCATCCCGCATTCCTGAATAAAATGGCAGTTTATTAACTTCCCAACTAATTTGCTTTATAATGTAATACTGCCAAATTGTGTAGAATCTAAAACGGATGTCGACAAAGTATATCGTGTATCCCCATGAAATTCCGGCAATTTCCGGGAAATTAAAATAATTTCCATTAATTTACCATAAAATATGTCTGAAACTCCACCGGTTTGGAAAATTACCCTTCGCTAGGCTATTTTTACCCAAGTTACAACTATATCACTTCCCGATAGTGTTCAAATTATTTACGAGGATTTATTAGGAAAGCTCCGCTAAGAATTTAATTGGTTATTTCTTGATTTGGGGCTCAGCAAAAGCTTATTTTCCAAATTGAAAAAAAAAAATTGCGATTGGAGTTGAACGAAGATAATAAATACAATTTGAACGATAGTCCGATATTACAAATTTGACAACATTGATTCAGAGATATTAGATTAAAACTTTAGGCAACCGTAATGACCTCCTTAATAGGTATATTGAAAAATTAATGACTTTCGCCTAAGAGTCGTAACTACCTGAAGTCAGTGAAACTATAAAATCCGTACATATGATGCATTGAATATTAGGTAAACGATGCACTTCCAAATTAAATTAAAAACAACAATGAGATAAACAAGTTTATAAACAACATCAAAATTTGGCTAATTACATTTGAAGATGATGAAATCATAACCGTTAAGACGTAATACAGTCAACAAACATGAAAATCTAGAAATCAACAAACTAACGTAGTCAACACGAAGATGAGGAAATCATAATGTAACACCAACACCAACACCTATGGTCTGCGCTGGAACTGAAACAGAACTGTGAATAGCTTTAAAAAGATGACTGCCAAAAATATGAGGATAATATTACTTTTGAATTTGAAATATGAGATGGTCAAAACTGATAGGTCTCAATGGCCGAAAATATAGGTCTCAATGACCGAATTTGTTAAGGCGCTGTGTCTTGGTAATACAAGAAATATTTTATTAAATTTTTCATCATGTTGTTCGATTTTTACTTTTTTGATTGAACGTCTTTTATTTAAACTCACTCCACGATTAAACTTAAACCACTCCACGATTTAACAATAAGGATCTCCAGTGAAAAATATTATGGGTTGAAAAATTATGTTTATATGGACCAATAAACGTTAATTCTAAATATGTAAGTATTATAAAATAATTTTAAACGTAGATTTAAAAAACAATGATTAAAAAGTAAATTTTAAAAATTTTAAAAAACAATTATTAAAAAGTAAATTTTAGTTGTCATTAAAACACACTGTTAAGTTGGTGTTATTGAATTGTAAGTGCTGAGGTCACTGCTCTCCATAATTCTCAGAACAAAATAGTACCCTTTACACACAGAGTTCGGAGCGGGACGTACCCCGCGCCATTTCAGGCCGCCGCGCAGAAAAGTAAAGTCCGAAAGTAAGATTACGGTTTACAGCGCGATTCACTGTGAGACTTTTCTGCGCGGCGGCCTGAAGTGGCGCGGGACACGTCCCGCTCCGAACTCTGTGTGTAAAGGGTACTAATGTTCTTCAGCTCCTGAATTTGAAAATGGCGGACATCGAACAGCTGATTCAGCGCTGTATCTTTTCAGTTGCCTACATACAATATTAATAATGCAGATTGTGGAACACTAATAAACCGTTTCGAAAAATTAATGTTGATTTCACATTTTCAAATTGTGACATTTTTGAGAGTTTTGTAAGATTTTTGGAATGATTAAAAAGAACTTTTCAACAAAGAAGGTATTTTGAAAGTTTCAAACATTTCACATGCTTAATACAGCAATACACAGACGATTCTTAACCCATATTTTGATTTTTATATATATAAATATGGGTACTAGCACAGACTTGTCCGATTTCACAGGTCAGATTTTGTCAGATCAGATCCTATTTTCTATTTTCGTTTGTTAAACAATTAAAATAATTATCTATTTAAACGTTACATTACAGGCACTATTTCCGCTTGCCTGACTTCTTGCCATAATCAGATCCTATTATGAAAATGAAACTTAAATTAAAAACAAATCTTTTCAAAAGCGTAGTTACAATCAATATACAATCGATTACATAGTTACAGATCTACAAACAAAAATAGTATGAATTATTGTTATTTTTTTTTTTCTTAAATCATCTGAATTATTTTGTTGGTCAGTGATATAACCTTTGTAA
Organism: Glyphotaelius pellucidus; assembly: GCA_936435175.1. NCBI lineage: Eukaryota > Metazoa > Arthropoda > Insecta > Trichoptera > Limnephilidae > Glyphotaelius > Glyphotaelius pellucidus. Next base: position 22,101,622 of record OW386555.1, on the reverse strand, counting down.
TATCTATAACATTGTCTGAAATGATTATGACAGTTTAAAACGCTAATAAATTAAATAAAATCACCACTTTGGGTGTGTTGTGATGTTGTGAATCTCGAAGCAGGAGAAAGAGGCTGGAGATGGGATAACAATGGAAGTTCTTAGCAATATCGATCTGGTCACTTAACACGATAAAAATAGAAATATATCATTTCGTTTACAAATATTGGCATTTCACGGGCTCTGTTTTTGATTCAATTGTTAAATAGGTAACCAAGACATGTTTCAACCACTAGACCACAGGTTCCCAAAGAGGTATTTTTGAACCCGAGGGGTCGATATCGATTTGCTGGATGTTCATGTTTATTTTTTACATCAACCCCACGTAGGAGGCCTTGAGAAATAAAATTCCCCTCCCGGCCTATATCATCTTTCGGGATGTGTGTGGAAGGTCTTTTTAGAAAAGGAAGAAGGAGAAGTTATGGAAAATAAAAAGGTATGAGGGGTGGGCAGGAATGTGGGGGGTCAGTATGTCAAAAAGTGACGGACATATGAATCCACCCCTTCCTCTGCGCTAAGGCGATGTTCCGAGAGAGTCCTGCTAGAGAGATTAAAATGTCTACCTCAACCAGTCACTTCTGATCCTGCCTACCTCGCAGTTGGTAGTCAGAAGCAAGTAATTTAAGATTAGTGGTAGGTAGAAAAATAATTATCTTGAAATGATGGTATCGGTTGCAGTTCTAGCTTCAGAAAGAAATATCTGTTGCTTTTATGACTTTACGGACTCTTAAGAGCGCCCCCTAACTGCATAGTAAGGGGGGGAACTTTATCGCAACCTAGTCGTTGGGCAGCATTGTGAGGTGGGTTCAGGTAGTGGCCATCAAAAGCGGGTCTTTCGACAACAGACTTTGTGTAAGAAATTTTTGGTTGACTTTCCATCCATTCATACCTCATGGAAAAGGGTTTTATCGTGGTTGTAGCTAATTTTTTTACCGAAAAAAAGAAATGAAAAACACATTTGAAGTAAATAGATTTTTATAAAAACCGTTAAAAAAATTTGGGAGCCTCTGCTCTAGACTAACTGAAAATTGACTTTCGTAAAACTTGTACATATCAGTGGCTTGAATCAACTCAATGGTTTATTCCAATTAAAGCAAGAAAGGTTGGGAAACCTTTTTAGGGCCATTTTTTCTTATTTAAGTGGGTTGGGTGGAAAACGAAAAGCCACGAGAAGCAATCAAAACCCGCATATTTCTATTTCGGGAGAAATGGATGGTGTATTTCTGAAAGGTGAACCAAACTGCTTTATTTCAACGATTCTATTTACAAATTAAATCAGAGATCAAATTTATTGTATGTGGTTCAAAATGTACTCCACGTTAATGAACAGGAATCAGGTTTCCGGGAATAAAGTGATTCTTAAAAAAAAACCTACATACCGCCACTGCTCCCGTCTCAAATAAGTGAGACTATGTCATCCCCAATTGGGGTATCTTGGGTTGAAGGTAGTGGGGGGGAGGGGGGAGACGGGGAAAAGGAAGGTACTTGGCTTTTCAAATCTGGTCACCAAACACGGCCAAAGCCGTTTCAAGTTTCAATTCTGAATGGTGACCTTACACAGGGGCGATAAACAGTGTCAAACAATCTGGAATGTGCCACAAATATACTTTATTTTGTTTATATATTAAACTAGCTTTTACCCGCGGCTTCACTCGCATGGTATTAGGGGGAAATTACCCACGGGAATGAAATGTTGTTTTCCCGGGTAAAACATAGCATATTTCATTTCCCAGTCCTCCTTCAGGAGCTCGCTCTTATATATATAAACCATCGCCGGCATGCACACATCAAATCCCCAAAGTTTCATCGCAATCGAATGAATGGTTTAGCAATGCATAACATCTCGCCCACATATGTACAAATTCAGGAGCAAACACATTTTCATTTTCATGTATATTTATTTATTTATTAATCATTAGCGCCCTTATGGGCATTTACATACATAGTTACATTTTTTAAGATTAAGGTGTATTTAAATGACAAAGATAACATATATAGGTATTACACATGGTACATAGAAGTAAAGATGGTAGGTAAAAAGTATAACGTTATACAATAAGAGAGATTGAAATAATTAGATTTTGTTAATTAAATAATTGAAAACACTTTGTTTTTACCACAATAAACTTTATTTCAAGTCAACATGTTTCAAGAACGATGTTCTCTTCATCAGGACATAAAATGTACTAAAAAATATGTTTAAGATAGGGTTACTCACAAAATTAATTTGATTTTTAATAATATTTAAATTTCTATTGACATTTTTCCTAATTTCTAATATTTCTAAAAGATCTAAGTGAAAACCACTAGCATTAGTGTGTAAAATTTTAAAACCAGTATTTATATCAAATGAATGGTTAAATTCAATTAGATGGTTAGCAAATTCCGAATAATTATTGCTATTTAGACATCTCAAATGTTCCTTAATCCTCGTTTCAAAATTTCTGCAAGTTTTACAAAAATGATTGCAGTCATTACAATTCAATTGATAAACTCCAGATTTTTTTATTTTTTTGGTCTTTGTCCTTGTTATTTAAAATATAATTTTTTAATTTATTATTCGTATAAAAAGCAGGCTGTATTGTATAAGAAATTTTTTTCATGATTAAATTGGAGGTTTGATGATTTACAAACAATATTTTTCTCCATTGTTTTTTAATATTATCAGTAAACAATGGGTAAATGTAGGACAAATGAAATTTTTTCTTATATTTTTTGTTTAATAAATCGTCTATTAATTTGGAGTTATAACCATTATTAGATTCAATTATTTTAATGTTGTTAAGTTCAGCTTTGAAATTATTTGGGGATAATGGGATATTAATTAATCTATTGATCAAATAATGAAAAGCTAAGAGTTTTTGTGAAAATGGATGGTTAGATGAGTTGTGTATAATTATATCAGCATATGTTTCTTTTCGAAAAATATTAAATTCAATCTTATTATTAATTATAGTTAGGTTTAAATCTAAGAAATTTATGCTACAATTAATTCCTATTTCTAATGTAAATTTAATGTTTTTGTGAATTTTGTTCAAAAAATTAAGGAACATTTGAAGTTGTCTTTTGGTACCGGTTCATATACATAAAATATCATCTACGTAACGTTTGTAAAAATACACATATTTTAGTAATAAGGCAGAACTATTAAAGATTTTATTTTCTAAATGGTTTAAAAATATATCTGCTACTAACGGACTGGTACTTAACCCCATGGCCAGACCATCTTTTTGTTTGAAAATTTTATTATCAAATTGGAAGAAATTTTGGTTTAAGACTACATTAAGACATTTAAGTAAATCCTGGGCTAAGTCATTAGGTTATTTGGAGGAATTCAGTAAGTTATTTATAATTGTTTTGCTTTCTTCAACTGGGACACTTGGAAACAGGTTAACGACATCAAAAGAAGATCAACTAATTGTAGGGAATTCTTAATTGTATACTTAGGTTGAAAAATATTTGATTCAATTATAATACTATTCAATGTTGACGCCAAATTATAGCTAGGAGCATTGCAATTGGAAATTACAGGTCTGAGTGGTTGAGTCTCTTTGTGAATCTTTAGTAAACTGTATAATTTGGGAACTTGTGGATTTTTTACAGTTTTATTTCTACATTCTTTTATTTCTAAATAAATTAACGATTTTATCACTTTTGCAAGATTTTAAAGTGTCCATTATCAATTCTTGACATTTACTATCTTCTAAGCACCTCCCCTTTTCACCTCTCTCCTCCCCCACTACTTCCATTTCTACCCACGCCGTTCTATGTTCGATCATTTAGTTTTAGTACATTTTATGTCCTGATGAAGAGAACATCGTTCTTGAAACACGTTGACTTTTAAATAAAGTTTATTGTTGTAAAAACAAAGTGTTTTTAATTATTTAATTAATAAAATGGTGCCACAAAGTGAATTTGCAAAATTTGAATTAGATTTTGAACTGCAGTTGGCGTAATACGTATATAACAAACAATAATAATGTGTGGGTTCTTAATATATAATTTGTAAGTGCTGAATATATAGCGAAGTTGATTTAAAACAAAAATACCTACTACCGATTGTATAGATTTTGTGAAATAACACAAATTAATAGAATATTTTTTTTCGTAAGAAGCAATTGCTTTGTGGTTAGACATTATATTTAAAAGAATTAAAACCCTTTGTATTTAAACCAAGAATTTATTATTTTTTATATATCTACCGGTTTTGCTTCGACCAAGCTTCATCAGGATATAATCATAACTAAATACTAAAGCAGAGGTATCGGTTATATATAAGTTGAGTGACAGGGGGAGAAAGAATATTCCAAAAGGAACATAATTAGACAGATACAAATTAATTTGAAAGGGCTACAAAGGGTAATCAATTAGTGGGAGCGAGACAACAATGTGCATATTAACAAAAAAAACACCATAGTTTTTAAACCATAAATCATGAAATGTAAAAAAAAAACAACAAATAAATATTAAGCATGATATCTTCACATTACTTTAGGCTGTCGTCAAAATGACGGCACCGGTCTATCTAGTGTTAAAAGGAAAAATTACGCGTAACTAAAATAACGTGAATATTTATAACGAATGATTATTTTAGAGACTAAATGGATAATATCGCATTCCGGAACGAACAAATATAATAGATACATTTTAACAAAAAATTATTTTAATTCCATTTTGGATTGAGAATTTCATTTATTTATTTATTCTGATTATTTCGTAGGTTTCATTTATAAAAGAAAAGATTTTTCATATTTTTTCAAAAGGAAGCGATTTATAGGTAACATTCAATATTATAAATCCCAGTCCGCCATCCATAGGATAAGTTGCTCCCATTGCAACTGTGTCCACACGATGCATGGATGAGGCCTTAAGGAGTTGGCGGTATGTGAATGCGGTGCGGAGCAGACCACCGAACATATGGTCAACGAATGCCCGCTCTATTCATTCACCAAAAGGATTGATGAGGTCCACATGGTAACGCCTGATATCCCAGTTTGGCTTGCAGAACCAGATCTGACCCCCCACCCCCCCACTACATGAAAGAAGAAGAAGATGTATCCTACAATGTATTTAAAGAGAAATAAAGAAATTAAAACGGCTCTATGGATCGGCCTCAAGGGAAATAAATTACTTCGGGGCCTTTAAAAGAGAATTAAAGAAATTAAATCGGCTCTAGGGATTAGCCTTAAGGAAAATTAATTTTTTCAGGGCCTTTTAAAGAGAACTTGAAAGGCTCAAGGGATCGGCCTTAAGGGTAATTAATTCTTTTAGGGCCTGTTAAAGAGAATTAAAGAAATTTGAACGGTTCAAGGGATCGGCTTTAAGGAAAATGAATTTTTTCCGAGCCTTTTTAAGAGAATTCAATTTATTAAAACGGCTCTAGGGATCGGTCTTAAGGGAAATTGATTTTTTCTGGGCCTTTTAAAGAGAATTAAAGAAATTAAAACGGCTTCAGAGATCGGACTTCATAAAAATTAATTCCTTCGGAGCCTTTTAAATTGAATAAAAGAAATTTAAACGGCTCTAGGGATCGGCCTCAAGGGAAATTAATTCCTTCGGGGCCTTTTAAAGAGAAATAAAGAAATTCAAACGGCTAAAAGGATCGGCCTTAAGGGAAATAATTTCCGTCGGGGCCTTTAAAAGAGAATAAAAGAAATTTAAACGGCTCCTGCGATCGGCCTTAAGGGTATTTAATTCCTTTCGGGACTTTTAAAGAGAATAAAAGAAATTTATACGCTTCTAGGGATCGGCTTTAAGGGAGATTAATTCCTTCGGTGCCTTTGAAAGAGAATTTAAGAAATTTAATCGACTTGAGGGATCGGCCTAAAGGGAAATTAATTCCTTCGGGGCCTTTTATGGAGAATTAAAGAAATTAAATCGGCTCTAGGGATCGGTTTAAAGGGAAATTAATTCCTTCGGGGCCTTTTAAAGAGAATTAAAGAAATGTAAACGGCTCTAGGGATCTGACTTAATGGAAATGAATTTTTTCGGGGCCTTTTCAAGAGAATAAAAGAAATAAAAATGGCTCTCGGGATCGGTTTTAAGCGAAATTAATTCTTTCGGGGCCTTTTAAAGAGAATTAAAGTAATTTAAACTGCTCAAGAGGTCGGCCTTAAGAGAAATTTTTCTTAAGGGCCTTTTAAAGAGTTTTGTAGAAATTAAAACGGCTCTAGGGATCGATCTTAATGGAAAATATTTCATATGGGGATTTTTTTAGAGAATTAAAGAAATTTGAACGGCTCTAGGGATTGGCCTTGATGTAATTTTATTCCTTCGGGGACTTTTAAACAGAATTAAAGAAATTTAAACGGCTATAGGAATCGGCCTTAAGGAAAAGTATTTTATCCCGGGCCTTTTTAAGAGAAATCAATTTATTAAAACGGCTCTAGGGATCGGTCTTAAGGGAAATTGATTTTTTATGGGCCTTTTAAAGAGAATTAAAGAAATTAAAACGGCTTCAGAGATTGGACTTCATAAAAATAAATTCCTTCGGAGCCTTTTAAATTGAATAAAAGAAATTTAAACGGCTCTAGGGATCGGCCTCAAGGAAAATTAATTCCTTCGGGGCCTTTTAAAGAGAAATAAAGAAATTCAAACGGCTTAAGGGATCGGCCTAAAGGGAAATAATTTCCGTCGGGGCCTTTAAAAAAGAATTAAAGAAATTTAATCGGCTGCTGCGATCGGTCTTAAGGGTATTTAATTCCTTTCGGAACTTTTAAAGAGAATAAAAGATATTTATACGCTTCTAGGGATCGGCTTTAAGGGAGATTAATTCCTTCGAGATATTGAAACTGCTCAGAGGATCAGCCTTAAGGGAAATTAATTTTTTCAGGGCCTTTTTAAAAGAATTCAAGAAATTAAAACGGCTCTAGGGAACGGCCTTAAGTGAAATTAATTTTTTTAAGGCATTTTAAAGAGATTAAAAGAAATTTAAAAGGCTCAAGTGATCGGCCTCAAGGGAAATTAATTTTTTTAGGGCCTTTTAAAGAGGTTAAAGGAAATTAAAACGGCTGTTGGGATCGGCCTCAAGAAAATCAATTTTTTCAGGGCCTTTTAAAGAGAATTAAAGAAATTTAAAGGGCTATAAGGATCGGCCTTAAGGGAAATTTATTCTTTCGGGGCCTTTTCTAGAGAATTAAAGAAATTTAAATAGCTCTGGGGATCGGCCTTAAGGGAAATAATTTTATTTCAGTGCGTTTTAAAGAGAATTAATGGAATTTTAATGGCTCGATCCCTAGGCCCTAAGGGAAATTAATTCCTTAGTGGCCTTTAAAAGAGAACTTGAGAAATTTAAACGGCTCGAGGGATTGGCCTTAAGGGAAATTAATTTATTCTGGGCCTTTTAAAAACAATTAAATAAATTTAAACGGCTCTTAGGATCGGCCTTAAAAGACAATAATTTTTTTCGGGCGTTTTTAAAGTAATTAAAGAAATAAAAACGGCTCTAGGGATCAGCCTTAAATAAAATTAATTTTTTCAGGGCCTTTTAAAGAGAACTTAAAAGGCTCAAGGGATCGGCCTTAAAGGTAATTAATTTCAATTAAGGCCGATTCTTAGAGCCGTTTAAATTTCTTTAATTCTCTTTTAAAGGCCCAGAAAAAATCAATTTCCCTTAAGACCGATCCCTAGAGCCGTTTTAATAAATTGAATTCTCTTAAAAAGGCTCGGAAAAAATTCATTTTCCTTAAGGCCGATCCCTTGAACCGTTCAAATTTCTTTAATTCTCTTAAACAGGCCCCAAAGCTCTTTTGGGGCCTGTTTAAGAGAATTAAAGTAATTTAAACTGCTCAAGAGATCGGTCTTAAAGGAAATTAATTTTTTAGGGCCTTTTAAAGAGTTTTATAGAAATTAAAACGGCTCTAGGGATCGACCTTAATGGAAAATATTTCATATGGGGATTTTTTCAGAGAATTAAAGAAATTTGAACGGCTCTAGGGATCGGCCTTAATGTAATTTTATTCCATCGGGGACTTTTAAACAGAATTTAAGAAATTTAAACGGCTCGAGGGATCGGCCTTAAGGGTAGATAATTTTTTCAGGGCCTTTTAAAAATAATTAAATAAATATAAACGGCTTTAGGGGTCGGCCTGAAGGGAAATTAATTCCTTCGTGGCCTTTTTAAGAGAACTTAAGAAATTTAAACGGCACGAGGGATCGGCCTTAAGGGAAGATAATTTTTTTAGGGCCTTTTAAAAAGAATTAAATAAATTTAAACGGCTCTAGGGATCGGCCTGAAGGGAAATTAATTCCTTCGTGGCCTTTTAAAGAGAACTTAAGAAATTTAAACGGCACGAGGGATCGGCCTTAAGGGAAGATAATTTTTTTAGGGCCTTTTAAAAAGAATTAATTAAATTAAAACGGCTCTAGGGATCGGCCTGAAGGGAAATTAATTCTTTTGGGGCCTTTTAAAGAGAATTAAAGAAACGTGAACGGCATTAAGGTAAATTAATTTTTTCAATGCGTTTAAAAAAGAATTTAAGAAATTTAAACGGCTCTAGGATCGGCCTTAAGGGAAATTAATTCCTTCGGGGCCTTTTATGGAGAATTAAAGAAATAAAATCGGCTCTAGGGATCGGCTTAAAAGGAAATTAATTCCTTCCTTTTAAAGAGAATAAAAGAAATTTATCCGGCTCTAGGGATCTGACTTAATGGAAATTAATTTTTTCGGGGCCTTTTAAAGAGAATAAAATAAATAAAAATGGCTCTCGGGATCGGTCTTAAGCCAAATTAATTCTTTCGGGGCCTTTTAAAGAAAATTAAAGTAATTTAAACTGCTCAAGAGATCGGCCTTAAGTAAAATTAATTTTTTAGGGCCTTTTAAAGAGTTTTATAGAAATTAAAACGGCTCTAGGGCGATGACTTAAATGGAAAATATTTCTTATGGGGATTTTTTTAGAGAATTAAAGAAATTTGAACGGCTCTAGGGATCGGCCTTAATGAATTAAGGAATTTTATTCCTTCGGGGACTTTTAAACAGAATTTAAGAAATTTAAACGGCTCGAGGGATCGGCCTTAAGGGAAGATAATTTTTTCAGGGCCTTTTAAAAAGAATTAAATAAATTTAAACGGCTCTAGGGATCGGCCTGAAGGGAAATTAATTACTTCGTGGCCTTTTAAAGAGAACTTAAGAAATTTAAACGGCACGAGGGATCGGCCTTAAGGGAAGATAATTTTTTTAGGGCCTTTTAAAAAGAATTAAATAAATTTAAACGGCTCTAGGGATCGGCCTGAAGGGAAATTAATTCCTTCGTGGCCTTTTAAAGAGAACTTAAGAAATTTAAACGGCACGAGGGATCGGCCTTAAGGGAAGATAATTTTTTTAGGGCCTTTTAAAAAGAATTAAATAAATTAAAACGGCTCTAGCGATCGGCCTGAAGGGAAATTAATTCTTTTGGTGCCTTTTAAAGAGAATTAAAGAAACGTGAACGGCTCAAGAGATCGGCATTAAGGTAAATTAATTTTTTCAATGCGTTTAAAAAAGAATTTAAGAAATTTAAACGGCTCTAGGATCGGCCTTAAGAGAAATTAATTCCTTCGGGGCCTTTTATGGAGAATCAAAGAAATAAAATCGGCTCTAGGGATCGGCTTAAAAGGAAATTAAATCCTTCCTTTTAAAGAGAATAAAAGAAATTTATACGGCTCTAGGGATCTGACTTAATGGAAATTAATTTTTTCGGGGCCTTTTAAAGAGAATAAAATAAATAAAAATGGCTCTAGGGATCGGTCTTAAGCCAAATTAATTTTTTCGGGGCCTTTTAAAGAGAATTAAAGTAATTTAAACTGCTCAAGAGATCGGCCTTAAGTAAAATTAATTTTTTAGGGCCTTTTAAAGAGTTTTATAGAAATTAAAACGGCTCTAGGGCGATGACTTAAATGGAAAATATTTCATATGGGGATTTTTTTAGAGAATTAAAGAAATTTTAACGGCTCTAGGGATCGGCCTTAATGAATTAAGGAATTTTATTCCTTCGGGGACTTTTAAACAGAATTTAAGAAATTTAAACGGCTCGAGGGATCGGCCTTAAGGGAAGATAATTTTTTCAGGGCCTTTTAAAAAGAATTAAATAAATTTAAACGGCTCTAGGGATCGGCCTGAATGGAAATTAATTCCTTTGGGGCCTTTTAAAGTGAATTAAAGAAACGTAAACGGCTTTAGGGATCGGCCTTAAGGGAAATTTATTTTTTAAGGGTCTTTTAAAGAGAATAAAAGAAATTTAAACCGCCATAGGATCGGCCTTAAGGGAAAATTATTCTTCCGGGGTCTTCTAAAGAGAATTAAAGAAATGTTAACGGCTAAATAGATCAGCCTTAAGGGAAATTAATTTTTTCAGGGCCTTTTAAAGAGTTTTTAAGAAATAAAAACGGCTCTAGGGATCGGCCTCAAGGGAAATTTAATTTTTCAGGGCCTTTTAAAGAGAATTAAAGAAATTTTAACGGCTATAAGGATCGGCCTTAATGGAAATTTATTTTTTTAGGGCCCTTTAAAGAGAATAAAGAATGTTAAACGGCTCAAGGGATCGGCCTTAAGTGTAATTTATTTTAAAAGGGCCTTCTAAAGAGAATACAAGAAATAAAAACGTGTCTTGGGATCGGCTATAAGCAAAATGAATTCTTTTGGGGCCTTTTAAAGAGAATTAGATATTGAAACAGCTCAAGAGATCAGCCTTAAGGGAAATTAATTTTTCCAGGGCCTTTTTAAAAGAATTCAAGAAATTAAAATGGCTCTAGGGAACGGCCTTAAGTGAAATTAATTTTTTTAGGGCATTTAAAAGAGATTTAAATAAATTTAAACGGCTCAAGGGATCAGCCTCAAGGGAAATTAATTTTTTTAGGGCCTTTGAAAGAGTTTAAAGGAAATTAAAACGGCTGTAGGGATCGGCCTCAAGGAAAATCAATTTTTTCAGGGCCTTTTAAAGAGAATAAAAGAAATTTAAACGGCTATAAGGATTGGCTTTAAGGGAAATTTATTCTTTCGGGGCCTTTTCTAGAGAATTAAAGAAATTTAAATAGCTCTGTGGATCGGCCTTAAGGGAAATAATTGTATTTCAGGGCATTTTAAAGAGAATAAATGGAATTTTAATGGCTCTAGGGATCGGCTTGAAGGGAAATTAATTCCTTCGTGGCCTTTAAAAGAGAACTTAAGAAATTTAAACGGCTCGAGGGATCGGCCTTAAGGGAAATTAATTCTTTCGGGGCCTTTTTTAAGAGAATTAAAGAAATTTAATCGGCTCTAGGGATCGGTTTAGCGTAATTTAATTCCTTTGCGGCCTTTTAAAGCAAATTAAAGAAACGTTAACGGCTCAAGGGATCGGCATTAAGGTAAATTAATTTTTTCAATGCGTTTACAAAAGAATTTAAGAAATTTAAACTGCTCTAGAATCGGCTTTAAGGGAAAATTATTCTTCCGGGGCCTTTTAAAGAGAATTTAAGAAATTTAGTCGGCTCTAGGGATCGGTTTTAATGGAAATAATTTTTTTTTCGGATTTTTTAAAAAGAGAATTGAAGAAATTTAAACGGCTTTAGGGATCGGCCTTGAGTGAAATTATTTTTTAAGGGCCTTTTAAAGAGAAAAAAAGAAATTTAAACGGCTCTAGGGATCGGCCTCAAGGGAAATTAATTCCTTCGCGGCCTTTTAAAGAGAATCAAAGAAAATTAAACAGCTCAAGGTATCGGCCTTAGGGGAAATTATTTTTTTCTGGGCCTTTTAAAAACAATTTAATAAATTTAAACGGCTCTAAGGATCAGCCTTAAAAGACAATAATTTTTTTCGGGCGTTTTTAAAGTAATTAAAGAAATAAAAACGGCTCTTGGGATCAGCCTTAAGGAAAATTAATTTTTTCAGGGCCTTTTAAGGAGAACTTAAAAGGCTCAATGGATCGGCCTTAAGAGTATTTCTATTGGGGCCTGTAAAAGAAAATTAAAGAAATCTGAACGGTTCAGGGGATCGGCCTTAAGGAAATGAATTTTTTCCGAGCCTTTTTAAGAGAATTCAATTTATTAAAACGGCTCTAGGGATCGGTCTTAAGGGAAATTGATTTTTTCTGGGCCTTTTAAAGAGAATTAAAGAAATTTAAACGGCTCTAAGGATCGGCCTTAAGGAAAATTTATTTTTTTAGGGCCCTTTAAAGAGAATTAAGGAATGTTAAATGGCTCAAGGGATCGGTTTTGAGGAAAATTAATTTTTTCAGGGCCTTTTTAAGAGAATTACAGAAATTTAAACGGCACTAGGGATCGGCCTTTAGGAAAAGGATTTTATCCCTGGCCTTTTTAAGAGAATTAAAGAAATTTAAACGACTTTAGGGATCGGCCTTAAGGGAAATTTATTTTTTAAGGGCCTTTTAAAGAGAATAAAAGAAATTTCAACGGCTCTGGGGATCGGCCTAAAGGGAAGATAATTTTTTCAGGGCCTATTAAAAAGATCTAAATAAATTTAAACGGCTCTAGGGATCGGCCCGAAGGGAAATTAATTCCTTTGGGTTCTTTTAAAGAGAACTAAAGAAACGTTAACGGCTCAAGTGATCGGCATTAAGGTAAATTAATTTTTTCAATGCATTTAAAAAATAATTTAAGAAATTTAAACCGCTCTTGGATCGGCCTTAAGGGAAAATTATTTTTCCGGGGTCTTTTAAAGGGAATTAAAGAAATGTTCACGGCTAAATAGATCGGCCTTAAGGGAAATAAATTTTTTCAAGGCATTTTAAAGAGTTTTTAAGAAATTAAAACGGCTCTAGGGATCGGCCTCAAGGGAAATTAATTCCTTCGCGGCCTTTTAAAGAGAATCAAAGAAAATTAAACAGCTCAAGGTATCGGCCTTAGGGGAAATTATTTTTTTCTGGGCCTTTTAAAAACAATTTAATAAATTTAAACGGCTCTAAGGATCAGCCTTAAAAGACAATAATTTTTTTCGGGCGTTTTTAAAGTAATTAAAGAAATAAAAACGGCTCTTGGGATCAGCCTTAAGGAAAATTAATTTTTTCAGGGCCTTTTAAGGAGAACTTAAAAGGCTCAATGGATCGGCCTTAAGAGTATTTCTATTGGGGCCTGTAAAAGAAAATTAAAGAAATTTGAACGGTTCAGGGGATCGGCCTTAAGGAAATGAATTTTTTCCGAGCCTTTTTAAGAGAATTCAATTTATTAAAACGGCTCTAGGGATCGGTCTTAAGGGAAATTGATTTTTTCTGGGCCTTTTAAAGAGAATTAAAGAAATTTAAACGGCTCTAAGGATTGGCCTTAAGGGAAATTTATTTTTTTAGGGCCCTTTAAAGAGAATTAAGGAATGTTAAATGGCTCAAGGGATCGGTTTTGAGGAAAATTAATTTTTTCAGGGTCTTTTTAAGAGAATTACAGAAATTTAAACGGCACTAGGGATCGGCCTTTAGGAAAAGGATTTAATTCCTGGCCTTTTTAAGAGAATTAAAGAAATTTAAACGACTTTAGGGATCGGCCTTAAGGGAAATTTATTTTTTAAGGGCCTTTTAAAGAGAATAAAAGAAATTTCAACGGCTCTGGGGATCGGCCTAAAGGGAAGATAATTTTTTCAGGGCCTATTAAAAAGATCTAAATAAATTTAAACGGCTCTAGGGATCGGCCCGAAGGGAAATTAATTCCTTTGGGTTCTTTTAAAGAGAACTAAAGAAACGTTAACGGCTCAAGTGATCGGCATTAAGGTAAATTAATTTTTTCAATGCATTTAAAAAATAATTTAAGAAATTTAAACCGCTCTTGGATCGGCCTTAAGTGAAAATTATTTTTCCGGGGTCTTTTAAAGGGAATTAAAGAAATGTTCACGGCCAAATAGATCAGCCTTAAGGGAAATAAATTTTTTCAAGGCATTTTAAAGAGTTTTTAAGAAATTAAAACGGCTCTAGGGATCGGCCTCAAGGGAAATTTAATTTTTCAGGGCCTTTTAAAGAGAATTCAAGAAATTTAAACGTCTTTAACGATCGGCCTTAAGAGAAATTTATTTTTTAAGGGCCCTTTAAAGAGAATAAAAGAATGTTAAACGGCTCAAGGGGTCGGCCTTGAAGCAAATTAATTTTTTCAAGGCCTTTTTAAGAGAATTACAGAAATTTAAACGGCTCAAGGGATCGGCCTCCAGGGAAATCAATTTTTTTAGGGCCTTTTAAAGAGTTTAAAGGAAATTAAAACGGCTCTAGGGATCGACCTTCATGGAAATTACTTCCTATGGGGATTTTTTTAGAGAATTAAAGAAATAAAAGGTTTTTTTGAGAGAATTAAAGAGAATTAAAAAAATGACTCAAGGGATCGGCTTTAAGGGAAATTAATATTTTTAGTAACCTTTGAAGAGAAAAAAAGAAATTTAAAAGGCTCAAGGGATCGGCCTTGGGGCAAAGTAATTTATTCAGGGCCTTGTTACGTTACAATTCGAGAATTAGACTTCGCCACGGACTGCAGAATAACGCGCCATATAGATGCGCGCGCACCATCCCCTCCCGCGCGCGCACTCTACCCCTTCCCGCGAGCAACAAACCGAACGGCCGCTAGACGCGCTCGCTCACCGCTGCCCGCGCCAGTCTCCAGCAAGCCGGCTTAGAGGGCCCACGTACCGCCCGAACATGGGCGACACCAGTTTCGCCGTTCGTGCGCTTCCGGTGTCCGATGGACGCTGCCTAGCTTGATAAAATCAAGCGCGTGGAGTCGCTGTTGGCCCAAAACCAAACGTGAGTCAATTACCATGTTATCCCTTGTGTGCAATTAAATGTATTAACCCTAGCCACGCGTGTTAGAGAAGAGAGACGGACATTCAAACTAAACTTTCAGCTAGGCTCGTTCCTTATGTATTATTGTGTCTCCTAGAATTGAATAAACTGTTTATGTGATAACCTACCGTGTTTTGCTTGACGAGGGAGGCCCTGGGACAATGGAGAAACGTGAAGTTCCGAACCATAAGCACTAGCCCTGAGTTTACGAGGAATCCTGCTTGTGCCAAATCTTGAGCTAGTTATAATTTGGGGCAGATACAGCAGCTAATTGTATTAAATATGTGGGAGCTTTCTCCAACCCTGCCGTTGGCATCAGCACCCACGCTGGACGCCAACACTGGCGCTAAACGTGGGGCCATTTAAATTTTTTCTGTTCTACCACGGCCTCGTTCCCAAGCAACAATTGTAAACTCTGAAATGTTATTATGATGTATTGTTTATTCCCAATTGTATAGCACTTCCAACAGGAATCTCGGCGCGAACATAATTTCGAATCACAATTTAAATTATTACGGACGCGATTTTATCATTTGTGACTCGTCACTCGACAAAATATTACCGGTATTCCAACGCAAGGTGCCCAACCTAGGAAGTTGTCGCTGCGAATAATACAGTGATTACAAAGTGTCGGCCGATTAAAAGTGCTATTTTCAATACAAGTGAATAGTGGAAATAAACACAAATTAAAGAAGAATTTATTCAACAATTAAAATCATGTACATGATAAACAAATCATCCGCTTGGTCTCGAAAGTGCTAAATATTTTTAATAATATACTAGTTTGCAGCTCGCTGGTATCGTTTCTTTAATCGAGACACTTGCTGACACCTAGGGAACAAGTGGATTTAAATTCTTTCTGTCATTTGACAATTAAGTATTTTTGACTCTGTCGTCTGATGAAACCGGACCATGCCATGCCATGCCAAAATCACATTCGAATATTGCAAAAAATACTAAATTCGCGTTGACGTGGATTCCTTGACATCTGACACTATAATACCTTGTCAATTGACAATGAAGGTAATATCTTGTCGAAAAGACGAAGGGAATTCGCGGGTAAATACCAAAAAATTGGTGCTGTTTAAAGCCAGGCTATAGGAAGCCGCGTAATGAAACCATGCCCCCAAGATATTGTTGAATTCTCAAACAAATTACTTCCACGAAAACTTGTGAAAATTTTTTTTCGATTTTTTAATTTTCGAAATATTTTTTTTTCCAAACGCTTGGAGTTTTTCTTAAAAACGCATTGCCAGAGGAAAATCGCTGCGCAAATTTTCTCCAGTTTTCGGACTCTGAAAATTTTTCCGATTTTTCCTTTTTTCGATTTTTTAATTTTCGAAATATTTTTTTTTCCAAACGCTTGGAGTTTTTCTTAAAAACGCATTGCCAGAGGAAAATCGCTGCGCAAATTTTCTCCAGTTTTCGGACTCTGAAAATTTTTCCGATTTTTCCTTTTTTCGATTTTTTAATTTTCGAAATATTTTTTTTTCCAAACGCTTGGAGTTTTTCTTAAAAACGCATTGCCAGAGGAAA
This sequence comes from Glyphotaelius pellucidus, assembly GCA_936435175.1. Taxonomy (NCBI): domain Eukaryota; kingdom Metazoa; phylum Arthropoda; class Insecta; order Trichoptera; family Limnephilidae; genus Glyphotaelius; species Glyphotaelius pellucidus. The sequence continues at coordinate 22,085,327 of OW386555.1, read as the reverse complement.
ATCGCTGCGCAAATTTTCTCCAGTTTTCGGACTCTGAAAATTTTTCCGATTTTTCCTTTTTTCGATTTTTTAATTTTCGAAATATTTTTTTTTCCAAACGCTTGGAGTTTTTCTTAAAAACGCATTGCCAGAGGAAAATCGCTGCGCAAATTTTCTCCAGTTTTCGGACTCTGAAAATTTTTCCGATTTTTCCTTTTTTCGATTTTTTAATTTTCGAAATATTTTTTTTTCCAAACGCTTGGAGTTTTTCTTAAAAACGCATTGCCAGAGGAAAATCGCTGCGCAAATTTTCTCCAGTTTTCGGACTCTGAAAATTTTTCCGATTTTTCCTTTTTTCGATTTTTTTAATTTTCGAAAATTTTTTTTTCAAAACGCTTGGATTTTTCCTAAAAAGCACGCGGCCAGAGGCAAACCTCTGCCCAAATTTTCAAATAACCCAAACACTTACAAATACGCGTTTTTTCGCAGAAGCATTTTTTTTTAAAAAAAAAAAATATATATACATCCCCAGTGGTCAATCCCTGGCAAAAATTTCTTTCCAATTACGGATAAAGAGTCGAGTTCTCGTTTTTCTCCCAACGTAAGGTCACCCTGACACGACCCTATACACTATGGAAGTCCCTCAAGTCACGCTGGGTATAATCCCCCACATTTCTACGTCAAAAAAGGAAGAACTACTACAGGCCCTGAGAAGTAGAAAGATTTCTCCCAGGAATAAATCCAAAAAATGCCTTATTCAATATGCTTCTTTCTACAATAAGAAGTACATCAGGAAGTTGCAGTTCCAACAGGAAGACACCTCAGAAATCATCTCTACCTCCCTCACAGTCTCCGAAGCAAAACCCTTGGTGGTACAAGCCCAGGAACAGACGAAAATATACGATTTGACAACCTGGAAGACGAAATACAACGGACTCACGGATGTGGAGGATTTCATCAACAGAATAGAAGAAACAGCCCAAGTCAGAGGAATCCCCGAAAGTATTCTGCACAGGAACTTCATAGACCTCATCGCTCCTGAAATGCTTACCTGGCACAGGATACATAAGAGAAAAACAAACTCATGGAGGGAACTCAAGGTGGCACTTTTATCCAGTTTCGGAGAAAAAAAGGCCCAACATAGAGTCAGGTTATCCCTACTCGCTATCAAGCAGCACTCCGGAGAGCCTGTTGCTAGATTCACACAGAGGGCAGAGGCCATCAATATTAAGCTCACCCAACCTGTCCCTGAAGCGGAACTTCTCCCGGTTTTAATCGACGGTCTTCTCCCCAGATACGAAAACATCATTACTTCTCAGAAAATTGCCACGCTGGAGCAACTGAAAGATGTCGGCCAGCTACTGGAGGCATACCAGGATCAAAAAAGAGACGAAAGATTCCCCAAAGAAAACTTTCGCCCAAGCACTTCGCCCGGCATAAAACCGGAGCACAACGAAAAGAAATGTTTTTAGAAACCCTTCTAGCTCTGGCACAGTGTTGTCAACTGTAGCCAAAGTCATGGAAGAAATTATAATTCTCCCTTGTGGTTTCGTTTCATTTTATTTTATTTTTGTTTGTATAAATATCTCCTCATCATCAGTCATTCGCCTCTAATCGCTGCCCCAGGTGTCAAACCTTGGAAACATCGTTTTTTCTAAGCATGCACACCTCTACCTGAAATTGATCACTTCGGAGAAAGGAATTCCCTGTGGCTTACTGCAAGTAGTCAGAGACTACGTGCCCAAGGTTTTGTGCATCGTCACAACTGGCAGCATCATATTTTCACATCATCATGTCATACCTCGTCACCCCTTTCTAAATATTAGAAAATCTTTTTGTACATTAAATATCGGGTCCTCGCCAAAGTGCATCTAACCCTTATGTCATATGTAATTAAACTAGGTAAGCAAACCTGTGTAAACCCACGACGGTATCAGATGTTTGCTACCAGTTCTAAGTTTTTTTCTGTTTTTTTAAGAAAATAGAATGGCGCTCAATAAATAACCCTAATTGCTCTAGCTCTCCCCAGAACGGAATGTGGAGTCTGGAAAGTATCGTTATAAAAGGGACAACTTTTAACGTGCCTCTTCATTAACGATAAATTTTTTTTTACAACATTTCAGCAACATTGAGTCACCCTGGGTCTCAACTGTTCAAACTGAAATTTTGGGGTTGCCTTGTTGTGACTTATCACGTGCAAAGTACGAGGTCACAACAAGAAGCCAGGTCTCCAAGTGAACACCCTGCGAACAACCCATCCCATTATTATAATTTTCATAACACCAAGGTGTGTCCATCGCAGTCTGTTTAAGTAAGTAAAACCTAGAAGGTCTTAAACACTCAAATCGGACCAATGTAAATAATTTTCCTTGTCAAAGCGATAAGCGCATGTCTTGTATTGTTGCTACCATCGTACGTGTAAGTACAACAAAAGTTGTACCATCACGATACGATACTCTGTGCATAACACCAAAGTGTGTTCATAGCAGTCTGTTTAAGTAAGTAAAACCTAGAAGGTCTTAAACACTCAAATCGGACCAATGTAAATAATTTTCCTTGTCAAACAACGATAAGCGCATGTCTTGTATTGTTGCTACCATCGTACGTGTAAGTACAACAAAAGTTGTACCATCACGATACGATACTCTGTGCGTAACCAAAAGGGTTGTACCACAAAGGATCTCTTTTGCGGTAAGCTTAGATGAAATTCACATTCCATCAGCACGCCAGAATTTTTCGTCCCTTAATTGTTGAAGTATAAAATCTTGGCCAGATCTTCAAATATGTTTTTGCCTTTGTGCAAGTCTTTAACGTACGCTAATATGGATTTATTATGCTACGGTATTGTTGTACTAAGTACATCAGTATGTCTCGCCGTCTGTATTGAATAGGTACTTTTATATGAACGTTAACCTTTTGTTGCCATCATAGGTGGGAACCTTATAAAATCTGCCGTCATAGATGGGAATCTCAGAATATCTACTAAATGCGATACGGGGAGCCCGTTATAATTACTCTGTGGGTTTTTGTCAGAAATGTCATAAACACCTAGTCTTTTGCACCTCCCTTCAATACTGGGCAACCCAGTTGTAATTCGTTCATTGTTATCCGTGAAGACGTTATAAAACTTACTTGCAAATCTTTTGATTTTGCAATCTTGTACGCTATACGTGAAGACGTTACAATACTCACCATGAATTGTGCGAACGAAATAATATCAAACTTTATGTGTGAACTACTCAATGTAGTCCACACCCCTTTTTTTGTAATCATTAATATGCCCGTGGACTTCCTGTCACAAGAACCCAGGAACTATCTACTATCTCAAAAGGACTAATCATACGCTTCACGCATGATTATGGGGCATCGTGTCGTGGGAGTTAAGTTGATGGACACAAACACACCTAACTCGTTGTCTGGGAGACGAACAAAGAAAATCCCCAGGTTTGTGAGATTTGAGCAAGGGTCTGTCATTTCTCGCAAACAAGTAGGAGAATAAAACGACCCCTAATCTTCTGCCCAATACACGTAGAGGATTAGACTTTTATGTCAGTGTATTCTTTTGTCCAACACTACCAAATATTATTGTAATGTGCCAGGATGACTGCTGTAGACCTTGTTTCACCTCCACCCAGAGGTCGAATTTCGGAAATAGCCGAGTCCCCAGCAGTTTTCTTCGTTCAAATGTTCCCAATTATCACCCTTCCCCTTCCTCGAAATTATCCGTGAATGGGGATATATGCGTTACGCACTTGGCGTTTCGTTTGTCAAATGGGACAATCTTCATACGCGGATCCTTTCAACTTCCTACTCCTTTCCCACTTTGTTATAACTAATCTTGTACGCAATGTTTTGTTTTTCGAAAGTAGAAAAAATGCTACCGTATAGACGTGAGCATAGGTCATGGAAGACCAACTTCTTTCGAATGGGAATTTTGTTATACGTACAATCCCTCAACCACGTATTCTTGGAAATGTATTTGGTAAAGAAAAAAACCAAAAGGGGTTACACAGAACCTGTCCTTGAATACGTACCTTTGTAACATGTATTAGGAATTAGCCACATTTAGTTAGCTCTCTCTCCGTCTCTCTCTCTACACGCCAAACAAATCCAACTTTTTCTCAACATGCACACTTGTTTCTCTCCAAACTTTTTCATCATTGGTCTACTAGGCAGGTAAACTTCAAGAATTTTGTTCTAATAATAATTTTTGCCGGATTTTAAAAAAAAAAGAAAACCAGCAGCTCTGCACCCTATCTACATCTGCGCCTCTTCATGCTGCCCTCGCTACCGTCACGGAGGTCCCTTGCCTTCAATCCCTGCGTACCAAAAGCACCCGACCGCATCTAACATAACCTAGTGTGAGTCGTGCGTGTAGTTGCGAATCGTATCACCACAAAGAACCGACACTCCAAACAAACCCGAGCACGCCAGCTCTAGGTTGGTTCCTGTTCCTGCTGCCATTATGCAAATGTTCCTGCTGCATAATGCAAATGTTCCTGCTGCATAATGCAAATGCTCTGCTGCCATTATGCAAATGTTCCTGCTGCATAATGCAAATGTTCCTGCTGCCATTATGCAAATGTTCCTGCTGCATAATGCAAATGCTCTGCTGCCATTATGCAAATGTTCCTGCTGCCATTATGCAAATGTTCCTGTTGCCCTTGTGCAAATGCTCTGCTGCCATTATGCAAATATTCCTGCTGCATAATGCAAATGTTCCTGTTGCCCTTGTGCAAATGCTCTGCTGCCATTATGCAAATATTCCTGCTGCATAATACAAATGTTCCTGTTGCCCTTGTGCAAATGTTTCCGCTGCCATTATGCAAATGTTCCTGCTGCATAATGCAAATGCCCTACTGCCATTGTGCGGATGCTCCTGTGCCCTTGCGCAAATAACAATACCAACGATTGTTCACAAAACAATCCCACTACATACAAAAACCAGTGTACCAACCACCAATTGCGATTCCACTCTCCAGTACTTCAATGGTTTCGTACTGGCTCACCCACAGGATCCGGAAGCAGTTACCCTTTCGACCTCTGTGACAGGTAGAACTCTCCACACCACCTAGAAGCCTCATCATGTGTTCTCTTCCTCGTATTTTCTTAAAGGCCCTAGTGTCCCTTGAGTGTAATCTCAAATGGGCCAGGTTACTGTGACAAAGTAACCTTGTAACTTCAGTGAAACGTTCAACCACCCCAGACATCCTACGCAAACCACGTTCGCAAACATTAGCTCACAGACCAATGATACAATTTTAGAGTTTTTTTTTCTATCACTGCATAACCCTTGTACCTTTCTTCAACAGATCCTTGTTCTTTGCAACTGTATTTATGTATGCCACTGCCTTTATATACATTTATTGACAATTCCTTGTTACACCATGTATCTTCTCTTTTGTGTTCTGTTCATAACTATTCTCCAGCTAGGAATCTCTCTCTCTCTCTCTCTCTCCTCGTTTCTCTTAAATGTTTTTGGCACAAGTGCTGAAAAGGTAAGAGGATTTATTAGTCCTACAGCTCCATTACCACGTCGCTTTTATTGCGGCGAGGGGGGAAGTGTTACGTTACAATTCGAGAATTAGACTTCGCCACGGACTGCAGAATAACGCGCCATATAGATGCGCGCGCACCATCCCCTCCCGCGCGCGCACTCTACCCCTTCCCGCGAGCAACAAACCGAACGGCCGCTAGACGCGCTCGCTCACCGCTGCCCGCGCCAGTCTCCAGCAAGCCGGCTTAGAGGGCCCACGTACCGCCCGAACATGGGCGACACCAGTTTCGCCGTTCGTGCGCTTCCGGTGTCCGATGGACGCTGCCTAGCTTGATAAAATCAAGCGCGTGGAGTCGCTGTTGGCCCAAAACCAAACGTGAGTCAATTACCATGTTATCCCTTGTGTGCAATTAAATGTATTAACCCTAGCCACGCGTGTTAGAGAAGAGAGACGGACATTCAAACTAAACTTTCAGCTAGGCTCGTTCCTTATGTATTATTGTGTCTCCTAGAATTGAATAAACTGTTTATGTGATAACCTACCGTGTTTTGCTTGACGAGGGAGGCCCTGGGACAATGGAGAAACGTGAAGTTCCGAACCATAAGCACTAGCCCTGAGTTTACGAGGAATCCTGCTTGTGCCAAATCTTGAGCTAGTTATAATTTGGGGCAGATACAGCAGCTAATTGTATTAAATATGTGGGAGCTTTCTCCAACCCTGCCGTTGGCATCAGCACCCACGCTGGACGCCAACAGCCTTTAAAAAAGAATGCAAGAAATTAAAACGGTTCTAGGGATCGGCCTAAATGGAATTTTACTCCTTCGGGGACTTTTAAACAGAATTAAAGAAATTCAAACGGCTATAAGAATCGGCCCTAAGGAAAAGTATTTTATTCCGGGCCTTTTTAAGAGAAATAAAGAAATTTAAACGGCTTTATCGATCGGCCTTTAGGGAAATTTATTTTTTAAGGGCCTTTTTAAGAGAATAAAAGAAATTTTAACGGCTCTAGGGATCGGCGTAAAGGGAAATTAATTCCTTCGTGGCCTTTTAAAGAGAACTTAGGACATTTAAACGGCTCGAGGGATCGGCCTTAAGAGAAGATAATTTTTTCAGGGCCTTTTAAAAATAATTAAATAAATTTAAACGGCTCTTGGGATCGGCCTGAAGGGAAATAAATTTTTTTGGGGCCTTTTAAAGAGAATTAAAGAAACGTGAACGGCTCAAGAGATCGGCATTAAGGTAAATTAATTTTTTCAATGCGTTTAAAAAAAAATTTCAGAAAATTAAACGGCTCTAGGATCGGCCTTAAGGGAAAATTATTCTTCCGGGGTCTTTTAAAGAGAATTAAAGAAATGTTAACGGCTAAATAGATCAGCCTTAAGGGAAATTAATTTTTTCAGGGCCTTCTTAAGAGTTTTTAAGAAATTAAAACGGCTCTAGGGATCGGCCTCAAGGGAAATTTAATTTTTCTGGGCCTTTTAAAGAGAATTAAAGAAATTTAAACGGCTCTAAGGATCGGCCTTAATGGAATTTTTTTTAGGGCCCTTTAAAGAGAATACAAGAATATTAAACGGCTCAAAGGATAGGCCTTGAGGCAAATTAATTTTTTCAGGGCCTTTTTTAAGAGAATTACAGAAATTTGAACGGCTCTAGGGTTCGGCCTTAAGGGTTATTTATTTTTAAGGGCCTTTTAAAGAATTTTTAAGAAATTAAAACGGCTCTAGGGATCTGCCCCAAGGGAAATTTAATTTTTCAGGGCCTTTTAAAGAGAATTAAAGAAATTTAAACGTCTCTAAGGATCGGCCTAAAGGGAAATTTATTTATTTAGGGCCCTTTAAAGAGATTAAAAAAATGTTAAACGGCTCAAGGAATCGGCCTTGAGGCAAAATTAATTTTTTCAGGGCGTTTTTAAGAGAATTAAAGAAATTTATACGACTCAAGGGATCGGCTTTAAGGAAAATTAATTTTTAAGGACCCTTTAAAGAGAAAAAAAGAAATTTAAAAGGCTCAAGGGATCGGTCTTGAGGCAAAATAATTTTTTCATGGCCTTTAAAAAAGAATGCAAGAAATTAAAACGGCTCTAGGGAGCGGTCTTAACGGAAATTAATTTCTTCATGGCCTTTTAAAGAGTTTTAAAGAAATTAAAACGGCTCTAGGGATCGACCTAAATGAGATTATTTCCAATGGGGTTTTTTAGAGAATTAACGAAATGTATACGACTCAAGGCATCGGCCTCAAAGGAAATTTATTCTTTCGGGGCTTTTATAGAGAATTAAATAATTTAAACGGCTCAAGGGATCGGCTTTGAGGCAAATTAATTTTTTCAGGGCCTTTTAAAGAGAATGAAAGAAATTTAAACGTCTATAAGGATCGGCCTTAAGGGAAATTTATTCTTTCGGGGCCTTTTCTAGAGAATTAAAGAAATTTAAATAGCTCTGGGGATCGGCCTTAAAGAAAATAATTTTTTTCAGGGCGTTTTAAAGAGAATTAATGGAATTTTAACGGCTCTAGGGATCGGCCCTAAGGGAAATTAAATCCTTCGTGGGCTTTAAAAGAGAACTTAAGAAATTTAAACGGCTCGAGGGATCGGCCTTAAGGGAAATTAATTCTTTCTGAGCCTTTTTTAAGAGAATTAAAGAAATTAAATCGGCTCTAGGGATCGGCTTAAGGGAATTTAATACCTTTGCGGCCTTTTAAAGAGAATTAAAGAAACGTTAACGGCTCAAGGGATCGGCGTTAAGGTTAATTAATTTTTTCAATAATTAATTTAACAAAAGAATTTAAGAAATTTAAACGGCTCTAGGATCGGCCTTTAGGTAAAATTATTCTTCCGGGGCCTTTTAAATAGAATTAAAGAAATTTAAACGGCTAAATAGATCAGCCTAAAAAAAAAAAAAAAATTTCCGTTCCTTTGAAATATTTTTAAAGAACTTATAACGGCTCAAGGGATCGGCCTCAAGGGAAATTGAACTTTTCAGGGCCTTAAAAGAATTAAAGAAATTTAAACGGCTCTAAGGATCGGCTTAGGGGAAATTAATTTCTTCGGGGTCTTTTAAAGAAAATAAAAGAAATTAAAATAGCTCTGGGGATCAGCCTAATGGGAAATTATTTTTTTCAGGGAGTTTAAAGAAAATAAAAGGAATTTTTACGGCTCTAGGGATCGACCTTAATGGAAATTACTTCGTATGGGGATTTTTCTAGAGAATCAAAGAAAGTTAAACGGCTCAAGGGATCGGCCTTGAGGCAAATTAATTTTTTCAGGGCCTTTTTAAGAGAATAAAAGAAATTAAAACGGCTTTTGGGATCGGCTTTAAGCCAAATTAATTCATTAAAAGAGAATTAAAGATATTGAAACGGCTCAAGAGATAGGCCTTAAGGGAAATTAATTTTTTCAGGGCCTTTTTAAAAGAATTCAAGAAATTAAAACGGCTCTAGGGAACGGCCTTAAGTGAAATTAATTTTTTCAGGGCCTTTATATATGGTATTTTAAGATAAGATTGTATTAGATATAAAGTTTTATAGCTAAATAAAGTAAACTTAAAAAAAATAATTTGTATAGTGCATTTTATTTAGTCATTGCAAGAAAGGCATATTCTTATTTTGATAACTCACGTACTTCATCAAGACTGGCGTGTCATTTTGAGATTGGAAGGAAGTTTTTGAACTTGATGAAGGCAGGATTTAAAAATCTTTCCTATTTGATCCTATCTATTTTACTTATGTAGAAAATAAGCATTCTGTAGATGGTTTTTGTCGATTTTCTGAGAAACTTTTACAACACCAAAAATTATCAAATTTCTGGGGAACGCCAGGATATCTAGTATTTTGAATGTTTAAATATCAAGTTTTGCATGTCTTGATTTTTTTTAGCCAAATTTGAAAGGAAACTGACACATTAGGTTCATTTGAGTATCTCTTTGAAATAAGAGTTAGATTGATACGTGACCTTTGCTGTTGAAAAGGATGGCCAACCCGGGTTTATTTATATAAAATGGCCAAACATAGCGTCCCTTTTAAAAAGGATTCTTCTGTATTTTAAAGTTAAGAGGGTCTTTTTCGTTTGAAATGAGAAGCATAAAGCAATATTGTTTTACAAAATTTTCGTTTTCATTTATTTATTTATTCATTTTGACGGCTGGAGTAGTCCAGCGGTAAGGCGCTTGGCTACCATTCCGAAGGTCGCGGGATTGAATCCCGGCGTGGCAAATAAATTTTATTTAATTAATCTGTGTTATTTCACAATTTATTAATTAAAAATAATATAAAGTATATTTGCGGCACGTTCCAGAGTGGAAGATACTCTAAGTATCGCTTTGGTGTAAGACCACCGTCCAGAATTGAAACGTTGCTTGAAATGGCTTTTGCCGTGTTTGGTACTTCCCACCTCCCTCTTCCTCATCTCCTTCCCCTCCCCTCTACTTTCAGCCTCACAACATACCCCAATTGGGGATGCCATAGTCTCACTGGCTCCAGACGGGAGCAATTGGGACTCTTGTGCGGTATTCATGTATAAAAAAAAAAAAAATTCAACAGGTAATTTATTCACAGATGTGAGAGAACTTTGACTGTCTAACTCGGAAGACCGCCCCGGGAACCATTTATTGGATAACCAACACTCAGTCGTTGGTTCGCAACGTTTGGTGACAACTTTTGGTCAATTTGGGCGGCGGGAGTGGGTACCGCGGCCCCGGAAACCTTTATTGGATAACCAACACCTCTGCCATAGGTCACCCCAAGTGATTCGCTGGTGATTTAGCAGGGGTGCCCGGGTTCATGGGGTGAGGTTTGTCCAGGTCTTGGAGGCGGATGATCAGGACACACTGAACCCCAGATTCCTACCCACCCCTTAAAGTCTTTTTCTTCCCAGAACTCTCCTCTCCTTCCTCTCCTAAAAGAACCCTCCACACAGCATCCCCAAAGATGACATAGGTCTTGAGGGAAGTTGTTTTCCTCAGGACCTTCTGTGTGGAGCCCATGTAAAAAAAAACTCTAGGCTTTGTGGCGGGCCGGATCAGGAAAGAGACCTTTTTATCCCCACAGCCAAACTCTCTCAACCTTGTCCTGAACCGTATTCATGGGATGAATCCATATTTCCATGTATACATTATTAAACATTAATTCATAGATTCATACTCACCCCTCATACCAAATTTAAAGTAAATAAATTGTAAATAATAAATGTTTTATTTATTTATTTATAAATAAACGCCCTTTTTCGGGGCTTTTACATATATAGCATAGAAAAAACATTTTATTGTACATAACTGAACTGCCTCAATAACAATATTTTATATTTATTCAAAGATAAATTGAAGATGTCCACTGACTTTGTATAATTGTTTCCCTCCATTTGTATTCTGGGCAAAGAGGAATACATATGGTAGTTAGTCCCAGAATTTCTGCACTGAAATAAATCCTGACTTCTAGTATTACGAAGTGGAATTCGGAAGCTTATCAATTCAAGTAATACCGGACTATCAACTAAATCATTTAGAATTTTATATAAAAATACCAAGTCAGTGAAAATTCTTCTGTCTGACAATTTGAGCATATTCATATCGTTTAAAATTGTGTTGTAGTTTAACATATTTGCTGGAATACCCATTTTAAAATTTAGAAAACGTAAGAATGTTTTGTATTCTTTCAACAGCTTGTACGTGCATATTATAATGAGGATTCCAGACAGGAGAATTGTACTCAAGTTGGCTTCTAACATAAGCAAAATATAACATTTTAATACACTTTATATTGTTAAAGTTTCTAGTTAGCCTAGTTATAAACCCCAACATTTTTAAGCCCTTATTACAGATTTCTGTTATGTGGTTAACAAATGAAAGATTTGATTGAAAAGTGATGCCCAAGTCTTTAATTTGCATTAATGTCTGAAGAGCATTGTTATCAATGTTGTAATTAAATATCACTGGATTTTTTATTCTAGAAAATCTAACAATTTGACATTTTGAGATATTTAAATAAAGTCTATTTTCCATACACCAAATTAACAATTTGTTGATATTATCTTGAAGAATGTTGCAATGATAAATATTTTCATATTTTTTTAAAAATTTTGAGGTCATCAGCAAAAAGTAAGATAGATACATCATGAAATATTTTTGTAAGATCATTTATAAACAAGATAAATAAGATTGGGCCAAGGTGTGAACCCTGTGGAACTCCACTTGTTGCATTAATTTTTTCTGACAGAGAGGATTTAATTCTAACTATTTGTTGTCTTCCAGTAAGAATATAATAAATATATTATGTATATAATAAATATAGTATCTATATAATAAATGCATTATGTATATAATAAATGTTTTATGTATATAATACATTTATAATAAATAATAAACATTAAATAATAAATGTATATAATAAATGCATTATGTATATAATAATGTTACATTATTATTTACAACTTCATTATTAAAACTAAAAAAATATTTTTTATCTTAAATCAGATCTCAAAACTATGGTCACCCTAAAAGTCTACATGTTTACATTAATGTACTACCTAGAGCCAGCAGTTTAGTAGGCACTCATAATCTCAATATGTAAGAAATATTGTTCTTTCAATATCTGTAAAATTTTGTGTTATTTTGTGAATTTGTAGAATTGTTAACCTCAACACAGGCTTGTCCTAGTAGGTTGAAAATGTAAAGAAACAATAAATAAATAAATATCAGATCTTTTTTTTTCTCAGAACTTCATATACTTTCCTCAAAAGACCCCCCACACAACTATCCCAGAGAAGGGATTGTTGAAATTGCTCGAAAAATTTAATTGTTCGAAAAATTTTCTAATCATATAAATTCACAACTAAACTGTAAACAACATGTATTGGTTCTATTTATTGATTTCTCAAAAGCCTTCGACACACTTAGCCATATACAAATAATTAAAGTACTTGAATTTATAGGGATCCGGGGTAAACTCCTCTTATTCTTTAAAAGCTATTTGTCAAATAGAAAAATGAGTGTGAAGATTTTAAATATAATTAGTAAATCAAGATACATCAAATCAGGAGTACCGCAAGGGTCAATTCTAGGTCCAAAATTATATATTATATATGTAATTGCTATGTGTAAGATTTTCAAAAAAGCTCGTCGATTCATTTTTGCTGATGATACTGCTCTTGTTGTATCAAATGAAAATCCTGAAATTGCTATACAAGAATTGCAAAGAGATTTTAACGAGCTTCTCAAATGGGCTCGTGATGTAGGATTAATTATTAATGTTAAAAAAACCAAATGCATGTACATAAAATCTCCAAGTTTGAAAATGTGGAATGTTCCTAAAATAACCGCTCATAGCTTTAACTGTATACATAGAGGAATTGTTAATGTTTGTGACTGTGAAAAAATAGATTTCACAAATGAATATGAACTTATCTGGGAATAATTGTTGATAACAATTTTAAGTGGGATAAACAAGTGGCTAAAATTTGTAACCAGCTCAGATCCTTAGCTAGTAACTTTTACAAATTAAAATTTATTTTGCCTCATTGTACTCTTAAACTCATATATTTTTCTATGGTCGAATCCATCCTTAGATATGGTATTCGAACTTGGGGTCATGCAAGCACTACTTACATTTAATATATTGAAAATTTACAAACCGCCATAATAAAAAAAATTGTCACAACTAAGATTTACAAACAGAGACATAACTTAAAATTACTGTATGGCTCAGAGAGCCTACTTACAATAAAAGGTCTCCACTGGTTCACTACTATTATGGATAATATGGGGGAAAGCCCTTACAAACACCTACTTGTACACAAACATACACAAGATTTAGAGAAGGAAAGGGCCTAAAAACTCCTCGAATATTAAATAAATATGGAAGCCGTACTCTTGAATATCTAATACCAGTGATTTTCAATAAAATCAATAATAACATAAAATTTGAAAAAAATGAGAGGCTAAGTCCTAAAATGATAAAACTATGGTTAATGAACGAAAACTCCATGTATCTTTGTATATCTTAATATAGCTGCCTACATATCTTTTATTAGGTAGGTATATTGAAATATCTTATATATTTATAGTTGTAAGTTAAATTATCTCATACTACTATCTATTCTAATGTTTCCTTAAAACTTTAAATGTATTTACAAATTTTTTCTTAGATATTTTATTATGAATGTTTTAATTGTTAGAACCTGCAGACAAGCTGCTATATGACAGCTTTGTGGGTATACAAATTCTTGTACAAAATGTTTTTCTGTAATTTAATAAATAATAAAAAAAAAAATAAAAAAAAGACACAGGCCCTTAGAGAAATTATTTTACTCAGGGTCTGCTGTGTGGAGCCAATGTGAAAAAGAAGAATTTCTATTTGAGAATAGTCGATTTCACACGAAACGGAACAATATTTGTATGACGCTGTGTGTGATAGTGTTTGGGGTCTATCCTCCCTGACTGCGGCGTGATGGTAATTTAGTTCGTATGCAATTAACGAAATTATATATTTTCTTTATTTGTTTGGGTGTTATGCCGTGGGGCAGTTGTGCCATCATCAGAGCAGATGTGCCTTGATGATGTACACTGTAACGCCGTCCGAAACGTTGGCTAAAGAAGGAGATAGCGCAACACCCCAAAAACGAATAACGATAATACTTTTGGCCGTAAAAATCTAAAATTATATCCGCAATTATTTATGTATGCTAATTACTCTTTATAAAACACTAGATGGTTCCTGTCATGCGTTGCAATGCCAAATTCAAAGAAATAAATTGTTTCTCCTTGCAAGTCCTTTCCCATGCGTCCCCGTTCCCTAGCGTTCCTCTCCTGCCTTCCCCGCCTTTCCTCTCTCCTCTCCCGCTCTCAGGTCCCGCCAACCCTCTTCCTTCGTTTTATGTATTCAATCCCAGCGCATTCAGTTTTCAAAAAGCTCGTGTGCCGCCTGTTAGAATGTTGTTGAATCTTCTTTTGCCTCATAAGTGATTTGAAATTTGGATGAAATTGAAGTGCATCGTTAAAGTGTATTATTTGACGGGTATTCGATTCTAATATAATGCGGTTTATTCACGGCTCAGCGTAAGCCTCTGATAGAGTAAGGCGCCTGAGAAATCTCAGCGGCCAGAGAGACAGACATCCAGCGAACGGAAGTCCCAATCAATTTCCAATCTTTAAACCAATTTAAAATAAACAGGCAAAAGAAAAAAAAGCGACTTTATTAAAGACATTCATTTTTGTAAATTATAACAACAGTCAAATTCGGTGCCTAACGTAGGTACCTATTTAAAATATCTTTAATTCTTCATTAGATTCAAAGTTTTAGGCGAGTACTTCAAATAATTTCATTATTTAAAAGAGTTTCGAAAATTGAATTAACAACCGATGGTTGCAAAATATTGTTCTCAAATTTGAAATTTTTGTAAGCGATTTGGTACAGATTAAAAAAAAATTCAGATGTGTTGTAATGTGGTTTTAATAATCCAGAAACCTTTGCGAGGACGGAAAGAAGGTATTTTGAATGTTTCAAACATATCACATGCTTAATACAGCAATACTTAGTCGTTTCCGAACTCAAACATGCCCATTTAATATATGTGTATATATATATACTAGCTTTTCCCCGCAGCTTCGCTCGCATGGTATTACGGGAAATTACTGTAGCGGTTGAACTTATCAATTATCCCCCCTCCTCCCCACCCCACCCCCTCCCGCATTCCATACATTCATTCCCTTATATTCAGTTTTCAAACATCTAGCCTGCCACCTAAATTTCATAAAGAAAAAAAGAATTATCCAACTTTGTTCATTCGTTCGGAATTTATGCGCTTACAAATATTTCGGATGTTTATTTTTAATTAAATATTTGGAAGTTTGTTAATATAATACAAAATTACACTATTTATTATTCAGTCTTTATAATCGTTACGAATTATATTTTTAATGTAGGAACTCTTATCTGACATTTATTCCAGCTTGTCCAATAAAAACAAAACATATTCTAATATTTGAATTTTCTGGGGCAGTAGCTGACCAGGGGGCTGAGTACCTACCAGCTTAGAGCCCACAAATATATCAACATCGTTTCCATGGGAATGATTTTTTTCTGACATTTGCAATTAACTCGCTTTTGTTAGCGACAGAAAACGTACAACAAATATAATATATTAATATTTATAATTTCATAACGCCAGAGCTTACCATCAAATACAACATATAGTCTGCGCATATAATTTAGCTTTCTATTGGTGAATGAATTTTTAAAGTCTTTTTATTGGTTAATGCCTGAAAAGGTCATAAACAAACTCGAGCAGTTTCGCATTTATAATATTAGTATGGATATATATATAAATTTAAAAAAAATTAGGAAAATTTTATTATATTTTAGTACCAATATCTCCAGTTTTTAAAGAGGCCACACCATTGACTAAAATGTTAATTATTATGTGTCAATCTGTACCATCGATTTTATGCTATATATTTGAAATGGAAAAGTATTTCTGGAACACGTCCCAAATTATCAGAAAACTACAATAAATCCGTAATACGCAATATTCTCTTGTAATAAAATCGTTTGTTCGAACATTTATTC
The DNA here is from genome assembly GCA_936435175.1 of Glyphotaelius pellucidus. Lineage (NCBI taxonomy): Eukaryota > Metazoa > Arthropoda > Insecta > Trichoptera > Limnephilidae > Glyphotaelius > Glyphotaelius pellucidus. Next base: position 22,069,299 of record OW386555.1, on the reverse strand, counting down.
GACGACCACATCGCTTTCTTTTTGATGTTCACTTTGATCTTATACGAATAACGTTTGTCATCTAAAAAGTATATTTTGCGAGAGAGGATTTTCGAAAAATTTTAGAAGCAAGTGGATCTCAAACAGAGAGAAAATGAAAAGATAGAAAGAGCTTGGTATCCCTTTTTTTTAAATGTACAAAATGATGTAAAAACTGTAAACAATATTCTAAAAGGTTGTGTTCACTTTTAATCCGTCTCAATTCAAAGCAATCTCGGGGTGATTTTTTTAAACTTAAATTGTTTTTTAACATCAACGTACTTTTTTTGGTTATGGGTCTGTCTGGGATGCAATTCTGGTTTAATGAGCTCTGATTTGTTATGAAGGTAGGTAACATTTTGGTTATGGGTCTGTCTGGGATGCAATTCTGGTTTAATGAGCTCTGATTTGTTATGAAGGTAGGTAACATTTTGGTTATGGGTCTGTCTGGGATGCAATTCTGGTTTAATGAGCTCTGATTTGTTATGAAGGTAGGTAACATTTTGAAATTTGGACCTGATCACGTCAAGAATTCAGACAAGCTATTAAGTACTCAAATATGCAAAAGCATGATTAATTTTGGGTTAGTAATTGTTAAATGAGATAATTGATAAGTGCCCGCGCTACAGTAATTTCCCGTAATACAATGCGAGCGAAGCCGCGGGGAAAAGCTAGTTAATAATATTACAAAAAATATTAGTACGGAAACATTTGAATTGTTTACTGCGGTTTGAAGCCAATGAATCCACCTAAATTTCGGATGCTATTCTTTAGTATGTTTAGGATTGTGATAGTTTGAGTTACGTGACACAAATGGCTTTGGTGTTAATAGTTCGTAGAGTTCTCCAGTAGATGTCAACAGTGTAGCATAAGGTTCGCCCCTCCATGATGAATAACAACATTGGCGATAGCGCCTTTGAGTTGATTTTTCACAAAAACGGCGCTTTACATATTATCCAACAGAGAGATTCCAAGATCATAAAAGAACAAACAATAGCTTCTTGGCTGTCTTATGCATTTGTCACCGTTGTGCAGTAGGGGTTATGGATAATAATTTGCTAGAGCCACCAACCATAATAAAAGCATGATTTTTTGATCGATCCTTTTAGCTTTGTCCTCTGTTCTGTTCAACTAAATGATCCCAACGAAACTTTACCGCCGATGGAAAAGACATGTAAATATCAAATTGATTCCTGTTCAAATAAAAGCCTTTTCTTCCCGGGTAAACAAATAAAAACAACGTTCGAACGACAGTTTCGCATCCTCCTTGCTCCCAGGTGATTGAAGACAACTTGCCTTTATTTGTTTTATATAGAAAATCGGAGGAATGGTAAAAAACCTGAATTATTTATTGATTGAACGAAAATCGCATAAAAATATCTGCCATGAAAGTGCTACTGTTAACCGCTATAGTAAATTGAGATAATTACAGTTACTTTATTTTGCCTTCTCACGTCACATACTGACCATTAGAGTGGGTCACGACTGTATGGGGAAAAAAATCTTGTTTTGATCTGTCTAATAGTGATACAAGAGTGTTAAATGAAAGTATAAAATCACGCAATTTTTAAAAATATATTTGGATATCATCTTCTTCCTCCGGATCGACTTTTAAATTTCACATAATAGAGAAAACCCCACAAATCTTAAAAAATGTTAGATAAACCATTAAAAATGAACTATTTTTAATAAAACACAAAATAGAGGGAATATTTTAATTTAAGGCAGTGTATTCAAATACCAAATACAAATAACTCAAGGCAGTGTATTCAAATACGAGCAAAATCCTTCTTTCTCTCAAATTTCGGCATTATTTTTTGAAACTCAATTTTGGGACTTTTTTTAAATGATTTCGTCAAAATTTACTACATTTGCTATGGAAGATTACAAAAAATATGGTTTGATAAAAAATAAATTTATATATATATTTTTTTTAATATTAAAATTTTCAAAACTTTGAAGTGAATCCGGAGGAAGAAGATCGTATCAGAAATTAAAAAAAATTTAAACTCGTCGTTTGGAACCCATTTGGCACCCTTTTATCGCTCTTGGAATTTAAAAATAACGTTTTTTGATAAATGACCCACCTTACTGACCATAATAAAAGGCCAAAATACCAAAGGCAAAATAAACTACAATATCTATTTGCCAAAAACCAAACGAAAATAAGCTGGCTGAAGTTTTTTTGGATACCATTATCAAACAATCGTTTTTTATCGAAATATATCCACATGTCCTTTTCCGTATAAATATACAAATTATTTTTAACTGTGCGACAATTACTGTTCGCATAAATATATATTATATTATTTATAATTACAAGATTTCTTATTTTGACATTCTTAAAGTTAGGGAAGACGGTTAAACCAAAAACTTTTAAAGTTACTTATTAAGTAGTTAAGTATGGTTGCGCAAATCAATTCGTTCGCAGGCGGGTGCGGTGTGATTCTAGAACAACAATTACTGAAAAACTACTCAAAGGAAAGGTTATGAAGGAAATAGCCAAGACTTACCGAGATCACTAGACATTTGCCGCTGGTTCATTGGTCCTTTTAACAATTCTCCCTTTGTCTTTATAATAGTTCACTTATACACTTATATAAGTAAACACGGTTACTTCTGCAGCCGCGGCGGTGATCCAATAAGTTCCCAAATTAAACTTTTGGCGTTACTTTCAATTAAAGTAAGATGCACAAATTTCTCCGAACTCGAAGCGGGTGCGTTTTCAACAAGTCAAATAAAAACAAGTGAATGCGGAAATCGAACGTTTTATTACGTTTTGCCTTGGCGTGGGATGGGTAGGTACTTGGATAAAGGAACTGGGCGGGTACTTGGGTAAAGGAACTGGGCAAAGGAATAAGCAGTTTTCCAGTAGGTACTAAATCAAACAAAAAGAACATTGATTGGCGCAAACAAAGTGTGTCCACTGTTTTAGAATTTTTATTTTATGGCACCATTTATCTTGTCGAGCTTTGCTGTGCTAGAACATCAGATCTGTTCTGCTGTGCGGTATTTTAAGCAAGTCTTAGCGACGATTATACGTAAGGAGGCACGTAAGCCATAACTTTACAAGTGGAATGGACTACCAATAGAGTAATGAATTGTGTTAGCAAAATGTGGCACTCCACGTACTCCAAATTGAAGAACCTATTTTGTTAGATTTTTATAAACCGGATCATGAGTGTTCAATTTTTTTAGGTCACAATCAGAAAAATCACTTCGTTCAAAATAAGCATTCCAGTTTATTTTCACAAGTCGCGTTTTCACGATGGCTTTAAATTGGAACGATTTGCCGGCCTTTGTGTTTCCTTCTTCGTACAACACGGGTCTTTTTTTGTACATTAACTCCACACAGGAGGCCCTGAGGAAAATAATTTCCCTCAGGGCCTGTGTCATATTTGAAGATGCTGTGTGGAGGGTGTTTTTGAGGAGAGGAAGGAGTGAACATGGGTCTTGAAGAGACCTATGTTGTAGGAGGGAGGAAACACAGAGGCCGGCAAATCGTTCCACAGCCAAGCTGTTGAACTCAAGAACGAGTCGTAGAAACGACCCGTTTAACTAATGTCGCGGGACCCGTTCTCATGTAACTAATGTCATGAGAACGGGTCTAATGTCAACCGTGTACAATTGTTGGGCACGTGTTTGGCGTGTTTCCCGACTATGCACCGGTGCTGAGGGGATCAATGATGCTAGTTCCTCGGAGCATCTACCAATGTAATACCGGTAGAACAATGACAGCATTCCTACCTGACGCCTATGCTCTAAAGATTGCAATATGTTTGTTAAGTTAGGAGAATCTATCAAACGAACCGCTCGTTTCTGCACAGACTCAAGGGTTTTTTTATGTATTTTGGGGCTCCAGACCAGAGGTGGCTGCCAAATTCAACCGTGGGGCGCACTTGCGATTTGTACAGAGTTAGCAGTTGTGTACTATTAAAGTATCTGCGGGCCCTGAACAGTATGCCCAGTTTCTGAAAGGTTGGCTTAACTCTGGCTTCGATGGAGCCCCCGCACCTGAGCTGGTCACTTATAATTACACCAAGCATATCAATCGAGGGCTTGTTCGGGAGATTGCTTCCGTCGAAAGACACTAGAAAGAACTCTTCAAGACCAATGGTCATTCCTTCCTTTTCTCAAAAAGACCCTCCACACCATCTCAGATGATACAGACCCTGAGGGAAATTATTTTCCCCAGGGCCTCCTGTATGAAGTTAATATACAAAAAAAAGAATCTACACAGCTTAAATACTGCTCAGATGTCCCTGTATTTTTAAGAGCTACTTGGTTCGCTTGCAAATTAGAAAAGAGAAAAATTCAAACAATCCAGCCGTATTCATAAACACAGGGTTTTTAAAGAAAAAATACCAACTAGTTAAAAACATACAGCTGTCAGAGAATGTTAAAAACATAATGTACCTCATTACTGACTTAGCAAAAGAGAGTTTGTCCATAATAATGTAGTGATTAGTAAACATAAACGACGATAAGTTTCAGCTAAGTACCGATCCAAAAGCTTTCAGAGTATTTATTCCATAGAGGGCAATAATTTTTGCTTTTAACAGTGTTTACATTTACTATTCTTATTATTACAATGCAATAAAGCCTAATTACGACTGCCGTGATACAAAATGGTAGTCGCGATAAAACAAATGAAATTTAGATAAAAGAAAAACTAAAAACAGACTGTTTACACTTTCAACAACGTTTGACTTATTATTTTTATACGGTCGGTATCATATCATTTTTTTGTCATAATCAATCTATCAACTTTTCATCACGTCATCAATGTTCTACCATTTCTTTACTTGGCATGAAAAGTGTACTCCTATACTCTACGGTCGACTAACAAAATCGAATAATTTGTTTGGGAAACGGCACCACAAAACACGCTAACACATTTTCATTTCCAAATAGAAGAGAAGTTGAGTAGATAATCCCATGGGAAAATACTAACCCCACAAGAGTTCGGTCATAAATAAGTACAACTTAATATTATGTAGTACCTACTTCAAAAGGTTAGTAGTTGTCTGAATATCAAATAGTTGTAAACTTATTAGTTTAAATTTTAACCCTACCATCTCGTAGAGGTCTTTGAGGTTATTTTTAATATTTTTTAGAAAGGGATGTTTGTTATGGTGAGCTGTATGTTAACCTCCTCAGATTGACAGCTAGCCCTTTTCAATTGCCGTAGCCGCAATCGTGTGTATGGAGATGTTTGTGAATAATACTTCGGATTTACTCAGTCACATTTTATTTACAATAACTTTGCACAAATTAAGATAAGTCGCGGTACACTGGAGGGGATTGATAACACCCGGAAGGCCGGGGAGTAAGCAGCAGAATGAGCTTGCGAATTTCGTGCTCTCGGCCTGTAGGTAGGTCGTGGTAGGTCATGGTATTGCCAGGCGGTAAAATTTGTTTTGCTAATTATAAGGCTGTTCGCCATATACCTCCCCTCCAGCGTCTCACGCGATAACAAGAAAATATAAAATTTTATCAATATTGTATCTACACTTTATGGTGCTAATGGAACGGCCATCAAAACTTACGGAACCAAAACAATTGATCTCTTGTTAAGATAAGTCGCGGTACACTGGAGGGGATTGATAACACCCGGAAGGCCGGGGAGTAAGCAGCAGAGTGAGCTTGCAAATTTCATGCACTCGGCCTGTAGGTAGGTCGTGGTGTTGCCAGACGGTTAAATTTGTTTTGTTTATTATAAGGCTGTTCGCCATAATTTCTTTATTTATTTGAGACACAAACAGTTTTTTATACAAACATAAAAAATTGGTATTGATATATAAAAGTCCCAAAACTAATGCGTCTGCGCCATTCGTATTAGCACATTCATGAAAACAAATATGTAAATATGAAATTTTACAGTTCTGTAAAGGACGGTCAATAATACATGCATATAACATTTATTTTTTAACAAGCAAATTTGCCCAGTATTGGACGTCCGTTGCCACAACAATATTTACATGGAATATATACACAGGTGAAACCTATCTCAGATAAACTGTTAAGAACGTCTTGTAAGATTTCACAATCTTCATAGATTTTATTATAACATATAACTTGAGGACGTCATTTGAGGGGACCCCACCACTTTCCCAACGGCGTTGTATGGAAACATATGGTTCCCTCCTTCACCGCACACGTCAAGACTCTACTTTTTTATTGAACGAAACTACGTTTATTTAATCGACTCTAGACCCTCCAATGTCCATGCATACGGGGTTATTAAGCAGTATGCAAGTACTTACATTAACATATTACAAAAAAAAAAGAAATAAAAGTGGCAGCCCGTGGAATAATTCTTCTGAAATCCATAGAATAATATATATAAATTTAAAGATATTAGTAAAATAAAAAGAAAAATAAGAGCTGCACCCGGTTGCGGAAGCCTGGAATAAGATAAATAATGAAAAAAATAACAATTTTAATATAGTTGTTATTTATTTTTGGGGTGTTATGCCGTGTTTCGCTACCTCCTTCTTTAGCCAACGTTTCGGACAGCGTTACAGTGTCCATCATCAGGGCAGATGAGTTCATTCAAGCATCCGGTCATCTGCCCTGATGAACACCGTAACACTGTCCGAAACGTTGGCTAAAGAAGGAGGTAGCGAAACACGGCATAACACCCCAAAAATAAATAACCAAAAATTCTTTTGGCCGTGAAAACCTAAAAACATACAATTTTAATATAATGCAAGTATTAACAATTACAACAGAGAGAAAGTAAGATGGATAAAAAAAAGTCGGAGTAGGTTTTCCACAAACCACCTGGCAGTCCCAATGATAATGTGTTGAGGATATCAGCATAAAGAGAAGAATTAAAGCAGAGCTTACATTAACATTTACTATAGGTTTTAGACTATTCGAATCCAAAAAACATGGCATTTAGCCAAAAATAATCAATTAAAATCCTGTCGCTCTGAGTCTAGCTGATTTTCAAAGCAAATGTTCTTTCTGTTTTTTTTTTTGCTTAAGTAGTGGCTCGCTCTTTTTGTGCTAATTTTTTTTAATATAAAAACTTTGATTATAAGTGTTTTATTCTGGATTCAAACTTTGAACCCCAATTTCACGCAAAAAGCAGAGAGAACCTTCTCGTTCCGTTGAAATGACTTTCAGAAAGGATTTTTATAAAATATGATAACTAGTTACATCGTGTACTTTGTGTTTGCTGTAATTTAATAATTACTTGTTTGGTGTGGCAGATTGTTGTTTGAAAGGTTGTAATGCCGCGGTCGTCGGTTACGCGATTATCAAGTTAAATTATTCTCAACGAAGAATGAAGTAAGTTAATGAAGAATTAATTAGAAATTTGTTTTTGCAAGAAAAGAAAATCTTTTTGCTTCATACGTGACAAAGAGGTGGATTACGATTTTTCAGAAATAAAATTTGACTTAACGACGATGACTACAACCTTTTCTAATTTCAAAAAATATTTTGTTTTTTTTTGTAATTTTTTATTTTTAACTTAATGAGAAAATCTCAAATTGTAATATTTAATTAATGAAGACAAGCTCAATAAGCGAAACTCAATAAAAATGCTGAAACAGAAAAATCAGAAAAAGAAACGTTCACATCTGGGAATCGAACCCAGGACCTTCGGCATTCCTAGGTCCTATACTGCCATTAATGGAGGATTGAACGCCATCGGCGCTAGTAAATTTTTTTCCAAAGAAGCAAATGTTTACAATAAAGTGCCTGCCTGATACCTGTAATGGCTCAGAGTTAACGTAAAGTAACTTAAAAAATAGTTAGCAATACTGTGGGGCTTAAAAAATCATGTTTTACTTAGAGTCAGAATTTGATTGAAAAAAATAGATTTTAACGTTATCTCCGTGGTGCAGAATAGTATTTATATTAAAAAATTGTAACAGCTTTTACAACATTTTACATTTTGTCAACTAAGTTGAAGGAATATTAAGGTGTTTACAGGGTGTTGAGGGACTTGACTTACTTTGATCAGTGATTCCTGATATTATTTGTAATAAAAAATGTTAATGAAATTTTGGTCTCCGGTGACTTTAAAAAAAAAAATTTCCGTCAAAATCAAACAAATAAACAATTATTAGACATGTCGTCACTAGTCATTCAGCTAAATAACCGCCCAACTTTTTACCCCACCCCCAACTGTTCAACATGTTTTTGTAAAAAAAAGAAAACATTAAAAATGTCACCGGAGACCAAAATTTCATTTAGATTTTATATTCCAAATAAGTCAGGAATCGCTGCTTAAAGTGAGTCGATTACATAATAAGGAGTATCAAGGGTCATTACATTTAGATTCTGAACAACTACGGATAGTTTATATTTAATTAGTTTATGATAGTTTATGTTTACGTTTGCAACAGAAGCAGAAACGACGACGGTCTGACGGCCTCCGTGGTCCCGAGGCAAGACTCTCGACTCACAATCCGAAGGTCGCGGGTTCGAACCCGGCGTGCGCAAATAAATTTTATTTGATTAATTTGTGTTATTTCACAATTTATTCATTTAAAATAATATATAGTATATTTGCGGCACGTTCCAGAGTGGAAGATACTATCAGTATCGCCCTGGTGTAAGACCACCATTCAGAATTGAAACGTTGCTTGAAATGGCTTTAGCCGTGTTTAGTGACCAGATCTGAATAGCCAGGTACTTCCCCACCTTCCTCTTCCCTATCTCCTTCCCCTCCCCACTACCTTCAGCCTCACAACATACCCCAATTGGGGATGCCATAGTCTCACTGGCTCCAGACGGGAGCAGTTGGGACTCTTGTGCGGTATTAACTGTAAAAAAAAAAAAAAAAAAAAAGAAACAGCCGTAGTCTATTCTAGTTTCGATTTTTTAATATGCCATTGCTAAAAAAATCATTCGATAAAGATTTTTGAAATTTTTCGCCGAGAAGTACATGTGTATGTGCAAATTAAAATCAAAAATTGAAATGGGACTTACCCAACAAGTGGTCGACTTTATCAGTGTCGATATTCTGCATCTGTTCTCCATTCCACACATACTCCGCCCGCAGTTTCCTCCTCTTCTTATCCCTCAGCCAGTCCTCTATCAGGTTCCTTCCGTCCAATCTTCTCCCTTCTAACGAAGGCTCTTCGGGGTCTTTCGTCACAGTTGGAAGCCAGTGTCTTCGGCCGCCTCCGAGAAGGACCTACAAAAATATAAAGATATTGTCTTAATTTTTGTTCCTAGGGTCGACGACGACGACGGGAATAATTTGTAACGTAATAAAATAAAACGAATATTTAGCATTAATTTGACGAAATACATATTGTTATTGTAAACCCTTAAAAAATTCAGGGCAAGGTACATATTCAGGTGAACATTGTATATTTTATTTTTCTGTTTTTCGTCTATGGCACATTTGATAATTAAAGATACAAATAGAAAAATCAATTTTTAAGCGTTAATAGCTGTTTGAAAGACAAAAATGGTTTTTTTATCGAAATTGGATTCTCGGACTGTCAAATCGAATGCACTTATCTACTTTATTTAATAAATGTATCACAAAAAACTAGTATGACATTAGAAAGATACATTCATTTTCTAGATGCTTGCTCTATTTATTTATAGATATCACAATGCAAAAGACATGAGATCAAAAATTAACAATTTTGTTAAGTTGGAATAAACAATATTTGAATTTAGACACGCATAAAATTGGACATTAAATTTCAGTTTAAGACAAAAAGCGAAAGCATTATAACAAATTTCTACCAACGCAGACTGTTCTGTTCTCGGAAAGCTTTGAAAAAGATATTAAAAAATTGTACGAAAGATCGATAAATTTGCTACATTATGGCAAACGATCGCTCAACTTATTTTGCAAACTTGCAGAATGCTCTAATTTGCTTTAATCAGTCAAAGACGCGGGTTTCAGAAAAGCTTCACCCATAAAGCTTGAAAGCGTATTTTTTAAAATGGCACCAAGTCTACCAACACGGTCGTAAAAATAATTGGTACCAATTTCCTTGATTAGGCAAAATAAAAGTTTTATTACAAAACAGAAAGCTCATTATGTATTAGCTTCGGAATTCATTCTAAATTAGCATAAATTAGAACAATATTATTTTGGGCTATATTAAAAGCGCTTCTGTACTGGTTGGCAAATTAAGTCCTTCCATTGGGAACGAATTAATGTCGACAGTTCGGTTCGATCAAATAATCTCATTGTTGGTTTGGTTCGTTTACGAGTACAGACATTGTATCAAATTTGGTCGGAATTAGATCGTAAATACTCAATGTTTTGGTTATTAACTAACGCCTATTGATGTGATGTAATCGTAATATTACAATTAATCTGGCTATAACGCACTATTCAAATTTGTATAAGGGAGATAAAATATTATGATGAAAAGTGGATTCCACAAATATGATTTATCAGCACGCATTTTAACTATCACGTTTTAACGGAATAATTAACAACAAAATGCTTAGGTTAGGATTTTTTTTTGTTACATAAACCTCCACGTTAATTGTAAAAACCAACAGTGTCAAAAGTGTGGCACATCTCGTAAATGTAGGATTTTAACCAACGATGATTTTAAAAGGAGATGTAGTTTTGCTGTTCCGTACTTTTTTTTCGGTGACCGGACAACTCAGAAAGAAATCAACTGAGGACCACCTCAGAAAAGTCATTAAAAGTGATAATTTTTTTTTTAATATGATCAATGGGTTACGTTAAGTAAGGTTAGATGAAGCCATACGTGAAATCTTATTTAACTCTTAATTTACCCGGTAGGTCCCTGGGACTTAAAAATTGACCATTTCAGCATTTCAAAACTTTCAGCACTCATAAAACTGTTAGTTTTTGGAATTACAAATTCTGCGTTTCAGTACCTTCACGAAGTGACGCGCCAAACGAGGGAGTGAGTGGACGTCACGTTAATGAAGTCCGTGGGACTCCACCGGGGTATTAATGTTACAGTTTTAGCCCATTGACGGTATTGAACAAATAAAGGAAAAATAAGAATCCTGTTCTTTTTTTGCTTTTTATAAGAATTGATTATGATTTTGTTATATTTCTTTAAAAATTACTTTGAAAAATTATTTTGTTTTTGAAATGTTGAGACTAGAAGTTAGGTCTCGTAATTTTGCTCAATCGCATTGTCCGCCAAGACCATATACTAACCCCATGAACCTGGACACCCCTGCACCACCACTAAACTTAGCGAACCACTTGGAGTGATCTATGACAGTAGATTGTGTGAATTATTCAGAAAAGCGATATATTAGATACCTAATTACAAGAACGCATTTTAATTGTCATTTTCAAAATTGGAACTGATTGACGAGAATTCAAACCATCCAATGATTTTTCACAAAATATTATAAAAAAATTGAAACGGAATCGTTAAGAATTAAGACTACACCGTGATTTTTCACCGTGATTTTTCACGGCAAGAATAAACTATAACTGTGTGCGTAATTATTACACATGAAAAAAATTGCGTGGGTGCATAAATTTAAAAAAAAATTGGTAAAAATAAATCGTTAAAAATAATCGCAAGATAAAGTAATTATTATTAGGTATTTATAAATATTTTTAGAGAAGAAATTATCTTAACTTCTTCAAAAATGAGGGTGCGCTTAAAAAACTGGCAGAGCGAATTAAGGGAGAAGCAACCCCTACAACCCGCCCCTGTTTTTAATTGGCAGCCATTCAGATTACGCTAGATTTTTTTAAAAGATCAACTTAACATTCAAGAGGAATCGAGAGCGTTTTAGTCCGCGCTAAAATACGCTGAGTTAGCAATATAATGAAGTTAACAAGAACACTTGATATGGTAAAGCACGGAACAAGGTCTTATCAAAGAAACTTTTATTTTTATTATTTCTACCCAGGAAAATATATTCGGGTCTCATTTTTAGGTATGTTGTTTGGAGGATCTTTTCGAAAGAGTGAATATGGGTCTTGAAGAAACCCACATTGTAGGAAGAACTTTGGCACTGCGAATCCTTGCTCATCTAATCGTTCTCAATGTCAAACGTGTACAAAAATAATGTTGATCGCAGGTTTGGCGTATTTCCCGACTATGTACCGGTGCCGAAAAGATCACTGACCTTAGTTCCTAAGAGGATCATTCTTTGATTTACGGGTAGAATAAGGACAGAATAATCATCGGAAGCATGTGCAAAAGATGGTATTCCGAATGTTAGACAGAGGAATCTAAAGGGAATCGAAGGGACCACCCGTTTCTGCACAGAGTCAAGTGTTTTTCAAGTATTTTGGGGCTCCAGGAGGGACGTGGCTGCCAAGCTCAAGAATGTGGAGCAAATGCGATTTGTAAAGGATAAGCAGTTGTGAAATATCTGCAGGCCATGTACACTACGTACAGTACGCTAATTTTCTGAGAGGCCAACATGACTTTAAGGCGTGTTCAGAGTAAGCTAGTAGTTTTGTCGACTGGCGGCGAGTAACTCGCCACTTGACTCGCCAAAAATCGTTCGCATTACTTTCAAGTAGAGTTCATTTGTGCCCGCCGCCCGTTGCAAGATGACGGCGGTTGATGGGCTGCTACAAAGCAAAGTATGCTAATTAAGCTAATTAAGCATTTTGTAATGCTTAGAAGTGGTGAAATTTTAGAAGCGGTGGAATAATAAATTAGTAAAATGAAAATAAATAAACTGAAGACACCGAAAGAGATTGATAGAAGCACTATTAAATAATTTTAGAGTGCGTCTTCATTCCAATGCCACGACATTTCCGCGCGTCTACAAATGAACTCTGCTAAAACGGTGGGTTTGCGCATGTTAGTGCACAGGGACGCGTGGAAGGGATCGCTACTCGCCTAAAAATTTTAACAAAATGGGTTGAATCGACTAAAGAGCCCTCACTATAATAAAATTATGGTGTTCGGACGCGTTTAGTTACTACTATGCTCTCCACTCGACTATAATACTCGACCAATGGGAACGGGTCTTTAGCGTCGATGGAGCCCCGGGCTTGAAACTCTAGACTACATCGAGCAACGAATGATGGCTAATGATATAAAACAAATTTGAATCTCAGTAAAGTGATAAATACGTCCAATAATTTTAGTGTAATATACACTAAACTGAACGCTGTTAGCGCTAACAAAAAACTGTTCGAAGAAGCGGAGCAGCTAGCAGTCCACAATATAGTGCTGGTACCTACCCTGATGTATGGCACTGAAGCATGGAACTGGCAAAGGAAGAATGAAAGTGGACTGCGATAGAAATGAGATCTCTCAGGCGGATGATTGGTAACCATGTATTATCGCATAAGAAATGTTGAGGAAAATAATGCAAGGCTGACGTAAGCGTAATAAGTAAGATTAATGAAGGGATGCTTAGATGGTTTGGGCACGTAGAGCGAATGAATAAAGAAACGCGTGTAGAGAATAAATGACGTGAATATGAATGAAGATATGGTACGTTCAAGTGAACCAGATGCTTTAGTCAGGCCATGTCAAGAGTCAGAATAACAGAATAGTATATATGAGACAATGTATGAATGTGAATGCGACAAGGAGTGAATGACAAGACCGAGTTGTTTGGCGGTCCGTTTTCCCTACCAATCCCCTTGATGGTTAGTTAGTTGGTTAGAATTTAAATACATTCCACGCCATAAATTTACTGTTGTCCCGTTTTTTTTTTCGAAAGATACCCATATACGTTTTACTATATTTTTGGACCCTGTAGACTAAATAAATGCGTTTATTTTAGCTACCGGCCATTAAGCTGTAGGTACATTTATGCAATATAATGCGATCCGGAATCAGAATAGGTATACAATAATACGAATAAATTGTATGTTTAAGTACGCAAACGTTATCAATTTATTCAATTTATTTGAGTAGATATTTCGTGCACACCTCAACAATGAAAACAGGCTTATATAATTCTAAATAAAATAAATTTTACAATATCAATAAGAAGTACTTATCACTTTTGTAACCATTTGTTCACGTGCTCTAAATTTTATGTATTTGGGAGAAGGAGAAGAGTGTTATAGATTTTATTTTTAATTTTAATAATTCATTTTAAACTGTGGAAGAGAACATAGAAATTTTTCATAAAACCAAACAAATATAGTAGTCCAGTGTAATTAGCGATTCGCGAACGGAATTATTCCGGTAGTCCCAATTTTTTTAAATGTTTATATAATCATCTCCTGATGTAAAATCTGAGTTTTCGACCTTGGCGCACATGAGTTTTCGCCGCCATTTTGAAAAAAACCAGCCGAAATAGCGCCAAAATCTAGCTTTTATTAAATATCTCTTTTCCAGTAAAAAATTCAGCTAAGGTTCAGCTAAAAATTTCACCCCTTTCCAGAAAGGTATCCATTTTTGGACATCGAATCAAAAGTGAGTCATTGCACTTGATCTTTTGATGTCGTTATTTAGAGCGTTGAATATTTTAGGTGCGATGAACGAGAGTAGTCTCTGTGAAAAGGTGGTTTTTGTTTTAGGGATTATGCATTTTCCATGCGTTGAGTAGCGTATTTGAATATATTTTTGCGTGGAATTTATGAGACCATTTTTTCGTTATGGATGAGAGCTATTTTAATATTCACTATACATTTGGCGAATGTCACGAGTTTATTGAAAAGTGCTCTGATGGATGAGAGGGGAGTATTTGAAGATAAGGTTTAGCAAGAGTTTTTGAACGGTCACTGGAGGTTAGATAAAGGATGCTGCACAATCTCCCCATCCTATAATACCGTCAGTTACTATAGATTGGAATACAGCAAAATAAACACTTCTCAGAGTTTTTCTATCTCGGATTGTTCGAAAAGAACTAAAAATGTAGCATAACTTACGGAGTCTCTTTATTATGGAGCTAATTTGGGCCTCCCAGCTTAATTGGTTATCTCTAATGACACCACGGTTCATTTTATTTCGTTTAACGGTTTAATAATTGGGCGTGACCAACCATTAATACGAAATAATGGGTAGTGTAAAGATTTTGGGGGCAAGTGTGAACGATAAGTTTAGTAAGGTTTTCTGGGAGAGTTGATTTACGAATTTGAAAAAGTATGTATTATGTTTTTTTGAAAATTTAAGGTTAAGAGGTAAAAGTCTAACCATTTTTTGATTTTGTTAAGCCCACAATTTGCCTTCTCAATTAAAATTTTTCTGGTTACTATGATAAAAGTGTCATCGGCAAAAGATATAATATTACCGACAATAGTTATGTTTAATAAGGAGTTTCTTATAAATGAGAAATAAGAGCGGACCTAAAACACTTCCTTGGGGCACGCCAATTGTAATGCTTATTTTTGAACAGGTAGAAGAATAAATTAGTGAGATGAAAATGAATAAACTATTGACGCGAAAAAAGATTAACATATACACGGGAGAAAAGAAATCAAACCGTATAATTTGTTCATGTTATTTGAAGGAAGCGTGTCAAAAAGTAATTTAAAAAAAAGCGTAGCTAGAACACGGCCCACCATATGCAAAAAAAATTTCACATATCACCCACTATTAAAACGTTTATTATTTACAAGGAAAGACATCAAAGGGAATTAGATAAAGGAAGTGGGTAGGATGCGGTTCTTCTATTGCATTGTACTTTTTCATACTTTGGCTTATTTGTGCTCAAACTACCTTATATTATTTCTAAAAGCAACAAATGGAAAGGGACAAGTTAGCGGTAATAACCAGAACGCGGATATTGAGATGATTGTACCTTCGCATTAGCTTCAAAAACGTAGCTTTGCACATGGATATCGATATTGGTAGGGCAGTTGTTGGTTGTAATAGAGCCAACACACGATGTTGTATTGTATTGTTGTCTCTTTTCCTAGCGCTGCGCTGTAGGTATGCAAGTGTGAGACCACAACAACAATAGAATATCGAAACGATAAAAAATGTGGGCAGACATCATTTTCATTGGACGAATGGGAAAGGGCTGTGTTTAAGTTTAATCTAGCTTTTATCTTGGTGATTCAAACAGACAAAATAAACTTATTTAATAATCGCAAATTCACTTTGTTTAGGTAGTTTTTGTCTTTTTTTTCCATATAAAAATATAAATATGGGAAACTAATGGCTTTCCAAAATTCACGTTAGCTCAATAGACTCTGAATAAAAAAGTATGATTTTTAGCCTGTTTATAACATATTACACTATTGTTCTCGTAATAAAGGAAATCCGACGACTTTAACCAGCAGTTCTTGAGCTTATTCGGAATAAAAATTGTAGTTTCATTTTGCCACCGGGTGACATTTTTTCAATTAAAAACAGACAGAAAAGCTTTTGCCACTCTTGTTACGACCGTAAGCATCGTGTGGTATAATAATTGGATAATTTGTTTTTGAAGTAAAACTTCTTTACGCGCGCTTGACTTGGGTAGTAAGCTGGTGAATGCGTGACGAGAGTGGTTTAAAGGGTTCCATGCCAACTCGGAATGAAACCAACTCAGAACCATCTCAGATAAGTCATTTAGAGTGATAAAAAAATTATTTTAAATTAGCCGGTAACCCTAACCTAACTTAACCTATTTAACTATTTATATTTTTTTATCACTCTAAATGACTTATCTGAGATGGTTCCGAGTTGGTTTCATTCCGAATTGGCCGGTCACCGGTCTAAAGCACACTCGGTTTTTTTTCCTTCTAAATATAAAATCACTGCACATAGCTACAGAAACAAAATTCTAGGATTCATTTGAATATTGTTTTCATTACTATCTGTATCTATCCAAAGCACAGCGGAATAAGTACATCAACATTGGATTCAGCACGAACATGCGAGAGTGCGATTATGTCGTATCGAATCCCATATTCTTGAGCATTTCACACAAGTAAATAATATGGTATATAACTTGAAGCATGTTAGGAAAAGATATTTTATGTCAGACGATTTGAATGCGAGAAAAATTCTCGGCCTCAGAGATTCGACGGAGTGGTTTATTCGCATTCACGAGGGTGGTTTGAAAAGTTTGGGAAAAAAGAAAGTTAAACACGTATATTTTTCTTTAATTTTGTTTACCAAGCTGGTTCCATTTGAGAGCTACACTCTTGGTCCAGCGTCCCCCTATAATCAAAACCCTTTAATAAAAAAATGAGTGTGTTATAGACCACACGACTGAAGTAAAATTTCTTTATGCTTCGTTCGCCTCGCCCGATCACATTTTTCGTAACGCTCTCGTCACGCATTCTCCAGTTTACTCTCCAAGTCAAGCGTGCATCATTTGCTTCACTCGAACACACTTTCGCAACGCTCTCGTCACGCATTCACCAGCTTACTTCCCAAGTCAAGCGCGCGTAAAGAAGTTTTACTTCAAAAACAAATTAGCCAATTATTATAAATATACAATATGCTGCTTATGGTCGTAACTAGAGCGGCAAAAGATTTTTGATTGTTTTTAATTGAAAATAATATAACACGGTGGCAAAATGAAACTACACTTTTTACTCCGAATAAGCTCAAGAACTGCTGGTTAAAGTCGTCGGGTTCCCTTTATTACGAGAAAAATATTTATGTTAAAAATTGGCTAAAAATCATACTTTTTCATTCAAAGTCTTTTGAGCTAAGGCTAATTTTGGAAAGCTATTAGTTTCCAATATTTATATTTTTATACGGAAAACAAAGACAAAAACTACCTAAACAAAGTGAATTTGCGATTATTAAAAAAGTATATTTTGTTTGTTTGAATCACCAAGACAAAAGCTGGATTAAATTTAAATGGTTATAATAATTAATCATTTATTTGCACAGCCCTTCCCTTATCGTCCAATGAAAAATGATATCTGCTCACATTTTTTTATCGTTTCGATATTTTATAGTTGTTGTGGTCTCGCACTTGAATACCTATGGCGCAGTGCTAGGAATAAAGACAACAATACAATATCGTGTGTAGTGTAGGCCCTATTACAACCAACAACTGCCCTACCAATATCGATATCTCTGTGCAAGGCTACATTTTTGAAGCTAATAGTGGGTTATATGTGAAAAAGTTTAAGCATATGGTAGGTCGTGTCCTAGCTACGCTGTTTTTGAATTACTTTTTGACACGCTTTCTTCAAATTACACGAACAAATTATACTGTTTTATTTATTTTCTCCCGTGTTTGTGTATTACATTTGATCACACCTAAGTTTTCCAATACCATTTCACGGAACAAAGCGTCACGTACATGACTATCCTTGCGAAAGGCTGCCAGCGTAATGACGGGAAATCAAAATGCTGTCGTTTTTATGTATTTTGGATACATTCTCAACTTCCGTTCACCTTGTTTTCGTAACGCTCTCGTCACGCATTCATCAGCTTACTCCCCAAGTCAAACGTGCGTAAAGAAGTTTTTTTTTTGTTCATATGAAGCAGATACTTTGTGATTTGACAATATAATTTAAAATAAAACAAAACTTTGTAAACACCACTTTTATTTTGTATGTACTTAATGCCGACCGGGTTTCGCTACAACCGTAGCTTCTTCAGGGCAGTACAATACTCTACAATACAAAAATATAAGTGGTGTTTACAAAGTTATTGTTTTATTTTAAATTAAAAGAAATTTTACTTCGAAAAGCTCTCTTGAAGCTCTGCAAAATAGTCGATGACGGCATTCACCCGTATCAATCTTTTAGTTTTGGGAACGGAATAGTTGCATGGGATCTGGTAAAAATCAAAAAAAAAAATAGTCAATTTTTCCAAGAGCAGTTTGTACCGTATTTAATTTTTCTAGACGATGAATTGAAAATAATTTTTAACTGTTTTCCACGTGTTTTATTTTTGACAGTTACCAGTTAACAAAGACTGTATAAAACAAAAACTATATAATTTGTTTGCACGGTCGGCATTCTTTTCACGAATTAACTTGAAGAGCAGCTAAATAAAAATTTACAAATATTTTTACACGAATCCATAGGTAAAAATTATTTTTTTTTTTTTACATATAAATTATGAGAGTGATGTGAATGCCTACTTATTAAAGTAAATAAATAAATTTAAGAAAAACCAAGAGGTAATAAATAAAATAAATGCAAAATAATATTACACAATAAATTATGAAAAAAAATGCCTAAAAAGTACGTTTTAATTGTTGTTCTATTACGAAACAAGACCACTACAATTATTGCTGAAACCATGACTTATAAACATAACTTTTGTGAGGGGAGGGGAGGAGAGGGGGGTGGTAAACAGAGTGGATTACAAAGATTTTTAACAAAATTTTACCTCCCTCGTTCATTTCTATGTCGTTTTTACAAATGAATTTACAATTATTGTCAGTGGGCATAATCGCTTTGGATTGAACATATTGTTTGTATTACATAAATTGTATCTAAGTAAAATCTTGTCAAACTTCCACCGATAAATCCTACAAACGATGGAAATAATTTTTATTTCGTTGAGCCACCACATATACATAATTTACAAGACTTTTCGAACTACCCTCCTGTGTTTGATTCTGAAATGTCGCGGATTCTTTGGGTGGTTTATTTTTATTTTTTAACAAAGTTTTTTTATTTGGAAAATTTTCAGTGGATTCATTTTCGTTTTAAATCACTGGAGTTTAGAAATTAGATAAAGTATGTAAATTTGTTTATTTGGAAAGTCATGGATGATTAATTGTTGGACATTTTTATTTTTATTACGGTTACTTTGGGAATACCATTTTATAAGTAAGTTCATGAAATATCTTTAGAATTGAACTTAAAAAGCAGAAAATTCATTTTTTGTTGGGGAGCAGACGTGTTTTTCGAATTCAATTTTTCGAAATCAAATTTTCAAATTTCAGTTTTTCGAAAGACATGTTTTTCGAATTGGTTAATCAACTTTTAAAGTATATATTTCACTTGTTTATGACTAACGATATACTGTCAGACGTACCAGTTATAGGTTAGGTTAGATTAGGTTAGGTTAAATTTGGTTAGATAAGTAAGATTAGGTTGTACGTACTGTATACAAACTCCATACATACTTACATCAATTCGAATGTGGCTTTCATACAACTATTTTTCGCCACTCTAGAATTCGCGAGAAAGAACTACCGCCGCAAAGTACTTGCAAATTAACACTACGCGCAGCACCTACGTATGCACGTATCGGCAGACAATGTACTCGTGCGGCCGGCTGCCGACGAATAATAATATGCACCACCTTCGCGAAAGGTCCAGACTCACGCGTGCATATTATTATTCAGCCGGCAGCCGGCCGCACGAGTACATTGTCTGCCGATACGTGCATACGTAGGTGCTGCGCGTAGTGTGAATTTGCAAGTACTTTGCGGCGGTAGTTCCTTCTCGCGAATTCTTCGAGTGGCGAAAAATAGTTGTATGAACGCCACACGAATAACTAGTGTTTCAGTCAATTGATGTTCGAAAAATATGTTTTCGAAAAATTGCATTTCGAACAATTAAATTCTAATTAATTGCGAAAAATTGCAATTCGGTCAATTTACCTAGACACCTTTTGTTGATGAAAAACATTTTCTTTCGGTTCCAATTTCATGAAAATGGTGCACCTAATGAAAATTATTAAAATATGTATTGATAGTTTTGGAGTTCGTTTTGGTAAAGGAATATATATTTTAGAGAAACTACACGCTAACCTCGTTACTTTATTTTTTTTTAAATTGTCGAGAAAAAACAGTGTAATTAGATGCACTTAACGAATAGTGTTTTAATGTTAATAAAGATCAAAAGAAATTGTTATCACAAAACCAGTGAAAATATGGGAAATAAGGAAATTTGGGAACTACAAAACTGCCTAGTTACATCCATTAGATTCCAACAAAATGTTCAATGAGCTCTAAGCAATTCAGATAAAATTATAACTTTCACCCCCTTAAAGTTTCTAACATATCTGCCTAAATTACCCCTAATATTTTCATAAACTTCTCTGCATAACAATCTACTAAATAGCTATCCCGATGAAACTAATCAATACATGAATTGCGTCTGTTTATGAACAATTTCTGGAGGGCGATCATTACCACCAAATAACTTTGCAAGCAAATTAGATAGGTACTCGAGATTCTTAAAAATAATTCAAGAAGTTTGTTCACAGCACATTTTGTTCTGAAATTGAGATAAAGTTCAAGAGTCTTTCAAGTCCTTGCCTCTTCACAAAACTAAAAACGAGTGGGCGTTTCCTATAATCTTTCAACGTTTTATAGAAAGATATTTTAGATACTCTTCAAAGAGTTTGTGAGGACTTTGTCCGGATGATAATTATGTTCTTACAGGATATCTCTGAACTTTTGGAGAAATATTTACAATGAGAAAATAATAATTGTAATTTTTTAATCATTTGAAAAATTGCCCTTGTCTTAGTTTAAAAATTAAAATTGATTAAGATAGCATTTTTTTTAGCAGGGTATAGTGAAATGAATAAATTAAATATTTGCATAAATTTTTTTTACCGAAAGTGCTTGATCTTTTAATATACCTTTTTTTAATTAAAAAACAACTTTAAAAAGTAAAAAAAAATTTTTTTGTAAAGACTGCAATAGGTATTTTACCCGTTCTGAAATCTATGTGTTATTATAATTATCATTGTTTTGAATTTTTTTACATTAGCTCCACTCGGGAGGTCCAGAGGAAAATTTCATCTTTGGGGATGCTGTGTGGAGGGTCTTTTTAGGAAAGGTAGAAAAGGAATGAAAAGGGTATTAGGGGTGGGTCCTGGAGTGACGGACTATGAATCCATCTCTCCCAATGTGGTGCAAGGTGATGTTCCGAGAGATTACGGCTGGAGAAGTCAAAGGGACTCCCTCAACCATTCTCTCCCGATCCGGCCTGACTTGCAGCTGGTGGGAAGACGCATCCGCCACCAAGACCCGAACAAACCTCACCCCATGAACCCGGGCACCCCTATTTATACTAGCTTTTCCCCGCGGCTTCGCTCGCAAGGTATTACGGGAAATTACTGTAGCGCTTGCACTTATCAATTATCTCCCCCCCACCCCACCCCCATCCGCTCCCGCATTCCATATATTCATTCCCTTACATTCAGTTTTCAAACATCTCGCCTACCACCTAAATTTCATAATGCTATAGCTCAAAGAAAAAAGAATTACTTATCCAATTTTGATCATTCGTTCGGAATTTATGCGCTTACAAACATTTCGGATATTTATTTTTATTTAAATATTTGGAAGTTCGTTAATATAATAAAAAAATACTCTATTTATCATTCAGTCTTTAAAGTCGTTACGAATTATATTTTTAATATAGGAACTCTCATCTGACATTTATTCCAAGCTTGTCCAAAAAAAAAACGAATTCTAATATTTGAATTTTCTGCAGTAGTAGCTGACCAGTAGACTGAGTACCTACCAGCATGGAGCCCAAAAATATATCAACATTGTTTCCATGGAAAAGATTTTTTTCTGACGTTAGCAAAAACTCGCTTTTGTTAGCGACAGAAAACGTATAACAAATATAATATATTAATATTTATAATTTCATAACGCCTGAGCTTACCATCATATACAGCCTGTAGTCTGCGCGTATAATTTAGCTTTATATTGGTGAAAGAATTATTAAAGTCTTTATATTGTGTTATGCGTGAAAAGGTCATAAACAAACTCGAGCAGTTTCGCATTTATAATATTAGTATGGATGGTGATTTGAACCTCTAGTACTAAAATTAACAAAGAGTGGTGGGTTGCTTCTGTTTTCCAGTTTTATGTGAAATCTTTTGCTGTTGAATTGATCCAAGTTTTTAGAGATAGATTATTAAGTGTGTGTTCTATTTGCGATCGAAACTATATTATAAAATTTTGATCAGAAGAAGTCCTGCGACCTTGGTTCAAAAGTAGTATACCTTGCAGATGTGTTATGAGAATACATAATTCTGATTGTTCTATTTAATTGTGTGGAGTTGTTATGAGGTTTATTTTGTTTGTGTTTTAATACGACCGAGTCGACAGGAAAGGTATTGTCCAAGTATGGAGTGAATACAAATCTTATACAGGCAATTGCGTCTCTGTACGAGGGAAGCGTTGCGTGTGTTAGGAACGGTGGTTTTACGGGGTGGTTTGACATCACAAAAGGTGTTAAGCAAGGCTGCGTAATGTCACCATGGTTATTCAATCTATACATTATTTATGTTAGCCGAGGATTGCCAATTGATTTTTTCAACTTTGTCCTTTCTAAATTATTAGCTAAATGATTATGTTTATAGTAATAATAAGCCAAATTAGTATTAGCATTCTTCTGTCAAATTTAAAGCATATTATATTATATACATATATTTATTATTTACAACTTCATCGTTAAAACAAAAAAAAAAAACTTTTATTTTTTACTTTAAATCAGTCCTCAAAAAAATGGTCACCCTACAAAAGTCTACATGTTTACATGAATGTACTACCTAGCGCCAGCAGTTTAGATTTAATCTCAACCTGTAAGAAATGCAACAATATTGTTCTTTCAATATCTGTATAATTTTGTGTTATTTTGTTAATTGTAGAATTGTTAACCTCAACACAGGCTTGTCCTAGTGAGGTTGCAAATTGTTTTGTAAACATTTTTACCTGCAATGTAAAGATACAATAAATAAATAAATAAATAAACATGGATAATTGTATGCAAGAATTGAAAGAGTTGGAATTGGGTGCGAAATTGAGTAATCTGAAAGTATGTTGTCTGTTGTACGCTGATGATGCGGTGCTGATTTCTAACACTATGGAAGATTTACAGAATCTAGTGTCTAGGATGAACGTAGTATGTGTGAAGAATGAGTTATTGATGAATGTAAGTAAGTCTAAAGTCATGGTGTTTGAAAGAGAAAGTACGAAAACAGTGTGTGATATAGTTGTGAACGATGAATACTTGGAGCAGGTGGATGAGTTTGTGCATCTGGGTAGTATGTTTACGAGAGATGGAAAGGCTGATAGAGATATCGAAAGAAGGGTTAATGCCGGTAACTCCATTAATGGAGGACTGAATGCCGTTGGCGCTAATAAAAAACTGTCAAAAGGAGCGAAACTAGCAGTCCACAATGGAGTCCTGGTACCTACCCTGATGTATGGCAGTGAGGCATGGAACTGGCAAAGGAAGGATGAAAGTAAACTGAATGCTGTAGAAATGAGATCCCTGAGGCGTATGTGTGTGTGTGGTAGAGAAAGACATGGCACAATCAAGTGAATCAGATACTTGAGTCGGGCCATGTCAAAAGTCAGAATAATAGAAGATTATGTATGAGACGATATATGAATGTGAGTGAAGCAAAGAGTGTGTGCCAGGACCGAGTTGTTTGGCGGTCCGTCCTCTCTGCCTACCCCTGCGAGGAAACGGCGTGATGGTTAGTTAGTTAGTGTTTTAATAGTGCGTACGCATTAAGTTGCTCATATCAAAGTATGGAAAGTGTTTTCTTTATTAGAGGTCTTGGAAAATTAATGACAGTATTGGAAGTTTATACGGATAAAAATAGCCTTTTCGGTAAGAAAATCACATCGTCTTTTAAGATAACGCTAGACTTTACCTTAAATGATACAAAAATATCATTTAACTGTTTTATATGATACTAGCTGAAACGGCCACGCGTTGCTGCGACGTGAAATCGAAACACAACGCCATCTATTTAATGGTTAACCAACCTAGCTAACCAAGTATTGTGTCGGTAAATTAACTTACACCGCCATCTGTCAGAAACTTATGGAACTTACAAACATTTACGAAGCATTGTATTAGAACAAACATTTTATTCGCAAAATTAAATATTGAAGTCAATAATCGAGATAGATACTATCCAATCTTTTAAATTGGCCTACATTACATATAGTTAGCTTATTTTCATCCAAATCGTTTAAGTAGTTTCGGAGTTTACCTAAACCAAACATTGTGTCGGGAGATTTTTATAAATTGATATGATTTCAAGGACGGTAGAGTCTACTTGTAAGGATGCAAGAAATTAAATATCATTACAGTTTTTATACTATACATTTATTTTATTTTATATTACGAAAAAAAAAAACACTTCTTAAGCGATGTGAGCTTTAACAAATATTTGAGCGGGTGTCGTTAAACGTTTGTATGATCTGGATAATATGTTTATACAAAATGAAAAAAATAATTAAATTAAATGTAATTGCCAATGTAAATTGATTTAACTAATAACAGTTTCCCCAAACACCATTAGAGGCCGCTAAATCTACAAAGATGGCCGCCAACGCTTAACCCAACCCCTAATAACATCCCGGACTCCTTAGCTGAAAGTATTTAGTTCAGTTAACCTTACCCTTACTACGCAAGAAAATACCTTGGCATTGCGTCGTGTAACGACTCGTTACCGGAGGAGATTTTATTACCCATTTATACGTGAAAAAACCCTTCTGAATAAGTTTTTTTTGTTAACAAATGTATTTTTATTGTATGGAGAAAATTTTGTTTGAAAAATGCTACCACAAATTATAAACGGTAGAAAAATATTTATGCAGGCACTGGCTTTGCCCTACAACCACTGAGATTGCCTGCATGGCTTAACTATAATAAGGTGTCTCCAGTCCAATTTTTAATATTTTTTTATGAATAATGACCTTCTAACTTAAATAACTGCATACTTATTTTTATTTTTAAAGTTAGTTTAAATAGTTAAAATAATTGTCAAAGTTTTAATTTTTCAAGATCACCCGTACACCACCCCGTATCTAGTGTGAATTGTGTGACGTCATCATGACCAAAAGTTGTATTTATTTTCAACAGGTGTGTGTCATTTTGTATGGAAGAAGCTATGAAACTATTAAATAAGTAAAACATTATTTAGGTGGAATCATTTATTTATTATATTTATTTAATAAATTATTATATTTTTTATATTATTACGGGAGAGTGGTATAAAAATTGTTTTGAAATTATTGTTTTTTTACTTTAGAAATAGAATTACGCTTATTCCTCCGAGCATCTTCCATTGTAATACCGGTAAAACAATGACAGGATTCCCACTTGACGCCTGAGCTCTAAAGATTGCAATCTGTTTGTTAAGTTGGGAGAATCTATCAAACGGACCGCCCGTTTCTGCACAGAGTCGAGGGTTTTTTTTTAGGTATTTTAGGGCTCCAGACCAGAGTTGGCTGCCAAATTTAACCGATACATGGAAGATTTAGAGCATAGCTGAAAATGTAGCATTAGATCACGAACACGGGAAGGTTAATACTCTCTCAGAATCTCACAGTAAGATGTTCTAAAAAAAGATATGTGTCCCTTACACAAACATAGCCGCCTTAGATAAACCCACTTCAAAACCAATTAGCAGAGGTGAAATTTGCTCCAGCGGAGTAAATAAACACATTAAATAACTTTTAGTAAAAAAGAAATTCGTGCAATATTAATTCGAAGCATCCCCTCCAACTGAAACGATAAAAATAAATTATTTACTAACATTTTGGGAAATCGGAAGCAATTCAGATTTGTGTGATAACGTAATCCACGCTTCATGTTCCAAACCACATAACAGTTAAACCTAAATAAACGAGCCATTAACAGGAAAAATGTTGTTCTCGACAGAAAATTTTGTTTTTTTATGAAATAACGTTTACCGAATTTTATGGTGAAAAAAAGAAATTTAAGGTAACGACATTCAAACATGTATTAGTTAAGATCTCACGAATTAAAAAAAAATAGTGATGTAAGTATATAAAATTATTAACGAGCCCAAATGTCTTAAAATACATTGCAGGCACAGTTGAAAGCTTTTCGTGGATGCCTCGCTCTTCTAGAAGGGATACATTATGTGTGTATGTCTGGCTTCTCCGGCTATCCATGGAATCATGAGCATTTTTTACCAGCACCATTTTGATGGGGTCTATCCACTTTCTTTCGCTTGCTCTAATTGTTCATATTTTCCTAGGGTCGTCGGACATTTTCCCCCAATCTCCCATTTACTTTTCTTTGAGGCATCACCGAGGAACCGGCTAAGGGGCGCGGAAGCTGAGTGTGGTTTACAGCTAGACCGAACGTCTTGTGCATTCTTGCTGGAACTGCCAGTCGATTGGAGAGGACTCCCACCCGTTTGCCATGCCCTTATTATTTGTTTACTGCGTCTTCCTCCCATACAGGTGCTTGTAGGATATGTTGGATGCAATCACCCAGCGCTTGCCGCCTCGTGGACTGTCACTAACCTGTCCCAGTCTCTTATACACATATTGTATCTTTTTTTCCCGCCAAGCACTTGCAACGGGACACTGGAGGTCTAGATTTGTTCTAAATTAAATGTAGCTTCGTTCTTTAAAAAAAAATTAGAGTCCTTGCGAGAGCCCTGAAGGAGTAACCATGTGTTACTTATACCAGGGCGGGTATGTGGTAGATAACCTCCAATGTCCATATTTTCCCTTTTAACCAGTACAGTTTGTCGAAGGCCAATCGTGAAGCCAGCTAGGGGGCCCGGAAACTGGATCCCACTTGCGGTTTGCATCCTTTGACGCGCACACGGATGAAAGACGAAGCTGCTAAAATTCTAGGAAGATATAAATAAGTTACATGAAGTGTTGACCATGTCAACACTTGATACCAGAGAAGAGAATAAAAAAGTGCTAGGTTGTATGCTTGTAAACGAGCCTGTGCATCTCTACTATTCCGATCGTCATTGTTGATTGTTATGAAGTTATACGTTTACACTACGAATTTATTTAGAAATATTTAATCTTTCTGTTTCTTCTTTTCTGTGTTCAAAAGTTTACATTTTGGATTTCAACAAATTGCCATTCAAATTTAAAAATGTGGCATTTGGCAATGATTTTATTTATTTTTATAATAATTTAGAACTTTTCTAAGAAATATTTATAATTTCCCTACCAACTGACTAAAGATTTCCATTCTCGGAATGAAATCGTTCTACGCTAATAGCCCGCGCTGAATTCAACGTATTTACGTAAATACTTCATCCAGTCGCTGCTTATTGGGTTGTAAACTTTTGTTTGCACGTACATTGTACATGTAGTTAAAATTGCTGGTTTAAATTACCTCAAAATGTAAAAAATATTGTATATCCACACGTTCGAAAAACACGAAAAGGTGCCTATTATAATTTCGTCGCCTCGAAACTAAATTGATGGTTTCAAGGAATAAATGGCATTTTCCGAATATGTTCAACCTCTTTGATTCTTATCAACAATTATGTTGGAAGTAAAAATTGCTCAATTGCACACGCTTTGGCAGTAATTGCGAAAAGCTTACATTCATAATAAATGTTTTCGTGTAAGAAAATGTGTAATCAACTATTAAGTACTGGCAGTTTTGTTCGAGTTTCAAACACTATTTGTTTTTTATTGAACATTTGAAGTTCACCAAACGAACGAATTCCTTACCTAGCTGAGCGATTGAGATCGTTAGTACTGGATGAAGATTAGTACTGGCTTGAAGGTTAGAATAAGTTACTATAATAATATATTTACGTTCAACTAGATAACATGTCAATTAATATTCTACAATGATTAATTTACACATAGTAGGCTTTGAAGAAAATAATTCCCCTCAGGGCTAGTGTCATCTTTTTGGATTCTGGGTGGAGGTTTTTTTAAGGAAGTGAAAGAGTGGAAGTTCTGGGAGAGAAAAGGTATTGGGGGTGGGCAGGAATCTGGGGGTCAGTGCATCCAAGAGTGACGGACGTATGAATCTATCCCTCCCAATTCAGTGCAACGCGACGTTCCGAGAGAGTAGAACGGACTCCATCACCCATTCTCTCCCGATCCGGATTGCAATGTGGGCAGACGCATCTGCCACCAAGGCCTGGAAAAACTTCACCCCGTGAACCTGGGCACCCCTGCTAAGTCACCAAACGTAGCGAAGCACTTGGGGTGACCTTTTTTTAAAAAGAAAGACAAACATTTCCCAACAACCCAACAATGTTTGGAAATCTACTACTACCACCTCAGTAAGCGAAAAATGTTGCTTCATTCGTGATGGAGAACTTAGTCAGCCGAGGAATCGAACCAAACGCGATGCCCTCTCAACCCTAAAAATAAATGGTTCCCACATTGAAGTATCTACAACCGCCTCTTAAATTGATTAAAATAAGTAAATAATATACCATACAAAGAAGTAACCAAAGAGGAATAAAAAAATTGGTTTTGGAATACCTACAAGTCTCACGAAATCAATTCCAACAATAAAAATTGTTTATGAGTGATCTATATAATTATACCCAAAATTGGATTAATAATAACAAAATAAATAAATGGAACCAAATACGGAATAGGTTCCTAATTGCAGGAAAGTAGCAAAAATATGGATATATGTAATATGATGGCAGTTAAGTATAACATCAGAAAAGTACCATCTATCGTCGTTTGTGCCTTATTATAGAAACGAACGGTTACGATGATTGCCAAAGGCATCGGCGGGTTAGGCGGATACGTACGTATAGTCAGCCAGCCAATTCATAAAAAACTTTTTAAAAAACGTGTACATGCCAAATAAAAAAGTAATGATGAATTTTTTTTTCTTGTGTTGTTTACAAAGCGTTCTTACAAACACATCTTCATAATAATTGTTTTTTTGCAGTCAGCTGATATATTGAACATTTGAAATCGAACCCACACCCTACTCCAAAAGTTTCATAACTGCTCCCAACCGCCTGATGCCAGTGAAATTATGGCATCCCCGATTGGGATATATTGTGATGGGGAGGGGAGAGAGATGGCGAAGAAGAAGGTGGAATAGTACATGGCCATTTAAGCAACGTTTCAATTCTGAATGGTCTCCGGGCGGTTCCGCGCGTTTTCATCCTGCGATAAAATATCCCCAACAAAATATCCCCCGACAAATTTTCTCCGACAAAATATCCACGACAAATTTTCTCCGACAAAATATCCACGACAAATTTTCTCCGACAAAATATCCACGACAAATTTTCTCCGACAAAATATCCACGACAAATTTTCTCCGACAAAATATCCACGACAAATTTTCGCCGACAAAATATCCACGATAAAATATCCACGACAAATTTTCTCCGTCAAAATATCCACGACAAATTTTCTCCGACAAAATATCCCACGGACAAAGCATCCCCCAATAAAATATCTTCTTAAACCTTACCTAAACTAACCAAACTTATCTTTCCTAACAAAAAAATTGAACAAAAATAAAACAGACTGCATAAAACAGTTAAGGCAATAAATTATCTTCCTCTGTATTATTTTTGTCCCATTTTACAATTTTTTAACAATAATTTACTGTCTTTATATCCTATAAAGACAATAAATTACACAGGCCAACAAAAAAAATGTTTGTGAAAACTTTTTAAACAAATTTACCAAAATCTGATGTAATTTTGAATGCTGAAACCGTATTTCATAGCAGTTTTTTATCACCGACCATTCTTTCACAATATCGATTTAATATTTAAAAAATAGGAAAAATTTGATGTATAAAAATAAAAAAATTCATAGTTTTTAAAATTGGTTGTATTTTGCCAACAATCATGTTTAATTACTTAAATTTGAATATTAGATGCTTATTTTATTCTCTTTCTTTCGTAGCCTTTTCGCCGATGTGTTGAGTTTTGTTGTTCTCTGTGAAGTGACCAACAGTAATCACCCATCATTTCGATATTCCACCGTCCCTGGTATCGTTTCTCCATCTCTTTTATATCCTGATGAAACTGTTCCCCTTGCTCTTCACTCACATCACATAAATTTTCAGGAAGAAAGTCAAGATGGCTGTGCAAGAAGTGGATTTTAAAGCTCATCAGGCATACTTAATAGTGAAATGTGAAAAATTGGTGGGTGATACGACTTTTTATAATTTTTTTCGTAATCAGGACACCAAATTCGGCAGAATTAGTAAAAATTATCAAAAAAGATTTTTCACTGTTGGCCTGTGATTATTGTCGTAGTATGTATTATTTTTGTCCCAATTTATAATTTTTAAACAATAATTTATTGATTTAATAAAGACATTATGAGCGAAACTCAATCGAAAATCTGGAAACAGAAAAATTAGAAAAAGATATTTGCACCTCTGGGACTCGAACCCAGGACCTCTCTACTTTTATATGTTATGTCATAGTGTCTACATTTAATTAAATATTACAATTCGAGGTTTACTCATAAAAGTTAAATAAAAAATAATAATAATTTATTGTCTTTACATCTTGCAAAGACAATAAATTATTATCGTCTGTATTATTTTTGTTCCGGTTTTTATTAGGTTAGGTTAGGTTTTGGTAGGATATTTTGTCGGGGAATATTATGTCGAAGGGGTGAAAACGCTCATTACCCATCCGGGCGATCCTGAAACTATCTTCCACTCCGAAACGTGCCGCAAATACACCATGTATTATTTTTGGTATATAGAATAATTGCTTTGTAAAACTTCATTGTAATTTTTATCTCTGATTATCATCAACTTAGGTCACCTTAAAATACGTAGTGTTTTGTAGAAGAAACTGAACAAGCAGATTTTTCATTTTGTTATATTTTTTTCATTTTCGCTATCTATGAATAAATATAAAATTATGAAGTTTTGTTTCTAATTTAAATAAACTTCAACATTTTTGTAAAAAAAAATTATAAGCGGAAACTTCACTGGTTGTCACAACAAAATGTGTAAGCAAATACTCGAAAAAAATAAAATAATAAAAAATTAATAACAACCCGAAAATAATATTCAAAACAAATTAATCTTATATCAATTTATTTCCCAACAGGTTTATCGAAAAATGCCTCCCTTCGTTCAAAATTCCATCTCATCTGAGTCTTAACTCGGATCCAATGTGGCAAATTATTTTGAAATTATTCCATTACGTTACTTAATTTTAAATGGATTTTTCTTTCTGTTTCCACTAAAATGAAGGCCAATAAGTTCGCGAAGAAAATCATGAAAGCAAGAAACATTGAAAATTATTTATTAATATGCTCTCAGCATTTATTAAGATTGGGAAAATTACTTGAAATTACTTACGTTATAATATTTAGTGACCTCTTATTTCCCGATCTACCTCTTATTTTTTCTCTTCCTTTACTTCAACCTTCTACATAATATATGTATTCCACAATTTTCTCTTGACAGTTGATTCTTCGGATTCTTGATCCTTCCACCAGATGATCTCTCTGACACTTTTTCACTCAAAGGATTACTTCTGATACTGTGTTTTCTCCCTGGGAACGTGAAAAAATATATACAAACATTTCATAAAAGTCGGGGTACTTATATCTTCAGACGTCTTAAGGCGGCGCTTCTCCGCTCAAAAAGAAGAAGATGGAGATGTAATAACGAAAGTTGGACAGAGCACGCTAATATTTTAAATGATAAAATTGAAGCGAAAAAGGTGAAAATGTTAAATAAAACCTGACTCGTTTAAAATAAATCAAAAATCACGTGGAAAGCGTCTTTATTGTCATTTGAAGAAACTTTGTGAATTTTTTAACAACTATAACTTGTAAAATTTTTTTTTTTTTACATGAGCTCCACACAGGAGGCCCTGAGGAAAATAATTCCCCTCAGGGCCTATGTCATCTTTGGGGATGCTGTGTGGAGGGTTTTTTAAAGGAAAGGAAGGGGAGGAGAGTTCTGGGAAGGAAAAGGGTTTAAGGGGTGGGTAGGAATCTGAGGTTCATTGTGTCCTGGTCATCCACCTCCAAGACCTAGACAAACCTCACCCCATGAACCCGGGCACCCCTGCTAAATCACCAAACGTAGTGAACCACTTGGGGTGACCTATGGCAGAGGTGTTGGTTATCCAATAAAGGTTCCCGGGGCGGCGGTACCCATTCCCGCCTCCCAAATTAGAAAATAAAATAATAGGAACAGACTTGTTTTAATAATTTTTGAAGCATGCATAGAGTTTCATATAATTTGCGTTTTGGCGTGGAACGCGTCTAGGTATTTATTACCTGAAACAATAATATATTTTTTTTTAGAGCTTTAAAACTTCAAATGTTTAAAGGAGATATGTAAGAAATCGGTAGAAATTCGGGAAGCGGCGGCTTAAATGGAAGTCCGCTATTTAAATATTTTTGCTAATATTAATGCCGTGTCCCGAAGAGAGGAGAAACAGTGTCACACGCAGTGAAGATATACCGCCGAATTCTTCTATTTGCATATTGCGAGTCGTAGGGAAAAAGCGACGTACCTACCAACATTATAATAGTAGCTAAAAAAACTTGTTTAAAAAAAGGGTTAGGTTAAGTCGAATTAAGTTTTTTGACTTACGTGTAGTCGGACTAGGTGTAATTTAGGTAGGTTTAAGTTTATTTTTTCCATATGTGATTTTCTGATCATCTAATTCCGTCCATACGTATCTAGATCTGGCATTGAAAAGTCGTTGCGGCTCAATTTACCCGCTCAAAAAGAACATGGAGAGATATGTAAATACGAATAATAGAAAGAGCGCGCTAATATTTAATATATTTAAATATTTTTTTTTTCTCTTCTAAATAACCAGTGTACAATAACTATTAAAATTTGAAAAAAAAAAAAAAAACATTTAAAACTTTCTATTACAACACATAAATACTTGTCATACATAAACATAAATAAACACGTAAACACCTCAGCACAGGTTCTCCTAGTGAGGTGTTCACGAAACATACAACAATACCTATCCACAGTTTCACCTTCACAAACCTACCTTACACCCAACATAATAAAATTACAATATATATTATGTAAAAATGTTTTTCAAAATTGATCTATAGGTAAATACTGTAATGCATAGAAATAAATAAATAAATAAATGCTTAAATCGAATTAAAGCTAAAATTGTGAAAATTTTTAATCATAAATCATTTAAAATAGAGCTAAAATCTGGTGTGAATTTTTTCATACGTGTAGGTAGATAACTTGTAAAATAACTGAAACAAACGTGTTTATAATAATTTTCGGAGCATACTTTGCAATTTCTTTCTTTAGAGGGAAATTTTATCAATTATTTACGTTTCAGTGTGGATAATGTATAGATATTATCTTCAAAAGTAACATATATTTAATAAGAGCATTAAAACTTAAAGTATAGTTATACTTATATGTAAAGTATAGGTACATAATAGTACACAACTGCTAACCCTGCACAAATCGCAAGTGCGCCCCACGGTTGAATTTGGCAGGCACCTCTGGTCTGGAGCCCCAAAATACCCGAAAAAAACCCTTGACTCTGTGCAGAAACGGGCGGTCCGTTTGATAGATTCTCCTAACTTAACAAACGGACGGAGCACAGGCGTCGGGTGGGAATGCTGTCCTTGTTCTACCGGTATAACAATGGAAGATGCTCCGAGGAACTAGCGTCACTGATCCCCTCGGCACCGGTGCATAGTCGGGAAACACGTCAAACACGCGCTCAACATTTGTACACGGTTGACATTAGTCACATGAGAACGGGTCGTTTCTACGACTCGTTCTTCAGTTCAACAGCCCGGCTGTGGAACGATTTGCCGGCTTCTGTGTTTCCTCCCTCCTACAACATGGGTCTCTTCAAGACCTATGTTCACTCCTTCCTCTACTCAACAGCACCCTCCACACAGCATCTTCAAAGATGAAATAGACCCTGAGGGAAATTATTTCCCTCAGTGCCTCCTGTGTGGAGTTAATATAAAAAAAATATATATGTAATAAGGTAGAAATGAGGTACGCCACGGCTTAAATTCACGCTTGTATATTTTTGTAAGGTATCCAGGTGCAACCTAACGTAACCAAAGAATATACTCTTTACGTTAAAAAACTAAAATTTATTAGAAATGTACACCGTGTACGATACTGACAAGATTAAAGAGTAGATTAATTAAACGAAATTCGCTGTTATGCGAATTCGAAAATCTTACCTGCATTAAAACATTTATACGAATCTGGTCCTTATTATTAAGGTAACATTTTAACATTACAAGCCACAGCAAGCGAAGTAATTCATTTTCAGAGTGAGACGTACGACCCACATAGACCCCAGTGCCAAGAACTTCTTCGTGACATCGTGACCCGTTTGCGAAATTTTATAAGACCCTATTTTTTTCTCTTGCAGCTTCAGATAAATGAGCATCATTCCACAAAATTAAGTTAGGCCAGAGAATCTCCAGAGATTAGATTCTTTTGTGAAATTTGTATGTTATAGAAATTTATATTTTTAATTTATTTTTTTGACATGATAACGTCTTTAAAATCAATAAATTCCGGCAGCACTCACAAAAAAGTATGACTCATTGTCACGTTGTCACGTTCTGATCGGAACAAGCGATAGGGACGCACGATCAGCCTAAGCGTTCGGCTTGTGACTGTAAAATTCTATGTAAAAGTTTTCTTATGACGTAATCACGTAAAATTATCGTCCTTAAACCGACTTTATAGACAACCAAATTTTTTACATGTTACAATTTATTCGAGTTTTGTCCACTAACAAAGCAGACTTTTGCCCGTAACATAGTCGTCCTATATATATTGATATCACAATATGATGTAATAACAAATAATTTTTTTTTATATTTATATGTTAAAAGTTAATTAAAATTAAAATGAAACGGAAAGATTAAGATACGCATTTTCTAAAAAATAGATTTTAGAATGGTGACTAGCGATCACTAGATGACAATGGGTTCGAGGAACAAGTTACTTTTTAACCAGTTCCTACGCCATAACCTGTCTCGGCTACGTTGTACCGGTGACTAGGGATCACTAGATGACAGTGGAACAGGTTTATTGGAACCAGTTCCTCATTATTACTAACACATTTCACCAATAATAACTGCACAATTACACATCTGCCCTGATGATGGACACTGTAACGCTGTCCGAGTTGGCTAAAGCAGGAGGTAGCGCAACACGGCATGACACTCCAAAAACAAATAACGAAAAAAAAAGATTTCACTTAAGTGATACAAAAAAGTAAGATTAAAATTTGTACATATGGTGGGTACACATTTCAATTTATATCAACGTTTAACATTCAACAACAGTTCAAATCCGGCTCGAAGGACCAAAATGTTGGCGCGGGTGCGATGATTATAATGCAATGAACATTTATGACTGTAATGCCTTTGATTAAACTTCAATTGGAATCAATGGCTAACCAATTTTTCCCAGCACTGATGTGGTTGATGCTATCTCCATGCTGCACTGTAGGAATACCACAGAAAGGGAATAGAGAATTCCAGTCCAATTTTTTTATTTTTTTTTTATGAATAATGACCTTCTAACTTAAATAACTGCATATTTATTTTTATTTTTAGAGTTAGTTTTAATAGTTAAAATAAATGTCAAAGTTTTAATTTTTCAAGATACCCCGAAAGCCACCGAATCTAGTGTGACGTCATCATGACTAACCGAAGTATGAATCTTGTATGGAACTGGAATCAGCAGTTTGACTCCCGCCATTTTGAATTTCAGCATTGGAGCGTTTTTATAGACATTACTGGGTAATACGATCGTTTTTGTACAGTTAAAGTTTTTGAATATTTTAAATAATATAGATAAACTAATAGAAATACTTTATTTTTGATACTGAATTATTTAGGCCTAAATAATGTTTCAATAAAAACAAAAACTATTATATGTCCAATTATCTATAAACCAATAACTCGGAATGCCGAACGGCTTGTGTCTTCATTTCTATTGATTTAAATACAACTTTGACCCAGGTGACGCGGCGCGGTGACGTCACGCCGCCAAAATCCAGCAATAGGGTGTTTTACTGACACGTTTTAAAATCTGACTTTTTAATATTTTTTTAAAAACTCTACGTTAAATATTATGTAATAAAACTTATATATTCAGAATCAGCGTATATTGGTCTATATGAACACATTTTTTTAAAGCCATAATATTTTTCACTGGAGTTCCTTATTGTAAGAGTATGATATGATCGGCCAGGAAATGAACATGGTGTTGAGATAATATCCGAAGAGATTGCGATGGTTTAAAAGCAACTGCTTACTTTTGGCTGATCAATAAAAATTACATCGTTAATCATGGTACCTACCTAACTAAAAGATATATTTGGATTTGTGATACGAAAGAAATTGGTTGCAGACAACATTTTTTCTTTATTTATTCAAAACAATCGTAGAAAATCGTGATCTTTAAAAAAAGCTTCCCTTATTTAATAAAAACTGATTGGGATTATCTACGTTTCTAAATTAAGGTTAGGTTGGGGTTTCACAAACTCTTGTTACATTTAATTTGATAACAAACAAATCGAAGTCAAATGAATCATGTTTTTTAAATTTTTGGACATTTGAACGGTCCTCTTTAAGCCGCCGCTATTCGAATTTCGACCGATTTCTTACATATCTCCCTTAAACATTTGAAGTTTTTAAGCTCTTAAAAAATTATATGTTATTTTTGAAAAAAATAACTAGATACGCCGAAACACAAATTATATGATTTTCCCTCTCCAAAAAAATCGCGAAATATGCTCCGAAAATTATTTAAAACAAGTCTATTTCTATGTTTTCACAAGTTATATTTGTGAAAAAATTCACAATGTGTCTTTAAATGATACTTAAATTACGTTCCACGAGATTTTTGCTCTATTTTAAACGAATCATGTTTTATTAAGCTTTTTCGCAATTTTCGCTGCAATTTTATCACTTAAAATATTAGCGTGCTCTGTCCAACATTCGTAATTACATATCTCTCCATCTTCTTCTTTTTGTGCTCGAGTACGGGGCCTTAAACATCGATTCTCGAACCGTTTGCGTTTTGTCAGCGTTTCAATTCTGATCAGTTTTCAAATACAATGAACATGATTGTATGTCAGTCAGCTGAACACAATACGATCAAATCTCAGGTTTAGACGAGGACCATTAGAAAGTAAAAAAAAAATAAAAATAGCGCTGATCGTTTTTAAATGTGACGAGCATTTGAATCCACCCAACCTAAGTGTAATCTAACCTAATGGTAAAACAATATTTTATTTTCAAATTTATTTTATCACTTATAAAAACACAACATCAAACTTTAGTACCAACTTGAAGGCCTCCGTAATCTAGGGGTAAGCTTCTAGACTAGCCATATGAAGGTCGCAGGTTCTAATCCCGGCATGAGTAAGTAAATTTTATCTGAATAATTTGGGTTTTTTCATTTGTAGAACTCCATTTTAATTTTTTATTTCTTTTATATATTCAGTAATATTATTATTCAATTTATAAAAACAGTTTATTTATAAACAAGTTCTGCTAGGTAATTATTATTAAACGTGACAGCTGTTTCGCCTTCTGAAAGCATTATCAAACTGTGGTCATTCCACCTACAGACGAGGTATTTATATTATTTCTAGATAGGATTTTGATGTCTAATTTTTAATTTATGAGTAAAGTGACTGAAATTATTAATGGTTATTACCCTATTTAAAGTTTCCCAATATAATACTATCTTTATAAATTTGTTATGTTGCGTGGTAGAAGTATAATGAATTTAATTTTCTGTCCTTAAATTGTTTGAATAAAAGTTCTGACGAATGTGAATAGGGTTTTTTCGGGAGAGGTTCATTCCGCGAAACATTCATTTGGTTGGTTATCAAATGAATATTTCCCGGGGCGGCGGTACCCATTCCCGCCTACCAAATGGAATGTCTCTAGCACTCATTCTCCCTTTATCCTTCCTGTACCAGTTTTTTTTTTACTTCAATATACATCAGAGTTGGTAACATCATTCCGTTGTGGACTGCCAGCTTCATCTCTTTGAATATTTGTTGCGTAGTTTTGTATCGTCCAAAATTATCTTCCATTTATTTGAAAAGTAAATACCGCACATGAGACCCAGACTGCTTGAAGGACTATATCATTTCCATTTTTCGTATGTTGTGAGATTTAAGAGGAGGGAGGAGAAAGAGCTAGACAAAATGAAGTTCGGAAAGTATCTCGTAATTCACTCATCAAAACGGCAAAAGATTTTTTTTCCGTTCGAAGGAAGAATTTCAATATGTGAAACGTTTGATCATTTTTCGCAATAATAAATATGAACATTTTTGTTTGTTTGAAGCACATATCAGAATCAGATTCAGGTTTTCAGAGTTATCTCTTTATTTTGCGCATTGGAGTGATAGATTTCATATTAAATACAACTGCATATAAAATGGAAAACATATTTTCTATTCGAATTTCACGGATTCCAGGCGTGTCAAAATATTATTAGTTTTATAATAAATTAAAGGAATTTTCGAATTAAAAATTATAATTTTTGTTTATTTATTTTAATTATACATTCACGTACTTAACGCCCGTAGAACAAACGTAATAGAGGTCGAAATTTTAACAAAATTTAGAAATATAATATTCATCATCAGCACAATGACATGTAATAAATGTCAGTAGGCACAACAAATACTTTTCATGTATTCAGTATTAAGTAAGTATATTATCGTAGAAATTTGAACAAAGGAGTTAAAAAAGGGTGTAATTTTATTAATTGATCTTTTTAAAGCCTTTAAATAGACGTTCATATATGTAATGGCTGAATTAATTTACCCATATATTTAATCAGTCATAATAAATATTTACTAATTACGAACATAAATATGTAACAACAAACTATACATGTTTATGTTCATAATAATATTCACAAAGTTACTTCACTTTGTTCTGTAACTAATTTGACCCTTTTTTTATTCATAATATATTTACAGTAATTAAAGTTCCCTGTACAAGTTAACAATCAAACTTTGTATTGTTGTTAATTCTATTTTTGAAATTCTGTTTATTATGTTATGTAAAGGGTTTTCGCTAATTAAAACACCACTAAAAACTTACTTTTATTAATGTTTACATGAAAAAGCCTTCAACGCTTTAATTAATAGATAAAATGTAACACATTATTTAAAAAAAAAAAAAAAAATCGAATATAAAGAATTTAAAAAATTTTTGTTAGAGAAAAAAATGTGTTAAAGCGAGATTTGTAAAAAATATCGATGAACCGTAATATGGTACCTCGAGATACGAGGGCCCTAACAAACGAGATATTTGAGACGCGAGCCGTCGAGCGAGCAAAGTTTTGCTTTGAAATACGAGCAACGTTTGAGATACGAGGAACGGCCGGCTGCAAACGACCCACCAGTTTCCATGGGTCCCCAAATACCCAAAATCCATGGGCCTGGATGAGAAAGACGTAAACGAACTCGTCGAGGAGCATTCTCAGGAAGTGAAGACCGAGGAGTTACAAGAGTTACAGTTGGAGCAACAGCAGCAGCAAGAAATTTGGTTTCGAGGAGGAGCCAGAAGTGGAATATCTCTATAAGTGAGATGAAGGAGATCTTGGGAATGTGTGAGAGAGTTTCACAGTTCGTGGAAAATAAACACCCCGAAAAAGTTGCAACTGAGCTATTTAATGACACCTGTCTAACTCATTTCCACAATATTCTGAGAGGGAGGAAGAAACAAACCTCCTTGGACAGGTTTTCGTTTTAATTTGTCGAAAAAGGCAAAGACCAATGAAGAGAAAAGCAGTTTTTTTTTTAATTTTTCGAAGAAAACTTCTTCTGTAATAGTTGATTTAAGTGACCAAAAACAAATACAATTTATAAAACCGGTTTATTTTCTTCCATTCTCTTTTTTTGGTTTTTATACAATATTTGTCATTTAAAGTACATTTTTCTTATTCAAAAACACGTAATAAAAACAACTGGGATAACATTTTGGGGATATTGGGGGCCGGAACGGATAAATGGCATTTCAATTAATTTCGATGTGGAAAATTGTTTTGAGATACGAGCAAATTGACACACGAGCAAGGTTATGTAACAAATTAAATTCGTATCTCGAGGTACCACTGTATATTTAAATTTCCTAAATTTTGGATTCTCATAGGCGTATACTATTGCGAGGTTGTAGAAGAAATATCAATTATATGGTAGGCACTGTCTTGTAACTGTCCTGTCAGGAACATGGAATGAAATACAGTATATAATCTATTGTTTTTTCGAAACATTATCGATGAAAAACATTTAAATAAAACGTTTTTTTTATATTTCAATCGATTTTATCACCCAGAGAAATTGACTGTGAAAACCTATAATGATTGAAGCACTTTTATTTATCGAAGCACAAATAACCCGACTTGTTATCGAACATATTTTTGCAAATATATCCGTTACCCGTTTATATATGTTACCCGTTAATTAAGAGTAATAGAAACGCTAGAAATATTTCGATTTTCGAATTTTTTCTTATTTCGAATTTAAAATCGGGCGTCGTATTTGCACGAGGCAAGTAAGCGACAAAGTGGTTTTTATTTATTTTATGCATAATTTTATAAGAATGAAAAAAGTTAGAACATACAAAACCTCAAAAATAGTCTTAGCCATAAAGGGGTATTTTTTAAAAATTGTTTCTTATATTGCTTCATAGTTAAGTCATGAAAATACATTTTTTTTGTGGCTTACGCTTATATTTTTTGTTACGTAAATAATAATTTTATTGCAATTCCAATGCATTTAAAAGCTAGTAAAAGCTTCAATTTATCCTTAGCATATTTTTTTTTGTGTTCGTACGGTAAACCAATTCGTCGTTAAGACGAATCTAAATAGGATTTTACGTATAGTTTCATCTTAAACTCAAACATGGCATTCGCATTCGAGAGGAAAGGGTCCATTTTTTTAGCTAGCGCAGTTAAACAGTCCAAAGGTTGGTGTAAATTCAGTTAATCTGGGATAAACTTAATAAATTTGGGAATGTATCTCGCCTCAAACAGAGTCCAGACAAAGACTGAATTTCTTTGTGCGTGGGTACTTACGTGAGTTTGTGAGTTGAATTGTAATTTTATACTACCCTGTGTCACCCACAACTACCCTTGAACCGAACACCCCCTACTAAACTATGCAAATATACATACTGAAACGAACAAACAACGAATATATGCGAAATACGATTACTAATTACCGGCATGCATTACACGCACAACGGTGCGGAAACACTGTGTTTATTTTCACGATATCGTGATGGTTAATGCCCTAAATAAAGAGTCCTATTGCTGTGGTTTGCACGTTTCCTGGTACTTGCACAAGTGACATTTTCCATGCATTTTCCGCATGAAAATATTAATTTTTACTATTGGTAATTATGTTCGCAGAATGTACGCGCAATAGCCCTGCTCTTGAACAATTTTCTGACTAATTTAGTTAGTCCTTTTACGGCAAGGGTCCCAGGTTTTTCAGCATGGAATTCAAACAAATAAATAAATAAATCGTTCGAATTTAAGCAGTTTTGTAATTGTGGGTGAAATTTTGTAGTTCTGTTTATTGAAATCATCAAACCACTGTTATTTTTTGACCTTTAAATGTTAAAGCCCTCAAACAAATGGATCTATAATACCACTGTGCATATTTGTGGTGGAAAAATGGTGGGGGAGAAAGGTTGAAAAATGATTGAAGTGATTTTTAATTATTTATTTTGATTAAAAAAAACCATAAAATTAAACAAATTACAAAGCACAGTTCTTTATTCACAGTCCTGTAGTCATTACTAAGGAGTCCTGTTCCGAGATGGACTGAAAAAAAAAGAATCTTATTGGTTACGTTGAACATTGATTTCCTCATCTGCATGTTTTTTGATTTCTTCATCTTCATATTTATTTATTTCCTTATCTTCTTAATTGTAAGTATAAGTAATTTTAAGTTAGTTAGGTCATGATGGTGTATTTTAATGTTTTTTTGTTATAATTTTCTCGTCGTCATATTATTTTGTTCGTTTTCCATGGTGTTTTTAACATCATTTGGAAGGACAGTATAATATATTTATGGAGCATGGAATTTATAGTTTTTCTATTCAAACATGTATTTTAAAGTAAATTTGATTCTGAATAATTGTGTTCTCACCAAAGATTCAATTTGGGAGGTATAGGTACCGCCGTCCAGGGGTCTCTTTTTTGGATTACCAACACTCTTCCGTAGGTCACCTCAAGAAGGTTTGCTTGGTTCATCGGGTGAAGTATGCTTGGGTCTTGGCGGTGGATGTGCCTGATCACCAGGATCGGGATTGGTCGGTTTAGGGAGACAGTTCGACTTCACCAGCTGGTCCCTTTCAACCCATCGTCTTCCATCACTGTGGGAGGTATGGATTCATACGTCATTCATTCGTGAACACTGACTACCCATATCTTTTTCCTTCCCAGAACTCCCTCTCCTTTTTTCCTTAAAAATACCCTCCACGCAGCATCCCCAAAAATGACATAGGCCCCGAGAGAAATTATTTTTCTCAGAGACACTTGTGTGGGGTTAACGTAAAAAAGCGATTCTAAGAATATGTATATGATTGATTCTACTTGTCGATTACCGAACGCGCGGCCGATGAGTTGAATGTCAAGAGTCTCACCGCTCTACCACAAAAGTTATACTTGTGATCTAAATCTAAACCAAAGTAGCCAGGAGCCACCCTGTCTTGAAAGTTTCTACCCTAAAT
The DNA here is from genome assembly GCA_936435175.1 of Glyphotaelius pellucidus. Taxonomy (NCBI): domain Eukaryota; kingdom Metazoa; phylum Arthropoda; class Insecta; order Trichoptera; family Limnephilidae; genus Glyphotaelius; species Glyphotaelius pellucidus. The sequence continues at coordinate 22,026,042 of OW386555.1, read as the reverse complement.
GTAACCTTTTTGAAAAGAGTTGGAAGGCGAGGAATGTTTTATAAGGCAGTCAAGTAATTCAATTCGTTTGTCAAGTTTTAAAATAAATTTTGGAGCTACCCACTTTGTCAGACCGATGTTTCAATTACTCACCTAAACCATTTACCTTGCTCAAACTGCGTCATTGTGAAGCACAAAACTTTAAGAATTTTTTTTTAAATTTTGCCTACTTGTATAAAAAAAACCATCGAAGTGCTTTCATACGGCTGGGTTGTTAAATGCTTTATCGGAATTTTTTTTTTCATTCTGCCTTATTGAAAGTAGCGCCCTAAACACCAGACAAACGATCTCATGATATTTAATTATAATATTTTCCATTGCAAGTGAAATTGTTCAAGCGTCAAAAAACAATAGAGCTTTCCAAATAAAATGCCTAAAAGATGGCAATATTTTGGATCATCATATATTCATCAACAGAATGATCGGCGCAACAATGAATGGAACTTTCTAACTGAGGAAAAGTATGGTCAAAATCGATCAATGTGACCGACGTGATCAGCGTAGCCCGCGGGGTTAAAGTGGCCAAGATGATCAACTTAGCTCTCGTGGCCAACGTGCCCAACTTAGTCAACGCGGCTAACTTGATCAATGTGGCAATAAAAGTGGCTAACTTAGCTAACGTGACCAAAGTGATCAACGGGCTATCAAAAATGCAATGGTCTAATAAATTAAAACTAACTCATTGTGTTCAAGTATTTTCGTATTTGTTATACGTCCTACCCAGGGGTATTCTTCTAGTTTTATTCATGTAGCTTTGAACAATTCTTTTCGGATGAAATGGCTCATGTGCGTATTCGTACGTTGTCCGCTAGACACATATTCTTTTACGATTTTTCTAGGGATTTTCCTTCCAAAAATATAAAATATTTACGTAATTTTTTGAGGGAACATGAATCCTAGCCGAGACTCAGCACTGGTCTGATAAGGTAAATTAAACTGAAGTTGAAGAAGAATGTTTTTCCTTAACACATTTATTAAATTTTCTTTTTTTAGAAAAATGACCGGATGCTTACATGTTATGAAAATATGAAAAAGAACAAGACACAGAAAAATAGAAAAAGACAATGTTCGCAACTGGGACTCGAACCCAGACCTCTCGACTAACCGGCACGTGCGCGTTATCCAATTTCAAACAAATATGACGGTTTGACAGAAGATGGCAATAGCGAAATTAGATAACGCGCACGTCCCGGTTAGACGAGAGGTCTGGGTTGGAGTACCAGTTGCGACCATTGTCTTTTTCTATTTTTCTGTGTCTTGTTCTCTTTCATATTTTCATAACATGTAAGCATCCGGTCATTAGTTATATATTAGGTCCAAGTGTTATCTTCTTCTTCAATGATATATAACGTTGATGGAAATAACCTTCAAAAGTTATAAAAATAGAGTTTTTCTTATAAAAAATTGAATATTCATTTAGACTTTCATAAAATCAATAGTTCCATATGAATAAATTCGGATACATTTATCCGAGACGCTATTCAGGTTACAAACCAATTCTTAGAATGATTGTTTCAATAAAAAGAGTAGTTGCCATAATATGGAAAAAAGAACTAGTTGAAGATAATATTGTTGATTTTAAATATTTGAAATATGAGATTGACAAATATGACGGTTTGACAGAAAGTGGCAATAGCGAAATTGGATAACGCGCACGTCCCGGTTAGATGAGAGGTCTGGGTTCGAGTCCCAGTTGCGACCATTTTCTTTTTCTATTTTTCTGTGTCTTGTTCTCTTTCATATTTTCATTTAGATTATAAGTGTTATCTTCTTCTTCAATGATATAATTTAAAAGAACTTAAAAAAATGTTTTGGTTCTTGGAAAAATACAAGTAACCATAATACGTCAATAGAATTCCGACTAGAATAAATTTTTTTTTATTGGTCCGTTATATTGCTGGTTTTTATAATGGTTACCGATTTGCTCCCTTTCTGAAATAGCTCAGAATTGGAAATTTTAGAATTGGTAATGTGAAGTTTTAGTTTCCGTTTAAACATGCTTTCATTATACTGAACTTTTACATTTAAACAATATTTTTATTATTCTGATTGTCTGGTTGATTAAGATATTTCAGAAAAACACAAAATTTGAGTTGAGTAAGCAATTACATGAAAAAGTTTACCCCCTATCTGTTACAATAAAAGATATTGAAATACTAGAGATATGCTATGATGGCCGCCTGACCGTCGGCGGACTACTGTCTGATGGGCGTAGTTTGAATACATAAAAAAAAATCATTCATTTAGTTGATTTTTTAAAGGTGTGCAGTAGTATTGATTAACAACATAGGCGACGCCAGGAAATAAAATCCCGCCCAGTAAAAACTGCCGATAGCACACCTCTTATATTTCAATATCTTTGGTTTCAATGCTCGGATGACTCATAAACACTTACAAATCAATTATAATGAACAGAAACTTCTGGTGAATTGAACAAAATGTAGATGTTTTCTGGGTTATCGTTATGCCTCCCAGTGTTATTTTATAGCATATTTAGTGCCTAACAAAGACACGTGTTTATTATTTTTGGTTTATGGAGAGTATCCGAATATTGCACTTCTCATATCTCAAAATTTTGTATTTGGATTTGTCCGACTAATCACCTGGACGATCGATTTTATGCCCAGGCTTTTTTGTTTGGGCGTCATATTGTTTTCCGATTACACAATTATTGAATAAATATGGACCAAAATATTACATTGTTTTATTTTTTTGACATTATTTTTAATTAAAGTTACGCTGCGCACTGAGAACATTCGCATTGATTTAGAAATTGAACGTAGAAAAGGCTTCACTTATAATGATATTTTCTTTGTGATTTGGACGACACAATCAATTGAAACACAATTGAGTATCTCTGTAAGGAAAGATGGTGGTTTATTTTGTTAATCTTACAAGATTTATATAAAGAAAAGTATCTAGTAACAAAACATTACCTGAAAGGAAAGAAACGACATTTAATGTTATCAATTGTAACGTCGATTCCTTAATCACAATCACGAAAGTGACTACTTTTAATTATTGATATTAATCTTATCAATTTTTTTATCATAGTTCGTAGGCTATTTTTATTATTGTTTTAATTAGCCATAGATTATATAATATCGAGTCGACAGTTAGAGCTGGTTCACACTCAGCTATCAAATATAAAATATCATAGCACGCCAAATAACGCTCTCCATACAATCCCTTTAGACCGTTCACACCTAAGCGTTTTTAGGCGCAGATCAATCATAGACAATACACATCTCAGACGCGAAATCCCAGAAGATAACTCTCCCCTTCTCCGACTAAAACAGGAGAGGGAGTCATTGTAATTACGGAGCTGCCTAGACCCGTGGATGACAGATGTCAAGTTGACAGATTTCAGTACAAAAAATATGCGTTCCGTTGCCGCTCCCTAATTCGACTGACCCCCTCTCCTACCACAGGAAGAAATATTTGATAGCCTCGTGTGAAAGGACAAAAGATAAACGCTCGCGAATCAACAGATATCTGCTCGCAGATATATAGCTCAGTGTGAACTAAGCATTAACGATATATATAGCCACAATGACGAGTCAAGATCGGCATTGCTTTAAATTAAAGAAAATTATACTTTTCTCTACATACATATTTCATGAGTTCAGCGTTTGAGATTTTTTCTGTCTGAAAAATAAACTTATGCTGTTCATTTAAGATTTAATACTGCGGTTTTTGGTTTGCATTCCTTTTGTACAGATACCTCCGCTGTAACTATAATTTACTATACTCAAGCATTAAATTTATTTTAAGCATTTCGATAAATTACACTTGATTATTAATTTGGTCAAGCATTAGACTGATATAAATTTGACGGGTCAGTGGCTGAGTTAACATCGCGTTTGGGTCCCACCCGGGCATCGCGTTTTCAATTCCTCGGCTAGCTAAGTCATCCTTTACAACACAAGCAACATTTTCAGCTTATTGTGGTGGTAGTAAGAGATTTTTAAACATTGTTGGGCTGAATGAACACTCACCACGAAAAATATTAATTTTTAATTTTTTAAATTTTTTAAAAGAAAGACATACATTCCCGGGTTACGAATAACCCAACAATGTTTGAAAATCTCCTACTACCACCACAGAAAGCCGAAAATGTTGCTTGTGTTGTGATGGAGGACTTAGCCAGCCGAGGAATCGAACACGGGACGCCCGGGTGGAACCCAAACGCGATTCCCACTCAACCACTGATCAGACAAAAGAAAGAAAGAAAGAAAAAATAGACTTATTCGTTTACAACTTTGTGGTTTTTCAGTCATCTTAAAATACGTTTTTCGTCAATAGCACTTCACAATTCACCGATAGGCAGAAGAAGGATAAAAGGACTGATTGCTGTAGAAATCCCCGAGGCGATTTTATGGCAAACTCATGTTTGACCGTGTTCATCTGGAAAGAATTTAAGGCCGAAAAAGCAATGTTAGCAAGATTAAGAAGGGGATAATTAAATAGTTTAGACGTACGGAGAATTAAATAGTTTAGACGTACATGAAAAAGGTGAACAAGAGAAGCCGAAGACGTCAGAGGGAGACATGGTACCACCGAGTGAAAGTTAGAACAATAGAAGAATGGATGAGACAATGCATGAATTTGAATGAAGAAAGAAGTGTGTACTAATTTGGGGGGGGAGGGTATGAGTACCGCCGCCGCAGCCCAGGAAACCATTCGGATAACCAAAACTCCTGCATTAAATAGTCACTCTAAGTTTGGTTCGCTACGTTTGGTGACTTAACACTGGTGCCCGGGTTCATGGGGTGAAGTTTGTCTAGTTCTTGGTGGCAGATTTTTTTACCTCTCCAGTAAGACTCTCTCCACCAGTGGTCGACTGACCCCCAGATTCCTACCCACTCCTCGTACCTTTTCCTTTTCGAAACTCCCTCTCCTAATTTTCCTTAAAAATACCCTCCAGACAGCATCCCCAAAGATGAAAGAGGCCCTGAGATTTTTTTTCCCTAAGGGTGTCCTGTTTGGAGCTAATGCAAAAACAAGATCAGGACTGAATAATTTAGATACTAAGTTGTACCTAGGTTGCATGCTGTTGGAAATATTTCATTGGAATTATCAGATCTGTTCAACTGCAAGAAATATACTTAAAAGAAGGCTATAAAAGCATATATTATGACTTCATGATTACTGTTCCATGTAAAAAAGAGAGTGTTGTACGACAAACTATCCTCCCTGCTTCCTGGGAAAATGAAATGAAGGTTAGTTAGTTCGTTAGTTAGTTTAGTTAGTTAGTTAGTTTAATAATAAGGCAATACAACATCCATCCATTAACAAAGAATTATACTGCAATTTTTCCTGTTACTCCCAAAGATAAATAAAGCAAGAAAAACCGAAAGCTTTTAAACTTAGACATTACGGTCTGAATCTCTCCTTTTTCGCCAAACAAAAAAACCTCTCCGACGCACTTTTCTCGTATTTTTTCGGATGTTTTTAATTAAATGAAGTTTTCTTTTTTGGTCGGTGGGCACCCTTTTTGCGTCCGGACTAGGGATGGTTAAATTCTGCATTTTGCCGGAGGTCTCCGAGACGTGTTTCATTTTAAAAGTACTCGAGTTCTTGGAGCAGGTCCCGGGTCAGAGTTATTGGGTGTGGACTGTGTACCGGATGCTATTGTGGCTACCTGGACGCACGGGTTTGGCCGGAGTGGGACCTCAAACACGGAGACACCGGTGGAAGCATTTGGGCTCCGGCTCCGCGTCCGGCTCCGAGTCCTGGGCCGGGTTCTATGGGAGCAGTTAATTTGAAAAAGGGGTGGGAGTAGGGAGAAAGGGGTAGGAGTAGAGAGTAGGATCCGTTTCTCACGAAGAACACGAGTTCAAGAGCCCACTCCAGCTGAACATACACATCGCTACTCCGGACAACATTGGGGCTGAAGTTTGTTTTATTCGCCTAGAACTTTCATCAAAACCTGTTTTACAACTTTGAAAAATCTCGACACCGGGACCGTGTAACGAATAGGCCACCCTAACTTTCAGATGGACCTTTCAAAGTTTGCAGGAGAAAAAGTGTTATTGTATCGAGCCAGTTATATGGATATTCAATTTATTAAATGTTTTTGAAATATAAAAGATGAAGGTACCTACCCACTGAAGGTCAGCACAAAACTAAATAAAAGTATTTTCGAAATTGGTAGGTTTTTAAAAACAATTATTAAAAACTAATTTCGTCACAAGTGATTTGTTTTATCTAAAAAAACTGTGTAAATAATGGACATTAGAGAACTTATAATACCAAGGCTAGTGGTAGGTAGTCATTTAACATAATTTTACTACTGTTTATTTAAAGCCAGGGATAAGGCTCTTGATTGCGAATGCTGTGTGTGCTTGCGCAAGTATATTTTATTTGATGATCTGGGAAAGAAAAATTATGAAGCGTGGTTAGAAATTTCGGATTCAGTGTGTCCAGGAGTAGGTTCAATCGTTTTATTGCTTGATTCTTTCTTGTTTTTGCAGTGCACTGGTGACCCCGACGGGATCACCAGTTGAGGGAGAAGACTCCGTATCGGTAGAGACGATAACACGAATAGGCGTCAGTTGTAGTGATGTGAGTCGAGTATTTATTGTGCTATGCAGCGAAAGTCGACGCGGATTGAAGTGACAGAGGTCACTTCAGGACTAGCACTACAGCGGGGTAATAGGAGACTGCGAGAATTTTTTTTTGAAACGGTGTGAACCATTATGGGTTTGCACAAATACATTCAAATGTGCGTTATTTAAAATGATTTTCCTGTAATATTTTATGAAGAAAAAACACATTCTTCCCTTATCAAATTTCTTTTGACACCTTTCAATCTACATTTGAGAAGCCCATCAATCATAAATCAACTTCACGACAAACAACTGACGCACCCCGTAATGGATTGAAAAAATAATGTCATGTTGTCGACCGTGTATTTTCACATAAGTATCATAACTCATCCCAATTTATATTTCTTGGAAAACTAATTATTATTATATATATTTTTTTAAATTAGCTCCACACAGGAAAACAATTTCCCTCAGGGCCTATGTCATCTTGAGGATGCTGTGTGGAGGGTATTTTTAAGAAAAGGAAGAATATGAAGTTCTGGGAAGGAAAAAAGTATGACGGTAGTATGAGTAGTGAGTAGAAGAGTCAAAGAAGGGTATTAAACCGTAGTGGGAGGGATGATTCACGCGTCTGTCTCTCCTAGAAACACTGAAACTTAGATTTCCACCCAACTTCCTCTTACCCCTTTCTATCCCAGAAGTTTTTCTCCTTCCTTTCCTTAAAAAAAACCCTCCACATCACCCCCAAAGATGATTAAACCTCTGAGATTCAATATTTTCTTAAGGATCTCCTGGATGGAGTAAATGAAAAAAAAAACATTTATCTTAATGACCTGAATACAAAAATTGTTTCTGCTCCAAATATTCAGAAAATAAAAATTTTAAGACTACACTGAAATGAATATTTTATTCTCTTACTTAGTCTTCAAAAATGAAATTGTTTATCAAAATAATAAAACAAATTTTTTTTCACAAATAAATAAATGTAAGAATGAAAAAAATTATAACTAAATAATATGGGTTCCCATCGTACACAACGGTTGGCACTTATACACATTTTGTAGTCTGCTTACACAAGAAGAAAAATACTTAGAATAGTTTAGAGATGTTACATTAAATAATAACGTTTCTTTCTAATCATTAAATATTTATTTTAATTTTTCTTTCAGCTTCCATTTTGAATTACAATGAACTAAATAATTTTATCTTTGCTAAATTTTCAGAATCAGGTAATTTGCTTCATCATTTCTTTCTTAGAATTTCCTTTCTCTCTACTACATTATTCAAATAATTAGCTAGCTACTCTCACTCACTTAACTCTTGTAAAGTGGCTGATTCCTTTATTTTTGTTATATTTTGTAGCGTTGAGACATTCATAGATGGCGCTCATTCGGTTTTTAGCCGAACACTTACGAGCGTTTCCGAGTGACTGACATTTTTAAATATTATTTAGTATGCTTGCTCATCATTTTTGGTAAACAACTGAAGGTGTATATTTTGATTAAGTTAATTTAATATTCTCCGATTTTCTGCTTACGAAAATCTCCTTGGACTTTTTAAAATTATTTTAATTAATAAAAAAGCTCATAATGTTAAACTTTCTACGGTCAAATAAATAAACATGAAAAGTAATTCAATTTTATGTTGACATTTCATTAAAAATGTTGACAGATTATTTTATTGTATGAGCTTAACAATGTTATAATAGTGCAATTGATTAGTCAGACATCTCCGAAAATCTAAATTTGAGTTGAGTATGCTGTTACATGTAAAAGTGTATCCTTTATCCTGAATAAATAAAAAAAAATTATGTTATCTGGGTTACCAGTAGGTAATTTCAAAATGTCTTTATAACGTACCGGGCCGTTACGCTTCCCGGTTACGCTAGTTTATAGGTCGTTTAATATGTTAAACATAGACACGTGTAAATAACATTCGAATTTTTGGTGAGCATTCGAATATTGCTTTCCTCGCTATCTCAAAGCTAGGTGTTTGGTGACGTCAGACTGATCAACTGGATGATCCGTGTTACGTATTATTATTTTTGTAATTTTGTTAAAAAAAGAATTTAAATCAATCGCAACACCATTAGTTCTGTCGACACGAAGCCCAGACAACGCGCTGAACCGCCCGCAACTAGCAAAGGGGCTAAATTAGGTGTATGGGAGACGGTGACCGGACAACTCGGAATGAAACCAACTCAAAACCATCTCAGATAAGTCATTTAGAGTGATAAAAAAATATAAATAAAAAAATGGTTATATAGGTTGCAACAGGTTTGATAACAGTACCTACACGCGACGATTTTACGGCTGTCAACACTTCGTGTTGGTGTGAAAGAGAGGGAACGCAGGAGCGGGCTCTTTCGACGCGGGCAGTTTGAGCTGAGCTCTCATGTGAATCACAGGTGTTCGAGCCTTGCAGAATTGGTGGACCGGAGACCGTGAGAAATATTCATATCTTGTTAGTCGATCATGTTTAATATTTTATAGAATATTTGTTAGTGAATTACCATGATTCTATTATTGTCTCATGCATCACATGAGGCTGGCACCCATAACCAGGTTTGATTTATTTTAGCTTTTCAAATATGTCGGTACATGTAACTATGACGCATCAGATTGTAACATCTTCATGTTTTCTAGAAGGCCACCCCTGAATTAAACTTAATATTTATTTGTAGTCTGATGTCTCTATTAGAAATTCCTAATTAAGTAATATTATATAAATGAATTGCCCGCAAAGATTGTGAATAAATTTTAATTGTTCTTAACAATATGAGTGTTAATTTCAAATCTACCCTTTGTTGCATTTACTATTGAATACTTGCATTGATGGCGATCCTGGGACACCAATTGGTCATTGCTTTTCAGGGTTCCTGCCTGAGCAGAGAAGTGGTTTTGGTAGGTTGATATGAAATTACACATAACATTGTTACAAGGTAACGTTAGGTTAGGGTTATCGGCTAATTTAAAATTATTTTTTTCATAGCTTTTAATGACTTTTCAAGGAGGTGTTGAGTTGACTTTATTCTCAGTTGGCATGGAACCATGGGAGACCCCATCAATGATGGGATTGAACAGCAATGTTTTCCGAAGAAATTCAAAATTCAAAGCTTTTTGAGATTTTCACAGCAAAAGTGCAATCGTGATTATTTTGAATAGTTTTGTGTTTCGTATTGCGCTTTCCCCTTCTTTGTCCAAATTAATTTTTATTTTATATTTATTTATTTTTATTTATTTATTTTGCAGAAACAAAAAGTACTAATAACGTAGAAGAAAATAAGAACAAAGTTATAGAATTTAGTATAATTATTGGTACCAATGACATATCGCTGTTATATATGTATATAAAATATAGAAGTTTATTTCGTTTAATTTTATTGATAAATAAAACACTTGTGTTGCTAAGTCGTGTAACGAAGAAACGACTTTTATGTTTATTATATCGCTTTTTTATGGTTTCTTCTAACAAACTGATACTTTACAATAAAATCATAGAATAACAAAACAGTTGACAATTCTTATTTTAACCGACACCACAACAATACTTTTTCTTTACCTAAATATGTTTTTGTGTGATAAATTATACATTTTACCTAAACAAATTTAGTTGGTAAATTAATTGAAGAAAAGGGGTGTGTGTGAAGGTTTGTATATGTGTGAGTACGTGTGGATGTGGATTGGTAAATTAATTGAAGGAGAGGGGTGTGAGTGAATGTTTGTGTGTGTGTGCTATGTGTGCAATTCAGTGCGCTAGAAATGTTTTTCTTAAATAGAGGGAGGGAATCAAAAAATATATCGGTATTTGTGCTTGTTTGAATTGAATGTTTGAAGGATGCGGGAAATGGGGAAGTTGACTGCAGCGTTTATATTATTACTAGTTGTGTAAAAAAGGTTGGTGTAGGGAGTTCTTTTAGATGGGATGTGAAAATTTATTTGGGATAGAAGTTTTAGGCAGTCTATTCCGATATGTATTATTTTATGGGGAAATGTCATGTCAGCTACCGTTTATCTCAGATACAATTATTGTTGTATTTATAACTGAGATCCTTAATAAATTTATTTTGTATGCGCTCTATATTATTGACGTATTGAATGTATTAGGGATTCCAGACAGGCGAAGCAAATTCCAGTGTACTTCTGACTAGTGAGCAATAAACCATTACCAGCGTATTTGAATTTTTAAACAATTTACTCAATCGTAGTATGAAACCCAATATTTTGTTAGATTTATCAGTGATTGATTCAATAAGCGTATTAAATATAAGTTTACTGTTTAAACAGATTCCAAGGTCCTTACATTCATTTTTTGAGATCACGAGTACATCGCAAAGTGAATAGGGAAAGTTAATTATATGCTTGTTATGGACAGCTTTAGGTTGTTCAGTAAGAACAGACGTACCTTCGTCCAAAAATTAATGACGATGAAAGAGTTTCCGGTTTATTCCTTTGTTCAAAGTGAAATCTTTTTAATCTTATTAACTTTGTCATTCTTGACAGTTTATTCCACAAATCTGAACCTTTTCATGGCATTACAAACCCACGACATCTGGATTTATGTAAATTACCAGATTTCGTTTATTAACAGAGTTTTACTGAGGCGTAATTTACGCGATTTCACTTTTGTTTAAACTTATTTCCTAATTGGAAAGTGGTTTTAAAATAGGATGGAGCAATTTGTAAAAGACTGCGAAAAAAAGTGTTCAATATTTCATTAATTTTTTGTCGTATAGTTAAAACTCATTAAAAAAGCTTTCATTTTTGTAAATAACGTTTCAAACTCGACTATCAATACTTTTGCAAATCAAGTCATACAAAAAAAATTGTTTTGACAAAGGCGTTACATTTTAAAAAAGAACTTTTGTTTCAAATTGGAATACGGGTACGGGTACGGCAGCCCCGGGAACCATTTATTGGGTAAACAACACCCCTGTCATTGGTCATCCTAGGTGGCTCGCTACGTTTGGTGACTTAGCAGAGGTTGGGGTGAGGTCTGTGTACGTCCTTGTGGCGGATGATTTTGCCGGGCGAGACTGGTTGAGTGAGAGCTAACTTAAGCTTTTCCAGCCGGACTCTCTCAACCCATCGCTTTGCAGTTTTTTAATTTATTTTTATTTTTAATATGAATACCGCACAAAAGTCCCCAACTGCTCCCGTCTAGAGCCAGTGAGACTATGGGCATATCCAAATGGGATATGTTGTGAGGCTGAAGGTAGTGGTGAGGGGGAAGGAGATGGGAAGAAGAAGGTGGGAAAGTACCTGGCTATTCAGATCTAGTCACCAAACACGGCTAAAGCCATTTCAAGTGACGTTTCAATTTCGAATGGTGGTCTTAACACCAGGGCAATACTGGGAGTATCTTCCACTCTGGAACGTGCCGCAAATACACTAAATATTATTTTAAATTAATTAATTATTAAACACAAAAATTTTATCAAATAAAATGTATTTGCGCACGCCGAGTTCGAACCCGCAACCTTCGGATTGTGAGTCGAAAGTCTTACCTCGGGACCACGGAGGCCGTCGAGTTGGAGGGATGGATTCATACGTCCGTCACTCCTGGACTCCTTGGTTTCTATCCACCCCTCATACCTTTTTTCCTTTCCAGAACTTCCTCTCTGTTGTTTCCCTCATCACAGCATCACACATCTGTGATGCTGTGAAGAGGGAAACAATAGACAAAGGCCTTGAGCCACTGACAAAGTAAGTTTTTTTAACAGTATCCACTTTGAAATGGAATTCGTACGCTCACTATTACGTAACTACAAAGAATGTCCAGTACGCACCCAGTCTTTCCACCATTCTACTTCTGTGCGACATTGTTTTGCTAACTTCACAAACCAACAGTAGTTCTTCAACTAACAAAATACGCAGCTAACTTTAAGTCAACAAATTGTTGACGATAAATTAATCATTCGTGTTTTGCCATTTCACTTGAAAACAACAACTAACAACTGTTTTTTTATCCTCTACTACTTGAAACTTAGCGCCATTCTGCGATGAAGGGACGTTTTATTTTAAATAAAACTGTGCGTTATATATCGTTGTGTCGATGTATTCGGGCTGATTTTTTTTAAATTAACCTCACACAAGAGGTCCGGAGAAAAATAACTTCCATCAGAACCTATGTCATCTTAGATGCTGTTTTAAGGATATTTTTGATGAAATAATAAACATTGATCATTTTGTAGGAAGGAGGAAAAAGTTAAAGGTCAGCAAATCGTTCCACAGCCGAGTTGTTCAACCAGTACGAGTCGATGAAGCGACCCATTTGCTTGTGACAAATATTAACCGTGTACATTAAGTGGTCCAAAATTTTTTTGTTTATTTTTCATTTAGCCACCCCGTGAAATTGTTACATGTATTCATAGTAATAACATAAAAAAATTTCAGCGAGATAGATCAAGTAAAAAGGGGTGCTCAATCGAGTGTTGTTTTTGAATTTTTTGTGTAAAAAGCTTAATTTTTACTTTTTGTTATAGGAGGTTTCTTGTGTTAAACAATTAAATAAATATTAAAATAAACTACTGAAGAGTTCTATAGAGAAATTTTAACAGTTTTGGTACTTATTTAGTAGACTGTGGAGTGACTCCGTGCAAAAAAATGTGTTCATATAAGACGAAATTTTCTGGGGTTCGAGGTATTGAAAATAAATTGGGGTTCGAGATATTAAGCCATTGTGAGGCTTAACCAACTTCGGCAAGTTTTATTCCATTATCACCACATATTGAATGAATCCAAAAATGTGAAAGATTCCATGCATGTACTTATTCAATAACTCGTGGAAGTATGGAGTGAATCTAGTATTCCGACCAGACAAAAAAATCACTGCATTGAAAAATTGATTAAGTTTCATGAAAACTGACTGCTATTGATGAAAAATAAAGGAAGAAATTCTGAAGCTCAAAAAAAAGAGAGTATTTGTTTACAAAAGAAGTAGACAAACTTTTTGATATTGCCCATGCAAGCGCTTTGAATTTGATAAAAATTGCGGAAGGCAGAGCGTTTCTCATCGATCAAAGAGTAGAACGTAAAAAGACGTACTCAATCGTCAAGAAATTAGAAAAGGTCAAAGAACGTTCTCTAAACCGGAAACAAAGATCTGAAAACGCGAGAGAAATGGCTCTTTCTGGAGATAATCAAGTTCGTGATGATTACGAAGAGCTTATAAAGCTCACCACGATTGTTTTGAACAAACCACCTGCGAAGATATATTGGAGCGCTCCAGGCCCGATTCATCATGCTCGTTGGATGGCGAAATTGCTGTACGCTTTGAAGATTTTTCTCTTTCGGAATAATTGACAAGAATTCAAACTAACCAAGAGAGAAAAAAAAACAAATTGTTCGATTTGTTAATTTTGATGTGCTCACCAAATTTTGGTGTACACCAAAGTTTGGATCGAAGAGCCTTTGTCAGCAGACGCACCAGTAAATGCCTTATTACTTTGGAAGAACTTAATTTTGTACGAAGTCATTGTTTCCAAAATCAGTAAAGCAGCTAGGGGTGTCTCAGAGCGTCACTTGTGGTATTTGTGCCGTCACACCAATTGCTTTTAAATGGTAGAGTGAAATGTTTTGACCAGCAAAATATTCCATTATTGGTTATATTTACGACAGTGCTGACCTAGTATTTGTGTCTTTTTTATATTAGCAAAGGTCTTGTCCTTTCGACCATTAAAAAATAATCTACTTACTTTATGCACAAAACTTTGATGAGTACAGATCTGGTACGCGGACGTCCGCGACGCAGTATATTTTTGTTTATAAGTTTATTATCCTGCGTGATTATATTGAAATCATTTAAATGGCAGAAGCGATTGCTGCTCCAGCTCGATCCGATATCCTGAACCTGTCAAAGATCTTGGAGAGAACTGTAAAAGACGAAAAATTGCTGATTGTCGGAAAGGCGGTGTTATTAGTCTTAAGTAGCCAACTTGGTTTTGCGACCTGAGAAGATAATTTTGATGTTAAGGTGGAAAATAATGATACGCAATGATAAACAATGATTCAAAGTGTCCACAAATTTTAAAGCTTTTTCTTCTCAAACCTGTTCACTTTATTTTGTAAGATCTTATCATTTTCTCTTCAAAGGCTTTAGCAATTGCTTCGTAGTCGGTATATCAACACTGCCGATGAACACCTTTCTCTCACTTCTTTGGTCTTCCAAAAACTCTTTTTCCTTAGGGGAAACATTCATTTATTGTCTGTAAGTTGCATTAATAAATTGCATTTCTTGTCTTTCCATTTACAAAATCAATAACAAATAGTTGTAGGGAGCTTGTGATTTTAAATGGAGAGAATCTTCTTTGGAAGGAAACAGTATTTCTTCTACCTTTTTTCGGACTTCAATAAGTTTATGTACTTATGTTGATATGCCTTAATAATTTTTGTAATTCTTTCTTTCGAAATGGTTGGCAAAGAAGCTTTATCCCATATTTTCAAAATATTTTTAGTTACCTACACAACAATAAAATATTACGAAACGGAGGGTTCCTTCGCCCTCGGTCGACTAAGGAACGGCCAGTATGGCGCGCTGCTCAAGCGAGGGTGGGTTTGGGGATTGCGGGAGAACATAGTTTAGTGCCATACTACTACAAAAATAATAAATGATAGTTTTATACATCGAAGCTATAGACTTTATTTAACAAGAGCTGATCAATGAATATCTTTAAACTATTTCAGAATATTTTGTGCAAAGGCTGAAAAAATGGAAATATATCGATATTTTCTCAAACTTCAAAGAACTTGCGGAGCTTTAGGATATTTTTTGATTTTTTTAAAACTAAATTTTTTTTGATGTTTTAGATGCAAAGACATGTTTTTATAACTAGCGCTTAGACTAGACCTTTTTTTTCGCCATACAGTTGCGGCCCACACTACAGTATAATGCCCCTACACTGAGCATTAGACAGAAGACATTTTTTTAAAAATAAAATCAGACACTTAGGATGGGTTGTTTCAAAAATACTTAATAATTCATAATTTTTTTTTAATTAATTTCCACGTTATGGTAAAGTTCTATTCAGGTTATATGATTGTGATACTTGCTAGTATTGTTATAAAAAAAATTATTTGTGTTGTAAAATAATAAGTGAGAATTTCGAAAGTAATAAAAAACCTTTACGCGCATAAAACATCAAATGATAAAAAATAAAAGCTTACAACATGTATACATAATAAAACAAATGACTAGAGCCTGTAAGTCATACAGTATTGGAATGATTAAAAATAAAATAGGTACATATTTAGGTGTAAGCGACTTAAGAAAAGATGAGTTAGGTAGTAAATGCTTATGGGTAGGTTTATAATATATAAAATTTATTTCGTGTTGAAAATAAGTCTCATTGAAAAAGAAGATAACAATGATAATCTTAACGAAAATACGAACGAGAATAAGACCCAGAAAGAAAAAGATAATGGTCGCAACTGGGACTCGAACCCAGAACCTCTCGTTTAACCGGTATGTGCGGGTTTAAAAAATTAATCGCAGATAATTTTATTAATTCTAAAATTTTAAATGTGACATTGACAAATACGTCGGCTTGATGGAAGGTGACAATGACGGAAATGGTAAAAATCTCGCAGAAAAAGTTTTCTTCCAAAAATTTTCAATATCATAAGTTTTTTTTTTTGCTTCGTTACACTCTAATAAGATATTTAACTTAAAATGACACTTTAAGAATAAGTCAGGAATAAATTTATTATTTAGCTTCTTATATAAACGTACATATTTTTTCTTTCGTAAATAAGAAAAACGGGGTAAGTCCATATTTTTAAACGTTTGAAATTCGAACTAAGCCGGATAGCATCTTCCATTTGTAGATTCAAAATACTGCTTCTTTCTTTGAATTTTAATAGAACACGCTTTTCGTTAAGATTTTTTCAAGTTATTATTTTTTAAATGTAGATGTTAACATAAATAAAATATTCTTAAGTGATCGAATTAAAAAAAATCTCTGCACAAATAAAAACAAAAAACGTATTTAAAACAAAGATTTAGATTTTTTGTAGTACATACCCAACGGAATTCTAAAGATATAAAATAACAATATTTTTAATTTATTTAATTTGTAAAGTACTATTCAAATTCTCGTTCATTATTCATGGAACCGAAAAATTATTGAAGGGTATGCTGAAATTTAAATAAACGTATTTTTTTATCGTCAATATTATAATTGAAATTTTCCAATAATTCTAACTAATATTACTCAATATTCCCTTATTCACTTCGCTTTTAACCTTCAAATTAAATTTGAAGGTTCAATTAGTTAGACACCCAGTAACGTCACGTCCACCCACCACTTTTTCAAATGAGGTCTGTGAATAAATTATATTCCATTGAAAAAATATATATAGGTTTCATACGTGTTAATAATAATATATTGTAATATGGTAGTCAAAATGACAATAAACGAATGAACAACATTTTTTTTATATTTCGTCTTAAAAATTTCTACAGCAGGTTCACTTTGTTTAATGAATAAAATGTTACTACATCTCAATATGTTCCGCTTGCATACTTTATACATTTTCATTTCTGATAGCTGCATAGTAGCTCATAAAGTTCATAGGGTCATCCAAGATATCTCTCTAGTAAACAGGTTCGCCCCTCCAGTTCAAAAACGAGGTGAATTAGCAGTTAGGTTACTTCCATAAATTTAAAGAAAACAAAAGAGATTAGTCTCCTGATTGTCCAATAGATGTCTCATTCCTGATTATAAGAGTTGTAAATTGAAATAAAGACATCGTTTATACTTCTTCAAACTTCGCGAAAGCACTTTTAATTCAATACATAGTTTTTAATTTCATTGAAAATTCTTTCATAACTTTTGAAGGTTAAACAACCTACTTCTTTATATTTGTAACTGTTGTGTACCATTCATTTTTATAATAATAATAACAAACTTACCCAAACTTAAAATAGCAGAAAGAAAACTTTAAATTATATTTACAATTTCAGAAAATTACCATTATTTTACATTAATTGCTTAAAAAATGTTTTACACCACTGCCATCGGTAGATATGTTTCGAGTTTGTTTGGAATCATGTTTTGAATAATATTGTAATTATAATTGCTGAATCGTAAACTGAAGACTAAACCCAAATATGAAACTGCAGGTGGAACTCCATTGTACAACTTAATAATTGAATACTCATACATACTTGTGTTGTGTCTAACAATGTATGTCATGCTCAGTTTATTGTTTATGTACTTGTTATGATGCATACAAATACATAACAAATATATTTATATATATATATATTTGTTATGATATTTATACCCTCTCGTACTAAGTTGATCTTTCGTGACGGTAGACCAGTTTTTAGTTGATCCGTTTGCTCTTGTTGATCCAAACGGATAAGTTGATCTATTACCGAAGCTGGCATACATATGTGGATCCTTATAGATCAACTTAAGTCATCGAGATTTTGCTGTAAGCCACGCCCATTTTTCGGTGGCATATACATTTTACACGTTTTGTCTATGTTGATCTTATATAAATGACCAATCGGAGAGGGAAGCATTCTGATTGGTCATAAAAAACATGTACCTATATGGAACATTACGGTTAATTCGTTGATCTGATATATATTGCGCGTTCTAGGGCTACCAAAGAGGTGTGAGATTATTGCAGGGCTGCGACATACTCTAAATTATGTATTATTATTATTTGACAATAAATATCTTCTGTAGTATGAAATGCGGCAAAAAAATTTACGGTGATGGAAGAGACGAGGGAGGGGGAAGGCGGGAAAGGTGTAAGGGAATGGGGCGCACGGGAAAGGACATGCAGGGAGAAACAATTTGAGCGAGTGAGTGAGTGAATGAATTATACCGCCGCCCCGGGAACCATTACCTGGATAACCAACACCTCTGCCATGGGTCACCCCAGGGGGGGGGGGTATGGGGAGAGGGATTGGGGGGGGCATTGGGGAGGGGATTGGGGAGGGGGGGAATAAAAATGGCTTAAGTAAGGACTAATTGAAAAATTATAAATGAGGAATTCCAATTTGGGTATACAAGGTACCGCCACCCTGGGAACCATTGACTGGAAAACCAACACCGCTGCCATAGGTCACCCTAGGGGGGGTGGAAGGGGGTAGCAGAGTAGGGGGTAGGGGGGGGGGGGTGAAGGGGGGGTGAAGGGGGGGGGTAAAGAAATGGCTTTAGTAAGGACTTATTGTATAATTGTAGACGAGTAATTGCGGGGGAGTGGGAAGGGCGGGGGGAGGATCAATTTGGGAATACGGGGAACCGCCTCCCCGGGAAACATTAACTGGATAACCAAAACCTCTGTTATAGGTCACCTAAAGTGGTTCGTTACGTTTGGTGACTAGCAGGGGTGCCCGGGTTCATGGGGTGAGGTTTGTACAGGTCTTGGCGGTGGATGCGTCTGCCCACCTGCTGCATGGCGGGCCGGATCAAGAGAGCTTGGTTGAGGGAGGCATTTTTACCTTTCCAGCCGGACTCTCTCCCCAGAGGCTACCGGGATGTCACCACCACGCGCAGGGCCTAGCAGCGAAAACCCACGGAGCGGGTTTTTAAATGCTATACAAATGTCGTGGATTAGACGGACATATGAATCCATATCTTCTTCTGCATTGTAAGGCGATTGGTTGAAAGAGGAATTTAAGAACCCGACTTCGAGTACATCTCAAGTACTATCATAATTAAATTTCACATCTCTAGTACCTACAACAAGGGAACGGGGCGCATGGGAAAAGTCATGCAGGGAGAATCTATTTGAGTGAGTGAATTATACCGCCGCCCAAGGAACCATTTACTGGATAACCAACACCTCTGCCATGGGTCACCCCTGAGGGATGGGGGGTAGGGGGAGGTGGGGGAGACAGGGGGAGGGGGTAGGGGGGGGGAAATAGAAATTGCTTAAGTTAGGACTAATTGAATGATAATAAATGAGGAATTACAATTTGGGAATACAGGGTACCGCCACCCCGGGAACCATTGACTGGAAAACCAACACCTCTGCCATAGGTCACCCCAGGGGGGGGGGGGAAGTGGAGCAGGGGGGTAGGGGGTGGGTGGTAGGGGGGTAGGGGGGGTATGGTGGGGGTGTAGGTGGGGTGAAGGGGGTGTAGGGGGGTGAAGAAATAGATTTAGTTAGGACTAATTGTATAATTGTAGACGAGTAATTCCAGGGGAGTGGGAAGGGCGGAGGTGGGTGGTGGGGGAGGGGGGTAGATGGTGGGGGTAGGGGGGGATAGGGGGGGGGGTAGGGGGGGTGAAGAAATGACTTAAGTAAGGAATAATTGTATAATTGTAGACGAAGAATTGCAGGGGAGTGGGAAGGGCGGCGGGGGGGATCAATCTCCCCGGGATCCATTAACTGGTTAACCAACACCTCTGCCATAGGTCACCTCAAGAAGATCATTGCGTTTGGTGACTAAGCAGGGGTGCCCGGGTTCGTGGGGTGAAGTTTGTCCAGGTCTTGGCGGCGGATGCATCTGGCCACCTGCGACGTGGCGGACCGGGTCAAGAACGCTTGGTTGAGAGAGGCATTTTAACATTTTGAGCCTGACTCTCTCGACCCATCGACTTGCAACTCTGGCCCTATGGCACCAAACAGACTGAAATTTTGGATTCTTACTTAAGAACACGGTCTGTTCACGAAACATTAAAAAAATCTTCGAAAAGTATCATTTTACTAACGAGAGTTTTACGCTGTATATAAGTTGTTTTTTTTTAGCAAATACTCAAAAATTTGGGCCATCATCCACCAAACAGACTGAAATTTTCGATTCTTACTTAAAAGCACGGTCCGTACAAAAATCAATCAAAAAATCTTCCAAAAGTATAGTTTTAAGAAAACTCATCGTTTGGAGATATTTATTTTTACACTTGCGATCGGTCACAACTTCGGCCCTATGGCACCAAACACACTGAAATTTTGGATTCTTACTTTAAAGCACGGTTTGTACACGAATCAATAAAAAAATCTTCCAATAGTATAATTTTACTAACGAGAGTTTTACGCTGTATATAATTTGTTTTTTTTTTAGCAAATACTCAATAATTTGGGCCATCTTCCACCAAACAGACTGAAATTTTGGATTCTTACTTAAAAGCACGGTCCGTTCAAGAATCAATCAAAAAATCTTCCAAAAATATAGTTTTAAGAAAACTCATCGTTTGGAGATATTTGTTTTTACACTTGCGATCGGTCACAACTTTGGCCCTATGGCACCAAACAGGACGATTATTTTGGATTCTTACTTAAAAGCACAGTCTGTACAAGAATCAATAAAAAAATCTTCCAAAATTATAATTTTACTAACGAGAGTTTCACGCTGTATATAATTTGTTTTTTTTTTAGCAAATACTCAATAATTTGGGCCTTCTTCCACCAAACAGACTGAAATTTTGGATTCTTACTTAAAAGCACGGTCCGTTCAAGAATCAATCAAAAAATCTTCTAAAAATATAGTTTTAAGAAAACTCATCGTTTGGAGATATTTGTTTTTACACTTGCGATCGGTCACAACTTTGGCCCTATGGCACCAAACAGGACGATTATTTTGGATTCTTACTTAAAAGCACGGTCTGTACAAGAATCAATCAAAAAATCTTCAAAAAGAAAAGTTTTTAGAAAACTCATCGTTCGTAGGTTATTAGTTTTTACACTTGCGATCGGTCACAACTTTGGCCCTATGGCACCAAACAGGACGATTATTTTGGATTCTTACTTTAAAGCACGGTTTGTACACGAATCAATAAAAAAATCTTCCAAAAGTATAATTTTACTAACGAGAGTTTACGCTGTATATAATTTTTTTTTTAGCAAATACTCAATAATTTGGGCCATCATCCACCAAACAGACTGAAATTTTGGATTCTTACTTAAAAGCACGGTCTGTACAAGAATCAATCAAAAAATTTCCTAAAATATAGTTGTTAGAAAACTCATCGTTTTTCAGGGCACGTTTTACACTTGGAATCGGTCACAACTCTAGCCCTATGGCACCAAACACACTGCAATTTTGGATTCTTACTTAAGAGCACGGTTTGTACACGAATCAATAAAAAAATCTTCCAAAAGTATAATTTTACTAACGAGAGTTTTACGCTGTATATAATTTTTTTTTTAGCAAATACTCAATAATTTGGGCCATCATCCACCAAACAGACTGAAATTTTGGATTCTTACTTAAAAGCACGGTCGGTACAAGAATCAATCAAAAAATCTTCCAAAAGTATAGTTTTTAGAAAACTCATCGTTCGTAGGTATAGGTTTTTACATTTGCGATCGGTCACAACTTTGGCCCTATGGCAACAAACGGACTGAAATTTTGGATTCTTACTTTAAAGCACGGTTTGTACACGAATCAATCAAAAAATCTTCCAAAAGTATTATTTTATTAACGAGAGTTTTACGCTATATATAAGTTGTTTTTTTTTAGCAAATACTCAATAATTTGGGCCATCTTAGAAAAACTATTTATTTACCGATCTGCATTAAAATAATTAATATCGCATTACAATTTTTCTTAATATTAAATAATAACAAAAATTATTTCACGTATGAAAATTGTCTTTTTTAGTTTTCTGAAGGTTTCACTCCTACCGGTACCGAAGGATTAATTTAATTATGTATTTATTAATTAATAATTAAATGTTATACTTAAACAAAATTACTTATTACAAGAATAAATAATTACTAGAAATACACTCAAAAAGAAGGCAACGTGCCCGCTTTCTTGTAGTTGGAGACACTCAGACATGTTTCAACAGGTTTTTCTGTTTTAGAACCGGCGGGTTGAGGAGCTGGGGGGAGAGGGCCCGCCAAAGTGGGTATGGCGGTGAGCGGGGAGGGAAAGGTGATGGAGAGAGGAAGGTGGGGAAGTACCTGGCTATTCGGACCTAGTCACTAAAAACGGCTTAGGTCATTTCAAGTTAGCTTGGGGTACCTTTTTACTAATTTTACGAGAGTTTTACGCTGTATATAAGTTGTTTTTAAAGCAAATACTCAATTATTTGGGTTATCCTAGAAAAACTATTAAGTTGTCGATCTGCATTATAAGAATTAATATCGCATTTCTCTTTTCTTAATATTAAATAATAAAAAAATATATTTCACTAATGAAAACTGTCTACTTAAGTTTTCTGAAGGTTTCACTTCTACAGGTACCGAAGGATTTATTTAATTATGTATTTATTAATTGCTTATTGTACTTAAATAAAATAACTTATTACTAGAATAAATTATTACTAGAAATACACTCAAAAAGAACGTGACGTGTCCGCTTTTTTGTAGTTGGACTCAGACATGTTTCTACATGTTTCCTTGTGTAGAGCCGTCACAAAGAGGAGACCAAATATACTATCTCATTCTCTCGCAAAGTTACTCCTATTAATGGATGTTTTTGTCTCTTTTTCGCTATTTTTCGTTTCATTGAGTTTCAAATCACAACGGTGCTAAAGAACTTTTCACTTAAAAAATGTGAACTTTTACTATCGAAAGTTTTACGCTGTATTTAATGTGTTTTGTAGAGCAAATACTCAATAATTTGGGTAATCCTAGAAAAACTATTAAGTTATCAACCTGCATTAAAAGAATTAATATCGCATTTCTCTTTTCTTAATAATAAATAATAACAAAAAATATTTCACTAATGAAAATTATCTACTTAAGTTTTCTGAAGGTTTCACTTCTACCGGTACCGAAGGATTTATATAATTATGTATTTATTAATTATTAATTACATTTTGTACTTAAACAAAATAACTTATTACAAGTATAAATTATTACTAGAAATACACCCAAAAAGAACGCAACTTTTGATAGGGTTCTAACTTCACTTCACCTTGTTCTGAGATATGTGGTGTCAAAGTTTGCAAAGACGATTTCTCATAATCTATTAAACAATTTCTGATTTTGAAGTTGAAAATTGTTAAACGTATTTTAATTGAACATATTTTGAAGAAAAGTATTTAAATAGGATAGAACATACCTAAACATGCAAATAGAACCCTGTACAACCAGCTAAGGCATAATAATACATTGCACAAGGTTCTAATTACATTTCACTAATGCAATTCCAAGCTAAGTCCTATTTAAATATTTTCCATTTAAATACGATAAACTAAAATACTTTAACTAAAATTGTTAAATAGATTACGAAAATTCGTCTTTGGAAACTTAGAAACCATAGAAAATGATAGAGAAGACACAGTTAGAACCCTATCCAAATAAAGTGACGAACCATAATGCGCCTCTTATTTAAGATCAACTGTCAGATACAAGAAAAATAGAGAGTGTAAGTGTAGTGAGAATGTAAAATGAATTATTATTGAAAATGCTTGATGTTAGAACTTTGTCATACATATATCTACGAAAATACAACACGGATGGTTCTGAAAATTATTTTGGGTATAGAAATGAGCAAAAAAACTGCTTTGGCAATCAAAGGTCATTTTTGAAAAAAATGTCAGTTAGAACCCTATTTAAATGAGGTGACGAAATATCGGCAAGACAAAACAAAACATGTCGATTCTTTGTTGGAGCGAATGTAAACAAATGATCTGCGTCATCGCGTCATCACGTGATCGACACGTGATGACCACTTGCTCTGCTAATGCTACATGTCTCGCTCTAATACTTGAGTTCAACGTATGGTAGTATGTGTTCCGCACAACTACTCAGAACAATAAGTTCATAGGAAAAGACAGAAAGGAGCAATTACTTTCATCCGTTAATATTTGTGCGTAGCTGGTGAAAGGCCCTTTCGATTAGTTTGTTAACATTAGCAGTTACCAAGTAGCGAATAGGTGGACGGTTTCAAGATGGGCGGCCTTCAAAATGGTTTCATGCCAACTGAGAATAAAGTTAACTCAACAACTCCTTGAAAAGTCAATAAGAGCTATGAAATTTTTTTTTTAAATAGCCGATAATCCTAACCTAACGTAACCTATTTAACCCTTCAAAATTTTGGCGTATTTTTCAGATGGTCAAAATCTTTCCGCTTTACAAAGAAATGCAAATAAATGGAATATTTCTGAACATACCCCAAAACTAAAAACTGTTTTTGAAAGGTCATGAAATACGCTTTCAAATTTTTTAGTTCAAAATAAACATATAATTTTTTAAATATAAAAATTTGTCATGCAAACATAAAAAAGTTTTAAAAATGGCTCACCTCACGCTTTTTCTAACTAAAATTACAAATAATGAAAAAAAAATAAAACATACATATTTTTTTAGACAAGTGTATTATAAATGTTACTCTCATCTCTTTTTTTGTCTTTTCGTATAAAAATAATTGATAAATTATCAAAGTTACTAGGTTAGTTACTAGGTATTTACATGTTACGTTAATTATGTTAATCGCACATGTTATGCCGAATATGTGTAAATAAATAAATAAATAAATAAATCTGGTAAACTTATTTTTAAGGCATTATTTTATCAAAAATACAAGCTGGTTCCCGGCACGCGTTACAATGCCATTCAAAGAAACGAATTGTTTCTCCCTGCACGTCCATTCCCTTGGGTCCCCATTCTTTGTTGAACTCGGCATGCGTTGCAATACCACTTAAATAAAGATATTGTTTCTCCCTGAGTGTTCTTTCCTATTCATCCCCGTTCCCCTTCCCCCCCTCTTCCCCTCTTGCGATCCCCCTCCACCTTCTTTGCTTTTCGCACTCCCCTTTTCCGCTTCGCTCCGTCCCGCGAACCCCCCCCCCTCCGCTGTCCACTTTCCCGACTTCCCCCCTCCTTCGACCCTTTCTCCCGCGAATCTTTCCCCCTTCATTCCCCTCCGCCAGTCCAGGATTCCCCTCCCCCTCCCGCCTACCCTCCCTGCCGCTAAAATTCATGATATACACTAACTTTTCCAAACAACTTGTGCACCACTTACTAATTTTTTTATAGTAATTTCATAAAACCAGAGCTCACCAGTGTTCATAGAAACACTTTTCTGCTAAAATTTAATGTTCTGTAGAAATTTTGAGAAAATCCATTTACTAAACTGTGTTCTATACATTCAGTGTCATTGAAAAAAACGGTTTCACGACGGTTGGTCCGGCGACAATTGATCCTCCGACAATTGGTCCGCCGACAGTTGATCCCTCCGAGTCCGAGGGATCAAATGTCCGCCCAATGTCCATGTCCATCCAATTGTCCGAGGGATCAACTGTCGGGGGGTCAACTGTCAGGGGATCAATTGTCCGTGGTATCAACCGTCCATCAGATCAACTGTCGGGGGATCAACTGTCAGGACTGTATTATATAACTGTCAAATTATTAACTTATTTTCATTTTATGTTTTAATTGGGTACCTACTTAATATGTTAGCACATTTTATTTCTATTTTTTTCTTTGAGATCTTTAATTTACTCTCATAAATTATAACATTATAATTGTTTACGAAATATGATGGCAGACTGGGATTGCTCTACTCTCCCAGTCCTGCTGGAATAAAAACTTTGATAAAAATACAATTATAAAACAAACGTTCGGCAATAACTAGGAAAATGATAATTCGTGTAATTATAACAATTATATTATTATAATTTTCTGCATCATTCATTTACTTGTGCACGCCATAATTTGAACTTGCGACTTCTGAATTCTTAGTCAAGGATGGTAAAGCAACGCATTTTCATAAAATAATACAAACTTATCAAAAAAAAATTATTTGCGCACGCCATAATTTTAACCTGCGACTTCTGAATTCTTAGTCAAGGATCGTAAAGCAACGCTTTTCGTAAAATAATACAGACTTATCAAAAAAATTACTTGCGCACGCTCTAATTTGAACTTGTACTTGACACGCAGTAGAAGTGAAACGTTCAGAAAACTTAAGTAGACATGAGATCCCCCCCCCCCCCCCCATTCCCCACCTCCTGAGGTGACCTATGGCAGAGGTTGGTTATCCAGTAAATGGTTCCCAGGGCGGCGGTATAATTGATATCGCCTCCTTCACTCACTCACTCAAATTGATTCTCCCTGCATGTCCTTTTCCGTGCGCCCCATTTCCTTCCACCTTCCCCGCCTTCCCCCTCCCTCGTCTCGTTCGTTTCCTCTCCATGAAATTTTTGGCCGCATTTCGTAATACCGAAAATATTTATTGTCAAATAATAATAATACATAATTTAGAGTATGTAGCAGCCCTGGAATAATGTCACAACTCTGTGGCAGCCCTAGAATGCGCCATTATATATCAGATCAACCAATTAACAGTAAAACTCCATATAGGTACATGTTTTTTATGACCAATCAGAAGGCTTCCTTCACAACCTCTCTGATTGGTCATTTAAATCGGATCAGCAAAAGAACTGTAAAACGACATATAGGTACATAAGTTATCCACTGGAGCGAATTCGGTCGAAAAATCGACCGTTTGTACCTACCCCTTGATTGATGTCGGTCGATTTTTCGACCGATTTTTCTATCACTCGTAAAACATTTATTGTAATTATTTAAAACATTTCCATGGCCAGCCGTTTGATTTCTCGAATAGTTAATATAATATTCTTTTAGTCTATGACCTTATCGGTTACCTTATGGTTGTCTTTGAAGTAAGAACAGCAAGTTTTCGCGGCTTTTTAAGAGCGTCCTGTCAAAAATCAACATAAAACTTTTGAACATTCTGACGTATTTTGCTCTCGACTTAAAATGCTGTTAGGAATTGATTTTTTGAGTTTTTAACGCAAAAATTTATATCAGTGTAATCGTGAATGAATTATCTATCTTTGAAATGTGTTTTCAATTCGTTTGTTCGTGATATATTGTTTCTGTGGTAGTTTTTAGTAAGAAGCGTCAACTGAAAACGTCCATCAGTTTTTGATTTACAATAATATCCATAATTACTGCACTTTTGCTTTTGAAATGCAGTTATTTAATCAGAGTGATTCATAACTAAGAGATAAATATAAGTTTTATTTGAATTGTTTCGTTATTAATCCAGATATCAGCTATCCAATTATGAATGTCCTATGTCAAAAATTCGACATTTTTTATGATGTAAATTCGTCTAAAGCTCCCGCCACACAATGATTTTAACAGTTATTTCGTTAAACACTTAATTAATTTATTTACTTTAACCAAATGTGTGCACAAACAGTAATTGTTCAGGGAAAAGGAGCACTCCACGATCCAGGATTAATTTTTTTTAAATTTTATAATATTAATGTGCAGTATTTAAAAAAAGTTTTAACATTAAAGTACATGAAGTGTTTTCAATTTGAAATATGTAGAGTGGAAGTGAAATATGAAATGAGAGGTAGAGGTGGGGTACCAGCTGCAGAAGCAGTAATTTCTGGTGCCGGACTATGTGGACGTGGGCGTCAACGCAGAGCTGCTGTTGCAGCTCGGCCCGGAGTGTAAGTATTTTTTAATGTTTTTTTTATGAAAGTACTTTGCTACGGCTGTGGAGATATTGAACTCATTATATATTTTTTATTTATTTTAACAGTGACCCTGGTGAGGGAGGATCGCGCCAAGGCCTTTAAAGCCGTTAGGTCTCTGCCTGCTTCCTTCCATTTTGCTCCCCACCGCACCTCCAAGAAAAAATAAACAAAAGTAAGTTATCGTATCTAGATGCATGATACAATATTATGTTTCACGCGTGAATGAGAAAGATTCATATAATTTATGTAAATGTTTTCAGAAATCCATCTCCGAAGAGAATAGCTTGTCACTTTTCACAAGGGACACCTTCAACATTACCACCACCTGTTTCACCACCGTTGCTGTCCACTCCCGTACAGACCCAAGCAACGGCTCCCTATGCACCGATTCCGCCTGCTGCACCTTTCCAGGCAGCATCTCGGGAACCGTTACCTGGGACATCGTGGGGTGGGGAACTCCAGTGTGGAGAACTCTTCTCTCCGGAGGCCGGCTACAACAGCGTGCTGTGGGTGGACGTGCCTTTCTACCAAGAATTGTCTGCGTTTGGGAACAGTGAGTTTATTTTTTGAAATGTTATACCAGGGGCTCTTCTAGCATAGTGAAATCCATAACTTTACAATATCAGATAGATAGGCGTAACTTCCAATGGTTGAATATTAATATACCTAGCACAGTTTCACTGTTGGTATATTGGCAGGGAATAAGCGTAGAACTTAAACTTTCCACGTAAAAAACATACATTATGTACTGTAATCTGAAACGATACAATGTACCTACATTCTATGCAAGCAAATATGTAGTTGCTAACGTAGAAAGTCTGAAATTTGACCTTGTTTTTGGCCAATTTTTGTGCGATAGTAAGATCAGGTGGATATTGTAGAATGAGACACGCCGAACTCCTTCGCTAAATAAGTTAAGTACCCTTTACACACAGAGTTCGGAGCGGGACGTGCCCCGCGCCACTTCAGGCCGCCGCTCAGAAAAGTAAAGACCGAAAGTAAGATAACGGTTTACAGCGCAGTTCACTGTGAGACTTTTATGCATGGCGGCCTGAAGTGGCGCGGGGCACGTCCCGCTCCGAACTCTGTGTGTAAAGGGTACTATTCATTGGATTCACCGTCTTCTAAACGGTGTAATACAGCACTTTTTTCTTCAATTGAAAAAACACTTTCACTTCACGGAAATCATTGTGTTGAGCTTTCTAGTCACAAGCGAGGCGCGGGGCGGTGAGGTATTGGTGCGTGGGTTTTGTAAACAAAACACTGCATGTCATTCTAACCTGACGAATTGTCATTAAAATGGGTTGCTTAAAACGGAGTCATACTAAACGTATACGTTTTCCTACTAAAAGCTATGAAACCTAACTTGAGTTTACATTATCGCCGCTTAAAACGGTAGGCAGTTATATGCAAAGTCATTATATCCGAATTCTACTGTAAATTTGTGTTTTCTATTATTTCAGAGTCAGACATGGGCAGAACCAGCAACGTGGACGAGGCAGCTCTCTATCAAGAAGAGTCAGTACCGGGAAACGTGAGTTATTAAACTATCTAACTTACCTTCACGCCATTTCTCAGAGAGGACGAACCGCCAGACAACTCGGTCTTGGCACACACACTCTTTTCGTTCATAACCATTTCTTTTATTTTTCCACGATTTCATCGGTTTGTTGATGCGCTGGGGCATCCGGGGCGTTCGTCATCTTCAATCTTAAATTTTAAAATTCCCGTTACTTTTTGAACAAACCTCGTATTTGATTAACTTGATCGTACCAAGAGTTAATTATTTTGAAACGTTTTACCAGAGGCAGTAGGTAATCGTAATACAGACACGTTAAAATTAATTTGGGTTTTCTGTTGTTTCAGAAATGGACAGAACGAGCGACGTGGACGACGAGGCAAGCGACGTCGACCACCAAGAGGGCGTTGAGGATGTCTTGTGCATGCCACCGATACCTTATAATAATATTAACAACGTTTCACCTATTCCACTAACGGCCATAGACTTTAGTAGACAAGACCAGTTAGATCGTGAGGCAATGTGTTCGATTCTGCCGCCTGATGGTTACTCTTTCGATTGGTCCAGTGAGGTCTCACGTTTTACTGGTATAAAGGAGACTTTCACAGGTACACAGATGCCAGGACCAACCTTCAATACCGACAAAATGGGCAAACCTGTGGATGCCTTTTTAAAAATCTTCAACGCAGATTTCGTTGAACTAATCGCGAGAGAGACCAACAGGTATGCAGATCAATGCATTGCAAAAAACAATTTCAGCGCCATGCGCGTACCAATAAATGGGCTCCCACGAATAAAGAGGAAGTGTACGTATTCTTGGCAATTTTAATGCATCAAGGTATTTGTCCCCTTCCCGTCGAAAAAGGCTACTTCTTTTCAAAAACAATCACCGCCATGCCTTATTTCAGCCAAGCCATGGATTATAATCGTTTTCTTCTAATGACATAACGGAAGACATGACAGAAGACATGACGGAAGACATGACGAAAGACATGACACGGGCCAACTTTTCGGGCGGTCACGATATCTGCCCAGTTGGGGCCACTGCAAAGATAGTATACGACCTGGCCAGCCCTCTGTTTAACAAGGGGTATACGCTAATAATGGACAATTTTTATAATAGTCCATTATTAGCGCGATGCCTCAAAAGAAATGGGATGGACTGCATGGGCACATTGCGGTTAAACCGAGAATTTGTGCCCTCTGCATTGAAGCCCAATGTCCGAAAATCACTGAGGGAAGGTGAGATGGGATACTCGAACTGCGGGGACATCAATATTTTGGTTTGGGTGGACAAAAACGTGGTAAGTATGTTGTCTACGGTTCCATGCCAACTCGGAATGAAACCAACTCAGAACCATCTCAGATAAGTCATTTATAGTGACTAAACAATAATTTTAAATTAGCCGATAACCCTAACCTAACTTAACCTATTTAACCAATTTTTTATTTATATTTTTTTATCACTCTAAATGACTTATCTGAAATGGTTCTGAGTTGGTTTCATTCCGAGTTGGCCGGTCACCGTTGTCTACCTACCATTCGGCCGAAATCGGGGCAGCTCAAAAATTTGGTACCACTAAATACAAACCCGAGCGTGTACTTGACTATAACAGATTAATGGGGGGAGTTGACCGAAAAGATCAGCTTTTGGCAGGCTTCCCCATTGAACGACAGCGAAACCTGGTCTGGTACAAGAAACTTTTCAGGAGACTACTAAATGTTTCGGTGCAGAATGCGTATATAATGTACAGCTCAAAGCTCCACAAGGAAAATAAACGCATTTTGCACCGAAACTTCAGGAGTGAGGTTGCGGAGGATCTCCTCCAGCTGTTCTGTCGTAGTCGAATTGATACGACTGTAAGGACCATTAGCCTAATAGCTGAAGGAAAGGCTCTGCGACCTATCCTGAAAGGCAACCACTTCGTGGTCCGTAGTGGGAAAAAAGTGAAATGTGCGTGGTGCAATTTAAATAACATTTTTAAAAGGACCCTCACAAAGTGTGATGTGTGTGATGTGGCTTTATGCTATGATTGCATGAAGCCATATCACACTACAGTATTGAATTGCTGAGGGTTTTTTTTTAATTTCAATTTTTTTCTTTTCTTGTTTTTTAGTTGTGAAATTCTAATTAATAAATTTAATTAACTTTGTTTGAACATCAAGACCCTTCTTTCCGCATACTCACACCTCATGTTAAGTTGTCCTCAAAGGTTCGACTTTCGCTTCTATCTGATAAGGTTCGGTGGACATTTAATACGTATATTTCAATTCTGATCATTGAAATGTGCGTGTTAAAAAATGCACAGGTATTCTCATTTTTCCCTGTTTATTGTACCCATTAAATAATAACTTGTTTTATTTTTATGTCTTAATTATATTTTGCGAAATTGAGTGATCTGGAAGTATGTTGCCTGTTGTATGCTGATGATGCGGTGCTGATTTCTAACAGTATGGAAGATCTACAGTCGCTCGTGTCTAGGATGAACGAAGTATGTATGAAGAATGAGTTAATGATGAATGTAAGTAAGTCTAAAGTGATGGTATTTGAAAGAGAGAGTACGAAAACAATGTGCCACATAGTTGTGAATGACGAATACTTGGAGCAGGTGGATGAGTTTGTATATTTGGGAAGTATGTTTACGAGAGATGGAAAGACTGATAGAGATATCGAAAGACGGGTAAATACCGGTAACTCCATTAATGGAGGACTGAACGCCGTAGGCGCCAACAAAAATCTGTCAAAAGAAGCGAAGCTAGCCGTCCATAATGGAGTGCTGGTACCTACCCTGATGTATGGCAGTGAGGCATGGAACTGGCAGAGAAAGGATGAAAGTAGACTGAATGCTGTAGAAATGAGATCCCTGAGACGTATGTGTGGTAAAACCATGTATGATCGTGTGAGAAATGTGGAGATCCGCAAAGAATGCAAGGCTGATGTAAGCGTTATGTGTAAGATTAAGAAAGGGACGCTCAGATGGTTTGGGCATGTAGAGCGAATGAATGAGGAAAGGAGTATAAGGAGAATATATGACGCAAATGTGAATGGTAGACGAAGTCGGGGACGCCCAAGGAAGACATGGCACGACCAAGTGAATCAGATACTTGAGTCGGGCGATGTCAAGAGTCAGAATAATAGAAGAGCATGTATGAGACGATGTATGAATGTGAACGAAGCAAGGAGTGTGTGCCAAGATCGAGTTGTTTGGCGGTCTGTCCTCTCTGCCTACCCCTGCGGGGAAACGGCGTGATGGTTAGTTAGTTAGTTAGTTAGTTAATTATATTTTGTCAATTATTCTGTAAAGAGGCTTTTTCAGATCTAGTCACTAAATATAACTAAGTCATTTCAAGCAATGTTCAATTCTGAATGGTGGTCTCACCAGGGCGATACTGAGAGTATCACTCTAGAGCGAGGCACAATGATATTATGTATTGATTTACTTTAATTATGAGAAAAACCAATATAAATTGAATACATTTTTATTATGACGAAGGGTGTAAACAATGTTTCAATCAATATACTGTTTTTCCAATGTAACTATGCAACTCTAATATTAATTTAATTTGTAAAAGCCTATTTGGGCTTAAATAAATAAATAAATCATTAATTTGTTACATCAATTATTTTCCTCCCCATTTTTTTCGATATCCAGCTTTTAGAAATAAAATAATAAATATGGTTTTATTTTGCCAAAAGACACTCCTACAAAAGGTTTGATATATACGGTTTTATCATCATCATCATTTTACGTGGTCATGAGAGACCCTGTGTGCATTGACCATTATGTCGCTTATCAATGACATTTTTGTCGAAAATTGACAAATGGCGACACGATTTCATCAACTTTCAAACTATCACGCTGAAATATTGGCAATGTGTATATCTATGATATATGTTTTATTTTAAACCTTGTTTCTTGTTTTATCACGTAATATAAAAACAAGGATAAAAATTTCTAGTTCTAAATCACAATCGTTCAAAAAGAAGCACCATGATTTTAATATTGTGAAAAAGGTAATCGGTATAATTGATCAAATGATTCAAATAAACCAAACACGGCAATTATTCTCATCGTTAATTGTAGGCAATTGATGTATCTTCCTAATGTAATGCCAGTTTTTTGTGTTAAATTTATTAAATAGTATAATTTAGTGAATTCAATTTTGACATCGTCACGCACTAAAATTCTAAAATAATTTTCGAAGTAAACTTTTAATCAGACATTAGCATGTAAAAAAATCGTTTTCTGAGTTTATTTTTGCATCTGTGGTTATCGAACAGGCCATAGAGAACATAGAAACGTAGAAAATATTCAAAATAGATATTTAAAACTGCCACTGGCGGCGATTTCAAATCACTACAACACAAATTTTGCGCATTTATAAAGTTAAAGATTTTTTAATTATTTATCTATCAATTCTAAAAATATAAGAAAATTAGTAAAATATAGGTAAATTTATTGGCTATGTAGAACTGTAATCAGTTTTTATGTCTCCATATTAAAATTCGGAGGTATGATTTTTTTAATGTGGGCGGAAAATTTTCAAAATCGTCACAAAAAAACAGCGAGCAATCGGAGGGAAAAATGTTTTATCGCGCGATCGCTCCAGTGGTTATACGATTATGCAGATCAACGAAGTATGTTAATTTACAAGCGACAGATCAACATAGCGTGTAAATTTGCAAGCGATTCCCATACAAATTTTTAAAATTTTATGATAAGTACATCAGATATTTTTACTTGCAAACTGGCAACCTTGGTAACTAATGTAATAATGTTGCAAAATCATACAGATGTATTCCATCACAGCCAAGTTATATGGTGTTAAAGGTGGATCAACTTGGCTTCTAACTTCTTACTGGATCAACACACTACGGGAAGAGGCCAATATATAATCCTGTACTTTATATATGGTGTAAGGTCATCATTCAGAATCGAACGTTGCTTAAAAAGGCTTTAGCCTTTTTGATGATCAGATCAGGATAAATCAGGCTTTTTCTCCTATATCCTTCCCCTTCCCACTACCTACATCCACAAAACTTACCCCAATTATCAAACAAACATCTTGCAGACAAAAGCCTCTTATTTCTTAATTTCAAATAATTTGTTTTTCTTTTTAACTTCCCGTGTGAAGATGGTCCTCGGGAAGATTGATTAAAAGTGGAATCCAGCCTTCACTTGCAATGAAAAATATTGCAAGCTTTTCCCATCATTTTACGGCACTTTTTATTGCTTTGAAAGAGAAATTTCTCAAAAATTCCACCATATCTTGTCACATAAAAGCAGCACTTACTTATACAATCAACTTTAAATAATCCAAAGATTTTTCTCCTCAAAGAAAAGACGTTGGCCCTCGTTCCGTTGAAAGTTTCGCAGTTTAAAATGAATTATGCTCACGATATTTTGGCATTTGGACGGCGATGTTCAAAATTTCAATCGTAAAATAAAACACAGTAACAATAAATATAAAACACAAAGATAAAAAAAAATGCGACAAATACCTTCGTTTCATCCCCTTGGAGTAACAACGTTTCATTTACACGTTTTTGTTTCTCTTTAAAACCCTTTCAAAAATATCCATGTTTATAAGTTCGCAGGTAATAAATCGTGCGTTTGCCGTTGAGGCCTACTTTTCGAAAGGGTAGTCTGTGATCGCAACCCATTGCGCCTTTAGGATGCGGCAGCATAACTTTCTTTTTTCAAAACTAAATAAAACCCGTTGTAGGAATCAGAAATTTTTTATTTGTTTTTTTATAATATAGGCACATACCTAAAGTTTGGTTTAACTTAGTTTATGAAGATCAAATCAGGTAGGTGACGTCCTAGGCGCACATCATAGGCGCGCTGGGTTGCGATCACAGATCACGACAAAACTTTATATTTCCAGCTCTCGAACGAGATCACTAGCGCTCCGCTACAACATCAACTGACTGAATGGCGCGCATGAAATAGCGTTGTGTATTACGTGTGAACGTTATAATTGTTTGGTTATATTGCCTTTTTTTGTTATTTAATCATTCTTTTAACTTTTATATGAAATTTTGATTTGAAAAAAAATTTTGTTTCTCATAATTTTTTTAATCGAATGAAAGATTTTTGAATAATTTTATTCTCTGGTATTTGTGTACCAAACCATCATATGTTTTTGTACATACCGGGTGTTTTAAAATATTTAAGAATGTACAAAAATTATTGTTAATACAAAAGACAAATTTCAAAAGTTTAACTCGATGTGAATAAATTAATAAACGATTTTGGCTAATGTTAAGATATTACTAGGAAGGCTTTTAACGAATATAAATAAGATAAGATTTGGCAAGAATTATTAATTATGAAGGTTTGCTTAGGTAGATATTGATAATAAAGCTAATATCGTATCTTTGATTTGGCAATTAATAAATACCACGACAAGAATTTGGTTGCCAGTGTGTTATTAGTATATTTGAATCCGCTAGGGTTTCGCCTTGACTCGGGTTTAATCAGGGGTTAATATTAACTGAGTTCAATTACAAACACGGATATGTATGAATAAATTGATTCTCATAATTACATAACAGAGCGCGACAGCAGATTAAAACGAGACGGCAGTAGAAGGCGGTGTAAGTGAGTGACGGAGAAGAAAATTCAACAGATTTTTACCAAAATATTAATTGTCAAGACAATACGACTTCAAATTTTGGTTTTAAAAACTGATAATTTTGTTAATATTAAGCCCCGATACAACTTATGGAAAATATAAAGGCAAAAATGGTGTAAAATGAAAAAGAGTATTCATTTTATTATTTTACAGGTGTCGCGGCCGATGCCACGACACGAGAATGTGTACTGTAAATCCTTTTTGTGACGAATAGACCATGGATTGTGTTCTGAAGTATGATCGAAGGAAAATAGGTTTTGAAAGGAAGTCTCTTACCTTTGACGGCTTCTTAAGGCTGTTCAGGATCGATCCTGGTTTCCCAATATAGATTGGCAAAACACCAGGTTCAAGCCACGACACTTTTATTTAATAAAAAAACGAAATTTTCAATTATTTGCAATATTTCGAAAGAGCGAGTTGTGAGCCATGTCACTATCAAATTGCAACTGTTACAAGTAGGTAATGCAAACTTGGGTGGCAATATTGTTCAAATTTTCCCCATGTAGGTAAGAACATCTTCTTCTTTTCCTGATAAAGACTTTGAGGAAAGGAGGAAGAGAAAGGAATACATGAAGGACTTGGGGAATATGGATTAAGTTTTTTTTTAAAAAACTGTTTCAGAACCAAACAACAGGTATGCACAAAGTGGTTGTTTTCAAACGAATACAAAATGAAAACTCAACAAAAGCCAAACGATCAGTTTCCATAGATCTAAAACCCCTTTGTTATTCGACTACTCAATTTACAATGCCACTCTAAAAAGAGTCTTTGAATTCAACGATCTTGGTGTTATCTCTGACTCCAAATTACGCTTCTTGAATCACATTATTAGCATTACTAGTAAGGGTTTACAAATGCTTGGATTTATTCTCAGAGTCTCTAAAGACTTTAATAACATAAAAACCATAAAATTACTATACATCTTTGGTTGAAAGTCAGGTTGAAATCAATTCAAGCATTTGGTGTCCTCATTTCAACTCTCATTGTTTACAAATTGAAAAAAATCAAAATAGATTTTTACGTTTTATTAATTTCAAAATTGGTATTCATATTATTGAAATCAATTATGTCAATTTACGCAGTAAACTTAACTTTTCGAAATTATCTGAAAGGCGAATAATGTTTGATCTCCTTTTATTATATAAAATTGTTCATTCAAGGTTGGACTGCCCTGACGCTATAAATTTGTTATCCTTAGATATACCTTCCAAATACACTAGGCGCAACATTTTATTTTACTACAATAATTTTGCTCTGAATTCTGGGTTAGAAAGAATACATAGGTTGGGCAATGAACTAAGTGATGTCGCTGACATATTTAATTTAAGCTTCGACACATTTAAAGCCAAATTAGTCCACCGCTTTTTAGACGTAAATAACGAATGAGAAATCATTATGTTTTCCACAGTGGCAGGACCGCCAACCAAATTCGCCCTGGCACACACTCCTTGCATTATTCGTATTCATACACCGTCTCACAAATAACCATCTGCTATTCTGACTCCTGATTATTTTAGTTCATTTGTGCCATGTCTTCTTCGGGCGTCCCCGACTTCTCTACCGTTCACACCACGTCATGTATTCCCCTTACAATAATATTTTTGATCATTTACTCTACATGCCCAAACCACCATAAATTCTTAATTTTATTCATTACGTTTACATCAGCCATGCATTTTTTGCGATTCTCTACATTTCTCACACGATCATTCGCGGCTTTTCCACGCATATGCCTCAGCAATTTCGTTTTTTTTTTCAGAATACAGTCTATTTTCATTCTTCCTCTCATAGTTTCAAGTCTCACTGTCATATATCAGAGTAGGTACCAGAACTCCATTGTGAACAGCTAGCTTCGTTTCCTTAAACATTTTCGCTAGCGCGAAACGCATTAAGCCGCCGCTATTCGAATTTCGACCAATTTCTTACATATCTCCCTTAAACATTTGAAGTTTTTAAGCTCTTAAAAAAATATATGTTATTTGTGAAGATAATATCTAGATACGTTTCACGCCGAAACGCAAATTATATGAAATTCCCTCGATAGAAAAAAATCGCAATGTATGATCTGATAATTATTTAAAACAAATCTATTTCTATTATTTTACAAGTTATATTTGTGAAAAAATTCACAATGTTTCTTTAACACTAGAAAGACCGGAGCAGTCATTTTGACGGCAGCTCGAAGTAATTTGAAGATATAATGCTTAATTATTGTTGTATTGGTATGATATTTTTTTACATTTCATGATTTATGGTTTTACAACTATGGTGAAAAAAACAGGTACGTGTCTTTTATACTTTTTGAGATAAATTGAATTATACCTACAAAGACCGCCGCCGTCAATGTGACTGTTTGGGCCGTAAGGCTGGGTTTGTTTACAACCTTCTTTACCCAAGTTTACAACATACCCATTCCTTCTCGTTTATGATAGTACTAATATGTGTGTCTCTTTCTTTTGGTATCGCGTATCATTCGAACTTGATCTGCATGTTAATTAGTCACATAATTTATGAAAAGACCAAAAAAATATATTTCTCGCCCAAATTTATTTTATGACTTGTTGGAGAAGGACAGGGTATACAAATAATAGAGCTGATCCAGTTGCATTAGCTCCTGAAGAACTATCGGAATCATTTATTCGATAGCAAACACGTCCGCCATACGTCACCCAAGAGGTTCGCTATGTTTCGTGACTTAGCAGAGGCGCCCGGGTTCGTAAGGTTAGGTTTAACCGGATCTTGGCGGCAGATGCGTCTGCCAAACAACTGCGTGGCAGACCAGATCAGCAGAGATGATTTTTTGACTTTGCTAGCAGGACTATCGGAACATAGCCTTGCACCGCAGTGGTGGGGATGGATTCATACGTCCGCCACTCTTGAGCACTCCCAGTTTCCTACCAACCCCTCATCTCATTTCCTTCCCAGAACTTATTCTTCTTCCTTTTCCTGTAGGTACCCTCCACACAGCATCCCCAAAGATGACAAATGTCCTGAGTGGAATATTTTTTTGTGGAGTTGCCCTGAGGGCTTTTTTGTGGAGTTTATGTAAATGAAAAAGGAACGCACTCGGAAAATGAAACTTCTGAAAGACGACAGTGCTAAATTAATAAAAGAATGTAAGAAAAATCAAATAAATGCACATGTGATAATTGTAAGAAACCCGTTTGCGGAGAGTGCATTCGATTTTATAAAAAAAAGTAACGTAAATCGAAATTGTACAAACATAACACATGTACCAAAATTAGAGCATTTTGCACTCACATGTTTTTTTTTCCAGGAAGTTCTGAAGAAAAATAAACCCTCAGGGCCTATGTCGTCTTTGGGGATGCTGTGTACATTTATGTGTCCATTGGTGTTTTCAGAGAAAGGAAGGAGAGGAAGTTCTAGGAAGGAAAAAAGTGTGAGGGGTGAATAGGAAAAATTGGTACATGTATCCAGGAGCGACGGACGAATGAATCCATCCCTCCTACTGCGGTGCAAGGCGACGGGTCGAGAGAGATTCTGCTGGAGAGGTCCAGATTAGGTTTTCCTCAACAAGCGTCTTCCGACCCGGTCCGTTACGCAGTGGGTGGGCAAATGTATTCGCCACCTAGGCCATACAAACCTACCCTAATGAACCCGGACACCCCTGCTAAGTCATCAAATGTAGCGAACCACTTGGAGTGTCCTGTGGCAGAGGTGTTGGTTATCCAATAAATGATTACCGGGGCGGCGGTACCCATATCCGCCTGTCAATTTGAAAAAAGTGATCAGCCGTCAAATTGACGGTCGTGGTCTTTATAGGTATGGAACAGTACCCGGTCTTTCTAGTGTTAAATGGTACTTAAGATATTTACACGAGATTTTTGCTCTATTTTAAACGAGTCATGTTTTATTAAGCTTTTTCGTAATTTTCGCTTCAATTTTATCGATTTAAATATTAGCGCGCTCTTTCCAACATTCGTTATTACATATATCTCCATCTTCTTCTTTTTGAGAGCGGTTACGGGGCCTTAAGTCCTACATTAACTTTCTTTCAATATCTCAAGAAAACTGGACACACTTCCCAAACACGCAATCTCGATAATTCAATTAATTCAAGAATAAAAAATATATGCACAAATGCGCAGTATTGATAAATGTAGCATGATATTTGTAGAGCGCAGCTTTTAGGTAATTTCATTTCAAGTTCACATTGAATGAGTTCAGTTTTTACGTTAGCATTTCAAAGAGATGTTTGAATTTTATATTTAGGTTTGCCATTCTCAGAAAACCGCTGTTAAAAATTAATCAATCTTTTATGTTCTGGTTGCTTTAAAAAATATGTAAAATGAATTCCGCGAAATTGTTTTCATTCGCTTTGTCAAAACAATTTAATCTTGGTAATAAAATAGCTCTTTACCACAACAGGATGTTGTTTCGAAAAAAAAAACATTTTAAAAGGTATGAGTTTTTTGTGAGCATTATGGTTGAAAAAATACTTTTGTGTTTGTGTTTTTTGGGGCTAGTCAATATTCATGTTCAATAATCATGCTTTAACTCTAGAGTGTTATAGCTTATAAAATTTAATTATTAGTTTTTATTTTTAACTTAATGAATCAAACCTCAAATTGTAATATTTAATTTGTGAACACAATATTATCGAAAAATATTGCCTTCATTAATTAAATATTACATTTTGAGGTTTTACTCAATAAGTTAAAAATCAAAATTCATCCCAGACTTGCAGAAAAGTCAATAGACGCCGCATATTAAATAAAAATGTATAATTTTATATATCACTATCAAGATAGAATTTAGTTTTGATTGAATCGTACATAAAAATAGCAGCCAATAAAATATGTGTTTAGAAATTGAATAAAATGTTGGTCGTTCTTGGTTGAAGAATGATTCAGTTAAATATGACCGAATCGGATAGGGACAATTAGCTCAGTTGGTAGAGCACTGACCCGACAAGTCGTAGATTTTGGGTTCGATTCCCAGATGTGACCGTTTTTTTTTATGATTTTTCTGTTTCAGATTTACGATTGAGTTTTGTTAAAATTGTCCTCATTAATTAAATATGAAATTAGTTTTTCTAATCAAATTTCCTATATTGGATAACCAACACCCTGCCATAGATCGCCCTAAAACATTCGCTATGTTTTGTAACTTGTGCAGGGGTGCCCGGGTTTATGGGGTGTAGTTTGTGAAGCTCTTGGCGGCGGATGTGATTGCCTACCTACTGCATGGTGCGCTAGATCGGGAGAGACTGGTAAAGGGAGGCTTTTTGACCTCTTCAGTCGGATTTTCTTGACCCATCGCCTTGCACTACAGTAGGAGGGAGGGATTCATAC
Source organism: Glyphotaelius pellucidus (assembly GCA_936435175.1). Lineage (NCBI taxonomy): Eukaryota > Metazoa > Arthropoda > Insecta > Trichoptera > Limnephilidae > Glyphotaelius > Glyphotaelius pellucidus. Next base: position 21,984,606 of record OW386555.1, on the reverse strand, counting down.
GTCTGTCACTCCTGGACACACTGACTCCCTAATTTCTAACCACCCGTCAGGCATTTTTCCTTCTCAGAACATCCCTGTTTTCTTTTTCCAAAAAGATCCCCCGCACAGCATCTCTACAGACCGTGATGGAAATTGTTTTCTTCAGGGCTTCCTATGTGGAGCCTATTTTAAAAAAATTAATTTGTAACGTTATTAATTTATTTAATTAATTTTATTATTAGATTATGAAAAAGTTAATGCAAAGAACAAATTAAAAATAATGATTAATTAACAAATTACATTAAAAAGTTTTGGTACCTAACTATTTTATCCAATTTGTTCTCACAATCAGTTCCAATTTTGAAAAAAAGCACCTGAATTCAAGTTCTAGAGTTCACTAAACCGGAGTTGCAGATAGAATTAAAACCGAAATTATTATTTTTAGAACTGCAAATATCACTTGTATTACTTAATTGTAGAAATATGATATTTTTTGAAATACATATTTTTTTAAGTAAAACGAATTCATATAAAGCGTTACTTGCATAATTCAGAAAAAATTTCAAATGTTTTTACAAAAATAATATTATTATTATACATTCGACGCCGTATGTGCCCTTGGGTCTCGATGCTTACTAATAAATGCATAGTCTTACCAACGAGAAATCGGTACGACCGGCAATTATATATCGATAGGTACCTACGACTCGTCAAAATCTTGAAAACACGATTTATTTTGATATCAGCAAATCTACCATTGCTTGGGGAGGACGTACGTTTATCACTAACTGTAGAACCTGTCACAATGATGTAGAAAACAATTATTATAAAAATATTTTTTAAATTTCTTCTTACTGCGAACACCCATTTAATTTATATTTTAATAAGAGTACCTATTTGACATGTAACAGTTCTACATAAAACCATCCTCTTTCATCTTTTAAAAATTACACATAATATTTCAAGAAGAAAAAAACCAAACACATGATTACCAAGAAAGACTTACTGAAAAATACAGCACTCTTTTCTATTTTTGCAGTTTTAGAGAGTTTGTTTAAAATAATACAACCAGAAAGTGGAAGAGTCAAAAATAGTTAGGGTCTCCGCTCATGGATGTCTCACAATGAAACGGTCTTGAACCGATCGAATGCAAATTTATAGAAATATCAATTTATAGAGACAATAATGAATATGCACACGATGAACAACATACTTACATCTTTACCAGCTAGCTCAATCTGGAGAGAATTCGTGTTTTAAGTTCGTTTATGCAGGCCCAATTCAAAATGATTATTGTTTAATTATTGATAGACTAAATGCAGGAAAGGTTAAGGTTAAAGGTTAAAAACTTACTTGTTGCTATTAAATTAACTTGGATATATTTAACTTGCTTCGATGCTTCTAGGAAAAGCCTTAAATCTCTTTGTGAACTCAAAGTTACTGATTTTATAATAAAAGTAATAGATTAACATACCTTTGCCCCTTCACCGGATCACACTTGTGCTGGGTTAAGACGTCGTCAGGAAACATCACTGAGTTGATTCAGATGTATAAAATTACTATTTTAACTTAAAACACGTGTTGCAAACAACCGTTTGAATGCAAAAACTAGAAAAAAGTCGAGTGGCATGACCGACCCCGCTAAACTTAAAACCAGAAGCAAACCGCTAGCCTATCGCAGTCCTTGCTGACTCTCACTACCCCTCCTATCAAAAAACTGGCCAATCAATGCGCGCCAAGCAAGTGTTGCCAACAAATGACCACGCACGTCAGTGTTACTCTCATAAAAATAATACTGAATTTCAATACTTGACGCAAATCATCGTTTAGGGCCTGGAAATTAAGCATTCGGGAAGTTATTTCATAACACGGAGAAACTGAAAAGAAACCAGTTCTCAACGCAATTGTAATCAACCTCCTTAACAAATTCCACATTTTTCTGATCTGACGTTGCAAAACTTGACAGTTCGTGAGCCGCTACCATGGCTACCAGCAGTGCTGGTTTCTCAATTGTATTGTTTTCAGATGCATTGTTGACAGGTTGCCGTGGTAGCGACACTCGAATTGTCAAGTTTTGACACGTCAGATGAGAACGTTGCGTTGAGAACTGTTTTCTTTTCAGTTTCTCCATGAGCGGAGGCCCTAAGAGTTAAAAAAGTTGAAAATAAAAATTCCAAAAACATATAAAAACTGACATTGAACCTTTAAGAAGCAAGACACATAATACAAAACTTTATATACAGACATAATTACAAAACAATACAATACAATACAGACGTACTTAGCAAAGTTGGTTAAAATTGTTTTCATTTGTCATTTTAATATATTTTAATTGAATGATTTAATTATTAATATTTAGTTAGGACATTGTTAAATTACGCGCTTATCTTTATCTCTCTTGCTTCAGTTTACTGTTTGGATTGGACTGACCAAGACAAATCAAAGGTACAGTTGATGAAAACGGTTCTTAGGGGTGAGGGATGATGGCCGAAGAAAAAACGTATCAGTTGGGAGCGTTGAAACAAAATTGGAACGAATGGAAAATTGATTTTTTTGGTTTTAACTCAGTATTCGAAAAAAAACGATGTACTTACTTAAAAAATATTTCAAATTAAATACCTATTGCTTTCTTCCACAAAACTTCTGTAAAAGTTTTCGACAGCAATATTCTGAGAAGCAAGATAAATTTTAATAAAGAATTTTTTTTTTGGGTTTTCCTTATTTTTCCTTTGTTTCCAAATTATACGAATAGCTCTTTAAACGAAAATTGATTGAAAGAGAAACTCAAAGAAATCGGATAAAAATACAGGTTTACCATAAAATACTTCACTTGGAAAACATAATATCAACAATAAAATGAAAAACTGTCAATTGCGATCTGCGAATTTTCAGAAATATTTAAAATTATTTTTTCCAGTTTCTTTTTAAAGTCAGTAAGAACAAGAACTCCCAAACATTATATAATAAGCTCTGACGCCAAGCAATTATGGGCAACTTTTTCTGTGTAGGTAATCAGCCATTTCCATCACGAGCAACTTAGCTCTGTTGTATTGACCGGTCAGTGCCTGAGTCCTCCATCACGACTCAAGCAACATTTTCGATTTACTTTGATGGTTATTCGAAACCCGTGAACGTTGTCTTTCTTTGAAAAAATATCTCTATGTATATTATTTAACCTGCATCAAAATAAGACAAAATATCGTATGTCCAGTTCAATTTTTTTTTAAGTTCAAGCAAAATGAGAAAAAATGTTGATTAAAAAACTTAGTAACTACTTGTAAAGAGATCGTCAGTTGCATATAAAAAAATTAAAGGTAATTGTTTTAGAAAATTTAATTAATCACGACTGACTTTTGTTGGCAGCACTGTAATCGTGGAAGACGTTCAATGCTATTGAATGTTCATTGTAAGACGCCTCTGGAACGCTCTCGGGGGTGATGTAAAATTTAATGTTTCCGAGAGAGTTTCCCATAGTAGGTTTGGCCCCATTCACCGTATATTGTCACTAACATGATAAAGGGAAACCTGATGATTCTGAGCCAAATAATATGGTATTTATTAAAATTATTTAGTTAGGTAGAAGATAGTCTCAGAATTGTCCTAGTGAAAGACAACTATTTAGAATCAAAAAGTTTCTTGAAATGGCAGTGATCGATTCCTCTCCCCTCACTATTTTCAGTCGAATAACATACCACGTTAATTGAGCATGTCACAATCCCGCTGGCTGCGGGAGCAGTTAGGACAAGGTAGTCAAAATAAAAATAAAAATAATAAAAAAATATTATACTCGTTTAGTATTGAACAGGTTAGAGGCTTTTGAGATGTGGCTTCACCGGAGAATGCTCAAGGTTCCATGGACCGACATGATCATTGCCATAGAAATTCTCAGGCGGGCTAGAGCAGATAGAGAACTGCTCACATCAATAAAAGTCAGGAAAATTTCATATCTGGGTCACGAACTTCGAGGGGAAAAGTATCACTTGCTCCAATTAATATTGAAAGGAAAAATAGAAGGTCACCGAGGGCCTGGTAGGAGACCAACGTCTTGACTACGAAATATACGAGAGTGGACCGGCATTAGAAGTGCGGAGGAGCTATTCCGAGTAGCACAATGTAGAGACATTTTCCAGAGTGATCGCCAACGTCGGGGGGACCCGATAGGGCGCACGAAGAAGAAGAAGAAGATACTCGTTTAGAGCCACTCTGTTCATTTTTTTTATGTGAACTCCACGTGGGAGGCCCTGAGGAAAATAATTTCACTCAGGGCCTATGTTATCTTTGGGGATGCTGTTTGGATTTTTTTAAGGAAAGGAAGGAGAGGAGAGTTCTGGGAATGAAAAGGGTTTGAGGGGTGGGTAGAAATCTGTGGTTCTGGTCATCCGCCTCCAAGACCTAGAAAAACCTGACCCCATGAACCCGGGCACCCCTGCTAAAAAAAAGTGTTTTTATATTATTCAGGTCGTTCTCCATTCATATTTATATTCGTGTCCAATATTGACCATTTTTCTGATAGAGAGATAAAACTGGATAAGGGGAAGGAAAGTGAAAAGATAAATTTTTAAGATTGGATGGGAGAAACATCGATTGTTAGATATTGTTTTACAAGAACTCTTCAATTCGTGGAGCAATTTGGGGACAGCCTTCCTACGAAATATTAATTCAATATCCGACACCTTTGAAGTAGGGTACCCCAAGTGGTTCGCTTCGATTGGTTATTTAGCAGGGGCGTCCGGGTTCACGGGATGAAATGATGCGTACGTCCAGCAGAACTACATGGCGATCAAAAGAGACCGGTTGAGAGAGGCCCTTTGACCTATCCAGAAAGATAGTCTCAACGTCTCAACGACTCAACTCCTTGCATTGCAATGCGAGGAATGGATTCATAAGACCATCACTCTTGAACTAAATGATCCCCAGTTTCCTACCCATCCTTCAAACCTTTCTTTCTAGATAAACCTTTCTTTGGACCATAAATCGTTCCCAAGGATGACCCATCCCCTGAGGGATTTTTTTTCCTCAGGGTTTCCTGTGTGGAACGACTCTGCTTTTTGACCTTTCCAGCCGGACTCTTTTGACCCACCGCTTTGCACCGCTGTTGGAGGGATGGATTCGTACGTCCATCACTTTTGGACACAATGACCCCCAGATTCCTATCCAATAATAATACCCTTTAAAAAGCCCTCCACTCCACTCCAGAAGTTATTTTCCTCAGGGCCTCCTGTGTGGAGCTTATATAAAAAAAATATAAAAATGGCACGACTACTGACGAATTAGATAGTTGATTCGGGCCACGTCAAGAGTCAGAATAATAGAAGAGCTTAGGTGAGGCGATGGTTAGTTAGTTAGTTAGTTAGTTAGTGAAGGATAATTTTTTCCATATTTTTATCGTCGAATTCCAGTACACCTTTTCCCGTACATTTGGTCATCGTATTATTGTAGTATTTTAGTCATCTTTTCCGGAGTCGCCAGGTGTCGCTTTTTTGTTTTCTTTGTCCGTTCATTTTGGAGTGGTTTGAAGATTGGATAATGATTTTGCAAAAATAAAAACGTTTTTTATTTGGATTTTATAGAATTCGAACACAGGTCGCTGATGATTAGTTAGTTAGCGAAGGATGATTTTCTCCATTATTTTATCATATTAATATTTATGGTTTCTTCTTCGGACTCGCTAGATGTCGTTTTCTCTCACATGTTCTTTTTTGTGTGGTTTGAAGATTGGATATTGATTTTGCAAAAAAACATATATAAATTTTTGATTTTGTTGGATTCAAACCCGGGTTGCCCGAATGCCTGGCCACTATTTTCGTTACGCGCCCTATACCGCTTGATTTTGGCAGGTTTGCGTGAGAGCAAGGATTTACTGTTATATTAAGTGACGCACATCCGTTTCATGCGAATTTTAAATCACTAACGGGGCTTTAGAAGATTCAATTCAAAAATTGAATTTGGTGCTATTCCTTAAACCTTCATCTATAATCTGCTGCAATTGTAACTTTCTGGGTCAACAAGTGGCAGCACTGCAGTCGCTTGCAAAATGGCCGATATCAATGTTCGTATTAGTCAGCGTTCTGTGATTAAATTCTTGAATGCAGAATGTGAAATGCCTATTGGCATTCATGAAAGACTGAAAAATGGATACAGTGATGGAACTGCACAAAAATTGTGACGAGATGAGAAATGGGTTTCATGGAACCTGAATCAAAGAGGCAGTCAAAGGAATGACATCACACAAACGCACTGAGAACAAAGAAATTCAAAACAGAGCGATCGTCAGGGAAAATTATGGTGACAGTATTCAAGGATGCAGAAGATTTGATTTGATGGTAGATTTTTTGGCGCAGGGATGCACAATAAATTCTGCCCAAGACGTCACAACTCTGAAAAAGCTTAAATTACGTTTTTCGCCGAACAAAAACTATGGCGGATGGCCATATGGCCATGGCCTTAGGAAGCAAAACCGTGCTTTTTACCACGCTGGAATACAAGCCCTTGTTATAAGATGGACCAAAACTTTGAAAATTGACGGAGATTATATTAAAAAAGTGACAAATTGATCGTCAATAGTGTTGTTTTTACCAATGCAATTGCATTTTTAATTTTTTGACAGTTGAAAGAGAATAAAATAGGAAGCATCACTTTTGGACTAACCCTCGTATATGAAAATATAATAACTTTAACCTTTACTTGTTTTTAAGGCTTACTTTGTCACACTCTACATTTTTTGTGCATTACTTGCCAACGCGCCTCAGCGTGATCAGTTTTCCTTAGTGGATTTCCAGACTCCTTGTTCTCACAAAAAGGTACCATAACCTATATCTGTATTCATGGGATACATCTGTAGAAGTGTGTAAGGATCCATACGACTTATATACTTACACGTGCGTGTATTTAACCCTTACCAAACATTACCGAACCCTTCGGAGCAAATCGTGCAAAGTTAAATTAATTGGGAAATGTTTGAGTCGGACTGAAGATTATCCTTTTATAGTTGTTAGGATTGGGTTTATATTTGGGAACAGGCTAAAGGCGAATCGATACCCTTAAGCAAACCCCTTTTTAACGTTACCGGTAATGTTAGTTTAAATTGAATAACTTTATTTGGGGTATCGGTTAACTGGTTGGATGCAGTAAAAAAATGAGTGAGTTTTGGTTTCTTGAAATAATTTTTGTACGAAAGTTCTTTAATTTACCATTTTTTTAACATTACCTCCACACAAAAGGCCCTGAGGGAATTTATTTTCCTCTAATTTAAGGGGATGCTGTGTGGAGATATTATTTAACCTCTCTACGAGTATGGCCAAAACGGTTTGGCGAAGCGAAAAAAACCCCAGAAAAGTATGACCGAAACATTTTGTCCGCGGCTATTATTCAAACGCTGTCATATTTCATGAAAATATTTGACTTGTTAGTTTGTCGAATTTTCGGAACACATACCTACAATACCGACATCACGATTTTAGTTTAAAAATGTTTTTCGCGTCATTTAGCGGTCGTCAGAGGAACGAAGCAGTTTTTTTTAATGGAAATGTTTTTTTTCGATGTTGGTTTATTTTTGTGGATTGATGTCGATGACGTTTTAATTCAAAATTAATGATTAGTTTTAGTTTATCTATGATAATTTACTAAAAAAAATTAACAGAAAAAACTCACTAACGTACGTTTTTTTTGCCAAACTCACTCGCGGAGAGGTTAAGGAAAGGAAGAAGAGGAAGTTTTAGGAAAAAAATAGGTATGAGGGATGGGTAGGACTGTTGAGGTCAGTCTGTCCAGGAGTAACGGACTTATGGATCCATCCCTTCAATTGCGGTACAAAGCGATGGGTCGAGGTATTCTGCTGGAGAGGTCAAAAAACCTCCTCAACTAACGTCTCTCCACCCGGCCCTCCACGCAGTAGGTGGGCATCCAATAAATGGTTCTCGGGGCGGCGGTACCCATATAACTCCAAAAGTGGTGGTAAATTGTTCAGCTAGTAATTCATGGTCGAGGGGTGAGGCTCTCCATTAGCAATCTGAAGGGAGCGGGTTCGAATCCCGGCTTGCGCAAATAAATTTTATAAGATTGATTTGTGTTATTTCACAATTTAATTTTGAAATAATACATAGCATACTTGCGGCACGTTCCAGATTGAAAGATTCTTTCGGTATCGCTCTGGTGTAAGACAACCATTTAGAATCAAAGTGTTGCTTAAAATGGCTCTAATCATATTTGGTGACTAGATCTGAACAACCAGGTACTTCTCCTTCACTCTCTCCTACCTTCAACCTCAGAATACATCGCAATCGTAACTGGGGTTGCCTTAGTTTCACTGGCTCCAGACGGAAGCAAATGGGATTGTTCGGGGTATTCACATTAAAAAAATAAGCGTTTTAATACTACTTAAATTATTTGCTAGATGCAATTTTGTATGTCCGATATAAAAACCAAAATTATAATAAAATTATGACCGAAAAGCGTTTGCTGTAGTTGGATAATGAAATGAATAATTCACCCGAGGAAAAGGGAAAACAAAATTTGCACAACCTTTAAAAAATTCACGATAACTTTAAAAAATGCCTACACGATAGTCAATCCCCCGGGAGTTGGTTCCCTGGCTTACTTGTTTACAAGATACAGTCGGGTTAAGGAAAAAACGGTACACCTATTTAAACAAAACATAAGTAAGTGTCCCGAAAGGGTTTGTTCATTTTCATTAACACGCAAAAAAACAGGACAAAAATAAGTTAATTTCAGGTGTGAAATTGGTAAATAATGCAAAAAAAAAAAAATATACGTTTAAGATCAACCGATCAATCATAAAAAATGTTTCGTTTTAGTGAACTTATTGACCTTTTTTATTTTAATATTCTTGTAAACGGACAGTAATATATTATAAAAACAATTTGCAAACAATCATTGCTGAAACTTTTATCCCATTTTATCTACTTATAACATTTTTGTAAAAGGAACTCCAGTAAAAAATATTATGGCTTTAAAAAAATATGTTCTTATAGACCAATAAACGCTGATTCTGAATATATAAGTTGTATTAAATAATATTTAACGTAAAGTTTCAAAAAAAATATTAAAAAGTCCATTTTAAAACAGTTCATTAAAACACCCTGTCAAGTTGGTATTATTGAATTTGTGAGGCGTGACGTCACCGCGTCCATAAAACACTCCAATGCTGAAATTCAAAATGGCCGACGATGATCAGCTGATTCCAGTTGCCTACAAAATTCACACTTCGGTTGGTCATGATGACGTCACACTAGATTCGGTGGTTTTCGGGGATCTTGAAAAATTAAAACTTTGACATTTATTTTAACTATTAAAACTAACTATAAAAATAAAAATAAATATGCAGTTATTTAAGTTAGAAGGTCATTATTCATTTAAAAAATTAAAAAATTGGACTGGAATTCCTTATTGCTTTTTTATTGTCAAAATGAGAATGATCACTTCAGGTTAATGGTTGACTTTTGTCCATAACCAATGTAAAGTAAAGTAGAATTGCTGTGTTGGTTCACTGAAATTTCAATCGAAGGTGTTCTAAAAATCTTCCTGTTTTGTCTCCTTTCGTTAAAAGATAAGCTAAACGGATGCCCAAGAACTTAACTATTATTTATTAACGTCCAATTTACAATAAAATAATAAGAAATTTAAAAAAAGTGTAACTTATAAGACTAAAGGATGGTATATGAAGTTAAAGACAATACATAAGAAATTAGAAGTGACTAACATTAGAAAGAAGAAGTGAAGTCAAGCAAGACTGAGCTAGAAGTCAAAACTATTATGAAATATCTTCAATTGTTAAGTGACCGACAAAAATCATTTATACTTATACCAAAAAAAATTGTTTCGAGTTACCGGTCTACACATTCTGGATAGTGGTGAATAATATCCATAATATGGGAACTCATTCTTATAATAAGGGTTTTATCAAGACGCATATTCAGTACCATTTCTTAAAACTGTCCTGAAGACAGTATCATTTAGTACATTTTTTAAAATTGATGTTTTGTTTTGTCGCGTTGACGCATGAACGTATTATATGTAAACTCACAACAAAAATCATTAGTTAGCTTACATTAATATCCCTTCCAGGCAGGTTGTCCACCAGCTGCAGAGCAATGTCTTTGCAGGTTTTCCTGCTTGCTGGAGGGATCTTGCTGTCGTCTTCCCAGTACCGGGAGGCTGCATGCGCGAACAGGGCAGCAGGAGTAGCGTGAGTAATCCTGGTAGTCGTGACGATGCCAGTCCATTTTCCTGGAACAAAGAAAATAAATTAATCAGGATTGACTTATTGAAACCCTTTTTTTTTCTTCCTTGCACTGTCCTAACTTATTGCATAAGAAGGCTCTTGTGGTCGGTTCTTCTCATTTTCAGGCTGTAACTTCTTCGGTTCTGGGTATCGCTTTCATCCAGGCCGTTTCTCTGTAATATTTTGGAGCATAGAGCCATCCAGGAGTCCTTGGTCTTCCTCTGAATGACTGTCGATAAAAATCCACAGACATTGCCTTCTTTACTACGTGGTCGTGGTTTCTGTTTTATGTGCCCATACCATCTCAACTATCGTTTTTTCAGCTTACTGATTATGTCCGTGCGAGTTTTACCATCTCCGGAATATGTAACAAAAATTTAATTCTGAAGATTTTTAGGCAAAACTTTTTTGGCACCTAAAAGTTTAAAGCACAGTGGTTTTTTTTAAAATCCTTCAAGAAAAAAACAAATTTTACGGTGCCATAAAAATTATTACTGAACTCGATACATGAATATTTTTGCAAAAGGTTGGAAATATTACTACATGGAAAGCAATATTAAAAATAAATATTTGAAAATAATGTGCATACCTTCAATTTATACAAGGTGAAATAGTCAGACAAATGTCATTTTGCTGCCCGATGATATTTTTTTATAATTAAATTAATTTGTAGTAGACGTAATAGACATAGGCCCAAAATTAAATTATTTACCCCAGTACCTTCTGTGTGTTACTGTAAAAAGAAGCCTCATCTAGCACAAGATTTGTCAATGAGCATTTGATTGCTCCAAGAAGAGTAACTGGGTGTTTGACAAGGACTAATCAAATTTTCGAAATAATTAAATCAAACAGTAATTTCAAAGAGCAACGCACATCACTTCAAAGGGAAAAAGCTCCACATTTTGAACAAACATCCTTAGGAATTACAATTTAACAATTTGGAATAATTATTTCGGAAATTCTCAATTAAAAATGTAAAATGGCACAGAAATGCTGTTAGGAATGCTGAAAAACAGAAGTGCCCAAACTTTTTTTATAAAAACAACTTTTTTCTGCAGTAGGCATATTTTTTGAGCTATCGTTACGCAAAAACTTTTCTAGTTAATTAATACCTATTGCTAAAACGACTGCCTCAGCACAGGCGTAATTAGTGAAGCACCCTAGGCAAGGCAGGCAAAACCTGAAATAATAACTAACAGTGGATGTTAAAGTAAATGAAAAAAAATTCACTTTGTTTAAACCAGCGTTTAAGAAAATAATTGTAAACAAACAACTAAAGGTTCCTTCATCAGTGTGTACTTACTAACAATGTAATAACGAATTGAATTTGCAATTACTGATGACAAAATATTGGCTGGGATTTAAGGTTCGAAATCATTGTTGTACCATTCAATTAATATCGTGATGTGATTAGTAATGTTTTATTACTTAAAGTGTGTAAAGTACATTTTTTAAACATTGTAAAAATAATGAATCAAAAACACTTTTTCATTCATTTATTAGTATATGTGTTTAATCTTTGAAGATAAAAATGATTTTTTTGTCTGCCCGTAATTGTTCAAATAGCATTTATACGATTGCGATGCAACTTTTGAGATTTTTAGTTTTTTGTGTGAATACCTCACAAAAGTCTCAGCTGCTCTCGTCTGGAGGCAGTGAGACTACAGCATCCCCAATTGGCGTTTGTTGTGAGGCTGAAGGTAGTGGGGAGGTACTTTTGGAGATGGAAAAATATGGGAAATGAAAAATAGTGGATGGCGAAGGAGACGGGAAAAAGGAGGGTGGGTCTTGCTATTTAGATTTCGACAACGAACATGGCTAAAGCTAATTCAAGCAACGTTTTTATTCTGAATGAATGGTCTTCTTATACCAGGGTTTATTTCACTCTGAAACGTGTCGCAAATATACAAATAAAGTTCAAAATTAAAAATAAACTCAATTTTTACCACTTTATTGTTTACAAAATCAACATGTTTCGTGAGCTAAACTCACTTTTCAGTTAGAAAACCCTAAAGAAGTTAGCTCCCTTCAGTTAGTAAACCCTGAAGCTCACGAAACATGTTGGTTTTGTAAACAAAAAAAGTGGTAAAAACTAAGTTTATTATTAATTTTGAATTAAAATGGTGCCACAAAATAAGTTTGCTGTGTTTGAAGAAATACAAATATTGTATTTTTGTGGCACGTTCCAGAGTAGAATATATCTACTCTCAGTATCGCCCTGGTGTAAGACCACCATTCAGAATTGGATCGTTGCTTGAAATGACTTTAACCGTGTTTGGTGACCAGATCTGAAGACCCAGGTACATTCCACCTTCATCTTTCCCACCTCCTTCCCGTCCCCACTACCTTCAGACTCATAACATACCCCGATTGGGGAAGCCATAGTCTCTCAGGCTCTAGACTCTTGTACGGCATTGACAGGATTTTTCTTTTAATAAATAAATTGTGAAATAATACAAATTATCAAATAAAATTTATTTTCGTTCGCCGGTATTCGATCCCGCCACCTTCAGATTGCGAGTCAAGAGGCTTTCCACTCAACCACGGAGGACTTTGTTGCTGTTTATTGTGTGCAGGCCCACGAAGTTTTCTACATACAATGGCGAGCTTTAGCGTAATGAAATTTAAAATAGATGCACGTGAGTTTGTAAAATGTGTGTATTCCGTTTAGTTTAGCGGCTGGAGGGAAGAAGGGAGGGGGAGAGGAGATCGAAGGAAGGGGGGAGAAGGGAGAAGACGCCGTGGGAGGGGCGGAGAGGAGAGAGGGGGTGGCGGGGAAAATGGACGGTGAGCGCTGGAGAGGCGACGGAAACGCAAGAAGTGTGGTATGAAAATCTTTTGTATCCAAAAGCACTTTAATAGTCAGAATTAAAACAAAGACTCTTTCTCTGAGTGATATTGCAACGCATACCAGGTACTAGCTAATGTAATAATAAACATTCACTATCAAAACACAAGGTGTATTGTTTTCTGCGAAAACATTATCTTAAATACATAAATAAATCTTACCTACATAAAATCTCGCGTCACGATGTTTGTTCGAGATAAACTCCGAAACTGCTTAACCAATTTTGATAAAAGTTGTGTGTAATTTGAGCGAACTTAAAATATAGAATATTTTTTTACCTCAATTTTTGACCTCAATATTTATTTTTGCGAATGAAATGTTTGATAGGGGACAATTCTTTGTAATTATTTCTTTTATTCACATTCCATAAGTTTCTTACAGATGGCGGTAAGAGTTAATATATCGACACGCTTGATTATCTATATTTATTCATTTTGTGTTATTACACAGGGTAAACATTTGGGTTGGGTAACCATCCAGTAGATGGCGTTGTGTTTCGATTTCACGTTTCATTAAAAAAACTTGTTCGTTGTACATTCTATCGTTTGTCAATTTTTTGGCTACTTGCACGTTCACACACAACACTATTCATATCATGTACACGAAAGTACCAACTGTACAACCAAAACCTAGCAGATGTTAATCAATCGATAATTTTTACTTGGATTTATATTACTTTTACCAATAAGCCACAAAGTTTGAAGGTACCAAAATGGTTCGCGTACCATTAACTTCGCACCACCGCTTCTATCTCAGAGACTTAAATAATTAATGATTGTACTTTGCGAGCTATTTAGCAAATTGATTAAAATTCTCAAAAACAGTTGCTTCGCATTCAAGTCACTATATTAATTTGCATACTAAACGAGTACCAAAATGACATTACACAGTGTAGAAGCTACTCGTACCAGAGAGACGATTAGGATTTAGCAGACTAATCGATTATTTTAATTTTTAATTACATTTGAAAGAGTATGTCGTACAAAGGGGACGTCGAACCGTATGAGAAATTTGTAATTTAGAAATGCAAGTACAAAAGTAAAGTTGTATCAGTTTTACCACCAGGGTTCGTTAGAAATTCAACTCTTTTTTTTGTAAATTTTTTAAACTAATAGCTATTAAGAAATTATTATTAGAAAATTTTCAAACGTATAAACATTTCGGAGCTGAGAAATTTGAATGATGTCAGAGCTCAACGGACAAAAATATTTACTGCTTATCGACGAAGAGGCTTTTAACTAGGTTGATTTTCGGTTGTAATTTTTTTTTTTTTTTTATATGAGCTCAACACAAGAGGCCCTGAGGATAATAATCTCTCTTAGGGCCTGTGTCATCTTTATGGATGCTGTGTGGAAGGTTTTTTAAAGAAAAGGAAATGGAGGAGAATTCTGGGAAGTAAAAGGGTTGGGTAGGAATCTTGGGTTAAGTGTGTCCTAGTTATTCGCCTCCAAGACCTAGACAAAAACCCGGGCACCCGTGCTAAATCACTAAACGTAGCGAACCACTCGGGGTGACCTATGGCAGAGGTGTTGGTTATCCAATAAAGGTTCTCGGGGCGGCGGTACCCATTCCCGCCTCTCAAATTATCTAATTATTTTCCATGAAATAAAGTTTTTATTTAGAGCATTTTTTGATATTATAATACATTGTTCTACAAAGTATTTTTAATAAGTTTATAAACATTGCCTCCTTTTAAGTTTTGAATAATTTGTTTCTAAAACCATTTTAATGGGTTATTGGTTTAACTGTTTTTAGTTATTATGGTTAAATAGGTACAACAAAACATTCTTTTGTGGTCGAGTAACACAATTGAATAACATTTTATGTGATTGAATTGTGTTATTTCACAATTTATTTTATTTCATATTATAAAAGGTGTAATTGCGGCCCGTTTCAGATTGAAATACAGTCCTTTTACGGCCCACCATTCAGAATTGAAATGTTGTTGAAATGGACCAGATCTAAACAGCCAGATACTTCTCCACTTTCCTCTTTCATGTTTCCCTCCGCACTACCTTCAGCCTCACAACAAACCCCAATTGGGGGTGCCATAGTCTCACTGGCTCCAGGCGGTTGGGAGCAGTTAAGATTCTAAAAAGTTCAAATGCCTAATGTTTCAGATCGCAATAGATAAACTTCAAAAAGGAAACCCAGCAGTAACCGCTTTTATGTTTGGTAACCTTTTATAAATAGCTTCTTGCCATTTTTCTTCGTGCTTCTCTTTTTCTCATCAACATTTTCCAATTGGGGGTGCCATGTTCGTTTTAGCTTGGGGTTGTGGAATTTTAGCGTGGGATTCACGTGAGAACGACCTTAATGTGGTCAGTTTGAAAATAGTAGAAAATTAGAATACAGTATACTAACAGCTTCCCATTGTTCGCAAGCAGTGGGACTATGTCAGAGCTAAATTAGGGTACGTCGTGAGGCTGAAAAGAGTTGGAAATAAAAAAAAATAGGGAAAAAAAAGGTTGGAAAGTACTTGGCTATTCAGATCTGGTCACCAATCCGTTTCAAACAACGTTTCGATTTTGAATGCCAGTTTTTCTCCATGGCGTTGCTGAGAGTTCCTTGCCTCTGGAAAGTGCCGCAAATATACTGTGTATTAATTGAATGTGAAATAAACCACAATTATTTAATTCAAGTTTAGGCCATCGTCTCACGAGTCGGTAAAGATCCGACATGAACCGCGTGCTGTAAGGATGCGGGAAATGTTGCGCGATGAATCTCGGCAGACGGCAGCGGCAGATATCAGTAATAATTTTGTAGCCTGTAACCCAGTAATCTGCCAGAATTGCAGATTTCTGTTTTAGCATTTATCGCCTTTACACTAAATGCCACTGTCTCATATCTTCGTCAAACGGACAAACTGTAATATTATAAGGATACTTTGTAACAAATAATGTAGGTACAAAGATGAATGCTTCTTTGTTTGTCCCGTATGCGTTTCCTATACCATTCATCCGATTGCGAAACAACTTTGATTGATGATTTGGTGAAAAATGTGCCTGTTTCAAATAGTTTATCGGCAAGGAGGAAAGGAGGGGGAATCCGGGAGGAGGGAGATGAACGATGATGAGGGATGGGAGAAGAGGGAGTGGGGAAGGCGCGGAAGGTGGAAAGAGAATGCGGGAGATGGAAGTAGGTTTCACGGGAGAAGAGGGGATAGCGGGAAAAATGGAGTCAAGGGAAAGGAACGGAGGAGGGAACTGGACGCATGGGAAAGGGCACGCAAGTGAATGGTGATAAAGAGGTGAGGGTCGTTAGAGAGGCAGAGGGAGAGATTGCAAAGGAGACGTGGTAGCGGTAGGGGATAGCAGGGGTAAATTTATAAATTCCATGTTTCTCACACGGGTCGCTGTATGTGGTGTACTAACGCGTCAGAAAACCTTCTGATTTGTACGTGGATGCATCACACGGAAAAACAAAAAATATTGTATATCCAAAATCATTTAAAAAAACTCAATTCAAACAATAACACTTTCGTAATTTGAGTTGCATTGCAACGCACGCCGGGTACTTTAGGTTTGGTAGTTTAATATAAATTGTTATTTGACAAAAAACCGAGACGACGGATAATGGTGCCTAGAACCTGTAAACAATGGCAAAAGACTGTGGATCAAGTCAGCTACAAAGTGATGCTAAGGTTGTGGGTTTTTTGTGATATTATTAATGGGACTTAATAAAATTTTCTTAAAATAATTTTCATATAGGTAAAACTTAAAAGAAGGTTCTTTAGGGGTATTATAGTCTAGAAACATGAATTGTAGATGTTTTTTAAGGTGCAACAAAAAAAAATATTTTTAACAACTATTATTTTATCAAATATTTATTAAACATTTAAAAATCCATTAAAAAAAGAGTGGAACGAAAAAATTCAAAATTCAAAAAGTTACAGGGTGTTGAAGTGGCGGGTCTCAAAAAAATGGCGCGCCCTGGTTGACACGATTGCAACCCTTCCAGTAATCTAAAAAAAAAATTAATTCCTAATCCAAACAAATGCAACTATGGCCCGAACTTAGGAAAACTTAAAAAAAAATTGTATAATGGCGGCTGTCTGAAATAAAAAAAGCGTTTTTGTTCCAATTTTTTTGACTTTCCAATTTTTTTTAAAATAGTAAAAATTGAAATTTTGTTATAGTTCTGATTCCCGCAATAGAGGAATGTATAGAGAAGACTCGCATCAAATTTCAAATAAATCGGTGTTGTAGAACTTGAGATATCGTGTCAACCGTCTCGAAAAAAATGGTTTGGAGAAAAATGGGTTTAAAATTTTCTTAGATTCCGTCTAAACATTAAAATGGTTATAACTTTTAAAATAATGCGAATTTTGAAAAATTCATTTAAGGAGATATTTTTACTTTGATATTGATTTTTTTTCTAGATTAGAATACTGCCTTAATTGATATCGGCGATGACGCGAAAACCCGTTGTACTGTTTGCAGACCCCAACACAAACATATGAAATGGTGTGCACGGTATACCGCACTCGGTTTTGTCGCGCCGGGATTCAAAACCACGACCTCTGGACTCGAATCGAGGATCTTTACCTCTCAACCACAGAGACCATCAAGGCTTTTTAGCATTTGTGATGTTTTTATTCAAACGAAAATAAAAGATCGGTTCCTGTTTCACGTTCCATAATCGTAACTTTCGGGCAGACTCTCCCGTTCCCCGTTAATGGATCCATTCTCGCTAAATGATCCTTGAATTAAGGTTTTCCGTAAATTCCCATGAATATAGCATGACAACTAAGAAAACAAGGACCACCGATTGTTTGAAAATTCCTTACTACCAGTGACGTGGGTTAAGACCACTTGCGCATGAAAATGAGTTTGCAAATGTGGTATTCAGGCAAATGGCCTATTTTACAAAATTTCATCCCCAATCTTAAACCCAAGGCTTAATGACTATTATTATGTTTATAGTTAGGTACTTAAGTAAGTACTTGGCATTGTTTATAAAACAAACCGCTTTAAACTTAACATGTAAAATGCCATTTTGGACAGTTTTTGTTACCGACGCGGGAATACTTAGTGCTATTAGAACAAGCCACAATAATAAGTAATTTTACACCACGCTACAAAAGATGAAATTAGAATTTAAACAATGAATAAAAGATAAATTTAATACATTTATTTTTACTAAAAAAGTTTGTTTTAAGCCGTCAGACTCTTTTTTATGTGAATAAACTACAAGAATCTCGACTGCACCCGTCTGGATCCAGAAAGACTATGGCACTCCCAATGATTATGTTGTGAAGTTGAAGGTTGTGTCGAGGAGAAGGAGATGAAGAGGGGAAGTTGGGAAATTGGTTCCATGCCAACTCAGAATCAAGTCAACTCTACACCTCTTTGAAAAGTCATTAAAAGCAATGAAAAAAAATAAATTAAATAGCCCGTAGCCCCAACTTGTTGTACCCTACTTATTTTTTTTGTACGTTTTTCGTCACTTTTAATGATTTTTCAAAACAGGTTCTGAGTTGATTTCATTATGAGTTGCCCGGTCACCGGGAAATTTAACGGTAAAGTTATTTCAAGCGACGTTTCAATTCTAAAAGGCGGCTTTACATCAGTGCGATAATGAAATAATCTTCCACTCTCGAACATGCCGCCAATACTTATACAATACTTATACATACAGACAACAACAATCAATACCTGTGACTAGTTCATATTAACTTGCTCCGTAGTAAAGTGTATTTTAAAAACTATAACGCTCAATTTATAAAGTTACTTGGAGTGTTACGTGTTCGTACTACAAAGTTCTAAAATATTTTTATAATATCCGTGTGATTTAAAGTTCCTTCCGAATTTTATCGGCAAAACTATTACAATACAATTTGCTTTAACACGGGTAGTACGTAAAATACATTAATTCAAGATGCATTGCCGAGTGTGCTCAATAACTCTACGTACTGATGAGCTAAAATTCACGTGTGCCGCGTGCAAAGGCGCATTTCATTTGGCTTGCGGAGGTATTATGGAGAACTCATATCGTCGACTTAATCAAGAACGGCGATCTCAACAAGTGTGCAAGCATTGCAATTCAGCCAAGCCCGGCGCTGCTAGCCCGTTGCAGTCAATCAGTGATACTGA
This sequence comes from Glyphotaelius pellucidus, assembly GCA_936435175.1. Taxonomy (NCBI): domain Eukaryota; kingdom Metazoa; phylum Arthropoda; class Insecta; order Trichoptera; family Limnephilidae; genus Glyphotaelius; species Glyphotaelius pellucidus. The sequence goes on along the minus strand of OW386555.1, from coordinate 21,965,444 downwards.
ACCTTTGGAGCAGATTAAAAAAGTTACTGATATTAGTTCAGCGCTCGCCGCTCAGACACCGACAAATCTTAAAGATATTCAAGATCTAGTCATGAACAAGACGTCTAATCTGGAAAAAACACAAAATGATATTCTAGAGCAAAATAACAAAATACTTGAAAGTATTCAATTTATGAGTTCTCAATATGAGGATTTCATGGCTAGAATCCGTGACATCGAACTAAAGAATGATGAACTCACTAAAAAGAACTCAACCTTGGAAGCTAGGATTTATGTCTTGGAAAAATGTGTGGACATGCAGGAAAGGGAACTCAAAGCGAACAACATAGAAATAAGAGGCATCCCAGAAATCAAAGGAGAAAATCTGCAAGACGTTTTTTTCAATATATGCAAAACAACAAAGTCCTCCACCGATACAAAGGACATTGATGCCATTCATCGCGCAACAAAAAAAAACAACAATAGTCATCCGAGAGAAATCATTGTCAAATTCAAAACGAACATAGCAAGAGAACATCTGTTAACAGACGTAAAAACTTTCAACAAAAACAAACAAAATCTAGAAGACAAATTGAACACCTCAAACATCGGTATAGCTGGTTCCTGCTCTCCGATCTTCATTTCAGAACAACTAACATTTCGCGGTAAACAGCTATGGTACAAGACACGAACAGCGGCGAAGGACAAACAATTTCGCTTTGCTTGGATTAAACGGGGGCAAATTTATCTTCGTAAAAACGAGGGAACTAATGCCATTGTTATCTCAGACGAAAGCAAATTGGCTGAGCTTTGATATATTTGAATTAATGGCCATTCTTTCGAGGTATGTCTTGACCCGTGCATTTATGTCTCTATCTCATATTTGTTTCATTTACTACCTTTCTGGAATTTATTTGTTATCACGCACTTCTTGCTACATTATTTTTATTTTTATTATTGTTTTGGCTTCTTGCTATCTCTTTCTTACTACTATATCTAATTATATTATCTATACTTTATTATTATATATTATTCATATTTGTATCATTTTCTACCGTTTTCAAATTCATTTGATATCGCGCAATTCTTGCTGCCATTTTGTTTTTACTCCTTGCTATCTCATTCATAGTACTACATCTAACTACATCATTTATACTATATTATCTATATTAAGCACATTTACCATTGTAACTACATTTGGAATCGCATTTAATCATTTTTTACTCGGGAACCAAAAGTTATTTACAACTACTCTGAACACCACACAAACATATATCTTATCAACTTAAGGACAGATATACGTCAGACGAGCTACGGGAACTAATGCTATTTGTATATCCGATGAAACAAAACTTGAATCTATGTGATACAATTGAACAAATTACACTACCTAGGTATGTACCGTCTCACTCGTTTTCAGGTATATGCATGAAATTGTTAATACGGCGAACCAGCGAATTTATCTGTCTTTATTATACTATTTACCAAGGTTTAAATCGATTAGCGTTAATTTCATATTTCACTATATTAAGAAGGTACGAGTACACCCTGTCTCGCTCATTTACATATGATACTTGGCTAACATTTATATATAAAATTTTATTATTATTTATATATAATATTTTTGTTTACATTTACGTTTAATAGTTTGTTATCATTCACAAATATTAAATTGTTATCATTAATACAATATATTTTGTTTGCACGGCGTTTCAGCGTCCATAAACATTCTGCTTTATATTATCAAATCACCGTCAATTTATTCCATACACACCTAATTGCATCAACGTTAGTAATGGATTTAATAATATATTATTGGTAAACTGTTCGCTTTTCCACACTCAACTAATATTTAATTATGTTTGATTTAACTTGTGATATTGGTAACCATTCAGATATATTCTGCAACATGAATACTATTGATGATCTGAATAAAATAAAAAATTATAATTGGGGCTCTTACAACCTAAAAATTATCCATCAAAACATAAGAAGTATATCTAAACTTGACGATTTCTTAATTTTCCTAGATCAATTTGATTACGCATTCGATGTCATAATTTTGTCGGAATGCTGGATAAATAAAGAGTACACCTCCAAAGTAATTCACAATTACTCAGAACATCACACAAACATAAATTTAAATAAATCCAGTGGAATCGTAGTTTATATCAGAGACGGTCTACATGCACAAGTTGACGAAATTTCACTATCACAAGCTAACTGTATGAAAATTGTATTGAACAATAATTTATGTATTTTTGCAATCTACAGGTCACCTTCTTTCCAAAATATTGACACTTTTTTGAATTCTCTACAAACATTCATCAACAGTTCAAAACAAGTTGAACGACAAATTATTTTAGGTGATTTAAATATAAACACGATCCCTGAGTACCACCGTCAATGCGAAGATTATTTATGTATGCTTACGGAAAATGGCTTCATGCAGACAATTCACAGTCCTACTCGAGAACAGGGTACAAGTAAATCTTGTCTAGACCACATCAACGTTAAAAAAATCAAACATATCGACTCATTTGTTATCCACACCACAATTTCTGACCACTACACCACAGCTCTCTGCCTTAGAAATAAGCCTCCCACCGCTGCCAAAACTAAATACATACCTCGAATAAACTACATTAACTTACTTCAGGACTTAAGTTCAGAAAAATGGGGAAACGTTTTAGACCAAAGGGATACTGATTCAGCAATGACGGAATTCATCTCAAAGTTACATGATTATATATTTAAACACACGAGTAACAAACTCATACCTAATAAGCAATTAAAAATCACGCCATGGATCACTCCTGGTCTAGTTAAGTCAATTCACAAACGGAACCAACTCCACAAAAAGGCAAATAGGAGCCCAGATAATATAATATTACAAACTCGCTATAAAAAGTATAGGAACTTGTGCAAAAATGTAATCGTATCAACTAAAGAAAGCTATTTTAAAAAAATTATTTACGAAAATAACTATACGCCAAAACTGCTATGGGAAGCATTCCGTAATATAACTAAAACTAAAACTAATAAAACTTCCGATATCAAATCACTGTACATTGATAACACTATTACGTCAGATCCAAAAAAGATGGCAAATTTTGCAAATAACTACTTCACGTCGGTGGGAAACACACTGGCAAAAAAAATCCTAGATAAAAACAACACAACTGAAAAAGATCTCGCGAAGCAAACTGGCTGTTATTTCCGTCACAAAATAGATAACATTCGAACTACGTCACACGAAGTGATGAAAATAATTGACGAGCTTAAGTCATCCAATGCATGCGGTCCTGATAAGGTCTCATCAAATCTATTAAAAAATATTAAATCCGTCATAGCATCACCGATATCGTTCATATGCAATCTGAGCTTTAACTCTGGAAATTTCCCTAATAATTTAAAACAATCAAATGTTATTCTACTGCACAAAAATGGGGATAAATCTCAGATTAACAACTACCGACCGGTTTCTTTGATCAATTCTGTATCTAAAATTATTGAGAAAATTGTTAAGAATCGGCTCAGTCTATATCTTGAAAACAATAACATCCTTTCCAATAGACAATACGGTTTCCGTCCAGGTTTAGGGACTGAAAATGCCATTGCTAATTTAACAAAAATTATCTCTAATAACATCGATAGAGGTACAAAATGCATTGCTCTCTTCCTGGATCTAGCCAAAGCGTTCGACACTATCTCTCACAAAATTCTGTTGAATAAATTACAGCGTATTGGTATACAAGGTCAGCTCTTCAAATGGTTGTGTAGCTATTTAGATAACAGGAGCCAAAGAGTACTTATCAACGACACTATAAGCGATCCAGCTAATATTAAATTCGGTGTACCCCAAGGAAGTACTCTAGGACCACTCTTATTCAACATATATATTAATGAACTATGCAACAGTTCCTTTGCCGACCACATTATTACCTTCGCCGATGATACAGTTTTACTATATGAAGACAAAAGCTGGAATATTGTTCATAATAAAGCAGAAATAGGTTTAAACAAGGTCAAACAATGGCTAGACAATAATCTCCTCACACTCAACTTAGATAAAACTAAATACATCCGTTTCAGTGCAACACAAGCAGGAAAACCAAAAGAAATACACAACATCATTATACACCACTGTAATGACCTAACCACTTGTAATTGCATTAACTTAGAATGTGTCGATAGCATAAAATATCTAGGAATCATAATAGATAAATCTCTGAGATGGGAGGAACACATAGACTCTACCACCACAAAGATCAGAAAACTTACTCATCTTTTTATGTCTGTTAGAAATATTCTTTGCGTAAAAGATCTGAAACAAATGTACCATGCCATGTGTAATTCTTTGCTAGAATATGCATCCTTAGGATGGGGCGGCTGTTCGAAAACAATTCTTGATCCCTTAGCAAAAGCACAAAAATCGCTTCTAAGGGTCATCCTTAAGAAACCTTTCAGGTATCCCAGTGATCTATTATTTGAAGAGTTACGAGTTCTTGACGTACGGCAACTTTACATAAGAAAAACTATTCTACATACACAAAAACATCGACACCACTATTCATCCATTGATCATCTCCACAACACCCGTCATGCAAGGAGGAATCCAGTAGTTCCACCAAATACCAACACATCACATGCACAAAGACAATACTCTTACTTAGGGCCAAAATTGTTCAACCTCGTACCCGATGCATGGAAATTGAAAAGTGCAAGCACTCTGCGCAAACGGGTTAGCAATTGGCTTCTGGACATGGGGAGACTCGAGAGCGAACATATGCTCACACAAACTCACTTACCTAATAATATGTACTTTCAGGTTTACGTTAATCCATAAGAATCTTATAAGTACTCATCTAATTAGCTGGTATAATATAGTTTGTATAATATGATCTTTATTTTTTTATATTGTTATCTTCAAACTAAAAGTTACTAGGTTTCAAAAATAGGTACAAAAAATATTTTAATAGTTGTAGTATTGATAAAATTAAATTATGAGTAAAATATTATGTACTATCAAAAATTGTAACACAGAGGCTATTTTTGTACATTAGAGGAATCAGAAAGTTACTTTTTATTAATTTCTAAAAATGATATAATTTTTTTTTTCTATGCCCATGATAACTTATATCCCTTTTGTTAATATTTACAGACTTTTAACTCAACAACCATTTCATCAAATTATTATAATATTTAAAAACATTTTTTTTTTTTTTAGAAAACATAGGATAGATACGAAATTGTTAAATTAAAAAAGAGAGGTTGTCTTTACTCAAACCTATTATATATTTTCTTAAAAACACATTTGAACTTTCGGATAGGAATACATCGAAGCAAGATTTAGTTTTTATTTTTCTGTTTCACAAACTAATGAGTTCATATTTTTTTTTTCTTTGTAGCTTTAATATATTATCATTCAAATTTTTTGTACTTGGTAACTCTTCTCAGTAGCGTTTTACTATTAATATTAAATTTAATTGTTTTATTGCTTTTTAATCTTGCACTTGACTGTAGATTTAACAAATACAAATGTAATCAGCACTTATGTCCTCATTCATTTACTAGTATTTTAAGTTCTACAAAAAAGAACGTAACTACCTAATGTGAACTAAACCAGGCAATTTGACTGTCCTAAAACGGGAAATCTCTTAGTTGGACAGTCAAAGTTTTCTTATAATGTGTATGTATTTTTTGTTCAAATAAATAAATAAATAAATAAATAAATAAATAAATAAATACTCTTTTAATTAATTAATTGTGAAATTATACAAATTAATAAAATGAAACTACTCCACTTTTGGCACTACTCCAAAATTCAAACACGAGAAATTCTTTCTCTATTGAGTTGGGTAGCTTGTTAACAAGAAATTAATATATTGTAATTGGTTTTAAGAACCATATTGTTTTACTTAAAATTTATACTATGTATTTTAAATAAATGAAAAAAATATATATTTGCGCACTCTCAGATTTGAACCCGCAATCTTCGTATTTGTGATCGAGAGCCTTACCCCTCGATTGCATAGACCGTCAGCAATTTATTTCATTTAAAAAAACGTAACTAAGCCCCTCTAGTAATAAGTGGCATAACCCGACTCTAGTATTTGGTTCACTTGATGGTTTCATGATTTCCTATTGCGTCCAGTGTAACTAGCATGGTCGATCGAGATAGGTTTTATCGAAAATGTCGGTAACTTGTCATCGCTCCCAAGCACGACTGCAGGCTGCCAACGAATAAACAATAGTTCACAACGACTAACGGTTCTTAATTTATTTGACTTGAACTGTTATTTGTTCGTTAGCGGCCTGCAGTCGTGCTCAGGAGCGATGACAAGTTGCCGACATTTTCGATATATGATATATCGACCGATATATATATGATATATATATGATATATCGACTATATCGACCGACCATGCTAGGAACCCTGGACCTGTTATTCTGACATGAATCGAAAAAGTTCGAGTTCCCTTGATCCGCTAGCGACTCCGATCCATCTCCGACTTCTTTTACCATTCACATTTGTTTCTCATAGTTAATTTGCTCTGTAGATATGTCCAAAATATTATGTAAAATTCATATAATTTTTTCTGTTAATCAGAAGTGATTACTTTCCATTATTATACTCATTTACAAGTTTATAATTTCTGTTTATTCTAACTATTCACAAAGCATGACCACTAGATCTAAAAACGGGGAAAAATGTTTCTGTTGTAAATTACAACCATCGTTCCAACTAGCCGAAGGCCTATCCACAAACAATTTTTTTATTTAAAAAATATCCATTTTTTTTTTTAATTTCCAAGATTTTTTACAAACAAACAAGTTAGGATGGTCCCACCTAATTCTCTTGATTTTAACTAAGAAAGTTTTAATTTTTCCATTTCTCTATCGAATAAAGTCCTTGACATTTCAACTTCTATAACAATGTAAACTGGGCTGAACAACTTTTCTAAACACTGCCAGAACGTCCTTGGACCTTTAACTTCTCTTTTGTGGCAACTCTTAACATTTGATTTTGAATATACATACTCGACTGTGCCATGTCTTTCTCGGATATTTGCCAAGAATTCTTCCACTAAATCACGACATTTACACGTAAAAGATTGTCTTAAACTCATTTCTAAGGTTAATAGTTTTAAATTGTTAAGTACTTTAATTAATTATTTTTTTTTTGTTTTTATGACGCACGTTAAACATTAAGAACGATCCAACTATTCGATTTAACAATTTACAAGTAAAGTTTACAAAAATAGCAGCCAAGCAAGTTTCCACTAATAACAGTTCAAAAACAGATTTTCACCAAGAGCTGCGCTGGAACAATCTTCTTTCAATTATCAGATAATGGATCGGTAAAACATTATTATTATATCTTCTACACTTACGTGGCACGTGGTCCAGAGAAGTGATATTGCGGTTATCTAGAGATCAAAGGCTTACTTGACTTATTTTTTATCGGAACTTACGGAGCTTTCAACTGCGGGGAACTTACAGATATCGGAGACAAAATATAATCTGATATCACCCAGAAAGAACATTGAGTCTTGTATTTTTTTATCTGCAGAGGAAAACGTCTCGTGCAAAGTATTCGCTGTCTAATCCACAAAAAATATTATATCTTCTTGGTTGTGGTATACGCTATGTACAAACTTGAGAGATTTTATTTGTTTGTATTTCAAACACGTATTCAAGGATGATTCTTTTTTCATTAAACATCGTAGGAATTTGTGTTTCTGATTTGCTTATTGCACTTTTAAAACATCATTATTAAACACGCAAACATCAATCGGGCTTAAAGGAAATGATTTTATTTGTGAAATATCGTTACTAAGAAAACATCAATGATTTTTGAAAATGCATTCAATAACTTGACAATGTTTTGACTCAATTACGTGCAAAATTGCGTTTCCGATTCCAGTTTTCAAATGTCACGTTTTGAAATTTTTTAGCGGTCAATATTTTGAATAGCCGTCAATTACCGGATACCAAAAACTATTTAGATTAATCAATAACTTGGCCCCCGTTGACTCTATTAACACATTATTTGGATTTTTGTGAATTTAAATTGCTGCAGTAAGGAGGCGTTTTCTCTCCGTTTTAGGTCCTCCCAGGACTTCAGAAATCAAACCAAAGTAATGAACAGTTTCAATAAAATGCTCGGCAATTGCTGATTTGTCAGGATGGCCAAGTGTTTGTGCCCAAAAGAGTTTGATGTCCTTTCCAGTCCGCTCAGACTAGCCCACGTGAATCTTGACACATCCGGAACAGCTGAATTTATGAACTGGCGAAGATATTATCGCTCCACCATACTTAAGGAATGGCCAAAGCAGTGTCGAATGCCACTTCTTCAAACTACTCCGTTAAAAAGTTAACTAGTCGTCGCCTTAGTTCTTAATTGTCCAAACGACTATTTTAATTTTGTTCAATCCCCACTTTAAATGAAAATTAAAGGATTAAAAATGGAAGTTAATCACTTAACTATGAATTATTTAAACAAATGAGACCTTTGCCTGTACGAAAATAGCTTTATCAAACACCTATCTTAATGTTTCATTGAAATAATGAAAGAAAACCTTCTCCTCCTGTAAAATTTTCTAATGGTCGTTTGGACAATTAAGAACTGAGGCGACGTAGTATCTACTGGCAATAACGGACTTATCTCATCATGCTTTAATTCCACTTGCTAAAAAAGTTCACCCTAGAATGCCAAGTATACCGTTTTGAGGCAGTGTTTAAAAAACTTACGAATTGTGTTGTTTTTCGGAGCCTTCTGCAGCAGCCAAGTTCTCCCTTGAGACAGTTGGAATTAAATGAAAATGAATCACAAAACGTCGATGTTTTTCATAATGAATATCTTGTCTATCGTTCGAGTCAGATGTCTGTTAAGAACGTTTGTCGTAAGAACTTGAATAGAACTTACACAGAATGTGTAAATTAACTTGAAATATTTGATGAATCCGTCAAATTTTTTGAAACAACCCGTCCTTGTATTTTATTAATTTTTAATTAAAATGGTGCCACAAAATAAGTTTGCTGTATTTGAAGAAGTGAAAATAATTACACTCAGAGCTACGTCATTTTTCAAAATGTTGTTTGGAGTGTCTTTTTTGAAGAGCTCTGATGATATACACACTCAACACACAACGTTCATTCAACCTGCATTGCTGTATGCCATATTCTTCAAAAAATGCCAAATTGTATAAACCTTCGCTTAACAAAAATCCGTATTATTTTAAATTCAACAAAATCAATTTTTCCTTACAAGACGTAATAGGCTCGGGGGTGATTTTGCCTATATATTTTAGAGGTTTAATATAATAATTAACATTAACGACCGGCGTAGTCCAGCGGTAAGGCTCTTTACTAGCATTCCGAAGGTCGCGGGATCGAATCCCGGCGTGGTAAATAAATTTTAATTGATTAATTTGTGTTATTTCACAATTTATTCATTTAAAATTAATATATAGTATATTTGCGGCACGTTCCAGAGTGGAAGATACTCTCAGTATCGCCCTGGTGTAAGACCACCGTTCAGAATTGAAACGTCGCTTGAAATGGCTTTAGCCGTGTTTAGTGACCATATCTGAATAGCCAGGTACTTCCCCACCTTCCATTTCCCCATCTCTTTCCCCTCCCCACTACCTTCAGCCTCACTACGTACCCCGATTGGGAAGTCCCACTGGCTCCAGACGGGAGCAGTTGGGACTCTTGTGCGGTAAACATATATAAAAAAAATTAAAAAAACATTGCTTGTGTTCTGTAGCTCTAATGCTACATTTATGAGGAGATGTACCGAATTCATCGAACGCAAGAAGCCAATGCCAACAATATGTTAATTTACAGAATTCACTGGGTGACGACCAGTAGCTGCCTATTACCTGGTTGAAGGAATTTCACAAGATCGCTGTCTAGGCTTTTGAGATTCAACGAGTGAGTGATGGAGTTTGAACTGTGAAATCTAAGAATCTAATATTAGGGTTCAACGGAGGGCGATGGCGTTTGGCCTATGGGGTCACTTTTTCAAGGGTATTCTTGGGAAACCGGCTAAGGGACGCGGGTGTTTGGGCACGTTGTGGCCAGGCCGCTCGCCCGCTCATTCTCACCGGAACTGCCCTGCGATAGTGAGACAAACTGCCCCCGATATCTTACTTTTTATTATTTTCTTTGGTTTTAATCATACTTACACCTGGTATGTTTTTAGGTTTTCACGGCCAAAAAGTATTTTTGTTATTGTTTTTGGGGTGTTATGCCGTGCAGGGCAGGGCATGTTATGCATTAGGGCTTATTATGCAGGGCAGATGACCAGATGATGGACACTGTAACGCTGTCCGAAACGTTGGCTAAAGAAGGAGGTAGCGAAACACGGCATAACACCCCAAAAACAATAACAAAAATACTTACACCTGTAAATATTTTCTTTTTCATTTTATTTCACTCTACCTAGATGTTGAACTAACAGGCGAACACATCTATGACGTATCTGTATCTTGTTAATTACTGCAAATGTAAGTATACATACATTTTTCCTTCTTACTAACAGTCATGCATGCAGGGACATTGGGCGGTCTGGATTCGTTTAAAAATAAATGTAGCTTCCGTTTTACAAAAAAAAAAAAAATGAGTCCTGACGTGTGCGGCTAAGGAGGTTAAACAATCAGTTTCCTCACACAGCCGTTGGTAAAGTGATAGGTCCCCTCCAATGGCCTATGGGGTGAGTGAACATGTGTCTTGAAGAGACCTAGGTGTAGAAGAGAGAAAACATAGAGGCCGGCAAATCGTTCCACAGCCGATCTGTTTAACTCAAGAACGAGTGGTAGAAACGACCCTTCTTGTGTGACAAATATCAATTATGTACATATGTTGACTTAGCAATAAATGGCGTTTTCGATGGGTTTTCTCTGCGGCACTTGAAGTGCTTGTGCTGTATGTGTGTTTTTAAAACTCTTTTTTTTCGCAACCCTGCATTTACATCGCTATCTACCCACCAACAACTGTGAACTATATACATTTGGTGTATTTTTTGTAGCCCGTATCTAGTGGAAGTTTTTGGCAGGGCATCAAACAATCTTGAAGGGTGTCAATAAATCGAAAGCTGTCTCCGCGTTTCGGAGAAACCACATAGCTAAAGATAAAACCTAATATCTAAAGTAAAAAGTATTTTGGCTTTCGTGACATAAAGGCTTTGTTTTTGTGTTTCAGTATAAGATTATTAACGTTTTTTTGTCTACAAAGTAAATTACCTTTTTTTTGTATCCCCACCCAAGAGGCCTTGTGAAAAAAAAATCCTCTGGGCCTACGACGTCTTTGAGGATGCTGCATGAAGGGTCTTTTTAAGGTAAGGATGGAGAAGATGTTCTCGGAAGGAAAAGGGTATGAAGGGTATGTCCAGGAATGAAGGAATGTGAATCCATCCCTCCCACAGTGGTGCAAGGCAAGTTCTGTTTGAGGCCTCGCTCAACCCGTCTCTCCCGATCTAGCCCGCCACGCGGTAAGTGGATAAACATGTTCACCACCAAGACCTAGACAACCTCCCCATACGAAACCGGGCTTAGCTGTTAACTTAGCGAACCAGTCACCACTTACGGAGACCTATGGCAGGGGTTTTGGTTATAGGATCCCGGGCGCGTATTTCCAAAACCTATATCGGTTCAGTCGACAATTTTTATTTGTATTGGTTATTTTTTATCACTTTGCAAAAACAAAATTGTTCTAAAATCTAGATAAAATAATATTTTCTGTGTGTATTAGAAATTAATCATTTTATTTCTAAATATTTAAATTTTCTCCCCCACTCCGTACCTCCCCTCACCACTACCTATCTTTAGCCTCCAAAATATCATTGGGGATACCGCTTGCTGTAGACGGTTGGGAGCAGTTGGGATTCTTGAACGTTAATCACTTATAACAAAATTTATACAAATATCGTCCTCTTGATTAGACAACCATCTCCAAAAATTCGAAATTAGAGCTGAGCGAGCAGTTAAGTGTACCCTTTATCTTATTCATTTTTGTGCCATTTGTAAGATATCTCAAAATATCATAACAATGTACCGGAACGTTATGCCTCCTGGTATTTTTTATAGCATTGTTAGTATGTAAAACTCAGACATGTGAGCATTAGAAAAATGTTTCCTCTCCCACTAAAAACTGAGTATTTGGAGATGTGTGACAAATCAACTGGACGATCGATATTTCTAACTTACGTTTCTACGGTGGTTAAGTTACATTGCGTAACCAATATCTTATAGTGCAACTTCTGCTTTTATTTTTGCTGAGTTTTCACAACTCGAAATCAACCATATTGAATTGCCGACGGAATTCCATGCACCACTCGTTATCCCGAGTAAAAATGTCCAAGACAGGTTTTTTCGGTACCACAGACAGGTTTTTTCTATTAAGGGGAGCAGAAGTTCGATTAGAAAACCACTCGAATATTGATGCTTCTAACTCGGACTCAGAGTGTCACACGACGCCTCTTAGGAATCTCATTGCGGTAGTGTGACCTTAAGAACAATATTGTCTACCTCTCTCGTTTCAAGAGCAAAGTTGTTTGCATGCAAATAGCTAAGCGTGGGTTTTCACTTCGCATTTCAACCAAAGAAATTTTAAAGGGCTGTACCATTTTATCGTGATTTATTTTTGGGGTATTATTGCCATCTCATTTTTTATTTGATTAATGTTCACAATCTTAATTGAAACTCTTCTTTGGATGTATTTCTGAAGTCGTAGGAAGGTCCGAAACACAAAAAGCAAAGGAGGCTGTAGAAATTTTTAAAAATCGCATTAATATTTATAAAGACGACGGAGCTAGGATCATTAATTTTTGAAATCCAGTAGTTGACGGCTACACAAAAACTAAACGCAGACATCCATTTAAAATCATTAATACCAGTTCTTGGAGCAGACACTTCACCACAATACCCTGATGATGGACACTGCAATGCTGTCTGAAACGTTGGCTAAAGAAAGTAAAGCAACCCAGCTTTTACATAAAAATTAATAGAGCCAATACTTTTAAGGTCATAAAAATCTAAAATCATATCGTTTGTACAATTTGTTTAAACGAGCAATATTACTGACTACGATGATATTTGTTTGAGGAATAAGCTATTAATCATTAAAATCACTGGAGTAACTAAGGTCAAAATATGGACGACTTTTATTTTTCTGCGATTGTCAGCGGTCTAAAATTGGACCACATTTTTTTTTAACCAAAATTTACGATTTTATAATATTTTTTTTATAAACCCTACGAATATTTAATGAACGAAAAAAGAAAGGTGAAATCATTGGCTGTACAGAACTTTAATTAGTATGTATATTTTTATATTTAAATTCGGAAGTATGGAAGTAAAAGTGGGTGGAAAATATTCTAAAAATCAAGAGCAATCGGAAGAAAAATTTTGTTAATTTCTGTTGATAAATAGTCTATAATAAATTTTACAGTAGAGTTTGTTTTAGTTTAATTTGAATGACTACTTTAGTCTCATGCTTTTCTTATCACTTCATCTCATTTATACTTGGTTGTCTCTTTCACGAGTTATCTTATTACCAAAATAATAATCTGTTTCATGTGTCATATTTTCGAACAAACATAAGCTTTTCAAGTGAAGCAGGCTATTTGCTGTCTTTAATAATCTTTTTGGAACATTATAAAAAATAAAAATGTGTTGCCTTGCTTCTGTATAACGTATACACAAATTTGATTATTTGATTTGATATTGACGCATTATATATATTTAGAAGGGACAAGAAGTGAAAAAAATAAGATCCACTTTTTTACCTATAATTAATCTATTCTGACCTCCGACGCTCTAATGATGAACAACTGAACTCTACCGAATCCTGTCCCCGCGCGCTGCTACTTCCATGATGATAGTGGAACACGTAATGATATGTAGTGATATCACGAGTAAATCTTTGAAAATGATGGGATTCATACATAGAATATCGAAACCTTTCAAAAATCCCCAATCCATTATAACCTTATACAACTCGTTGGTCAGAAGCAAATTGGAATATGGGAGTGTTATTTGGAATCCACATTATTTAAAATATTCAAAAGCCATTGAATCAGTACAAAAAAAAATCCTAACGCTTTTATCATTTAAACTTGGATTAAATGCCTTACTCCTATCTTATGAGGAACGACTCCAACAATTTCATTTTACAACCCTGGTAAAAAGAAGACAATTTGCTGACTTAATATGTTTATATAAAATTATTCATGATAAGCTTCGAACCACTCATTGTCTGAGCAATATTAATATAAAAGTTCCTAATAGGCGCAATTTAAGGAGTCATAATACATTCCATCTTGAATTATTTAATAACAATATTGCATACTTCAATCCACTGTCTCCAATGTGTCGCCTATATAATACCATCGAATGTGATCATGTAGATATTTATGCAAACAGTCTTACATATTTCAAAAGGCAAATTAACAATCTTCTACCATGATATATCATGGAGAACAATTATGTGACTGCTCTATTATTATTTTATTTTTATTATCTTTCTTTTCTTTCTCTGCATTTCTGTTTTATATTTGAAATTACTATGTTTTATATTTTCTTTTGTACCTAGTAACAAGTAAACACTGATTATGCATGCTGTGAACATTTATAATTGGAGTGTTAATACCTATGTACTTCTCAATGGCAATTTTATAACTATAATAATTGTTAACATTCTGTAAATGTTTCCAACAATAAATAAATAAATAAAAGTAAATATGCGATAGAGCTTCTATGATCGTTCCATGATACAATACAATTACATGGCACACAAGAACTGAACAATTACAAGGAATACATTAAAAACAGCATTATTTGTAATCTGAAAGCAAAAATTCGCAACGATGCGAAGGGGAGATGTGCCACATTGAGCAAGAACGCGGAAACAATGAACAAAATTAGCGCGATTACATTGAAAGCTTTTTAATCTAACAATGCTTACTGGGAAAAATGAGTAAAGCTCTTTGTGGAAATGTAGAAAAGAAGATTTCAACTAAACCCTGAATGAGGAAATTAATAAAAATCTAGGAGCTTTTGGATGTTGTTAATGACAAAATATTTTGTTGAATGGTAAAAGAATTGTGGAAATATTTTGTGCTCTGTTTACTTAGATACTTATCGCGTCCGTTGTGAAAATTGTTACGTATGTGGGTTAATTTTGTACAATATCTTGCAAATATTGCGATCTCTCAACCATTATTTGTTCGGAATACAATTTATAATGTTCTCCAAAATGACCTTGAAAGAGTCACATCCTTTCGATACTTTCCAGGACACAAAGAAACCATCCCTTCTTTCCGAATGCAATTATTAATATTCTCAAAAGTTGTCTCGATAGAATCTCATTCTTATGATATCTTGAACGAAACCATTCCTTTTTTAAGAATGTTATGAACTAAATGTGCAAAATGGCTGTCCTGAAACGGGAAACCTTCCCAGTTGGACAAACCAAGCATCATTTTGTAATGTTTTGTATTGTAATGTATATATAAATATAAGTTACAATTACCGCTATACATTCGGACAATGCATTCAATCAATATTTTGTGGCAAATACGCACAAACACGCGGGCATATACTCATTTTATGAAATTCGAAGAAATTAGAGAACTAAATACTTATATGAAATAAATTTCATTCCAACCAACTCGAGACTGGGCCCGGTTGGAAGCGCGGTTATTTCCGATTTTTCAGTAGGAAGGTTCAGATGGACAAGAAATTTGAAATCAGATGTATTATTGTGAAAAAAAAAAAAACTTATTGTTGTTTTATTTTATTTGTAAGGCTTTAAGACTTTAAATATTTAAATTTTTATTATTGCGACAGCTGTTGATCGATTGATAAAATCCTAGTACGTTAGGTAGGTAAATCCTAAGATAACGATGCGATACCGACTAATCCGTCTTATATGGTCAGTTTGCGATATTTGCGAGCACAGTAAGCTCATGATTCCAACAGTTCTTTTTTTAGAAAAAAAATTCCCTCTGGGCTTATGTCTAAATGTATCTTATTTCAAGGAAGCAACAAAAAATTTTTATGATTTTTTAAAAAAAAATTGTGCAAAACATAGTTTCCCATATAGGTTTCTCACTATTGTGCATGATGAAAATTTATTAGGTTATTTAAATTTTATAGTTTAGGTTCAGAAAAATGCCTTGGAATTTTATTGTACAATTTGGGAGACGAGTACCGTCGCCCCGAGAATCATTTATTAGATAACCAACACCTCTGCCATAGGTCGTCCCAAGTGGTTCGCTGCGTTTGGTGACATAGCAAGGGTGCCGGAGTTCGTGGGGTGAGGTTCGTCCGAGCCTTGGCGGCGGATGCGACTGCCCACCAGCTACACGGAAGGACAGATCGAGAAAGAATGCTTGAGGTGATCCCTTTGACTTCTCCAGCCATGCTGAATATCGGATTTTACCGCAGTGGAAGGGATGGATTCATACGTCCGTCACTCTAGGACATACTGACCCCCAGATTTCTACCTACCCCTCATCCAATCCTTTTTCCTATCCTATCCTTTTTCCTTCCCAGAATTTCCTCTCCTAAAAAGACCCTCCACACAGTATCCTCAAAGATGACAAAGGCCCTGAGGGGAAAGATTTTCCTCAGAGCCTCCTGTCCGGAGCTAATGTAAAAAAATGAAGCTTTTTATAATTATTTTAGAAAATTTAAATCACAAGGTGGAAGTGAAAACTAGTATCTATAAAATATTAAATTGTATGGTATCAATTCATAAACAATTTAAAAATAGATTTGTGGCATTTGAAAGCAAAATTTTCTGTGAGCTGTGAGTCGAGGCAAAACCCATACGAGTCAGGAAAGTTAAAGCCTTTGAGAAGTGGTAGATTTCTATTCCGCACTATTGATCCCTTGCCAGGTGCTTCGGCGGGTGGATACATTATAAGGGGTGGAAAGCTATGAATTTAATAATTTAATTTAATTTAAATATTAATTTAATTAATTTAATTTAATTTATTTTATTTTGATTACATCATTTCAACTACCTGTATATTTTTTAAATGTTTTCATTTTTATAACTTTTGATATAAATTCTATGTATGTATAATCCTTGATATCTTAAATATTATTTTATAATCTATGTAAAAGCCCCTATGGGCGTATAACAACAATAAATAAATAAATAATTTTTTTCTAGGGGTTGATAAACACATTATTTCTGTTATAGATTCGATTCAACCACAATATAAGTTACACTTAATTTTTTTTTTAAATAACTTTAAATTAATTTTATTTAAACTCCACACAGGATGCCCTGAGGAAAATAATTTCCCTCAGGGCCTATGTCATCTGGGATGCTGTGTGGAGGGTCTTTTTGAGGAGGAAGGAATGAACATTGGTCTTGAAGAGACCCATGTTGTAGGGGGGAGGAAACACAGAAGCCGGCAAATCGTTTCATAGCCGAGCTGTTGAACTCAAGAACGAGTCGAAAAAACGACCCGTTCTCATGTGACAAATATCAACCGTGTACATATGTTGGGCGCGCGTTTAACATGCCTCCCAACTATGCACCGGTGCCGAAGGGATCAATGATGCTAATTCCTCAGAGTATCTTCCATTGAAATACCGGTAGAACATTGTGTCATAGTCACACATCACATCACAGTGTGATTGGTTTAGAAAAATTGTTGTTTTTTAAAATATTATGAACTAGTTGATACCCTGCATGCGTTGCTATACCATTTAATAAAGAAATTGTTTCTTCCTGCGTGTCCTTTTCCATTCGTCTCATTTCTCTTTCGCCTCTCCTTCCTCTCCCACATCACCTTCCCCTCTCGCGTTTCCACTCCACCTCCTCCACTTTCCCTCTCCCCACACCACTCCCCCCCTTCCCGCAAACCCCCTACTCGAGTTCCCCTCCCTCTTCCCCTCCCGCACTCCATACATTCTATCCCGGTACATTCAATTTTCAAACAGCTCGCGTGCAACCTATTGCAAAGTTCATAATGCCAGATCTCACCAGTTTAGTTTTGCGTAAAAAAAAACCATGTGCGTACATAAATTTTGGCGACTTATTTTTAGAGATAGATTTTAACTACGATGCCTGAAATAAAATTTCCCGCAAATATATAAACACCGTTTCCACGGCAATGATTTTTTTCGCTTTTCTACCGACTTAAGCAATAACTCGTTTTTATTAGTGACAGAAAACATATAATAAATATGATTTATTCATATTTATAATTTCATTATGCCAGAGCTTATCATTTTATACAGCCTGAATTGCTCGTATCCAATGTAGCATTTTATTGGTGAAAGCATTTTTTAAATCGGTTTAGTGGTTTATGTGTGAAAGTGTAACAAACAAATACATTCCGTTGGCGAAACGTTGGCTAAAGAAGGAGGTAGCGAAATACGGCATAACACCCCAAAAACAATAACAAAAATACTTTTTGGCCGTGAAAACCTAAAAACATATCAAATACATTTCGTTTCACATTTATAACATTAGCATGGATGTTAAATTATATTTTAATAATTATACTTTAAGTCGATTGAAATTTTTTTTTGTTAAATGGATACCACAAAAAAGTCTCAACGTTTTTTTTACATTAGCTCCATCCTGTAGGCCCTGAGAAAAAGGATTTCCCTCAGGGCCTATGCCATCTAAGCGAATGCTGTTTGGAGGATTTTTTAAGGAAGGGAAGGAGAGGAAGTTCTGGAAAGGAAGTAGGTAAGAGGGGTGGGAAGGAGTCTGGAGGTTAATGTATCTAGGAGTGACGGACGTATGAATCTACCCCTCCCAATATGGTGCAAAGCAATGGTTCGAGAGATTCTGGCCGGAGAGGTCAAAAGACCTCCCTCAATCAGTCTCTCTCAATCAGACCCACTATGCAGCAGGCAGCCAGACGCTTCGGCCGCCAACGCCTGGACAAACTTCACCTCATGGCAGAGGTGTTGGCTATCCAATGAATGTTTCCCGGGGCGGCGGTACCCACATCCGCCTCCCAAATTGAATACTTAGTGTCATTTTTCCAATGCCAGAAGCCAGTGGGAATATGACACCAACAAAAGGTTATGCTGTGAGGCTTAAGGAGGTGTAAAGAGGTTGGCAAGTACCTGGATTCAGTTCTGGTCACCAAAGACGACTATAGCCCGTTTTAGCAGCGTTTTGAACCCAAATGGTTGTCTTTCACCAAATAAATATTGAAAGAATCCCTGTAATAATTTAAAAACCGTGTTTCACTTATTTTCATTAGAATTTTTATATAATAAAACCTAATCTACATGCTTAAAAATGAAGGTACGTTTGCAGGCTTGCTTGCTTGCGTATTTGTTTGTATTGCTATCTTAAGCACAGAAAATGTTTACAAAAAATTTCAAAATATCTTCTTTCCACCCTCTCAAAGGTTTCTGGATTAATACAACCATATGAAAGTACATCTGATTTTTTTTTAATCATTACATAAACTCTTACAAGACTGACAAAAATGTCACTCATTGCGAACAAAATTTTGCAAACCATCGACTGTTCAATCGAAATTCGATTTTCGACTTAAATTAACGAATTTAATTAAAGTACCTACTCACCTATGATACTAAACAAAATCGAATACTTTCAATCTAATCAAGGATTATATGTATTTTAAATAGACTCCTACGTTAGGTACAAAATTTTATTGATTGTTCTTATAACATGCAAAAATGAACGTTTGTAATGTATGAAAAATGATAATTTGTATTAAAAAATTGCTTTAGGTGACAAGCGAGGTGATTGAAAACTTAATGTGTCGGGACTGAATATATGGAACTCGGGAAAGGAGAAGGGTTCGCGGGACGGGAGAGTGGTTAAGGGAAAAAGGAAGGCGGGGTAGGTGGAGGATGAACGCGTGACGGGAAGAGGACATAGAAGAGGAACAGGACGAGTGGGAAAAGACACGCAGGGAGGAATAATTTTTTTGATAAGTAGCTTTACAACGCACGCCGGGCACTTGCCAGTATATAATTAAACTTTAGCTTAAACATGCAAATACCTCAGCTCAAGTTCTCCGAGTTGAGGTGTTGACAAAACCTTACTGCACCAAACTTCGACACACAGTAACTGATTAATTTACACTCTACTGCTTTGTTTTGTATAATGATTAATTTATGCAATTTTCGCATATATATCTGTCAACTGCGCCCAGATTTTTTTTTATTTTTTATATTACAAATAATGTTAAGTCAATGCCTTCATTTGCGCTCATTGTGATTTTAACCCGTGGGTTTCCGATTCGTAATCGGGGATGTCAATTTTTTATTGTATTTTTCGGATCTGAATGTCTTTCATCCTGTATACGCAAGGGCAGATGACACATACTCGTAAGTGAAGGAATAAACTATTGATATTCATGTCTTGGCGTATTTCACCCTGGCTCCAACCACCCTTGCCGATACCCCAAACAAATCACCTCTGAATGTAACGCGATAAATAAAGAATGATGCGGGTAGCGGTGACAAATACTATTTTTAAAGTATTTTTATGCAATATGGCCGATTATTGAATATATATTATTCAATTTCGATGACTTCAGCGTCTGAAATATTTATGTACAGGAGCGTGCTCGAAAAAAAGATAGATAGGGTGATTTACAGAGTTCTAGAGATATATTATATTATATTATTTGGTAGTAGCTTATTGAAAAACCTCTTATAAAGGAAGGAATTATTGCAAGAAATGTTAAACAGTGTAGATTTTACAGAATATGCATCACGTTTAATAATAATCTAGAAGCTCCTGAAATAAAAAAAAATAATACTAAATAAACCATTAGATTTAATAAATGGCCCTTTTTTAAGCACATTCCCTTCCCTACACCTACTTTTACCTCCTTCTCCCCATTGCCCCCCCATAATAGTCCCCAAAATCCCCCTTCCTTGCCCCCCCATGAAAGTTGATGTTCTCTCTCCTCCTCTAACAATTTTACAAATTCTTCAACTGCAACTTTGATTTTATTTTGTTTTTGTGTGAAGGTTCACGGAAGGTTCAGGTTGAACGGAAACCAGTTTTTTTTTTAAATTTTATATCAATACCACACACGAGTCCCAACCGCTCCCGTCTGGAGCCGGTGAGAGTATGGCATCCCCAATTGGGGTATGTTGTGAGGCTGAAGGTAGTGGAGAGGTAAAGGAGATGAGAAAGGGGAAAGTGGGAAGTACCTGGCTATTCAGATCTGGTCACAAAACACGGCTTAAGCCATTTAAAGCAACTTTATTTTTGAATGGTGGTCTGACCAAGGCGATACTGAGAGTATATTCCGCTCTGGAACGTGCCGAAAATAAACTATACTTTATTTAGAATGAATAAATTGTGAAATAACACAAATTTATCATTTTTTTTTTTTTTTTTTTTATTAAATGAAGAAATTATGAGCGAAACTCAATCGAAAATCTGGAAACAGAAAAATCCGAAAAAGATATTGGCACCTCTGGGACTCGAACCCAGGACCTCCCTACTTTCCGGGTTGGGGCTCTAATCCACTGAGCTAAGGTGTCGATATCCAATTCGGTCACTTTTAACTGTACCATACTTCGACTAAGAACCACCCATATTATCTTCATTTTTCTTAACGCATATTTTTATTGGCTGCCATCTTTATGAATGATTGCAAGATTCAACTCGAACTAAATGCAATCTAGATGGTGTCTGGATAAATTATTATCCATTTTATTTAATGTGCGACATCTATTGACTCTTCTGCAAGTCTGGGATGAATATTATTATTTATTATTTTAACTTTATGAGTAAAACCTCAAACTGTAATATTTAATTAAATGAAGACATTATGAGCGAAACTCAATCGAAAATCTGGAAACAGAAAAATCAGAAAAAGATATTGGCACCTCTGGGACTCGAACCCAGGACCTCCCTACTTTCCGGATTGGGGCCAACCAGTTAAAAGTGACCGAATTGGATATCGACACCTTAGCTCAGTGGATTAGAGCCCCAACCCGGAAAGTAGGGAGGTCCTGGGTTCGAGTCCCAGAGGTGCCAATATCTTTTTCTGATTTTTCTGTTTCCAGATTTTCGATTGAGTTTCGCTCATAATGTCTTCATTTAATTAAATATTACAGTTTGAGGTTTTACTCATAAAGTAAAAATAATAAATAACAAATTTATCAAATAAAATTTATTTGCCACGCCGGGATTCGATTCCGCGACCTTCGGAATTCGAGGCAACAGCCTTACCGCTGGACTACGCCGGCCGTTGGTTTAATTTATTCAATAAAGTGAACTTCAAACCAAGTTATTTTAATGTAATTGTTATACTTGTACAACTCAATATAGTATTTAATCATTGATAAACAACTCAGAAACAAAATTTGGAGCACACACAACAATTATAAAGGAAACGATCTCAACTGACACTAAAACCTAGACGTGAGTGTTCGAGCCCCAGTTGTCTGTTTCATCTTTTGATTGAGAATTGTTGATATTATCGCCTCAAACACTGATATAATATCACGTTTTATTACGAAAGATGTCGTGGTATTTATTTACGAAGTCTACAAATGGCTAACCAAGATTCCCGTTAAATGCCGTTCGGGCCATTTTTTTCGTAGAATTTGTAACTTGAACAAGCCCGTGATTATTAAATTAAAAAAAAAAAAATTTATAAAACTTTCACAGAATTTGTAACAATGATATTTGATGAGTCCGTTTCACCCTTTGAATAAATTGTGATCAGCGAAATGGGACAACTACTAATTTGTTGTCAGTTTATTAGAATTTGATTGAAAGCTGAAACCCTCCTAGAATTACTGGAACCTTCCAAATGTCAAAAAACAAAACGGTACTGAATGGTCATTCGACGATAGGCTTGCGTCTGCGTGGTCGAATTTCAGAACCCGCATGTCGGACACCACGCCGTACGCCCCGCGCCACAAATAACATCCGTGTACGTGGAATTACAAACAAAGCCACCTTATGTTATTCGGTATCGAATTCAATAATTCGTCCCAAGGTGTCGCCATTTTCGTCAGCAGGTCGGATGGGGACGTGTCCTTCCTAGGTGTAACTGCTATGGATTTGTGAATATGTAGTATCTCTCCGGATATGGAAAAATTGACGGTAAGACATAGTTGTACCAAGTGCCTATATATTGCACATGACGTCATTGCCTGCCTCGGTTATTTTATCCCGGTGACTAGCAACACTGGATGACAGTGGGTCTGAGGAACGGGCTATTTGTGCAGCAAGTTCCTATTGGATTTATAAAATGGTACGCCAGCAGTTTCACAGAATTTGAACAGTTGATCAAATTTCAAAGCTAATTTTCAAGTCCTGTAAAGGTTCTACTAAAATTCTATTATATCATTATTCACACAACTAAAATAATAACAAGAGAACTATTACAGAACTTGAAATTAACTTTGAAATTAACTTTGAAAATTAACTTTGATGAATTGTTCAAATTCTGTGAAACAACTGTCCTAAAGTGTTTTTGTTTCTACGGGGCATTCCCGTTATTAATTGTAACAGGATTTCTCAAGCACCGCAAAGTCACTTTGTTTGCATAGAACTCATTTTCAAAAAACATTGTCCTAGGTTTGACGGAAATCTATGACCATTAATGATAACTTCTATTGGCAATTAGAAAATAAAGCTTCATTGCACTTTGTGGGCAATAATATTATTAACTGCTTTTGCCACAACAGCAACTCTACAGAGTAGCTTTTCATTATTTTTTTTAATTATATTTTATGCACTCACACATTTAACTTAAATAAGTAAAGAAAATAATAAGTGGAGTACTAACTTAATAATTTGTTTTTATTTGAAAAGCACTTTGATAACATTGTCACTAAAGCAACAAAAAGTCTGGGTTTCGTACTGAGAACATGCAAATTTTTCAAAAACACTAAGACTTATCTGATTCTCTAAAATTCACATGTTCGTCCTCACCTGGAATACTGTTCACAGGTTTGGAACCCGCGCTATATTGTTTATGTTAACAGGTTAGAAAGAGTTCAGGAGCGATTTCTCAAATTCCTCAATTTTAAATCATTCAACATATACAACTCTTACGACGAAATCGAGAAACATTTTCGAATCACAAAAATACTCAGCAGGAGGCTTGTCGCTGATCAGATGCTCTTGTAAAAAATTATTAACTCAAAAGTTGACTGCCCGGATTTGCTAAACAAAATAAATTTCCACACGTCCATTCGATATAGTAGACAAAATACCCTTTTCTATATTGATAGATGCAACACCAATTCCAATCAAAATGAATTTATACAAAGGACATGTAACTACTATAACAACAAATTTGCAAATATAGACACACGTGCTGACGTATTTACTGCTAGTTACTGTCGCTACAGAACTTCACTGTATAACATTCTAGGTGCGAATATCACATGAATTAATTGTATCTAATATTTTTATATTACTTGCGTGGCAACTTTCCCTTATCCCTCTCCTCCCCTTACCCTTCCCAACCCAAATCCCTATTTTGCAGTCTATTTCAGTTATAATCATACCTATTTTAATGTTGTGTATTATAGTTTACCATTTGTTGAATTCACATTTGTACTCTTATTATTTTTTTAAATATTCTAGTTTATATTCAGTTAGTCTTGTTTCTAAATACCTATCTGTGAACATTAAAAATTGGTCTGTTTTTATCATCCTCTTATGTTTATTGTATTACTAAGACTGTTAATGTTCCTTAAATAAATAAATAAATAAATTATAATATACTTACTTAGTAGATTAACTTAAAGCGAAGTAACTCAGATACAAAGTAATGATGAATTAACATAAAATTACGGTGGTGGGAAGATCGTTAAAACCGCAACCGCTCGTGTGGTGATATTAATTTAACTACTTAATAGAGACTATTAATTAATAATAACCCACCCGTCACGACCAACTGGCGTAAATTTCATAAATGTACCGTCGAGAGTGTTAATTAAGTTCTCAAAACTGTTATAAAGACCAGTAGAAAGATTCTAAATGAATTTTATTCATTTATTTTATTCCTATTCTCAAACTGACATTTCATTGATTATTACGGTTGTTTGCACAGATAACAGTTACGAAAAAAGAATTCGGGTGGAGAAGTCTCTCTCGAACAAACTCTTCCGTTCTTAGACAAAATCACCACCGAGACCTCCCGAGTGTCAAATAAGCAATCAATATACACAACTTTTTGAATAATGTTGTATTGTACAAAATTTGTGGCTCAATCAACGGAGGTGATGAGTGCTCTTAGCACACGTTATTATTTGAATCGAACGAAATTGGAGAGACGAAAGTTGTTGACTCCTTATTTAATGGAAAAAAATACATGCAATGTAAATTAAAATTAGTAATTCAATTCTATATTGTCAATTTATTCGTATTTTGTCGTAGCCGTTTAGTGTTTATGAATGTCAATCCAAGGGCAAGCAGACCCGCGTAAAACATATTTCTAATTTATTTCGTATCAATATCGGTCTCCCAAATTGATGTGAAACACTCTAATGAGTTCTAATGAGTTTTTTATTGATTTCGGAATGAAATTATACATGAAAAGAAATTTAAAAATTAGAGGCACGAAAATTAAACGTCAACAATAATTACGTCCAAAATTACACTTACAAAATTAAAGGCTAAAAATAATTGCACGTAATAAAATTACACGTAATAATTTTAAATGACAACGATAATTTATTAAACGTGGTGAAAATTACACTTGTAAAAATGACAGAAATAATAATTTCCTACTTTCTGAAAACCAATCACTTGGGCATAATTAAACATTTTTCGGTAGTTGGCGCATCCTTGATTTGAAATTGTATTCCGCGCTATACGTAAAATTATTCAAGTTCAATGAACGTTTAATTTTCAAAATTTTCAATCATTTTAGAAAGCGATAAAGTACATATCAAATTTATTTAATTTAGAAATAATTATTAGATTTTTTTTTGTTTTATTTTTGACAATCTGAATCTGAATCACTAAGAAAAATTGAAAACCTAAATCGTCCTAACCTAAGCTATTTGAAGGTCTGATACTGGACAAATAAACAAAATCTGTAATATCTTACTATTTTATATCACTTTGGATTCATGTCAGATAGAAGCATTCACTCCAATTTAATCTATGTAAAATTTATAACTAATTAACATTAAAAATAAACAAAGTAGTCTCTGTTTATACTGATTTTTGAGAAGTCTTTGATTCAGTTTCCTATAAAATTCTTACATGGAATTTAGAAAAGGTTGGTTTACGTGGCGTATGTGTTAAAATAAAATGCAGAGTTCCACAAGGTTCTAACCTTGGTCCATTCTTGTTTATAAATTATATTAAAAAAAATATTTCATGGTGCATTCATCTTGCTTTACTGTCATCATTTTTTTTTTGAATTATTCAAAATATTTACCATTATTTAATATGCAAGGCGTATTTCAGAAAGTGTACTAATTTTTTTAGAAAAAGTGTTTTTTGAAAAAATGACAGGATATTGTTGATACACTTGTTGACTATTTTTACACATAATTTCATGCCGTCCAACGCTTGTAGTGATCCGTGGGACAAGCTTCTTTATACCATTCTCGAAGCTCTCTCCCGCCAGCTCCTTCCCCACTTAATAATCTCTTTCTATAAATGCTCTACAATTGAAAATTTAATTCCACCTATGTTTGCCTTCAGGGATGAGAAAAGATTATAATCTGAAGGCGCAAAATCAGGGTAATATGGAGAGTGGTTTAAAACATCCCAACCAAATGAATCCAAGAGCACCTTGGTGGCTAAAGCTTTATAAAGACGGGTGTTGTCATGCAACAAGCACACTCTTCTCCTCAGCATTCCCCTCCTTTTATTTTGAATAGTGCTTATAAGTTTTTAATCGTCTCACAAAATCATTGTATATTATTGATTTCCCTTTAAGGCATAAATTCGACCAATATGATGCTTTTTCGGTCTCAAAACATTGAGGCCATGATTTTTTTAGCCCAAAATCGTGGCTTTGAATTTTTTTGTCAGCTGGGAATTGGTTTGACGCCACTATAACGACGGTTTTTTTTTTAAATTTAGGAGTGTAATGAGCCACCTACGTTTCATCTCCAGTCACAAAAGAGCTCAGAAAATCCTCACCATCCAATTCAAGTTGCTCAAAAAACACGCAAAAATGGTATAGGCGGAATTTCTTGTCGACATCTTTCACGCAATTGGACACTACAACGTGAGTTAACGTACTAACACGTTTCTATGATACTCGTTATAGTTAAATGATTTTTTTCTACCATTCATTATTGCCAACCTTCAAAAAACAAAAAAAAAACCACAACCCGTTATGGTCACAGTACTCTTACTTTCTGACTATCCTTTATAAATATCTACAAATTGTTAGATCGGTGCAATGAAAATAGACTCCAATTAAATATCTCAAAATTTCAAATAGTATTTTATAATAAAAAATCAAGTAAGTGATCTGTAATTACAACGTTGATAACAAAGCTATTGGACGTTAATCCGAATTAAAAACTTAAGCATCACTTTTTAATAAAATCTTTTATAGTTATAAAAGATTTTATTAAAAAGTTTAACAATATAACAAAAATCTCTAAAAAGGGCTTACAATCGGATTCATAATCAGGTTAACTAGAAATTTCAACTATTTGAAGTGTATGTAATGAATTGTAAAATTTTTCATTTGTTAAAAGTCAACTTCAGCATAGTTCTGCCATTGTAATACCCCACATACAATATTCATGCACAGTCTGCAAAATAACTTCTTACTTTTCCTACGTTTTAAAATGGGTTATCCAACAATTTTGTAAAAGTACTTACATTCTTTTAAGTGATGTGAATATGCTTAAATTATCAGAAAGTAGGATTTTCAGAGGCTAGGAATTTTTTAAAAAAATTCCAAACGATGTATTGATTGTCCAAAATTGCTTGCATTGATAAACTTTCGGATTCCACTATGTAGTGCAAGTAGTCAGAATTTATTTCAGTGCAAAAATTTAGGGACCAACTTCCATGTGTATTCCTCTTCTTTAGAATATTAATTGAGGGAAATAATTATATCAAGTCAGCAGACATGTTAAATTTATCACAAAATGTTGTAACTGAGGCAGTTCAATTATCTAAAACAAATACTGTATAATTTTAACTATTCATATTATGTAAGAACCCCTGTAAAAATCTGTTAGCCCCAGCCCCTGTTAAATATTTATTCAAGGGGTGTTTTTTCTGGTCGGTTTTCTGAAGCTAATATTTAAAGAAAAACATTCAGCCTTACTAATCTGACAATTATATCATCCCGTGAATTTTAACGAGTTTGCGTTTGTAATTCATGAATTGTTTTCAAAGTATTACAAGTATGAAAAGGTACCAAGTAAAATAAAATATACAACATTCATGATTATTGTATTTATAATATTTTAAATTGATTTGAGAAATATTTAATTTTATTTTCCTTTTTTTATATTTGGCAAACGTAATTTAATTGTATGCGACAATCTGATTTATTGAACTTTCGGTATTTATGTGTAACCCTTACTAGTTATGCAAAACACATTCTAGAACATCCAGTTCAAGATACGTTCCTTGCGCTCCAATTTGCAATGCATACAATTTCCTTTATTTCTCCAAGTTTGACTTGAAAATGGCTTGGAAAACATAAATTATGGAAACTCGCTTTAACCCGTGAGACATTTGACAGCAAGTGTTAAACGTGGTTGTCGCGATGAGAACAATGTTTGTTTGCATTATTTTTTTGGTATATATTTTTTTTCTGCATTGATTTTTGGAAAACAACCCACTAGGAACCTAATAAGTTTTGTCAAATTGCTTTGTAATTTACAAGAATTATTTATCAGTATTAACACGCTGAGACCCATAATTTTAATTGTTTTAAATCTTACATAACTCCTATTCTTTCTGGGACATTTTATCTACAGAGCTATTTAATATGCATGGTAATAAACTACAGGTGTTGGGGTCGTACATAAGTACCCTTTACATACAGAGTTTGAAGCGGGACGTGCCCCGCGCCATTTCAGGCCGCCGCGCAGAAAAGTCTCACAGTGAACTGCGCTGTAAACCGTTATCTTACTTTCGGTCTTTACTTTTCTTGAAAAAACTTGACAATCAATTCAAATTTGGACCACTTCACTTTAGTTACGAACAAAAACGAACCCATTACTGTTCTTAAACCCATATCATCCTAGTGATCGGTTATTCGATCGGTTGACACTTTATTTTTTAAAGACAAATTGTGAACGCATCCATTGTTAATTTTTTTTATGTTCTACACCTAATACTATTAGTTGTTAAACAGTATTTTTGACGTTTCACAATTCACGTGGTTATTCTTTCAATTTAAACTGTTTTGGGGGTATTCTAGTCTAGAAAAAAATCATCTTATTTTGATGGTTTAAATATTCAAGAATATCTCCTTAAAAAGTTTTTTCAAATTTCGAATTATTTTAAAAGTTAGAGCCATTTAAGATCGACCGGTTTTGATGGAATCTAACTAAAATCTAAATAGATCAAACCTTAAAAAAGCGTGTTTCTCAAAACTACTTTTTTCGAGATGGTTGACACGAAATCTCAAGTTCTACTCAACCAATTTTCTATAAATTTGGTGTGAGCCTTTTCTATGCGCTGATTAAAACTGTAAAAAATCAATTTATACTGTTTTTAAAAAAATTTGAAAATCAAAAAAAAAAAAAAATATCTTTTTTATTTCAGACAGCCGCCGTTTAGCGAAAAAAAAGTATTCTTTAATGTTTAATCAATATTTGGTAAAATAATGGCTTGTATAAACATTATTGATTTTTTTTAATACACTTGAAA
The DNA here is from genome assembly GCA_936435175.1 of Glyphotaelius pellucidus. Lineage (NCBI taxonomy): Eukaryota > Metazoa > Arthropoda > Insecta > Trichoptera > Limnephilidae > Glyphotaelius > Glyphotaelius pellucidus. Next base: position 21,935,639 of record OW386555.1, on the reverse strand, counting down.
AAATACCTTTAATTCATGCATCTAGACTCGAATACCCCCAGAAACCCCGTGTCTCACAGATACTGTTTTTACACATAATATTTAGAAAAATCACTAAAAAAATTGTCTTTCAAAATGCACGAAACCACGTTAGTGTTCTAGTTTACTTTGGGCTTAATAAATTCGATAAGTTTATATTCTTCACGTATCTCAAATTCAACATAATTTCATATTTTTATTTTAAATTAAACCCACACAAGAGACCCAGAGTAATATACTTTTCCTTTTACCACGTGGAGAGTCTTTTTAAAGGTTAGAAAAAGAGAAAGTTCTGGGAAGGAAAAGGTATGAGGGTTGGGTTGGAAATTAGGGGTCAGTGTATCTAGGAGCGACGGATGTATAAATATATCCCTCTCGCTGCGGTGCAAGACATAAGTCCAGAGAGAGACCAGCTGGAGAGGTCAAAGGCCTAATCTGGCCTCTTCCAATCTGGCTCAAATCTGGCAGGCGCATCTGCCGCCAAAACCTGAACAAACCTCATCTGATTAACCCGAACCCCCGTGCTAAACCTCCAAACATGGAGAACCACTTGGGATGACCTATGGTAGAGGTTTTGATTATCCAATAAATGGTTCCCGGGTGGCGTTACCCATTCCCGCTTCCTAAATTGTAATACGGTCCGCTTACTCCATTGTGTACCAGACTTATTGATCTACGATACGATAGTTTCCAGTAAACTAGTTAAGTGTAGTTGTTTCAACTTTCAAATTGCAAGTTATCCAATGTTCCGAGTTGCATCCAAAGGCTAAGTCAATAGAACAAAGAGCCTCTTACAAGAGAATGCAAAAACTTACAAACAATACTTCATCCGTTATATTTAAACTAACTATTAACCAACAGTTTGCTTTAGGTTTCAAAAGTTTTGCACATTTTTGAATTACATATTTATCCATAATTTTCACAATCATTAGATATATTGATATTAAAGTAAAGTAATGTCCGAACATAAAGATGATTATATAATTTCCAAAGGTTTAAAACACAACTATCATATTATACATACTTTTACGTGAAAATTCACCGTTATTGATAAGATCAATGGAAGCGCACTTGAGGAGAACTGTCACAAAAATGAACGTTAAAATAATATCCCTCGAGGCATATTTTTTTATTTTTTTTTTATTTAATATTTGTATGTTTTTACAATTAGTATACATTTTTTTACATGTTAGTTTCACAACAGAGTTGTAAAATGAACATAACAATAGCATTTCCTCATCATAAAGAGACAAGGCTCTTGTGTTTGGTGAGGGAATTCAAGCTCAAGTATATGTAAAATTTAGTAGAAAATAATAATATTGCATCTAATAACAAAACATATGTAAGAAAACTCGAGATATAACAATAAAGATTCAAATGAAATATTAACGGTAGAAATGGACTCTTATAGTTGTTTCAGGTGATTTTTCAATTTAATTTGGAATTTATGTATATTTTCGATAATTTTTAGTTCTAATAGGAGGTTGTTGAAATAATTTATACCTAGATACAGATAGGTATTTTGGATGTGCTTGGTATTAAATTTAGGGATTTTGATATTGTTTTGAAATCTTGCTGATATATTGAATTGTAATTTTTTTAGCTGTATTTCTTTAAAAGTCTGTAGGATTGCATATTTTTTATAAATATTGTCTGTTGTAGATACTTTGAATATTGAAAAGATTCTTTCAGTAGAGAATGTAGATGGTTTTTTCAAGATAACCTTAATTATCAATCTTTGAACTATTTTCAGAGGATTTAAAATAACATCATAAGTTCCTCCCCACCCTATAATACCGTACTGTAATATAGATTGAACAATTGCATAGTACACTTTTTTGAGGTTTTCTAGTCTGAGAATATTTCTAATTCTGATAAATATATATACATTTCTTAATTCTTTTGACAAGTTCACAAATATGTGTTTTCCATTTAAAATGTTGATCTATATATACACCAAGATATTTAATATTTGAAGTTGAATTAAGTGTAGAACATGTTTGATTACAATTAGTTCCACCACATTTACTCTGATGTATTACAATTTTTATTTCTGGATTTGATTTATATTTATTGATAGAGAAAGGGATAAATTTTGTTTTTTCAGTATTTAATGAGAGGAGATTTTTATCGAACCAGTTTTTCAGCGTATTAATATCAATATTCGCTAAATTATTCACAGTATTCCAATCAGCATCTTCAATTACTATGACAGTGTCGTCAGCATAAGATATTATTTTTCCGTTTATTCTTTGTGTGAAAATGTCATTTACATAGATGATAAACAGTAACGGTATATTAATCTGATTATTTATTTTGTATCAGATTCATGTTCAATTTACCAAAAAACAACACGAAATTTTGATTATAAGCGCAAAATATGATTTATAAAAGCAAAAACAAAAAGCAGATACAAACATAATAAAATAGAGGTAGTAAGACAAACAAGTCAAAATTTAACTAGAAGTCAAATTAATAGTCTTTTTAGTCTAGTAATCAATGTCTTGGCTTGAGTGGACCAGTGTACACATTCTGGACAGTGGTGAATAATATCCATAATTAGTCGAGTGTTGATTGAGGAAGAGCATTTCATTAGTTCTCAGTCTACGGGACGGAATATTAAACGGGAGGAGTTGTAGTGAAGTAAATGAATCAATAGGATTGATAATTATAAAGAAACAAATGTAAACATTTTTTCCGGCGGTCTTCTAAGGGAGAAAGGTTAAGAGTTAGTAAAATTTCATCATATGAGTATTTGCCTCTTTCCTATCCTAGCCTCCTAGCAATCCCTTTTAAGAACCGATGTTTAACGCATTCAATATGACGAATATGGACAGCATAAAAAGGAGACCAAACAACACAAGCATATTCTAGATGGAGCAAACCAAGGAGCTGTAAACAATTATTATTATTTTTGGCTACTTTGGGGATGCCGTGTGGAAGAAAGAGTAAAAGCTGAAGTTCTGAAAAGAAAAAAAGGTTCAAGGTTTGGGTAGGAATCTGGGGTCAGAGCGTCCAGAAATTTGAATCCAAACATACCATTGCGTTGTAAAGCAATGTGTCAAAATGGTCCGGCTCAACCGGCTCTCCCTCAGTACATGGTCAAAAGTGACTGCCGCCAAGACCTTGTCAAATCTCACCCCATGAACCCGGGTAACCCTGCTAAGTGACCAAAAATAGCAAACTACTCAAGGTGACCCATGGTGTTGGTTATTCCATAAAGGGTACCCATACCCACCCCCGAAATGTTATTGTGATTAAACCACTGAAAAGGCAAAGTATGCTGAAGCCGTATCCGTTGGCTCAAAGAAATCCTAATTTCTCCTTATTTCTGGAGAAACAGTTTCGCATTTCTAAATCCTTTCTTAAACTACTTCTCATTTTCGTTGGCCTGTCAGAGGCTGACAATTTGAAAAATTGGTTTAAAATTGGCCTGTTAGTTTAAATCATCGTTGACCACTGAACTGACAAAACCGACCAATCAGAACACAAAAATGTTAAAGTCATAATAAGCAAAAAACAAGTATTACTAAGTTAGGTTTGGTTATATTAGTTTTTCATCATTTTTCGAAAGTGTTGTCATGGAACCGTTTATAGATCATATTAGGATTAAGAATATACGGCATTGGTGCCATTTACATATATGTGTTTTTTATCATTATTTTTAAATAGTCGTAATAGTACAGCGAAGTAAGAAAGAAAATTTGAAAATTAAATTAGTAAAAATAAAAAGAAAAAATATTATTAATAAGATTATAAGTGAATGAAAGCAGTAAAAAACAAAATACCTGTTAAGCACTCACCTCAGTCAAATATGTACTGCTTAAATTTTTAATCAGGACAGCTTTATAATTCAAAAGAGCAATATTAAATATATCAGCAACATTGGCATAAAATTTACCAAAGGTGTGTAATCTTTTTATTACAGGATTATAGCTTGAGACACAATAATACATTCTAGCTAACATTGATCTAATAATCCATAACAGAGAGTTTTTTCAGTTGCTGGAACGATCGGAGCAATGATAAAATACTGTATTGTACAAAAAGGAATTTTTGTTTCCTATCGTATTTGCTGAAAGAGAGATACTTACTAACAGGACAACAGTTTTGGTATTCAAAAATATATTGTTAACAAACTATTCTAATACCTTGTTCAATTCAACAAGCACGAATATTTCCGATTCAATAGTTAAAGCAACACAATCGACAACCCTATATAAAGGGGGCTGTTATTGGCTAGAAAGAGCCTTTCGGGCATTTTTTAATCCTATTTAAAAATAATGTACAACTGCTAACATTGTACAAATCCCAAATGAACCCCACGGTTGAATATGGCACCTGGAGCCCCAAAATAGCAGAAAAACCCTCGTCTCTGTACAGAAACGGGTGGTCCGTTTAATTGATTATTCTATCTTTACAAACGGATTGCAATATCGAGAGCACAAGCGTTGGGCGGGAAAGCTCTCTTTATTAAACCGGTTTTCAATAAAAGATGCTCCGAGGACCTAGGCGTCATTGTTTATTTCGGCACCGGTGCAACATAAAAACACGCACCGAACATTAATTTTTACACCGTAAATATAACCTTGAGCAACCTGTGAAAAAGTCAGTGGTGGTAAAAAGAAAATAATTGTAAAACTTCAAAATTTCAGAGACGTTCAGAAATTTAGGGTTCTCTCAGTACTATAAAATGCTTTAGTTAGGAGAGTTGAGAGTGGATTGGTGGTTTGGAACCCACACCATGTGTAGTATTCCCTCATGTTGGAGAAAGTTTAGAAGAAATTTCTGAGATTTCTCTACCTGAGAGAGTATGGCCTCTATTCTCTACCGATTTCTTCTTGGGCATGCTCGGTACGAACCATCATAGGGTCAGAAGGAATGTGCTCATTGTAACACATTTCTTCAGACTGATTCGTTGATGGTTTGAAAACTCGACTATCATGGAGAGCATTAGTTTCTAAGTTCCTGATTGTTATCTCCATTACCGACAGTATAGACTGTTTTAGTTCCAAGATCTGTTACTTTTAGTCTAAATCTGTTAATTTTTTATGAGAAAAACCCTCTTTTTAAAACTTTTGAAGGTTATTCCCATCAACGTAATATATCATTGAAGAAGAAGATAACACTTATAATCTAAATGAAAATATGAAAGAAAACAAGACACAGAAAAATAGAAAAAGACAATGGTTGCGGAGGAAAACGCGCACGTCCCGGTTAGACGAGAGGTCTGGGTTCAAGACCCAGTTGCGACCATTGTCTTTTTCTATTTTTCTGTGTCTTGTTTTCTTTCATATTTTCATTTAGATTATAAGTGTTATCTTCTTCTTCAATGATAAATCTGTAAACCTCATTTAAATATTTTTTCTTTTAAAAACGCTTTAAAATTATATTTTTGTAATGTTTTTAAAATAAATAAATTGAATTGAAATGATTTGAAATGAAATTTATGTTGTTAACCGGTTTCGGTTGGCGTGTTTGCATCCATAATTTAAAAAAAAACTTCAGTGAATGAAAAGCTAACAATAACGACAGTTTTTAGTTTTTCTTCAATACCCATTTTACCATTAAATCCCTTGCTCGTTTTTAAACGAAAAAAACAGCCATAAAGTAATAAATAATCAAACTTTGTAAAGCTGAAGCTAAGATAAAAAGCGTTTGAAATAAATGTACAATAAAATAAATAAAAAGAAAGCCTTTAAACATGAAAAACGACCCGTGAAAAAAATATCTGTCTAAAGTTCTTCGCATAAATATTAACTCTTATCATTTTACACAAGTAAATACGTAAATCTTATGAAATATCTCTAGATTTCTGTAACGTATTTATACGGTCGGCTACTTCGATAACTTCATAATTGGCAAATAAGTTTAATTCAGAACTAAATAATTACGTTGAGAGGTTTCTGTATCAACAATTCGGTCTACCTGAGTGACCAAACTAAAGCATATTGAAGTTTCACGTGAGCTTTGGTAGAGGGTGTAGTTACTGTATATTAAATAATTGACCATTTAAGCTCTAAACTATCCCCCAAACTCAAAGTATGCTTTCATAATAGCATTGCAAGTTGATATACAAATTTTCCTGGAAAATTAATGTTCAAATATAAATGCATGTAATCTCTAAGTTACGTAGCGGATTAATAAATTGATAATAAATTAGTTAACAATAATAATAAACAGAGCCCAGAGTTGCTAAACAAGATTTAATTAAATATACCTGCACTTTCAACACGCTCTTCTGTCTTGTTCAGGGCGGATCAATGCAAGGCGAAATGTAAACAGAATTTTTGCTTGAACACACTATGTGTAGTGTTCTGCTAATTGTGTAGACACACTAACAGATTCTCCAACACCTTGGATGGAGATAACTTCTTAAATAATAGACTCTGGTTCGTTATCTGCGATTCATTTATACTTCGCGTATACAATTGGGACTACGATAGTCAACCTAACTAGGAGCTGGCTATAATGGTTCTGGCGAGTGAACATTAAAAACACAGCCTCTGAGCTGTCCTGACCCCCTGTCGGAGAACTTAAGCACTACGGCTTGCCATCTAGCGGATTCTACCGATAGCTGATGTCACCGCCATCTGTCTCTACAAGGCGGAAGCTTTACGATACACCACGCTATGCAATAGTTACAACAGGGTATTATTCAAGGTGGATATTTTCAATTGCAAATTTTACTTATAAGGGATCCACAAAAAAGTATTTCTATAAATAGTTATGCTTCGTGAATAATTATATGCTTCTGTTGTTTTTATTTATAATTCTGTTATGATTTGATTTATCCGTATGCATTTTATAAATGTATGCGTTTTAAAAATTAATTAATTAATTTAATTAAATTAAATTATTTTAATTTTTAAAATTAATTTTAATAATTTCATTAATTAAATTAATTAAATTATTTATTATTATTATAATTTATCACAGTATTTTTTGTTTTTAATTTTATCGTTAAAACAATATAATCGTTCATCTGCCCTGATGATGGACACTGTAACGCTGTCAAAAACGTTGGCTAAAGAAGGAGGTAGCGCAACACGGCACAACACCCCAAAAATAAATAACAAAAATATAATCGTTATAGAAATGTCGGTAAATACTTAATATTTCGTATCCTGGACGACTTATTTGTAGGCTTATATCATGGAGTGCAGATGCCTTCGTTATGGTAATGTGACCGCACATGAAATGAGTATTAAAATTCCAAGAGAACGAAGTTTATTGTTTTTTTTTTTCATTTGTTAAAATGGAATTTAAAGTGAAGTTGGCATCGTGATTGGGTATCGCGTGTCTAATTCATCGGCTGGCTAAGTCATCCATCACGACACAAGCAACATTTTCCGCTTACTGTAGTGGCAGTGTAGGAGATTTTCAAATATTGTCTAGTTATTCGTAAATTGGGAATGTTTGTCTTTCTTTCATAATAACAAAATTTGTTTAAAATTAATATGTAACTAAATCAATTTTTTTTTAGAGATCATTTTATGTTTTAATAATTATTTCTTCAGATACATATTTTTGATTAAACAAATAGATGTATGCAAAAAAATTTATTTTCTTGAATAAGTCGCTAGTTTACTTATTTTCAATTATTTATGAAGATAAATAAATTTTACATTTCTTTTAATTTTTAATTATTTGTCGTGTATATAGGCTTCTGACTCACTTAATGTTGTCATGTTTGCCTAAACTTTTGTTAAATTACAATTTTAATAGATTATTATTTTTACAGTGTCTAATGTTTTTTAACCCTCCGTGTACCAGGTGACAAAAAATCTCGTCCCATACTAGGTGGGGTATGATATACCTCAAAATATTAAAGTGATAAAATTATCAAATTTATTTTTTTCGGGGAGTCAAACATTTGGTATTTATAAATACACAGTAATTATTAGATTTAAGTAAAACTCTGAAGAAAGTATGTATTAAAACATTATTATTATACAATAAAAAAAAAACAAAATTTCTGTAATCTTTGTAACTTTACAATCGTCTTCTTATGTACTTATTTTAAATGGCACTTTAACGCAATTTTTACCAACAACAATATATTTTATAATAATTAGACATAAATGAAAAATAAGAAATAGGAAAAATTTATTTATATATCATAAATTAGACATTAGAAAGATATAAACCTTTTTATAAACGCGCCGTATGAGGTGGGGTGTGTGCGCACTTCAGGGGCGTATAACCACTTGACTGACTTGGCTACACTGATCGCAACGGCAAAGTTGCAATTCCAGCTACTGAAAATTCGAACTGCGGCACTATCACAGTTTTGAAATTATTGCGATTTTTTTTTAGAACTGGGGTAATAACTCTTCCGGTGGGGTATGTCATACCCCACCAAAAAAGTTATTTTCTATCTTTTGTGAGATCGAAATAGATCACAGGCGAGATCTCCTGTCAGATTTGTGTGATTTTCTACGGCTGTTAAATGAATAAATAATCATGCTTACTTGCAGGAATTCGTATTTACAATGACCCAAACTAAAATACATGACAGCTCACAGCTGAATTTCTGACATGGGCCCATAGAAAAAGCAAATGAAAATCACACGAATCTGACAGGAGATCTTGTCTGAGATCTATCTCGATCTCACAAAGATAGAGAATAGCTCTTCTGGTACACGGAGGGTTAAAAAGTATGTAAAGAAAAAGTATTGTTGTGGTGTCGGTTAGATTGAGAATTGTCACTTGTTTTGTTATTCTATGATTTTATTTGTAAAATGTCAGTTTTGTTAGAAGAAACCATAAAAAGAAAGTGATTTAATAAACATAAATGTCGTTTCTTCATTACACAACTTAGCAACACAAGTTTTTTATTTATCAACTAAATTAAGGAATCAAACATCTATATTATAAGTATTTAGTCCTTTATGAAAGACTTTACTTTCATCCAGTTTACATGATCTAACTTATTTCACAATTCTTGATATGGCATGGAACCCAGTTGAGGCTGTTAAATTTTGTCATCACATATCTTACGACTTTAATACACATGCATTCTCCATCCAGTACGCTACTACACAAGTACAGAAGCAAGGGTCTCTATAACATAATATTCCATTACATAAAAGGCACTTACTCGCAAAGGAAATTAATACTTTCATTACTTTATCGACGACAGCACCACTTTTTGCTCGACAATATACAAATGAAAAACGTTCTTTGTTTAAAATTTTATTTATAAATGTTGATTGGTTTTGATTGATCTCAACCTTCATCAGGAACAAGATAAAAACTAAATTACAGTACAGAGGAAGATAATAAGGCAAACAAAAAAGAGAAAACATATAAAAGAGGAAGAGAACATCAGGCATTGGTTGGAGGAGGGGTAGGTAGGTTGGTAGGGGAAGAATAGGGGTTACATAAGGAGATGGGGAACAACTTTAAATTCAGACTCTCAGTTAATTCTGTTTGTTAAGAATTTGTAATTTTTTTTTTTAATGTTTCTTCTTCTTCTTCTTCTTCGTGTACTTTATAAGGTACCCCCGAGGTTGGCGATCACTCTGGAAAATGCATCTTTATCTTGCGCTGCCCGGAATAACTCCTCCACACTTCTATTACCGGACTACTCTCGTTCATTTGGCAGCCAAGACATCCTAATCCAAGTCTCCTACCAGGTCCTCGGCGACCCTCTATCTTGCCTTTTTAATTTTAATTGGAGCAAGTGATATTTCTCCTCTCGAAGTATGTGACCCAGATACGAAATTTTCCTGACTTTTACTAATGTGGGCAGTTCTCTATCTGCTCTAGCCCGTCTAAGAATTTCTTATTGGTGACCATGTCGGTCCATGTGACTTTAAGCATTCTCCGGTGAAGCTGCATTTCAAAAGCCTTTAACCTGTTCATGGTATTTACTTTTAAGGTCCATATCTCACATCCATAGAGCAAGACCGACCACACATAACATTTTAATGTTTTCTGCCTCAGTTTTAAATTAATATTATCATTGCAGAAGAGGAATTTCATTTTACTGAATACACTTCTTGCTGCTTCAATTCTGCACTTAACTTCTACATATGGATCAATACACTCCGTGAGAATGCAGCCGAGGTATCTAAATCTTTCCACCTTTTCGACATCGCAAACATTTAACTGTATCACTGATCCAGAGTGATCTAGTCATCCAAAAGTCACCCAGTTTTATTGACATCGATTGTTGGGATTAGTTGCTCACCAGCATTATTTAAAAGATTTAATAGGTCTTGGAGGTCATTGATATGGTCTGCTAGTAATACAATATAAATCAAATGTGAACTACCTGGAAATTGCAGGAATCCCACAAAAAAATGGAGAACAGCTGGTGGAAATTATTAAAAAAGTCGCATCTGCAGCAGGAATACAAATCAATCACGCTGATATCAGCAATGCAACCAGAACTACAGACCGAAGGTTTAATGCTCCACCAAAAATCCTCGTAAAATTTACGGACACCAAACAAAAAGACATCCTTCTATCCAAAAAAAGAGAACTAGATCTGGATTTATTAAAGGATTTGACACAAGAAAAAGTATACATCGGTGAAGTTATTAGTCCCTACAGAAAAGAGTTGCTTTGGAAAGCAAAACAATTAGCGAAAGAAAAGAATTATGAATTTGTTTGGATTAAAAATGGGAAAATAATTGTTCGTAAAGGTCATGATCAAAAAATCCTGTACATAAATCACCTGGACGACCTCAATAAATTATTTTAACAAAACTTTTACTTGAACAAACCAAACTGAAGTACTGCGAACATGGATAAGAAAACAATAATTACAAACGAACCAGATAAACTCTCAACTCTAAAAAATAATTTTAATATATTAAATAAAAACATACGAAGTATCAATAAAAACTTCGATGAACTTCAAATATTAATTAAGAATCTAAAAATAAATCTAGATATAATTATCCTCACTGAATGCTGGATAAAGGAAAAATATTCACCCTTACATATAAATAATTACATCTCCTATGCAACCAACTTGAATTACACAAAAAATGATGGTGTGATAGTGTACATTAAAGATGACATTAAAACTGAAGTCAATGAAATAAAATTCCCTAATGCAAACTGTTTGAAAATCAAAGTAGGTGATGAGACCACCATATTAGCTCTGTATCGATCACCAGCTACAACTAATATTAATCAGTTTCTTGAAACACTTTCTAATGAACTCAATCTTCTAAAAAGCACAAAAAATGTCTTCCTTATCGGAGACATAAATATTGACATATTGGAAAACGGTCATCCCAATAGAACTAAATATCTACTAACACTGGCTTCTCATGGACTTAAAAGTATGATAAATGAACCTACGCGTGTAACTAATGACAGCAAATCTTGCATCGACCACATTTTCAGTAAGACTATTAAAACAACCTACTCTATCATATTCACCTCTACTATAACCGACCACTATACAACAATATTATCCATTACAAAAAAGAAAATACAGAGATCGCAGCCCTACCCAATTATCTTACGGAAGACAGAAACCGAATGGAACGAAGTTAAACAAAAATTACTTAATACTAACTGGATAAGCCTACTGGAGAACCTTGATGCAAATAATGCCTGGAGTAAATTCATTGAATATACAACTCATACCATCATGTCAAATACCAAAAGAATAGAAAAAAAGATTTCACATAAAAACCAACATCTGAAACCATGGATAACTCAAAGCGTTATAAACTGCATTAGGAAAAGAGATGAACTACACAGGAAAGTTAAATTAAATCCTTGTGATATTTTTATACAACGATACTACAAAAGATACAGAAATATTTGCAAAAATGTTGTACGCAATGTCAAAGAAAATTATTATAAAAAGAAAATAGACGAATGTAACAATGACCCGCGCAAATTATGGAAGATCATTAATGAAATTACCAATGGAAAATCATCCCAATACACGAGCATTGATGAATTAACAATTGAAAATGCCCAAATCTCTTTCGCAAAGCATCCAGACAAAATTCTCGAATATGTAAACGAATGTTTTATTAATATAGGGTCACAATTAGCAAAGAAAATCAGACAACAAATAACTATCATTTTACCAGAAGAAAAGGAAAATACGAACCAGATAGATAAGTTAAAGTTAACTGTTGTAACCAATACTGAAATAAAAAACGCATTTGCAACCCTTGATGCTAATAAAACATCGGGAAATGACATAATTTCAAACAAAACTATAAAACAATTACAAAATTAACTGACCTTCCCTTTGACATACCTGGTCAATCTGTCAATATCTACAAGTGTCTTCCCTTCATGCCTTAAAAAAGCTACAGTTATACCTATACATAAAAGGTAGTCAAAAGGATATTTATAACTACCGACCCATAAGTCTTTTAAGCTCCTTTTCAAAAATCTTGGAAACTGTAATGAAAAAGCAGATTATTCAATTTCTTGAACAAAACAAATTACTATCACCATCCCAATATGGCTTTAGGGAAAATCTAAGCACCAATGATGCCATAGAAAATCTAATAAGCAAAGCCATAAAAAACATAGATGATGGGAAAAAATGTTTGGCTTTATTCATAGGTCTTCAAAAAGCTTTTGACACGATTGACCATAAAATATTAATATCAAAGCTAAAAAAATAGGAATGGCCGAAACAACAATGAAATTATTGGAGTCATATATAACAGGGCGAGAACAACAAGTACAAATTGGCAAACAAAAGAGCAAACTACTTTCTTTAAACTATGGAGTCCCTCAAGGAAGTGTACTGGGTCCGATTCTATTCATTATCTATATCAACAATTTAACTAACCTTACCATTAAAGGAAACTTAATCAGTTTTGCTGATGATACTGTTTTATTATTTCATGAAGAAAATTGGACGGATACATTTAATGTGGCTGAACAAGGGCTTAGTGCACTTCAAAATTGGCTTAAAATCAACTCGCTTACCCTTAATATAAGCAAAACTAAATATATAACATTCTCAATGAACTCAAGAAGCCAACCAATAAAATCACTAAAACTAAAATTACACGAATGCCATGGAAATAATATACAATGTTACTGCCCCATCATCGAAAAAACACAAAATATAAAATATCTCGGAGTGATAATTGATGAAAATCTTAGATGGGACCTACACATCAAAGAAATTACCGAAAAACTAACAAGCCTCATATATTTCTTCAAAAATCTAAGAAACGTCGTAAATAAAAAGGATATGAGAAAGGTCTACTACGTTTTGTGTCATTCTCGAATTGAATATGGAATTATAGGTTGGGGATCTGCTACACATAAGTACATACATAACCTAAATACGATTCAAAAAGGAATCATAAAGACCATATTGAAAGTACCCATTAGAACGCCTTCAATTGAAATTTTCAATAGCTTTGATGTACCAAATGTGCAACAAATATATGCCAAAAATATATTATTAAAGCTTTTCAAAAATACTGAATCTTCCACTAGACCATGCATGCATAACACTAGGTCGAATAAAAATGATGTAAAAAACATTCCAAGTTACAAAACCACATTCGGACAAAGAAACTACACATACTTTGCAACTAAACTTCATAACATCCTTCCCCAAGACATAAAACTAATAAAAAATTCTAATGTATATAAATCAAGAATAAAAATATGGCTGTAAGAGATCAATGAAAAAACCCTAATGGAAACACTAAAAACGACATAGAAGACAAATGAAATATATTTAAATAATTTTAGTCCGCCTCGGCACAGGACCCCCTAGTGAGGAGGACTAAGAATTGCAATATTTAACGTTAAATTCATAATTTTATTTTTTATGTACAATTATTCTATATAGTTGCTAATAAAAAAAATATATATATATCATCTGCGTATTTTTTGTTAATAATCACAATTCTTTTGATCTTCAGACCCTTCTCTGTATTACTTTGGGCTCTTTTAAAGACATAGTTGGAATAGAGATTAAACAATAGTGGTGACAAGATACAGCCTTGTCGTCCATGCTGAATGGCGATTGCATTAGATTATTATATTGATATATCTAATTATTCTACATAATTAAGGCGTTTTCTATTTTTATGTATTACTTGGACTCCTGCACTTCTATTAAACGTTTTTTGGTCAGTATTAATGGTCAGCGAATATGAAAAACCTGAAAAAAACTTTTATTACACCTATTGTTTTGAGCGTGCAAGTATAGAGCGTTGGTCAAAAAGTTTCAGGACATTTAATTTTAGCCCAAATTCGAAACATTTATGAAAAAGCTTCGCAAAAACCAAAAATAATATTACTAATGCAGTTCACATCCTACAAAAATGTGGCGTAGTCTCATATCCTTGCCCAGAAATTGCATTTCGTCAATGCTTCCTTTTCATCTAAACTACTGCAATCGGTTCACTGAAAACTTCGACCTACTTCGCATCTACAAAACGAATAAAACTTATTCGTCTTTTCATTTTTTGACATCAAAATAAAAATAAAATACAAAAACATTTGAAAAACTGGAGCAGATTATTAATATAAAAATTTTTCCATATTCAAAAAAATGTTTTTCTATCGGGTAAATGCTTACAATCTGTTTACAGAATTGGGTCAACCATAAAAAGCAGAACGACAAAAACCTCTTTTCGTCGAGTAAGTAGGAATGATTTTAGTTTTACAACGACAGGTAAATACCTAAATTCCACAACAGCAATTTTTTTTATTGAGACTAGTCATAAGGGAAAATCCCAACATCACCAAAAATTATGCATAGGATAAGTGGTGAATTTGAAAGATCGTTCTGTTTATGAAAATTCTAGATCAGCAAAAGCTTTCGGACAGGTAGCTCTTGTATTATATACTATTTCGTGTTATTTAATAGAGTATTTCCGTCCGGAATTTTTATGACGACCTTTTGTACCAAGCAAAATCGTTTCCATTCTGAAATTTTGAATTTATTTAAACACTGTACAAGAGACCTAACTGTCAGGAGGAACTGCCTATAGGAATATGATGTTTTCAATTGTGGTAGGTATGAAGTGAAGCTAAAGGGAGATGAGAAAGGAGCGGAAAGGGTTGAGATAGCTCAAAAATACCTGGTTCTTCAAATCTGGTTACCAAATACAAAAAAAGCCACTTCAAGCATTGTTTCAATGGTGGATTTTCACTGGGGTAAAACTAGAAATAAACTAAAACCACTCTTATCTCTGAGCGATTAGAAAGAACTCTTGCATCTTAGTGATAAGAGTATCTCCCACTCTTATCTCTGTGTAATAAAAGCGTCTACCACTTACCTCTCAAAAATAAGAGTATATCCCACTCTTACCTCTGAGTGACAAGAATATCTCTAAATCTGACACAACTCATTATATTTTTTCATTAAAATCGTGTTAATGAATTCATTTGATTAGTTCAATTTGGTTAGATCTGCAAGAATAATAGATGGTTTGGAAAAAAAATTAGGCCACGTTACGTAGGATTGCGTACGTGTGTCTATTTACATATTATTTTCTCCATTGTCATTGCGTAATATGGTTTTAATAAAACTTATTATAATACTTAACACAACATCTACGTTTTTTTTAAATACAGCGGATTTACCAAAATGTTTTCAAATAAATAAAAATAAACATCTTTACATCGTTCTATCCCATTATTCAAGATGCAAGCAGGAAATTTTCAAAAGCTGCATTCAAATAAGAAGAATGCGAACACTGTAAAAAAGCGGCACAAATCTTGTCTGGCAAAGGCACGGATACTGGGTGAACTTGCCTTCCTGCAGCTTTGGTTACAGGATACCAACGACGAGTTAATCACTAGATGTTCCTTAAATACAAAGTGGATAACTATCAAAATGTTTAAATGTTTCTAAATTAACCAATGACTACATATGTACTCATGACGATGCTCGAATTTGCAAATAAATTAGCAGCATTAAGCAATCAGAAAGGAAAGTTGAAATGTTTAAAAAACAATTATTATGACTGTAATGGTATATATCGACCCTTTCAATAAGTAAATAGTGATTCCATTATTATTGCAAACCCAATCTGCCTTAGAATACAATCATTTCCTTGCGCCAGCAGTTGCAAGCGCATTTGTAGAAAGGCAAAACGAATACAACTGTTGGTCACGAGTCAACTCATGCATTCCTTTGACCCTTTGCTGCAAACAATTGTGCGGCTGTTTTGAGGAAGTGTTTTTAATTTCACGAAATCCATGGTAGTTTGTAGTGAAGAAGGTGTTATTATTCCAGAAATCCATAGACAAAATTTATTAAGTACTTAAAATACAGACGAAAGAAAACCTTAACTGCCCAAATTGAAAGATTTCTCTTTTTCAGACAGTCAAATAGACGAACTTAGTCAATACTAATATTAATAATAATAATAATTGGTAGAGCGCCGTTTTTGAGACAAATAACCTCAAGGGCGCTTAAGTGCCATTTAAATATTATTACATTAGAAAAATAGAGACACATTACTGATAATAATCAAATAATAAAGCGATTTAAAACGTGCAAGTATGTAGAAAAACAGATTAATTTTGTAAAATGGCTTTTATTTCATAAGAAGCTATTATATTGTGGTAAGGCATTATATTAAAAAAACACACTTTTTACACAGCTTGATCGAAGCGAAACCGGTTAAATTCATAGTTAAATACTAACAACGGTTTGTTTTATTTTTAAAAATAAAAAATAATTATTTTTCTGTATTAGATTTGTTGCAAAGCCAATAAACTTTTGCGAAACCTTTGTCAAAGAAAGTCCTTTGATTTTTGTAGATTTTTGAAATTTTGACGACAAAAAACGTTAAACATGGATTACGCTATGGATACAACTGCAACACAATTCAATCATAATACTCGTACATTTTACACTCTACCCACCTAATCTTCCTTCATATATTACCCACAATCTCTCTCTAAATTTCCTAATTTAAATACTACTATACTAATACTGTACTTAAATAACTAAACATGGATTGTAAAATCGAATTACGTGTAGTCAACCGTGTTATGTATAATTCCAATCTGTTAAATTCACCTGCCATAACACAAGGACATCACTAGAAAAATGTATTTTTTTCATGAAATCAATAAAAAAAAAAAAAATAATAATAATAATAAATGGGTGATAAAAATACATGGTTTACAAAAATCTTACTATGGAAATTTCAATCTGTGGATAAAATACGTATTGTTACATTTAAAATAAGTTTTCGTCAATAAGTCATTATTTCGTCATTTACCATTGTAAAGTAAAGTTGAGTAGTGGCCAACCTTGCGTATTCTATACCAATGTAAAAACTTCATAACTTAGTTCAAGGATTTATTTCAGAATTTCAGATCTTTTCTTGCAGGAATTGTAACTTACCCCAAGAGGTCGGGAAATGTTTAATGTTATTAAAATTATTTATTGCCGCCAATATTTCCTGGAGTTTTGTGCCACGTTTTGATAAATATCCGCTTTTGTTATGAATAGTTCTACTACGTCCTGCGCAGCCGCAGGCTCGACCCCCGCCGACACAATTATGTAAAAATGAGTTTTTTCATTTTAATTAATATTTTGGTTTAATGATAACATTTTACACAGTAAAAGAATATATCGATAGAAGCTTAATAATCGGGTTGTAGAGAAACAATTTCATTTTCTCCCAACGAGAAATATTGCATACCAACACCGAAAAGAAAAATTGCTAAAGCGCCATACAGCTATGACATTAAAGATGAACCTCCACAAAGAACTATATTGTTTGTTTTTGCTTACGTTTATCAAATTACGTTTTCTAGATTTTCCCAGAACGTGCGGTGAATTCTAGAAAACTTGATTTAATGACTTTATTATCCTTTTTATATTATCATTTTCGCCCGTGCACCGTGAGTGCTATGCACGGACATTCGTGCTATGCTACTAGCACCTTCGAGCAGGCTCCATTAAAGTATTTTTAGTATTGGAGATGGAAATCAGCTACTTGGAAAATGATTGTCATGGACCGTCAATCAACAATCAGACAGACCGCCCTCAGCACTAAATCAAGTTGGTTTATCAAGTATTTTGGGACTGCAGACCAGAGGTGGCTTCAAAATTTCATAAATGTATATTTTACAAGGGTAAGGCTCTCAAATAGCTATCCGAAATTCGGTTCAATTCAATTCAATTGGGTTCAAATCCCGGCGTGCGTTGATAAATTTTATTTTGTAATTCTGCATTATTTCACAAGAAATTAAAAAAAAATCTGTAGTATATTTGCGGCACATTCCAGGGTGAAAGATAATCTCGTTCTGGTGTTAGACCACAAATCAGAATTGAAATAACTTGGTGACCAGATCTGAATAGCCAGGAACCTCCCCACCTTCCTCATCCCACTCCCCACTACCTTCAGCTTCACAATATATCCCATTGGGGATGTCGTAATTGCACTGGCTCAAGAGGGGAGCAGTTTGGACTATTGTGGCGGTTTCAAATAAAAAACCTTGAGTTTTGTGCAGGGCAATTGAAGAATCTGCTAGCCCCGCTTAAGCCGCCCAGTTTCTTGGAAGCCAGATTTAATTGGGCTTCTGTGGAGCCTTACTTCCAGCATTTCAGAAAATCTGTACTGGTGAGGGTGTTTCCATAAAATTGCACAAAACACTCAATTACTGTGGATACAAAGTTAGTTGGCGAAATGAGGTTAATAAATCATATTAAACAGATTAAAACAACACAAACGAAAATTCATCACCAATCAGAAGTTAAGTAATATAAAAGCGTCAAATAACTTAAATTACAATTCGTCATATCAAAAGAAAAACAAGTCTCGAAATATTTAATTTAATTGATTTCTTTCAATATTGACTTATAAATTAGCCTAAGTAAGTAATTGCTAATTTGAGATTCGAATTTTGATAAAGCTAATCTAAGGTTACGACCAATTAAAAATATCTTTGGGAAGAATTCTCCTTTTGTTATAAATTAGACAGTATCAATTACTTAATTATAAATAATAATCATTGATGATTGATTTTTATTTCAAGCGATATCCAAGAATTATTTAATTAAATACCTAGGATAAACAATTGAATAAGAAATGTGCCCTTGAGAAGCAATAAAGCTAATTTGAAACTCTGTATTATTTATTGAACATTTCACCATCAAATACTTTTTATGTGAAACCATTCAAGGGTTTTAATACATCGAATCAAGTGGGATTACGGTAACAGCTTTTTGTTCTGTTCTGTTTAATTCTCTTTTCATCTCAACTGCTTCCTTCAGAAAATCACAAGGAGTGTTTTGTGTTTTTACTTATGACGATTAACTAACACTATCTAATCATGCTTCCCCATTTTCCTCCCCCGTTCCACAACTCCCACGCCCCCTTTCCATCTTGCGTTCTCCTCTCCCCTTCCCTGACTTCCCCCCCCTACCCTTGCGCGAACCCCCCCCTCTTTCGTTCCACTCTTTCCTCCCGGATTCCTATCCCCCTCCCTCCTTCCCTACATGCCGCTAAACTCTTTGAAATATAAACATTTTTAAAACACTCACGCGCCACCTATTGTAAAATTTAATAAAAATTTCTTTACATCAGAGCTCACATAGAAAAAAACTTTTTTGGGCATGCGCACAACAACTCACCAAAGTTTCAACACAATTGGATTAATGGTATTGGAAATGATAAGTGAAAAACAATGAAAAATTCATTTCTACACATAAATATGGGTTCGCGCGAGGGTGGATGGGGGGAGGCAGGAAGGGTGGGAGGAGAACGCGGGACGGAAGGGGGAGGGAAGCATGGGAAGCACGGGAAAGGTTACGCAGGAGGGGGTTGACGGATGGGTGGAGGTATGTAACTTGTAATATGTGGTGAAATATCTGTATGAGAATTGAAATAGATAAAAAAATATTAAAATTTCGGGGAAATTTTGCGGAGCCAGAATTTTATAAGGCATTTGTGGGAGAAGTTAGATTATGAAAGTCGTTATATTTCAATAAGACGCAATTATAATTGACGTAAATTTGTTCATACATTGATACTTCTGAGAAAACCTTTCTTTTTAAAAATTTAAAATATTCAGATACGCATGATATGAGATTTTTACGGTCAAAATTATTAAAGTGTTTATTTTTGGATTGTTATGCCGTGTTGCACTTTCTGCTTCTTTGTGATCGACCATTCGGATAAATCGGATACTTGAGCATTTAATTGAAACCGGCCATTACTTTGCATGTTTCAAAAGTCCTGGGAAGAACCAAAACGCAACGAGCCCGCATTATTACCGAAGCAATTGAAATTCACAAAAAAACCATTTAAATTTATTAGATTTGGCATATAGTTCTCGGTATCTGGTATTTGACAGCTACACCAAAACCAAACGTCGAAAACTACATAAAGTTATTAATTATTATTGAAGTATCGGCCCTAATACAACTGTCGCGCGGTACACTACACACAATTGCACATCTGTCCTGATGATGGACACTTTCTGAAAGGTTGGCTAATGAAGGAGGAAGCGCAATACAACATTACGACCAAAAAAATAATCACGATTATTGTATAAAATAATGGATGCTTAGCAAAAAAAAATTATTAAGGTGCCTTTTTGCCCTCTTCTATTACTAATTTTGTGAAAGTTTTAATTTAACATTTGGAACTTTCTTTGTTTTTATATCAGAACAATAGTATTGCTCCAGCGCTCAAATTAAAAAAAATATATATTAGAGATACCATAAAATGAGCTTTTTCACGACAGAAGAATGTAAAAACCCAAAAGCGAAATTGCCAAAAATAAAACTGATGTTTCAGATTATAAAACATAAAGGAATAAAAATATATTCAAGAAGTATTTTGTTTGATGTAATACCAGGAGGGTATGATGTTCAAGACGGAAGTGGACGCCACTTGAAACCGTGATATTTGCTTGGCTTGCTTGACCGATATCGTAAGAGGGACGAATCCGTTATTTTGTAAAGAGTCGAGAAAAATGATAGGGCAAATAAGTTTTGAGGTTGTAAGAAGTGGCCTTAGAGAGAATATTTCTGGGAATTTGGATAAGTGATTAAAAATTGTAGCATTTTTTTATTAATATGAAAGTATACTTCACTTCTTTTATTAATATAAAAGTATACTTCACTTCTTTTATTAATATAAAAGTATCTTGAACTCCACGTAAGACGTTAGGGTTACGTAAATAATTTGAAAAGAAACTGAAAGAGATCAACCTTTTCAGAAAGGTTGATTTTCCTGATCTCTTTCTTATAAAAACCAAAACTTAGATATTTGAAACGTTGGTTCCTGGAACGGCTTTTAACGTTGATTAGAGTTCAATTTGGACTTTCATATTGGATGAAGTGTTTTGT
This sequence comes from Glyphotaelius pellucidus, assembly GCA_936435175.1. Lineage (NCBI taxonomy): Eukaryota > Metazoa > Arthropoda > Insecta > Trichoptera > Limnephilidae > Glyphotaelius > Glyphotaelius pellucidus. The sequence continues at coordinate 21,914,326 of OW386555.1, read as the reverse complement.
AAAGTGGAGTACCAATTTGAAACCGATGCTAAAATTAATTTCGATTGCTTAGTCGGCATTTTGTCAATCTAAAGTTTTGTACATTTCCTTACACCACCAAACTAGAGTTAGGTTTATTTATAAAAAATAAAACAATCAATGTGTGGTTTTTTGAAACGGTATTGCTAAAAAAAGCCTTAGTAATTGATTGACTGAAATAAATAAATCAAACACTGTATCAATAAAGATTGTCCACGAGTTCCAACAGTGAAGTTCTCCATTTGTCGGTCTGTGAAGAGCGTTAAAAGATTAGAGATGGCAGTAATTTATTAAAAAATAAAACAATAACTTTGTAAAAATCACTTTATTTTTTATTTTTATATATTTAATGCCGACCGGGTTTCGCTACAACCGTAGCTTCTTCAGGGCAGTACAACACTCTACTAAAATTAAGTTACATGTGTTTTAGATAATATACATATGGTTTAAAATAAAATGCGCTGGAATACTCAAGTGAAGGAGGAAGTAGATGTAAATGTAGATGGAGAATCGGGAAAGAAAAAGGAATGTTTTTTGTCAACAGGGAACAACCTTAGTATTGAACTTTTATTTAAATTGATTTGGTTATTAATATTAACCTTACTATTTATATTTTTGGCTTTCTTAACTCTAGGGCTTCTGAATTATCCAATCCGATACCTACCGTGTTTTTATGAATTAGGGTGACGCCTAAGTTTTGATCAAATTTATTGTCTGTTTCTATCAGGTGGTTTGCAAATTCCGAGAAACCATTGCTGTGTGATTTAGATTTAGTACTGGAAAACTGCTTATTCCTTTACCCAGTTCCTACCACCAAGTACCTACCTTTCTACCTTTCCACCAAGTACCTACCCATTCCACGCCAAGACAAAACAAAATAAAACGTTCGATTTTCGCATTCTTTTGTTTTCTTCACTTGTTGAAAACGCAACCGTTTCGAGTGTTTGGTAAAATTTGTGCATCTTACTTGATTTGAAGTAACGCAATAAGTTCAATTTGGGAACTTATTATTATACCCACCGCGGCTGCAGATGTAACCGTGTTTTTTTGTATTGTATTCCGAAACCACTCGTCACGCCGTGTCGCGTGTGAACTATAATCTATCTTGCTACGAAGTACAATTGCCGGTCAATGTGTGACCAACGGTATTTGATAGCCAGTGTTTGAACTGTTTTAAAGACTAATGTTATAAGTGAACTATTAACAATCATAAGGACAAAAGGAACTATTGCATTGTTAAAAAGACCACAGAACCAGCGGCAAAAGTCCATTCGAAAGTGAACTCGGTAAGTCTTGGCTATACCTATCCATATCCTTTCCTTTGGGCAGTTTTCAGTAAAATTGTTGTTTGAGATTCGCACCGCATCCGCCTGCGAACAAAAGTGAATTGATTTGCGCAACCAATGTACAAAATTCTATGCCATTGATTATTATTAGTTGTTATATTATTATTATTAATAAGAAATATTGATCGTGGTAAGAACATTATAAAAGATTTTTTTAATGGGTAGGGCAAAAACCCGAGTATCCACTCATTTTTAATAACCGAACCTTGTTTAATGAAAAACTTGTCAAAAGTAAATAAAACATAAAGTCTTCCATGTTGCAGACGTGAACATGAATACAGAAATGCTTTGAATATCACGAATTAGAGAATAAAAGATTGATCAGTCAGCATCCACTCATGACGACAGACAAAAACACTCATGTATTTGTAAAAATGCTCGCCATCGTTTACAATGAAACACATATTCATTTGTTATAGACCAAATTTTGTTTATTAAATTTAATAATGTTCGTATAAAGTTCTGCAAGTATTTTAGTTTTTATTTTTGTTTCAGCTGTTCGGCTTACAAGGCCATTTTCAGAAGTTTTGAAAATAGCCTTGTAAGCCGAAACAGCTGAAAAACTACAGTACTTGCAAAACTGGATAATAAATTAACTAAGAAATAAATTAAATTTTTTTAAAACTAAGTGGAATTCTATGAATTTAAAACAGAAACAATTAAAAACTTTAATTTTATTCACTTTCTAGTGGTTTTGGAAGAACCTTTCCTTCGTCAGGAGAATATTAAAACTGAAAAGTTCCTTTACACTAATGCCCCAGCGCCACTAGTTTAGTAGGAAAATATTTAAGATTGAAAAACAAAACAAACAAACGCAATAACAAAAGGTCAAAGCGTTTGTGAGAGAATGCTTAGTAATGTCGTTAATAAATAAGTTAAATTGAAGCGGTATCAAATTGGCGCCTTGGGGTACGCCGGATACTATAAGATTCAAAGATATTTATTTTAACCCTTTGCTTTATAGCACTCAAAAACGGTTAACAACTTTTGACATTTAATCTAGATCTCAATTATTAAATATTAGCTTTTCCCCGCGGCTTCGCTCGCATGGTATTACGGGAAATTACTGTAGCGGTTGAACTTATCAATTATCCCCCCTCCTCCCCACCCCACCCCCTCCCGCATTCCATACATTCATTCCCTTACATTCAGTTTTCAAACATCTAGCCTGCCACCTAAATTTCACAAAGAAAAAAAGAATTATCCAATTTTGTTCATTCGTTCGGAATTTATGCGCTTACAAACATTTCGGATGTTTATTTTTAATTAAATATTTGGAAGTTTGTTAATATAATACAAAATTACACTATTTATTATTCAGTCTTCATAATCGTTACGAATTATATTCTTACTGTAAGAACTCTTATCTGACATTTATTCCAGCTTGTCTAATAAAAACAAAACATATTCTAATATTTGAATTTTCTGGGGCAGTAGCTGACCAGGGGGCTGAGTACCTACCAGCTTAGAGCCCACAAATATATCAACATCGCTTCCATGGGAATGATTTTTTTCTGACATTTGCAATTAATTCGCTTTTGTTAGCGACAGAAAACGTATAACAAATATAATATATTAATATTTATAATTTCATAACGCCAGAGCTTACCATCATATAAAACATGTAGTCTGCGCATATAATTTAGCTTTCTATTGGTGAATGAATTTTTAAAGTCTTTTTATTGGTTAATGCCTGAAAAGGTCATAAACAAACTCGAGCAGTTTCGCATTTATAATATTAGTAAGGATGAAACATAAAGACTTAACCATTATTAAATGGTACACATTGAACTCTCTTTTTTATTTTGTTTTTAAAATTCTAATTTATGGTTTTACTTGCACATAAAATGTAGGTCTCTTTATTCTCTCTACGGGATGTGTAAGATTGCACTGACCTTATAATACACGGTAAACCAATAATAAACCACCGTCTGAGTTAGGGTGAAGTGTAATAATTATAAAGTAACTAAATTTTTTAGACGCCGTAGTATTTATAAGACTGCACGATACATCCCTAAATGTACGAGGGCATAAACATAAAACAAGATTGACTCAGAATTAAAGTTTGGTGGTTTTGAAATGAACCAATAAACTAATTGGTAGAAGAACGATATAATATATGGTACTCAAAATATTAAATAAACAATCAATGATGTTTAAAAAGTCAAAGAGGATCTAAGATAATGGTTTAAATTGTGGTGCAGATGACTTGCATGATGATTAAAATGAGGTCTTTCTGCTGCTCCTGTGTGACTAATTGGAATTCACATAAGGCATCATTTATGATTTCATTATGTTTTCTTTACCTACCTACATCCATGAATCGATTGACATAACTATTCATTTCATGTTACGTGATACTTATTTAACACTTCCGTACCGGGCTGGGGGAACGCACTTACAATAACGAGAGTTTTTCGCTGTATCTAAGTTGTTTTTTAAACCCCATAATCAATAATTTGGGTTATCCTAGAAAAACTACATGGTTATCGATCTGCATTAAAAAAATTATATCGCATTTATACTATTTTTAAAACTAAATAATTTCTAACAAATTCCGGCGAAGAATCTGTCCCGCCCGCCCCCTCTCTTCCCCTCTATTCGGGCGTACTCCATCCCTATCTGCTGAACGTATCGGGACAATTCGAAGCGATAACAAGTAATGTCTAAGTTGTTAGTGGAAAGGACTAGATCACGTTCGTTTACACTGCGCATCTGGTTTGCTCTTTTTACAATGCTATAATGTTCGCTTGCTGGTCAAAGATCATTCGGTCTGGGCCGTTTCCGGTAAACGCCAATCGCCAGTCGAGATTCGGAAACAAGGAGTTATGTTGGTTACCGGCCCGCCTTCTCTGTTTCCTATGGAAAAATACACGTTATGGTCTAAATTCATTAGAATATTAATTATAACTTTATTTATCAAACGATTTTGAAAATGTCTACTGAAATACGATGAATATACTTCCTTCTAATTTTTACTAAAACAAATTACAAAAAATTATGTCAATAACATCCTTTAATAAGCAAAACAAATTGGGGTCCCCGAGTGACCCCCCTTCGGATCATGTGTGATTTTTTTCTTTCCGGGACGAAAAAGTTAAAATGTATCATAAACTCTTCTTAACCACTTAGACCCATAAGCTTCTTTACACAACAACATTACTATAACTATGATGCGTACCTTTGTTATTAATATGTACCCACTGACAAACTACAAAAGTAGGTTAACAAGTTTAAATTATCATTAATTATAATACATTATCACGAAGAAAAAGAAGCTTGCAGTTTCCGTAGTATAAGAATTGTTTGAAAGACTCTTGTACGTTCTTTTACTTTTGCATAAAATTCCGTGTTCTCATATCATTGAGCTAATTTTGAAAGTTCTAGGGACAAAGCCGTACAATAAGCGACAAAATGTAGAGCTGCTATAATGCTTTGCATTGCTCTGCATGGATTCCAACGACATCTATTTCTACAAGATCATACTTGAAATGTCAATTGTATGGGGTAAACAGAAAGTCTTGACGAGAAATGTAATTAATATTATATTAAACGTAATACATTCAGGAGAAAAAATCTTAATTAATGTTCTTATTTATTATTTTCTTTGTAAATACTGCATAATAGTTCCAGTCGATTCTAATGTGATCCGACGATAGGGGGACCAGAGGGAAATGGGGTTTGTTGTAAGGCTGAAGGGAGTATGAAGGGTGAGGAGATAGAAAGAGGGAAAAATACCAGGCTTTTAAGATTTGGTCACCAAACACGGCTAAAATCATTTCAATGAACGCTTCGACTCGATTAAATTAATGGTGGCCTATCACGAGTGCGATGTGGAAAGTTCAGAAAATTTCAGGTATTTCGTCTAAATTTAATGTGAAATAATTTAATTTGGTTAATTACGAGTAAAGAGCGTTTTATTTCATTTTGCTTTTGTTCTTCGGAGCTATATTGAGGTTAATAAAATGAATTATTTAGGAGCGACTAACGCAGTTTTTTTAGATAATTCTTATTGTTCTTGTGATGCAGCCCGAGAAGGAGAAAATGCTGCCACCATTCATCCGATTCGGGTGAATCTTTACAAGAATCTGTGGATATTAGGCAACTTTATGCCAGCAACAAACTAGTTTATCTCTTAGAACACACAATGCTTTTAACAATGTTGAAACTGCTCGAGATACTAGAATCAAAAAGCTCAATCTCTTCTCCCTATCGCTTGGTCAAAGAAATTTTAGATTCTTTGCAACAAAGCTACTCAATGCACTTCCACTGACCGTTAGACAGGACACAGTTGATTTTAGATATAAATCAGACACCAAGTCTTGGATCATCAACAAAGGCAGATCTTACATCAAAGATTATACCAAAATAATTTATAAGTATACGTCTCTAATGGTATAATACTGATTGTCTTTTATTTTAAGCTTTACATCGTGTTGTTACCTTTATTTTTGTAATAAGCTATGCCTCCACTTACGAGGATGTGTTTCCAATGGTGCGACGATGATTATTTTATTTTTATTTTAAACGTAATATTATGTTCTTATTTGTATTTAATGTCATGAACTGCACTTATAAACTGCGCCACCATTTACAGCATTCGTTTCTAATGGTGCGATACTGATTGTCTATTAATTTATTATAATAAAACAAATTTAAAACTTTTTTCCACTTTAATTTTATTAAGCGTAACCGGTTTCAGCTCGCTAGAGCCATCGTCAGCCTGGTTCAAATTATTCTTAGTCTACAATTTATATACATAACATGAGGGAGGGGAAGCGGGGTAGTCTAAAGGATTTTAATCAATTATGTTAATTGCATTTGTTACTAAGTCGTTTTAGACTGTCAAATTTATAAATGTTTTGGTAATTCCAATAAGCTAATTACCTTGGGTTTGTTGCTCACTTCAAAATTGTTCAGGGAAAACTTAACAAGTAATATAAATTAATAATGATCTAATTTTCTATTCAAATCGTTATTATATTTATGATGTATGGGATTTTTTAATTGCTTTATGAATGGATACATGTTCACATTGGAGGAGGAATGGTCATTATATTAACTAAACACATATTTTAATTTCGAAATTACAATAAAAATAATTATAATTATAAGAAAATGAGCTGAAACCGGTTTCGGTCAAAAAAATCAGTGGAAAAAGTTTTATATTTGTTTTATTATATATATTACAATGGAATTCCACCATGAAGTTTCAAAATTAGAAATATTAGATTTTCTATTATTTTAAACGTAATGTTGTGTTGTTATTAGTAATTACATTATAATCTGCTTATGTGATAAACTGCGCCTGCTCTCGACACAGGAGTTGCTAGTGAGATGGGCAAGGCAAATCATCAATTTTAACAGAATTAATAATGATGAATATTAAAAAAAATATTTCTATGATACGATCTTTACTGTTGAAATGTTACGAAAAATATCCAAAACACGCAAGTATTCTTGTTGAAAAAAGAAAATACTTTTGCTGTTAACGTTAACTCAGGTCAAGTGTTGAAAGGTACGATATGTTATTAAGTAATTTTTGCAAAGCAGACTGATTAATGATTTGCTAGTTGTAATTAATATTAAATTACGTTGCTGTGTTGGAAGGGATTTAATCAAAAATTCAATCCCGAATGTAATATTCTAGAAGGTAAAGAAAATTAATGATGTAATTCAGTTTTCAAGTGTTGAAGGTAAAGCGCCGTCGTCATGAAGCATTGGATATGTGATACAAGATAGAAATGCTTTTCATGTCCTTTTGGTTCTAGAACCGATAGAGCTAATGAAGAACACCAAAGCAAACGCTCTGTCTCTATTCTATGGGAAGAAGTATCCGTGTTATTTTTACTTGCTTACAGTTTTTCGTTTTGGTTTGTAGACTTTCATGTAATTTTTAGTATAATTTGAGAACTCTTCTGAATATATATTTTTTCATCATTAAAACTAAACGCGCTTTACTTCTCACATAAAACAAATTTGTTTTGAAGTCCATAAGAATTTATACAAGTTTTTTATTAATATCCATGCATTTATTGAAAAATGGAACATTGCCAAAAATCGTTGTAATATTTTTTCGACACAATGAAAAAGACTCAGGAAACTGGAACGGATGAAAACCGCTCTGAAAAGTTATTGGATTTTCATTGGAATTTTACATTAATTGAACTGTATTCATGGAATCATAAAATATGCAGTAAGGGAAAATAAATGCACGGAGAAGCACGTTTCATTGCCCTGTTCTAAGGTTAAATTTTTATTTTTTTAAGTAAAAACATTTATTTTTTAAGTCTTTAATTGAATAAAGTAAAAGAGTCTGAACTGACCGGATCCAAAACTTTAAATAAGTTTTTGGTCCCACTTAACAATCTGGGATTGTTTGCAGAAATTGCCTTCTCGCAAAAAGCAAAAATTATTATTATCACACTAACCACAAAAAGAGGAAGACACGGCACGATCATGGGAATCTTATGCTTGAGTCGGACCATGTCAAGATCCAGAATAATAGAAGAGTGTTCATGAGACGAATATTTATTTTTTTAAATTTTTTTATTTACGTTAGAAAAAAAAAATCAAGTGCAGTTTACACGCGGTAGAAGCGAAACTTTCCCAAAACTATCTCGACCAATACTTGAAAAGTGAGGTCCATAATCAAAACGATCAATGAGCGCAGACCTCGCGTAATTTCCGTTTCATATCTCAACCAATAAGAGAGCCTTTAAAAGTGACATCATTATCAAAGCGGCCGATGAACGTAGTTGATGCGTCGCAGGTGCACTAATTGTCATATCCGTTTCATCCAAATCAAATCCAAATCAAAGCCGTGCTATAGAAGTTTCACATCAAAAACAAACTTATACATTGTCAAATATTTTTCCCCGCGGTGGTTGATTAATTGAATGTGGGAAGTGAATTTTCTCCGCCGTGAACTGTGGTGGTGTGTGAATCGTGGTCTGTGAACTGTGGTCTGTGAATTGTGGTCGGTAAATTGTGGTGGGTGAAGTGTGGCCGATGAATTGCAGACGATGAATTTTCTTAGAACATAATGAAAAATAAAATGATTTTTTTTTTACATGAGCTCCACACAGGAGGCCCTGAGGAAAATAATTTCCCTCAGGGCCTATATCATCTTTGGGGATGCTGTGTGGGGGTTTTTTTTACGAAAGGAAGGAGAGGGGAGTTCTGGGAGGGAAAAAAGGGTTTGAAGGGTGGGTAGGAATCTGAGGTTCTGTGTGTCCTGGTCATCCGCCTCCAAGACCTAGACAAACCTCATCCCATGAACTCGGGCACCCCTGCTAAATCACCAAACGTAGCGAACCACTTGGGGTGACCTATGGCAGTGGTGTTGGTTATCCAGTAAAGGTTCCCGGGGCGGCGGTACCCATTTCCATCCAAATTGTATGCAAAATGTAAATAAATATTCGTTAGATGCTTAGGTGGGCTAGAGCAGATAGAGAACCGTTCACATTAGTAAAAGTCAGAAAAATTTAATTTCACACTTCGAGGGAAGAAATATTACTTGGTCCAATAAATATTAAAAGGAAGGATAGAGGGTCGCCGAGGGCCTGGTAGGACACAAATATCTTGCCTGCGAAATGTACGAGAGTGGATCGGTATTAGAAAGTGGAAGAGCTGTACCAAGCAGCGTAAGATAGAGTTCAATTCACGAGATACGAAATTTGTTGGAAAATATTTTGAAAATGCCGATTTGCACAATAGTCAATAGCGGGATGTCATTTTTCCCGTACCAACCACTCCCTAAACACATCACCATGCTAGAAAAGAATTTTAAATTTGTAACAGTGACATGAAAAATTAATTATTCGAGTGCATTTATTTTTGAAAAGCAGAAGAATAATTGACACTACCTTGGACCTTGGAGTTGTTGGTATTTTTCGTGTTCATAATCGCGTTCCATGTACTACGTACCATTTCAAAAGTAAACAATACCATTTTGTACTAAAAAGTGTTATTAAGGCGATAATTGCCTAGGGTATCGCTGTAGAACTATATAATTTATATTGTGATTGTGTTGTGTGCTCCTTTGCAGAGACACAGTGTTAAGTGATTGGTTATCCTTCTTCCTTGCATCCCTACTTTTTCCTACGCATATTATCACCCGATTCCAGAAAACACTGTTTCGTTTCATTGTTTGTATTTGCAGTCCATTTCAAAGTGCATCTGAAACTGTAATTTGTAAGCAGTTTTGGATGAAACAATGTATTTTTTTAAGGGTTTTCAACGGAAAATATGTAAAGCGGAAATCGCCGTAATAGTTGCATCGACAGGCAGTCTCCTTGAACAAAAAAGTACTCTACTTGTTTTGCCTTTTTCTGTCGAAGATTGGCTGCCATCAGTAACATGAGTTATGTATTTTAGTGTAATGTAATACTGTGCAATTAAATTTAATGTGATGTTTTGTGATGCGATGTAATGTAATGTAATCATACCTGTTCTGCGGAATTTCACGGAATCACAAAAACTTCATAGTCACTATGCTTGCATGATTGTATATATGTTTGGTAACGTAATGTAAAGTGACTTTTTGTAATATGGTGTAATCTTTATCCCTTCTGTTACCCGTAATAACTCGCAGAACTGCACTGACTCTATCACATAGACTTCAAGTTCTGCATAAATGTAAAAAAAACACATGATTAACGATAAACTTCAAAATTTGTTACACCATCTCTTCAAAGTATTTTAAGGAAGCGCCTAAAGAAGGCTTCAATTCGATGCTTGATTTAGTTTTCATTCCATGCGGAAACATAGACAAAATATTACATTTTGACGGCCTCCGTGGTAGAGTTGTAACGGATTTCAACCAGCAATCAAATGTAGTACATTTTCGACCCGTGTCATAGTGAAAGTTTCTCTCAGTATCGCCCTGGTGCGGGAGCATCATTCAGAATTGAAACGTTGCTTGAAATGGCTTTAACCGTGTTTGGTGACCCAATCTGAACATCCAGGCACTTCTGCACCTATCTCTTCCACATCTCCCTTCCCTCTGCACTTCCTTCAGACTCACAACGTTCCTTAATAGGGGATGCGATAGTCTCACTGGGACCAGACGGAAGCAGCTGGTACTCTTATGCGGTTGTCACATGAAAAATAATAACACCGAACAATTCTGAGTCTTGTAATTTTGGCATATTTACTTTTGTACTATTTTAATATTTTATTGGTTACATTAATGACATATTGCCCATCTCACTAGGTGTGAAACACCTGTGTTGAGATGGCAATTTACATAATGGCTGTTATTTAGGTTTTTTGTTTACATGTTACAATAATTAAAAAAATGTAGTTAATAATAACGGTAAAAATAAAATCTGTTTTTTTTTCATTATACAATTCAAGTATGAATATGTCACGAAATACTCCTTATGGGTACATTTATTTGAGGTAATCAATGATTTTACTTTTAAATAAATTTATGGTTTGTGTTTTTCTAATATCCGTGGGTAGAGAATTAAATAACTTGCATTATATTTAAAACTTCTTTAATCTTCACAGTAAGATCCTCAATTTGACTTCTAAATTGCTTTGTATGTGTTATCTCTTTAAGAATTTGCCAAATCTTTCTGGAGTCATTATTACATTCCATAATTTTTTTAGTAGCATTTATTTTTTGCATGTTATTTACTTTAGTACATATATTTATATATTTTTTGTAAAACATTGTAAACAAGTAATTATTTGAATCATTTCTAACTTTTTGTGGATGTTATCTCTGTTCCTAATGCATTTCAATAGTCCATGGTTTTGTGAATTATGATATTATAAATTAATAAGTTTAAAAGGGGCTTTATCGAGCCTACTGATTGTACAATTATTGATTTCCTGATAAAATATTGTTACTTCACGATTATCGTCAGAAACATTGATAAAAAAGCTTTCTTATTTTGTTTGAAAATGAAAAAATATTAAAATCTTAATTAAAAGTACGGTCGGAATTTAACGAACTATTTATTACAAAGCCTGATCCGGGACAATAGAAGCCTTCTGGACCTTCTTGGTAAAAAATTAGGTTTTACTTATTTGGCTGGCTTACCGCAGAATATTTCAAAGGAAGGTATTTGGCGGTAATATTTAATAACGCAGGAATTCTGGTAAAGTCTTTTGACCACTTCTCAGAAGTGCTTTGAAAATGACAACCTCAATCTTTGGCCTCGGGGACTTATTGGGAAGCAATAAGCGCTTAAAACGCTTTAAAATATGAGTACAAACTTCAGAAATATCAAAAATATTTTCTGTAAATTTGAATTATTTTGTTATTTGCATTTCTAAATTGGCATTTCTAAAAAAATTCTCCTTCGGCCGTGAACATGAACAATTTCTTACACATTTGCTTGAACATTATTATAAACATTGGCAATAAGGGCGCGGCCTCGCACTTTTTTGTGTGCATCTAAAGTGAGGCCTCGCCCCCATTGGTAATGTTTATAGTAATGTTCAACCCTAGAGGTCAAATCTAGGTCATTTTTACCTATACGCAAACAAATATCTGTTTTTTATTTTGCACACTTCTTTCGTTTGCCTTGATTGATCGAACCTACTTAGTACCCGCCAAGAGCCCACAAGAGACGGCGGTGTTGCCTTGGTTAAGTCCCATTCATATAGTTATCGTACTGTTGTAGATCAATTTGACCTACGTTTAGGCTTTTTGTAATTTTTACATTTGTGTGAAAAGTGTTTATAAAGAAATAATAATCATATGAAACTATTTAATTGTAATAAAATATTAATTGGTTTGTGAAAAAAGAAGATTTTGTTTAGTTTTTTTTTTTTTTTATTTTAAATATTTTTCGTTTAAAAAAGCAAACCGAAAGGATCACATTCTGTACCAATTTTTTGTTGTTTTCAAAGTATAATTAATAAACATTATTCTAATCATACGTTTTTTCATTTCCTAAATAGTTAATACGAATAAATAATGTTAAAAAAAATTACACACAATACATTATGAAACAAATGTATTTATTCATATAGGTTATTTTGACCTACGATCGGGCTTTTTAGATAGCAAAATATGATTGAGCTTCTAGGGTTAAGCAAATGTGTAAGCAAATGTTCATGTTCACGGTCGGAAGAGACCCCGCTTATACATTCCCATTTTATGTTGTCGCTTTCACAGAAATCAATTCCACAACATCCTTAATTTCAACCTTGCTTTAGAATCTGAAATTATAAACGTTCCCTTAACTTTGTTAGGTGAACAGATCTAAATGCCTGTGAACCATTTTTCCCCATATTCCCCTCTTTACTTCCCAAAGGTTTAGAAAATTTTCTAAATGGAGAAACGGTATTGCCACTGGCTCTGTGTAGTTGAAAATCTTGCTCAGTATTAAACAATAAGAAATATTAGGTTTCCAAACTCTTTGTCCAATTCCTTTGTCTTCAGCAGCGCTAGTTTTATTTTTTCAAGAAATTCTTTCAGTCTACTAAATCTTGTAGACTTGCTTCTCAAACTATTCAAATTCACCGCTTGTATTCTTGTAAATTCTATAAGGCAGTATTCACACCGCAGGCAGCTGTAATGCAATTTGTTAAAAGAATTTTATGTTCCTGAACGGTAGATTTGTATTCGGGTCAGCTAGAGGAAAACAGGTGCAGTGGTGTGGAAGGTGATGGAAGAAGTAGAACAGGGAATAAAAATTGAGCGTGTTTCAGTAAGTGAAGGAAACCAACAAAGTAAAGTTAATAAGAGTTTTATGATGAACTGTTTATAGTTTGCTGGACTTCAAAAAAAAAGACAAGCTTTAGTAAGGTGCCCTTTGACGTAAAATACCTACTTGTTTTTAAAACATAATTTGTAATGAATAACTTTAATATCAGGGTAGGTACCAGCGGTGGCTGTTGCCCTCCAATTATATTACATCCCTGACAATCCGTACCTACTGAATTAAATGAAAATATTAAGTAACGTCAGGTAAAAAAAAAATTCCCTACGTTTTTTGTAGTTGCAAAGGGTCGCAAGAGCGTTGAAGAGACAGTTAGAATTTAAAAAAAAAAAATCGATTTTTTTTATTTCATTTTCGTAATTTACATATATTTAAGCACACACAGAAAATTTCTTGTAAGTCCGACGATTATTTTTGAAGATATACGCATATTGGTATAAAATTTTTATTTCTCTATGTAAAGTGCATTTGAATCTTAAAACGCGTTTTTCTCAAACTGTGTTGTTAAAGTCGGTGACCAAGATTTTTCGGAAACGGATGAATCGATCAGACTCAAATTTTAACACAAGCTTCTCAAGTACCTATTTTTTTGTAATTAATCAAAGGCGGTTTCTAACCGATAAATATTTTTTTTTCGTAAACAATTTAAGGCCAAAATTTTGGTAAAAATCGATTATTTTTTTGAGAATCCGCTGTTTTGTCAAAAAAATCTTTTTTACATATTCCTTTGACTGATTATAAGATTATTTATAATTTTAATGAAATCCGTTTGATTTTTCATTTTGGATGACTTAGTCAAGAGATACCATGGTCACCGCAAGATACCTTTTTCGAGAGGAGCTTTTTTTTTACATGAGCTCCACACAGGAGGCCCCGAGGAAAATAATTTACCTCGGAGCCTATTTAATTTTTGGGAATGCTGTGTGGAGGTTTTTTTTAAGGAAAGAAAGGGGAGGAGAGTTCTGGGAAGGAAAAGGGTTTGAGGGGTGGGTAGGAATCTGGGGTTCAGTGTGTCCTGGTCATCCACCTCCAAGACCTAAACAAACCTCACCCCCATGAACCCGGACACCCCTGCTAAATCACCAAACGTAGCGAACCACTTGGTGTGACCTAGAGTAGTGGTGTTGGTTATTCAATAAAGGTTCCCGGAGCGGCAGTACCCATTCCCGTCTCCCAAATTGAACTCCTGGAGATCAGCTATAGTAGCTCTCAAAATTATTATGTTTACAAATACAAGAATGTTAAAATACATTTAAAAGTTACACGTCTATAAATTTTTCACACAAATAACCCCTTAAGGGGGCATTCTAATCTAGAAGCATGAATTGTAGGTGTTTTTTTAGGTGCAAAAAAAAACATTTTTACCAACTATTATTTTATCAAATATTTATTAAACATTATATAATCCACTAAAAAAAGAGTCGAAAGAAAAAATTAAGAAATCAAAAAGTTACACGGTGTTGAAGTGGGGTTCTAGTGTTCTCTAGTGTTCTCAAAAAAATGGCGCGCCCTGGTTGACATGATTGCAACCCTCCCAGTAATCTTAAAAAAATTAATTCTTAATCCAAACAAATGCGGTTATGGCCCAAACTAAGGAAAAGTAAAAAAAAAAAATTCGCAAAATTGCGGCTCTCTGAAATAAAAGACGTTTTTGTTCAGCTTTTTTGACTTTCCAATTTAATATTTTGTTATAGTTCTAGTTCCCGCCATAAAGAAATGTAGAGAGACACCAAATTTCAAGTGAATCGGTTTAGTAGAACTTGAGATATCATGTTAACCGTCTCGAAAAAAAGTGGTTTGGAGAAAAATGGGTTTAACATTTTGTTCTATTTAGATTTTGGTTAGATTCAAGAAGAATCAATTTTTTATTTTTTATTTAACCGTTTTACGTTGGAACACAAACTTGTAGTACATAAATTTAAAATTTCTTCCCGAAGTCTTTGTTTTTAATATTTCAGGATAATATGTGCACGAATTCATTCATTCACGATGACAGTACATACAGTCCATGATAGCTTTTTGTTTGACAAGGCCCCAAAGGGCTCACAAATTCCAACGGCTCGGAGTTCTTTGAAGCAACGAATGGATGGTTACCTCGAGAGTGTTATCTCTTGGGGTAAAAATAATCTCGTTGAATTTAATGCTTCAAACATCCAATCATGTCTGATTACGTCTAAAAGGAATCGAAATAAAAATCTAGTCGCCTTCAACAGAAGCAATCTTCTGAACAGGCCCTCCATTGATATGTTTCGTGAAACCCCAAGTGACCAGCTCAGATACCGGGTCTCCATCGAAGCCAGAGTTAAGTTAGCCTGTCAGAAACTGGGCGTACGTTATGTTTTTTTTTATCAAATAAATTTAAAAAATTGCTAGCGCGTCACGTCGCTCTATTTACCAAATAATATTGACATAGTCTCGTGTGCAACACGGGTGTTTACTTTTTGCTGACGAATACATTTTCCATAACGAGTTAAAACGTGACATTTTCGAATTACCGCCAAAACGACATGTCCGTTTTTATTCGTGAATATAGCGGTGTTAACGTCAACATGTCGGGCAACATTGGCGACAGCCGTCTTCCTAGTAAGTAGCGTTATCGATATCACAATCACGTTGTTATCAGTTGGAACCGTTTTAGAAAGGACAGTTTTTACAGATTTTAATAAGTCAGGTACACTTTTTACGTCGTGCATATATATGTCTGGCACCAATAAAAATTATCCTGAAAACAAGTTGAAGGGACCGAGTGCTTAAATCAATAATTAGGAATAAACATCTTAAATTCACAAACAAAAAAATTAACTTTAAATACTAATGTATACATAGTTGTGAAAACATCAAATTAATGATAAAAAGATAACCTCACCTGCATTCTGTGCCCACTCCAGTACGGAAGACACCTTGGCTCCCAGCGAAGAGGAGCAGTTCTCAAAACCCGCCCTACCGTCCAGGCCTAGAGTCTCGTAGTTCGCCTTGACGCCGCACAGGAGGGCGGTGGCGCAAGCGGAACTCTCGCCTGTTTGGGCGTTCAGGTTGTAGGTCTGGAATTACAAAAGAAAATCAAATCAGGTTTCAGTAGTAAGAGTGATGACCCAGTTAGACGGGGGTCCTTTGATTCCCAGTCGCGATCACAACCTTTTTTGTATGTTCTGCATACGTTTTGTACTTGTTTGCAGCGGCACGGCTCATAACGGAGTCTCTAAATATTCACACATTTCCGAACAAACTTACAAAATTCATATTAATAACATTGAGCGAATTCAAAAAAAAATCCTGCATTTTTTCAATTTTAAATTGATTATCCCTGTAAAAGACTTAAAATAGTTTACTTATTAAATACTCTAAAAATACATATATTAGAAGACAGACGTAAAATAAACGACTTAACATTTTATTCAAAATACTTAACTCTAAATTCGACTGTTGTGAACTCTTGCAACTCATTAACTTACGAACACCCACAGTAACAACATGACAAAATACAATTTTCTAAAGCAGCACTCATAAGCGTAACTACATTGCCCACTCTCCGATACAACGACTTCAAACCATTGGAAATAAGTACTTGGGTGATGTTGACGTTTTCAATATCAATTTGGCGAGTTTTGTGGATCATCTAAAACATTTATTTCAACACTTTTAATAAACACATCTTGTAAACCTATAAAATAGCTGTATTTTTCTGCTTTTGTTTATGTGTTTGTATGATTTGTTGTATGACTTTTATCTAATGTAGTTATATTACTATTATTTCCTAAGTTTCAAATTAAAATTACACTACAAATCATGTAAAAGCTCTCTGGGCGTTAAATAAATAACACCTTCGTAACCTTCATTGGCTCAAGTGCCCTGAAAGAATCCAGTACAAATTGTGCTGGATGGTGTTTAAATCAATCAATGAAATGGACCCACCTTACATCTCTGAACTATGTGTCCCGGAAAATGCCGGTCCGAGGCGGTCGACCCTTAGATCAGCAACATCATCAGCAGACTAATGGAACCTTAACGCAAACCAAATACAAATTTTGGAGATTGCGCTTTCGGAGTATCTGGGCCTAAGGCTTGGAATAAACTCCCCCCGGAACTAAGATGCTCAACAAACCCAACAGAATTTAGGTCCAAATTAAAAACCTATATGTTTGGGCTCTCATATCCCTAACTTAAATATACCTGTCTGCGAGTATCATACTTGTATTGCCTATGATATGTCTTAATCACACTTTTCTTATTGAATTAAAATTACTTGAAACTTTGCACATCAATCTGTCTCTTGATGAATCACATTTAGGAAGATCAAATCCTTGTACTACTGTACCACCCACTATAAAATGTTGCTTTTGATTTCCAAAATACCCTCATTAAAGAATGTATTATATACTAATATAAAAATATATTTCAGGATTAAACACAAGTAACAAGTGTTCACAATAATGTCCTCTGCGTGCGAACTCTATCTAAATTTCTCAATAGGCAATAAACAGGGTTAATTTCAAGCGACCTCCCAGGTAAGTATGGTCCTGTATACATTTTTAGGAAGCATCGCGTTCATTGGTCGAGACATTGTACATTTAATTTCGTGGTATGAACCGGTGGATGCAATTTTTAGCCATAAGTTGTTTTTAATTGTTTGTCTAGTTTGTAGTTTTTCTAGATTAAAGAAATATATTGTAAGTGTGTTCAGCGCCCTTGAGGTGATTTTTCACAAAAACGGCGCTATATAAATCATCCAAATATTATTATTATTATTATTCTGTGTCTTTTATAACGTTTTTAAAAAGGCTCAATACTAAGGTATAGCAAGTTAGCAATGAAACGCGTTTGTTGTCGCCAAATACTTAATTATATGTCGTGGACCAAGGGTCGTGGCGCTAAGCGCGAGTATATTTATAAGAATAAACCATTAACCCTTCGAATAATGAGAAAATAATATATATGAACTTTTGCCTGTCAAGATTTGCACGCAAAATTCCCGATTTTTCCCATGCATTTTAAATGTTCCTTTTTATTGGTTATTTTTAAAAATTTTTTGCAAAAAAAAAATTTTGTCTAAAATCTAGATAAAACAATCTTTCCGATGTGTCTATTAGAAATCAAAATTTTTGTTTTTAAATATTAAAATTTTGATATTGAAAATGAAAATTGGCTAAAAATACGTACCTGGGGATTCCTAAAAAAAGTACGTAAAATAAAATAAACTGAAAATTTTAAATACAGATTCCTTTTTTAAGAAAATTTGTAATAAAACTGTCACCTCACTTTTTGTGACATTTATACAATTTTATTTTTAAATTAAGTGTTTGTTACGTCACAAATTAGCGCAAAATAAAATCGTCACTTATGATCGGGTTTGTAAAATATCGAACCAATATAGCTTGTATATTCCTAAAACAATAAGAAGCATCATTTTTTTCACTTTCTAACATAAAAGAAATCACAAATTTTTGTATGATAAGAAGAGAGATATCTAACTTTTAATAATGCACGGTCGCTCTGGGACAATCTGGGTCTCCTGTTATTATAACGGCATATGATGTTTTGGGACAACTTGGGTCTCCTGTGATTAGACGGGTTAACCGTTGCTTGTTGGTTGTTGTGGCTTGTTCGCTTTATTGTGAAAACATTATTTTCGGTTTACATTATGATAATCAAAAATACGTTATGGATAAATTGGAGCTTTTCCAATCGTTTCGCTTGAGTAGAATTAAAACAAAATTGTTAATTACTTTATAAAAAATATAAGGATTTTACTTTCATTTTATTTATTTTTATCTAAGTACATAAAACAGGCAAGTTGCCCAAAAATTTACATACATGGATTATTTAAATATAACAAAAATAGTAACAAAAATAATAAGCTAAATATTCAAAAGTGAGTGACAAACAAGAATTGAGTAAAAGATAAAATACAAAAGTATCACCAACAATTTATTATTGACACCTGTGCTGATGGGACAATTATTTAGTAGGTACAATATTGCCTATCTTTGAATAAAGGGCTTCACCACAATATCAGCTTCATATGATTGATGGTAAAATATTTTTTTGAAGTGCTTGAATGGGTCATTAAAAATATCAATTTCATTATTAGAGCAATGTATAATGTTATAATGTCTTAATGTTCGTAGTAAAGGGGAGAAATATCCTATATTTGTGTGATAGGTAGATATATAGAAAATATCTTGCATCTTCCTTGTTTAACCCTTAAGTACTGACGTGTGGTCTGACAGACACCTCGAGCTTTCGAAAAGTCTAGTTACCTATGTTAGCGTAGAAGTATTACCGTGTACTTTTGTTTATCCTTCGATTAGTTGCTCAACAGCATTCGTGGAGAATGGCATTGTCGGAGGGTGCGATTTTGGTAAGTTATGGCTGTTATAAGATCGCAAGTGGTCTGTCAGACCACACGTCGGTACTTATGTAACTTTTTTTGACTACGACTTTTTCCAGATTATATGGGTTTTCTCTTTTATTTTTAGTTAAATGTAACAATGAATCAGCCAGGATCTTTGGGCATGAAACGAGAAATCTCAATTGAAAATAACAGTGTTCCTGTCACTAGGAAGAAATATGAAACACAACCCATTCAAAGGGAATTGCGCTCATCGATTAAAAGAGTTCTTGGGTCAGATGCGCCGGAAAACGCAAGGGAAGAAAATGAAATGGAGGGTTACCAACCTAAAAAACTCTGTCATGTCTTAAAATGCAGTACAACTTTGACACTTGCACGAAACATGTGTGTCTTCAATGCAGCAAGCCTGTGTGTAAAGAGTGTTTGTAATATTTGAAAGTTCCTACAACTTGGTGCTTTGTGGTTTTTCATAAAACTGCTAATTATTTATGTTTTCTTTATTTTTATAGTTTACCTAGTTATTTAACTTTGAGAAAAATTTATTTTTGAGAAAAAAAAACAATTAAATTAATATTTATTGAGATTAAGGTAAAAGTCCATTTTTTATTATAAAAATTCGACGTATGTGATTTAAATGCTGACAATTATTAATAAATGTCTTAAATCTTTATATTTTATTTTACTTAATCAATTAAAGATATATAAACAATATTTAGAAGCAATGTTTTTAGAAAAATACAAAAAAATACATTAATTTTTTTAAATAAAAACTATGGTGGTCTGGCAGACCTCACGTCGGTACTTATGTAACAAAAACTTCACCTCGGTACTTAAAGGTTAATGTCTTGATGGAGTGTAGATTTATGTACTAATAATAATGTATGTTTCATTAGAAATATAAGAACGATGTTAGTAAGTGTTTATTAAAACGACGTACTTTACAATATAAATTGAACCATGCACATTAGTTTCTTCAACGTTGAAGGAGATTCACCTATCATGTGACCAACAAGTGCACTCATATGAGAACCCATTTTTAGAGACGTCATTTTTGTATACTCCGAAAGCGAGGACTTCTGCTTATCAGAATGTGCCAATCAACAGAGCGACTCAACTGCTAAAAGATTCTGCATTGACCATCGAAATTTAGAAGTCAGTCAGTCAAACACAGTAAATTTAATCAAAATTAATAGGTAACTTAGTTTTAATCTCGTTTATTGTTCATAAATCGACATGTTTTGTAAGCAACGCTTACTTCATCAAGATTAATTTCAACTAATTACAACAGAAGACGTAGACGTAGACGTAAAGGTATCAATGGCAAGATGAGAGTGGGAAGGGGGTTGGGGGTAATAGGGCATAAATTACAGAGGGAACAAGTTTAATACAGGTTCATTTAAAAAATTATCATCCTTATTAAATTTGTCCTTCTGTAAATTTTGCTATATTACCCCCTCCTCCTCTCTACTCCCATCTCTCCATTGACAACTTTAAGTCTTCGTCTATTGTTGTAACAAGTTGAAAATAACACTAATGAAGTAAGCGTTGCTTACAAAACATGCCGGTTTTTGAACAATAAACCAATTAACGTATTAATTTTCAGTTACCTATCTTTTTACTAATAAAACTGCCCACATGATTGGTTATGTTTTAAGGTCTTCACGGCCAAAAAGTATTTTTGTTATTGTTTTTGGGGTGTTATGCCGTGTTTCGCTATCTCCTTCTTTAGCCAACGTTTCGGACAGCGTTACAGTGTCCATCATCAGGGCAGATGTGTAAATGATATTAGTGAGAGTGTTTACTTATGTGTGTCGAAGTGATACCGTGCTGCCAGCTCCATTTCTCTACGAGCTGGTGTTAGAAAAAATTCAGCATGGTTTTTTGCGTTTAGCTTTGGTGTAGCCGTCAATTACTGGATACCAAGAACTATTGAGCATAGCTCCGTCGTCTCTGTTAATATTGATGGGGTTTTTATGGATTTCAATTGCCTCCGTAATTAGGCGTGCTCTGTAAGTTTTGGGTCTTCCCAGGACTTCAGGAACAAATCCAAAGTAATGACCGGTTTCGATTAAGTGCTCGGCGATTGCCGATTTATCAGGGTGGCCAAGTTTACAAGCACGAAAGTGTTCCGAAATCCTTTTGGAGATCGTCCGCTCTGTCTGGCCTACATAGACCTTGTCACATCCGGAACAGCTGAGTTTATATACTCCATCTGTTTCCAAAGGAAACTTAGTCTTTGCCGACCTCAGTAGGTCTTGGATTTTCGTCGTGGTTCCGAAGACCGTCTTGATGTTCTCTTTTCTCAACAGCCTGGCAATTCTGTCTGTTACGTTATGGACTTAAGGCAGGAAAGCGCAGCCTTTTGACTCTTGTTCACCCCTGTCTTCGTTTCGTGCTGATTTGGCTCTTATGATTTGCCTTGTCTGCCTTGCTGGGTAGCCATTACGCTCCAGTGCAAAAAAAAAAAAATGCCCACATGATCTTTTATATTTACATGTACCACAAATGTATAAACTTCTCTGTAATATATTGATGCACAACGATTTAATGGAGAACATGAAAAAAAAATTAAAAATACAGTTTTATGACTAGGATTATCTATCACAATTTCCCTTGACCAATTTATTTATTTTTATTTAATTATTCAAAAAATAAATAAAAACCGCTTTTCTCGAAAATCCACATTTTGCAGACTTCGTTTGCCTAGCGATTTTCAGTCCTATTACCTGTATTCGTGGTGAGATAAAGCACACCAAAAATTACATACTTTTTATATTTGTTTTCCATTACCTGCACGTAAGCGAGTTGTGTTGACGTCATTAGTTTGGTATTATAAGCAGGAAGTAGGTATTGTAATATTTTAATGGCCTTTCATTGTAAAGCTCGAATTTTTACGGCTTTCATGCAAATCTCATTCTAATGGGTTTATTTTATGGCCCCGCTGTAGAGTTATTTTAATAATCCGCCATTATTTTTATGGTTTCATGCCTAAAAGGGTATTTTATTAAATTCATTTTCCCACAAATTTGCTTCTGATTGTACAATATATTGAGAATACAGCCAGTGTGATAACCCATTTAAATCCAACTGCGACCGTGAGGACCATAACAATTATTTATTTTTTAAATCGAAAACAATTGAAATGTTTGCCTATTAAACATTTGCGCGCTCAGCACTAATAATCTAATACAAAAACGTACATTTTCTATCATACTATTGAGTGAGTTTGTAAGATTCGCACATGTGCCTACATGCTTGTTCAAATCACGAAATAAAGTATTGGACAAATCGAAATTTTATATGAATACATGTCATTATCCATTGAAATGTCTTTGCCAGATACTAAAATGATATCGGGATGGCAGAATAATAGTCAAGATACTTCATTGTAAAGTGGGGTGACTTTTTCAATTTTGAAAATTGAAACTGATCGAAATAATAAAATATAAACCAAAATACATACGTAAATGTTACGAAAGTAAAAAAAAAAGCGGATAAAATTCACTTTTCGGAATGGTCGACTTTGATATAGTCAAGGTATCATTTATAAGCTTGATAAAATTATACGCCAATTACAAAATATGATAAATAATGCCAGCTCGAATATCGTGGTACTTAATTAATTAATTTATTTTTATTTATTTATTTGAACTAAAATACATACACATTATAGGAAAACTTTGACTGTCCAACTAGGAGATTTCCCGTTTCAGGACAGTCAAATTGCCTGGTTTGGTTCACATTAGGTAGTTACATGTTGTTTTTTGTAGAACTTAATATTAAATGATGTTAATATTTGTTATTGTTAGATAAACAAGGATATTGTTAGATACTTTTGTACAAGGTTATAAAAGCCGTAAAGCAATTAAATATAGTGTTAGTAGTAAAAAGTTACTGATAATGGTTACAAAGTATAAAAATTAAAATGATAATATATTATTAAAGCTATAAAGAAAAAAAATATATAAACTCATTGGCTTGTGAAACAAAAAATAAAAAATAACCAAAAACTATCGATAGTCGCTGATGTACTTTAAAATGCCAAGAAACCAATCTTTGAGGAGTTTATAATTCATCCTGTCTGAAAACGTCTAAAAAAAACATCAATAATATTCAAAACAAATAGAAACCAACCAATTTGCCACTTATTTGGAAGGGTCAATGAATCCGCCAAAAAAGTGAGTGATTTCTAAGTGGTAGCGAGATTTGTTAACCCCATTTTACAGATATTAGCGACGATCTAATTCGTCCCCAGATTCAAAAGTTGCCCTCATATTATATACTTAACTTGTAGTATGGTTTCAGATGATAAATGATCGTAAAGAAAAACTGGATTAAAATGCGTATAACCTACCCTTTATAAATCTACTATTAGTTTGTGTGAGGGTCCTTTTCTTCATTTTAAAACAATCTGATTTTCACTGAGTTAATTTATTTAATCTTTCAAGTTACACATTATTAACCCTTGATTTACCCGGTGACTTCACACATACGCAATTAACCCGGTGGAGTCCTCAGGACTCCTGGAAATAAAATCGTAAATTGAACAAGAAATAAACATTTTTTTAAATGAAATGCTTGTTATGTTTATTTATTATATATTTGGTTTAACAATGGCATAGATTTTTATTTAAAATTGTAGAATTACAGCCTTTTATTAAGGAACTTCTAGAATATGGCACTTTTTGTAAATTACGAGACCTAACTTCTAGTCCCAATATTTCAAAAACAAAACAATTTTTGAAAGTCATTTTTAAAGAAATATAACAAAAACATAATCAATACTTATAAAAAGCAAAAAAAATGACGAATTCTTTTTTTGATTTTTTTGTTCAATACCGTCAATTGGTCACAAAAATCAATCGGTGTCATTGTGTAGAATTTATTTTTACCAATAACTCTTCTAATAACTTGCCTTGCAACTTGTAAAGACGAGATGCCTAACAATGTCGCGATTAATTACCCGGGATGGATCATCAAACTTTCCTTGTTTAACTTTTGGTTGTTATGCTCTTAGTAAAACAAATAACATAGTTATCCTTCGACAAGCCAATACAGCAAACTACATACATACAATTATCCATTACCAAAGAGGTCGTTGGGTTATGGGATCTTACACCATGCTTTTTTCGTTCAGTTTCCATATGGGTCGTCTATTAACATGGACTAAGAAAGCGTTCTTTTTGTTACCGGTTTGTGTACAGTCTAAGATAGCGAAGATTAACTGACATATGTAAACGGTCTTAGTTTAACGTTACTATATTAAGTGGGATTTTGCATGTTTATTTCGTTCCACATTTAATTATTGATAAAAATATTCCAAGGACTGGTTGTTTCAAAACAATGTTTGAACAATTCATCAAAATTTTAAAGTTAATTTTTACGTTCTATCTAAGACCTTTTCAGGTTATGTTATCATTACAGGCCAGTTACTTCATAAGACTGAAGCAATCACAGAACTTGAATAGAGCTTTTACGGAGTACGAAAATTTACTTAAAAAATATGATGAAATATTCATATTGTGAATATGTTTTACTGTTCGGTAGTGTGAATTTCACGTTAATTTTTTTAATGATTAATATCAGTAATTAATAGCATTTTATACAAAACTTTTATTGGGTCGGTGGAATGGTAGTCGGTGGTAGTTTTTAACAAAATGTAATATCTCGAATGACAGAAATTAAAATGAAGAAAGGCCGAAAAACTTCATTTTTAATTTTTATTATTGACCGTAAAAGATACTCAACACAATTATAATCTACAATAAAAACACATAAATTTGGTGTGGACCACTTTTATTTTATTACACTCAACCGGTTTCGGAAGCGCCCTTCCTTCGTCAGGAGAACATTGTGACTAAACTACATAGACATAGAATATTGTCAGACATACAAATTTTAGGTGTGAGAGGTAAGCGAGGGGGAGGGGTAATTGTGGGATTTCTGGGAAGAACAGAGCGGTTCACTGGAAATAAATTTAAAATGGGACTAAAAGATAAATTAATTTGATTATTCAAAATACTACAATTATTATCAACAATTAAAAAAATTATAATTGTAGTATTTTGAATAATCAAATTAATGTATCTTTTAGTCTCATTTTAAATTTATTTCCAGTGAACCGCTCTGTTCTTCCCGGAAATCCCACAATTACCCCTAAATTTAAAATTATTTAAAAGTGAATAACTTCTGACGTGGTTTTCATGAAGGGCGCACGACATGAAGTCTTAATGCTTGGTAGACGAAAAAGTAAAACGTACATAAATTGCTCAAATCAACCTGGACTTAAATAAAATATTATTTTTTTAGAAAAAAATGTAACGCACCTAACTTCGCTATTTACAATAAAAGCCGTCCAACAAAAAAAGTGAGTTTTTTTACAGATCTAAGAAAGTATTCCCTGTGGTTCCGCGGCTTTTCATCCCGCGACAAAATATCCCCGACAAAATAACCTACGCATAAAACATCCCCTCAAAAAAAACATCTTCTAAAACCTAGCCTAAACTAAGTTAACATAAAAAATTATACAGACATCCTGTAAAGAAAAAATATTGGTATGAATTTTATCCCAATTTAACATTTTTGAAAAATAATTTATTGTCTTTACAAGATGCCTGTATTATTTTTGTTCCATTTTTTGTAAGGTAAGTTAAGATTAGGTTAGGCTAGGTTAGGTTAGGTTAGGTTAGGTTATGTTAGGTTAGGTTAGGTTAGGTTAGATTAGGTTATGTTAGGTTAGGTTAGGTTAGGTTAGGTTAGGTTAGGTTGGGTTAGGTTAGGTTAGGTTAGGTTAGGTCAGGTTAGGTCAGGTTGGGCTAGGTAAGGTTAGGTTAGGTTGGGCTTTAGTAGATATTTTGTTGAGGAATGTTTTGTCCGTCGGATATTTTGTCGGAGGATTTTTTGTCGGAGGATACTTTGTTGGGGATATTTTGTTTACATTACTAGTACTTAGTATATTGTAGAATATACGGTTGCCTTTTAAGAAAGAGGTTTTTAAAATATGATCATGGTTATTTTATTTTAAGTGGGAAAGGTAATTAATTATTCATACAATCATCACAACCGTTAGTCTAACCGTATCGAGAGATCTAGTCCATCCGCATTTACTATATGAAAATAATTTTTTTTTTAACATTTTTCACATTATACCGATGTTTTGTAGAAAGTCTTTTTGAGGAAACAAAGGAGAGGATGTTCTTGGAAGGAAAAAAACTATCAGGGGTGGGTAAGAAACTAAAAAATCAGTATGTAGGAGGGTCAGAAGAGTAAATCATTCCTCTCACTGCGTTGCAAAGCGATATGTCGAGAGAGTCTGGCTCGAAAATGGAGGTGTTCCTATAAATGGTTCCCAGTGTAAATTGTATTCGATATTATATTGTAGACAAAGGTATGTGCCATAATTCTGTAGATTTAAGCCTAAGAAAATTAGACGAGGGAAACTTAATAGATATTATGAAGGTTGTGTAAAGCAATGATAGACTCACACTACTTATTCCAGACACCCGGTTTTCAAGGAGACTTAAATTGCACGAGATTGAGGGCATAACCTAGAAATTTGTTAAGCATCATAATTAATGCGAAGAAAACTAATCACGTCACAAGTCTCCTGAGATTATTTTTTTGGATAGTTAAAGTTGGGAAATTTTATTCCGCGTTTTCAAGTTTCCAAGACTTTTAAAGGAGTTTCATCTACTAAAAAGGACTCGAGTCCTCAAATTCTTCCCATTAAAATGCTGAATTATACATACATTTTGCTACTCAATCTGAATCTGAGATATTTTATACCTATACCAGTGGTTAACAGTGTTTTTTTTTTAAACTTTATACACCATAAACTATTGGGTTGGATGTTTTTAACACCTCGATACACAAAATAATAAAATCATTTTATTTCAATATTCTACATGACATTTGAAACATTGAAAACCTCGATTGTGAAGATTTTATTTGGATATTTTTAACCTAAAGTGGAGTTGTAAGAGTGATAGTTCCTTTTTATTTATTTTAAAATTTATTTATTTTTAATGATTACCGCACAAGAGTCCCAACTACTCCCGTCTGAAGCCAGTAAGACTATGGCAATCTCAATTGGGGTATGTTGTGAGGCTGAAGGTATTAGAGAGGGGAAGGAGATGAGAAAGAGGAAGGTGGGAAGTAAATAACTATTCAGATCTGGTCACCAAACATGGCTTAAGCCATTTCAAGCAACGTTTCAATTCTAAATGGTGGCCTTACACCGGGGCGATACCGAGAGTTTATTCCTCTCTGGAACGTGCCGCAAATATGCTATATATTATTTTAAATGAATTAATTGTGAAATAACACAAATAAAAAAAAATGAAATTTATTTGCTGATTCGATCCCGAGGCCTTCGGATTGCGAGTCAAGGGCCCTACATCTAGACCACGCCGGCCGTCGAAGTGATAGCAATAGTTTGGTAACCTAGTATGAAAATTTCTCAGCGACCAGTTTTCCTCTTAAAAATAAGAAAAATTTCAAGTCAAAAGAAATAAATAAAACATTGAAAGCGACAAATCTCTTTAAACTATCTTACATTAATTGGGTTAGCTGTAAAAAAAGGGAAAAAACCTTTAAACTAAACCTGTTTTCAATTGTATCTATTATGTTAATTTGAATATCATTTTATTGAATTCAATCAAGAAATTATTCAAGAAAAAGAAGAAAAATAATGACTTATATTTAATATATTTCATTTCATTTTAATTGTGAACTTACAATAATTAGAATTTCATTTGACTTTAAACTTTTTTTACGTAATTTTTTCAATTTTATCAAAGTGATTTTTGACATAAGCAAGTTGAAGTATTTAAATTCTGTGACAATAATAATAATATATACGGTGACCTCTAACCTAAAAAAAGTTGTCTACGTCGATGTAATCCGAAAATAGATACCAGATAACCCCTGGGAAAAGTTTCATCTCAAATATTACATAAAAAAGCAATTTCTTACGAGAATTTCAGCGTTTGATGTAATGCAAATTAAAGCAATATTTTGAATCTAATGACAGTATGGTGCCATATTTCATATTCATCAAATCCAAAATCTAATAAGAAAGGAGCGTATCCAGACTAACGAATGCCGATCATTAATCTCTAAGGGTTTTAAAGACGAGAAGGAATATTGAAAGTTTGTTCAGATCAATAACTCAAACCACCTTAATCAACTCTACTGTGCTTTTACAGACGTTATGAACCTGCGCATTTAAAAAAGGTTCTTAACCCGGCGAGCGTAAGGTTGGGTAAAATTTACCCGAGGCAATTCAACCCCGTAACCACTCTCGAAAAGAAGGAAATGGAGAGATATGTGATTATGAATGTTGGAGAGAGCGCGCTAATATTTCAAAAGAAAAAAAGTGTAGCGAAAATTGCGAAAAAGCTTAATAAAACATGACTCGTTTATAATAAAGCAAAAATCTCGTGGAACATATCTTAATTATCATTTAAAGAAACGTTGTGAATTTTTTCACAAATATAACTTGTAAAATAATAGAAATGGGCTTGCTTAAAATAATTTTCGGAGCATACTTTGCGATTTTTTTCTATCGAAGGAATTTCATATAATTTGCGTTTCGGCGTGAGACATATCTAGATATTATCTTAAAAAATAGCATATATTTTTTTAGAGCTTAAAAACTTCAAATGTTTAAGGGAGATATGTAAGAAATCGGTCGAAATTCGGATAGCGCAGCCTTCATGTTGCTCAATAATTTTAGTTTGTCGCACTCAACTGTTCCATGCCCCTTCTTAGCCTTGCGGGGGGAGGTAACGACGGCCGGCGTAGTCCAGCGGTAAGGCTCTTGACTCGCTTTCCGAAGGTCGCGGGATCGAATCCCGGCGTGGCAAACAAATTTTATTTGATCAATTTGTATTATCTCACAATTTATTCATTTAAAATAATATATAGTTTATATTGTAATTTAGTTCCAGAGTGAAAGATACTCTCAGTATCGCCCTGGTGTAGAACTACCGTTCAGAATTGAAACGTTGCTTGAAATTGCTTTAGCCGTGTTTGATGACCAGATCTAAAATGCCAGGTGTTTCCCACCGTCCCCTTCCCCATCTCCTTCCCCTCTCCACTACCATCAGCCTCACAACATACCCCACTTGGATATGCCATAGTCTCACTGACTCCAGACGGGAGCAGTTTTTTTTTTACATGAGCTCCACATAGGAGACCCTGAGGAATATTATTTTCCTCAGGGCCTATGTCATCTTTGGGGATGCTGTGTGGAATGATTTTTTAAGGAAGGAGAGGAGCGTTCTGGGAAGGAAAAGGGTGGGTAGGAAGCTGGGGTTTAGTGTGTCCTGGTCATCCACCTTCAAGACCTAGACAAACCTCACGCCATGAACCCGGGCACCCCTGCTAAATCACCAAACGTAGCGAACCACTTGGGGTGACCTATGGCAGAGGTGTTGGTTATCCAATAAGGGTTCCCGGGGCGGCGGTACACGTTCCCGCCTCCCAAATTGAAAAAAAAAGTTGGGACTTTTGTGCGGTATTCATTAAAAAAAAAGGAAGCGACAAGAAAAAAATATTTAATCAGACACCGCTCATCGAGAAATTTAGACATCGTCAAATTGTCGGCGGGTGTTTTACTCACATAGCGTTCGGTGTTACTTTTTTGACAAGTACTAAGAATAGGTATATTAGAAAAACTATTTTTATACGATCAAAACTTAAAGAAGATGTTAAGTTTTATGTGATTTTATTTAGTTTTATACAAAAATAGAAAATTAAGTGCCATAAGTTGAATTCTCTAAGAAAAACGTTAATTAAAATAAAAATGATTAAACCAATAATTAAAACACTCTTATTTATAGTTTCTTTTAACAAGTACTTAGAAGATAAGTAAAATAAATATTTTATCGAAGTAAAAACAGATATATGTCGAGAATTAAAAAAAACGACGTAGAAAAAATTTTTGGGTGAAAATTACCCAATTTACGCTCCTTGTTAAAAATTTTACCCTTACGCTCGTCTGGTTGGGAAGAAGCCACAAGCCAAAAATATATGTTTTCTTAGGATGAGTTGTTAAAATTTTAACAATTCGTCAAACATTTGAAGTTAATTTCCACGTTCTATTAAAGTTCTGTGATTATTTCGGTTTTATAAGGCAACTGGCATGTAATGATATAATAACAGAACTTGCTTAGAACCTACACAGAACGTGAAAATTAACCTAAAGACAACGTTTATCAATAAAAATTGACAGGGATAATTTGAGCCACAAAATTCTACTTTACGCCTTTCTTATGAAAAATATTTTTTTTAGGTGTTTGATCTTATTTTTGAAGTGAAACTTCTTTAGCCCCAATGTGATTTGAAATTCGGATGAAACGGAAATGAGGCCTTAAAGCACCTATATAGCATCAAACTGTACTCATTTGCCGCTTTGATTATGATGTCACTTTTCAAGGCTCCTATTGGTTGAGATATGAAACGGAAATGACGCTAGGTCTGCGCTCATTGGTCGCTTTGATTACAACCTCATTTTTTAAGGCTTCTTTTGGTTGAGATTGTTTTGGTAAAGTTTCACTTCTAACGCGAGTAAACTGCATTCGATTTTTTTATTAAGTAAGTAACAATTTGATTTTAACTCTACTCAATGAAAAAAGTAGAAAAACCGTCAATTTACTGAAAGCACATTTTTGTTTTTCAATTTAAACCGATTTGTTGCTTTGATTGATAAAAATAGTGATTAATCATTAATTTTCAGTTAAATAAATGTTATTTTTCCTCATTGAACAAGGTCGAAGCTTTCAAAACGTAGGTAGGTAGGTATTGTGATTGTGTGGTTTTAACCAAAACCACAAAAACGAAATACACTTTGTATCATTATATTGTTTCAACACTATAAATATTTTTTTTCAACATAAATAATTTACATAACCTACAAATGGCAAACTGAACACAAAGTTATATCCCAACTGGCGTACAACGCTCACCAAAACCGCACGTTGGACAAGCGGTTACAGTTCCCAAGCTGGTAGTGTCATGCAATTAACGCATTTTATAAAAATAATAAATATAATTTATCTGCGTAAGTAAAACTTAACCATTTTAACACATTTCCAAATCGTTCCGGAGAACGAACGTTGAAAAAGTAATGCTTCGAATCTTAACCCTTCAAATTTTTGGCGTATTTTTCAGATGGTCAAAATATTTCCGCTCTACAATAAAATCCAAATAAATGGAATATTTCTGAACGTATCCCAAAACCAAAAACTGTTTTTGAAAGGTGATAAAATACGCTTTCAAAATTTATATTTCAAAGAAAACATATAAATGTTTGCTTGCAAACATAAAAAAGTTTAAAAAATGGCTCACCTCACGCTTTATCTAATTAAAATTACTAATAAAAACAACAACAACAAAAAAATAAAAACACAACGTTATTGTCACCTCATTTTTATGCCTTTTCAAATAAAAATAATTAATTAAAAATTTTCAATTTTTTTTCAAATTGCGATATAAAACTTTGGTTTCATGAAAATATACATTTTAATTTTTTCGTCGTTATTTTTTAGAATAGACTACAAAGCGTGATGTTTTGCCTTTCTAACACTGTTTATTACATAATTGTCGCTTTGATAGTAATGGAGTTACAGCGATTTATACGAGACGCGTGTGAGCTGGGACAAATATGGTCTCTTGCCATTCAAAGGGAAATTTTTTGTAGGTGTTATTTAAAAAAATTAAAAAGGCTTTTCGTAAATTTATTGATCTGAAAATCCAAAATCTTCACAGTGATCCGACAGTTGATCCCCCGATAGTTGGCCCTCGAAATTGTAATTATTGTAATATTATCACTTTTTGTTTATTTTTTACTAATTTCAAACATGAATTTGACTTCAAAAATAACTTTTTTGATAAGGATTTCCATGGATTTTATTTACAGTGTCTATTTTTGTGCTTATACGCTGGTGTTTACAATTATGCTGAAAGACTTACTCACTTTAAAGAAGTTTCACTCGCCAAAAGAAGACAAATTTCAGTTATAATCTCTCTCTTTAAAATCATAAACAGCATGTATGATTCATAATATAAGGCCAAAATTTTTGAGAAATCTTGAAACCTTTTGATGAAACCTTGAAACATTAGATTTTTCAAACCAACCACAAGATTGATTCGATAATGCAATAAATATTGCAAACATGAAGACTTGGATGTATTTTCAAATTCAATTATTACCTTCAGAAGGAACGTGTACTTATATATCCGTGATGATCTCCTCGAATCATCAGGGATATGTAAGTACATCGATACTTAGACACTACAAGTAGAATCGATACTTAGAGCTATAATATGTGTATAAATGCATATTTATTTGCAAGTGTGTATGTACATGTACATGTATGCATGTGTATGTATGTATGTGTATTTAGAGTGCATATTTTTCTTAAATTTGATCGGTATGTACATGTAACATAATTGATTATTATGTATTACAACATACTAAGATTATTACTATGAAAGAGAGTCTGCTCACCTTTAATTGGATTTATGACTGTAACCGTATTCAATTTGTTAACATAATATAATAATTATATGTGACGTATTGTGTTGGCGAGCCAACAAATAAAACAAAATAAATAAATAAATACACAGTATTACAGAAACAACTCTTCAGGGCCACTTAGATATATTTTGTGAACATTAACCCTAAACCGACTATAAGAATGCCGGGGACCGACTGTCGAAGGTTCAACTGCCATTGAACACTTTTTTACAATTCTTACAGTCTCACGATGAACCACCGAAACCTTCCTACAACAGAAAAAAATATTTAATACCTCCCTACTTTCCGGGTTCCCAACCCGGAAAGTAGGGAGGTCCTGGGTTCAAATCCCAGAGGTGCCAATATCTTTTTCTGATTTTTCTGTTTCCAGATTTTCGATTGAGTTTCGCTCATAATGTCTTCATTTAATTAAATATTACAGTTTGAGGTTTTACTCATAAAGTTAAAATAATAAATAATAAGAAAAAAATATGTTCACATCGTAAATTGGGTCATGCTCTAATTAGCTATACTGCCTGTACTTTAAAATTTCATGCAAACAAAACGTGAAACGCAAAATCGGAACTTTGCTTAAATCATTACAAATAATGATTCGCAGACCATATCCTTTTTTATTTTTACTGAATTCCAGAGGACGTAAAGTGACAATGCTGAACTTCGGAAAGACCTCCTCAGACAGACTTTATAAAAGACTTTCAAACTTTGAACATCCAACTAGCTATTTACCGTCCTTTCGATTGGTCTGTATACCAGGGACCAAACGAGAGCTGAAGAAATTCACGTTCTTCAAGAATTATTTTGAATTCAGATCGGCGTCCCGTTATTATGGCCGGCGCATTTAAAGCGAACCTCACAAATGAATTAAACACCTAAATGGATACCACATTTTAAACTAAAACTTACAAGTCTTACAATATTTTTAAAAATTTAAAAATTTTCAGAATTTGTCAGCTTTCTGTCATCATTCTTTGGATATAGGTGAATGATTTTCCGGTTTTTGAGGTTACTTAAACTCTTCCAAAAATGTCATTTTAAATTGTTAAATCATCTCTACCGTAAGCGACTCTGTTTTTCTTTTTAAACCAGGAATTCTAGCACGGTGAAATCGATCGCTTTACAATATTGGATCGGTAAGCGTAACTTTCGATGATTTTATATCGATATCCTTCGCACAGTTTCACCGTTGATAGCCGAACCGATATTAATAGGGATTAAATACAAAATCGATATTCGCTGGCAACACAGGCGGATCTAACTAAGATTTCACGTTTCGAAACGTCAAACGCCAGTCAAATACGTGAAAATTTAAGACATTTTATTAAATAGAACCAACATTTTTTGTTACAACCACGAACAAATGAACCAAAAAATGTTTTTTATGAAGTCGAAATTCGCGTTTTGAATTTCTCAAAGGCATCGTTAATGGAAGGGGGGGGGGGGGGGGGGGGTGACACCACGTTATCCGCACCGGGTGCCATACATCTAGCTACGCCACTGCCCAGGAGCCTGAAGATATTTTTTAAATTAATTTATTCTGATGTTTTATATGCAAAGACAACTTTTTTAAAGTAAAAAATAAGCCCACGCTTTTATACACCCTTACTTTACTTCCACACACTTTTTTATGATTTAATTTTTTGCTTCCTCCTTCTTCAGCCAACGCTTCGAAGAGAGTTACACTGTCCATCATCAGGGTAGATCATCAGATTTCTGCGAATATATGTGAAGTGTGTTTACGTACGTAGATGCGTAGCCACTGGGCTTCTAGTGAGGCTGAAAGGAGTGGGGAGGGGAAAGAGATGGGAAGAAGAAGGTTGGAAGACACCAATAGATCACTTAACATCGCTAAATCCTTTATATAACGAAAAATGCATTGTGGAGCCAGTTATAAAGTAAAATTCGTTAACAATTTCAGCATTCCATTTTGATCTTGAAAACACAAGAAAAGCACCCCTTCATTTATCCGCTCTAGATGTCCTAACCCCCTAAGTATCCCTTTCTTAATCTTTCTCGTGTTGCTTTCATCAACCTTGCAATATTTCCGGACATCCACATTAGTAAGCGTTGTTTTCCTCATGTACGCATCAGCGATCTCATTTCTCCAACATTCAGCAACTTTCAACCATCTTTTGCCAGTTCCATGCCTCACTACCATAAATCAACATAAGTGCAAGCATTCTATTGTGAACTTCTAGCTTTGCGTTTCTTTTTTTATTTATAAACAACTAGCTTTTTCCCCGCTGCTTCGCTTGCATGGTATTAGGGAAAATTACTGTCGTGCTTGCACTCATCAACTATCCCCCCTCCCCCAACCCCCTCCCGCATTCCATACATTCATTCCAGTTACATTCAATTTTTAAACAGTTCGCGCGCCACCTAAATTTCATAATACTAGAGCTCAAAGAAAAAAAAATTTATCCGATTTGGTGCAGTCGTTCGGAATTTATGCGCTCACAGACATTTCGAAGATTTATTTTTATTTAAATATGTGGAAGTTTGTTAATATAATAAAAAAATAACACTTTTGATTTTACAGTCTTTATAATCGTTATGAATTATATTTTTAATGTAGGAACTCTCATCCGACATTTACTCCAAAACATAAGCTTGTCCAAAAAAACAAAACATATTCTAATATTAAAATTATAGGGGGCTGAGTACCTACTAGCATAGAGCCCACAAATATATCAACATCGTTTCCATGGCAACGATTTGTTTTCTGAAGTTAGCAATAACCCGCTTCTGTTGGCGACAGAAAACGTATAACAAATATAATAGATTTATATTTTTAATTTCGTAACGCCAGAACATACCATTATAAACAGCCTATAGTCCTCGTATATAATTTAGCTTTCTATTGGTGAAATAATTTTTAAAATTGTTTCATTGTTATATGCGTGAAAGCGTAACAAACAAACTCTAGCAGTTTCGCATTTATAATATTAGTATGGATGAAGTCATTCAAAATTAGCAAGAAATATGTGCAAATAAAGT
This sequence comes from Glyphotaelius pellucidus, assembly GCA_936435175.1. Classification (NCBI taxonomy): domain Eukaryota; kingdom Metazoa; phylum Arthropoda; class Insecta; order Trichoptera; family Limnephilidae; genus Glyphotaelius; species Glyphotaelius pellucidus. Next base: position 21,878,392 of record OW386555.1, on the reverse strand, counting down.
AATAAATTAACAAAAAATACAAAATACTTCCTGCTCGGAACGATTATAACTATAATGCAAATCATTATAAAAAAACGCAAACAAAAATTTGTATGCAAATAGCTTACATTGTGTAAGTACATATTTGTTCTAGTCAGAAGTGAAAGGCTCATAATTTTTTTCCTGAGAATTTATTTCAATTGTGTTGGCTTTTTTTGGTTAGGTTTTTTTTTTCTTCGAAACAATTCTAATTTTTTAAGGCGGTAGAAATATTATACAATACTGTGTAGTATGATCATTAACGTTTAATCTAGAAATTGGACATCTTCTTGTGCAAAATTTGTGATTGTTATACCTCTATCTACCCTGTATGATATGTATTTGGAGAGCATTTAGATTTGGTCGTCATACGTAATATTATGTATCGTAATGTAATGTATCGTAAAGCTTCTGCCTTGTAGATACAGATGGCGATAACATCAGTTATCGGTAGAATCCGCTAGATGGCAAGCCGTAGTGCTTGAGTTTTCCGACAGGAGGTCAGGACAGCTGGGAGGCTGTGTTTTTAATGTTCGGACCACAGAACCAATCTAGCCAGCTCTCAGTTAGGTTGACTAACGTAGTCTCAAACTGTATACGCGAAGTGAAAATAAAACCAGATAAAGAACCAGACTCTTTTATTATACAAAGTAATCTCCATCCAAGGGAGTTGGGGAAACTGACTGTGTGTCTGCAAGTAGCAGAACATTACAGTTAGCAAAGTGAATTACACAATTACACAGATAAAAAACTATTCTTCATGTTAATTTTGAAAAAAAATAATAAGCACAAAGGCAGAATCCTTTGAAGTTCACAAGTATACACACACACACAAACATAATAACATTAATTTGCACAACACGTTAGCCATGGTTAGCAATCCATTAGCTACCAGAAGGCAATTAATATGAAAGCCTTCCAGACGTGACATAATATATAATAAAATAGAAAAAAATTACTTTTCTTCTGAAATTAAAATTTAAAAAAATAATTACAGAGCGGATATAGTGAAAAGGGTTAACACATCAAACAATACAAATCTTAATATAAATAATTCATCAAAGTTTGGTAATTAAACATAAATTGATTGACTGCCGTAATGTAGTACCATATTATGAATACGAACCAAATTCTTTTTAAGAAAATGAATTTTATAAAATATATTATGATAAAACTATACTAACAGACAGAACGATTCGCCATAATAGACCCGATATAGTTTTACATGACAAAATTTAAAAAAATAACTATATCATTGATGTCGCTATTCCAAATTCCTGTAATATTCAAAAATCTGTTTCTGAAAAAATAAGAAAATAAACAGATTTAGGAAATGAGATTAAAAGAATTTGGCATTCTTGGACAATAAAAATATTACCATTTGTTATTTCGGCTACTGGCATTATACCTAGCTCTCTAATTAAAAATTTAGGCTTATTAGATTTATCAAAGAATATTTATATAAAGATACAAAGATCAGTCATATTAAATACATGTAAGATTACGAAAGATTTTTAAAATATTTATATTGAGGGATCAGTAGGATTTATCGGTTCAGTTAGGAGTTCTATTGAGCCGAACCCTCTGATATGAAAATATCTGGAGTCGGTGAAGTATTTTCCCATATGGTCTCTGGTAGGTTGACGTGTTGTGCTTGTATAGTTTTGAATTTATTATAATTATACAATGCAATTACATCGCGTGAATTGACTAGATGATTATTTGTGGAAAAGTGTGTGGAAGGGTTAAATTTTTCCTGTGGGGAAGATTTAACCCGGACATAAAGTCTAGAGAACAATTAAAATATATTTCTTCTGTCCGTGTGTATGTCACTGAACTCCTCCTAAACGGCTGGACCGATTTTGATGAAATTTTTTGTGTGGGTTCAAGGGGATTCGAAAATGGTTTAAATTTACAACTTGGTCCATTGGAAAAAGTTCTTTAAAATATTTTTTTTATTTCTAAAGAGTTGTTGATTTTGGAATGTTTTACATTGGATCCGGCAGATTGCGCTACCATCGCAGTATTGAATATTCAATATTATTCTATTTTAATTTTAGTTTTTCCCGACAGTTGTGTACAGGACAACGTCTGTCGGGTCCGCTATAAATAAATAAAATAAATTGTGGAACATTCCAGAACACTCTCAAATGTTGTCTTGAGCGAAGCCGGATAACCCAGCTAGTAAATAATAAAGATTAAATCCTTGCGTCCGATAACAACAGTGTTTAAAAATATGTAAAAAATTAAACATACAGGGTACTAATATACAGGGTGTGAAGAGACGTTTTGGAATTACTTTAACCAGTGTTTCCGGACATTATTTGGAGTAAAAAATATAAAAAAAAATTTGGTTTCCGGTCACTTTTATTGATGTCTTTTTGTTTTAAATTTTATTTTTCAATATCAAAAAAAAACAAACTCTTCTACACGTCGTCTACTGATCACTCGGCCGAGTAACCGTCTAAACCCTCACCCTACGCGTAATTGTCCAATACTTAATAATATTTTAATTAACAAACATCAAAAATGCCATGGAAAACCAAAATTTCATTTACAATTTTACTCCAAATAATATTAGGAATCACTGGTTTAACTAATTCCAATACCTCTCTTAACAGTCTTAACACCCTATACAAAACAACAACAAAAAAACAACAAACAATAAAGTTTGGGTCAATGTAAAGACAAGATATTCGAGAAGTGGCAATAGCTAAAGATGACTGGAATATTAGCACTCCAGTGGATGTTATTACAGTCGACACATTCGCACAAGAAGTTGGGAGAAGGTAAAGTTGTGTGTTATTGATCGATGAACTGGGGGAAGCAATCTGTTAACCATAAGTTATTAACACAAAAGATTTTATTTACCTAGTAAGGGGAGAATGTTTGAATTGCGCCATTTTTCAAAATAACGGTGCTATACAAATCAAACATTATATATAAAATCATTGTTTCTTTGTTTGTCCCGTATGCGTTCGTTTTTTTACGTTAAATCCACACAGGAGGCCTGAAGAAAATAATTTTTCTCAGGGCCTACGTCATCTATGAAGATGCTGTGTGAAGGGTCTTTTGAGATGTTGTAGGAGGGAGGAAACACAGAGGCCGGCAAATAGTGCCGAGCTGTTGAACTCAAGAACGAGTCGTAGAGACCCGTTCTAATGTGACTAATGTCAACCGTGTACAAATGCTTGGCGCATGTTTGGCATGTTTCCTGACTACGCACCGGTGCCGAGGGGATCAATGACGCTAGTTCCTCGGAGCATCTTCCATTGTAATAATGGTAGAACAAGGACAGTATTCCCACCTGATGCCTGTGCTCTAAAGATTGCAATCCGTTTGTTAAGTTAGGAGAATCTATCAAACAAACCGCCGTTTCTGCCCAGAGTCGAGGATTTTTTTTAGGTATTTTGGGGCTCCAGACCAGAGTTGGCTGCCAAATTCAACGGGCGCACTTGCGATTTGTACAAGGTTAGCAGTTGTGTACTATTAAAGTATCTGCAGGCCCTGTACAGTTCGCCCATTTTCTGAGAGGCTAACTTAATTCTGGCTTCAATGGAGCCCCCGTACCTGAGCTGGTCACTTAGAGTTACACCATGCACTTCCTGTACCGGTCGTCTGATTGCAATAAAACGTTGGTGAGTTGTTGTTCTCACGCTCGCAAAGGTTTTTATGTATAACGGAGAGCTCTGACGTTATGAAATTTTAATAAAAATTTGAAGCACGAGTTGTTTTATAAATGTGTGCATTGCATGCAGTTTAGTGGCGGGTGGGAGACGAGGGAGGATCCGTGAAGGGAACGAAGGAAGGGGATATGGGAGGGGAGGGACGAGGGCGGGAACGGATGCGCAAGGAAAAGGACACGCAAGGGAGGGATGACGGAGGGGTGGGGATAGGGAGGAATTGCAAATGAGACACAGTAGCAGTAGGGGATAGCAGGGGATAAATTCGAAAAATTCATGCTTCTTATACAGAAAGCTGTATGAGGCTTGTTCACTTGTAGGAAACCTTTCTGATTTATTCGTGTAAGCACCAGACGGGAAAACAAAAAAAAATTATGTAGCTATATAAACACAATTAAATCTCATAAACTTTCCTTCTGTGAGCGGTGTTACAACGCAAGCCGGGAATTCGCTAGTAAAGTAATAATAATGTAAAAAAAAACTATAAGATTCGGAAGTTTTTTTTTAAATATGTAACATGCCATCTTTAATGACAATAATAGCTGAAAACTCACAACGACACAAAATACCCAGAATTTGAAAGCCAAAGTAATACCGGCTCCAGACAATTATTCAGACTATGGTCTGGGAAAAATAACATATTTTCTCCTTTTTTGTTTCATCGTCAAACTGGTACCTCCAAAATTTACAATATTAAGTCGTCACCGACTACCTCTTTCTACTTAACGAATCAATACCTCTCTTCCAATTACTCGGGAAAGTTTTATGGCAGAATTAAAGGATTTGGCAAACTGCGGCGATGGCCCAAATCAATGTCCCTTTTATCGTTACGTCACTAAACGCATTATCCCTAGAAATGTTATTCACTCAGATTTTATAATTAAAATGACTTTAAAAAAATTATAAGTAGAAAACATTCATTAAATGTCAACTGTAAATAAAACCGGAAATGCTAGAAATGATGTTCGGTTAAAGCTTTGCCGATACGTACAAAGATTGCTGTATTGGATCCCTACCGGAAGAATTGAAAAATAAGTGACAATTTTTCAAAACAATATTATGAGATTGATTAAAAAGTCTGAGCGAGTCTTTTTCTACTTGCCTCCGTTGTTGAGTGGTGAGGCTCTCAACTAGCAATCCAAAGGTCGCGAGTTCTAATCCCGGCGTGCGCAAATAAATTTAATTTGATTAATTTGGGTCATTTCACAAAAAAATGTTTAAAAATAATTTTTAATATATTTGCAGTACCTTCCAGAGTGAAATAAACTCGCAGTATCTTCTAAAAGGAAACTGATGTAAAACCAATATTCCGAATTGAAACTTTGATTAAAATGCCTTGTTTGGTGACCAAATCTGAATAGCCAGGTACTTCCCCACTTTCCTCTATCCCATCTCCTGTCCCTCTCCACTAACTTCAGGCTCAGAATATACCCCAATTGGAGATGCATTGGTCTCACTGCCTCCAGAAACTCTTATGCGGTATTCACATAAAAATAACCTTTTTTATTTTATCAAATTTTCATAAAAAAACATATATTTTTAAAAATTGTTGACATTGTTTCAACAATAAATTGAATAAAATCTTTCGTTTATTTTTGAAGAGTTTTACTTTAATGTATATTTGTTTATTAATTTTTTTTTCTGCTACCGAATTCGACACATCCGTGTCATTCACTTGCAAACCTAAAACTTCTTTACAGGTAGAGAAATGATTCGATTTAATTAGCTGGGAGTAGTAAGAGGTGTGATTTTGGGGGAGGGGAAGAACGATGGAATTATTTTTTAAGAAATTATTTTTTTATTTAATTTTTCAGTTCATTTCTAAGGTTTCTAAAGCGCACAAATTAAAATTTATGTTGGAATGTATAAACTTTGTTTTTTTATCTGTTGAAGCTACGGCCTGTCTCCATTAAACGGTTAGCAAACTTGGAATAGTTCTTATTTCGTAAACAAACTTTAAAGTTTTAATAAATCTTGGCTTAAGGAACTGTTGGAAAAAAAACTTACTAGTATACTAAAAACATCGTCCTAGAATTTTCTGAAAAACTTTTTAATTTGGTAGGCGGGTATGGGTACCGCCGCCCTGGGAACCATTTATTGGATGACCAACACCTCTGCCACAGGTCACCCCAAGTGGTTCGCTACGTTTGGTGACTTAGCAGGGGTGCCCGGGTTCATGGGGTGATGTTTGACCGGGTCTTGATGGCGGGTGCGTCGGCCCACCTTCTGCGTGGCGGGCCGGATTGGGAGATGCTGGTTGAGGGAGACCCTTTACAACCGGTTACCGTTGTCCGGGCCGCTCGGTAGTACAGGGGCCCGACCCTCAGGCTCACGACTGAGGGTGGGCTGCCCCATCAACGAGTGTAAAAACCCCGCCACTGCTGTTGTGCCGGTTCGTGACCGGAGGGGACCCAGCAGCAGCGTTCGGGGCGCATTGGGCGACCTCTCCAACCGGACTCTCCCTGCCCATCGCCTTGCACCGCAGTGGGTGGGTTGGATTCATACGTCCGTCACTCCCGGACAATCTGATCTCCAGCATCCTACCCACCCCTCATACCCTATCCTTCCCGGACCTTCCATCTCCACTAACAAAAAAAATATATATATATATGAACATACAAACTTACAACCATAACGTAACAACAACGGCGAGAAGCAGGAGTCCCCGGTGCAGGCCAAAACTGTTGGTGAATTTCACCAACATTCGCGGCCTGCACAAAAACCTTAACTCCGTCCACCACCACCTTCTCTCCCAACGTCCTAACCTTCTCTTCCTCTCCGAAACACAGATAGCCGAGCCTCCTGACGCCTCCTATCTGGACTGCCCGGGCTTCACCCTCATGGGCAAATTCAGACCCAAGGGAGGTGTCTGTCTCTTCAGCCGAGCTGACGTCAACTGTGTGCGAATGTTGAATCTGGAAAACTCCAGATTCGACGTAATGTGGGTGCGCGTCAATCTTGCCAGTACGGTAAGGTTTTATGCGTGTTTATACCGTTCACCAAACCTAAACGAATTAGACACGTCCGAGCTCTTCAAACATTTAAGCAACACTATTGATGACCTCTTGCCCCGCTTCCCTACGGCAGAGTTTGTGGTCCTGGGGGACTTCAATGTTCATAACGAACCTTGGTTGAAGTTCTCAGGGTCAACAGACTCAGCTGGACGACAAGCGGAATCCTTTGCCCTTTGCCACGGACTGGAGCAAATGGTTCAGGAGCCCACACGGGTTCCTGATGTCCAGTCTCACCGCTCTAATCTGTTAGACCTGTTTCTAACCACTGTGCCACACGGTTACAAGATTGACGTCACAGCGCCTTTAGGATCGTCGGACCACTGCCTGGTGACGTCGTCAATCCCCGTAACCTTCAGACCGCCAAACGAGAGGCTGAAAAGAAAAGTGTGGCACTACAGGTCTGCAGATTGGTTCGGTTTGCGGGCACATTTTAATGCTTTCCCGTGGTCAACTGTCTGTTTTCGGACTTCGGATCCCTCAAGATGTGCCCAGGAAATTGGTGAAGTCATCGCGTCCGCGATGGATGGCTTCATCCATTCCACTGTTAAAGAAACTGGTGTGGGCTCAAAGCCGTGGTTCAGTCGACAATGCTCTGAAGCAGTGCGACGAAAAAACGCGGCTTATCGAGCCTACAACACATCTCGAACGTCCGAAAACAGAATAGTTTATAACAAAATGTCAAAGGAAAGCAAGAGAATCATAAATAGGTCGAAATTTGAGCACGACCAGCAGATCAGCAGAAAGCTGGCTGCATGCCCGCATGGCAGCAGAGCGTTCTGGTCGCTTGCGGGCTCAATAGGTTGCAATTTCTGCAAATCCAGTCTGCCACCTCTTACCAGAACTGACGGCTCTCTAGCTAATACCGCCGCCGAAAAGGCTAACTTATTAGGCAAAATGTTCGCGGAAAACTCGACCCTCGATGATCAAGGTGCTATCCCGCCGTCGGTTCCTCACTGCGGTTTTCATATGAAAAAGCTGAGGATCCGGCATCGGGATGTACTCCAAGTCTTACGAGGGCTCGATGTTAATAAAGCTAGTGGGCCTGACGGAATACCTGCCCTGGTATTGCAGAGGTGCGCTGCAGAAATAGCTCCAATTTTGACGAAGCTTTTCAAAATGTCCCTGAAGTTTGGGACTGTGCCCTCCGGTTGGAAAAAAGCGATCATTCACCCTATTCCAAAGAAAGGTGACCGCTCCAACCCGGCCAACTACCGCCCCATAGCGATCACATCTGTTCTGTCAAAAGTGATGGAACGTGTGATCAACGACAAACTGCTCACATACCTCGAGAAGAACAAAATTATTAACGACCGTCAATACGGATTCCGGCGGAACCGCTCGGTGCGGTGATCTTCTCGCGTATGTGACGCATGTTTGGGGGCGGTGCCTGGAACGTTTTGGTGAAACCCAAATGGTTTCACTGGATATTTCCAAGGCCTTTGACCGGGTTTGGCACCGAGGGCTTGTCAACAAACTGCCTTCTTACGGACTTCCCGCATCCTTGTGTATGTGGATTGCCGACTTTTTGAGGGAGAGGTCGATTCAGGCGGTTGCTGATGGTTTCACCTCTTCCTCGCATTCGATAAATGCTGGCGTCCCACAGGGATCGGTTCTGTCTCCGACTTTGTTTTTGTTGCACATCAATGACCTCTTGACGTGTGCACCGATTCATTGCTACGCAGACGACAGTACAGTCCATGATAGCTTTTTGTTTGACAAACCTCCAAAGGGCTCACAAACCCCAATGGCTCGGAGGGCTTTGAAACAAAGAATGGACGGTTACCTCGAGAGTGTTTCCTCTTGGGGTAAGAATAACCTCGTCGAATTTAATGTTTCAAAGACCCAATCATGTCTGATCACGTCTAAAAGGGATCGAAATGATAATCTAGTCTCCTTCAACGGAAGCATTCTCCCGAACAGGCCTTCCATTGATATGCTTGGTGTAACTCTAAGTGACCAGCTCAGGTACGGGGGCTCCATCGAGGCCAGAGTTAAATAAGCCTCTCAGAAACTGGGCATACTGTACAGGGCACGCAGATACTTTAATAGTACACAACTGCTAGCCCTGTACAAATCGCAAGTGCGCCCCACGGTTGAATTTGGCAGCCACCTCTGGTCTGGAGCCCCAAAATACCTGAAAAAAACCCTTGTCTCTGTGCAGAAACGGGCGGTCCGTTTGATAGATTCTCCTAATTTAACTAACGGATTGCAATCTTTAGAGCACAGGCGCCAGGTGGGAATGCTGTCCTTGTTCTACCGGTATTACAATGGAAGATGCTCCGAGGAACTAGCGTCATTGATCCCCTCGGCACCGGTGCATAGTCGGGAAACACGCCAAACGCGCGCTCAACATTTGTACACGGTTGACATTAGTCACATGAGAACGGGTCGTTTCTACGACTCGTTCTTGAGTTCAACAGCTCGGCTGTGGAACGATTTGCCGGCCTCTGTGTTTCCTCCCTCCTACAATATGGGTCTCTTCAAGACCCATGTTCACTCCTTCCTCTCCTCAAAAACACCCTCCACACAGCATCCTCAAAGATGACATAGGCCCTGAGGGAAATTATTTTTTCCTCAGGGCCTCCTGTGTGGAGTTAATGTAAAAAAAAAAAAAAAAAAACCAAGCCATGAAGTTATACGTACCATAGAAGTCGCTAGAAAACTTATCCAAAACATAGTGTCCCTTTCAGCACAGGATCTCCTTATGAGGCGGACTACGAATATAATCTACATCTATTTTATATATATGTTTCGTATATTCATGCAAAAATTTAAATAAAGTAACTCAATAAAAAAGAGGGGGAGCAGTGGCGCATCCGGCACAACAAAGAACTGTATGATATATATCAGGCTCCTAACATCTCAGTCCACATGAGACTCCTCAGGTTGAGATGGGCTGGACATGTACAGAGAATGCCGGATACACGTGTTCCCAAGAGAATTTTGACTGGACACCCAGGTGGAAAAAGAAAAGTGGGAAGACCCAAACTGAGGTGGGAAGACGAGGTGCGACAGGATGCAGAACAGCTTCTCCAAATAACAAACTGGAAGTCAGACGCTGAGGACAGGATAAATTGGAGGCGAATGTTGCAAAAGGCCAAGGCTCGATATGGGCTGTAGCGCCATCGGAGAGAGAGAGAGAACTAAATAAAAAAATAATAATAGTTATTAACAACACTAAAATAAGTTTTGCGCGATCTGATTGTACAAAAATTGACGAAGTTATGAGCAAATAAAGTAAAGTTATTGAAGTTGGTTAGTGTCTCGTGACGTTCCACGAGATTCGATTCAGTACAATTATTCATAACGCGAATGGCAGTTCTGATGCACCACCACCGTCACAATTATCAATTTTGACATTTTCTACCATCAGTACAATTTTTGAAAAAATTCACAAAGTCGTGTCAGCAACGTGTTCTAAAAAAACATGAATTACGTTGCAGTAGACAATCTCACTGATGTTTGACAAATTTTATCTATGGAGGAATAATTGAGCTTAGTTTGGGCACAATTAGGTACTTACACACTCTATTCGGTTTATCCATTCAGTGGTTCACGCAGATAATATCGTAATTTAAAGTTGGGCGAATTTTCTTTCCTGTAAAAATAGGTAGGCCCTATTGTAATAATTGGCCATCGAAAGTAATTAATGGGCTAACCATTAAATGAGTATTAAAACTTTTAACGGTTAAATCAAAAGAGGGTTTTGATTCAACATTTTTTTTTATATTTGGTTTTCGTGATTAATGATTGAAGTCGTTAGTGGTCTAGGTTAAGAGGTATTTCAGAAAAGTTTTAACTGCCCAGTTAGTGAAACTATGGCATAACAGTTATTTGGCAATACTGTGTGGCTGAAAGGAGTGAGGGAGCGGAAGAATAAAGGGAAAACGAAGGTGGAGAAATACATTGTTTTTTTTTACATTAACTCCACACAGGAGGCCCTGAGGAAAAAAAAATCCCTCAGGGCATATGTCATCCGGGATGCTGAGTGGGGGGTTTTTTTGAGAATAGGAAGGAATGAACATTGGTTTTGAAGAGACCCATGTTGTAGAAAGAAGGAAACATAGAGGCCGGCAAATCGTTCAACAGCCGAGCTGTTGCACATAAGAACGAGTCGAAGAAGCGACCCGTTCTCATGTGACAAATGTCAACCTTGTACATATGTTGGCACGCGTTTGGCCTGTTTCCCGACTACGCACTGGTGCCGAAGGGATCAATGACGCTAGTCTCTCGCAGCATCTTCCATTGAAATACCGATAGAACAAGGATAGCATTCCCACTCGACGCCTGTGCTCTAAAGATTGCAACCCGTCGGTTAAGTAAGGAGAATCTGTCAAATGGACCGCTCGTTTCTGCACAGAGTCAAGGGTTGCTGAATTCTTTCTTATAACTATTTTTGAACAATAATTTATTGTCTTTACAGGATGTCTGTATTATTTTTGTCCCAGACCAGAGGGGGACAAAATTTTGGGGCTCCAGACCAGAGGTGCCTGCCAAATTCAACCGTAAGGCGCACTTGTGATTTGTACAGGGTTAGCAGTTGTGTACTGTTAAAGTATCTGCGGGCTCTGTACCGTACGCCCAGTTTTTGAGAGGCTAACTTAACTCTGGCTTCGGTGGAGCCCCCGTACCTGAGCTGGTCACTTAGAGTTACCAAGCATGTCAATTGAGCGCCTGTTCGGAAGATTGCTTCCGTTAAAGGAGACTAGATTTTCATTTTGATCCCTTTTAGACGTAATCAGACGTGATTGGGTTTTTGAAATATTAAATTCAACGAGATTATTTTTACCCCAAGAGAAAACACTCTCGAGATAACCGTCCGTTCTTTGCTTCAAAACCCTCCGAGCCGTTGGAATTTGTGAGCCCTTTGGGGTTTGTCAAACAAAAAGCTATAATGGACTGTACTGTCATCCGCGTAACAATGAATTGGTGCACAATTGTTGTAATAGTATATATTTATATTCACTGCAAATAAATTGTGTTTTTAAATCTAAGGTTAGCACAAATGTGTAGAAGTTGGGAAAAATTTAGATATATTCGTTGGTTATAAGAACTGACTAAATGTTTGTTTTCTGATACACAACTATGGTGAATCGATATTATGATCTTAATACTCAGCACAGAACAATACCATTACAGATTCGTGGTAAATGCACTAAGGCATCAATTGAAAATATTCAGTGCTACGGTTTTCTTGAGATTCTATATTAATTGCACTGAGAGGTCTATGATCTTTGCACAGCGTGCTTTAACAGTCGATATTAAATGCACTGAGATATCACAATGGTTGATTTGTTCTCAGTACTGAGAGATCAGCATGGTTGATCATTGCACAGCGTGCTTTAACAGTCGATATTAAATGCACTGAGATATCACTATGATTATTAGTGCACAGCGTGCTTTAACAGGGTCGATTTTAAATGTACTGAGAGATCACCATGGTTGATCATTGCACAGCGTGCTTTTACAGTCGATATTTAACGCACTGAGATATCACTATGGTTATTAGTGCACGGCGTGCTTCAACAGGGTCGATATTAAATGTACTGAGATATCAACATGGTTGATCATTGCACAGCGTGTTATAACAGGGTCGATATTAAATGTACTGAGATATCACCATGGTTGATTAGTTGATTAGGTTGACGGCCGGCGTAGTGCAGCGGTAAGGCTCTTGACTCGCATTCCGAAGGTCGCGGGATCGAATCCCGGCGTGGCAAATAAATTTTATTTGATTAATTTGTGTTATTTCACAATTTATTCATTTAAAATAATATATAGTATATTTGCGGCACGTTCCAGAGTGGAAGATACTAACTATATCGCTCTGGTGTAAGACCACCGTTCAGATTTGAAACGTTGCTTGAAATGGCTTTAGCCGTGTTTGGTGACCAGATCTGAATAGCCAGATACTTCCCACCTTCCTTTTCCCCATCTCCTTCCCCTCCCCACTACCTTCAGCATCACAACATACCCCGATTGGGGATGTCTTAGTCTCACTGGCTCCAGACGGGAGCAGTTGGGACTCTTGTGCGGTATTCATATAAAAAAAAAGTGCACAGCTTGCTTTAACAATCGATATAAAATGCACTGAGATATCACCATGGTTGATTATTGCATAGCGTGCTTTAACAGGGTCGATATTAAATGTACTGAGAGATCACCATGGTTGATCATTGCACAGCGTGCTTTAATAGGGTCGATATTAAATGTACTAAGAGATCACCATGGTTGATAATTGCACAGCGTGATTTAACAGGGTCGATATTAAATGTACTGAGATATCACTTTGGTTGATAATTGCAAAAGGAGCTTCAACAGATATTAATTGTACTGAGAGATCACCAGGTTGATCATTGCACATTGCACAGGTTGCTTTAAGGGCCTGATTGTACAATAATTTATGTTGTTATTGGCACACAGGAAGGTATATTGGCTACACACACTATCTAACAAGATAGGGACAAATGGATAACAGGTTGGGTGGAGGAATGAGGAAACGTATTTAAGATGGAGTTGCGGGTATTCAGAATACGAGAATTCAAAAATTTTTACACTTGTCTAAAAACATTGCAAGCAGGTGTTTCTTTCTGTAATGGTGAACAAAGTAACAAATACATCAAAACACTTGCAATGTTTTAATTAAAACCTTAACACAGAAATTCATCAAATATTTGAATTTTTACGTTCTATGTAAGTTCTATTAAAGTTTTGTTATTATATCATTATAGGCCAGTTGCTTCATAAAAATGAAACCATTGCATAACTTGAATTGAACTTTCACAGAACGACAAAATTATCATCAAATATATGATGAATTGTTCATTTTTTTTTTTAAACCCGTACATAGGAAATATTAAGAAAGAAAAGCGCTTAGTTAGTCGGATTCTATCAAAATTGTTTGCAATGATTTTGGATACATGAAAAAAAACCTACAAAATATTCACGATGCAAATAATTGCTTATACACAAAATGTTCACAATGCCTACGTTCACGCGCTAACAAAAAACTGTAGATATTATTTGAAAACTTTTTGTATTATTTTTTTTTGCTTTGCCTTTTTGGACAAAGTTGGACTATGAAAGTAAAAAAAAGCTAACAAAAGAGTGAATTGACATTGGAAAACTTTAAAATCTCATATTTTTCGAGCTTTCAAAATTTTCTTTGTACTCGTATTGTAGTAGAAACGAAAAAAACCTCTTAAATTCTTTTCAGACTATTTTTTGAATGCACAATATTGTGAAGTTACGAAAATTCGTGTGAAATTTCGTAAATTGAAAGCTGTCAGCAAATTATCACATTATTTTGTGAGACGTCATTCAACTCTGTAAAATATAATAAGTATTTAAATAAGTATTTTATGGAAATTCACGAGCAAATTCGAGAGAATAAAATGTTAATTTAAGTAGAAGGAACAAATTATTGGATAACTGATAAGTCTGTCTTAGGTCACACCAAATGGTTCGCTGTTGTTGTTCGCAAGTTATTTGGTGACTTGGCAGTGGTACCCGGGTTTAGGAGTGTTCAGGTCTTAGCGGCGGATGCGCTTGCCCACCAGTTGCGTGGTGGGCCGGATCGTGAGAGATCGGCCTGGGGAGGGATCTGACCCCTCCAGCCAATCTTTGTCAAACCATCTCTTTGCCCGCAATGGGAAGGATGGATTCACGTCTCTCACTCCCGGACAGATTGATTCCAGATTCCTACACACCCCTCATACCTTTTTTCTTCCAAGAACTTTTTTTCTTTTTCTTATTTTCCTTTAATAGACCCTCCGTGCAGCATCCCCAAAGATGACATAGGCCCAGAGGGATTTTTTCCTTAAGGCCTTCTGACTGGAGCCATTTTAAAAAAAGACGATTCCGTAATTTTCCCCGTATCTGCCCTAGTTAATGGTAAATTATATTTAAACATTCATTAAATAAATGTATCAAGAATTAATGCTTACTAGCAGACCCGGCCACACGTTGCTGTGGCTAACGAAACACAACGCCATTACCCAACCTTTATAACTAACGCCATCTGTTAATTTGCATACATATCAAATCCACACCGCCCGCTTGCCAGCCCGCTGCCCACTTCCTGAATTGAATCTTTGAATCACGGGTACTTTTCTCCATTATAATATGCAAGATATAAACCTTTTTTTTTTAATCACTCTATCTATTGGTAAAACCACATGTAGTTTAAAAGATCTAAACGAACAGACAGCGGGAGCTATGAGAAGATTATTCAGCAAGAGAAACTTATTTCGCACTGCATAGTACGAAATCAAATAAAATAAAAATTAATCTAAAGATAAAGAACAAACGTTATGAATTGTAGAGTAACTAACAAAACAATGTCTTGCATGTTGTACAACTAACAGCCAATTTAATGGAGGAAAAAAATTACAAAAACAGATTTAAGCTCAAACCTCAAGAGGCTAGATGAAATCGCACCACGAGTACAACAAAAATTGTATTGTGATAAACCCAAGATTATCGTTTTTTTTAGTTAACAATGAAATTTTATTCAGCATTTTTTTATTATTGCTCTAATGAAGTAACTACAATAAAAAATAAAATGTTGTAATTGTAATTGAGTTATTTTCGTAATATTTTAAGAAGTTAACCACTTTACCATATTATTTTGACAAAGGTAATATTGTAATTCGTCAATGGGATGCAATTTTTTGGTGCAATAATAATTTAAAATGATTATTGTATCATTCCGAAATTTAATTGTATCATTGAAAAATAAAAAGAAATAACACAAAAATCATTGATAAGATAATTTGGGAGACGGGATTTGGTACCGCCGCCCCGGGAACATAAATTGGATTACCAACACTCTGGTTTTGTTATTCAATAAATCTAAATCACCAAATAAAGTTTGGTGATTTAGCAGATTCATGGGGTGAGGTTTGTCTAGGTGTTGGAGGTGGATGACCAGGACACACTGAACCCTAGATTCCCACCCACCTCTTAATCCTTTTTCCTTCCCAAAACTCTCCTCCCCTTCCTTTCCTTAAAAAGAACCCTCCACACAGCATCCCCAAAGATGACATGGGCCATGAAAATTATTTTCCTCAGGGCCTCCTGTATGGGGCTCATGAAAAAACAAATGATAATATAAGCGAGTACTCGGCATGCGTCGCAATGTCACCCAAAGAAAGAATGGACCCATCCCCTTGCTCCTCTTCCATCTTCTTCACCTTCTCACCCTTCCGCATTACCACCCGCCCTCCTGCGTTCCCCTACCAACTTCCCACTACCCCACCCCACCCCCTCTCTTTCGATCGCCTACCGGATTCCTCTCCTCCTCCCGCCTTCCCTCCCTGCCGCTCTACTTTATGAAAGACACGCATTTAAATGATCATTTACATGATGCCAGAGTTCAGAATTATATATAGAAACCTTTGCAGACGTGCATACCACAATTCGCCAAATTCATCACAATCGAATAAATGTTTTGGGAAATAATTTTATAACGCCAGATCTCCATTATACAAAGAAACCTGCGCGGGCGAGCGTACAATAAATCGTTTAAGTTTCAATGCAATTGGATGAATGGTATGGGGGCGCATAAAATACGGACAAACACGGAAACATTAATTTTTATATATAAAGATTTATTGCGTGTGAGACAACCCAAAATCTCCGTGATATACGAAAATTTCTATAAAATAATTGAGAACCATTTTGATAAAGAAATTCGGAAGTTCAAAACCATACTTTTTGACTTAAAACACTAAAGAACTCATGGTGCGAAATGATAATAAATGGAGGAAATGTTTTAAAATTTAAGCTACAAAGTTAGCAAAAGAAGCGTAATACGATGTCAACATTGTCACTATATCAAAGCTTTTATCCCAAAAAATTTCAAACGTCCACTTTCCACTTCATTTTAAAACCCGGATCATTTTTCGATAGCCAAAAATTACGCGAAAGCCTTTTCACTCTGCAATCTGATACCCCATTCATTTGTTAACATTAGTACGGTATTTTTAACGTAATTTCTTCCTTCATATTTCTTGATAATTTTAACCAAATTGCCCGTCAAAACGGACATCAATTATTATTAATAAAATATTCCGCGACTCCCCCGACAGATTTGAAATCATGAATAATTTCTATGGCATGCTATTCTCTCCCGGTATATCGGTTCTATTTTGATGAAGGATTACCAGTAGCATGTAATCGTGTTTTCCATTAAGAGGTTTCTAAAAAATAAACAAAATTATGTAAAAATAAGAGCTTCGTATCTAATCTAATGGATATATCCGTGGTGGCAAATTTGAAATACAAAACAGATCGTTTACGTTACAGTTTTATGAAATTCCTTTAAAACACCGATACATTTTATTATTATTTTTTTAACATTGACTCCACCCAGAAGGCCTGGTAAAAAATAATTTTCCCTCTGGACCTAATCTTTTGGGATAATGCATGGAGAGTCTTTTTGAAGAAAGAAAGGAATGAACATGGATATTGAAGAGACCCACGTTGTAGGAGAAAACACATAGGCAAATCAGCAAATCGTTGAGCCGAATATGTCATAGAAGCGTCTCTTTTTGCATGTTTCCCGATTATCACCGCTGCTGAAGGAATCAACAATGCAAGTTCTTCGAAGCATCTTCCATTGTAAACAAGGAGATTTTTTTTCTTGAAGTGAAACTTCTATAGCCTCGCTATGACTTGGAATTCGGATGAAACGGAAATGACGCACACAACACCTGCGAACTATCAAACTCCTATCAAGGCATTAAATGGAAATCACGCTAGATCTGCGCTTTTTGGCCGATTTTATTACGACCTCACTTTTCAAGGCTCCTCGGTTCTTCATTGGTAAATTTTTTTGGTAAAGTTTCGCTTCTACCGCGTGTTATTTGCACTTGAATTTTTTTTCACATGAATACCGCACAAGAGTCCCAACTGCTCCCGTCTGGAGCCAGTGAGACTATGGCATCCCTAATTGGGGAATGTTATGAGACTGAAAGTAATGAGGAGGGGAAGGAGTTGGGGAAGAGGAAGGTGGGAAGTACCGGGCTGTTCAGATCTGGTCACCAAACACGGCTTTATCCATTTCAAGCAACGTTTCAATTCTGAACGGTGGTCTTACACAAGGGCGATACTGAGAGTATCTTCTACTCTGGAACGTGCCGCAAATATACTACAAATTATTTTAAATGAATAAATTGTGAAATAACACAAATAAATCAAATAAAATTTATTTGCCACGCTGGGATTCGATCCCGCGACCTGTGAAATGCAAGTCAAGAGCCTTACCGCTGGACCACGCCGGCCGTCGAGTCAATTACCACCAAACGCCTTTGCTCTAAATATGGCAATTCATTTAAAAAAAATTGTTGAATCTATCAAACGATTTCTGCTAATTAGAAAAGTAAGAACAGATTATTTGGTTTCTTACAGCATATTTGCTAGCTTTGATTTTCTTTGTGACTTTGTCATTTCCGAGATGTTTTGTGTTATGACGAACAGCCTTATAATTAATGAAAACAAATTTTACCGACTGGCATCACCACGAGTAACCGACAAGCTGAGTGTACAAAATTGCAAATTTATTTTTTTGCTTACATCCTGACCCTCCGGGTGTTATAAATTCCCTCCAGTGTACTTTAACCGCGAAAAATCTTAATTTGTGCGAAGTTTATTGTAAATAACAAATATCTCCTTAAACACGATTGCGGCCACAGCGAATGGAAAAGGCTTGCTGTCAATCTGTAGCAAGGTTAGCGTACAGTTCACCAATAACAACCACCTTTCCTAAAGTGTTTTAAAATTCGAAGTTTTTTAATCTCTGTCCATCGATTAAACATGTTTAGTGATACATGTTTAAAATAAAAAGGAGGAGAATCATCCATCTATAAAGTTGATAAACTTTTTAGTTGACTCGTGTAAAGTTTATCGACTACTTCGTCGTTTCGAGTATTAGTTATAGTTCTAGTTGATATCGGGTCAGCAAGTGCGAACAACTTGCCTTGACTAACTTCGACTAGCTTTGGACTTGCGATTTAGTTTTTTTTCTAGCTTTGACCAGACCCGCTGTGTTAAAGCTTTCTAACTAAGTACTTTAGTGTTTGGTGCCTTCCTATAAAAACTATAGAAGTTGAAAATGTTTAAATACTCGTAAAATCCATGTTTTTTTCATCATTGTATATTTTAACAATTAGTATTATTTACTTCATCTTATTAAACTTTTGTATAATAAAATCGAGGCCTCAGCACAACAAACAAAACCATTATAACACATCTTTCACAAACACACATTATGTCTTTATTATAATATATGCCAATTTTAATTTTATTAATTTAATTTTAATTAAATACATTTTCGTCACCAACTTTATATATTTTAACAAAAAGTATTATGTTCTTCATTTTATTAAATTTTCACATTAAAAAAGGAGGCATCAGCACGCAGCTTCAGGTTCAAATTCAGCTTCAGATAAGCCACGCTAAGTTAGCCAACATTTTTAAATTATACTATAAAATGTTCAACTTTTGCATCGATGGCACTCTGGTGCCGATATTGTTGGCGCATATGAGTGTAGAGTGTAAAGTTACCTACGTTGTTTTAGGTTATGTTCATGACACATCAATTTAAAGTGAAATTATTCCAGAAAAACTAGAATTTTAATAACTGCTCCACTATTTTTTCCTGTGTCCATCAATATAGCTTTTTAAAGTTGATAAAATGTTAAAAAAAAATTGGCTAGCAATAAAACAGATGCTGACCTTGAACACGATTTATACACATACATATAAACAACTTTCTACCATATACTTTTCAAATAAAATTGTATTCAACAAGGACATTCACAAACATAACACAAGGATGGGCAAAAAATCAGACGAACAAGAAAGGACGCAAAATACATAGTCAGTTTTAAAGACTGCATTAATTTGTGGATTAGAGTTGTATTGTAAGAGCTACATTAGCAGAAGAAAATATCGTTTATATATTATAATTATTTAGAAAACTTTGATAAACTATAGTAAAATGAACAGATAAATGAAAATTAAATAAATACGAAGACTATGAAATAAATAAACGTTATCAACAAACATGAAGATTAGTAAATAATCAAATCATTCCTTGATTTATTGGCTCGCCAATAGAAAATGCCAAATAATTATTACAGTTTCAACGTGACTATAGCGATGATTTCAATTGTTGGTGAATACACTATTCATTCCAATATTATCTAGGCAACGCAAGGTATGAATTACCCAAAATAATGAGGTCCAAAATTAAATATTAGTCAATACATACACATATAAATATATACTTACTACATGAGATAATCGTTTTAAGTGAGGAAATCTTAGGGTGTTTTTTTTTAATTGGCTCCACACAGGAGGCACTGAAGAAATTAATTCCCTCCAGGGCTTACATGGTCTTGGGGTATGCTGTGTGGAGGGTCTTTTTAGGAAATGAAGGAGAAGAAAAAGGTATGAGAGATGAGTAGAAACCTTGAGTGTGTCCAATAGTGATGGACAAATAAATCCGACCTCTCATTGCGGTGCAAGGCAATGATCCAAGAGAGCCCTGATATAGAGGTCAATAGGTCTCCCTTAACCAGTCTCCCCCGATTCGGCTTGCCACGCAGTTGGTGAGAGCCAAGACCCGTGAACCCGGGCACCTCTGCTAAGTCACCAAAGCAAACCACTTGTGGTGACCTATGCAGAAGTGTTGGTTATCTAATATATGGTTCTCGAGGCGGCGATAGCCACCTCCCAAATTGAAAGAAGTAAGAATAAGTTCCTTCTGAAGGTAATAATTGAATTCCAACATATATCTCAGTCTTTATGATTGCAGTGTTTAGTTTCCGATCTAGTCATTCTTCAAAAATTTGTTCCACTACGTGTGATTTATTAATATCAATTTAATTAATAAGAGGTAAATCACACACGTTCATGGTTTTAAATGGAGATTTTACAATAAAAAAATGATCTTTAGATGTAACACTAACACAACTACCTACAATGCGCCTCGCGACAGCAATCTCCAGTGAAAAGAACTATTAATAAACCACTGGACTTATATTTTAAAAAATCTTTAATAATAATGAAAAAAAACAATATTAATGAAATCGAGCCACTAGAATAAATTCCTCAACCATCATTCAGCATTGTACTTACTCGCATTGGGCTTCATAAAAAAACTCTTTGTAATTTTTTTTAGACCTGCATAACTAAAGCAGTATTTTATCACAAAGCTCTGTACAATTAGATAACTTTAGAAACTTATACTAATTTTCAGACAGACTTACAAACAGTTTTGGTCGCAATTAGGGAATAACGCCTCAAGCATATTTTGAAGGTCATTGTTAAATGTTTTCACTTTACCCCTTGGGTAACAGCGGGTAACGTTGACCCAATTGAATAAAATAATATATCTTATCATTGAAGACAGCATTTACTAGTCTCAAACAAAAATTTGACATCGAAAAATCAGAAAAAAATTTGGTCGCACCTAGAAATGTTGAACTTAGCCTTACCAGGGTTCTGATCTAACCGTTGAGTTAATTCTAACCTATCCCCTTTTTCACGTTTAAAAGTATCATACTGCGACAACGAACCACAAAAATTAACTTCATTTTCTTTAAGCATATTTTTTTGGGCTGCTATCTTTATGTATCAAAAGACGAATTATCTCATTTAGAGCAGAGCCCATGCAAGGCTAAGGTCCTGGGTTCAATTCCTAAATGCAACCGAATCTTTTTTCTAATTTTGTATTTAAAAATGTCTGTTGCTAATATTATATTCAGCGATTACATATTACAATCAGAGGTTTTGCTCATTAATTTATTCCAGAAATAAATAAAAATACTCATGTTTAAATTGTAGAAAAAGTCAAAATTTGCCGCAAATTAAAAAAAATATATATTTATCCAAGACACTATCCAGATAGCATTTAGTTCGAGAATAATCTTGCAATCATCCATAGAGATTGGTGTCCTTAGTCACATGTACAGATACAGTTAACTATGACCAAAGGGTATGGGGTCGAATTAAGTAATGGTTAAAGCAGAGCAAGGAAGGTGCCGGATTCAACCTAGATGCCACCGAATCTATTTCTGTTTTTTCACGTTTCTAATTTTCGTTCCAGAGTAGCTAATGTTGTCTTTAATGATTACATATTGTATTTGTATTTATTTATTTATTTGAACAAAAATACATACACATTATAAGAAAACTTTGACTGTCCAACTAAGAGATTTCCCGTTTTAGGACAGTCGAATTGCCTGGTTTAGTTCACATTAGGTAGTTACGTTGTTTTTTGTAGAACTACTGTAATTTGACGTTTTAGTCATTCAGTCAATCAAGGAATAAAATAAAAGTTATATTTTATTAATATTCACTTATGTGTGACTACCACCCAAGAGTCCAAACTGCTCGGAGCCATTGGGTCCACGGCATCCCCACTTGGGTTATTTTGTTAGTGAGGAGAGTAAGGATATGGAAAAACAAGTGTTAAGAAATTAGTACGTGGTTATTTGTGTCCGGTCGCCACACACAATAAAACCATTGAAAACTACACTTCGATTCTAAATTATGATATTTCACAGATACTTACTGGGAGTATCTATCTCTCGTATAGTTATGAGAGATGCCAATTTTGTATTCTGATTAATATTTTTCCAACGATGTCGTGACAATTTTAAAATGAAATGACGTGTCGTGTCATATTGTACAAGTTCTGCTGATGAAATTTGTCACTGCAAGTACTTTCCATTTGTATATGAAAAAATTCAACAATGAGGTAGGTATCTACCAAAAAATGCTGTTTTCATTTGAGACAATTTTATTTTAGTGCGTTCACCCATTAATTGCGTGGCAGGCCGGACCGGTAGAGGACGATTAGGGGTGACCCTTTGACTTCTCCAGTCGCATTCTCTCGACCCATTCGCCTGACAACGAAGTGGGAGGGATTGATTCAAACATTCGTCTTTCCTGGAAACACTGACCCTCAGATTTCTACTCATTCCTATAGATACATTACTCGTTTTCAGACCTTCCTCTTTCTTTTCCTCAAATACAGGGCCACACGGCATCATCAAAGATGAATTATTTCCTCTGTACAAGTACAAACAAAATGAGTGTGCTTTAGACCACACGACTGAAGTAAAACTTATTTATGCTTCGTTCGCCTCGCCCGATCACACTTTTTGTAACGCATTCACCAGCTTACACCCCAAGTCAAGCGTAAAGAAGTTTTACTTCAAAAAAACTTTTTCAACGCTGAGTGTAAACACAGACGGTGATGCCTGTTCAGTACATTGAATGTTACTCACACTTATTCAATTACATCTCTAATTTGAAAGAATCCAAAAACAATTGAAAAAATATAAAAATATATATTAAAGCCTACCTGTGCCAAGGCCGCAGCAGGAAAATGATCCCAGATCAGGCCTTGTATTGAGTCTCTATCTTTGTCCTCTTCTGCTCTCATGCTGTTTCTCTGTCGTCTCAGCTCCCTAGCCGCTGTCACCGTGGAGAGACTCATACCGTCTCCTATGAACATCACGACACTCCTGCAAAAGGGGAAGAGACACACATATTATACATTAATAATGTTGAAAAAATAACTCTCTACTTATATTCTTGAATTTTCAGGTTTCAGCCTATATTTCCAATATACATTGGTTTCAGACTATAAAAGCCATCTTCACAGTGATCAATTCCACCACATATCAGTATCAAAAATAGAAATATTAATAACAAATTTCTTAGTCTTTTCTGGTAGTCAAACCACTAAACCTGTGGAGGATTAATTTTCTGATTTTATCGTCGAAAAACAATACTTATAATAGTGAAAGTAAAACACGAACATTTTATTTAAGCATTTCACATAAATATGACTTATTTGTGTAAATTTCTCACCGTAATAAATAAAAATTTAAAGTAAATTTAATTTAATTAAATGAAAACATTATGAGCGAAACTCAATCGAAAATCTGGAAACAGAAAAATCAGAAAAAGATATTGGCACCTCTGGGACTCGAACCCAGGACCTCCCTACTTTCCGGGTTGGGAACCCAACCCGGAAAGTAGGTTTCCAACCCGGAAAGTAGGGAGGTCCTGGGTTCGAGTCCCAGAGGTGCCAATATCTTTTTCTGATTTTTCTGTTTCCAGATTTTCGATTGAGTTTCGCTCATAATGTCTTCATTTAATTAAATATTACAGTTTGAGGTTTTACTCATAAAGTTAAAATAATAAATAATAATAAATTTATTTTTTTATTGATACAATAACTTTTTTTTCCGATATTATTCATTTATTTTTTTTTATGTTTTTTCACAATTAAAATACATTATTTAGCATTTGATTATTAATATCACTAAGGCTCGCCTGCGTCGGCGTTAATAATTTCACAATTTAATCAAAATAATGCACAAAAATATTGGTCATTATCAAACAGTTATGTAAATGCAAATTAATGAAATTTAAAAATAACAGCACTTAATTAATTAATAACCTAACTTTTAATTAATAAGGAGAATTTTTTATTCCCCATTGATGGATGGAAACTGTAAAGCTGTACTAAACGTTGGCTAAAAAAGTACAAAGCTCACGACGACAAAATAACCCAAACATTATTCAAATTGGAATGTGAAAATCTCTAATCATACCAGATCTAATTATTAGGATTTTAATCCGAATTGGACTTTTTTCTTATTTAGCCAACACATCAGATATTGTTACGGTTTTCTACATCAGAATAAATGTGACGGACATTGTTGGATGGAATCTGTAACGCTATCTAAACGTTGGCTAAAGAAGTACGAAACGCAACAGGACAAAATAACATTATTCAAATTTGCATGTGAAAATTTCTTATGACACCAGTTCATATAAATGATCAAACAAATTTGGGGTTAACTTGCTAGCAATATATATAAATGCATTCAAATAATCATTAAAATTTTTAGCCTGTACGTTACATTTGTTTGCACTGTGAACCAAAAAAGCCGTCGTAATTTTCATCAAAGTCCATCAAAGACACGAGGTTCGCTTTAACATTATATTGTCCCTAAGTGTTTTCATTTCCCGTGGACTGTTGGCACCAAAAGCAATACAGATGGCGTTTTACTGACTAACGGAAAGCGACTCTATTATTTCATCGTTGTAGTGCCGTCAAATGAGCTAGGAACGCTTTCACGTTAAATTGCCAGGGATGTTGTCGTTGGGTAATAAGGTTTGGAAAACAACCCTGATGTTTAGCAGTGTGGCAAGGAACTCACAAATATTAAATAGTGGAAGTAGATAGAGTATAAATAATGTTTCTGAAGTTTTTCTGATTTGAGAAGCATATTCACAAAACATATAACTTTTTTATTATTTTTTTTAATTTATTTATCTATAAACAGTATGTTTACAATAGGTTTTTGTCGATGCCTGTCTCACTAGGCATAAATACATAAATTAATATATTTAAGAACATATTTGGTAGTTATAAAGAATAGAAATGCATTCATCTGAGTACAATAATAATATAAAGGTGGTTGGAGGTGTGGGTATATATTTGAAAGAGAGTTATCATATACTGAAGGAAGAAATGATGTACAGAAAATAGTAAATCCTGTCAAATCTATTTATGGAATTAAATTTGACGTGATTCTATTTTTTTAAATTTATTTTATAATAATTATAATAATAATAATTGGACAATTTGTAGAGCGCCGTTTTTGTGAAAAATCACCTCAAGGGCGCTTATATGGTTTAGGTCGTGTGCAAATTGTTTTCTGTCTATGTATGATTTATTTTACAGATATTTGCAGTAGTGTGGCGTCCAATACTTACAACCTATTTCTTTACATCTTGTTTGAATTTTGTCAAGGATTCAGTTTGTTTGATCGTAGCTGGTAGAGTATTGTGTAGTTTGCAAGCTATGTATTTGAAGTGTCTTTGTCCAAAGGTAGTTTTGGAAAAAGGAGTTTGGAAAAGTTCTTTATTTTTGGATCGGGTATTGTGCATTGTTTGTGTTGCTACGTATGATGTTTTGTTGTTTTTGTGTAAATTAACTAATATGGATCTTGCGTAGAGTTGTTTAATGTCCATAACGTTGAAAGTATTGAAGATTGTATCAGTGCTGGTAGTAAAAGGTAGGTAGTAAGGTAAATTATTCAATATATTTGTAAAAACCATGTACATATATATTTAAAAAGGAGTCGAGGAGCTCGAGTGTGCGAAAAGACGATGAAGTATGGCGTTATGTATTTATTTTTATAAATAGGTAGGTAAAATCATAAAAACCTACGCAGTCAATGGATATATAATATATACATTGTAACGGACGGGCTGACCGTCGGACCATGTCAGCATATATGGCACCAAAAAACTCGAGTTCAAGGCTCGGTCCAACGCAACCACGGGTCTTATATACCTACTGTACTGACGACAAAAACAGTCTTTTGAAAACTTTTAAATCCCTTAGAAAACCCCTCGACCAGTATACGTCCCCTTATGGGCCCATAAGGCACTATTCGTGTTATTCCCCTAGAGTCAAAGTATAGACAAATAAGAACATAGACAAAATATTAAATCGTAAAGATGATTAATTACTTAAAAATATCGTAAAAAGCAATTGTTTAAATTTAACATTTTAAAAATTTTTTCAGAATTTGTAAAAATTGCATTTTCATAATAAAAACAATTGAAAACAACAAAAACAAAATATTTAAATGAAAATAAATTTAAGAGACGGTTTTAAAAAAAAAATTGATTGACTGTTAACACTTTTCCTAATTTCTCAATTATCTTATTATCAACCAGTTTTGCTTGTATTTAAAAAATTTTAAGCCTTTATTTTTATTTTTTTAAATATTTTTAATTATTCATTTATTTTATTTTATACATCAACAAACAAGTCCTGCTAAGCCAATTGCATTGGCTTGTCAGCAGGTGCTTATGGTTCAATTACAAATATATTTTAAAAGTTATAATTAACGTCTTATTTCTACAGATTCAATATTTTTTTCATATATTTTTTCATACATTTTTTCATAAATATAAATATCAATATAAATATTCTTTTGCCGATAACCAATTTTTCAGCCTATATTTAAACCTTATTCATAGAGTTATGTTGCTTTATAGTTTCAGGTAATAAATTAAATATCTTCGGTATGTTGTATTCAAACGTTCTCTGTCCGTACTTATTATTAAATTTTGGAACTATTAACCCGTCGTTGCGCGTGAATCTAATATCAAAAGAATGACTTTTAAACAACGTCTCTAAACGCTGTCCTTACTGTATAAAAAAAGTAACAATTGTTACAAATTAACTTATTAACCCCAGATTTATTTAAAAAATCACACTCATTACCTTATGAAAAATAATAATTTTATCCGTGTGATACAGAAAAATGTTAAAGAGTACACAATATATAAACGAAGTAATATACAGAAAAACATTCAGGTAAAACAAATGAAATTACAAATCATGTTTCTCAGGAAAAAGAAAAAATCAAAACATTGTGTAAACAAAGCATGTCCGAGGTGTTTTCATAGGAAAACTTCTTTCAATTTTCTACTGAAAGTACTGCATTATTTATGCGAGGAAAAGGTCGGAACATTTAAGAAATTGATTTTGATGAAATAATTTGCATTTTTTTTCTGACACCTGCTATGAAATAACTTGCCAAATGTTAACTTCCTACCCCGGAACGATGAATTACGTCAAGTACTGAAAGTTTGTATTTATTTTTATGAAAGTAACACTGATGTGCACAGTCAAGAGTGGAGGGGGACGCGGCAGTGCAGTCAGGCAGGGCGGGAAACAGGCGCCAAACAAGCGCCCTTCTTCTGGTTTTAAGTTTGGCGAGGGTCGGTCACGCAATGCGACCTCTCCTAGTTCTTTCAATTCAAACGGTTGTTTCCAACACGTGTTTAAGATAAAATAGTTTTTTTATATATCTGAACCAACACAATGATGTTTCCTGACGACGTCTCACGGGGTAATGTACTTAAATCTATTACTTTAAAGTAAAATCTGTAACTTTCAG
This sequence comes from Glyphotaelius pellucidus, assembly GCA_936435175.1. Taxonomy (NCBI): domain Eukaryota; kingdom Metazoa; phylum Arthropoda; class Insecta; order Trichoptera; family Limnephilidae; genus Glyphotaelius; species Glyphotaelius pellucidus. The sequence goes on along the minus strand of OW386555.1, from coordinate 21,850,663 downwards.
TTCACAAAGAGATTTAAGGCTTTTCCTAGAGCGTCGAGTCGAGCTAAATATACTCAAGTTAATTTAATAGCAAACAAGAGATCTTTTTATTTGTTTTAACCTTTATTGCATTTAATTTATCAATAATTAAGCTGTGGTTATTTTGAGTCGGGTTGGCATAGACGAACTCAAATACGGATTCTCTACAGATTGAGCTGGCCGGTAGAGGACGTAAGTATGATGTTCATCGTCTGTATATTCATTATTGTCTCTATAAATTGATATCCCTATAAATTCACATTCGATCGGTTCGAGACCGTTTCGTTGTGTGACACACCAGCATTTGTGCACGTCTGCCTAATGTGAAATTTGAATGTCTTTAACCTGGATGCGCTGAGTGGTATTTTAAAGTTTAATGGTAACTTTGAACAGTCGATAATATTATTGTAGACTTTGCACAGGGTCAAGAAGTCAATGTTAGCCGCTTAGGGAGAGTGGAAACGTTATGGATTGCATGCAAACATTTCTTTAAAAATTTTATCACAATGTATTTTGTAGTAAAGTAGAGTCCATGTGAAAAGCTTACAAAATTATTGTACAAGTTCCTTACCAAATTCGATAAAAAATGAATTTTGTCGTTTTGTTTTTAAATTGTTGGCCGTTTTTGCTTGTCGTTTTTTGGTTCATTTTTCTGTGGGTAAACTTAGTGAAGCACGTCACTGACAGGTACGTCCCTAATTTCCTCTTACTCATCTCTTTCCCATCCCCACTACTTTCAACCTTACAACAAACGTCAATTGGGGATGCCATTGTCCAACTGTTTTAACACTTTTGGGAGCTGTTGGCATTATTTTGCGGTTTTAACTGTGTCTCTCATTTCGACGTTCATTTAATCTACATTTTTTATACCTACCGTTTAAAACCTAAAATAAAACTTTCCTAACGCTGTTACAAGGTATATTGAAATTACTATTATCACTTTTCAAAGGGCAAGTTAAAAACGCGAAGCCTTTGAGTTACCCGTAACTTTCCGCGGGTTTAAGTAACATAAAACGTAATTTAATTTCTCGCGGGAAAATATATTTACACAAGAAAATAAATCCCAGTTCGAGTCAAAGCCAAAGTTTTCTCGACTTCACTCGAATTTCAGGAGCTAATTATTGTTTTTGGTATTATGTAACTGAGGTCACTTAGGCAAAACTTAAGTATTAATCTCGTAATTAGCCTAAACAGTTATTTTATTACTCAAATCATATTACGAGGGTTAGAATGTTTTTTCTTTTGTAGGTAACGATGAGAGTGAATTAAGATTTATTAGATAAGTATAATTTGATTTAAAAAATATTTTTATATTTTGCTTTACAGCGTAGCAGGGTGAGTTATAATACTCATTTTGGTTTGTGAGGAATTTACAAAATATGAATGAGTGGGGCGGAGCAACTTGCTCATTTAGGAAGTCTATTAAAAAATAAAGTATCGCAACTAAACATTTAATTCTTTAAACCTCATTAAGTTTATTCAATTTGGGAGGCGGGGATGGGTACCGCCGCCCCGGGAACCTTTATTGGATAACCAACACCTCTGCCATAGGTCACCCCAAGTGGTTCGCTACGTTTGGTGATTTAGCAGGGGTACCCGGGTTCATGGGGTGAAGTTTGTCTAGGTCTCGAAGGTGGATGACCAGGACACACTGAACCCCAGATTCCTACCCACCCCTTAAACCCCTTTCCTTCCTACCCACCCCTTAAACCTTAAAACCCTTAAACTTCCTTAAAAAAAACCCTCCACACAGCATCCCCAAAGATGACATAGGCCCTGTGGGAAATTATTTTCCTCAGGGCCTCCTGTGTGGAGCTCATGTAAAAAAAAAAAAAAAGTACAACATTTAGATTTTATGTTTAAATAGTTTTAAAGATGTCATCACGCAGATGGCATCTATTATTCTCAATTCATTGCGTTAATCGAACACGCCTCGCGTGCATTTTTTCGAGTAACAAAATTGCGTGCATAAAGTGACAGACAGACAGACAAGTGACATGACAAGTAGGGACGAAAAATTTTGTTATTTATGAAGATGAAGAATTTGCCTCACAGAACGAGCAGACAACCCAACAATAGCTGTTTGTTTGCGGGCGGAGCGCTGAGGAGATTGCAAAACAGAAAGCCTTATCATTGATTTAGTTTTTATTTTATTTTAGGGAAAGTTGACAGCAAATCTTAGATAACACAATAATATTTTAATAAAATAGCTTTTGAAGAAGAAAATAATAACAAAAATCTAAACGAAAACAAGAAAGAGAACAAGACACAGAAAAATATAATCGTCGCAACTGGAACTCGAACCCAGAACCTCTCGTATAACCAGAACGTACGCGTTTACCAATTCCGTCATTGCCACTTACTGTCAAACCATCAAGTCATTCAATTTAGAATAAACAATATTATCTTTAACTGATTTTTGATGTGAATAACCTTCAAGAGAGAGCCAAAAAGAGAGTTTTTCTTATTAAAAAAATGAATAAAATAGTTAATTATGTCAATTACGAACTTTCCACTGATGGTAGTGAACGATAAAGTGTGACATTGTGTTTTCTAAATTATTTTATATTCTAGTTATAATATGTGAGGGTGGGCGATGAGAAATAACATAGGATTAGGAACAAGATGCTAAGATCGGATATATATTGGAGGGGGGGAAGATTGAACTTTCTAGTTTGAGTCATGTTGCATAGTGAGTATTTGTTTTATTTCACGTAATTTCGAGTTGAAAATGTCAATGCGGCTATAATCTAAGTTAACACTTCCTTACCGGACCGGGTGAACGCACTTACACTAACGAGAGTTTTACGCTGTATCTATATTGTTTTTTAAACCACATACTCAATAATTTGGGTAATCTTAGAAAAACTATTTGGTTATCGATTTGCATTAAGAAAAAATAATATCGCATTACTACTTTTCTTAAAATTAAATACTTTATAACAAATTCCGGCGAATAATCTGTGCCACCCGCCCCCCTTCCCCTCTGTTCGGGCGTACCCGTCCCTATCTGCTGAATGTATCAGGATAATTCTAAGCAACAGCAAGTAATTTCTAAGTTGTTAGTGGAAAGAACTAGATCGCGTTCGTTTATACTGCGCATCTCGTTTGCACTTTTTACAATGCTATAATGTTCCCTTGCCGGTCAAATATCATTCGGTCTGGGCCGTTTCCGTTGAACGCCAATCGCCAGTCGAGATTCGGAAACAAGGTGTGGCTATGTGGGTATGTTGGCTATCGGCCCGCCTTCTCTGTTTTCTATGGAAAAATACACGCTTTGGTCTAAATTCATTAGAATATTAATTATGACTTTATTTATCAAACGATTTTTAAAATGACTACTGAAATACAATGAATATACTTCCCTCTAATTATTATCATAACAAATTACAAAAAAATATGTCATTAACACCCTTTAATAAGCAAAACAAATTGGGGTCCCCGAGTGACCCCCTTCGGGTCATGTGTGATTTTTTTCGTTCCGGGACGAAAAGGTTAAATGACAGTTTGGATCTTAGGATAAATGAGTTCTGTTTGGGCTTAGTCTTGCAAAGAGGGAGATTAAAAGGAGGGGCCGGTCTGTTGTTGCGATTTCGAACATGGAATGATAAGCGAATTTTACTTTTGTAACTCTAAATTATTCAAACTACTTAAACCCACAATTTATATCACAACAAATTGATGTTTATCACCTCAGAACGTTCCATATTTAGTTTTTATATTATTCCGTAGAAAATCTCTAAAAGTGTGATCTACATAATATGCTCACACCAATTTTAAATAAAATTGATGTTGCCAATAAATTATAAGATTTTTCGACTCCTTTGTCCCAACAGGCTTGTAAAGAAGTTTATTTGGTCAAGAAAGAATTTCGATATTCGAAAATTAGACTATTTTCAGCATAAGTACGAGAAAATTGAGCTCATTTTGGCAAACAAACAATAGACAGCACAATGCTGTCGATTATCGTTCTCTTGTGTGTTTTGCGTTGTGCTTAATTTAGGAGTTAACCGAAACTTATCGGATGCAATGGCCGTGCTCCCAAATATTGATAACTGACTATAGATGACGGGTTTCTTCAATACCGTGTTGATATAAGGTTTTATCAATCATCCGTGTCAGACCTCCTGGCCCACCCTATAAAATGAAACTTTATACGTATTCGACGTGTATTTTCACCGTAAGTTTATCCACTTGGGATTTGGCAGCCGACGCACTATTAAAAGAAATCGTGTTTGTCCGCCGACCGACGATAGAGGTACTTTACTCATCTTTTTGCGGCCTTTTTCTTTATCCAGGAAAGAAAATAATAGATTCTTTTAGTTACGGATTAGATTTTGTGATATTAATTTTTTCTGTATTTTTTTTACAGCGTGAGTTCCGCGCAAGGGTCGTAACCAGCCGCAGCCAGTTGGGCTATGGCATCGCCTATCGGACATGTCATGAGGCCCAACATATTGAAAGGAAATGGTTAAGAGAAAGGTCGGGAAAACAAAGTTATTTAAATCTGGTAATAAAAAACAGAATAAAATACAAATCGAGCAACATGTCAATTATGAATGATGGTCTTTCACCAGACAGTTTATGTATATATTTACAAATCATTATTTATTATAAATTTATGTGTTAATGTGAGTTACATAACTAAAGGTTTAAATGGTTCTGAAATTTGGGAGGCGGGTGTGGGTACCCCCCAAGTGACTTAGCAGGGATCGCCGGGTTCATGCGGCGCCGGACGGGGATGGAAACCGCTGACCCGGGAACCTTAATTGGATTACCAACACCTCTGCCATAGGCCATCCCAAGTGGCTTGCTACGTTTGGAAATTAAACAGGAGTGCCCGGGTTCATGAGGTGAGGTTTGTCTAGGTCTTGTAGGCGGATGACCAGGACACGCTGAACCCCAGAATCCTACCCTCTCTTTAAGCCCTTTTCCTTTCCAGAACTTTTCTGTCCTTCATTTATAAAAAACCCTCCACACAGCATCCCCAAAGATAACAGGCCGTCAGGAAAATAATTTTCCTCCTGTGTGGAGCTCATGTGAACAAAAAAAGGAGTTGCCCACCTACTGCGTGACGAGCCGGATCGGGAGAAACTGGTTGAGGGAATCTAGCCTAGACTTCTCCCGCTGGACTCTCTTGGCTCATCGCCTTGCACCGCAATGGGGGGATGGATTCATACATCCGTCACAATTGAACACATTGACCCCTAGATATCTATCAACCCCTTTTATCTTTTTCCTTCCCAGAACTTCCCGTTTTCCCTAAAAATACCCTCCACGCAGCATTCTCAAATAATGTATGATATACAACCCAGAAGTATTTTTTTCTCAAGACCACCTACGAGGAGCAATTCCATATAAAAGAAAATGGGGACGTCAAAATGGATTCAGTTTTAAAATTCATTAATTTCGTTCATTTTCCCCGAAAATAAAACAGTGCGTAATGATGACCTAAGATTAAATGTCATGGTACAGCCATGTTCGAGAGCTTCCACGATATTCTGGCCTTAAATCATAGAGCTTATCGCTTTTTGATCGACTTTTTATTTTTCTCAAAGATTAACTTTTTATCGGGATGATGTACTACGGACACGTTACGCGTTATATCACTTTTAGGGACAGAAAGTCAGGTAATTCATACCAAAACCCGACAGTTTTACGCAAGAATGAGCCAAGTCTTACGGCGACTGATTTATGCTAGCCGTGGAAACGCGTGTGGATGCTGGGCTCGCGTTTGTCATATCTCTTGCTAAGCACCCCGGAATACATAATAAGGAGCATGGAATAATTACTGCGGTTTTAGCATGGTCAGAGAATATTAAATGAATGGTAAAAATAATTATGTCGGAATAAAATATCACGAATTGTGCCTATGCCTTTATCTAAAAAACTTATGGGTAGTTGATAAAGGTTTAGCGGCCACGGTAGCATTGTGGTCAAAGCATTTCGTTGTAAATTAGGTGATTTCCAGTTTGATTTTCCACCTAGCTTTTGCCAATTTGGGAGGTTTTGCCAATTTGCCATCGCTATTATATAGATTAGTTTATATATATATTTTTTTTAAAATCAAAAATTGATGATGGAATGGCATTTTTGTCGGAATTTTATTCAATTGTTTAATGTCTTAAAAAGTACAAACGGGAGATTTTATTGATGCAAATCGATTACCAAATAGTTTTTATAACATTATCTACCTCAGTTATTGAGTATGTGACGTAAATACGTATTGATTACCAAATAGTTTTTATAACATTATCTATCTCAGTTATTGAGTATGTGACGTAAATACGTATTGATTACCAAATAGTTTTTCGAACATTATCTACCTTAATTATTGAGTATTTGACGTAAATATGTTTTGATTGCCGAATAGTTTTTCTAACATTATCTTCCTCAATTATTGAGTGTGTAAATGCGTATTGATTACCAAATAGTTTTTTTAACAGTATCTACCTCAATTATTAAGTATGTGACGTAAATACGTATTGATTACCAAATAGTTTATCTAACATTATCTGCCTCAATTATTGAGTGCGAGACGTTTTCTCTTATAACTCTCGTTTAGGGGGTGTGTATTTACCTCTTCGGAGCGGGAAGGTTTAATAAACAAAACTAACCATGCACAAACATTATATTTGATAAGATTTATATTTTAATAGTCTTCCCGATACAGGAAATAAACAGATTTATAAAATTTGGTTTAATGTAGATTAAAATCTTTTTCTTTATAAACTAAATATTTCTAACATTATTTATAAAAAATCAAAACTCAACCCATAATTATTTAGTAACGTTTTATATATCTCATTCAATATTTTTACACCCTATATTATAAACGATTTTAGATTTTGAAGGCCAAAAGTATTTTAGTTATTTATTTTTGGGGTGTTATGACGTGATGCGCTACCACCTTCTTTAGTCAACATTTTGGACAGCGTTACTGTGTCCATTATAAGGGCAGATGTGTGAAGCACAGCACAACATTCCAAAAATTAATTACGAAAAAAAACTCATATCACGTTTAACATCCACACAAAACTCAATAGCGAGTTGTCTTAATTGGCGTAGAAATATTTGCAATACGTACATCCTTTGTTATTATTTATAGCAGTTCGTTACGTTTCGTCATTTAGCATGGTTGCCCGGGCTCATGGTCACCCCCATGATTTGCCTATAACTTTGCGGTAGATGCGTCTGCCCACCTTTTGCGTGGTGGGCCGGATCGAAAGATAATGGTTAGGTGAAACCTTTTTACCTCTCCAGTAGAACACTTGTGTCAAACTTTTTGTAACGTCAGAACTTCCTCTCTTTCTTTTCATCCCACACATCAACCCACTCAGCATCCCAAAATACAAGAAGGCGTCCTGGTTAAAGCAAATGTATAAAAAAATATTAACCTCACAAAATATTCTAGGAAGTTCTAACAGAAATCTCACTCCATAATACGCAACAGTAAAATAATATTTGATAACTTTTCGAAATTAAAAAAAAATTCAACAGCAGTTGACAGCCGAGCTCTACGAGAAAAAAAATGACAATGAACGGAATATACGAATAACTGAGCGCAATATTTTTTAAAAAGTGTCAAGTGTCAAATAAAAGTTTCTGCCCGGCTACTCATTTCACTCTTTATTTGACAGTCAAAAGGGATTAGAATTGTGGAGTGTGTTTGTTTGAAAGTGGGACAAGCGTCGGCACATGAAAATATTTACAATTGAATTCTTTTTCGTTATATTTCATCATGTCAATATAATATATCAAATCACCTTTCGATCGATTTACGGAATCGAATTTTTGACAACCATAAAGTTTATTCTTATATTTATGAATGGAATTCTTACATACATTGTCTGTGGTGAACATAGGTTATGATTTGTATAGAAAACTACGATTCCAAGATTGATGAAATTTCCAGACTTGATCTTCTCTCAGAATAAGAGGAAGGTCATTGTCTACGTTTATATTCGAAAAACTCTGCGTAAATTCCAAACGCCGCGCCGCCGTGAACAGAAAATTGAGAGTAAAATTCATAAAGACAGAAAAGTAATAAAATTCGGCTTTGCCAAATACCTTAATTGGGGATATCATAGTCATACTAGCCCCGGGCAGCCGGGACACTTCTGAGGTGTTCAAGTAAGAAAAATAGCAAATTTATGAAACCTCTGTATTTTAACTTTTTCCAATCTTGACAGTTTGTCCGCAAAGTGCCGGCTTTCTGTTAAATTTGTTGCCGTTCCGGGTAAAGATTACATTTTCTAATTGGATATAACAATACATTTTTCTATTTCTATGCATTGAGATATAAAATAGTTTACACAATATGATATTGCGAAGTATACGAATAGAATGACAGGTGATGTAAATTGTTAAACAGGGTTTACCTCTACACCCTTGTTAAGATATTGCTGAACTGCTAGGTTCTGCGGGCGGCTTTTGGTTTCGCTTCGCCCAGTTAGTGTTGGTGACCATTTTATAAATCTAATAGGAACTCTTTCCAAAATTAGCCCGTTTCTCAGATCCACTGTCATCCAGGGATGGCTAGTCACCGGAACAAGGTAACCGGGACAGGCGTTATATTAAAGCGCCCTTGAGGTGATTTTATCACAAAAATGGCGCTATAGAAATTATCCAAAAATATGTTCTCTAGACTTTATCTTTATTCTCTTCCCCACAGGAAAAATTTAACCCTTCCACACACTTTGCCACAAATGATCATCTAGTCAATCCACGTGATGTAATTGCATTGTATAAGTATAATAAATTCAAAACTATACAAGAACAACACGTCGACCTACCAGAGACCATATGGGAAAATACTTCACCGACTCCAGATATTTTCATATCAGAGGTTTTGGCTCAATAGAACTCCTAACCGAACCGATAAATCCTACTGATCCCTCAATATAAATATTTAAAAAATCTTTCGTTATCCTATGTGTATTTACTATGACTGATTTTTGCATCTTTATATAAAGATTCTTTGATAAATCTAATAAGCCCAAATTTTTAATTAGAGAGCTAGGTATAATGCCAGTAGCCGAAATAACAAATGGTAATATTTTTATAGTCCGAGAATGCCAAATTCTTTTAATCTCATTTCCTAAATCTGTATATTTTCTAATTTTTTCAGAAACAGATTTTTGAATATTACAGGAATTTGCAATAGCGTGCTATGATATAAGTTTTTTTTTTAATTTCGTCATGTAAAACTATATCGGGTCTATTATGACGAATCGTTCAGTCTGTTAGGATGGGTTGTTTCAAAAAATTTGATGGATTCATCAAATATTTGAAGTTGATTTTCACGTTCTGTGTAAGTTCTATTCAAGTTCTGTTTTTACATCATTATAGGACAGCTGCTTCACAAAACTGAAATAATCACAAAACTTGAATAGAACTTACACAAAACGTGAAAATTGACTTCAAATATTTGACGAATCCATCAAATTTTTTGAAACAACCCGTCCTTAGTATAGTTTTATCATAATATATTTTATAAAATTCATTTTCTAAAAACGAATTTGGTTCGTATTCATAATATGGTACTACATACATTACGGCAGTCAATCAATTTATGTTTAATTACCAAACTTTGATGAATTATTTTTAAAACCTGATTGTGTCTAAAAGTATATTCGGAAGGCGCTAATATAGAACATCCCGATATAATATGTTCTATAGTTTCCGGAAAAGCCAAACATTTTCTACATAAATCATCAATTTGATTTCTATCTTTGATTATATACTTCCTTTAATTTTTAGTATTAATGACTCTATCCTGAATGGCAAGCATAAATCCTTCTATTTCTGTGCTAAATTCTCCAATACTCAACCATTTGTTTGACGAAAGTTTGTCAACATACGTTTGGTTGAGATAATTGAAGTGTTTGGCGTGAATAATTTTATTTGACCAGGAATCTAATAATTCCTGGTTGGTATTTAAAAGAATGTTGGCATTATCGTCGTATAAATTTAAAGGTGTAATGTTTTTATTATTATAATTATTATAATGTAATATTCAGCCGCTTGATAAAATTGAGTACTGCCGTCAATCTTTCCATGTCCTGAGAGATCCTACAGATTCAAAAATTTGTTAAACTTATAACTAGGGAGGGCACGTTTCTATGCTCATGGAAGTGGCGACATCTTGTGACGAATTATTGAATTCAAAACCAAATTACAACGGTACCTTTGTTGATTTGCGGCGGCACGGCGCATATAGCGTGGTGTCAGACATGTACTTGAAGTCGGGTTCTGAAATTCAACCACGCAGACGCAAGCCTAATAAAACTATTCCATATTGACATAATATACTAGATTCTCCTCGTGGGGTGCCCTTGAAACACTACAGGGATTGAAATGTACATTACGCGATATTTTGGTCTGAGGTGTCAATATTTTTACAGTAAGCGTAACGTCCCTTTTTAATTATATTAATTCTTCCTTCATTCTTCAAACTTTCAGGCATTTCATCGTTTCATGCGGCAACCTTACTACATTTATATTTTTGATTTCATATTACATCTAAAACAATTTCATTCTTTATATATTTTCACATTTGGTTTTTCAAAACTGTGCACAAAATTAACACATTAAATAGCAATATTTTTAAATGCAATCCAATTTAGCTGCTCTCACATTTGATTAACCCTTGCATACTTGCCTTTCCTCAGTATTTTTCTCATAGCTCTGTTCCGTATAACTTTTAGCTTGTTCAAATTTCTTTCATTGGCCAAATATAACATCGTAGAGCAGATATCTGATGGCGGAGCAACTAAAACAAAGAAAATAATATTTTTCCCTGTTGATTGACCGCATAACACAGTTGTTTTCAACGTGGGCGATAACGCGCCCTTTTGGGCGTTTGATACCTTCAGGGGGCGGTAGAAGACCCAGAGAAAAATGGGGGGCGTTGAGATGGCCCAGGGTGGCGTTGGTAGGTAAAAAATATGGTTTAAAAAGATAAATAAAAAACCTTAATCACGTAAAATAATTTGTATAATAACACAATAAATCAGAGTTAACTTTAATATTGGTTAATTTTTGTTATTGTGTGTATTGTTATCATTTTTATCACATTTTTATCACACGTGTGCGAAAATTTACATATTTCGATAGTTCGGGAAGTGGATGAAAATTGAACTGAAAGATTCTATTACATTCATATCTACGTTGAATTAGATAACATGATTTTTTTTTATTTTTTGATTGGAATTAAAAATTTAAAACTTAACTTAAGTTGTAACTTAACTAAAGTTACAACCTTCTCATTAGAAAAGTTGTAAATTCACTGTCTTTTCAATGTTAATAAATTAGGTATGCGTTTTAATTGTTCTCATTGAAACCATCTTCTTCCCAGAAATAGAATAGGAGGCATTTTTTATCTTTCGATCACGTAATATTACAGTGTTATTAAATATAATAATTATATAGCAATAGCTCTTTGCGACAGATAGTATGTAAAAAAAATTGGCTTTCCGAAAACCCAGAGAAACCCGTCCCATCCCATTACCCCCCGTTGTGGTAAGTAAACCCAGAGAAACCCGTCCAACCCCCCCCCCCCCCCCGTTGTGGTATGTATAATCGTGACAAAAGCTGTTTCAGATTCACAACGACAGATGGTATGCAAAAGCAGTTGGGGGGCGCTAGTTAAAAATAATTCTCAAAGGGGGCGGTGGGCAAAAAAATCTATGGCCTAACCCATACCCCGACCCTAACTGTCTAATACTTACTGATTTTTCACGTTTCGGTTGAAAAATGCACTGGAGAACAAAATATCTATCACATGTAAATATCCCTAATAATACAAATAATAAGCAGTTATACATCTCTAAAAACATCGTTTTTCGAGAACACCTCACTAGGAGAACCTGATAAATTATATCAATTCACTGCGTAGATACTTGAGTTTGGGTAATGGCTTGAAAAAATATGGGAAGTACCTTGTGTCTCGTTATCCGATAAATAACGACAGCTTTGGGAATAATTTTTATCACAATACAACGAAATGTTTATCTTCAAAGCGATTATTACGAACAATAACAGCGGCAAAGGAGGATTACTGGAATTATTGTTTTCTGGACTCGTAATGTTATATTTTAGGCAATTAAAATAATGTTTATCTTCGAATCGCGTTTCACAAAAATTACACACTTTGTTTATTTGCACTTTATTTTTTTTATGCAGTAACTATTTATAATTCAATTATTGCTCCACACTTTAACTACTGCTCAACTATCCTTTTCCTGTGTAACGAACGAGAACAAAATAAGTTTCAAATTTTCCAAAACAGGGCAATGAGAATAATACTTTGGCGAAACAGTTTATCAAAAGTAAATAAAATGTTAAAGGAACTAAATTGGCTAACCGTGAAACAGATGTTGACCCTGCATACGATGATATTTATCCATAAAATAGTGAACAACATGTTACCAGTATACTTCTCAAACAAAATTATATACAACAAGGACATTCACAGACACAACACAAGGACTTGCAAGGAAATCAGACTACAAAAAAGAGACAAAACGAATACGCAGAACAGTTAACTATACAAAGGGATGAAGTTATACAACACTCTACCAGAAACTTTAAAGGCCGTACCAATCGGAAAGTTAAGAACGTATTGTAGGAGCTACATTAAACAAGAAAAAAAAATATTTTGCAATATGATATGTTTTAATTAATTAAGAAATTGCAAACTTAAATGTACAGTTTTCTGAAATAAAACTAATAAATTAATAAATAAATATTTTTTGGTTGAAAGCATTAACTTTGTGGTTTGACGTATTATAATTATTGAAATAACACAATAACTTAGTGTGTAACCACGATTTGTTTTAATTTTTCTACTACCGACCGGTTTTGTTTTGCATAAGCATCTTCAGGGTACAAAAATTAAACTTTATTTAATTCATATTGCTTGCAGAAAAGATAAAAAAATATATAGGCACGAACTTAATTATAATTCTAAAAATAAAATTGATTAGATAAGATCAAGCCATGGTGAAGGTTGACTCAAAGTAAAACCAGGTCGGCTGTTAAAATGTATTCATAAATATAGTTGTGAAAAGTAGATATTCGTTATATTTAAAATAATTTTATAAATTACGTGATATTTTTATGAACCAGGATATCTTCCAGGCTAGCAAAATACGTGAAAATATTTTTAGCTTTTTCCTAAAAATTCTCATATCTTTTCGTGTAATACGTGAACACGCGATCTTATTAAAATCTGTAGGCATCTTAAAAGTCAAGGTTTGCGGTCGATTGTCCACGTTTATAATATAAAAAGAATTATGAAGCATTGCTTTCCTGTTTTATTTTAGGGTGCCTGGGTATAAAGTGTTTAATTTTGTGAGGCGATTCTACTCGACGGCGGAATTAAGAAAGATAAATTATTGATATCGAAATATTTCTTTTATACTTGAACGTTACTAATTTGAGCTTTATTTATTTATAACAAATAACTAATTATATTTTTTTCCGGTAACGAACGTAACACTAGCCTATTAAATAGATATGCAACCGGTATCATGAGGGTTCGCGCGTCGGGGTCGTGTATTTCGCGGTCTTCGCTATCAGATTCCTACCCACCCCTAATACTCTTTACCTTCCCAGAACTTCCTCACCTTTCTTTCCTAAAAATTACGCTCCACACAGCATCCCCAAATTCAACATAGGCCCTGAGAGGAGTTTTTTTTCCTGAGGGCCTCCTGTGTGAAGCTAATATTAAAAAATATATAAAACTTGAAGGTACTGTCATGTGAAACCATCAAACGAAGTAAATCCTCTTTACCTACCTACCACCTACCTTGTAAACGTAATAATATTGTATCGACTGTCGAAATGTATTTCTTATTTAAAAACAAAAACTTTGTACCTATTTAAGGCAAGCAATACCGTCTAACTGTCAAAATGGATTACTTTAATGCTTAGTTCACACTGAGCTATATATCTGCAAGCAGACATCTGTTGATTCGCGAGCGCTTATCTTTTGCCCTTTCACACGAGGCTATCAAATTTTTCTTCCTGTGGTAGGAGAGGGGGTCAGTCGAATTAGGGAGCGGCAACGGAACGCATATTTTTTGTACTGAAATCTGTCAACTTGACATCTGTCATCCACGGGTCTAGGCAGCTCCGTAATTACAATGACCCCCTCTCCTGTTTTAGTCGGAGAAGGGGAGAGTTATCTTCTGGGATATCGCGTCTGGAGCGGTTACGTCTGAGATGTGTATTGTCTATGATCTTTTATATTTGATAGCTGAGTGTGAACCAGCTTTAATGCTTTGCCAACACCTATCTGACAATTGAAGCATAAATAATGTAGTTTAAATTAGAAATTACTTTAAAATAATCAGGATTTTATATAGTTTGTCAATGCATTTTTAAATGATTGCAGAATCAACAAAAATCCTATGCTCTAAAAAATCCTAGACAATTATTTAATTAGTTTTTTATGCTTCCTGAACAACCGTGATTTTGTAGAAGGCTGTGTAGCACGCCGACCGATAATATTATGTCCAGACCTTCCAAATGCATACATACCCAACTTCCATGTTTTGAGGCTTTTCTGACACATTGTTTTAGTAAATGTTGACACGATATAAAACTTTTGCCCACTTTATTTACAACCGTTACCAGTTTCAGCCTGTCACTGGGCCAGCCTGAAGATAGCTAAAAGCTTTGAATAGTTTTAATTAATCATTACAATGGAATTTATAACAACAATTTTTTTTTATTATTTTAAACAAAACACTTAACCAAATTCATAATTTAGACAATAGATAGGTAGTCCCGCAAAGCTGCCATAGAGCTGCTTGTCTGCAAGATCTACCTCAATGTACATTTATTAATATTACAAGTAAAACTTTTTTTTGTTTATTCTGTTTTTAACAGATTTATAGATTTTTCATTTATTAGCCAAATTTTTCCAATTTTCATGTTTAATTTAATTTAATTTTGAACTTCTTAAAAAATCACTCACAAATTCACAAACAATTGTCAGTATCAGTAAAAGAAAAATTACATTTAATGGTTTCATTTAATGTGTCAATTCAATTTTGTTTTGCGAAAGAATATACACTCAAACAATGCAAAGATTATTTACAAGAAAAACTATGATTTAGGTTTCTAATAGGGTGGGGTTCATTTTATTGAACCACGATCGTATCCTGGAGCTCGAAGGATTTCTACGAAATACGTCTAAAACGTAACAGGCTTCTGAAGTAATGTATACTCGTCCAACAACAGGCAAGTCTATTGGCAGCTTGATTGTGCTGGCAAGACGATAAATAAATGAAATATGCCAACGCTGTCTGTTCAATTGAAACATGGAGTATTAGGCTATCAGAAATGGCAAATTCTAGGAACAACTCTAAATCAGCCCGAAGATATAGACTAGTGATTCCCAAAGTGGTCCAGGTGGACCCACAGGGGTCCACGGAAGACTCGACGGGGGTCCACGTAGACGTGATTAAAAAATGGGGGTCTACAAGTTGTAAGTGGGAGTCCGCGTAAATTTATCTGCAGGCTTATTCTCTATCTTTTGTGGGATCGTTCGAGATAACGGACGTGATCTCCTGTCAGATTTGTGTGATTTTTACGTATTTACTGTAACATATTTTAGTTTAGATCGTTTTAAACATGAATTCCTCTAAGAATGCATGATATTTATTCATTTAGTGTACGCTGTACAAAGAAAAAGCAGGAGATCACGTCCGTTATCTCGATAACGATCCCACAAAAGATAGAGAAAAAGCCTGCTGGTTTCAATAGTAAAGAACAAATATGTTGGCTCGGCTTAACCTGTCAATGTAGGCAGATAGTACACTAGTATTTCGGTGAAAAATGGTCATTTTGAGACCCATTCCGTGCCATATTCCATCCCTTGTCCATATCCTATCCCGCCCCTCATCTCATTTCACAAAATCCCCCCAACCCCCGTTGAGACAGACCACAATTCCAGCGTTATATTCACTATTCAGTACAACACGTGTCGAGTTTTGGGAATATGGTAGAAATGTTGCAGCAGGGGGTCCACTGAAACCAGTAAAATTTTGAAAATGGTCCACGAGAAAAAAAAGTTTGGGAAACTTTGATATAGACGATGGCACAGCCCTGCGTACTCCAATAAGCGAAACCTATATATTATTATGTTTTATTCAAAACAATAGATTTTGGTTCGTAGAACTTTCTTCCCGTACCCAACATGGTTAAGCTATGTTACTTTGCTATTTAATTTCACACAATACAAGCAAAAAAATTAATTATATAATTAAGTCTACTTCAAAACTTTCAAATACCTGAAAAAAATTATTATCATTTCCTTTTATATTTTATTTTTAACTTAATAAGTACAACCTGAAATAGTAATATTTAATTAATGGTGATTATTAATTTAATTATGTTTTGAAAACCTATTTTCCCCGACTGTGAAGTTCGGATCACGGTGGCCTTGAAAGATAACAGGTAGCAAAGGTGTATAAAATTGCACCTTAATTTCGTAAAAGTATAAAGCTAATTTTTTCTTTTTTTTTTTGGAATAATATTAGAAATCACTTCATCCATTGTCAGACACTTAATATAGTTGCAACCCCCTTTCAGACACCCTTAAATTATAATGAATTGTAATTATACTTACGTTATAGTATAAAAACTGAATTTTATACACGTTACTTGAGGAACTATCAAAAGATGTTTTCTCAGTAATCAGACAGTTTTGATGGCTCTTACACTTTGCCAGACACATTAAAAGTCTACCGTAGGTGCGAGCTCGATATAAACATGCAAGCGGGTGCAAGTGAAATAGTGCGAAATTTCGAAGCTAGCAGACTACTACTACCATGTAAAAATGAGCTATTACAACATTTTTTGCGAGTAAACTATACGTTTATGTAATACTTGGAACCTTGCTCACCTGAAAAATCCAAATGGTTTGAAGGGGATCAGCTACCAAATTATGTCAGTGATTCTCTAAAACCTCTAACAGGTAAGTAATTATTTTGTCAAATTATTTTACATACAAATTATTATATTAGGAACATAGCTCTTGCTCTAGGAGAGACTGACACATAAAAGCTTTTGCAACAAATTGTGTGCACTCTTTTATAAATCCTGTATTTATGAACTCGGTGTGTGGCACATCTAGTGCTTGCGCTTTGACTTAGTTATGATTTGACTTAAGATTTTGTAAGGGAAGCTTTAATAACGTAGGCACTACGGCACTCCTTCAACGGAAGCAAACTTCCAGGAAGTGACGAAGTCAGAGCCTTTAAAAAGTTGGGAGTAGTGTACAGGGCCCGCAGATACTTATAGTACACGATTGCTGATCCTGTTTAAATCGCAAGTGCGCCCTACTGTTGAATTTGGCAGCCAACTCTGGTCTTAAGTTCCAAAATATCTGAAAGAACCCTTCAATATATGCAGAAATCGGCGGTTTTTTTGATAAATTACCCTACATTGCAATCTTTAGAGCACAGGCAGATAAACTGCCCTAGTTCAACCGGTATTAAATTGGATGATGCTCCGAGGAACTAGCGTCATTGATCCCTTCGTCACCGGTGCATAGTCGGGAAATACGCAAAACGACCGCGTAACGCATGTACACAGTAAACATTTATCAAATGGGAACGGGTCGCTTATAACTGAACTCGTTCTTAAGTTCAACAGCACGGCTATGAAATGATTTGTTGGCCTCTGTGTTTCCTCATTTCTACAACATGGGTCTCTTCAAGACCCACGTTCACTCCTTCTTCTCGTTAAAAAGATTCTTCACACAGCGATCTCAAAATTATTTTCTTCAGGAACTCCCGCGTGGACTTAAAGTAAAAAATAAGATATTTTATTTAAAACAAAGAATTGACTGGATACTGAAAACCTCATTATTGCAGTCGGACACTTCTTTATTTGAATAATGACATATTTTATTTATTACGAAGAATTGACTGGATATTTAAAACTGAATTATTGCAGTCGGACACTTTTTTATTTAAAAAAATTACATATTTCATTTATTACAAAGAATTGACTGGCTACTTGAAACTGAACTATTGCAGTCAGACACTTTTTTACACCGGCAAATAATAAAATATGGGATTCATAGATAGCACTAAAAAAAGCATATTCAGAATCCTTAATAACTTTCTAGGCCCGCAGCAGTGAAAGCACCAAATTAGTTATTACTGAAGAGCCTTACAAAGCAAAGAATCTTCTGGGAAAGTAACCAGGGAACTGACAAAAAGGATTCGTTTTCTGTCCTCGAGAATATGATTTTTGGAATACAAGTAAACCTCAAAGTTTGAAACTTTTGGAAAAGCTCCTTAAAGTAAGAAATAAATTTTCAACTTAAGTTTTTCGTTCGGAAACTTAAATATAAAATAACTGATTTAATATCATGAAAGCGACTTAAATGTGAATTTTTTACCTTGGAATTAATTATCAGGAAGATGTGAATTGTAATGCAAAAATAATAGGATTTTCATCCGGATGTGTTTCATCATCATTATAATATTTTATTTATATGAGTTCATCAGGATATTTTGATAATTTGCGTCCTAACATTTATGAGTGCATTTTTTCTCTTAAAGACGACAATATATCCTAAAATATATTCAGAATCTTAAGGACGTAAATAAAGAAGCCGTGTATACAAATTGCGACTCGCTTCCCGTATATTGGACGGACCTTCTGTCGAATTTGCTCTATTAAATAAGAGATGAAGAAGAAAAAAGAAATCTTAACGATTTAAGTGAAAAAAGCATGTAAACAAATAAACGCCCTCAGCACGGCGTATTAGACGAACGTACGATCGAATTTGCCCTAGCAGGCCTGGAGATTCGACTTTTTCGCCGCGTTCATTTTAATTAATTCTGAAGAACGTGTTACAATTCTAAACGTTTCCCTCCCGAAGTTATTAATTCATCGTCTAGAAAAATAAAATCTGGTGCTTACCGCTAACTTAATAGTTGAAAAAACGGGTTGTTCTTTAGCCACTGGAGCGATCGCGCGATAAAACATTTTTCCCTCCGATTGCTCGCTGTTTTTTTGTGACGATTTTGAAAATTTTCCGCCCACATTAAAAAAATCATACCTCCGAATTTTCATATGGAGACATAAAAACTGATTACAGTTCTACATAGCCAATGAATTTACCTATATTTTACTAATTTTTTTATATTTTTAGAATTGATAGATAAATAATTAAAAAATCTTTAACTTTATAAATGCGCAAAATTTGTGTTGTAGTGATTTGAAATCGCCGCCAGTGGCAGTTTTAAATATCTATTTTGAATATTTTCTACGTTTCTATGTTCTCTATGGCCTGTTCGATAACCACAGATGCAAAAATAAACTCAGAAAACGATTTTTTTACATGCTAATGTCTGATTAAAAGTTTACTTCGAAAATTATTTTAGAATTTTAGTGCGTGACGATGTCAAAATTGAATTCACTAAATTATACTATTTAATAAATTTAACACAAAAAACTGGCATTACATTAGGAAGATACATCAATTGCCTACAATTAACGATGAGAATAATTGCCGTGTTTGGTTTATTTGAATCATTTGATGAATTATACAGATTGCCTTTTTCACAATATTAAAATCATGGTGCTTCTTTTTGAACGATTGTGATTTAGAACTAGAAATGTTTATCCTTGTTTTTATATTACGTGATAAAACAAGAAACAAGGTTTAAAATAAAACATATATCATAGATATACACATTGCCAATATTTCAGCGTGATAGTTTGAAAGTTGATGAAATCGTGTCGCCATTTGTCAATTTTAGACAAAAATGTCATTGACAAGCGACATAATGGTCAATGCACACAGGGTCTCTCATGACCACGTAAAATGATGATGATGATAAAACCGTATATATCAAACCTTTTGTAGGAGTGTCTTTTGGCAAAATAAAACCATAATTATTATTTTATTTCTAAAAGCTGGATATCGAAAAAAATGGGGAGGAAAATAATTGATGTAACAAATTAATGATTTATTTATTTATTTAAGCCCTAATAGGCTTTTACAAATTAAATTAATATTAGAGTTGCATAGTTACATTGGAAAAACAGTATATTGATTGAAACATTGTTTACACCCTTCGTCATAATAAAAATGTATTCAATTTATATTGGTTTTTCTCATAATTAAAGTAAATCAATACATAATATCATTGTGCCTCGCTCTAGAGTGATACTCTCAGTATCGCCCTGGTGATACCACCATTCAGAATTGAACATTGCTTGAAATGACTTAGTTATGTTTAGTGACTAGATCTGAAAAAGCCTCTTTACAGAATAATTGACAAAATATATTTAACTAACTAACTAACTAACTAACCATCACGCCGTTTCTCCGCAGGGGTAGGCAGAGAGGACAGACCGCCAAACAACTCGATCTTGGGACTAATCTTGCGTTTATTTTCCTTGTGGAGCTTTGAGCTGTACATTATATACGCATTCTGCACCGAAACATTTAGTAGTCTCCTGAAAAGTTTCTTGTACCAGACCAGGTTTCGCTGTCGTTCAATGGGGAAGCCTGCCAAAAGCTGATCTTTTCGGTCAACTCCCCCCATTAATCTGTTATAGTCAAGTACACGCTCGGGTTTGTATTTAGTGGTACCAAATTTTTGAGCTGACCCGATTTCTGCCGAATGGTAGGTAGACAACATACTTATCACGTTTTTGTCCACCCAAACCAAAATATTGATGTCCCCGCAGTTCGAGTACCCCATCTCACCTTCCCTCAGTGATTTTCGGACATTGGGCTTCAATGCAGAGGGCACAAATTCTCGGTTTAACCGCAATGTGCCCGTGCAGTCCATCCCATTTCTTTTGAGGCATCGCGCTAATAATGGACTATTATAAAAATTGTCCATTATTAGCGTATACCCCTTGTTAAACAGAGGGCTGGCCAGGTCGTATACTATCTTTGCAGTGGCCCCAACTGGGCAGATATCGTGACCGCCCGAAAAGTTGGCCCGTGTCATGTCTTTCGTCATGTCTTCCGTCATGTCTTCTGTCATGTCTTCCGTTATGTCATTAGAAGAAAACGATTATAATCCATGGCGGTGATTGTTTTTGAAAAGAAGTAGCCTTTTTCAACGGGAAGGGGACAAATACCTTGATGCATTAAAATTGCCAAGAATACGTACACTTCCTCTTTATTCGTGGGAGCCCGTTTATTGGTACGCGCATGGCGCTGAAATTGTTTTTTGCAATGCATTGATCTGCATACCCGTTGGTCTCTCTCGCGATTAGTTCAACGAAATCTGCGTTGAAGATTTTTAAAAAGGCATCCACAGGTTTGCCCATTTCGTCGGTATTGAAGGTTGGTCCTGGCATCTGTGTACCTGTGAAAGTCTCCCTTATACCAGTAAAACGTGAGACCTCGCTGGACCAATCGAAAGAGTAACCATCAGGCGGCAGAATCGAACACATTGCCTCACGATCTAACTGGTCTTGTCTACTAAAGTCTATGGCCGTTAGTGGAATAGGTGAAACGTTGTTAATATTATTATAAGGTATCGGTGGCATGCACAAGGCATCCTCAACGCCCTCTTGGTGGTCGACGTCGCTTGCCTCGTCGTCCACGTCGCTCGTTCTGTCCATTTCTGAAACAACAGAAAACCCAAATTAATTTTAAAGTGTCTGTATTACGATTACCTACTGCCTCTGGCAAAACGTTTCAAAATAATTAACTCTTGGTACGATCAAGTTAATCAAATACGAGGTTTGTTCAAAAAGTAACGGGAATTTTAAGATTGAAGATGACGAACGCCCCGGATGCCCCAGCGCATCAACAAACCGATGAAATCGTGGAAAAAATAAAAGAAATGGTTATGAACGAAAAGAGTGTGTGTGCCAAGACCAAGTTGTCTGGCGGTTCGTCCTCTCTGAGAAATGGCGTGAAGGTAAGTTAGATAGTTTAATAACTCACGTTTCCCGGTACTGACTCTTCTTGATAGAGAGCTGCCTCGTCCACGTTGCTGGTTCTGCCCATGTCTGACTCTGAAATAATAGAAAACACAAATTTACAGTAGAATTCGGATATAATGACTTTGCATATAACTGCCTACCGTTTTAAGCGACGATAATGTAAACTCAAGTTAGGTTTCATAGCTTTTAGTAGGAAAACGTATACGTTTAGTATGACTCCGTTTTAAGCAACCCATTTTAATGACAATTCGTCAGGTTAGAATGACATGCAGTGTTTTGTTTACAAAACCCACGCACCAATACCTCACCGCCCCGCGCCTCGCTTGTGACTAGAAAGCTCGACACAATGATTTCCGTGAAGTGAAAGTGTTTTTTCAATTGAAGAAAAAAGTGCTGTATTAAACCGTTTAGAAGACGGTGAATCCAATGAATAGTACCCTTTACACACAGAGTTCGGAGCGGGGCGTGCCCCGCGCCACTTCAGGCCGCCATGCATAAAAGTCTCACAGTGAACTGCGCTGTAAACCGTTATCTTACTTTCGGTCTTTACTTTTTTGTGCGGCGGCCTGAAGTGGCGCGGGGCACGTCCCGCTCCGAACTCTGTGTGTAAAGGGTACTTAACTTATTTAGCGAAGGAGTTCGGCGTGTCTCATTCTACAATATCCACCTGATCTTACTATCGCACAAAAATTGGCCAAAAACAAGGTCAAATTTCAGACTTTCTACGTTAGCAACTACATATTTGCTTGCATAGAATGTAGGTACATTGTATCGTTTCAGATTACAGTACATAATGTATGTTTTTTACGTGGAAAGTTTAAGTTCTACGCTTATTCCCTGCCAATATACCAACAGTGAAACTGTGCTAGGTATATTAATATTCAACCATTGGAAGTTACGCCTATCTATCCGATATTGTAAAGTTATGGATTTCACTATGCTAGAAGAGCCCCTGGTATAACATTTCAAAAAATAAACTCACTGTTCCCAAACGCAGACAATTCTTGGTAGAAAGGCACGTCCACCCACAGCACGCTGTTGTAGCCGGCCTCCGGAGAGAAGAGTTCTCCACACTGGAGTTCCCCACCCCACGATGTCCCAGGTAACGGTTCCCGAGATGCTGCCTGGAAAGGTGCAGCAGGCGGAATCGGTGCATAGGGAGCCGTTGCTTGGGTCTGTACGGGAGTGGACAGCAACGGTGGTGAAACAGGTGGTGGTAATGTTGAAGGTGTCCCTTGTGAAAAGTGACAAGCTATTCTCTTCGGAGATGGATTTCTGAAAACATTTACATAAATTATATGAATCTTTCTCATTTACGCGTGAAACATAATATTGTATCATGCATCTAGATACGATAACTTACTTTTGTTTATTTTTTCTTGGAGGTGCGGTGGGGAGCAAAATGGAAGGAAGCAGGCAGAGACCTAACGGCTTTAAAGGCCTTGGCGCGATCCTCCCTCACCAGGGTCACTGTTAAAATAAATAAAAAATATATAATGAGTTCAATATCTCCACAGCCGTAGCAAAGTACTTTCATAAAAAAACATTAAAAAATACTTACACTCCGGGCCGAGCTGCAAAAGCAGCTCTGCGTTGACGCCCACGTCCACATAGTCCGGCACCAGAAATTACTGCTTCTGCAGCTGGTACCCCACCTCTACCTCTCATTTCATATTTCACTTCCACTCTACATATTTCAAATTGAAAACACTTCATGTACTTTAATGTTAAAACTTTTTTAAATACTGCACATTAATATTATAAAATTTAAAAAAAAATTAATCCTGGATCGTGGAGTGCTCCTTTTTCCTGAACAATTACTGTTTGTGCACACATTTGGTTAAAGTAAATAAATTAATTAAGTGTTTAACGAAATAACTGTTAAAATCATTGTGTAGCGGGAGCTTTAGACGAATTTACATCATAAAAAATGTCGAATTTTTGACATAGGACATTCATAATTGGATAGCTGATATCTGGATTAATAACGAAACAATTCAAATAAAACTTATATTTATCTCTTAGTTATGAATCACTCTGATTAAATAACTGCATTTCAAAAGCGAAAGTGCAGTAATTATGGATATTATTGTAAATCAAAAACTGATGGACGTTTTCAGTTGACGCTTGTTACTAAAAACTACCACAGAAACAATATATCATGAACAAACGAATTGAAAACACATTTCAAAGATAGATAATTCATTCACGATTACACTGATATATATTTTTGCGTTAAAAACTCAAAAAATCAATTCCTAACGGCATTTTAAGTCGAGAGCAAAATACGTCAGAATGTTCAAAAGTTTTATGTTGATTTTTGACAGGACGCTCTTAAAAAGCCGCGAAAACTTGCTGTTATTACTTCAAAGACAACCATAAGGTAACCGATAAGGTCATAGACTAAAAGAATATTATATTAACTATTCGAGAAATCAAACGGCTGGCCATGGAAATGTTTTAAATAATTACAATAAATGTTTTACGAGTGATAGAAAAATCGGTCGAAAAATCGACCGACATCAATCAAGGGGTAGGTACAAACGGTCGATTTTTCGACCGAATTCGCTCCAGTGGTTAGTCTTAAAATCGTTTATAAATTAAAGATATTAATGATAAGGAATTGTTTTTATTTATTTTAAATATAAAAAACTTACATCCCCAGGAGTTTGTTGGAATATAACAGTTATATAAGTTGCGGATTTGCCGAAAATTATTAAAATGTGAGTTTTGAGCAAACTAAAATTATTAAGGTTGTGTACCGCCAATATATTTTTCTCTACCACTTTTTGACACATAATTGAGTAAAATTATAGTTAATTTAATATTATTGAGTGTGTTGTACACTAAAAAAGAGACTCAGGTTGCTTTTAAATAATTCACTATTAGAAATGTCTTCAAGGTATCATTAAAACATAACCTAAATAAATAACGGGGCTATTCGATCCTCACAAAATACGACTTTCCTTTTATCCCCGGTGGATTATTTTTCCGAATAAAGACATAAAAGATAGCGCATCTCGAAAATACGTGAAGAATAATACACGCGACATTGTTAAGCCGACCGTAGCGCAGCTTTTCCGGACAATGTGTGCCAAGGGATACTAAGCCGTAAAGTGGTTCACCGGAAGGACTTGGGGAGAAACTCACCTGGCCACCGGTTTCTGATCCCTGAAATCCTGGAGCCTTTTAGTTAAGTCCTTTTGCGCCTCGGCATACCAGTATTCTCGATCTGAAAAATAATAGAAAAATTATTAAACATTTTTGTCTTTGCTTATTTAGCTATGGCCAATTTCTACAAAGAGACATCTCAATAAATACAGATACCTAAAATGCATTCCCGAAATTTTGTGGTTCTTTTGGTTACTTGTGGTTCTCACTAACAATGGTTCCCAGGAGGCGGGTATGGGTACCACCGTCCTAGGAACCATAAATGAGATACTAAACACCCCTGCCATAGGTAACCCTTAGTGGTCTGCTACGTTCGGTGACTTAGCAGCGGTGCCCAGGTCCATGTGGTGAGGTTTTCTAGATCTTGGTGGCGAATGCGTTTGCCTATTTACTACTGCAGGTGGAGAGGCTGATCGAGGGAGACCTAACCTAGAACTCTCTAACCGGAAACTTTTGACCCACCATTCATCCGTCACTCCTGGATACATTGACCACCAGATTCCTACCCACCCGTCACACCTTTTCCTTCCAAAAACTTCCACTCCTTCCTTTCCCCAAAAATACCCTACACACAGCATCCCTACATCCACACATCATAGGACATGAGATGACAAAGATGACATAGGCCTTGAGGATTTTTTCCTCAGGGTCTCTTGTATTATTGTAAAAAAATGTAACACAATCAAAAAAATCTGTATCTCCGTGATATTCCTAAATTTTACAAAAAGTTTCTAACTATTGAACGTTGAAAAGTTTGGTTGAGTTTGCACGTTCTTGGAAAACCGGTCATTTAGTGTGATGTTATAAAAAATACATTTTAGAAAAGGCTGCCCTCAACAACAAATGAAAAGCGCCCGTTAGGTGTAGAATCACTACCGACTAAGACTGAAATATAGCTCTACTTGTGGTTTATTCATAAAACAAATTTGTTTAACTTAAGCCACGTCAAAATATTGTTTTTTCGTTTCTGAATCAGGGCGATACTAAAAAAAAAAATTAATTCAAATTTTTTCCCGATTCCTGGATTAATAGGTAATGTACACAACAAAAGGTAAAAAACAGAAAAAAACTCCGCGTTATAACATCGTGACGCTATAATGACATGATCTACAAAAAGGATTCTGTGAACGAAAAAGGAAAATTTGGATCTGAAGAAGGCGCTTCTGTTTCTTGAAGGATGTGATACTGACAACTCAATAATGAGATGTTGAAACAGTATTAAAATTGCTACGAATATTTTTACAGTTTCAACGAATAATATTTGGAGAAGAATATCATTGTAATATAGAACCAAATCATCTTAACAAAAGTTCGAGAGGAAACACGTGTATTGATATTGATCGAAAGTACAAAATGTTCATTTGAAGGGTAAAGTGCAGCAATTTACGAAGGTGATTGTACCTTTGTACATTAGTATACAAGCATAAGCACGAAATTCCAACATTTGGGTTTTTTTACTCTCTTTTACTATGCTTTGTGTAGATTTTCCATGGCAATGGATCAAATTAAAAAAGCAACATTGCTACTCTTCACTCCTTATATTATTCATGTTGTTTTGTTTTTTTTTTGTTGTTTTTTTTTGTTTCTGTTTTTTAGTTTTTTTTATTTTGTTTTTATTTTGTTTCTTTTTTTTAATACATACTTAATTTCGAGTACAAAGGTATAAATACATTGCAAGGTAGATTAAATCCGAATAATGCAACAGGAACTTTTCCGTTATTGTTCACATCAAAAGATCTTCAAGAGCAGCGGTTGTCAACCTTTTTGAGCCTGCGTACCCCTTGACTCTTACTACAAAATTTGTTGAACCCGGCTCCCTCTATCTTTCTTGTTAGTGGAATGAAAGACATGTTTCATTTGTAATTTTTAAAAACTCTCGTTATTACACGAATTTAAAAAACAGGTCACACGAATATAATTAAAGTAATTTTAAACAGATTGTAACACGACTTAGGGCATTTAAACCTTTTCGTCCCGGAACGAAAAAAATCACACATGACCCGAAGGGGGGTCACTCGGGGACCCCAATTTGTTTTGCTTATTAAAGGGTGTTAATGACATATTTTTTTGTAATTTGTTATGATAATAATTAGAGGGAAGTATATTCATCGTATTTCAGTAGTCATTTTAAAATCGTTTGATAAATAAAGTCATAATAAATATTCTAATGGATTTAGACCATAGCATGTATTTTTCCATTGAAAACAGAGAAAGCGGGCCTATAGCCAACATTACATCTTGTTTCCAAATCTCGACTGGCGGTTGGCGTTCACCGGAAACGACTCAGACCGAATGATCTTTGACCGGCAAGCGAACATTATAGCATTGTAAAAAGAGTAAACGAGATGCGCAGTGTAAACGAACGCAATCTAGTCCTTTCTACTAACAACTTAGAAATTTTAGAATTATCCCGATACATTCAGCAGATAGGAACGGGGTACGCCCGAACAGAGGGGAAGGGGGGCGGGTGGCACAGATTATTTTCCGGAATTTGTTATAAACTATTTAATTTTAAGAAAAGTAGTAATGCGATATTATTTTTTTTAATGCAAATCGATAACCAAATAGTTTTTCTAAGATTACTCAAATTATTGAGTATGTGGTTTAAAAAACAACTTAGATAAAGCGTAAAACTCTCGTTAGTGTAAGTGCGTTCCCCCGGTCCGGTAAGGAAGTGTTAAGCCAGTGATTCTACATGCAAAATTGAACATTTTTTTCCATGTTTTTTATTTCGACGAAAAAAAATTCATGTTCTCCATGCACAACTCCAAATTCACAAAGTGTATTGAAATTTTGAATTTTTTTCAACCTCAAAAAATTCGTGTCCCGATACTGCTTACCCCCAATTATTGCTTCGCGTACCCCAAGGAGTACACGTGCGACAGGTTGAAAACCGCTATTCTAGAGCAATTTTGGGAAAATTTCTCCTAACACGGACTCATAAAAGTCGATCTCATATTTTTGTTTGTTTGTTGGCTCAAAATATTACAATACGTGCATAAAACAAGAACGATCAAATATTACAAAATATGTACATACACACGTACGCTACATTACGTGTACATACACTTACATACATAATATACATGTATACATTTTTTTTACAAAATCTGTGTATAATAAATGTTTTTACTTTTCGTTGCCTTAGTCCGTATTTGTCCAAAAGACCATTAGAGAATTTTACATGAGGAGAAAGTTTTCTTTCATTATTTCAATAAAACATTATGATAGGTGTTTAAGATAAAGCTATTTCCGTAAAGTTAAAGGTCTAATTAGTTTAAATAATTCTTAATTTAATGATGAACTATCATTTTTTATACTCTAATTTTAATTTAATAGTGGAAATTGAACAAAAACTAAAATGGTCTGTTGGACAAATAAGAACTGAGACGACGTTTTGTGTAAAGTGGTAATTACAAATTGCACGCTAAAACCATCGGAAATCTATGTTTGCGTTCTAAATATTAAAATGTCAATTTTTTAAACTTAAATATAAAAGAATCTCTATGGTCTTCAAAAACGATATTTTTCTTTAAATTACTTTAAAAAAAACTGAAAATGGTAATTATCTAGAATCGAACGTAATGCAAAAAATTGCCAGCAATTTTGACAGTTTGCAAAGAAAAAACCTCAAATGTACAGAGGTCTTTGCGGTGCTCTATCTACGAGGTGAGAATAAGTTCACTGAATTGAGATAAAGGTATTGAATAACTTACGAACTTTCCCATGAAAAAATTCATAATAATTTGCTTAAAAATTTAAAGGTACGGCTGCGCCAGTGGGCGCGGAATGCACACTTTACATGCGCGCAGGAACTGTAGGCAAAACATTGACTTTTAATTATTATGAATACTAATTTCGCGTTTTATTTGATTTGCAATCAATTTCCATATATTATAAGTTTCTAACATGTTTATTTTCAATATTTACATTCATGAAACTGACAATAATTCATGGTGGAATTCCATTATTCGTTCAAGAAAGTTTCATATTTGTTTTTTATATGTTTCAAAACCATGCGTGATCGTGTGAGAAATGTGGAGATCCGCAAAAAATGCAAGGCTGATGTAAGCGTAACGAGTAAGATTAAGAAAGGGACGCTCAGATGGTTTGGGCATGTAGAGCGAATGAATGAAAAAAGGAGTGTAAGGAGAATATATGACGCAAATGGTAGACGAAGTCGGGGACGCCCGAGGAAGACATGGCACGACCAAGTGAATCAGATACTTGAGTTGGGCGATGTCAAGAGTCAGAATAATAGAAGAGCATGTTTGAGACGATTTATGAATGAAGCACGGAGTGTGTGCCAAGATCGAGTTGTTTGGCGGTCCGTCCTCTCTGCGGGGAAACGGCGTGATGGTTGGTTAGTTAGTATGTTTCAAATTTGTTTTATTTTGTTATTAAGTTTATTTTCATTCAACGGAATGAATAAACAAAAGATACGTATGCGTTTCAGTTTAAAAATCTTTAATTTTAATTTTATTTGGTCGTCCCCTATTTTAAGAGAATCTCTTCTAACTATATAATAATTGAACTACATTATGAAATGCAAACACCAGTTACCTTTATGTTTAAGTGTAAAAATATTTTTATTCCTTTTATTTATTATTATTATCATTTTAATAACTGTTGTATGCCATGCATACACAAGTGAACTATATGTTTAAGCCCTTTTTTTCAAGAACTTATACATATAAACCTTTTTTTTAAGTAATATGTTAATACGCTTTTAACTTTCCAATTTTATGTTTTATTCTTTCTCTTCTTTTCATTTCCTCAATTTTCCCTCTTTTTGTATAAATCATGGTCCATATATATTCACACTTATCCTAATTTGACTGTCCTAAAACGGGAATCATCCTAGTTGGACAGTCAAAACATTTTATAAATAATGTACATAAATGTGTAAATATTTAAATAAATAAAAATGAAATAAATAAATAAATTAATTCTCAAAAAAATGTACCCAAGCTCGCAGGGTTTAGAAATAAGTAAGTTTTGTAATTACGATCTCAGTAGTTTTACGAGTTGTCGGCACGATCGTCCGATCCTGTGCATGCACGAGTTTTTTGAAACAGGAAAATATGAAATAGCTACTTTGGGGTGTGTTGTGTAATTTTTTTTTATATTCGTTTCAGACACTAGAGATTTTTTTCCTCAGGGCATATGTTTGAAGAGTCTTTTTAGGGGAAAGGAAGTAGGGGAAGGAAAATTTAGGAGAAGTGGGTAGGAATATGGGGTCAATGTGTTCAGGAGTGACAGACGTATGAATCCAACCCTCCGGCTAGAGAGCATAACACGTCTCTCTCAACCAGCCTCTCCCGATTCGGCCTGCCGTGCAGTGGGCAAAAGCAACCGCAGTCAAGATCTAGACAAATCTCAACCCCAAAACCCGGATACCTCTGCTAAGTCACTAAATGTAGTGAAATTAGTGTTGTGAACGAAGTAAGAGAGAAAGGGAAATAATAGGATTGAAAGTAACTAGCTATATAAATCTGGTCACAATACAATACAATGCCTGGCATTTCAAGCAAGGAAGTTTCTGAATGGTAGTCTATCGGCTGGGCGATATTGAAAGCACCTACCACTCTGCAATGCATCTGCTATCTTAATCTGCCATAGAATAGAACACACAACAAAGTGACTCTCCACACAGCTTTCACAAAGATAACGTGGGCCCCTAGGGAAATTATTTTACTCACTGGCGAATGCATCGAAAATAAAAAGTCTTTTAAAAAAATTAACATTTTCAAACTTTTGAAAGATTAATGTTTAAGATGAACGAAGAATATTCTCCTCATTTACACCGAGCAAAAAGTGCTTTGGTTATTCACAGCAGAGTGATTAACTGAGAGATTATTACGAGTATGGAGACAGAAAATTATATTTAATTTTTGCGGGGTTTTCGAAGGATGTCAAATATAATACAAATAAGGCAAGAATAAGGTGGATACAACGCGCATATTTCAGACTTTTTTAACCATTAAAAAATAACGAAAAAAACGAAGAATTTTAAAATGTATGGCTTTTTTACAAGTTCATCGCACAAGTTTACAAAAACAAGTAATAAAAAGTTTACCGCAAACTTGCTTCGTGAAATTGCCAAAAGCATCTACTTCTAGGTAAAAATTTAAAAAAAAATTGGCAAAACTGTGGTATCAGTAAACGAAAATGTGAAAAGAAAACAAAAAAAATTTTAACCAAAATTTTTTATCGAAAAATTTATATTTTAAGCACAGATTATATTTTTCCAGTGGCAACATTCAAAAATAATTGCCACAAAATATTGCTATTGTTGCCCTGTGAATCTCATCAATCCCTATGGGAAATGAGCATGGGAGCGAGCATTTGTTGACCACATGTTCGTTGGTCTGCACCGCGCCGCATTCACACATCGCCGACTCTTTGCATGACGTGGGCGTAACGGCTATGGGTGCCCCACATCTTATTGATGGCGGAACAGAGTTTACGAGGCAATGAGAACCCAGGCTGACTTTCAGCGGGGTCGTGCTCGAGATCGGCATTTCCCAAATTTGGCCGATTGCCACTCAAATTTCTACATAATTTTTTTGGGCGAGAGGTAATCGGAGGAGCTTATGGCATCAACTGAATTAATGGATAAGGATACCTAAGCTCAGTTATTAGAACCTGGCAAGACCTGGGTTCGAATCCTAGATGTAGTGAACATATCTTTTTTCTGACTTTTCTGTTTCAGATTTTTGATCGAGTTTCGCTTATATTGTCTTCATTAATTAAATATTAAAATTTGAGGTTTTACTCAAGCCCTTTGATAAGTGAGTTATTTTTTTGCCATTTACATCAGTGGGGTGAATTATTTTTCAAGTTATTCTTAATTTTGCAATCGATTTAATTAATTATCTTACATTTTTTTACTAAACAAGTTAACTTGGGAGCTTTTTTTATTACTGCAACCTTTTTTTACTGCATCATAAATTGTTGGACCAATTCAGTGATTTTCAACATTTTACAAATATTTTTTTTTCAAAGTCATACGCCGCACGTATGCGACGATACTCTATCTGGATCGTCCAAGTGCCACCGCATATGTGCGGTGATACTCTTCAAAGGGTTAAGTTAAAAATAAAAAATAATTGAGCAAATTTTTTCATATAAAAGCCAATGTTCCTTGTTCAAACACACGTTTTCATACATACATTCAGCTTCAAAAATCCTACAATAATAATATATATATATAATCCCTATTATTTGTTTGTTTTCCGAAAATTGTTAATTTCATTGACAATTTTCTATTGGACCTTTATTCACGCAAAGTAATATTCGTTATAAAGAGTTCTGTTTGATGATGAATTAAATATTGCTTCAAATAAAATATAACAAAAGAAAATGTTTGGACATGGCTGGACGTATTTTGTGCCAGTTATTCAAATGAAACTTGTTTGTGCCAGTTATTCAAATGAAACTTGTTTGTGCCAGTTATTCAAATGAAACTTGTTGTTCCAGTTATTCAAATGAAACTTGTTTGTGCCAGTTATTCAAATGAAACTTGTTTGTGCCAGTTATTCAAATGAAACTTGTTTGTGCCAGTTATTCAAATGAAACTTGTTTGTACATATTGTACGCTATCCAATCAAACAACTTTTTATTCAAATGAAACTTGTTTGTACATATTGTACGCTATCCAATCAAACAACTTTTTATTCAAATGAAACTTGTTTGTACATATTGTACGCTATCCAATCAAACAACTTTTTATGGTGAAATAAAATACTTATATTAAAATATTCTCCTACTCCTTTTTTCAAACACAGCAAACTTATTTTGTGGCATCATTTTAATTCAAAATAAATAATAAAATTAGTTAGTAACCCTGAAGAAGTGTGCTTGGCTCACGAAAATGTTGGTTTTTTAAACAATAACAGTGGTAAAAACTAATTTTATTATTTATTTTGAAAATATTCTCAACATGGGAAGCGTATATGGGTACTGCCGCTCCATTTATTGGATGACCAACACCCCTGCTATTCGTCACCCCAAGTGGCGCGATAGGTTTGGTGATTTAGCAGTTCATAGAGTAAGGATTGTCTAGGTCTTGGCAGCGAATGTGTTTGCCCAGCAATTGCGTGGTGAGCCGAATTGGGAGCCTATCCAGTCGAACTCTCTCGACCCATCGGTTTGCACTCCAATGTGAGGGTGAATACATACGTCTGACATTATAAGACACACTGTCTCCCAGATTACTGTACATTTCTCCAACAATCGCAGAATGCAGTGGGGTTGAAGGCCGCGGGGAAGGGAGAAGTTAAGGTAGAAAAAGGTGGGGAATCTGGCTTTTCAAATCTGGACACCGAATACAGCTAAAGCCATTTCAAGCAGCTTTACTGAATGGTGGTATTTGACCAGGGCGAGACTGAAATTACGTGTCTCAAATAAACCATTTTATATTGTTTTGTGTAAATAAATTGTGAAAAAACATTTTCTTGCGCTTACCAGTATTGCACCCGCAACCTCCGGATTCGTAGCCAAGGATCGTAACCTCTCTTCTACGGAGGCAGTCAATGTCAAGTTTCACTCCTTTCTTTCCCTTAAAAGACTCTTCCTACCAAAAATATGGTATACAAAGCCATGAAAGAGATCCAAAAGCCTATTATATGCAGCAAATGTAATTTATAATAACAAAGATTCCATCTGCCAACATTTTTGATATATTTTTAGAAAATGTTTCATTTCTTATCGACAAAGAATTCGTGCGGAATCTCATGGAAAAGGCTTGTTCTATGGAAATACCAGGAATTTGGATACCCATGCAGATTGTTATGCTTTGAATTTGCCTACAGAATGGATTTTTTTACGATAATATAAGAGAGAACTGACTTCCTTCCGAAAATTATTCTTGATAAAACGAACAAAGCGTTGAGTTTTAGCTCAAAGAAAGCCATTTCCATTTCGTATAATTTAACAAGTGCCATTTTGAATCAGAATAATATTTCAATATTGTATCAACCCTAAAAAAGGGAATTCGTCTATTTTTGTTCCCTGCAAAAATATATTTGGTTGCTAAAAAAAATAGACCGTAATCATGAAGTCGTTATTTGCATGCTAGCTTCAATTAAAAGCAAAGGTTTTTTTTATTCATAACTTAACTGTAAAAATAACTAAACGTAGATGCTTTCACTTTTATTTATTATTTAGTCGTAGGAATTTTTTAAGTGATTCGATGGGAAAAAGCTGTGGAAGGTGATGTCCAAGTACGGAGTGAATACAAATCTCATACAGACAATTGCATATCTGCGTGAGGGAGGCGTTGCACATATGAGGGACATCACAAAAAGGTGCACTGCAAGGATGCGCAATGTCACCACGGTTATTCAATCAGTACATGGATAATTGCTTGCAAAAATTGAAAGAGATGGGATTGGACGCGAAATTGAGTAATCTGAAAGTATGTTGCTCGCTGTACGCTGATGATGCGGTGCTCATTTCTAGCAGTAAAATAGATCTACAGTCTCTTGTGTCCAGGATGAATGGAGTACGAATGAATAATGAGTTATTGATGAACCTAAATAATTCTAAAGTCTTCGTGTTTGTTTGTGTACGAAAACTTGGAGCAGATGGATGAGTTTGTGTATTCGAGAAATGTGTTTATGAGGAATGAAAGCGTTGATAGAGATATTGAAAGTAGGGTAAATGCAGGGAACTCCATTCAATCTCCACGTTTTTAATTGAAGTGTTACAAGTGGTGCGTTTGTTGGATTTGTCTTTCAGTTTTATTTGTCTTGCACTTTTAATCCATACTCCATACTAATATTATAAATGCGAAACTGCTCGAGTTTGTTTATGACCTCTTCACACATAACACAATATAAAAAGACTTTAATAATTCTTTCACCAATATAAAGCTAAATTATATGCGCAGACTACAGGTTGTATGATGGTAAGCTCTGGCGTTATAAAATTATAAATATATTACTTTTGTTATACGCGTTTTTTGTCGCTAACAAAAGCGAGTTTTTGCTAACGTCAGAATTTTTTTTTCATGGAAACAATGTTGATATATTTTTGGGCTCTATGCTGGTAGGTACTCAGTCTACTGGTCAGCTACTACTGCAGAAAATTCAAATATTAGAATTCGTTTTTTTTTTGGACAAGCTTGGAATAAATGTCAGATGAGAGTTCCTATATTAAAAATATAATTCGTAACGATTATAAAGACTGAATGATAAATAGAGTATTTTTTTTATTATATTAACGAACTTCCAAATATTTAAATAAAAATAAACATCCGAAATGTTTGTAAGCGCATAAATTCCGAACGAAAGAACAAAATTGGATAAGTAATTATTTTTTTCTTTGAGCTATAGCATTATGAAATTTAGGTGGTAGGTGAGATGTTTGAAAACTGAATGTAAGGGAATGAATATATGGAATGTGGGAGGGGATAGAGGAGGGGTGGGGGGGGGAGATAATTGACTAATGCAAGCGCTACAGTAATTTCCCGTAATACCATGAGAGCGAAGCCGCGGGGAAAAGCTTGTGAAATAATAAAATACAAAGTATTTAATTTTATTTATTGTTTTTATAACTTATAAAATAATAATAATTCTACAATACGAAAAAAAGACGTAAGTAGCATATCTAAAGGATTTCTTTAAAGGCATTCTAGTACAACGATTGTCAACCTTTTTGAACCTGAGTACCCCTATTTTAATAAAAAAATTGTTGTACCCCGTGCCCCGTACCCTCCATCTATTGTTGCATGTAATGAAAGACATTTTTTTTGTTAATACTTTCTTTTTTATTATTTTCATACTCTTCTTTTTTCATGCATTTAATAATCAAGTCACACAAAAACAATTGATGCAATTTTATACAGAGTGTAACTCGACTTCGGGCATTTTAAATCTGTGATTAAACATGCGAAATTGAACATTTTTGTTCCACGACTTTTAATTTTGAAGAAAAAACTTTATGTTCTCCCCACAACTTCAAACTCACAAAATGTATTGAGAGGATGAATTTTTTTTTCATCAAAGAATTTTATAGAAAAAAAATTTCTCATGTATCGGCAGTTAAAATAAAAGCCCGATTCCTTCTTCCACCCTGTATAATAGATCATAAAATGTTAAAATTCAATCAGTGATGCGTGTTTTGCAAAGTTTCGCTCAATATCACAGTAGAGCTGAGTTTTAAAACCCACATTCGTGAAACAATATTGCGTACCCCCAATATTTGCTTTGCGTAACCCAAAAAGTACGCGTACAACATGTTGAAAACCGCTGTTCTAACATATTCTTTATTTTTCGTATTCAAACATGATTTGTGAGAAGGAAGATTTTTATCAACGGC
Source organism: Glyphotaelius pellucidus (assembly GCA_936435175.1). NCBI lineage: Eukaryota > Metazoa > Arthropoda > Insecta > Trichoptera > Limnephilidae > Glyphotaelius > Glyphotaelius pellucidus. Next base: position 21,814,201 of record OW386555.1, on the reverse strand, counting down.
TTTTAGGACGATCGTCGATGATGTGCATACGATCTCTCCCTGGGACTAGTACATAATGTATTTACAGTATCTATATTAATATTATAAATGCGAAATCGCTCGAGTTTGTTTGTTACGCTTTCACGCATTAACCTATAAAAAGATTTTTTAAAAATCATCCACCAATAGAAAGCTACATTATATGCGGGGACTACAGACTGTATATAATGGTTAACTGTTATAAGGGTAAAGATTGTATATAATGGTAAGGTCTGGCGTTATGAAATTATAAATATTTATATATTATATTTATTATACGTTTTCTGTCGCTTACAAAAGCAAATTATTGCTACTTGCTGTGCTAAAAACATCCATCGTTGCCGTGGAAACGATGTTGATACTTTTGCGGGAAATTTTATTTAAGACGTCATTTTTAGTTGTCATAATTTTATTTAAGGCGTCGTAGTTAATATCTATCTATCTAACTTCCAAACGACTGCACCAAATTGGATAATTCTTTATTTTTAATACTGGTGAACTCTGGCATTATGAAATTTAGGTGGCACGCGAGCTGTTTGAAAACTGAATGTACCGGGAATCAATTTATGGGATGCGGGAGGGGGAATATGGGAGTGGCTGGAGGGGGGAGGGGGATAATTGATAAATGCAAGCGCTACAGTAATTTCCCCCTAATCCATCCGAGCGAAGCCGCGGAAAAAAACCTAGTATTTATATAAAAAGAGATCAGTTAACAGTACAGGAAAAAGATATTAGTTTTGCTACTTAACTGTCTCAGAATTTCTTTTTAACTTGTTCTTCCACGCTAGAAGTTTTGATTGGACGACTTTAATTTATTTTAAACACGACATTTAATTTTATTTTTTACAGCACCCATATTGCCACTTAGGATGTAATGAAGCAAAAAAAAGTAATTTTCGCAGGCGATATTGAATTCTATTAAGGCCAGAGCAGGGATCCCAGAAAATTCCTGATTGGAGCTATGGATTCCGGCCTTCGAGAGAAAGTGATATGAGAAGAATTATCTAAACGTTTTCTAAAGCGTCCGTCCGCTCAATCAAAATTTGTAGCGCATTAACACCATTTAAAAAAAAACAAATCCCACTTTCTAGAATAAGACGATTTTCTTTTTAGATCAGGTGAATGCTTAAAATGAACCAAGACTCATCACTTTCTTTTTCCTTTTTATTCATTAATAATTTAAACGGAAAAGATAAAGAAAATAAAAAAAAATCTAACAGTCGCAACAGGGAAACGAACCTAGGTTTTCTGTCAAATCAACACCTACCATCCGGCCATTGTGACCTATCTTTTTTTGAACTCATGTACCTACATTTCAATCTCAGATGAGCAATATTATCTTTCATTAATTTATCCTCATTTTTCGGCTGCTCTCTATTAAGTATGTTTTATGGAAAATGGAGAGTGGTAAACTGAGATTGAGCGTAGCGAAGTCCTGTTTTTTCTACCATTTTGCATTTTGTGGCTAATTTTGACTAGTTGGCAAACTTTGACAAGGTGTCTAACTTTGACTAGGTGGCTAACTCTGACAAGGTTTTTAACTTTGACTACGTGGCTTATTTTGACATGATGGCTAACTTTGACTAGGTGGCTAACTTTTATGAAGTTTTTTTACTTTAAGAATGTGGCTAACTTTGACTAGCTGGCTAACTTTAAGTATGGTTAAGCCAAGATAATTTTTTAAAACGTCGTGTTAACTTTGACTTGTGTTTATATTTTTTCAATAATATGTACCTATCGGCCTGAAGAAAATGTTAAAAAATAAATTTGAAGACGTTTGACGTTTCTTTTAAAAATTAAAATGTCTAATATCTTAATATGAATTAAAAAATGTAACTTAAAATTTATGCATAACAATTAAGTAGGTTTTGTATAAATTTAATTTGTGAGATGGATATTACCGCCGCCCTGGGTTTCATTAACTGAATAACCAATACATTATGCCTTAGATAACCCCAAGTGGTTTCCTACGTTTGGTGACCTAGCGGGGGTGCCAGGGTTAATGGATTGAGTTCGATCCGGGTCTTGGCGGTCCATAATTATGTGGCAGGCAGGATCGGGAGAGGCTGATGGAGGGAAACTTTTTGACCTCTTTAACAGGACTTTAACGTTGTCTTGAATAGTAGCGAGAGGGATGGATTCATACACCCGTCTTTCCTCGACACACTGGCCCCCAGATTCTTACCCTCCCTTCATACCTTTTTATTCCCAAAACCCCATTTCCTAAAAAGATCCTCCATATAGCATTATATACAAATGTAGTGTGCCACTGTAGAATTCTACAATCTGTATTGACTTCGGCGACAAAAATGGCTGATAGTTTACTATTAGCTTAGTAAAAGTGAATTTGTTTTTTTTTGCCATGATTCCTTCAGCATACATTATTTAATAATGCATAAAACATAAATATAAATAAAGTACCTAGATAGATCTGCACTTATAAACCTATCAAATTAAATGTAACTTTTATTGACAAAAACGTTTATCTTTAGTGCGCAATTTGTTTCTGAGTATTTGAGTTTGAGCTCACAAAAAACAACAAACTGTATCCTTTAGGGTAAGCTTTAAACAATGGAAATAAATTGTTCCTTTCCGAGATTCTGATAAAATAAATAGGCTGCTTTTTTAACGTTGTGCCATACGCTTTTATATAATGTTCTTTTAGGGCTCTATTGTAAGCCTTTAAGAGGAAACCCGGTCGCTGACAAATATGAAAAAAATCGTATTTTACCAAATTGTTACTGTCACCGTCGCTTTTACCCCTCTAAAAACTGTGCGAAAGGGATTACCGCACTTTAGGCTGAACAAATCTAAAACATCATCAGTATCGAGGATCTGTATTACCCACTTTTCTCCTCCAAAACTGGACCGATTTTTTAGATTTTTTTTCACTAACTTCAAGCGCCCTTGAGGTGATTTTTCACAAAAGCGGCGCTCTACAAATTGTCTAATTATCATTATTATTAACTTTAATTAAAAAAAAATGTTCTTTGTCTGTACCTTTTTGTTTTTTAAGAATATACATGGTCTAGTTTGTATGCGTGTGTGACGGTTCAGGCAATATTAACGACTTTTGCAGGGCCCTATCTCTTAAAAGAAAGTCTTATAAAAAAAAACAAACGTACCGACACGACCACTAGGTCGATATATACATAATTATTAAAATATATTTGCAGAAGTGTCTAGTTTGTATGCGTGTGTGACGGCGTGTGGTTCAGGCAATATTAACGACTTTTGCAGGGCCCTATCTCTTAAAAGAAAGTCTTATAAAAAAAAAACAAACGTACCGACACGACCACTAGGTCGATATATACATAATTATTAAAATATATTTGCAGAAGTGTCAAAATCAAGAGAGGAAATCGGGGAATGCGTTTGTTTGCACAAAATCGTCGCCAGGCCTCCTCTTAATATTATAATTTAAAAAGATCTTATTAGATTTGTTCCTTTTTACATAAAATAATATTCCTTTTTAGCCTAAAATATGTCGTTGGTGGTAAATTTTATTTAAATAATTTTGTATTTAAATTATATAATTTTTACAAATACAGTAGAAAACATTCCTTCTTTTTCCTAAAAATACCCTCTACTCGGCATCTTCAAAAATGACACAGTCCCCGAGGAGAATTCTTTTCCTTAGGGCTTCCTTTGAGGAAAAGTTAAAAACTTGTATGTTACTGTAAGGTTTATGAACTTCAGTTATTCCAATAAATTGAACAAAAAAAGGTGTGAAGCTATTTCCAAAACTTGCCCTTTAGAAAATTGACGTATCTAATTATAAGGAATTAAGCCAAAATCCCCAATATGTAAAATTGAAAAGAGATTATTCACCCTCTGACACCACCCACAACAAGTTTTTTTTTATATAATACGCGTTGCGACGCAAATTCTAACTGATTATTTCGATGAGGTAAAAAATTGTCACATATATGATATGCTAAGAACAAAGCTAATTTCATAAACTTTTGTACATAGACATAGGTTAAAGAGGTATCCATGGCTACAAATCCGGAAGTCGCGTATTCAAATCCCGGCGTGAGCAAGTAAATTTAATTTGATAAATTTGTGTTGTATCAAAATTTAATAATATAAAGTAATTTTATAATAATATATATTATTGAATTTACAGCACTTTACAGTAATGTCTGGTAGTCATTTTCAATGTCGTCTAAGTGAAAGACCACCATTTGGAATCGAGAAGTTGCTTGATTTGTGTTTGGAGACCATATCTAACTAGGAACTTCCTTACCTCCTTTTCCCTATCTCCTTCTCCTCCCCCCTAACTTTGGCCTCGCAACAAATCCCACTTGGGGGTGCCACAGTCTTGTTGATTCCAGACGGCTGTGAGCGGTTGAGAATCTGGTGCTTTAGTAGCAAAACTTAAAAATAAAACTGTTCTTAGAAACACGACTGTACCATATTATGCACAAAATGTAATATGTATGTAAGGTTTTCTTTGTTGAATGTATCTATACGCTAGTATCCGTCCGAAAGAGGACTTTCTACCAAAACCAAAACAGAAAACAAAACTTTTTTGGACGTGTTAAAAATCTATTGTTAACAGAGATTTGTCTTATTTTTTACACTTATACAAACAATTAACATATGTTAAATGACATAACAAAACGATAATTTTTATCTCCTATGTGTTAACATAGGAGATAAAAACAGTCAACTCGAGAGTATAAGCTACGGAGTTCCACAAGGATCAATACTGGGGCCACTTTTATTCCAAATATACATAAATGACATCTGTCAGCTAAAACTACATGGTGAAATCTTCTTATACGCAGATGATACGGCAATTTTTTACTTCGGCAAAAACTTAGAAAGTCTATTAGAACAATCTCAAACGGATCTTAATGTACTAAACGATTGGCTAATAAAAAATATATTAACAATAAATATTAATAAAACCGGTTACATGATCTTAAGCTCACCTAAAAGAATAATACCATCGCATAAACCATTACAAATAGAAGAAAGAGACCTACATATTCTAGATAGCGAAAAATACCTGGGCTTATATATTGATAAACATCTAACATTTAAACAACACGTAGAAAAACTAAAAACAAAAATCATCCCATTAATTGGTGTATTTGGTAGAATTGCTCATCTTCTACCAACAGAGGTAAAGAGGGGCTTATACTTTAGCTTAATCCAGTCCCACCTAAATTATTTAATAGAAATATGGGGAAACACATACATTACGTACTTAAACGACTTACAAATAATACAGAACAAAGTTATTAAGAAACTCTTCAACTATAACCTAGACACTCCCACAAAAAAACTATACCAGGAAATGAACCTTTTGAAAATAAGAACATTGTACGAATATAACATATGTCTTTTAATCTACAAAATACAAAATGGACTTATACACACAAACACAACATTTATAAAAACATCACAAGTACACGAACATTATACAAGACAACACAATAAATTGTACACAAATACAGTCAAGACTGAAAGTGGCAAGAGAAGTATTGGCCACGAGGGAGTTCACATTTATAATCTCCTTCCAGATAATCTAAAAACGGAAGAGAATATAAAAACCTTTAAAAAAAAACTATTTAAACTTAAGATTTTGGAACAAAATTAAAAACTACTACATAATATGCTCTGTATTTAAGTTAAGAAAGCGAAATATTATATTTCTTTTAACTTAATAAATAAAATAAAAAAATATAATTGAAACATGTGAAATTAATTTTTTATTTTTTTATTACAAAAATTATAAAAAATAACAAAACATGTTAAATACTTCTTGGAATAAAAATTTGTTAATAATCAACACTTAATTTATAAAGAAAGGACCTCAATTCTGATTTAAATTGCATTTACAATCACAACATTCTTATTACACGTGTTAAATGAAATAAAAAAAAAACAACAACAATTGAAGTATGTGAAAAAAAAATTTTTTTTTTGATATTTTCGTTACAACCAAAAATTATAAATATGAACCAACGTGTTAACTACTTCTTGGAACTAACATTTATCAATAATCAACACTTACATTATAAAGGAAGGACCTCACAATATTCTTATTAAAATGTACTAAAAACAATAATTGAAAATTAAACCCTAATTAATTAATTAATTAATTAATTACTAAAACCTAACACAACAACAATTCCTTAAAACAAATGTGTTGTAAATTTGGGAGGCGGGAATGAGTTCCGCCGCCCCGGGAACCTTTCTTGGATAACCAACACCTCTTCCATAGGTTACCCCAAGTGGTTCACTACGTTTGTTGATTTAGCAGGGGTGCCCGGATTCATAGGGTGAGGTTTGTCTAGGCCTTGGAGGCGGATCATCAGGACACACTGAACCCCAGATTCCCACCCACTCCTTAAACCCTTTTCCTTCCCAGAACTCTACTTCCCTTCCTTTCCTTAAAAAACCCTCCACAGCATCCCCAAAGATGACATAGGTAAATAATTTCCCTCAGGGCCTCCTGTAAAAAAAAAAAATAATGAATGAATGTGTGAATCGAATATAACCTATTATATTTTTACATAATTCTCGTCATGCGTAAATCCGGGTGAACAACTCAACGGAAAGATCTACAATGCCTAATAAATGAGACGAAAGTAATAACAAAAACAAACACTTAACTAATCAATGCCCGAGATATAACACATAAACTCACAACACAATCACGCTAGACCGGCCACCGAACTTAGCTGATAATGGAGGGTGACACACGAGCCACGAACACACCCGAAGTCAGCCGAACGACCCACGATAATTCACGCACGCAGAGTTTCGGTGCGGCCAAATGTTTGGCAGATTTTCTGCCGAAACTGAAACTGATGCCAAAACCAGATTTTTTTGCCAAAACCAAAACCGATCCCTCAGTCGGTCACTATACGCATCTGTGATTTGTCTATGATACGTATACATATGTCCATGCAATCAAATATCTAAGCATGAAAAAATCTTTAAATTGTTTAAATTACTGAATGTGAAAGAACATATTGAAAAATAAAGGATACAGATGTTTCAATTCGTATTTTTAGTAACAGTGGAATTTCATAACGAATAAATTACGTCTCGAATATACGAATAATAATATTTTCCGCATGAATAAATAGGATGGATTGAATATGAACCTCTGAAAATGAGAGGGTTTTTTCTTACCCACGTTCTGAACAATGCTTTCCTCTTGTGTATAATGTGATCACACGTGCAAAATAAAGTCATCGAAATTGTGATTATGTAAAAAACACTTAATTATCAACTGAACGATCCAGCATTAATAGTGATGTTCTTTTTAATTTATTTTTTTTCTTCTTTCTTGTAATTTTTTTATTTTTCTTTTTTCTTCTTTCTATTAAATTATTCGCTCTTCTCAAATCGGCTCCTCATTCTGAGGATCGTGATCCCTTCTTCGATTTCCATGGTGAACAAAGCTCCTCCGCTCCTTGAAGTTTTTTGTGCACTAGACAGGTTAAGTGAATAATGGATGAACTATATTATTAATTTAAAAACAAAGCAGAACATGTGTTGAAATTGAAATTTTATCAAAACCATGATACAATTTCAATTGGAGAATCTAGCAACAAAATAAAGACAAGTAGTCTCTTTAACCCGCAAGCAATCGCGCCTTTAAAACCCTCACGAGCACTCGCATATAGAGCATTTTGCTCACGTTTTACAAATAGCCAAAAAGTACATAAATTATAGCACACTCATTTTTATTATAACTATTTTATAATAAATCAATCATGTCAAATCAAATCAAATATTATTTGTAATATACAACTTTTGTTTTACTACAATATTTAAATAAAAAATATAGGAAAAAATTGGCATTTCTTAACTGCACTTTTGTTATTAACAAAAAAAATTACTTCAATTAAAAAAAATTAAGGAATGAATAACCACAAATTAATCTTCATCATATGAACGAGCTTTGCATATGTCACCCAAAGTAAAAGCATGTTCTGTAAATAACTCTAACTTAAAAGTTCTGGAATAAATTAAATAATAGTACTTACGCTGTCACTCGCGCGATTAGCAAAATGCCGCGCGACGGGACCCGGCCAAACAAACCATCTCTACTGATCGACTGGTTGGCCCTAAAACGAAAATATCATTATGCCCGGGACGGGGGAAGTATAAAACTCAGCTATTGGGCGAACGAGGTATCTATGCATATTGTTGCGTAAATGGTGTGAATTATAAATTCACCGTGAGAGAAATGCTCATAGCGCGAGTGCTCGCGGGTTAAATATAGGTTGAAGATAAGCTCTAGTCGGGTGTTCAAGATCCCTTTTATAGATGCTTTCGTTGCTGGAGTCGTGTGCAGCTGGTTACATGTCCGGGATCCATTGAAGCTGGTAGTGTTATTGGTTTGTTTGTTTACATGGTTAGATAAGGACGGTGTAGAACCGGATGAGTAGTAGCGCGGGATAAAGTAGTATGGCAAAAAAAAAACACAGGTTTGTGTTTTTTTTTTTGCCATACTGTACGGAACTTCCGAGATTAATCTCGATAAAGGAATTCCCTAGTGAGATCAGCGGCTAATGATTAAAATGTGTTCTTATATTTTTTAATGGATAATTAACATCAAGAGGCCTATAAGAAGAAAAAATATCTCTGGCCAAATATCATTTTTGAAATGCTGCGTGGAGGGTCTTTTTAGTAGGTGGGACGAAATCTGGAGGGTCAGCTGTCCCCTACTGCGGTGCAAGGCAATGTGTCAAGAGGGCCAACCTAAAGAATTTAAGGAGTTAGGGTAATTGTATGGTGCGGGCATCGCAGATTGAAGGTATTGCAAAATTATTACTACTACTCAAAACTTCAAACGCGTGAATCTCAAAAAAGCATTTTTCAAGTTTGCCGGAAACATAACTCAGACAATTTTCAACCGATTTACTTGAAATATTGAATATATCTTCAAAAATACATTGTCCATAGAAGAACATAGGATTTTTTTTATATTGCATAGTTCATTTGTTATAAACCTGATGATTTTTTAGGCAAATTTTTAACTTTCCACTTTGGAGTGCGCCATTTGGCCAAAAATTAATATATTGAAAAACACCTTCGTACTTCTGTAACAGTTACTATTTAAAATAAAAAAAATAATTTTTAAAATTCAAAAATTACAAGAGTTGCGTGTCCGGCCATGGACTCTAAAAAACGGAGACGTCATCGGAAAAACGCTGTACAGCCGCCATTTTGAAATAAATTGCTTCAAAAAAAATTTTGTGTACGGTCACTGATATGTATATTAAATACTTTATATTGGAATCTCGATTTTTTTGTAGTATTTCTGGAAAAAAACCTAAAATAGCCTATTTTTTCGACCTCTATGGTGGCCTAACCCCTTAAAGGGTCTTCCTCAACCAGCCTCTCCTGATCCGGCCCGACTCGCAGAAAGTGAACTGACACATCCGCCGCCAAATCTGGGCAAACTTCAACCCGTGAACCTGGCTGCTCCTGCTAAGCCAAAGGTGGGTGACCACTTGGGTGATTTATGGCTGAGGTATTGTTTATCCTGTGGCTGTACCCGCTTCCTAAATTGTAAAATTGTTGTGAGATAAACGGGAGGGAGGGACTGAGGGAGGGAAGGATTTGAGCAAGAGGAAGGTTTTGAGAATTTGTCATGAATTGGGTTAACTCCATTTTAGGCCATTTTTCTTTTCTTAATGCCATGACTTTAACGGCGTTTCGTGTGCATTAAAAAAATCATTGCATATTTTTCTTTTGACAACCTTCACAGACGATTACGAAGTAAAGATCTCTCTTAATGATGGATACTGCTAGACCTTTGACGGCCTCCGTGGTCCCGAGGCAAGACTCTCGACTCACAATCCGAAGGTCGCGGGTTCGAACCCGGCGTGCGCAAATAAATTTTATTTGATTAATTTGTGTTATTTCACAATTTATTCATTTAAAATAATATAAAGTATATTTGCGGCACGTTCCAGAGTAGAAGATACTATCAGTTTCGCCCTGGTGTAAGACCACCATTCAGAATTGAAACGTTGCTTGAAATGGCTTTAGCCGTGTTTAGTGACCAGATCTGAATAGCCAGGTACTTCCCCACCTTCTTCTTCCCTATCTCCTTCCCCTCCCCACTACCTTCAGCCTCACAACATACCCCAACTGGGGATGCCATAGTCTCACTGGCTCCAGACGGGAGCAGTTGGGACTCTTGTGCGGTATTTCATATAAAAAAAAAAAAAAGACCCCAGGTCTGTGTTCGATTCCCTGTTGCGACCGTTATATTTTTTATTTTTTGTGAAGTTGAAATGTGATTTAATTATATTATCTTGTTCAATTATTAATTACTGTAAGAAGGTACAGAGCTCAAATAAATTTGTTTTTTCAATAAATTTAATAGTATGGCTTTACGATATCTTTTCCGCCAATAGAAAAACTGCTTTATTCGATTCAATAGGTGCGCAATTATTTGAAACTTTGTAGTTTTAGAAAAAAGTCTTTGTTCGTTTTTTTTCATAAAGAATTGAATTAAATTTTAAAAAGTGACTTAAAAAACAAGAATTTCAATTATTTTACCAAAAAGCTTCGGAAAAATAGAAAATAACCGTTTGATAAACAATTAAAAGATAATTTTTTGTCAAAAACAACTTCCTAGATTTATTGAGATGGAAATTTCATGGAACGTCTGGGTGGTAATCGACCTACTTTATTTTTATTATTGTATCTTTTTATGGACAGATTTTAATGGTGATCACTAAAACTCGATTACATTGAGCGAGTTTATAAGCTACCGGCTGGCAAATTCACATCTACTAGTGAACTCCGCTCACTGTAATCATATTAACTAATGATTTCACTGAGCGAGTTTACTAGCAGATAGTGAATTTGCTGGCTAGTAGCTTGTAAACTCGCTCAATGTAATCGAGGCTTAACAAAATAAATAAAAAATAACGTGATCTTCAACTAGGCGGACACCTTATGTCACCAACTAACAAGGGAACTTTAGTCTCCTAGGCCCCAGAGAATTTGGTAGGCGGGAATGGGTACCGCTGCCCCGGGAACCTTTATTGGATAACCAACACCTCTGCCACAGGTCACCCCAAGTGGTTCGCTACGTTTGGTGATTTAGCAGGGGTACCCGGGTTCATGGGGTGAGGTTTGTCTAGGTCTTGGAGGCGGATGACCAGGACAGACTGAACCCCTGATTCCTACCCACCCCTTAAATCCTTTTCCTTCCCTGAATTCTCCTCTCCTTCCTTTCCTTAAAAAAAACCCTCCTCACAGCATCTCCAAAGATGATACAGGCCCTGAGGGAAATTATTTTCCTGAGGGCCTCCTGTGTGGAGTTCATGTAAAAAAAAAAGAGAAGCCAAATAAATTGATTATTGGTTGAAGAAAAAATTTGGTCAATAATTGATTTCCTTCTCTACATCATTAAATTAATACAATTTGGGAGGCAGGTTTGCTTATCACCGCCCCGGGAACCATTTTTTGGATAAGCAACTCCTCTGACGGAAGTCACCCCAATAGCTCACTACGTTTGGTGTCTTAGCAGGGGTGCCCGGGATTACGGGGTGAGGTTTGTCTGGGTATTGGCAGCGACTGCCCACCAAATGCGTGGCAGGCCAGATCGAGAGAAACTGGTTTAGGGAGACCCTCTGATTTCTCCAGCAGGGCTCTCTTGGAACATCGCGTTGCACCGCAGTAGAAGGGATGAAATCATTTGTCTGTCACTCTTCGACACACTGATCCCCAGCTTCTTACCAACCCGTCAAACCTTCTTCCTTCCCAAAAAACCCTCTCTTTCCTTTCCTAAAAATATCATCCACATAACATCCCTAAAGATGACATAAGCCCCGAGGAGAATTATTTTCTTTAAGGCCTCCTGTGTGGAGACATTGTAAAAAAAAACATATACGTGGAAAATGTTGTTTAAGCAATGACGGAGGTCTTGGATAGCAGGTGGTTAAACCCGCTATGTCTTGGTTGGTAAACGATGCATTTATCCACTTCGCTCCTAATCGGCAAGCCTACTAATTTATTTATTACTAGCAAGTTCCCGGCATGCGTTGCTACGCCATTTAATAAAGAAATTGTTTCTTCCTGCGTGTCTTTTCCCATTCTTCTCTTTTCCCTTTCGCCTCGCCTTAATCTCCCGCGGCTCCTTCCCTTCTCGCGGTCCCGCTCCGCCTTCTCCGCTTTCCCTCTCCCAACTCCCATCGCCCACTTCCTCCGTCCCGCAAACCCCCTCCCACGTTCCCTTTCCCCCTCCCAAGTTCCTCTCCGCCCTCCCAAGTTCTCTCCCTCCTCCCGGATTCCATACTGTTTTCAACAGTTTGCGTACCACCTTTTGCAACTTTTTATACAAAATTCATAATGCGAGAGCTCACCAGTATATATATATAGAAACAAGTTTTGGCAGGGACACATCAAATCCCCAAAGTTTCATCGCAGTCGGAAGAACTGTTAATTTCATAATTTCATGATTCGCCGGAACTCACTATTGTATACAGAAAGAATTGCGGGCATGTGCACATCAAATCCCCAAAGTTGCATTGCAATCGGATGAATGGTTTGGCAACGCGTAGCGTACATTCATGTATATACACACAGACAGAAGCAAACATGTTGTCCCTTTTTCAAACACAGCAAACTTACTTTGTGGCACCAACATATTTTTATTTTTATTTATAAATAGAATTCGTGCTTTAGAAAACATATAAAAATTTAAATTAATAAAATTTGCTTGAAAAATCCGGGAAGTACAACATTTCAAATTCAATAAAAAATGAGGAGAAATAACTACATGCACTTGAATAAAGATGAAATAAGTTTCGGTAAAATCTGGGTAAAAGAAAAATATTGTTGAAAATTTCGAATTCGTTGAAGGTATTTTCATTTTCGAACCAATTTCAGGCAGACAGTTTTAGACAGAACAGATAACAATATGCTGATAAGGATATATCTACATATCTCTGAAATTCTACAATTTAGTTGCCAGACCTTTTGCCAAATATTTGACCACATTTGGAATATTTAATTTTTCCTTTGTTTCACAATGGGCAGGCACGTGTTTACAAAATTAGTGTTGGACAAGTCTCTTTGTCAAGTTAAAATGTATTTTATAATTTTGGTAACAACCTCTTTGTCGTTTTATTTACAGACAGGCTCAAGTATCGGGGCTCAATTAAAGCCTGAATAAATCCTTCTAGGGGCTGGGGACGACTGTATTTATAGTGCTAGCAAATTTTTTAAAAGTGACCAGTTTCTGACCCTTTACAAGTCTCAAGTATAATCTGGCAATTTAATTAGGTAGCTCTGGTCTGAAGCCCCAAAACGCTTGATGAATCTTCTTGACTGTATTGAATTGACTTTATTTATTTTTTTAATCCAGCAGGATAGTAAAACCTCAGTCTGCCATATGTTACATACTTGAGATATTGAACTATCGTTCAAAGAAAAAAAAAATTAAATAAATATTTTAAGCATAATTAAGTATGTACCTAATAATAACATGACCAGTCAGTGGCCTAGATGTGCATCGCGTTTGTGTCCCACCCAGCCAACGTATGTTCAATTTCTTGTCTGGCTAAGTCCTCCATCAAGACACAAGCAACAAGCAACAATTTTCCGCTTTTTTTTACATTAACTCTACACAGGAGGCCCTTCGGAAAATATTTTCCCTCAGGGCCTATGTCATCTTTGAAGATGCTGTAAGGAGGGTGTTTTTGAGGAGAGGAAGGAGTGAACATGGGTATTGAAGATACCCACTTTGTAGGAGGGAGGAAACACAGAGGCCGGCAAATCGTTCCACAGCCGAGCTGTTGAACTTGAGTCGTAGAAACTACACGTTCTCATGTGACTAATGTCAACCGTGTACAAAAATGCGTGTTTCCCGACTATGCACCGGTACCGAGGGGATCAATGACGCTAGTTCCTCGGAGCATCTTCCATTGTGATATCGGCAGAAAAGGGACAGCGTTCACACCCGACGCCTGTGCTCAAAAGATTGCAATGCGTTTGTTAAGTTAGGAGATCTATCAAACGGACCGCCCGTTTCTGCACAGAGTCGAGGTTTTAAATGTTTGCAATAATCTTTTTACAAAAATAAATGTTTCATTGTATATCCCTTATGCGTTCCTACACCATTCATCCGATTGGGATGATTGTTTGTTTATTGTACGCTGTTAGGAAATATTTTTAATAGGTAGGAAATAGGAACGGCGTAAAAACTCACTGTATTTAATGTAGCAGGCTGGGTTGGTGTCCACATAAGAATTCACATAAAATGTTCCAAGCTGTACAGATTGTATATTCACAATAAGTTATTTGAAATATTCCCATATACATGTAATTACACATCGAAAATATGAACTTCATAATAATACATTGTGTATTGTTCGAAGGTTGAAGCTGTACTAACTTGCACTGTAGGTAGTGTAGGGAGGGAGGTAGGAATTTTAAGAAGGGGCAATTATAATTCCAAACACACGCTCACAAAGTTATCTATTAAAATGGTGAGCTCTGGCATTGAGAAATTCGTGTAAAAATTTACAATAAGTAGCACGCTAATTGTTTGAAAAATGTGTGTATTTTATATAGTTTAGTAGCAGAGAGAGAAGGCAGGAAGGGGGTGCGTACTCTTGCATGCACCAAACGGAAAACAAAACAAAAAAATATGTTAATAATTTACTAAAGTAATTCACTTAACAGAATAAAAACAAACACTTTCTTTTTTGGGTGGCATTTCAACACGTGCCTGGTATTTCCTGGTAAATTATAAAAATAGGTTTTCACAGTTTTTCAACATCAATGTTGAAAACAAAATTCAAAAAAAGTTTCAATAACGGCAATGTTTTTTGTTGTTTCCATGACGAAATTTTTTTTTTTAAATATTTTGTTTCCAAATTTTATAAAGAGAATCTTTTTTACACCGTAGATGTCATTTCTCTCTCTGCCTTACTTTAAATTAATATTCTTCCATTCAATTAAATAACATCAAGATGATCATTATTTCCACCTTGAGTAATATATTTTTCAATATTTCAATACAATTTTCCTCCCTGTGGCCGGTGAGTTGGAATATTCGATCAATCAAATTGGAAAACTTGGGGGAATTTTCCTTTAACTTTAGTTAACACAGAATTTTATTCAAGGTTTATGACGACATTTTATTTCTTCAGAAAAAGTTATTTGTAAATAACGAAAACGCCATTCCTTGGTAGGATTAATAAAGGTTTATATTCTAATATTTGATATTTTATATTCATTCAACAACTTTACACAACAAACGATTTTTAGAAAAGGATTGTTTGTTATGGTGAGCTGTATGTTGTCCTCCTCAGATTAGCAGCTAGCCCTTTTCAATTGTCGTAGCTGCAATCGGGTGTATGGAGATGTGTGAATAATACTTCGAATTTATTCAGTCACTTTTTATTTACAATAACTTTATACAAATTAGGTAAGTTGCGGTACACAAGGGGGAGATTGATAACACCCGGAAAGTCGGGAAGTAAACAGCAGAATGAGCTTGCAGATTTTGTGCACTCGGCCTATCGGTAGGTCGTGGTGTTGCCAAACGGTGAAAATTAGTTTTTGTTAATTAATTTAAATTAAATTTTTGTTAATTAATTTAAATTAAATTTTTGTTAATTAATTTATATTAAATTTTTGTTAATTAATTTTATTACTTTACCAATGATGATAACAAAGACGTTTGATCTCTACATATTAATCTCTACGTATTAATTTGGGAGGCGGTAATGGGTACCGCCGCCCCGGGAACCTTTATTGGATAACCAACCCTTCTGCCATTGGTCACCCTAAGTGGTTCACTACGTTTGGTGATTTAGCAGGGGTGCCCAGGTTCACGAGGTGAGGTTTGTCTAAGTCTTGGAAGCGGATGACAGGACACACTGAACCCCAGATTCCTACCCACCACTTAAACCCTCTTCCTTCCTATATTACTCCTCTCCTCCTTTAAAAAAAAACCCTCCACACAGCACCCCCAAAGATGACATAGGCCCTGAGGGAAATCATTTTCCTCAGGGCCTCCTGTGTGGAGCTCATGTAGAAAAAAAAAAATATTTATTTTATCAGGTTCTCCATAAAACAGTTACACACCAGAATATTATGGGGAAGAATATTTATTATAAATTAAAGACCTCCGCCGCGTCTGTCTGTCTATTCGCGATAAACTCAAAAACTACTGAACGGATTTTTATGCGGTTTTCTTCAGTAGGTAGAGTTATGCATGAAAAAGGTTTAAGTATATAATTTGTCAAGCATATTATTCGTCACGTCACGTTATTACGTACATTTATTATTTTTCAAGGCGTTTTGTAAATTGCTTGAAATATATATAATTAAAGAAGAGGTGCCTACTAGCTGCGCCAATAGAATGACTGAAATGATATGGTTTGTTGATTGAAATGCGTAGTTTGTAGGTGGGTAGATATAATTGCTTCTACCGAAGAGGTTACAAGTGATAATAGGTGGCTACGAGAAAAAGCCGAGAAAACATTGTTTTTCATATTACAGACATCCTATTAAGCTGTCTCTTTCATATTCTAAGACGTACTTACCTTACATATAGGTACATTAAATTTAATAACTTTATTTATATTGTTTTTGTATCTATGGCGTTCATTATTTTTATGTTTATCCGAATTACCGTAGGCAGGTTTCAGTTTCCTGAATGGTATCCCAAAATTTGGTTGATAATAATTTTTGTCAATAACTTAACGGTTATGTAATAAGCCACTTGCAGGGATTTCATAATGACTTGGAAAAAATCGTGTGGGTAGATTTTTCTACTTAGATTACGAAAATGTTTAGAAATTTACAGTTTTTTTTTTTTTTTATCCGTTTTTGGGTTCGTGACATCACCACATGAAAATGTTCCGTCTCCGATAATATTCAATTAATTTTGTAAAATTCAACGATGATTTTTTTTTTTTAAAATAAATTGCAACACTTTGATTTCCGGCGAATTTTTGAATTTGAAATGGTACGTCCACACTGGGGCCAACTTCCAACTGCAAACATTTGGACAATTTGGCCCAACACGTCAGTCTGCGCAATATTATTACGGGAGAGTGGTAAAAAATATTATTGTAGCACATAACGAATTTTTTTTGACGGCCTCCGTGGTCCCGAGGTAAGACTCTTGACTCACAATCCGAAGGTCGCGGGTTCGAACCAGGCGTGCGCAAATAAATTTTATTTGATTAATTTGTGTTATTTCACCATTTATTAATTTAAAATAATATATAGTATATTTGCGGCACGTTCCAGAGTGGAAGATACTATCAGTATCGCCCTGGTGTAAGACCACCATTCAGAATTGAAACGTTGCTTGAAATGGCTTTAGCCGTGTTTAGTGACCAGATCTGAATAGTCAGGTCTTTCCCCACCTTCGTCTTCCCTATCTCCTTCCCCTCCCCACTACCTTCAGCCTCACAACATACCCCGATTGGGGATGCCATAGTCTCACTGGCTCCAGACGGGATAAGTTGGGGCTCTTGTGCGGTATAAACTGTAAACCGAAGCATCGCCTACACAATTGTAGGCAACTGATAAGATACACTGCCGAATCAGCTGTTCGATGTCCGCCATTTTGGAGTTCGAAGTTCGGAGTTGGAAGGTTGGCTTAATTGTGGAAGTAGCTTAAAATTCACTTGCTTTATTGCCTGCGAACTTCGTAACAGGTACTTTATAAATTATGTCCGTCTTTCCGGTTTATAAAAAATGGTCCGATTTTTCGGATTGAAATTTTCCGGTTCCGATGCCGGTTATCGGCAATTACGTGAATGAAAATTCCGAAAATGAAAGTAAAATGGAACTGAATACACGAATTTAAAGAAAGTAAGATATATATTTACCAAGTAGCTACCACATCATGTCTGTCTAGTTTGATGAAATAATATCCCTGAGAATAATCATATGTTCAATTTTGTAGTGAGATCCTGTCAAAACGTTAGTTCTAAGAAATACAAAACAATATGTTTATAACTTATTTCTGGTAAGGCTTCTCTTAGAGTTCATCTCGTAAGTCTTGAACATTTACTTATTTATTTTACGTTTTAGAAACAAACAGTACACTGGTTTCATTGAGGAGGCAATTTTCAGATATTAAATAATATTTCATGGATATGTTTCTCTGATATATTTCTTTGTGGTATGGATATTTCATAATTACCGGAGTTTTGGTGTGTTTGTGTGAGAGTTTATTACTAGGTAAGAGAAGTGGTAATCTGTGAAGGGATATGTATGCGCATTGAACAGTTTACATCATTGACATGATGATATTTTTTGAGTGAATCGGAGGAAATGTCGATGTAAGAGTTTAGAAAAATATTATTGTATGTACGAAAAGCACGGTTAATTGGCAAATTAGTTGCTGCATTCATTTTGTTTGAGCATGTGGAATAGTGCTGTATTGCGTGCACGTCTTAAGCCGCCGCTACCCGAATTTCTACCGATTTCTTACATATGTACCATAAACATTTTAAATTTTAAAGCTCTTAAAAAATATGTATGTTATTTTTGAAGATAATATCTACACATTCCCCATGCCCAAATGCAAATTATATGAAATTCTTCCGATAGAAAAAAATCGCACAGTATGCTCCGAAAATTTTTATTTTCACGTCTGTCTCTATCATGTTACAAGTTATTTATATGAAAAAATTCACATTGTTTCTTTGAATGTTGTTTAAGACAACCTCCACGAGATTTTTGCTCATTTTAAACGAGTCGTGTTTTATTAAACATTTTCACAATTTTCGCTTCAATTTTATTGCTTTAAATATTAGCGCGCTCTCTCCAACATTCGAAATTGCGTGAATTTCCATCTTCTTCTTTTCGAGCGAGGAAACGGCGCCTTAAAGGTATGTTTAGATTAATTAGGCATATAAATTCGGTACAGCCGATTTTATTATTTAAAATACTGAGTAGCGATTGCTGGCCTTTGTTGCAAACTTTGAAATATGCATTCAAAATTATTGTTGAATTTGAAAGTAGGATCTCTACATATTATAAATTAAAGTCATCCGCCGCGTATGTCTGTCTATTCGCGATAAGCTCAAAAACTACTCAACGGATTTTAATGCGATTTTCACCAATAGACAGAGTGATGCATGAGGAAGGTTAAAATATATAATTTGTTAAGATTTTGTGTAAATTGGTTGAAAGTATAATTAAAGAAGACTGTCTGTGTATGGTGGACGAGTGGGCTGGCAAGCGAGCGGTGTGGATTCGATTTGTACGCAAATTAACAGAAAGTGGTGTGAGTTAAAAAATAATAAAGTAGGTTGGGTAACCATCCTGTAAGCGTTGTGTTTCGTTAGACACAGCAACGTGTGGCCGGGTCAGCTAGTATTTTATAATTTTTTTTGAATAAGTATATATATATATATATTTTTTACAGTTAATACCGCACAAGAGTCCCAACTGCTCCCGTCTGGATACTTTGCCAATTCTAGGCAAAGTATTGGAAATCATCATTAAACACCGTCTACGCCTCACGCTAACGCCGCCCAGCGAACTTCAATTCGGCTTTGTCCCCGGCAAATCCACGGAGCACGCCATTAAGCATGCGCTTGAATGGGTGAGGGTATGCCCAAAGAGGTACGTCATAGGCATCTTCTTGGATATCTCGGGTGCCTTTGATCACGCATGGTGGCCGATGATACTTACCAAGCTGAAAAGCAGAAATTGCCCGCCGAAACTGTTTGAGATTATTAGTGATTATTTAAATGGTAGGACAGTTATCATTGGGCACGGGGACGTTTTAATCACCCGAAAAGTCAACATGGGTTGTCCGCAGGGGTCGGTCCTCGGACCCGACCTGTGGAACATCTTGTTCGACGACTCCTCCAGGTTACCCTTGCCTGAAGGTTGTACATCGGTCGACTACGCGGATGACAAATTGTATTTGGTCTCTGGGGACAGTAGAAGGGAAGTGGAATCTAAGGCTGAAGAAGGTTTACAAGAGATCCTTGCATGGGGAAAGAGAAACAGACTGAACTTCGCTCCCCACAAGACCGTGGGTCTCCTCATGAAGGGCATGCTCAGCCGAGGCAGGAACCCTTTCATCAGAATGGCAGACTCATCTATTCGATTTGCAGAAAACACCAGGTATTTAGGCGTCATTATGGATAGATCTTCTTCGTTCCTAGCCCACGTCAAGAGCGTCTCCGACAGGGCCCAGGCCCTGTTTCAGAAACTGAGAAGAATCTCAACAGCCGAGTGGGGATTGCGTTCTCCGGCGATTCGCCTGCTGTACAGAGGGGTATATGTGATGCAAGTCTCGTATGCTGCCTCCGTGTGGGAGCATCGCCTGGATAATGTCTTGATAAACTCCACTCTTAAACGGGGCCAGCGGACTCCCCTGTTGACGCTCTCGGGCGCTTATAGGACTGTGGCTTCAGATGCATTACCGGTTCTGGCTGGCGTTCTGCCGATTGATCTTGAAATTAGGGAAATATTGACAAAAAAGGAACTTATTAGAGGCAGGGCCGCTATACACCTGGGAGTCGAGCTGACACCGAGAGGAATCGTGGCCCTACCCGGTTTGCTCAAAGCGATGCGCGAAAGGACGCTGAGTGTATGGCAAGAGCGATGGGATAGGTCAACGAAGGGCAGATGGACTTTCTCCTTTTTCCCTTCAGTTAAAGTCAGAATGGAAGGGTCACACATTAAACTGGATCACTACAAGACGCAGATGCTTTCCGGGCATGGGGAATTCAGGGGTCGGCTTCATAGCTTGACCCTTTCTCCCCATCCAAACTGTGCGTGTGGAGATACTAACCAGGACGCCAGGCATATACTGTGGGACTGTGAGTTGATGAAGGAAGCACGAGAGGAAATGTTGGATGGCTTGCGCGGAATAACAAGACCAGCGCGGAACGCTGACCTTGTGTCGAACAAAGAGAATTTCGAGTGCCTGAAAAAGTTTGTTAAGTCCTGGGTAGAAAGATGGTCTGTACTTAGAGTCGCCGATCTAGACTAAAATCATCTTTGTTTCAGGTGCTACACGTATTGTTCCTGTCTCCCTCGGTATCTTCTCATTACTTTTCAGTTAGTTTACACGCTTGAACAATATTACTCTTGTGACTTGTAAATAACACCTATACATATCCAATATAAGCTTTTTTTTCTTTCTGTTCTTCATGTTTTACTTATTTTTTTGTTTCTGTTTTAGCTTTTGATTTATGTTTCAGCTTTATTTTTATTTTTTTTTTACATTAACTCCACAGGAGGCCCTGAGGAAAATAATTCCCCTCAGGGCCTATGTCATCTGGGATGCTGTGTGGAGGGTCTTTTTGAGGAGAGGAAGGAATGAACATTGGTCTTGAAGAGACCCATGTTGTAGGAGGGAGGAAACACAGATGCCGGCAAATCGTTCCATATCCGAGCAGTTGAACTCAAGAACGAGTCGAAAAAACGACCCGTTCCCATGTGACATATGTCAACCGTGTACATATGTTGGGCGCGCGTTTGGCGTGTCTCCCGACTATGCACCGGTGCCGAAGGGATCAATGACGCTAGTTCCTCAGAGCATCTTCCATTGAAATACCGGTAGAACATGGATAGCATTCCCACCCGACGCCTGTGCTCTAAAGATTGCAACCCGTTCGTTAAGATGGGAGAATCTATCAAACGGACCGCTCGTTTCTGCACAGAGTCGAGGGTATTTTTAAAGTATTTTGGAGCTCCAGACCAGATGGGAGCTCCAGACCAGTGGGGCGCACTTGCGATTTGTACAGGGTAAGCAGTTGTGTACTATTAAAGTATCTGCGGGCCCTGTACAGTACGCCCAGTTTTTGAGAAGCTAACTTTACTCTGGCTTCGATGGAGCCCCCATACCTGAGCTGGTCACTTATAGTTACACCAAGCATATCAATGGAAGGTCTGTTCGGAAGATTGCTTCCGTTGAAGGAGACTAGATTTTCATTTCGATCCCTTTTAGACGTAATCAGACATGATTGGGTCTTTGAAACATTGAATTCGACGAGGTTATTCTTACCCCAAGAGAAAACACTCTCGAGGTAACCATCCATTCTTTGCTTCAAAGCCCTCCGAGCCGTTGGAGTTTGTGTGCCCTTTGGGGGCTTGTCAAACGAAAAGCTGTCATGGACTGTACTGTCATCCGCGTAACAATGAATTGGTGCACATGACAAAAGGTCGTTGATGTGCAACAAAAACAAAGTCGGGGACAGAACCGATCCCTGTGGGACGCCAGCATTTATTGGATGCGAGGAAGAGGTTAAACCATCAGCAACCTCTGAATTGACCTCTCTCTCAAAATGTCGGCAATCCACGTACACAGGGATACGGGAAGTCCGTAAGATGGCAGTTTGTTGACAAGTCCTCGATGCCAAACCCGGTCAAAGGCCTTGGAAATGTCCAGTGCGACCGTTTGGGTCTCACCGAAACGTTCCAGGCACCGCCCCCAAACATGCGTCACATATGCGAGAAGATCACCGCACGAGCGGTTCCGCCGGAATCCGTATTGACGGTCGTTAATGATTTTGTTCTTCTCGAGATATGTGAGCAGTTTGTCATTGATCACACGTTCCATCACCTTGGACAAAACTGATGTGATCGCTATGGGGCGGTAGTTGGCCGGGTTGGAGCGATCACCCTTCTTTGGAATAGGATGGATGACCGCTTTTTTCCAACCAGAGGGCACAATACCAGACTTCAGGGACATTTTAAAGAGTTTCGTCAAAATTGGAGCAATTTCTGTAGCGCACCTCTGTAATACCAGGGCAGGTATTCCATCAGGCCCACTAGCTTTATTAACATCAAGCCCTCGTAAGACTTGGATTACATCCCGATGCCGGATCCTCAGCTTTTTCATACGAAAACCGCAGTGAGGAACCGACGTCGGGACAGCACCTTGATCGTCGAGGGTTGAATTATCCGCGAACATTTTGCCTAATAAGTTAGCCTTTTCGGCGGCGGTGTTCGCTAGTGAGCCGTCAGGTCTGGTAAGGGGTGGTAGACTGGATTTGCAGAAATCCCGACCTATTGATCCCGCGAGCGACCAGAATGCTCTGCTGCCATGCGGGCATGCAGCCAGATTTTTGCTGATCTGCAGGTCGTGATCGAATTTTGACCTATTTATGACTCTCTTGGTTTCCTTTGCCATTTTATTGTATGCTGTTCTGTTTTCGGATGCTCTAGATGTGTTGTAGGCTCGGTAAGCCGCGTTTTTCCGTCGCACTGCTTCAGAGCATTGCCGACTAAACCACGGCTTTGAGCCCACACCAGTTTCCTTAACAGAGGAATGGATGAAGCCATCCATCGCAGATGTGATGACTTCACCGATTTACTGGGCACATCTTGACGGATCCGAAGTCCGAAAACAGACAGCTGACCACGGGAAAGCATTGAAATGGGCCCGCAGACCGAACCAATCTGCTGCCCTATAGTGCCACACTTTCCTCTTCAGCCTCTCCTTTGGCGGTCTGAAGTTGACGGGGATTGAGGTCGTCACCAGGCAGTCGTCTGAAGATCCCAAAGGCGCTGTGACCTCAATCTTGTAACCGTGTGGCTCAGTGGTTAAAAAAAGGTCTAACAGATTGGAGCGGTGAGTCTGGACATCAGGAACCCTTGTAGGCTCCTGAACCATTTGCTCCAGTCCGTGGTTATGTTTTAAGTTTTTTTTATGATTTATGTTTTAGTTTTATGATTTATGTTTTCACCTCAACAGGTCACGTCCCATCATGGTGAGCGACGGTAGTGATGACACCATCGCTCAATATATTATGAATTCTGCTCTCATACTATAATTATGTTTCACATATATATGCTCTTATTATTTTTTACTTTAAATTAGCTTTGGTTTCCGTAATTTGGAGACGCAACTGTACATATATGATGTATCGTCGTCACCCCAGAAAAAGGGGGTGGGATAGACCCCGTCCGTGCATACCTACTGTCAGGCGAACACACACCGGAGCGGTCTTCCTGCGATCCTCCTGCGCCTCCCCTAATGATATGCGTAGGCCTGAGGAACAGCCGAGCGGTCCCGGCGTCCTTCCGCCCCCCCTCCGACAACCCGACGCTCATCTCTCTCTCATAGGGTCTTCTAAAACTTTTTCTCCTTTCCTACACTTCTTCGAGGCAAAATCGGGGAGCCGGCTAAAGGGCGCGGACTTTGGGTTCCGTCAGCGGTTGGGCCGATAGCCATGCACATTGTCATTGGGACTGCCGGGTGGTTTGTGGAAAACCTATACTGTTATGATTGTAAATACTTGCATTACATTATTACTGTTATATTTTTTTTTTCTTTTTCCATAATTTCCCGTATTCCAGGCTTCCACAACCTTATTATTATTTTTCTCTTCTCCTCTTATTTTTATTTTTACTAATATCTTTATATATTTTATAAAGAATTTCAGATGAATTATTCCACGGGCTGCCGCCACTTTTTTTTGTATTATGTTAATGTAAGTACTTGCATACTGCTTAATAACCCCGTATGCATGGACATTGGAGGGTCTAGAGTCGATCAAATAAATGTAGCTTCGTTCAATAAAAAAGTAGAGTCTTGACGTGTGCGGTGAAGGAGGAAACCATATGTTCCTTATAACGCCGTGGGAAAGTGGTGGAGTCCCCTCCAATGCTCCCGTCTGGAGCCAGTGAGACTATGGCATCCCCAATTGGGGTATGTTGTGAGGCTGGAGGTAGTGGGGAGGGGAAGGAGATAGGGAAGAGGAAGGTGGGGAAGTACCTGGCTTTTCAGATCTGGTCACTAAACACGGCTCAAGCCATTTCAAGCAACGTTTCAATTCTGAATGGTGGTCTTACACCAGGGTTAATAGGGTTATAAGTATATTCTACGTTATCGATGTAGAGTTTGTACCGCGGGTTCCAAATTAACAAGGCGTATTCCACAGTTATTCAAGACTTCCGACTAAAACAAAATATAATTCTCCCACTGGACCTGTACATGGGTTACTTAATACTTTACTTATTAATTATTATTAAACCGAGTATTTTATGACCGATTCAGTCGATGTGCCAAATATTAGTTTGCTACCGATGCAAATGCCAATATCTTAACATTCCGTTATAAAGTTGACAGGTTCGTTGTGAAATAGGTAAGAGTAATTAATTATGTGTAAGTTTGTGAATGCGAATGTAATAATGTGTTAATGTACATTTATAAACTTTGATAACTGAACAGTTAACTTCGCAAAGCCTTTCTAGGTCACTTTGTAACGCTTCGCAGTTGGCGAGAGAATGCACAACTTTGAATATTTTCATGTCGTCAGCGTAAACCTCGTATTTGGAATATTGAAAGCATGATCCAATTTCGTTTGTGTAAATTTTGAACAAGGGCAAACCTGGGTGGAAACCATGCGGGACAAAAAGGAGACGTCGAAGAATACAACAACACATTTATAATACAAAAGAAATTAAGAGATTTACAAGTTACCGTTATTTAATAGACTAACTAACTAACTAACTAACCATCACGCCGTTTCCCCGCAGGGGTAGGCAGAGAGGACGGACCGCCAAACAACTCGGTCCTGGCACACACTCTTTGCTTCACTCACATTCATACATCGTCTCATACATACTCTTCTATTATTCTGACTTTTGACATGGCCCGACTCAAGTATCTGATTCACTTGATCGTGCCATGTCTTCCTCGGGCGTCCCCGACTTCTTCTACCATTCACATTTGCGTCATATATTCTTCTTACACTAATTTCTTCGTTCATTCGCTCTACATGCCCAAACCATCTGAGGGTCCCTTTCTTAATCTTACTCATTATGCTTACATCAGCCTTACATTCTTTGCGGATCTCCACATTTCTCACACGATCATACATGGTTTTACCACACATACGCCTCAGGGATCTCATTTCTACAGCATTCAGTTTACTTTCATCCTTCCTCTGCCAGTTCCATGCCTCACTGCCATACATCAGGGTAGGTACCAGGACTCCATTGTGGACTGCTAGTTTCGCTCCTTTTTACAGTTTTTTGTTAGCGCCAACGGCATTCAGTCCTCCATTAATGGAGTTACCGGCATTTACCCTTCTTTCGATATCTCTATCATATTTATTTAATAGTTTATTCATAATTGTAGGTTAAACAGAAACTATGTCATTAATTCAAAATTCAGAAATAATTTTAATTTCTTAATTTAAATAATACAACCAACCACCTGATCCCAACTAACCCTAACGAGGAATTTTTTGGAAAGTTTTCTTATGTAGTCTGCTCATAAGCATTTCTGATCAGAATATGAAATAAAAATATTTTTAACTAAACGAAAACAAACGCCTCCGTGGTCCCGAGGTAAGACTCTCGACTCACAATCCGAAGGTCGCGGGTTCGAACCCGGCGTGCGCAAATAAATTTTATTTGATTAATTTGTGTAAGACCACCATTCAGAATTGAAACGTTGCTTGAAATGGCTTTAGCCGTGTTTAGTGACCAGATCTGAATAGCCAGGTACTTCCCCACTACCTCTAGCCTCACAACATACCACAATTGGGGATGCCATAGTCTCACTGGCTCCAGACGGGAGCAGTTGGGACTCTTGTGTGGTATTTCATATAAAAATAAAAATAAAATAACTTTGTAAAAACATTTGTGTAATCAATATTATCATGTTTCAAAAACAAAGTTTTCTTCACGATAATATTAATATTTTGTGTTTTGTTTTCGAAACATGTCGCAATGTTGATTATGTAGTGGTGTTTACAAATTTATTGGTTTTCTTGTAATTAAAAATGACGTCACAAAATGTATTTGCAAAGTTTGAAGAAGAAAAATAATTTTGGTCTCGTAAATTGATAATTCGGCCTTTTGTGTGTACAAAAACAGCGCTGACTAAATAGGTATTAATTGAAATGGCGATGATGTAGAAAAATAAATGTGTTCAAACTAATAGATTAAAAAAAAGGAAACTTTTCGTTCTTTCAATACATATAATTCCATTCTCTAATTTCCAAACAATACCAAATTAAAATTCACAATCGACTCATCAAAACTGGTTGACGTTTTTTGCAAAATTAAACAAATTTGATTACATTACATCAGTGGTTGAGTTGGCATCGCGTTGCATTTCCGCCCAGGCATCGGTGTTGAAATTAGTTTATCGTTTAGCTAAGACCTCCATCACGACTCAAGCAAACTTTCCACTTAGTGTAATGGTAATAAGGTTTTTAAAAAATTGTCAGGTCATTCGTAACCCAAGAATTTTTTTTTCTGAAAAAAACGTATTATTTGATGAAATCTTGCTGTTCCAGACCGTTTATAATTAGAAACTATGCATTTTTATACATTATTGTGAAATAAACTATTTACCAGCAAATTACAAAAATGACATCAAAATTGCTCAATTCTGTAATAATTCTCAGAATTATCTCGTCAAATATGAGAAAAAACGTTTTCTGGAATTTACATTTAATATATAGGTTTACTACACTTATTAATCTATTTATTACTGTAAATGTAACAAAATGCTGAATTTTTTCCCTTTTCTTTTTAACTCAACATTTGAAGATTTTTATTTTGGATTTCTCTGAAATTTATTTATTTCTATATATTACAGTATTTACCTATAGATCAATTTCGAAAACATTTTTACATAATATATTTTGTAATTTTATTGTTGGGTGTAAGGTAGGTTTGTGAAGGTGAAACTGTGGATAGGTATTGTTATATGTTTCGTGAACACCTCACTAGGAAAACCTGTGCTGAGGTGTTTACGTGTTTATTTATGTTTATGTATGACAAGTATTTATGTGTTGTAATAGAAAGTTTTATATGAATTTTTTTTTTTCAAATTTTAATATTTATTTTACATTGGTTATTTAGAAGAGCAAAAAAAAGTATTTAAATATATTAGAGGAATATAAAAAATATATAAATATATACATATATAAACATACACATACATACACATCCATAAAAATACATGTACCTGCACACATGCATATAAATATATATATACAAACGTATACATACGTAAACATACGCATACACATTCACATACACATACATATATCTACACACATATATAAATTGTAAGTGTATGTATAGTTGTTGGATACTTGAAAAACTACTTAATTTTTAGGTTTATTTAATTTTATACTTTTTATAGTTTTGTTACGTTTGGTTGGGAATAATAATGTTTTGTATAAAGTTAATATCTTGATTTTTAATCCAGTCAGTGATATATTTTTTATGAATGTTTGTAGATGTATTTGCAGATAATATTTGTTTCAAAGTAATGGGCATGCAATTAAAAAGTTTGGTTGCATAATACTGAAAGTGTCTTTGTCCATGTGTGGTGTGGGTTATCGGTATGTTCAGTGTTTTATTTGTTGAGGACCTGGTTTTTGTTATGGTTTTTGGTTGAATTGGAATGTGTTGTTTGTTTTGGACAAGGTATATTATAGCAGATTTGACATAAAGTTGAAATTAAGTTGAAATTAAGTTTGGCATAAAGTTAGAAATATTTGATTTGTTTTGATGTTGTTTTAGTTTTGATTAAATATACTTACGACATGTTGTTGACAGAAATTTACTTATACCTAGAATCTTATACCTAAATTTACTTATAATTTATTTTCATATCTAGTGTTATGGTGCTTGTATTTGCAAATATTATTTTTTCAAAAACGTACATAAGATATCTTACTTATAAGTAATTCAAGAACTTGACTGAAAAAACATTATTTCTTAAAGTTTTAAGGTTATTACCAATTTTTCGATTTTTTTTTTAAATACCGAAATCTTTCTTGAGTAGATTAATCATTACTTTGGCCTGTCTGGGGCCTAGGAGACACACTTCTAGGGATTATCTTTTCATTAGCAGAACATATTTTTTATGGTAGTTCCACCCAAGAGGTTCTGAGAAAAAAACACCCTCAGGGCTTTTGTCATCTTTGTGGATGCTCTTTGGAGGGTCTTTTAAGCGAAAATGAAGGAGAGGTTGTTCTGTGATGAAAAAAACGTATGATGGGTAGTTCGGAATCCAGGAGAGACCGACGTACGAATCCATCCCTCAAACTGCGGTGCATGATGATGGGTCAAGAGAGTCCAACTGGAGAGATCCGGCCCACCACGCAGTAGGTGGGCAAACTTCGCCACCAAGTCCTAGACAAACCTCACCCTATAAATCTGGGTACCCCTGTGAAGTCTCCAAACGTTGCAAACCACTTGGGGTGACCTATGGCAGAGGTGTTGGTTATCCAATTATACATTTTTCCCGGGGCGGCGGTGTCCATACCCGCCCCCCTTTATCGCTTCCTCTTTATAAAAATAATACATACAATAAAATTTATAAAAAGATTATTATTCTTATAAAAATAGTTTTTTAATGTCCGACTGAGTCGGAAGTAATAAGCTAGCTTGCTTCAAGAATAAAATTTGTGATTTTCTGAACCATTTCTTCTAAAAGCATCCTAACATGTAAAGGTTTGTGCTGAGTTTGGATCCAATGCGTAACAGATAACGCGTTTAGTTTGTAATTTAACCTTTTCTCGACGTGAGAAGGATTGGGTATCTTCATCCCAACCTTTCTTTCACCGTCCATATCATTTCTCAATGTTCTTTTGAGTGATCGTCTGGAGTCCGATTTCAACCGATTCCCTTTATCATTCTTTTGTCGTCTTCAAGTATCACAATTCTCATGAAAGTCTCCTTTCGCAAGGGAATTTTGTTGGATGGATATTTCTTTAGTCTTAACTTAGGAATGAGTAAGATTTTCGAAAAATTCCTTGAAGTCTTTTTTACAAAACAAGACTGTGAATTAAGAGTAAAAAATGCTTTGTGAAGGGTTTTTTGAGGAGAGAAATAAGTGGTCTTTTCAACCCTTGTTGTAGGAGAGAAAATTTCATAGCCTGGCATGTTGGTCATGAAACGAGTCGTAGAAATGATCCGTTCTCATGTAACAAATGCCATCCGGTATGTTTTAAGGTTTTCACGGCCAAAAAGTATTTTTGTTATTGTTTTTGGGGTGTTATGCCGTGTTTCGCTACCTCCTTCTTTAGCCAACATTTCGGACAGCGTTACAGTGTCCTCATCTGCCCTGATGATGGACACTGTAACGCTGTCCGAAACGTTGGCTAAAGAAGGAGGTAGCGAAACACGGCATAACACCCCAAAAACAATAACACAAATGCCATCCGTATACAAATGTTAGGCGCGTGTTAAGCGCGTTTGCACCGACATCGAAGGGGTCAATGACTCTATTTTCTCGGGGCACATTCCATTAAAATAATGGTATAACGTGAAACAGCATTCCCATCTATCGCCTGATCTGATTTGTTTAGATATGGAAAACTACGGAACTACACAGAGTCAAGAATTTTGGGGGAAATGTTGAGTATAGTTGCGCATTTGGTTGCTGAATGTCTTAAATGCCTGAAACTTTTTCCCACTTTTTTATTTTTGGCTCCCGGTTTCGGTCGAATAGACACCAACAGAATTGTACAATTATTTTTATTTATTTTTCATGCTCTCCGTAAAATGGTTATACAGCAATGTATCATGGAGAAGATTACTAATTAAAATTTTGTGACATGTGTCAAAAGATAGTTTGCTGAATTGTCTTTAAGGGTCATTGAATATGAACTGACAAACTGATGACGATTGTGTAAGTAGCTACTACGAAAGCAAAAAAATTCTGAAAGAATCCGATGTAACTCAATTTTTTAATAAATATCATGGTCGACTTTTTCAAATGCTTTCTCAAAGTCTATTTAAATCACATCATTATTATTATATTATTATTATATCGACGTGTACAAAATTTCCAAACGATTTATTAGTATAGGTAGTGAGATTCATCGGGTTTGTTGAAGTTGATAGAGTCGGGCGGAATCCGTGCTGACTCTCGGTGAATGCATGTTTTGTTTGATTATTTATGTATTTTACAGGTGCTGATAAGTCAGATACAGATTTATATTTGTCGATTGCTGACTTTTTGCCTTTTTTATGTATTATTTGTCATTAGTTTCCAGATTTCAGGAATGATATTAACGATATGTCTCTATCTATGGTTAAATAAACAATGTTAACCTCCCTCACCAAAATATTGTGTTTGTGTGTGATATAGTTTTAGGAATAATTGTACCAGTATAAAGATGGCCATGACACGCTGAAACTGGTAACGGTCTAAAATAAAACAATGGAAAAAATTTTAAAAGGTGTTTAAAATTTAAATTTGAAAAAAATTGTTCTGTGTTTAAAGATATTTGTGCCGTAAATAAAAATAAGTAAATAATTATCTTTCAGGTTAATTTCTTTCGCCAAAATGGAAAAGAGATGTTTTTTCATGTTTTTAAATTAACTCCGTAAAATCCACAAAAAAAAAACAGTAACATCCCCCAGGGCCTAAGTCATCTTCCGGAATGTTGTGTGAAGGATATTTTTAGGAAAATAAAGGAGAGGAAGTTAGGGAAAGAAAGAATTATGAGGGGTGGATAGAAATCTAACGGTCAGTGTGTCCAGGAGTGACGGACATATGTGTCTAATAGACACTATCTGTCCCTTCTTCTGTGGTGCAAGGCAATGTTCTGAGAGATTCCATCTATCTCATCCGATCCGGCCTATTAATGGGCTGACGCATCTGCCAACAAGATCCGGGCAAACGTGAACCAGGGCACCAAAAAATAAGTTACCCAACATAGCGAACCACTTGGGGTGACCTGTAACAGAGATGTTAGTTAACCAATAAATGGTTCCCGAGCGGTGCGGCGCACAGTTAATAATTTGAGGAATCTAGCTAAACTTTATTATAAAACCCAAGGTTTCTTTCTGGATTTCATTTTATTTTAATTGGGTACCTAAATATCTAATCTTTTTAGAATTTAAAAAAAAAACAAACATTTTAGCTGCTTGCGACATATGGCACCATCGCAAATACTGACTACCTCGAAACGCGAACGAATAATTTTATGTCTGTCGAGTTTGGATCTCTCCGCGAGTGGAGGTGTGCACGTCATCGTGATAATTCAACTATAACTACTGTATTTTTTTTGAATTTTTATGATGGAATCTAGGAAATCAGGTGATTATCATAACTATTTAACATGTATTTTAGTGTGATAAAAAATATTAAGTAAAGATTTTTTGAAACGTATTTTTTGTTTAAGTTTAGAATTTATCGAGACTTTTAAAAATGTTTCCGAATGTATCCGGCAAAATTTTACATTTTCTGTGTTTATTGGATATAAATGTATTCAGGGTGTACTTTAACAACAAAAATTTTTCAGCAACAAAGCAACTTTTCATATACAGATCAATATATACAAATTTAATAACGACAGAGCTTACTATTATATATAGAAAGACTCTTCTGCTAAAATGCAATGTTTTGTGAACACTTTGTTAATAATTATCGATTAGTTTCTGAGATTTGCGAACGCAAACATACAAAACCCAATTTTTTGTATATATAGATTGCTGTTAGTATTGAAAACGACTGTACCAGGTTGAATCGTGCAATATATTTATTTTTTAACAATTTTTTTATATAATTAAAATTTGTATTGTCCTAAAATATACTTAAATAATAAAGTTACGCTAGATAATCAAAATTACCAACTGTGCGGCGGAACCATTAGGTTCTTTCAAAAATAAAAAATAAAACTTGTATATTTACGTGGACTGCAGGAGTTTTATGTTTTTTTGGGGGAGATACAACAAAATATCGTCTCGTTTGCTCACTAGTGCATGAAATAATTCGTGTATTCTGTAAGTGACCCGGTAGATACAAACTGGCTAGTTTAATAACGTGAATTAGGTTTGCAAAGTAAGGATTATTGGAAGGCTTTCCGGAACCCCGTGTCCAACGAGTTTTCTATAAAATATATTTTCAGGTTGTACCATGTAATTTTAATCCTCTTACAACGTGATCCTCTTACAATGAATAAATTAATGTTCAACGAAGAAGGTTATCTTTGCGTTTTGTTTCATATTTCCATTTTATATATTTTTTTTTTAAATTTTATTATTATAATTTTTTTAAATAATCTTACCGCATTCTGAGATCACATTTTACAGGCATTTGAGTATGTAACTAGCAGATTGCAATCCTTAGAGCACAGGCGTCAGGTTCTACCGGTAGATGCTACGAGGAACTAGCATCATTGTTGATCTCTTCGGCACTGGTGCGTTGTCGGGAAACACGCCAAACGCGCGCCCAACATACGTAAACGGGGATAGGACGCTTCATGACTCGTTCTTGTGTCCAATAGCTCAGCTGTGGAATGATTTTCCAGCCTCAGTGTTAACGTTGTCCTACAAAATGTGCTGTAAGAGAACGGAATAGAGAAAGACCTACGTTCACTCCTTTCTCTCCTCAAAAAGACGCTTCACACAGTATCTTCACAGATGAGGTAATCTTTTTCGAAATCGTTAATACATAAAAAATTAAAACAAATTAACATATTAGAGCATTACCTAAGAGAAAAAAATAACACAAGCATTAAGCGTTGTTAGATTGCAACGTTGTATCTATATTCTTCCTTCTCATGTCCATAATCCACATTTAAATACTTCATTTGAAGTCTGTCATTTTTTTAACACAGCAAAAGGGGTAGAGAGAAATATTGTAAATTTTGTCCAAAATTATTATTCTTAGGTATTGGTTGGTGGAATGTATGTTGTAATTAGAATCTTGTGAATCGACCTGAGTTTGGGTGTTCAAAGTTTTGCGGGTTTTTGAATGGATATATAAAAATGTGTTTTGAATACAATTGCTTGAGAGACATTTGCTCAGGGCAATAAAAACATGGTCTGTAGGAGTTCTGATAGGGACTAATAGTATAATTTTTTAAAATTGCTTTTTGTGCTAAGAGAACTGGTTTTGTAGTGGAATAGCATGAGATTCCCCATTTGATAAGACCATATTGTAGATGAGGTTGGCTTTAATAAATTTTAATCGGTTGTTTTTATATAAAATGTTTCTGATTGTTTTGAAAAAATGGGTAACTATTTTCTTAAATGAGAAATGATTTTTTTTTTCTGAATGAAAATATTTCAAGAAGTATGTATCTGATACGTCAGCATACTCGGTTATATTGAGCGTCGTGCGTAACAACACTGTGCTAAAATCAGTGATCTAAATAGCTGAAGTCTCAGTCGTTGGCTGGTGCTTAACGCAAAATTTTCAAAAATTTATGAAAACAGTGATCTTTCTCTTGCTTTGAATCAAAAGTGTACAAAATTTCATTGATATCAAAATAAAACTGCAGATCTATATAAAAATCGAAGCCAGGCCAACAGTATTGCAAACACAATGTAGCGAAGATACAAACATCCAAGTTCTTTCATCATCCTAATTTTACACGTTTTGTCTTACGCCGGTGTTCGACTTTTTAGATATTTCTGAAATGTTCAGTAATACGAATCATATATTCAAGTACATAATCTATTTCAGGAGTACATGTAAAGGAATTCAGGAATACATACCTTGAACGGTCGGCACATTTGTGTAGGAGGGTGCCGTGTGAATCATGCCCACGCTGACGAGCCAAAACAAGAGGGTTCTACCTCCAAATTTCACCATAGTGGAGGTGAACCACCCAGTTCTCACCCGATGGCCTTCACCATCTGATTACAGCCAATGGGTGGCAGGGGTGGAACAAGGGTTATATTCACTACCCTTGGACTCAGAACAGTTTAGGGTTATAACAGAATCATCAAACAACGAAAACACTTCACTGATTCTTTCAGAGTTCACAAAACACTTGAATTTCAACATTTTTACTCCTTTACGTAATGTCCAAAAATCGGTATAGGTGAAGTTAACACTGTAAATTATTTTAACAAATCAGGAATGTTTTGTTGCGGTCAAAATAGTATTTAACACTTTTTTCGAATGGTAAGTTGATGTGATGACCGCCGAAACGTTTCTTCACGCCTGCAAAAAAATAAAAATCATATAAATATAAGGAAAAACCACAAAATATTTTAAACAACTATAACAGCACTTGAAACGAAGTATTATTATTTGAAATGAATTCATTGAAGAGGCCTTTAAAATGGTACCAAAAATGATAGAGCTCATATTCTCTATCACGTTCAGAAAAAATAGTGTTATCATAGTGTTTTATGTTCATCTTGTGGCTGAACAAAGATGAAGCGGTTTTTTTAAATTTGAATACCGCACAAGAGTCCCAACTGCTCCGGCTCTGGAGCCAGTGAGACTACGGTATCCCCGATTGGCGGCCGCAAATGTACCATATGTTACATACTATTTTTAATGAATTTATTGTGAAATAAAACAAATAAATCAAGTAAAATTAATTTTCCACGCCGGGATTCGATCTTGCGACCTTCGGATTGTGAGTCAAGAGCCTTACCGCTCAACCGGGCCAGCCATCAGAGAAACATCATTTTATTTTAAAGTGAGAAATGTGCTCAAATGCAAGTATGTACCGTTTTTTCTTTAAACTAAAACGTATACAGATCGAGCTTTGCTAAGTGAAATTTTAAATCGATCGCCTAGCATTAAACTGTATGTAAATTCGTTTGTGTTTTCAGTATTCGGTTACTCATGTCCAGGTGGTAGCCGTGTTCGATAGTACCTCTTTACTCCATCAGAGTTTGCCCAAGCGTTACTAGCTGCCAAATCGGAAAATTCATCACTGCGCAAAGTCTACTGTTCATGGAACTACTAGTAATCATTATTAAAGAAATACATATCATAAGGTTTTTATCACTCGACCCCTTAAGAACATCAGTATTACAATAAGGCATAATTAGTTAAATAGAGCAGCATTATTATAAGGCGTGGCGATAAATAGCATGAATAGCAGTGTTATAACAAGGCGTAATGAGTTAAGTAGAATAGCGATGTTATAATAAGGCATAATTAATTGATAAGAAAACTAGTGTAAGAAGGAATAAAGAGTAAAGTAATACAGCTGTATCAGTATATTGATACGCGAAGCAAAAACTTTGTACCCCTTTTTACGAAAATTGCGCGGATGGAGGAGTATGAAATTTCGCACACTTATAGTTTATACATAGAAGGAGTGCAGAGTGCTAATATTTTTTTTTTTAAATTATCCGTAAAAAATCCTACATTAAATCAATTAAAAAAAAACATTACACGTTAAATTAATTATGACCATTGGGCGACCACTAGTTTTAATAAATGAGTAAAGATAACAGCGTATAATGAGTTATTAAAATAGCAGAATTATGAAGTTTAATGAGTTAAGGCCACGCTTCCCGGCGCAAAAAGAAGAAGATGGAGAGATGTGTAATTACGAATGTTGGAAGAGCGCGCTAATATTTTCAATGATAAATTTGAAGCGAAAATTATGAAAATGCTTAATAAAACAGGACTCGTTTAAAATAGAGCAATAATCTCGTGGAATGTATCTTAAGTATCATTTAAAGCAACATTGTGATTTTTTTCAAATAATTTTTGAAACATACTTTGCGATTTTTTTCTATCGAGGGAATTTCATATAATTTGCGTTTCAGCGTGGAACGTATCTGGCTAATATTATCTTCAAAAATAACATTAATTTTTTTAAGAGCTTAAAACTTCAAATGTTTAAGCCGCCGCTATCCGAATTTCAACCGATTTCTTACATATCTCCCTTAAACATTTGAAGTTTTTAAGCTCTTAAAAAAATATATGTTATTTTTGAAGATAATTACTAGATACGTTCCACGCCGAAACGAAAATTATATGAAATTCCTTCGATAGAAAAAAATCGTAAAGTATGCTCCGAAATTTATTTAAAACAAGTCAATTTCTATTATTTTACAAGTTATATTTGTGAAAAATTTCACAATATTTCTTTAAATGATACTTAAGATACGTTCCACGAGATTTTTGCTCTATTTTAAACTAGTCATGTTTTATAAAGCATTTTCATAATTTTCGCTTCAATTTTATCATTGAAAATATTAGCGCGCTCTGTCCAACCTTCGATATTACATATCTCTCCATCTTTTCTTTTTGCGCCGGGAAGCGTGGCCTTAAGGGAGATATGTAAGAAATCGGTAGAAATTCGGATAGGGGCGGCTTAAGTAATACAGCAGTATTAAATATTGCTTTATGGATATCCCAATTATAAGGTCGCAAAGGATCAGTAGCTCCCGTTTTAATCAACACCGAAAATTTTTAATTTTATTTTTTATCACATAGCAAGACACTTTTTCTTCGTCAAAAGCAACTGCAATGAAACAAGAAGCTATATTTTATTCGGCGCCATTTCGAGTGAGACCGCAAGGAAATTGGAAATTTATTCTGGGAATAAAAATGACTGGGAAAGGAGAATGTTTCGTAAATTTTTATTTTAGTGGCCGGGCTAGAAGTTTTCGTATTATAAACCGGAGATTGTTTCACCGCAGAGTTAAAACGATATTTTTAGTTATTAAAAGAAGAATAATTCGAGTACAAGACTTCAGCGAACGGAAGTGAGTTGTGAAAACAGTAGTTGTGTTTATTGATGCTCGTACTGAAGAAGATTTTAAAATATGTTGTTTACATACTTTTGTAAGGAATACTTAGTCTATCGTAGTTATAAATGAAATACCAATCAATTGGACTGTAATCAACATTAGACCACTTGCATGGATTTCATAATGACTTGGATACATTTTTCTACAAGACTACGAAAATGTTACTAACAATTTTTGAAATAAAAGTTTTTATTTTAATTTTATTTAAATATATCCGTTTTTTGGGCTCGTGACGTCACGACTTGAAAATGTTCCGTTTTCGATAATATTCAATTAATTTTGTAAAATTTTTCCGGCGATTTTTTTAATTTGACACTATGTAGTATGTCCACAATAGAGCCAGCTTCCAACTTCAAACGTTTGGACAATTTGGCCCAACACATCAATCTGCGCATTATTAAGGGAGAGTGGTAAAACATATTATTGTGGCGGAAAATAATTGTTTAAAATTATAATTTATCTGAAATCAATATTACGGAAATCGAAGCATTGCCAGCAGAATTGTAGGCAACTGATAATATACAGCGCCAAATCAGCTGTTCGATGTCCGCCATTTTGGAGTACAAAGTTCAGAGTTGGAAGGTTTGATTTGGTGTGGAAGTAGCATAAAATTCACTTGCTTTATTGCCTGCGAACTTCGTTACATATACTTAATAAATTTTGTCCCTTATTTCCGGTTTATAAAAAATGAAATTGAAATTTTCAAAAAATCGCCAGAATGTCAAAAATACAATTACAAAAAAATACGGTATCTCTTAGAATATTTGCCTTTACCGGATTTATTTTTAAATGTGATGCAAGTGGCCTATTATGTATTTTTTTAATAACACGACTCTAGAAATATGAACAGTGGATACTGGAATGGAATCTGACTAACCTTTATTTCTTTTCGCACGTTTTTCTTATGTTATTATATTTTTATTATTGTAGCACCGATAAATCTCTTATGCTGAGGCTGAGCACTTTGCATAGCACAAGTCCACGCACAAATCGATATCAAAGAACCAAGGTGCCAAGGAGGTTATAACTGCACTAATTCCTGCAACAGACTCAAATCAAACACAATGAGAGACCACTTGATTGGTGATCGTTGCATAGTGACACAGTCGACACTAAAGAAATGAGAGATCAACTTCAACATGAGTTGATCATAGCACTGGTTCCTCTAACAGACTAATTGCTCCTTGGGAGTTACGGTTCCACAATTTCACGGGTAGGTAGTAATCGTTACATACATTACATTGGAACATGATGTCAGACAGGATAAGTATGGGAAGGTAATATAGTTGCTTCAACAAGAACCATTCTACAAATGTTTCAATAATCAAGTCACTTTACAATTGAGACATCCACAATCACAATTCTCGAAATAACAATAAAATTTCCGTCTCTTTAACGCACACTAGAAAATAAGGGATAAAATTTCTGAACTAAATTAACTAAACACTTTATAATTCGCCTCCAGATATCGATCGTTGATAGTTGATTAGTCTGACATCTTCAAATACAAAGTTTTGAGATAATGATAAAAGGAAAATTTGAATGCTCAGCATAAATCAAAATGGTCTAGTTTATTCCTTCTGTATCCTACTAGTGATCCAGAAAATATCAACATTTTGTTTAATTCACTACAAGAAGTTCTGCAATAAAGTTGATTGCGTGGAAGTCGCCCAAGAGAGCGATGTTGGAGAGAGTCTACGCGAACTTCCAAGAACGCCTCCAGCACTGCATCAACGATTTCGGCCACCACATGCCTGATGTGATTTTCCACACTTGACTGTCTCAAATGCTATTTCCTTGCGAACCTGATTCCATCAATAAATTTGTTTTTGAGTAAAATTTAACTATTTTATGATTTTTTTAAAACCGTCCGTCCTCTCTGCCGCACCCGTTACTTAGGTAAAATGTAGTATGGCGATATTGTTAATTGCGAACAATTATTTCAGTTTATCTAAGACGTATTAAAAATGTAAATGAACCGAAATGATGGTGAATTATTTTATTAAAGCATATGTAACCAATTAAATTTCTTCCAATTTATTAATTGAAATATTCAAGACTTAAGTAAATCGTATGATGGTCACGCCACATTTGACAGATAATCATGTTGTTTAACCTATACCGTTTTTTTCTTATTTCTAGTAATGTGGATTTCAAACCGCTTCCATATTCCACTTTACTTATACATAAGGCTTTGTAAAGGGTGATAATGGATTGTCATTGTCAGTGGCGGTCCTTCCCTCAGGTCAATAGGTCAAAGACCTTCCAAAATTATAAGATGCTAGTAAAACATAATATTATCCATCAACAACAGGTATTATTCCACGCACGAATCGATATCAAATCAAAACAACAGGTATTATTCTGATGTATTTGAAATCCACCGCGAGATAGCCGGCAGCGGCAAGTAGTGACATCAAACGTCTTAAATGGAAGTTTTCTTTTCCACACACTAAGATTGGCTGGGTCAATTTACGAAATGTCCCAATATCATGTTTCTGTCTTTTTGTGCACCATATAATTAACGAGATGGAACTTTGTCGCCTAATAAAAATGTTTTCAGATTGTGAAGGCAGTTTGGGTCATTGCCGTGAGGGAGAGAGCATGATGAAATTATGCGTCTGAAAGAGATGGTTTGATAAACGTAGGTTGATTCTGCATATTGTACGCTTTTCGCAAATTAACTTTATAAAATAATGTAATTTTATTCTCAAAATCGTGAGTTGAAATGAATATTATCGTATTTAATCTAATATTGTATCCTAATATCATTTTTTTAAATAACCTTCCACTTCTGGACCCCTACAGCCGCATCTGGTCATTGTATAGCTAACACAATATTCTGTGAATAAATTCCGCAATTTTAAATAACTTGCAATAATTTTTGCAATAATTCTCACAATGTTTCAACCCAGTTTTAAAGAGGTTAATAAAATGGTATAAACTAATCTTGTCTGAAAAAAGTTCAGTTTAGATGCGCCACAAATAATAATGGATGAAGCAGGATACACAAAAAGGACAACCGGATGAGATAGACCATTCAAGAACAACAAAATTAAGTACAATTGAGAGAGGCCTTTATCCAAGGCAGGAAAACAGAAGACTTGTAAAGAAGGACACTACGAAAATAAAGTGGATACCACTTAATTTAACTGCCGAGATAACACGGTTAAGGACTTAAAATAAAGTGAAATATATCTGCACTTTTTTTGTATTTTTTTGCATTAGCTCTAAACAGGTGGCCCTAAGGAAAATGTTAGGGTTGAGTTAGCTAAGAGCTTTCCAGTTTTGCACATAGAGGACAGTGCTAAGAGCTTGCCCGAAAGTTCGCAAGATGGCGGCTAGATTAGTTAGAGGTTAGGGCTCCAGAGGGACGGGGCTGAGGTGCAGGAGCTTCCACAAAACATGGTGGGAATCAGATCTCATTTAGCCAGCTTCCAGTTAGGCCGACTATCGTAGTCTTAGTTCTTAATTGTCCAAACGAAAATTAGAAAATTTTTTAGGAAGAGAAGGTTTTCTTTCATTATTTAATGAAACATTATGATAGGTGTTTAAGATAAGGCTATTTCCGTAAATGTAAAGGTCTCATTAGTTTAAATATGTCTTTTTTAAGTGATTAACTATAATTTTTTGTCCTTTAGTTTTAATTTTGAAGTGGAGATTGAACAAAAACTAAAGTAGTCGTTTGGACAATTAAGAACTAAGGCGTAATTTGTAATAAGCGAAGTATTAAATAAATCCCAAGATTAACATAAAAGAACTCTATTCTTTCTCAAGAAGTAATCTCCTTCCAAGACGAGTAGGAGAGCTGTTTGTGTGAACAAAACACAAAATTGTTTCTCTCAAGACCTATGTCAACTTTAGGATGCACAGGTGCACACATACACACTCTTTTTGGGGAGTAAACTTGTACCTTGAAGACGCCCATGTCGTAGGAAAGGGGTAACAGCGGCCCGGCTTGTTGTTCCACAGCCGAGCTGTTGAACTCAAGAACAAATCGTGGCAAATGTCAACCGAGTGCAAATGGTATCAAAGGGATCAATGATGCTAGTTCTTTGGAGCATCTTCCAATGAAATGCCGGTTGAACGAAGATAAAATTCTCACGTGAGCTCTAAAAAAGGCAACCCGCTTTTTAAGAGAGGCAAGGGGAATCTTTTAAACGGACCGCCCGTTTCTGCACATAGTATAAGATTTTGTATTTTGGGTTTTTAGGCCAGAGATGGCTGCCAAATTCAGCAATGCACTTGCAATTTATGGAAAGCCAAGATTAAAGTTAGGTATGTACAATTAACATGCATTTTTTTACTGTTTCGCCTAATACCAATATTATTCTGGAATTATTACAAATCTTTGCTTGAAATGGCTTTAGAGGTATTTGATGACCAGATTTGAAATTCAAAGTGTTTCTCAACTATATTTTTCCCCACCTCCTCCTCTTCTTTACTCCGTTCAGCCTTACAACACACCCCTCTTTGGGAATTCCGTAGACTGGCTCGGGACAGTCGAGTTTTCTGCGGTATCACAAAAAAGTAAGAAAAAAAATACTTCTAAGGATGGGTTGTTTAAAAAAATTTGATGGATTCATCAAATATTTGAAGTTGATTTTCACGTTCTGTGTAAGTTCTATTGAAGTTCTGTTATTACATCGTTATAGGACAGTTACTTCACAAAACTGAAATAATTACAGAACTTGAAAAGAACTTACACAAAACGTGAAAATTAACTTCAAATATTTGATGAATTCATCAAATTTTTTGAAACAACCCGTCCTTAATCTTTTTCCTCTTCTCCCAAATTTCCTCCCTTCTCGCAAAATAGGGATTTCCTAGTCCTACATGTTTAGTCAATCGCTTCTTTTTTGCGGAATCAAATAATAAAAAAATAGACATTGGGCGTCGTTCTACTAAACGGAGCAATGGAAAAAAATATATGTCACGAAATTTATGAAAAAAGAAAATGAGATCATCATATTTATGATATTATCGACTCCCGTTCTCAGCGAAAAAGCATGGACATTTCTTGTACTAAAACAATATTAATAAAACGGCCAAATATCGATCAATTTCAGAAGAGGCTGTTTACAATCTGCAGATTGAAACCACTTTCTACATCAGTGATTCCCAAACATTTTCGCCCACGAAACCTTAACTCGATAGCACTCGCGCCTTTAAAACTCACATGAGCACTAGCTTGTAGAGCAATTTGCTCACATTTTATAAATAGTCAAAAAGTACACAAATTAAAGCAAATGTATTTCTATTATTATTAATATGTAATAAAACAAACATGTAAAATAAATAAACTATTTATTTTTAATACAAGTACAGCAATTGTTATATAATATTTCAATAACAAATATAGGAACTAAATTGGCATTTCTTAACTGCATTTTTAACTTAACTCGCTCGGCATTTTGCTGAGTTGTCACTCGTGACAATTGTCAAAGTGACAAAGTGGCAATTCAGCAAATGCCGCGCGACGGAAACCGGCCGAACAAACCACCTCTTTTACTAAGCGACTGGTACACACGTCGGTCGTAGGAAAGACGAAAAAACCGTTATGTGCGGGACGGTGGAAGTATAAAACTCAGCTTTTGGGGGAACGAGGCTCGTTTGCACATTGTTGCATATATGGCACGAATTTTGAATTCACCGTGAGGGAAAAGCTCATAGCTCGAATTCTCGTGGGTTAAAATGCCCCTTGAATGTTGGCGGAACCTCAGAAGAGTTCTATTACATTTTATTGAGAATAAACAAATAATTTTTTTGTATCAAGAAATCGAATAAAAATTACATACTTTAATGATTCATTTAGAACCTTTAAAACAGCTTTGAGAACTTACTTAAGGTTCTCCATGGTGCCTTTATGAAAATACCGCAAGGTAGTCGTGACGGGTAAGTTATTATTTATGAAACTATATTAACTACCTAGTTAAATTAATATCACCACACGATTGCTTGCGGTTTTACAGTCTTCCCACCCGGTGGTTTAACGTTCATTCAACTTTACTAGTAAGGTAGTATTTTTTTCTTTATTCCTCAAGGCTCAATTGTTTCGTAGACATTCAAATTCTGACATGGTCATCAAATGATCAATTAGCGTCAATTTGTTTTATTGACATTTGAAAGGTCTTTTTAACGCCAATTCTGGGTATGTTTCAGTTTTCTATCAAATTGTAACAAGCCGATAAGCTTAAATACAAGAAAGTCGTCCTCTTGACCCCCAGATGACGATATATTATTAAATTTGAAGACTCATTTTATCATGATTTATTTTTGGGATATTATACCATGTTCGTTCCAAACAGCCTTACGGTATCCATCACCAGGGAAGATGCGTCGTACACTTGTATGCATAACACGTCTACCCTAATGATGGACACTGTAATGCCGTCCGAAACGTTGGCTAAAAACGGAGGTTACACAACATGGCATAACACTCCGAGAGTAAATCACGAAAAAATTTTGCCGTGAATATCTCAAATCAATTAATGCGTTTATGTGCTCGTTTGTGACGATTCTTTTAATTTGAATTCCTTAATTCTTCGATCGCATAACCCAAAATCGTATTTTTTCTTGGAAAATATCGAGGATCCCTGCGAACCCTTTTGCGGAATCTACAGTTCCATGGAACCTAGTAAAAAAATCATTTATTTTTTAAATTCATTGCATATTATAAATTAAATTTCTGTGGAAAAACCGTAATACTTCATTTGAGGTTTCATTTAGAATTCCATGCAAAACAATATTTTGTGCAGAAAACGTAATAATTTCGGTTCTTTGAACAAAAATAATTAAATGAAGACACTGTGAGCAAAACTCAATCGAAAGTCTGGCAACAGAAAAATCAGAAAAAGATATTTGCACCTCTGGGACTCGAACTCAGGACCTCCCTACTTTCCGGGTAGGTGCTCTTATCCACTAAGGTGTCGATATCAAATTCGGTCACCTTTAACTGTCCCATACTTCGACTAAGAACCACCCATATTATATTCATTTTTCTTAACGCATACTTTTATTGGCTGCCATCTTATGTATGATTACAAGATTCAAACTAAATGCAATCTAGATGGTGTCTGGATAAACCATTATCCATTTTATTTAAAATGTGACTTCTATTGACTTTTCTGCAAGTCTAGGATGAATATTAATAATATATTACAATTTGAGGTTTTACTCATAAAAGTTAAAATAAAAAATAATAATAAATTTTTTGTGTTTGGTATTTCATTTAAATAAATCAAATAATATATAAATCTACTATCTTCCTCCCCACAACCTTCAGTCTTGCTGGCTCCAAAATTCCAGACAATTTGCAAGGCATGTTTGGATACCGCCGCCCGGGAACCATTCATTGGATCACCAATACCACCAATGGTCCATCCAGGTAGTTC
The DNA here is from genome assembly GCA_936435175.1 of Glyphotaelius pellucidus. Taxonomy (NCBI): domain Eukaryota; kingdom Metazoa; phylum Arthropoda; class Insecta; order Trichoptera; family Limnephilidae; genus Glyphotaelius; species Glyphotaelius pellucidus. The sequence continues at coordinate 21,769,346 of OW386555.1, read as the reverse complement.
GGTACTTATGGTGACTTAACAGGGGTACTAGGTTCACGGGGTGATGTTTAAACAGGTCTTGGTGTTGGATGCGTTTGCCGACCAACTTGCGGGCCGGTCGATAGAGGCCGGTTAAGGGAGACTCTCTCGACCCATCGATTTGCACTGTAGTGGGAAGAAAGGATTCATACCTCCGATACTCCTGAGAAACTGACCGAGAACTTCCCTTACTTCCGTCTATAAAAGACCCTCCTAACAGACGACATTGGCTCTGAGGAAAATTCTTTTTTGCAAAGCCTTCTGGGAGGAGTTAATATAAAAAAAACAGGTCGGGAGCAGTTAGGACTCATGTGCGGTATTAAAAAAAAACATTCCTTGGAAGGAAATGGGGAAAAAGAAGGTGGGGAAGTGCCTGGCTATTCAGATCTGGATAAAGCCATTACAAGCAACGTCTCAATTCTGAATGATGGTATTACACCAGGGCAATACTGAGAGTATCTTACATGCCGCAAATATACCTAGTACATATTATTTTAAATTAATTAATTGTGAAATAACACAAATTAGTCAAATAAAATTTATTTGCCACGCAGGGCTTCGATCCCATGACCTTCGGATTGCGAGTCAAGAGCCTTACCGCTCAACCACGCCGGCCGTGCTTAAAATGGCTTTAGCGTTGATTAGTGACCAGATCTGAATAGCAAAGCGCTTCCAAAAACTTCTTCTTCCCCATCACCTTCCCTCAAATTTTTGATCTACAAATATAATCATTCATTATCATCTTTCAAATCATTTCATTTATAATAATACCCACGTGGAAACTTGTAAATGGTACAATTAATGCGACTTAGATATATACATATATTTTAATATGCCCTAATTGGGGATGACATAATCCCATTGGCACAGAAGTTGTTCAAACACAAATATAAATGAAAGAATTACTCCCATTTATTTTTGTATTGATTTCTTCTTGAGATGTAATACAGTCAATATGGTAAACGTTTAATCACCCTTGAAGTTTTGTCGAAAGCAGTATTGTAAGGAATCTGTAATTAGCAATTAAAATAAGGTAACGAGGGTGAGAAATCATCAAAATAATTATCTCAATTAAAATCTTAACGTATTATATACATTTAATCTATTAATTAAAGACGTCTTTTATCCGTCCGTCTTCCCTTTCATCGTCATGATTTCCTTGTGAAATTATTATTATTAGAAATTAAGCGCGTTTACCGTGTTTTCAGCATAATTAGGATTTTAAGACCGTCCACTTGTGCTGGAGGAGACTTATTAGGATTCTGACATTTGATGAACAACCCAAATTGAAAAGTTGAGATGCGTCATTAGTTATTTTTGGTTATAATTTTTAAAGTATTTTGGGAGTACCCATGATTACCAACTTTTCAAAATCACGACCGAATTTTAAAATTTTTTGAAAAATTCGAAAAATATCGAAGAAATGTTTTGTTTATATTTATTTACGTTGAATCCACACGGGAGGCCCTGAGTAAAATATTTTCCGTCAAGGCCTTTGTCATCTTTGGGGATGGTGTGTGGAGGATCTTTATGAGGAGAGGAAGGAGTGACCATAGGTCTTGAAAGTACCCTTGTTATAACATGGAGGAAACACAGAGGTTGGCAAATCGTTCCACAGCCGTTGCCCTGATTAAAATAATTTCCCTCAGAGCCCATGCCATCTTTGAGGATGGTGTGTGGAGTCTTTTTAATAAAAAGATGTGGAGTATGAGGAAGCTCTGAGAAAAAAAATATATGAGGGTAGATAGGAATCTGCGGGTCTGTCTAAGAGGGATGAGCGTATGAAATAATTAAATTAATCCATCCCTCCCGCTGCGCCCCAAGCGAATGGGTCGTGAGAGTCCAGCTGGAAAGGTCTCCCTCAACCAGTCTCTCCCGATCCGGTCCGTCTCTTAGTAGACGAGTAGACACATTCACCACCAAAACCGACAAACTTCACCCCTGCTAAATCACTAATCGTAGCGAAAAATTCGAGGTGACCTACAGCAGGAGTGTTGGTTACAAGTGATTGCAAGTAACAGAAAGAAGTCTAGGTATACAATGTGAATAAAACAAGACTTGACGTACCAAGTTGTGACGGCGATAATGTGAAGCTTACCTAGTTTTTTTTTTAAATAATTATATTCAAATTTATTGATATTATTCTTAAGCTCTTCAAGTATTTTAGCTTTCATCATGGTGGCAGCTGTTACAGCTTACAAGGCTATTTTCAAACTGTGAGCTCGTTAAAATATACAATAATTTATTTTTATTTTTAATTGAGCTAACAATCATCAATCAATTGATGTTAATGAAAGTTAATTTACGACTTCGCTTGAATTCGAACTTTAAAAATAAACACGACCGTTAAAGTTTTTGTCTGTGAAATTGAAAATGACAGCAGAATGAATTCGTAATTTAATTTATTACCAAAACATACTTCTATTTTCGGAAGGCGTTGGAGTGACCAAACATCGACTCACCGCGGAACCGTGAGGAGAGAAGGAGCCTAATCCTTCAGGGATATTGTTTTTTTTTATGTTGAATAGCTCCCGTCTGGAGCCCGTTATATTATGATAATCCCTATTTGGGGTAAGTGATGAGGCTAAAAGTAGTGGAAGAAGAAAGAGATGTAGAAGAGAAAGAGACGTGCTTTGCTCTTTAGATCTGGTCCCCAAAATCTGGTCAAAAACGGACGAAGCCATTTCAAACAACATTTTCATTTCTGAATGATGGTCTTTCTCTGTTTAACGTTTCGCAAAATTTTAATGAATTTATTGTGAAATAACACAAATTACTTGGGCAAGCCTGGATTTGAACCCAAAACCTTCGAAATCGTAGTAGAGAGCTCTAGCCATCAACCACGAAGGCCCTCAGAAAAATAGAATTATAAATAATATGGATGTGAGGTATGTTTTTAGGTTTTCACGGCCAAAAGTATTTTTGTTATTTATTTTTGGGGTATTATGCCGTGTTTCGCTACCTCTTTCTTTAGCCAACGTTTCGGACAGCGTTACAGTGTCCATCATCAGGGCAGATGAGCCCTATAACGCTGTCGAAACGTTGGCTAAAGATGATGCGATTAGCGAAACACGGCATAACACCCCAAAAATAAATAACAAAAATATGGATGTGTTTATTTTGTTTTTATTTTTTTTCCGTCTTGTTTCTTCTGTAGTTATTTACAAAGTAGATATATCTTTCTTAAAATTATTTCTGGATATAATTGCGCTCTCATTTAAGATTTCAAAGGTCACCAAATAAAACTCTTCCAGGCGATATTGCGGAATGGTAAGCCAATTGGCTTTGTACACAGATATCTCTGGTCCGAAACCCTGTTTCCCTGTGAATGTGTTCCCTTCATAAGCTTATTTTATTAATTGAAATCAGCCTTGCATTTTCTATGGTTGTTCCCTTTTCGTAATATGGATGCAAAAGATATAACCAGACGTCAAAGGATCTTATTTGGTCTGCGTTAAGAATATTTACATATTTCCTACGCCAGTTAAAAGCCTCTTTTTATCTAAAACGATTTAAAAATTGATAAAATTTTTTGCAGGACATAATGCCAATAAACTAGATGACTTTGTAGATTCTGACAATAAGAGATAATTGAGCGTGTCGATGTGGTGAGCAAGTTTCAAAAAAATCGCTAACGTAACGAGCGGAAAAAACATACCTCAATATTTTGGCAGTTTGCCGACAGTTATTCGTTCAGCACTGCCAATTATTTTTTTGTTTCATCGACTTGTTAGTTCGACAAATAATAAAATGTACGTGCTTTTCTGAATTTCTGGTGATTTCTGATTTTGATAAAATATGGATCGTAAATTTTTAGTATTCAGAATATTTTTTATTATTCAGATTTTTTCGCGTAAAGCGATTTGAAGAATATCGTTAATTGACAAATATGGAAGAGTTAATCACCAGATTTTTAAAATCCACCAGGTTTTTAATTTTTTCTGTCTGATGAAGGCTTTCTCTAAGCAAAACTAATTATTTACTAGATATACTAATAAAAACGGGGCCTTATACAAACATAAAACAATTGCCAAAAATTTAATGTTGAAATTTTCGGCAGTTGTTTTATGTAAATTGTATTACCCTCATTGTTTGTGCTTAATAATCTTGGATTGTGCACACTTTAAAACTGTTAAGGGAATATGTTGTTTATTTATATATATGTACGTGCGTGTGTGTATACACATATTCATGTACGTAGGTTCTTACACGTATGTTTATGTCTGTATAGATGTGTGCACCTTTGTATACATGTGTGCTTGCATGCATGTATATTTAAATAAAAGTTGTGCACTGTTATAATCTGATGCTAACGCGTTTCTTTTCCTCCTTGTTATTTTCGACTTTTTTCAATTTTCAGCGTCAGTATATACTAAATCTATACCTGGCTCAAAATCACCAAGGTTGCGAATTTCAAAATTGGTTTTATGACAAAAAAAATTGCAAGCTATAATGATGACTCTTAGTTTACACTGTTGCAAAATGTGTATATTAATAAACTTTGACAGGGCAGCGCACAGAATTCTATACTTTTTTTGTAATATTGCTAATTAGTGGATGTTTTGCAGAAAACTATCATTTCGGGAACGTTTTTCTAAGTTTGATAAAATGAACAAAAACAAAAAAAGTTCCTATTTTAAGCTTTGTTTAATAACATGGGTATATTATGTATCTATATTATATAAACAATAATGAAAACAATACATATAAAATCTTCTACAAGTAAAATACGTCAAAAAATAAAATAAGTTGCTATTATCGTGCATAAAATTTAAGAAATTTCAAAATATCCAATACTTTTAAAATCGAATTAACATTATATGAACAGAATAAAAGTTTGTTAATGTAATAAATTATGTATTTTCTAAAAAATAGCTCAAGATATGCGTATTTTATTGAAATTTTGTAATGTTCCCGGAAATGATCAACCGTTCCCGGAATGATAAAAATGTTGGCGGAATGATGATATTGATATCATAAGATACAGCAAGAAAATATTTAAATTATGAACAATAGTTTAAATAAAAAAAATATTTATTTATGTTGCCATAATGTTTGCACTTAATAAAAATTACTCTTACTTTTAACCACAGGAACGACCATGCGAAATAAATAAATTTGCCTCGATTGCTCGAGATTTCCAGAAGATCATTTTAAATTTTTTTTGCCAACATTAAAAAAATCATACCTTTGAATTTTAACAAATCTCCATGTTAAAAATGCCAAATGACATAACCTGTATTTTACCGTTTATTTGGTATTTGTAGGATTTATAAAAAAAAATATATAAAAAAATCGTAAAATTTAAAACTGCGTGAATCCTGCGTGTTTGTTACTTCAAAACATGTGAGAAGTACTTATTCGAGTGAAAATAGAATATTTTTGATTTCTGTATCTTGTCTGTAGTATACTTGATAATAAAAGATGCATATCTATGGAAAAAGGACTTAATTTTATCCGTAAACAACTGATCAAAAATTCTACACGAATTTTTTATTTTAAAATTATTTTTAACATCGTTCTAAAATAATTTACGAAGTTCGGAATCGCAACATCTATGGTCATAATAGATAAAGCATTTCAATAGCTTTGTTTTAAAATAAATGTTTTACAAATGATAGGAAAATGTGGTCCAATTTTCAACCGCTATCAATCGCAACAAAAAAAGAATGGTCCATTTTTCGACCATAACCGCTCTAGTGGTCAATAAATTCTTATAATTAAGTCTTTTGATATATTCATAAATCAGTCTAGTGGATCTTCTGTAACTATAGTTATAATCTTCTTAAAAATTTATTGAGTTGTTACATTTTGAGTCTTTTGACCTAAAATCACAGTCTACATAAACTTCTACAAATAATGGAAAAAAAATCAGTAATGTTAGAAAATCAACAATAAATTGTATAACAAACGACAAGTTACCTACAAAAAATATTTAAACAACAAAACAAAACCTATTATTTTTCGAAAACATCAATATCATTATCAAAATAATTCTCGATTTTGTTATTTTTTTTGCAATGTTGTCGGAATAATTTTGATTATTTGCTCAAAATTAATATAATACGTCTATCGGTTCCAGTTTGAATTTTCTGATATTGTTACGCACGCACGCAGATCTGAAAAAAGGTTACTAAGATTTTCCCAACATCGTCATCGACACATGTCTGGCAGGTAGCAACATATTTAAAGAAAATATTTGGCTTTTCAGTAGGAACTTTAACAAATGTCCCAGGTTCCCAAAATTTGCATTACAAGCATGTTTCTCTATCCCTTGATTTTTGAGCTATGATCCAAAATGGTTTTGCTCTATATAATAGCGTCGCATATGATAAGAAAATTCCAGTTTTTTTTACAAAGTTTGACACCAGGTCTCTAACTGTGTATAAGAGGAAGCGTCTTGGTTTTTTAATACCAGTTTCACAAGAGCCTCTATTTGATGGGCACATTCGACTTACATCATCTCGTTTGAAGAAATCAATGATCTTTTGGCGAATTTCTTGCTTCAAAACAATTTCCCGAATTTTGGCATCAGACTTTAAAATTGATACTTTAAAGTTTCTTTCCTATCTGGCAAAATCCTCTTGGCCATATTTAGCATTCTGTATTTCGGCAAAGTGCTTCTACTGATACATTTATGAAAGACTTCTTTCTCTTTCTTAAGAATTTTTTGGAAAAGCATCAGCCTTTTCTTGCAATTGCGTAGTCAATACTTTGCTATATATAAGTCGTTTGCGTACTTCAGGAGGTACGTGAATATCTTTAATTAAAGCATCAACTTTCCTGATGGGACTTTTTTATTTTTACAGGTACAGTTTTCATTTTTGCATCTCTTTTTTGTAGTTTTTTCTTTAAAGATTCAATTTTCCGCTTCATAAGAACAGTAGTTTCTTCCTGCATTTTTATTTTTCGGTATGCTTTCGCACTATCTTTCCGAACGAATTTTCTACCTACTTGTCTTCTCTCTGGAGGTACTTAGTCGTCATTTGATTGTGGCGGCATATTACTTATTATATTTGCTAAACTTGTTTTTTTCTCTCTATTGTTTGGATGCATTTTTCCAATCTTTTCTCTGCTTGCGCTTCTCTCGTTCGGTCATATCACCAATTTTCTTCAATTTATTTACTGCATTTTTCTTTTTATAATATTCCCTGTCCTTAGCTCTTTTAATTTCTTTCTGTTCTTCAGTCATCTTATCCAAAAACTTTATTTTTCTAGCATTTGCCTCTTCTTTTTGACGCAAATAAGCTAAGCAACGGTCATTTCGGGAACGTGCCATCATGTTCGGAAACGTTTCCGAAATGACCGTTCACGGAATGACGATTTTAACCTTTTCGTCCCGGAAAGAAAAAAATCACACATGATCCGAAGGGGGGTAACTCGGGGACCCCAATTTGTTTTGCTTATGAAAGGGTGTTAATGACATATTTTTTGTAATTTGTTTTGTTAATAATTAGAGGGAAGTATGTTCATCGTATTTAAGTAGTCATTTTCAAAATAGTTTGATAAATAAAGTCATAATTAATATTGTAATGAATTTAGACCATAACGTGTATTTTTCCATAGAAAACAGAGAAGGCGGGCCGATAGCCAGCATAGCTCCTTGTTTCCGAATCTCGACTGGCGATTGGCGTTCAGCGGAAACGGCCCAGACCGAACGGTCTTTGACCGGCAAGCGAACATTATAGAATTGTAAAAAGAGCAAACCAGATGCGCAGTGTAAACGAACGCAATCTAGTCCTTTCCACTAACAACTTAGAAATTACTTGCTATCGCTTTGAATTGTCCCGATACATTCAGCAGATAGGGACGGGGTACGCCCGAACAGAGGGGAAGGGGGGCCGGCGAGACAGATTCTTGGCCGGAATTTGTTAGAAACTATTTAATTTTAAGAAAAGTAGTAATGCGATATTAATTTTTTTAATGCAGATCGATAACCAAATAGTTTTTCTAGGATTACCCAAATTATTGAGTATGTGGTTTAAAAACCAACTTAGATACAGCGTAGAACTCTCGTTAGTGTAAGTGCGTTCCCCCGGTCCGGTACGGAAGTGTTAAATAAGCGTGCGCTTTGATTATACGGCGGCCACCTTAAATGCGGCCTGACTTTATCAATAGTAAAATATTTAAGGTTACTTTGCTATTTTGTGTCGTAAAAAAGAATTTCATCAATAATTAAAAGTAATAAACACGTTCCCGAATTGACGGACTATTGATGTACGCTCTACGAATAATGAATTGAAAGGTACTTACCACTAAGATATAATTTAATTGATGATAAATACATTTACAGCCGTCTTTGTTAGTGTTTTCTTCCTCTACTGACGTTTGACATCTTATGGCTGCGTTCACATAAAATTATTTTTATTCAATTATAGATGCGTTCACTGAAATGATTTGTGTACTATCGGACAAACTATTTTTGCATTTTTATAGGTAAAAATAAATATCATTTTAGTATCTTTTACAAAAACTAGATTTTGTATAAAAAATACGGTATATTAAGTAATGACAGGTGTTAAATAGCTTAAGTTTTGCATAAATATTTTGGACTTATTGTTAAAGATCGTACATTAGGACGCGTTCCCGAAATGACTTTCTATGCATGTATATTGATATAGTTTAAAATTTACTTAATTTATAAATTGTATTGTTTGATGTACACTCAAAACAAGTTAGTTTTAATATTTTATTAATTTTATTTTTTCAAAAAAGTCAAGATTTAAGACATTAATTTGCTAGCGAAGCCAATTCTGCACCTTGGTGATTTTGAGCCACCTACGCTTTCACTAGACCTCACAAAGTAACTATACCACATTGGTCACTATGAAACAGGCATCCGCCTAGTACAGTGATTTGATGTATCTACTCTACGTACATGTCTAAAATGAATAGGGTGTCCCGTGGTAGATTACAAAGTTTCAATTCAGATGTTTGTAAAACCGTTGCACGGGTGAGAGGGAAGGGGATATGGTTCTGTTCGGCATTCGTGCGGATTGTTTAATCACGAAGTCGCTGTAGACAAGTGAGCATCGCGCGTTCGCAGTAGAAGCGTGTTTTAAAGTCATCGATTCCGAACTGAGAACACAATTTGGTTCAGTTCATAAATAAAATGGTTATGACGACAATTTAAATGGTTGTGTCAACAAACAAAACTGCCGTTATTGGGCGCCGAAAGGACAAAACCCTCGGTTAAAGCACCAAAAAGCTCTGCACAGCAGCCCAATAGTAACTGTTTGGGCTTCTCCATCCACGAATTTTTCTTCAAAAATTCTCGTGGAGCAACCATATGTGGAGCCTCTAGATGGCGATTGTTTCCGCCGCATGATAAGCGAATATTTTACACCAAAACTTCAACAACACCGTCTTTACAGTTCACAAACATACAGTTCAAAGTAGTTTCAACAAGATGACGTCACACCTCACACGGCGAGAGCTACCATAAGCCTCCTCCGCGAACGGTCCCTAAAAAACGAAATGGTGACATCGTGTGGCTAGCCAGATTGCCGGATATCACCCCCATGGACTTTTTTTTGTGGGTTTATCTTAGAGCTAAAGTATACGATAGAAGTTCAAATGAAATATCAGAATTTAAAGAAAATATCCCGCGAGAAGTGAGCGCTATTTCCCAATCTCAAATCAAATCAATCCCAATTTCAAAAATTATTGAAAGTCGCTAGGAACACTATCAAAAGATTCCGTGAGTGTGTACGCCGTGACGGAAAACGTATAATTTAAAAAAAATAAAATCCGCACTTATAACGTTTAATTTGATAAAAAATACTTTTTTTCCGCTTACAATGTATATATATTTCATTTACAAGTTCGTAATCTGCTACGGGACACCCTATATTATATTAATAAATTGACATTTCCATTGTTGTTAAATTATTAATTTTAGGTATACCTGAGAAAGGTTCAAGTAGAACCGAAACTGGTAGGTTTTTAATTCATTTAATAAAGTGGAATCAATCAAAATTATTTTATTGACATTATTATTATTATTATTTTGGGCGCCTCGGCACGGATAAGCCATCCAGTGAGACCAACATTAATTAAACATACTGTAAAATGTAAACTAAAGTATCAAAATTTAAAAAAAAATAATAACATTATGAATATTCAAAAAATGTTGTACATTTGAAATATTAAAATATTTTAAATAGAGAATGAGTAATACGGCGTCTTGTCTTATTATAGTATCTTAAAGATTTCAAAATTTCTCCTGTCGATATGAAAATAATTATGCTGCAAGCTTAAATATTTGTAATATTTAATTAAATGAAGACACCGTGAGCGAAACTCAATCGAAAATCTGGAAACAGAAAAATCAGTTCGAATCAAAGATATTTACACCTCTGGGACTCGAACCCAGGACCTCTCTACTTTCAATTAAAGTTATTATTAGTTTTATTAGTTTCGCTCATAGTGAGCGAAACTCAATTTCGCTCACTTTCGCTCAACCTAACCTAACCTAACCTAACCTAAGCTAACCTAACCTAACCTCATTTAATTAAATATTACAATTTGAGTTTTTACTCATAAAAGTTAAAATAAAAAAAAACGAAATATTTGTTTTATTTTAGAATGTCTAGAAGTCCAAAAAGCCAAAATTCTTTTTAAAGCTGTTTGTGAGTTATTCTGCCCCCGAGAATCAAACAGATTCAAATCTACGGGGAACAAGGAAAGAGGCGTTTTTTTCTTTGTTTTGCAAACAATTCCTCATGTCCGTAGGCGGTGGGACAATAAAGCTTCGATTTTGTAAATGCTATGGCAGAAAAAGGCGTCATTTACTATACGAAAATTTCTTGACCCCAAAGTAGACACGTGTAAATTTTCGCTAAAGATCATATGAAATTCCCACCAAGCATCGCCTAAAACGAGGGAGTATGGATTTCTAAATTGGGGAATATTTTGACGTGGAAGGGAACGCCAGGGGGGTGAGAAGGGAAAGGGCAACCTTCGGAAGCCTACTTATATATAGATTTAAACTAGGCCAAACATTACAAATTGAACGAAAGGCGGTAATTACATAATAACAGATGCGGCCTAATTAACGGACTGTTTACTGTTAGAAGGTTCAGATTTCTTCGAAGAAAATAAAAAGTTCTAGAAAACAATCTTTGTTTTGTACAGTAATGTAACGGCTTACGTTTTTCACATAGAGTCAGGAGGTTGTTAGTTTAGTTCTGTAGAAAACAATGTTTTTTCAAGGTTTAATTTATTCATTATAAATACAAAGTAATACAATACGACAGCAAAAAAAATAAATATTATACAGAAAAAAGAAAAGTCCCAATGAACTACTTTTAGCAGTCTGTCGATGGGACTTTTACTTTGGAGATATTAATAAACTTATTTTACTTCATTATGCAGTTAGAATTTTTGTGTTAGTATAATACAAATTATTTCTTTCGGCGAGCCAATTTTTCAATCATAATATTTGTTTTACCATTTGTACATTTTTAATTTTGGCAGGTAACATATTTAAGCAATTAGGTATCATGTAGTCCAGCGTTCTTTGTCCACATTTGTTTAAATGCTCAGTTACAATAATTAGACTTTCATTTAACGTAAAACGAGTATTGTAAGTGTGGTCCAGTTTATTTATGTATAAAGGGCTATTCATATGCTGAAATATAATTTTATAGCACAGAATTGCTCTTACTGAGAGAATTTTGAGATTTTGGTAAAACTACTTAGTTGATATTATATTTTTTTGATTCGCTCTTATGTTGGTGGATATAATGTATTTGTATAAGTAGTCGACTTCGTATAGCAGATTCAATCACCTCACGTAACCTTTTCCAAAGAGATAATGGTTTTAAATTTCTTTCAAAATTCGTTCTATCAAGTGATTTGAAAGATTCTTTGAAGCGAATATCCAGGAATAAAACAATAAAAAAAAAACAATTTCAAAACAAATATTCTGTGCTTATAAAAACAATATATTATGGTATGATTGATAGCTTGTCAATTTGCAACAATACAACCAATGCGGGTTACGTTATACCGTAATATAGATATTTTTCACGAATCATTTCATTTGTGTATGAGCTCTCGGAAATGTTTTTGGACTTCCTTGGGTCACCCATATCAAAGATATCAATTCAGTTTCCGGTATTCTTCCATTCACTTTCCTTCCTAAACACAAAATCAAAGATATCATCGTACAAATCACTCAACTTTACAATCAAGACATCCACACACACAAACAATAGCTCTCACCATCATCATATAACCAATGACCCAAAACTATGCGATGATATTTTTAACAATCCAGATTCTCTGACACTGATTAATCAAAATATAAGATCACTTAATCGTAACTATGACGAACTTGACATACTCTTACACAACTTTAATACAAACTTCAAAATTATAATCCCAACGGAATGTTGGATATCAACCGCTTTTACAAAAAAACATAAATTAAATTATACTGAGTATCACACATTAAAAAACAAAAATCAAAATGATGGGATTGTTGTATACATACATGATAGTCTTAACGCCTCTGTTTCAGAAATCGACTTGATAAATACTAACTGTCTACAAATAATCATCGACTCAGATACGTGTGTTCTCGCCCTATACAGATCACCATCCACACATAACGTTACACCATTTATAATAGCTTTAGATACTCACCTAAAAAAACTCACTTCATACAAAAACATCATTATAGCTGGTGATCTAAACATAAATATACTTCCTAATGGCCACCCTCAAAATATCGATTACCAACTGATGCTTCTGGAACACGGCATTATTAGCATCATTAACACTCCTACCAGAGTAAGCAAAGACTCAGAATCATGTATAGATCACTTTATGGTAAAATCAAAAAGTCCAATATGTAGTGCAGTATACGAATCCACAATCACAGATCACTACACAATTATGATAGGCCTAACTTTGCTAACTAGAAACTCAACTCTCCAAAACAATACCACAAAAAAAATAATTGATTACGTTAACCTAAAACAATGTTTAGAAATAAAAACGTGGGAACATCTTAGAAATTATAACTCGGCAGAAGAGGCCTGGAATTTCTTTTTAACTTACCTACAAACTCTCATTACCCAAAATACCAAAACGGTATACATACCTATTCCACACCGTAAAGTAAGACTTAAAAAATGGATTACCCAAAACATCATAAATAGCATTAAAAAAAGGGACAAATTACACAAACAAGTCAAACTGAACCCATATAATACCTCGCTATATTTCTTCTACAAAAGGTACAGAAACATCTGTTCTTTAACAATACGTAAAGCCAAAGAATTATACTATAGAAACAAACTGATAACATCAAACTATGACCCTAAAAGCGTATGGTCAATACTGAGGGAATGTTCGCATTCACAGAAGAAAAAAGACGATACCATAAAAAAATCTACTCATTGATGATAAAGAACTCCACTTTCATGACAACCCTACACGTATCCTTAATTACATCAACAAACACTACACAAATATTGGAGCTAGCCTAGCTGAAAATATCAAAATTACCTAGCCTCCCCAAGATATTCAGGAACCTCAAAACAATACATCTAACATAAGCAATGAAAATTTTAACAGACACTTCAAATTACAAAATATTACAGAAGAAGATACCAATAAAATAATTCATTCACTAAAGATTAACAATACTGCGGGTCCTGATGGTATAGACTCTAAAACTATCTTAACATTAAGCCAACAACTACTTATACCACTCACATATTTAATTAATCGTAGTCTAAAAGAAGGAATTTTTCCTAGCTTACTAAAAAAAGGCCTTATTATTCCAATTTTTAAATCAGGACAAAAAATAATGTTAACAACTACAGACCCATTACGCTACTAAATACCATTTCGAAAATCCTGGAAAAAACTATTAAAAAACAGCTCCAACACTATTTAGAAGCAAAACAAATACTCTCGGTAAACCAACATGGCTTCAGGAAAAACAGGAGCACAGAACATGCAATAGCTACCGTAACGGACTTCATTACACATAATCTAGACGCTAAAAAAAAAGTTATCTCTATTTATTTAGATCTATGTAAAGCTTTCGACACAATTTCACATAAAAAACTTTTCAAGAAGTTAAAAAACATTGGCATTAATGGAGTAGAATTCAATTTAATTAAAAGCTTCATGTCTGACAGAACGCAACAAGTTAAAATTGACAACAAGACAAGTGAACCACTTTCAATTACGTACGGAGTCCCACAGGGGAGTGTACTTGGCCCTTTATTATTCCTCATTTATATAAATGAACTGTGCGACATTAAAATTGAATGTAAAATCGTGACCTTCGCTGACGATACAGTTCTTCTCTGTCAAGCAGCCACATGGAAAGATGTATTTATAATAGCCGAAAAAAGTTTATCAATCGTCAAAAAATGGCTTCACAGTAATACTCTTACAGTCAATACAATCAAAACAAAATATACAACTCATAGTATTACACAAAGAGGTCAACCTCCATCAAACATAGGCTTGATTCTACATGACTGTACTTTATCCAACTGCCAGTGCGAACATATAGAAAGGGTAAAACATACAAAATACCTGGGGGTTATTATTGATTCAAACTTACGCTGGACTGACCACATTAATTTCATCACAAATAAACTGAAACGAGTAATGCACCTAATAAAGTACGTTAAAAACATCTTCCCACTAATAATACTAAGATTGATCTATTTTGCACTTTGTCAATCCATTGCCACATATGGAATACTAGCTTGGGGAAGTGCTACAAACATAGCAATTGACCCAATTCAAAAAATACAAAAAGCAATAATTAAACTCATCCTGCAAGTACCATTTCACACAGATTCTAGCGAAATCTACAAAGCATTAGAAGTCATGTCAATAAGATAACTTTATGCCAAATCTGCTATAATATACCTTGTCCAAAACAAACAACACATTCCAATTCAACCAAAAACCATAACAAAAACCAGGTCCTCAACAAATAAAACACTGAACATACCGATAACCCACACCACACATGGACAAAGACACTTTCAGTATTATGCAACCAAACTTTTTAATTGCATGCCCATTACTTTGAAACAAATACTATCTGCAAATACATCTACAAACATTCATAAAAAACATATCACTGACTGGATTAAAAATCAAGATATTAACTTTATACAAAACATTATTATTCCCAACCAAACGTAACAAAACTATAAAAAGTATAAAATTAAATAAACCTAAAAATTAAGTAGTTTTTCAAGTATCCAATATATATGTGTATGTGAATGTGTATGCGGATGTATACGTATGTATATATATATTTATATGCATGTGTGCAGGTACATGTATTTATATGGATGTGTATGTATGTGTATGTTTATATATATATTTATATATAATTTTTTTTTTTTTATATTCCTCTAATATATTTAAATACTTTTTTCTCTTCTATATAACCAATGTACAATAACTGTTAAAATTTGAAAAAAAAATACATATAAAACTTTATATTACAACACATAAATACTTGTCACACATAAACATAAATAAACACGTAAACACCTCAGCACAGGTTCTCCTAGTGAGGTGTTCACGAAACATACAACAATACCTATCCACAGTTTCACCTTCACAAACCTACCTTACACCCAACATAATAAAATTATAAAGGTAAATACTATAATGTATAGAAATAAATAAAAAAAAAATAAAAAAATAAAAAAAGAAATAGCAATAAAATCCGCATATCTACCTCAAAAACACACTATAAAATATGAAATAAAATCTATGAACTATATTGTGTACACAAAGTATAATTCTCTTCCAGATCCAGCCAAATAAAAGAAAAATTCATAGTAATGCTTTAAAAGAATATTCAAGTACGTTTAAGGATAAAACTGTGTAATTTTCTTGTCAAGTTCTATTCTGTCTTGTGCCTTTCTCTTTTGTAATCTTTTCCGTGTGTCTGTAATTATCCGTATTTGTATAACCATGCTCTTTTTTCTTAACTTGTCTTTCTTACGTAAGTGTTGTTTGTTTCTACTTGACCTGGCTTTTAATTTTCGTCTATACTGTATGTGAAACTTATAAATATACATATATTTTTTACATTACCTCCACACAGAAGGCCCTGAGGAAAAAAATCCCCTCAGTTTCTATATCTTTGGGGATGCTATTTGGAGAGTCTTTTTAAGGAAAGGAAGGAGAGGAAAGTCTGGGAAAGAAAAAAGGTATGACGGGTGGGTTTTCGGGAATCTGGGGAACAGTGTGTCGAGGAGTGACGAACATATGTATCTATCCCTCCCAATGCAGTGCAAGGCAGTAAATATTTCGAATGAGTCCTGCTGTACAGGTCAAAAGATCTACCTCAACCAGTATCTCCCGATCTGGTTTGCAACGCAGTTAGTAGGCAGAAGCATCCGCTGCCAAGATCCGGACAAACCTAATCTCATGAAAAAACCTAATCTCGGGCACCCCTGCAAGTCACAAAATGTATTGAACCACTTGAGGTGACCTGAAGCAGATCGACTTATATTTTTATTATCAAAATACCTACGTAAAATTATAACTTTATCCTCCCACCTATCAATTGTAAGTTCCTACCGTCCTAAAATGAGTACTGTAACTCATCGGGATTGCCATAGCAAGAAATAAAAACAATAAAAAATAAAACAAATATATATATATATATATATATATGTTACTATAACTTGGTATTCACTCAGGGGTATGTTTAACTAGTTACGGTGCGCTAGACGAAACATTTATGTTCAAATTCATAACCACATTCCGCAATTTTTCGATCCACGTTTTACGGTAGCCACATAAAATTGAAAACGGGATTTGACGCACGTTCACATGTCGCAAGCGTAAAAATGATCTGACTATTGAGTCAAAGAGATGCCTAAATTTACCTCTGACGGTTAGATCAATCATAGCTTGCCCTTCGCACTAGTGTTCCGAAATGCCAACACCAAAAGTATAATCGGAACGCATTCCGTACAGGATATTGTACGATCCATTCTCGCACAGTTACTGACTTAACACTGAACGGAAACTTCAAGACCAATGTTCATCCTTCCTCTCTTCAAAAAGACCCTCCACACAGCATCCCAGATGACATAATTAAAATTGTTAAAATTGTTAATTTTGGCAATTATTTTTTGATAATAGTATTTATAATTTTACAATAATGTTTAAGCAAAATAAGAATACAATTTTTTTAAATATATTAGTTTTGTAAGACCGTAAATAAACAGACAGACTGAAGTATTTTCGTCACAAACAAGGGCGCGGATCTTTTTTTAATGATTTTATTTGAACTTAAATTAAAATTCTGAAAAGTAGCTTTCCCGAATAATTTTTTGATTAATTTTACTGCATGATTATAAATATTTGAAATGTATGTTGTGTAACCCAAAATTTTGTTTGAAAATTTAACAAATCTGCCAACGACCTACTGTAAAACTTTATTGTACTGAACGTTAATATATTTTCTCAAAATTTAAAAAAATCACTTTACTAGATAGAACAGTCTTTCGAAATCAATTTATAATTTTTTGTGAAAAAGAGTCAATTCGTCTAAAATTTTATTTATACTATTTATACGTATTTCCGGTTTTGTCTAATTATTCCCTCTTAAGAGAATTTATTATTAATCTATTTCATTGAACCTTTAATTCATGAATAAATTTCATATTCCGGAGATTTATGTAAAAAAAATTATGAATTTTACCAAAAACAAGTAATTGAGCGTATTCAAGTTTGCGGATACGCTCACAAACCACTTGGATCGGTATATATCTTGAGATTCAGGTTAAACAAAAGGCTTTATGGTACGTTAATTTGTTCTACAAACCAACAAAAATTACATTAATAAGAGATAGGTAAATTCCTAATACACCAAAAACATCCTGAAGTTGAATTTATTTTAATGTTAATAGCAAATTTTATGGTGCGTGCTAAACCAAAAGCAAACAGAATTCTTTAGATTAAGTACAGTACAGTTCTTACCCTTTTGTAGTCATTTGGGAATGGACAAAAACCATTTTCATAAATATTATATTCGTCGTGTAATAAATGTATAAGAACCGAGTACAACTGAGAGATGACGACAATCCTAAGAATGCCGACGCCTTTACCGTTAACGATTGTCAATTGTTAACATTATTGTCGATTGTAAATTGTTAATAACCGTCAGATATAACGCTAACGCCGTTGGGGCGGATACTAACAATAATAAATCAGTATTTATTAATTCTATCATTATCCTTATGGGATTGAAAAGTTCGGAACATGACTTCCCGAATGTTGTATAAAAACCATTGCCTTAGGAAGCCTTACTCTCATAATGTAGAACTCTTTTTATATATTTTTTTATATTATTTATTTATTTGAGACACAAACAGGATATTTTTAGAACATTATTTTGGTTAATGTAAAACAAATTAAAATATAAATATCCCTAGACTAATGTGTCTGCATTGATCACATTTGCATTTACACAGATACATGAAAAACAATGTAAGTGTTTTTATACATAACTTAAAAAACTTAAATAAAAATTTGAAATACATAATAAACTGGTTAACAAATTGGTAAATTTGTAAACTGCTTAACAAATTGGTAAATTTGTAAACTAGTTTATTATGTATCATTTTATCCCGATTATTCTTGAATTAAAAGTGTAACAATCATCGTTATAGCTTAATAATTTCCAGCTTTGTCAGGCATTCCCAAGAGATCAAAGCGTGGTCCTGTGCTGCTTAAAAATTCATTCTGACCTTGATGCTGTAACATAATGATGTAGAAAAATAAATAAGAATTTGTATTTTTTTTTTAAAGTGTAATAGTTGCCTAAACCCGCTCTCAGAAACCCATAGGTTTTTTTTTAATGCGGCATAAAAGGGCAAACTTTAAGCTGAGAAAATAACATTAAAGATCTTGGTATTGTCTTTGATTCTTAATTAACGTTCTCGGATTACATATCACAGCCCAATTCAGCTTGCTACAAACTCCTGCGTTTATCATCAAAACTTCTAATTCAGATGCAATGATAGCTGTTTTTGATGACTCCGTAAAAAGCAAACCAGAGTGTGCCAGTGATGAAAGGACAAAACTAAATGCGAAAATACGTTCAAATGAATCCATACAAAGACTGCTAAAATAAAACATAGTCATAGACTGCATCGCGACGCGGCGTGTTGAATAATAAATAAGTTACTGATATTTTCAAATACAAATAAATCCATCATTTAAATCTCGCAAATTTTTGTCAACTACATTGATGGTGATCTGGCAGTTATTTTCAACGACTAGTTATATTTTGATTCAGTGCTAATACAAAGCTTTGTTGCGGAGGCAGCTGAACGCACTGCCAACTGGTTGTTTGTCCCACCTTATCACAACGAAGAGAGAATCCCTCAAACTCCTTTGTTAAGTGAACTGAAAACCCATTTAAACAAGATTACAGAAAATATTATGCGAGTATTTTGAATATTTCAGCCAGGCTGTATTTCTTAGAGAGTACCTAACTACAGTGTTACCAGGTGACTAATTTGTCAAAATGAATAAAAATATTTTACCACATTGGGTTAGATGTATTTTTTTCACCAAGACCATCACTTTGAGATACGTGCCTAAAACAGACACTCGGAGTGACTGACGTAAAATATAAAGAAAAACATTTGTTAAAAATGTAACTAAAATGTTTTTGGTCTGAAAAATTGTGTAAAAGTGACATCACGTCACTGAATTTCCGAGTGATGAGTTTTCACTGTAGAAAAATAGTGATAGGTAGGTATTCAAATCGTCAGCAAAATGAATTTTTTGAGAGTTCCAAGTTTTTTTTATAAAATATTATAACAGCTTTTTAAAAACTGACGTTCAGGTAGAATATTATATCATCTTTTTAACCGAAGCTAATATTGTTCATGGGGTAATTACTACAACTGGGTTACTCGGAAATCAGCATTACACACTAAAGTTACTTCCACTTCTATAAATGCTATAAACAAAAAAGTCGTAACGAATTGGAACCATCAAGTTTTTAAAATAAGTTTTTTGTGAAAAAAACGCTATAGGTCGCGGGATCGAATCCCGGCCTGGCAAATAAATTTTATTTGATTAATTTGTGTTATTTAACAATTTATTCATTTAAAATAATATAAAGTATATTTGAAGCACGTTCCAGAGTAGAAGATACTCTCAGTATCGCCATGGTGTAAGACCACCATTCAGAATTGAAAAGTTGCTTGAAATGGCTTGGCCGTGTTTGGTGACCAGATCTGAATAGCCAGGTACTTCCCACCTTCCTCTTCCCCATCTTCTTCCCCTCCTCACTACCTTCAGCCTCACAACATACCCCAATTGGGGATGCCATAGTCTCACTGGCTCCAGACGGGAGCAGATGGGACATTAAAGCTATGGTTAGCCATTTTTTTATTTCCAAAATATAAGTTTTACTGTTTCCAACATTTCAATTTAAAATTGTACAATATTACCAATTATAAATACACAACAATCGATTTATCAGATTGATGACCATCTTTTCATATTATTTCTCAACAAATCTGAATTCCTAGACGTAGTAAATACCCCGCGATATGTCAATACCCATTTAAATTTTTGACGCCATTTTCTAATTTAATTTAAATTTTAAGATGTAAAATATAGAAGCAAGATGTAATAAATTAAACCTTTGACATGCAGAACTACAAATGAAAAAGATCAAAAATAGTCCGCAGGTACCTGTTTCAAAAACAAAACCACATAAAGGTATGTTTTGAAACCCGAGAGATCGACTAAATAAAAAAGCAATAAATGCGTTCAATACAAGTTTTGTACAGCTTCAGAAAAAATTCTAAATCATATTTGTTATAATTGTATATTCATATTTGTAAAAGTACCGTGTTAATTTAACCGTCTCAACTTATTATCAATTAAGAAAAATAATAAGTATGTAATGTACTGTTTTTATTTTTTACTACCCTATATCTTCGTATTATGCTGTCCATTCCTAAATGACTGAAGCACGCTCCACGCTTTTCCGACAAATTTTTTGATCATATTTAACCCTTCGAATAATGAGAAAATAATATTTATGAACTTTTGCCTGTTAAGATTTGAGCACAAAATTCCTGGTTCGTCCCACGCATTTTTAATGTTACTTTTTATCGGTTATTTTTTAACCTTTTTGCAAAAACAAATTTTTTTCTAAAATCTAGATAAAATAAACTTTTCGATGTATTTATTAGAAATCAACATTTTTGTTTTAAAATATTAAAATTTTGATATTGAAAATGTAAATTAGCTCAAAAATACTTCCCTGGGGATTCCTCAAAAAAGTACATAAAATAAAATAAACCGAAAATTTTAAATACAGATTCGTTTTTTTAATAAAATTTGTGATAAAACTGTCACCTCACTTTTTATGACATTCATACAATTTTATTTTTAAATTAAGTGTTTGTTACGTCACAAATTGGCGCAAAATAAAATCGTCACATGATCGGGTTTGTAAAATATCTGACCAATATATTTCGTATATTCCTAAGGCAATAAGAAGCATTATTTCATTCGCTTTCTAACATAAAAGAAATCACAAATGTTTGCCTGACAGTAAAAGAGATATCTAACTTTTAATAATGCACGGTCGCTCTGGGACAATCTGGGTCTCCTGTTATTATAACGGCATATGATGTTTTGGGACTACTTGGGTCTCCTGTGATTAGACGGGTTAATAATATTTCCGTAGAAATAAAGTACACGAGACGGCCCAACTATTGGCAAAGAATAAATTAATTAATTAAGAAATTGCTAATTAATACACCAATTAATTCATTCATACATTTCTTTTATGTGATTATAATTTCAAAGAGTTTTTAAATATCATCCTTCAACGGAAGGAACCTTCCAAACAAAACAGAAAGAATCTTCTGGTGTAACTCGAGGTGACCAGCTCAGGTATGGGGCTCCATCGAAGCCAGAGTTAAGTTAGCCTCTCAGAAACTGGGCGTACTGTACAGGGTTCGCAGATACTTTTATTGTACATAACTGCTAACTCTGTACAAATCGCAAGTGCGTCCCACAATTGAATTTTGCAGTAACCTTTGGTCTAGTGCCCCATAGATCCTGAAAAAAATCCCTCGACTGGGCGCAGAAATGGGCGGCCCGTTTGAGAGATTCTGCTATCTTGACAAACGGATTGCGTTTTCGGCGGGTAGGAATGCTGTCCTTGTTCTACCGATATTTCAATGGAAGATGCTCCCTAAAACTAAATTGATCAACGCCAAACACGCGCCCGGGTCGTTTTTTGAGTTCATCAGCTCGGCTCTGGAAAGATTTGTTGGACTTTGTGTTTCTTTCCTCTTATAAAATGAGTCTCTTCAAGACCCATGTTCACTCCTTCCTCTCCTCAACAAACTCTCCGCAGAGCATGGAAGAAATTGTTTTTCTCAAGGCCTCCTAAGTGAAGTTAATATAAAAATAGACTGAAAAGAATTATCGAGATTTTCAATACTCAAGATGATTAATTCAATTCATACAAAAATCTTTAATCTGTTTAACTTTTTAAGTCGTGACTTTTGGACCCAAAGAAAAATTACTTAAAATTGTTTTAGTTTCTGAATTTATTCATGATCTTCGAACCCGGGGAAAATTTTGCTGAATATTTTCTAGATTCATTACCACAAAGTTACATAAATAAATGTAGGTGTGTGTACACTACACGGTGTCTGCGAACTTGCACTGAAATAAAATTGTTTCAATCTTAGCATTTCGATTTTTTTTCCCATTTTTTCGGCAACTACGTCGTGAAAAAAACTTTTGAAGATGGGTTTAAAAAAAAACATCATACATCTGAAATTAATATAACGGACAATATTAATATTATAGTTGTATAAACAAATGCGGTTGAGTAGGCATATTTAGTTATAAATCTAAACAGTTTCCAAATGCGTTGTAGATTAGATCCAACCGCTTTTACGACTTTCCGGACACCGCGTAGGTATTAACAATACCGCACAAAAGTCCCAACTGTCACAAACCGGTGGAACTAAAATATTACTCCCAATTGGAGCTTATTGTGAGAATGAAGGTTGGTGAATGAAAAAAAGTTGGGGAGGAGGAAGGTTGAAAGTACATGGCTGTTCTGATCTGGTCACCAACACGGATAATGCCATTTAAGCAACTTATCGATTTTGCATCGTTGTCTCTCACCAGGGTGATATTTATCCAGAGGAGAGATACTTATTATAGGGAGTACGTATCCACTGTGTAGTTCTTTAAATATTTGATAAAACATTTGCACATTGGTACCCAAAGCAATATGTCAACGATGAAATCTTTTAAATTGTTAAAAATTAAGTTCGGATAGTAAGTACACGATATCTCATTTTAATATTCATTGTAAAACTCTCGCAGCAATTTTGATTTAATTCTTAAACAACCAAATATGTTAAAACGTTGCAAAAATTCAAACTGACAAAATAGTTCTAGATGTCTAATTTTAATATTCATTCCAAAACTCTCACAGTTTTTTTACTAAAAAACGTGCTGAAAATTTTGATATCCTAAACAACCGAATATGTTAAAGCTAACTAACCATCACGCCGTTTCCCCGCAGGGATACGCAGAGAGGACAGACCGTCAAACAACTTGATCTTGGCACACACTCCTTGCTTCTTCACATTCATACATCGTGTCATACATTCACGTCTCTTCTATTATCCTGACTCTTGACATCGCCCAACTTAAGTATCTGATTCACATGGTCATGTCATGTCTCGGGCGTCCCCAATTTCATCTACCATTCACATTTGCGTCATATATTCTCCTTACACTTCTTTCCTCAATCATTTGCTCTACATGCCCAAACCATCTGAGCGTCCCTTTCTTAATCTTACCCATAACGCTTACATTAGCCTTGCATTCTTTGCGTATCTCCACATTTCTCACACGATCATACATGGTTTTACCACACATACACCTCAGGGATCTCATTTAATGTTAAATATCTCGTGTTAAAACGTTACTAAAAACAGTTCATAAAGATATATGCTTAGCTTATCCAGCCAAATAGGGTTGTTTATCTGTTGTAATATAAATTGTTTATAATAATTGTTTCACCTCATCAAATTTTGAAATTTTTACAGGGTATTTTATCGGATTTAAAAAAAAAAAAACAGTTTACGAGATTTGTTTTATTAGTATAAAATCGAATCTTAAATTGTAATTCTTTAAGAAATGTTGTTATACTAAAACACCGTTTAACGTTTTATTTTCATCAAAACGTAACATTAAAATAAACAGCATTCAACTAAATATATATTATGTTGGCCACGTCTCTATAAAAACAGCGGAAATTAAATCTAATGTAAGTTATACAAAGGCTTTGTTGATTTCAAACTCACTGACATTTGGGATTCAAAGATAACCAGATGAAAGCAACAATGAAATGACGGTGAATATTAAAGCCACACATCAATCACCTGGGAGCTTTTAAGCTTGAATAAAAAGGGTCAAAGTCAGAGGAAGGTTGTATTGCATATCACAACGATGATTTTACCAAAATAAGCCAGTCAACCTCTTGACAGAGATGTTATTTACTTACCAAATGAAACAATCAATTTTTTCAAATTCTTCTTTGTGTGGTCACATAAAAAAGTTATGCTTTAAAGTATTTTTTGAAGATACAGCGGTCTAAATGAGAACATAGTAAAATGCTCTACATTACTTTAATTAGAGACGATCAATCGATACCAAAATGTTAATTTAGCTGATTTTAGCAATGTTTATTTACAAGGGTAAGGCTATTGAGTGGTAATCCGGAGGTCATTGGTAAATATTGTAATTACAATTGTGCTTTAGACAAAGAACAATTGCTATTTGCAAAAAGCACAAGCAGTTGGCACAATAAAAAAATTACTTCAATACGTTTACAATCAATTTACAGTGGAAAATTACAACGACTAATAGTTAATAGAAACCTCACAGCGTTTTTTATGAAGAGGCTCATCTATTATTTTGTCAAATAAAAATCTTTAAGTTCTCAATTGAGTTTTACTTGCAGAGAAATGTTGTTGGAATTTAAATACTGAAAATGAAGACAATATTAGCTCATTTGAAAATCTGGAAACAGAAAAATCAGAAAAAGATATTGGCACCTCTGGGACTCGAACCCAGGACCTTCGGCTTTCCGGGCCACAACGCTAACCACTGCACCAAAGTACCGATTCGACTAAGAACCACCAACATTTTTTTCATTTTTTTAACGCATATTTTACTGGCTGCAATCTTTACGTAAGATTGCAAGATTAAAACTCGAACTAAATACTATCTTGAGAGTGTCTGGATAATTTTTTATCGATTTTTTTTAATATGTTACATCTACTGACTTTTCTGCAAGTCTTCCATGAAAATTTATTTTGATTTTTAACTTTTTGAGTAAAACCTCAAATAGTTATATTTAATTAAATAAAGATAATATTAGCGAAACTCAATCAAAAATCGTGGAACACATAAATTAGAAAAAGATTTTGGCACCTTTGGGACCCAAACCCAGGACCTTCGGCTTTTGCGCTAACTAGTGAGCCAAGGTGTCGATATCCGATTCGGTCTGAGTTTGCATACCGATTTCATACTTTGATATTTTAATATTTTTGAATACTGATTTTGCCTGCAGACAATTTTTAAAGTAAAGTAGATTACTGAGTTTTCCCACAAGTGATCGAATGTGCCTGGTCATTAGTTTGGCGGTATCCGTGGTCGAGGGTCAAAGCTCTCGACGATCAATCCGGAGGTCGCGGTTTCAAATCTCAGCGTGCGCAGGCAATTTTTTTTTTTGATTGATTTGTGTTTTCATAATTAAACCTTTTAAAATAATATAAGAAATATTTGGAGCACGTTTTAGAGTTGCAGATACTCTCAGTATCGCCCTTGTGTACGACCACCGTTTATAATTGAAACGACACTTGAAATGGCTTTAGCCGTTTTTGGTGACTACATCTGAATAGTCAGGTACTTTCCCACCTTTTTCTTTCCCATTTCCTATCTCTCCACACTTGATTTTAGCCTCCTAATGTACCCTGACTGGAATACCATAGTCTCACTGGTTTGGGCAGTTAGGAGCCGTTGAGACTCTCGTGCAGTATTTACATTTACAAAAAGACGTAGAGCTCTCAAAATTGATGAAAAATATGTAAAAAAATCAATTTTTAATACAATATTACTTTGTGAGTTTTACCTCCAAATATCCCGAGGAATCTCTTGTCAACGTTAATAATGCACCCTGTAGAGGTATTGCATTCAAATAACAATACATCAATTTAAAAAGCTGTCGCTATATTTACCAAGAACGCGGAGTTTGCGGAACTGCTCGTGGCAAACGAACAAAGCGTACAGACATAATGAAAGCGCCAAATGAAGGCATCTTATTAAATTTTCGTCACGTCTTGTGAAGGAGAGATATGCAATATTATTTCATCATTGGTATAGAATACGCTTGACGTCCTACAAATTTGATGAAAATTGGAATTCCAACCAAATTTTTTGTCTCTCTTTACCATATTATTTACCGTAATCTAATTTCATACACAAAACTAAACAGATCTTCCCTAGAAATATAATCTATATTGATTAAGAAAAAATGATATCATCAATTTATAAACGCCCTTTCGATGAGGTGCTGGGCCCCAAAGAGGCAAATCCGCGTTATTTTAAAATGTTTATTGATTTCTGCAGACGTACGCAAGATACAAGTATCCCACATTTAAAAAATATATATATTGCTCTTGTTTTTTTTTTATATGAATACCTGACAAGAGTCTTAGCTGCTCCCGCCTGGAGCCAGTAAGATTATGGTTTCTCTAATTTGGTGTAATTTGTGAGGTTGAAGATTTTTTATTTTTTTTATTAATCGAAACATTTATTATGTTTACAAAATTTTACAACGTAATATAACATGAATATTTCAAACACTCTTCTAATAAAGATAGTGGGTAGGGGAAGGAGATGGGAAAGAGATGGAACTAAGGCTGCAGATACCCAGCATTCCCGAGATAAATGCTGTTGGAAACAGCCAAGGGTAAAAACCGAACTCTCTCATATAGAGGTATAGTAATTTATTTTTTTGTATTTTCTCAACCATTAGTGCATAGACGATGTCCTCAGGTCCCCATATCTGAAATCCACTCTCGAGAATGCTACGCACTAAGCTAAAGTAAAGCAGCCTTATAAGGTTGGTCAAATCCTTTGAATTGTGTACGACAAAACCCAGCATCTTTGTCGCTGATTTACAGATCTTTTCAATGTGAGCGTGAAATGTTAAGCGAGCGTCATACACAATTAGTAAGTCCTTGCAAGTCACCATGTGTTTCAATGACGTGTCTTTCATTTTATAATTAAAATATATATTCTTTGTTCATTTTCTTGTTTCTTGTTTCATTTCTAATAAAAACTAACGCCAAGAACCACCTTGTTAAACCTTATTTTGCTTCTTCCACATCTTCTATTTATAAGCCTCACAAATTGAACATTTTTTACATGAAAACATGAGGCCCTGAGAAAAATAATTTCCCTCAGGGCCTATATCATCTTCGGGGGTGGTGTATAGACAGTCTAGGAAATGAAGAAGGAAATAAGTAATTGTGATTGGAGGAGAGGGGGTAGAAAATTTTCCCACTGCGGTTCAAGACGATGGGTTGAGATATTCCTGCTGGATGGTTTGCCTCGACCAGCCTCTCCCAAACCGGCTCGCAAGTTGGTGGGCTGGGACATCCGCCGCCAAAACCTGGACACCCTTGCAAACTCACCAAACATGGCGAACAACTTTAGGTGACCTGAGATGGCAGTGGTCTTGGTTATTCAATAAATGGTTCCCGGGGCAGAGGTACCCATCCCCTCAAAAATTGAAAATAATATCTTTTTCTGCGCAATTATAAAAACCACGAAATTTCAAAAGTGTAATATTTAATAAAAATTAGCATCAGCACATTGAAGCATGTTTTTAATCAATGAGTGTCTTATATTTAATCTGAAAAACGTTGAGAAATATCTCATATTTTAATCAACATTTTAGGAATAGCCAGGTGGTGTCGGTGGCATTAACGGGCGTTCGTTTGCTTAATTTCATTATTCAAGGGCTCAACCCCCGAAAAGGTAGTCGTAATGTATATTGCAAATGTTCCGGTGCCTGAAAGGATAAATTCGTAGGGCGTAGCCGCGGGGACCCTCGTCTCCTTGCCTCAACCAGCCGACCAGTTCAAACCCAGACCCAAACCCAAAACCCAAACCCGCCCCGATCAATCAATCGCTGATGGATTGGCGTGTTTGCTGAGTGCGTATAAATTTGTCACAGATGTTAAAGGTTAAAATAGGCGGGTCAAGAAACGGTTCACGTTGAATTGATCTACTAGAATCAGCAGAAAATCTTTTAACTTGTCTTACAAAAAATGCGATTGAGCGTTAACTACGGCAGAAAATGATCAAAATAGTTGATCCTACAGTTGATCCGCCAACAATGCCTCCCGAAATGATATTATTTACTTTTTAATTTAATTTTTTTGTGCGTTATTGACGAATTTCTGACCTAAAATCGACTTCCAAAATGCTCTTAATGATAAGTTGGTATGAACATCAAACGAATTTATTTACAATGCCAATTTTTTGTCGCTGGTCACTTTTGGCAGTATACTGGCAAATAGATTTGCAAATTGTATATGAGTATGCCGGGGGCAACTATCAGATATTTAGAAGTCATGGAACCATCGAAATATTTGTGAAGAAGTCTGAAAAGAGGAACCGCTAACTTTTTTTACAAAATTTAGTTTCAAACAGAATACTTTTGTTACAGCTGTTTCGGTGTACAAGAACATTTATTTATACGATGTCTAAGAAGGAGGTAGGGCAACACCGCAAAATACTACAAAAATAAATCACGATAATATTTGTGACTGTGAAAATCTCTAATCGAATTTATTATTTTCTTTTTCAACAGAAAAAATATCTGATTCGAAACAAAGATGTTAAAATGTTATGATTACAAATATTTGCCTTGATTTTTTGCCTTCAATGTAAGTAGGTTATAAAATGTTCATTGCGATTTCCATCTGGAAATTCTAATTCTGCGTTTTTCATTTCGCTATTTTTTTCTCTTCGGAGCATTATTGTAAAACGATTCCATGACAATTGATCCATTGACAGTTAACCCTCGACCTACTTACATACAATATGAAGTCGATTTAGGGAAAATACGGTGTACCTACTTATACGAAATACAACTTAATGTCCCCAAAGGGGTGTGCGGAGAGGATGAACTGCCAAATAATAAAAGTGGCAAACTAATTTTGATACAAAGCGCACAATTGGTTAGGGGGGGCAACTGTTGGTAGCTCATGTGTCACCTTGGAAAAAGTTTTTCACGTAGGTAATTTAAAAAAATGCTTTAAGCCCTATTATTTATTCCTCATATTTTTTCAAATTTTAAAACTAGACAAAATATTAAAAAAAATTCGATTTCATTTTTACATTTGCAAAATATCTCATGACGTAGCCGGGTCGCAAAACTAGTGAACTGAAGAATATTTTCTTCCTAAAATCTTAGGCAACACATTGGCTAAAAGGGTAAAAAAAGATAATGGTTTTCTCAATTTGCTTAAATCTAGGGTCCAGTGAAGTGCTATCCAACGTTGACATTTTTGAAAATATTTCCAAACATTTATAGAAATTTTGTTTTTGCATGGTGTCTTTGATAACATGAAATATGATTTCAAACGTGTTCACTAACTTTGTAGTCAAAGAAAACATTATTACATACTTCAAGTTTTTTTTTTTTTATTAAAATTAAAATTTACCACAGATTCGCTATCGAAAAGGGTATGCTTTCGGAATGACTGGACACGCTAAATACGAATATTTTAAAAAAAAAAACCTTTTCAGACGCCTAAATTACTATAAAAGCAATTTGTAGCATATATACGATGAAAACAGTGCTTTCAAAATGTAAAAACGAAATGTCATAGAAATTGGGCATAAATTATTGTGAACGGCTGTCGACTACCATCCCATACGACGAAAGCAAATTTTCAGTTTACATAATTGAAATTTTAAAAGCATCGCCCCGAAAGCAAGAAGTTGTCTTTTCTAATAATTAAGGTGGATCAAAAGGTTTTGTTCTGAAAAAATATTCGCATTACATCTCAAAAGTTTACCATAAAGAGTTGATAATTTTGAAACTTACCATTTAATACTGAAAATCAAATAAAAGTTGTCCAATCCACATTTTTGAAATCTTTATCTGTTTATAATATCAACAACTTAGTAGTTAACCTTAAA
This sequence comes from Glyphotaelius pellucidus, assembly GCA_936435175.1. Taxonomy (NCBI): domain Eukaryota; kingdom Metazoa; phylum Arthropoda; class Insecta; order Trichoptera; family Limnephilidae; genus Glyphotaelius; species Glyphotaelius pellucidus. Next base: position 21,739,013 of record OW386555.1, on the reverse strand, counting down.
CTAAAACTACACTTGATGGCATCTTAAAAATGTAACTTTTCAACATATTTTTAACTTATCACAAACTTAGGGTAAAAATCATAATATTACACTTCACCAACGTGTCGGGCGTAATTGAGACTGTCATTAGGTTCAAATTGAGTCATTTGATTGATGGCATTTGTTGAAACTGTACCGCGTTTCGCTCGCGACGTAAACTCCGATGAAAGCGTAATGGACCGACGCGAATAGCATAAAACGTATTACGTTCAAAGCGTACCGTTACGGACTAAAATGGAAAATGCGTTGACTGCTTGTACAGAGTTGGGGGCCAATTCACGACTGATAAATACCAGATATTTTTTTTTTATGATTTATTTTTTTGATGTGTGGATTGTATTGCTGTAGATTATGGGATACATCAATACATGTTGTCATATCCATATTGCGGTGAGAGGTTTCAAATTTTAAAAAAATCTTAAATTTCGTTTTTCCAAAAAAAACTATGTCTTTTTTTTAAGTTACGAATTTCAGAAAAAAATTAAAAGGTACGTGAAAAATCGTAAAACAAAATCTAAAATTTTAAAAAATGACACTTAAATTCAAAGCAAATCCAAATTTTACAAATCTTTAAATGTGAGTCACAGGCAGAATTAAAACGAAATGAGTAAATTTAATAACATAATTTATTAAAAGTTTTCTAGTTAACTTGTTAGAATTTACCTATTAATTTAACATCAGGTGTACCTCAGGGATTCAATCTTGGCCCTGTGCTTTTTAATTTATTTATTTCTTTTATTTAAGGAACATAAACAGTCTAAGTAATATAATAAACGTGAGAGGATGATAAAAAAAAACAAACCACTTATTAATGTTCACAGATAGGTATTTAGAAACAAGACTTACTAAATGTAAACAAGAATATTTAAAAAAAAATGAAGAAAAACAAAACAGAACTAAGCAGCAATAAAAATAATAATAATAATAGGATAAATCTGAATTCAACAGATGATAAACCAATACACAACAATAAGTGTGATTATAACTAAACAATAGGTATTTGGTTTGGAAAGGGTAAAGGGAGGAGAGGGATAAGGGAAAGTTAAGGGAAAGTTGCCACGCAAGTAATATAAAAATATAAGATACAATTAATTTAATATTCATGAATATGTGTTGTTCGCACCTAAAATGTTATACAGTGAAGTTCTGTAGCGACAGTAATTAGCAGTAAATGCGTCAGCACGTGTGTCTATATTTACAAATTTGTTGTTATATTAATCTTCAATAATGGCATTGGCCTCATGTTACGCTGGGATTTTGTACATTTTGCTGATGACAGAATAAGAATTACAGAAGACGAAAGGATTATGCACATCCCGTTAAAATTGTTCAATTAAATGTAGTCATAACTTTAAAAGATCCAAGAATCAGAATTGATTCAAAGTTTGTTTGATGTACACATCAGTGATATCAATTTTAAAAGATATGTAGCTTAGGCCTTCGTGGTCAAGGTTTTCGACTAGCAATGCGAAGGTTGCGGGTTTGAATTCCGGCGTGCGCAATTAAAATTTATTTGATCGATTGTGTTGTTTCATAATTTATTAATTTAAAAATAATATGAGGTGTATTTGCAGCACGCTCCAGAGAAGAAGTTGTTGTTGAAGTTATTGTTTAGAATTTAAACGTTGCTTGAAATGGCTTTAACCTGTTTTGTTACCGCATCTGAATAGCCAGGTTCTTTTCCACTTTCTTCTTCCCAGTTCTCTCTCTCTCCTTACACTACCTTCAGCCTCATAACATACTCTAATTAGGGATGCTATAAGCTCACTTCAAAAAAGCTCCAAATTCTGTCATGAAAGTTATTACATCGCGGTTCCGTAGCGAATTTTAATCAAGAATCGCCACTTTGATTTTCCGTTCCGAGCATGCGCACAAGACTCGGAATATTTATCTGTTTGAAATATTACGACCATTTGATAAAGGAAGGATGAGTTAAAAAAATGTTTTTTTTTTCTACCATCTCCATTAATTTAAGAAATAGTGGAAGATAAATCATCTGTTTTTAACCGAGTCCCTCCTGCAAGATGAAAGAATGTGTTTTTTTTTAACGGAAACGCTTTGTTGTTAAACCGGTAATAAATTATAAGTACAGGATACACATTATAACATCGAGGACTTTCCTTTATGAATTATGAACAGTATTTTAATTAGGTTCTCATTATGTCGGCTTTATTTTATGTTACAGCGTTTTATGCTTCGGGTGAAACAATTAGCCATTTTAAATATGGCAACTTCTGATTAAATTATTTATGAATTTAGTCATCTTACAGAATCGTTCGTAATTTTTTTTATTAAAATGATGGAATTTTTTATGATTGTAATGGGAAGGTGAAGCATAAAAAAAATATTTGTAAAAAACTAAATAACAGTCCCAACTTCTTCCTCACTTTCTGAATTCCGTGGGATTATCCAATAAAATTGGAGTACATATATATGTTGCATGAATGAAAGAAGTGGAAAAGGGAATGTGGACGATGAATGTTGGGCAGTTCTTGGATGATCAGATCTGTTCCTTAAATGTGGTTCTTATTATGTTGGTTAAAATGGGGTCAGGCGATGATGAAATTTGGTGAGTTGTTGTTCTCACGCCCAAGAAGTTTTCTGTGTTTTCTGAAAATGGTGAGTTCGGGCATTGTCAAATTGGCATAAAAAATAAAATTAGAAAATGAGTGAGTACAAAATTATTAACACAAGTAATCACTTGACCCTTCAAAAAAGATATTTATTATTAATATTGTGTTGAAATTTCTGTTGCTTTTTTAAATAATTTTAATTTTAAATTGTTGTATGTGTGACATTATTTTATTAACTATTTAATTATTGAATCAGTAAATTTTTAAATTTTGTTGTGTTTAAAATGTGCCGCTCCTATATTTTGCAATTTTATTTTTTTGATTTTTCAATTTTAAAAAGTTTTAACGTTATAACCTCAAGCCCTAAAAATTATCCGTGAAAAGCGCACTCAAGAATACAGGTGAACTCTTATCGTGGAGGATTGTATGGAAAAACAATCACTTTTATTAAACGATATGTTTTGATAACTAAAAAAAAATGAGAACGTTTACCGGTCAGTGGTTGAGTGGGCATCGCGTTTTGGGTCCCACCCGGGCGTCCCGTGTTCGATTCCTCGGCTGGCTAAATCCTCCGTCACAACAAGCATTGTTTTCGGCTTTCTGTGGTGGTAGTAGGAGATTTTCAAATATTGTTGGATTATTCGTTTCTTAAAAAAAAAAATCTTTTAAAAGATAGGCGTCGCCAATTATTATAATAACATTTGACTCCTAGGCCAATGAAATAAATTTTTCGTTCAAAAATAGTTTTCAAATAAGAAAATGTTTTTATTTTAAGTGAATATCACAACAGTCCCAACTTTTTTGTTTAGAGCCATGGCATCCCCAATTGGGGAATGTCGAGTGACTGAAATTAGTGAGAAGGTGAAGGAGATGGTGTTACATAAATTTAATGTAACAAGAAATAATAGTGAAAAGGGTTCTCAGTGAATGGGTACCTTAAGGTAAAGGAACTTTATAGTTTCAAACATAATATTGGCAACATTGTTATTTTTATCTTCTGAGTTGGTTAATCTGAGCAGAGACTCAGGCAGAACTGACCTTGAGCTTGCCATTCCTTGACGAGCCACAGGTGACTCCGGCCAGTCCCTGAGCCCCTGTGGCTGGTCGAAGCAATCACTTCACCATATTCATAATTCGCCATAGTACTTCAAGATGTCAAAAATTAAATCCACGCCCATCAGCGGAATCAGAAACTGAAGACCATCAGAACAACAATTAAAATCCTGGATTGGCCTCGGAGTACGAGCGGAGCACATTATTTCTGGATTGGAAATCCAGGATCTGCAGACGCAGTCATCACTTCAATCACAACAATCTTCCGACTACATCTGGAACCAGAAGTGCTTGCAGAGGTGCGGCCCAATATGGATGACCTTGGCCGTCATCAACGTAGTCGGCTGGCTGACAACCGTCCTGGGACATCGCCGGAAAACCGCGGGGCTGGAGCCCAGTCAGCTGCTCCAGCCTGCCGTTTCAGCGTTTGTCAGCAGCGGAGGGAGCTGAAGGCATTTCTCCGAAGGCAACGGCGTGGGATCGACCACACATGGCATCGCCCACACATCAACTCCCTGGATTAAAATGGTACTACCGCTCCATAATTATGCCCATTCCGATACAACAGTTTAGACCTCAAACTATTACTAAGATAATGTTTTGTGCTTGTTAATAAATAGAATAATTTAACGGTTTCAAAGCACTATACTCTTTCATTTGATAATCCCTCCTCATACGAAGTATTTCACACAGCCGCCTGCTCAAGGTCCACACCTGAGATAAAAATTCAACAGTAATAACCTATTTTCTCATGCTGTCTTTCAAAAGCACACAACGCCATTCTTTCATAACATTTTGGTGTCCTTCAAATCTTTGTATAACAATGAGGAGAGGGAGGTGGGGAAGTACGGTCACCAAACACGGCTAAAGCCATTTCAAGAAACGTATCAATTTTAAATGGTGGTATTACACCAGGGGAATATCAAGAGTTTCTTCCACTGTAACGTGCCGCAAATATACCGTATATTATTCTAAATAAATTAAATCACAAATAAATCAATTAAAATTTGCGTGATCTTCGGATTGCTAGTCGAAGGCCTTTCGACCACGGATAACAATTTGAAGTTTCAACAGAAATGAAAAAAAAAAATTACTTCGAGCACAAAGATACGCCTACAACTCACTTCTGTATGTCTCTTCCGTAATTATAAAAAAATGTTTTATGTCACAACTTTGTTTACTAACTTTACTCATTTCTTATGTTGTACCGAAAGTATATGTGTACAGTCTAAGTGAACTAAAAAACAACATTAAAATAATAAATCCTGAGAATGGCTTCTCGGAATGCATTATCTCGTAAAGAAAGGAAAATGGAGAGGTTTGTTGATAAACAAAAACAAGGAATAAGCGTGTTCTCGGAATATGATACTAGTCTAAAATAATCCAGGTACATAAAATATATTAACCTCTCCACGAGTATGGACGAAACTGTTCGTCGAAGCGAAAAATGCTCAGAAGAGTACGGACGAAACGTTTCGTCCGTGGCTATTATTCAAATACCGTCATATGTAATGAAACCATTTGACTTGAAGTGGCTTCTATTGACATCTGCGCCTAGTTTGTTGAAGTTTTGGAAGACACACCTACAATACCAACTTCACAGTTTTAGTTTAAAAATTATTTTCGCGTCATTAAGCGGTCGTCAGAGGAAGGAAGCAGTTTTTTGTATGGACATGTTTTTTTCGATATTGGTTTATTTATATGGATTGATCTTTTATTTTTTATTTATTTATTACACGCCCTAATGGGTTTTTACATTCTAGTTTATAATTTGAGTACACATTTATTTTAAGTACATGAAAATTAGAACAATAAAGAAAATATAATATAATGAGAAAAAAAGAATACTATAAACAACAAAAGAATAATATGTATATATAATAAAAATAACACATATTTGTAGAAATGATATTAAGACTTACATAAATAGATAATGAAATAAACAAAAAATTGCAGAAGTTATACACGTCTATTTGTGCCTAGATATATAAAAGAAAAGGAATAAACAATATTTATATTGGTTAATTGTAAGGTAAAATATATCTCCTAGATCAGAATATTTATTTCCAAGGCTGTGAAGTCTCGGGATTAGGGAATTTTGGTAAGACAATGTTCTGGTGTTGTTAAACTAAAATGGTAATAAATGTCGGTCAGATCTCTTGGGAATATGGATGTTGATTAATTGAAGCAATTCAGGACAGTCAATTTTGTAACGTTTTTTGTTGGCGTTTAAATTCAAAATGTAATGTTATTTTTAGTTGATCTATGATAATTTATGAAAAAAATATTAAAAAAATGAACCAAAAAAAACTCACTCCCCACGTACAGTTTTGTTCGCCAAAACTCACTCGCGGAGAGGTTAAGATACAAGGGGCTTGGTGCTTTTATTTCAGTTTATTTCTGTTTCAACAGAAAACTAAATCGTGAACTAAATTTAAATTTTAACCGTCAGATAAAGTAACAATGATATTAAGATGAAGCCATGTGAAAAAATGCAAAATCATGCATTTTTGTTTTGAAAATTTGATGGCTTAGAAGTATTACAGATGTTTCGATTAAATACTGCATAATATAGAAAATTTCTTGGCTCTTAAAAACGTCGGTCATTTTTTTTGTCTTTTAATAAGCCTAGAAAAATACAGTTCTAGTTCTATAAAAAAAAACTTTTATGTGCAAACTCTCCTACTTATGAACCCCTTTTCGGATATGGTTGCTTTTCAGATTCAGTTTCTTTAATAATAATCGAAAAACAATTGATATTGACGCCCGAACGCCCCGTTTCGTGAGCGATGCTCTCTTCCTCGGGGCTTACTAAAACTGATTATAACAATAGACTTAACGGTGTCAATGGAAAGATAGGAAGGGAGGGTAATTGAGAGCACAATTTACAATGAGTACAAGTTCAATAGGGGTCTTTAATTTTTTTTGGGTTAATTTGCGGTGTTGCGCATTTCCTTTTTTAGCCAACGCTTGTAGCCAATGAATGTATAGATAATACAGTGTTGCGCGCGCTTATTATAACGGCCAACAATAAAGTGTAATCTATCTACGTATCTTAATATATATATTTCTTATGTCCGTGTGTATGTCACTGAACTCCTAAACGGCTGGACCGATTTTGATGAAATTTTTTGTGTGGGTTCAAGGGGATTCGAGAATGGTTTAAATTTACAATTTGGTCCACTGGAAAATGTTCTTTTAATTATTATTTTTTTATTTCTAAGGAGTTGTTGATTTTGGAATGATTTACATTGGATCCGGCAGACTGCGCTACCATCGCAGTATGGAATATTTAATATTATTATATTTTAATTTTAGTTTGTCCCGACAGTTGTGTACAGGACAACGTCTGTCGGGTCCGCTGTAAATGAATAAAATAAATTGTGGAACATTCCAGAACACTCTCGAATGTTGTCCTGAGCGAAGCCGGGTAGCCCAGCTGGTATATTTATATATTCATATCGAAAAATGTTTGTTTCTAGGTGTGCATATGTATATATGTAAATTTGCTATGCGTTGTTAAACTGTTCTTCCGATTGCGATGAAACTTTGGGGATTTGATATGTGCATATTGTGCATGCCAGCGATGGTAAATATATAATAGTAAGTTCCCGGCACGCGTTGCTTTGCAACTTAATATAGATATTTATTAGTTTCATCGCATTATCATCGTTAGTAGGTGAGTGAATAAGTGGGTGAGTGAGTGAATGTGTCAGTGAGTGTGTGAGTGTGAATAAGTGAGTGAGTGAATGTGTGAGTGACTGATTGAGTGAGTGAGTGTGTGTGGGAGTGAGTGAGTGAGTGTATGAGCGAGTGAGTGAGTGAGTGAGTGAGAATGTGAGTCAGTGTATGAAGGGGTGTGTAAGTGAGTGAGTGAATGTGTGAGTGAGTGAGTGAGTGAGTGAGTGTGTGAGTGAGTGAGTGAGTGTGTGAGTGAATGAGTGAATGAGTGAGTGAATCAGTGACTAAATGAATCAGTGAATGAAAGCAACATAAAAATATATGCGACTATATATAATATAAAAATCAAGTTATTAATTTAGTGAGGGAGTGAGTGAGTGATTGAGTGAGTGTGTGAGTGAGTGAGTGAGCAAGTGAGTGAGTGGTAAAAGCTAGTGATTAGATAAATTAATATGGTTTTCTGCGATAAAGCAGATAATTAACGACCGACGCCAAGAACTATTAAGCCTGGCCCAATCGTCTCTGTTATTGTTAATGTGTTTTTTTTTGGATTTTAAGTTCCTCCGTCACTAAGCGTGTTTGATGCGTTTTGGGCCTTCTCAGATGTTCAGGAACAAATCAAAAGTGATGGCCCGTTTCAATTTAAAAGTGATTGGTAATTGCCGATTCGTCATGATGGCCGTGTTTGCGTGCTTGAAAGAAACTGAGAAACTTTTGAAAATGGTCCGTTGCGCCACAAAAAATGTTAATTTTTTTTATCTGGACGGCCGTCCGATAGACACTGCCACCCAAAGTCATCTCTTAAGACAGAATTGGCCGATTGAGGACCAATAAAACGCGCTCTAAAATAATGGCATAAAATTCGGTGATTTGAAAAATAAACTAACAGAAATTCATCTTTATACAACAAGATTTAAGATCCTTAAAACATGAAATTGCACCTTTTCTTCAAAGTGGAAAATTCATAAAATTAAAAATCTTTCGAAGTGATCGTGCGTTAATTTTCTCGGTTCTGGTGTTTATGAGCTAATCCGCTATCAGAGTGTTTAAAACTTTGAAAGAAATTTCCTTTTTAATTAATTCCAACGATTAGGCTCCATTGTTGAAAAGAAATTTTCTTGGCGCTCTAATCTCCGCTTAACAAAAGAAATTAACTACACGGGTTTAGGCGACAGAGCGCCATCTTCCATTGAATAACAACGTTGATAAATTCACATTGACGAAGTTGAATCTTTGTTAAAACCGCCGAAAGTTATTACAGAGCTTCTTAAGTTCCTTAATTCATCTTTCAAGGTTTATAAACTTTAGAGTGAAAATTAAGGAGGAAGTGCATTAAATATGTAACAAACCTGTACACCAGAATAAAATTGTACATAAAAAGTTGCTCTAAAAATGAGATTAACAATGTGTTGAAGATTAAAAAGTGCATAGATGAATGAAGCGAAATGAAAAAGGTAAAACAAGGAACGCTTGAATGGTGTGGACACTGTGGACATGTGGAGAGGATGGGAAGAGAAAAGTGCATAAATCGCATAATAGAATGGTAGAAGAACGGTTTTCTTGCCACTCTTTTCTTTCCCGTTTACAAAAAATCTGAATAAAAATGAAAACGAAAACAAGATACAGATAAACAAAAAGACAACGGTCGCAATCGGGACTCGAACCCTGGATCTTTCGTTTAGCCTAGACGAACGCTATATCAATACGACTACTGAGACCTCTTATTAAAATGTCATTTTTGTCATTCTCAAATTTTAAACATTGAAATTAATACTTTTATTTTCGCTAATTTTTCCTATATTATTGCAGCTTCTATTTTATTTGGAACAATTGTTTGAAGAACTGGTTTGTAAAACCAACCAAAAAGTCTAAATCAATATAAAATTATTATTAGAAAAACTAAATGACATTTGAAGAAAAAAAATAATACCTGAAAAATAATTTTAACTGCATTTTTAAAATATTAGTCGAAAAAATTATTGTTAATTTTGAAATTTGAAAAATGAGATTGATAAAAATGACACTGAAATAAGAGGTCTCAGTAGCCAAATTGGTAAGGCGTTCATCCCAATAAGACGAGAGATCCTGGGTTGCGACAAACCCAGTTGCGACCATTATATTTTTATTTGTCTGTATGTAGTTCTTTTTTATAACTTCGTTTAGATAATTAGTATTATTTAATTTTTATTTAAAACTTTTATGAGTAAAACCTATAATTGTAATATTTAATTAAATGAAGACCATATAAGCGAAACTTAATCGAAAATCTGAAAACAGAAAAATCAGAAAAAGATATTGACGAAAAGATAAACATTAAATATTCATCCTAGACTTGCAGAAAAGTCAATAGGTGTCGCATATTAAGAAAAAAATGGATAAAGACTTATCTAGACACTATCTAGATTGCATTTAGTTCGGGTTTGAAACTTGCAATCAATAAAGGTAGCTGCCAATAGAATATGCGTTAAGAAAAATGAAGATAGTATGGGTGGTTCTTACTCGAAGTATGATACAGTTAAAAATGACCGAATTGGATATCGACACCGTGGCGCAATGGTTAGCGCGTTCGCCCGGAAAGCGAGAGGTCCTGGGTTCGAGTCCCAGAGGTCTCAATATCTTTTTTTGATTTTTCTGTTTTCAGATTTTCGATTAAGTTTCGCTTATATGGTCTTCATTTAATTAATTTAGTATTGTCTTCATCTACAATGCTATATTATAATATAACCCAACAAATCATTTAAATACACAATGGAAACTTTGCGCAACCAATCAAATTGCTTATGCAAAGTAAAAAAGGTTATTCATTAATCATTCAAATAAATCAATAAGATTGTAAGGCATTTGAGTTTTTCTGGAGTAGAAAACACAGCCTTTAGTTGATGTGCGTGATCTACTTGAGAAATTCGCGAACAAGGAAGTGATTTATTACCATGGCTTAAAAGAAACCTTACGAAATCCACAAAGGAAATTTTCAGGATGTTTAATAAAGATGATAAAACTGTTTTACGATTTTATCATTTGTGATGAAATATTAGTGTTAAGTTTATGCAGATAAATCAGAGAGAGAAACAAATAAGTTGTGGCTATCGTACAGAAACAGGTAACCCTTTACGACGTTCCGTTTGTCTGTTGTATTTTTTTTCACCTAAGTGGAACGTTTGCGCGACCCTTTTCAGCCTTCACACAAATCTTAAATTTGAATTTAGAATATAATTCAACCATTTGGGCTCCATTATATAAGACACACCAACAAAAAATTGAAAGAGTACAGAATAAGTTCTTAAGATTTATTAATTATAAACTCGGAATACCTATCGAAGAACTAAATTATGTATATCTAATGGAATTACTCAATATAAGCGATTTAACGTCAAGGCGTGTAGTGAGCGATTTAGTTTGCCTTTTTAATATTGCAAATGGCAGACTGGACGCCCTCGATTTAACTTGTAAAATTAATTTGAGAGTACCCACGCGTGATACCCGTTCTAATGCACTTTACTTTGTTACCAATTCTACTAATAATTATTTTGAAAACTCTCCAATACAAAGACTTCATATACTCGGAAATAAATATACTTCAATTGACGTTTATCGACATCAATCGATATCTAAATTTAAACTCAGTATATCAGAACATTTAAAATAAAGCTATAAATATCATGCACTTTATAGCACCTTTATCGATATATTATTGTAGCTATGTTTCGATAAACACGTACCAAATATGTATAACAAAGATTGCTAATTATAAACATAAATAATGACAATCTTGTCTTATTTCTCTTTATAATTAAAATAACTATCTCACATTAATTTACGTGACCATATATTCTATTTTACCTGCTTTGTGTCATATCTAGTGTTATCTATGTTTTGTTTCTTATATCTTATGTTATCTTTATTTTTTTTCTTACAGTTATATTATGTTTATATTATATTTTGTTATTTCCTATACTTTACCAAAAACATGTACTGCACTTTATGTAAAAGCCCTATGGGCGTTTAAATAAATAAATAAATAAATAAATTTGAGATCAAAATACCCAACCAAACTGAACATTTTTTTTGGAGTAAACCTTCTATAGCAGGGCTGTGATTTGAATTTCGGATGAAACGGAAATGACGTTTACTGCACCTGCGACACATCAACTGCGCTCATCGGCTGCTTTGATAATGAAGTCGCTTTTAAAGGCTCTATTATTGGTGGAGATATAAAAAGGAAATTACGCCAGATCTGCGCTCATTGGCCTCGCATTTCAAGTAATGGTTGAGATTGTTTTGGTAAAGTTTCGCTTCTACCGCGTGTAAGCTGCACTCGATTTTTTTTTGTAATAAAAAGGTATATTAAATGTTTAGTACGGATTAGAGCCACTTTATTTATTTAAGGTATAAATTATAAGATATAGGCCATTAAAAATTTTAGTGTTTCATGATTTTAGGGGCAACTTGGGTAATTTTGTGAGTAAATGAAAAACAATAAAAAAATTATTTCATATTTTTAGACATATTTAAAAAAAAATTATACTACCAAGTCTGTTTTAATCAATATGATAATAGCACTTTTGCTAATAAATTAATCTTTAAATAAACTATCTCTGTAACTCAAATGGTGCTATAAAAGTATAACGAAGAATGAATTTATTTTCAGCATATTTTACTTTAGGATTTCCGTTGTACATTCATTATCAAAATCACATTACGTAATGCAGCTACAAGATGCAGTTTCCATTCCAGAACGTTAAAACACTTCACAAAAGCCAAACCGTAGCAATAAAAATTTTATTGATATGGTAAGGTTCATACCTATTTTAAATAATATACAGTGATGCTAATATGGGAGCATAAAGCACAGCAACCTTTTTATTTGGATAGAGCAGGTATGGTCAACATTTTTTTATGGAACTCTTCCGTATTCGTAAGTTTTCCACACTTTATGTAATACATTTTTTTATTTATCAATATTATTTTAGTAATTTGTACATTAAAGCTTACAAATTGCTAACTACTTATAACATTACAAAAAATATTTTTAATGTAGCTCCTACAATACATCTTGAACCTTCCAATTGGTGCGAACTTTAAAATTTGCGTGTTATAAAATTTCATCAATTTGTACTTCTGCTTACACGCTTTGTCTTTTTTTGTAACCTGATTTTCTTGCACGTCCTTGTGTTGTATTTGTGAGTGTCCTTGTTATAATATATAACTTTATTTGATTGTTTTGAATGTTTACTATTCTCTTGATAAATATCAACGTGTTTAAGGTCAGCATCTGCTTCACGGCTAGCCAATTTAGTTCCTTTAACATTTTATTTACTTTTGAAAAACTGTTTCGCCGAATTACTATTCTCATTGCCCTATTTTGGAGAATGAAAAACCCTATTTTCTTCTGCACAAGAAAAATTAAGTTAAACTTAAGTACGCGTTCACTAAAAACTTAGATTTTCATACCGAAGTGGTAGATCTAACCTTTTTGAATTTTCTTTGAAACTAATTTTTGTTTATTATTTTTGTTATTGGAAACAAACAGCACGTTTGCCACATACAAAGATTTTCAGAATAAATCAACTCCTTAACTATCAATACAAAACTAACAAGGTTTCTCTCACCTTTGCCAGAGAAATTTATGATCTTGGCACTATTTTCGTTTCAAAATTTAACTTTCTTTCACATATAAATACAGCTACCAATAAAGAATTAAGAATGCTTGGTTTCTGTAAAAATGTTTAGTGGTTTATTTGACCAGCAGGGTACATGAGCGAGATAGCAGAAGCTGTAGTATAAAAAGTATTGTAATTGTAGCACTCGCTCTCTCATTAGCTAGCTCTTAAATAGTCGTCAGGTATTGTAACTCCGTTGTGCAATAAATATTTATACTCGGCCACGCGCGTAGTAATTTAAGCGAACACATTTTTACCCAGACCTTTCCCAACTACAAAAATAACAGTTTCGTTTCAGTTTCTCACATTCAAAATATCTCAACATTTAAAAACTTATATTCCTCTCTCATCTAATTCATAGTCAAGTAGAATATAATTCTTTTATTTGGTCCCCTCACTTAAAAATCCCCTCCAATTCCATTGAAAACATTCAGCGTAAATTCTTAATATTCATTTATTTTAAACTCGGCCTACCAGTAGAATTAATAAATAACAATCACTCGATGAAAGAATTAAACATTCTTAACTTGACTTTTATTTTTAAAATTGTTGGTGGTTTTATAGAAATACACATTTATTAAGCCCAATTTCCCTTCAAATACCTATAAGAACTACTCGATACAAAATTCTTTTTAATAAATAATAATTAATAACGTCAAAATCAGGACGGAGTCATTCAGATATTCGCAAATAGGTGTATTGCATGCAGTTGGAAATGCTTTCTCAGAAAAGTAGCAGATGTTTTAACTGCACGGAATATAGTTATAAGAAGACCATAATAACAATCAATGTTAGGCATGATACTATTCTTCTGCATGGCTACTAATATGGCTATAAATACAGATAAAAGAAGAATTCGTGTCATATGGTGTGTTTAATTCTAACACGTATCCTACAAACTCTGGTGTACCGCAAGGATCCAATTTAGGGCCCTTATTTTTTTAATTTTTATAAACAATATTCAGGAAAAAATCAAATCTGTCCGTTTTTTACTTTTTGCAGATGACATTAAACTCTTCTTGAGAATAATAATTAAAAAATATATATATATTTATTCCATAATTATTACAGCCCTGAATTGAGAGAGCATACTTTCAGAAATTACTTTCAGGACCCTTACTTTTTTGTTTTACTTTTTAATTATAATTTTAATTATGTGAAAATCTATCATTGGATATTATGTATATTATTAAGGTTATTATTATAAGTGTAATATATCTGTTGATTTTCCAAAATAAATAAAAATAAATAAAAATAAAATAAAAATAGAAATACTTCAAGCAAATATAATTTTGAAGGTAACTAAAATTTCAAAACTGAATTATTTTACCTACAAGTCATTTCCTAGAACTCAACGATTTGCAAATAACAATGCTAATTTATGAATAGATTTTTTTTTTTAGTTTTCTTTAATCATTAAAATGTTTGTTACATGAATTTTATGATTTTTCGACCACCATGCTAGGCACATGCCCGTGTTGTGATTTACTAGATGTTGACAATTTTGCATGATTATATTTGTAATCTTTAACACTAGAAAGACCGGGTACTGTTCCTTACCTATAAAGATCACGACCGTCAACTTGACGGCTGATCACTTTTTTTCAAATTGGGAGGCGGATATGGGTACCACCACCCCGGGAACCATTTATTGGATAACTAACACCTCTGCCACAGGGCACTCTATGTAGCTCGCTACGTTTGATGACTTAGCAGGAGTGTCCGGGTTCATTGGGTGAGGTTTGTCTGGTCTTGGTGGCGAATACGTTTGTCCACCTACTGCGTAGCGGCCCGGGTTGGGAGACACTTGTTGAGGGAGACCTAATCTGGACCACTCCTGCAGGACCTCTCTCGACTCGTCGCCTTGCCCCGCAGTAGGAGGGATGGATTCAATCGTCCGTCACTCCTGGATACATGTACCAAATTTTCTTATTCACCCCTCACACTTTTTTCCTTCCCAGAACTTCCTCTCTTTCCTTTCCCTAAAAATACCAAGCACACATAAATGTACACAGCATCTCTTGTACAGGGTAAGCAGTTGTGTACTATTAAAGTATCTACGGGCCCTGTACAACTGTACAGTACGCCCAGTTTTTGAGAAGCTAACTTTACTCTGGCTTCGATGGAGCCCCCATACCTGAGCTGGTCACTTATAGTTACACCAAGCATATCAATGAAAGGTCTGTTCGGAAGATTGCTTCCGTTGAAGGAGACTAGATTTTCATTTCGATCCCTTTTAGACGTAATCAGACATGAGTGGGTCTTTGAAACATTGAATTCGACGAGGTTATTCTTACCCCAAGAGAAAACACTCTCGAGGTAACCATCCATTCTTTGCTTCAAAGCCCTCCGAGCCATTGAAGTTTGTGTGCCCTTTGGAGGCTTGTCAAACAAAAAGCTGTCATGGACTGTACTGTCATCCGCGTAACAATGAATTGGTGCACATGACAAAAGGTCGTTGATGTGCAACAAAAACAAAGTCGGGGACAGAACCGATCCCTGTGGGACGCCAGCATTTATTGGATGCGAGGAAGAGGTGAAACCATCAGCAACCGTCTGAATTGACCTCTCCCTCAAAAAGTCGGCAATCCACGTACACAGGGATACGGGAAGTCCGTAAGATGGCAGTTTGTTGACAAGTCCTCGATGCCAAACCCGGTCAAAGGCTTTGGAAATGTCCAGTGCGACTGTTTGGGTCTCACCGAAACGTTCCAGGCACCGCCCCCAAACATGCGTCACATATGCGAGAAGATCGCCGCACGAGCGGTTCCGCCGGAATCCGTATTGACGGTCGTTAATGATTTTGTTCTTCTCGAGATATGTGAGCAGTTTGTCGTTGATCACACGTTCCATCACCTTGGACAAAACTGATGTGATCGCTATGGGGCGGTAGTTGGCCGGATTGGAGCGATCACCCTTCTTTGGAATAGGATGGATGACCGCTTATTTCCAACCAGAGGGCACAATACCAGACTTCAGGGACATTTTAAAGAGCTTCGTCAAAATTGGAGCAATTTCTGCAGCGCACCTCTGTAATACCAGGGCAGGTATTCCATCAGGCCCACTAGCTTCATTAACAACATCAAGCCCCCGTAAGACTTGGATTACATCCCGATGCCGGATCCTCAGCTTTTTCATACGAAAACCGCAGTGAGGAACCGATGTCGGGACAGCACCTTAATCGTCGAGGGTTGAATTATCCGCGAACATTTTGCCTAATAAGTTAGCCTTTTCGGCGGCGGTGTTCGCTAGTGAGCCGTCAGGTCTGGTAAGAGGTGGTAGACTGGATTTGCAGAAATTCCGACCTATTGATCCCGCGAGCGACCAGAATGCTCTGCTGCCATGCGGGCATGCACCCAGCTTTTTGCCGATCTGCAGGTCGTGATCGAATTTTGACCTATTTATGACTCTCTTGGTTTCCTTTGCCATTTTATTGTATGCTGTTCTGTTTTCGGATGTTCTAGATGTGTTGTAGGCTCGGTAAGCCGCGTTGTTGTCTCATTCCAATACCGTTTAGATAAAACTTTTATTTATGATAATAATGGAGACACAACGATTTCTATGAGACCATTATAATAATTACATTATATTACAGCCGATAAATGGAATGGAATTTATCCAAGTACTGAGGCTGATGATGATGGTAGTGATGATAATGATGATGATGATGATGATCTTGATGATGGTAGAGATAATGATGGTGATGATGATAGTGATGATTACTCAAACATGTCAGATAAATAAAATTAAAAATATTTTTGATACTTATTGTACTAAATTGTATATATATAATATAGAGGTAATATATTTTACACAAATTATGTACATAAAATATATATTTTTTTTATAACCTTCCATTCCACATTCAAATTTTTACCTTAAAACGTCCCTATGAATAAAGGGCTTTTTTGGCATTCTTGCCCCACTGTGCGGCGGTACCTATACCTGCTTCCCAAATTGAGAGAGTGCATCACAAAAATGACTGGTAAACAAATATGACCTGAAATTTCCACGGCCGAAAGTATTATCGTGATTTTTTTTTGGTAATATGCCTTCTTTAGCCAACGTTTCGGACAGCAGCAGTGTTCATCATCTGGCAGAAGCGTAATCGAAGATTGTATTGTGTGCTAATATATGTAAATGTGAAATCGTTTTGCCAGCTCCAGTCCTCTACGAGCTGGTGGGATATACAAGGAATCGCGTATATGTACATAAGCACAGGCTTCATCACAATCTTTTATTTCACATCTGCCTTGATTATGGACACTGCAATGCTGCAACTTTGAATAAAGAAAATGGTGGTGCAGCACGCCATAACAACCTAAAAATAAGTCACAATAATGAGAGGTTTCAGAAATTATTTCAAAAATAGATACCAATGACATAACTCTATGAAGTGTCTGGTGATTGATAACATAGAAATGGTTTGAAGTAAAGTCAAGTAAAAACAACAATATACTTAATAAGAATTCGGCAAAAACTTTCTAGAAAAACTGCAGTCACTATTTATAATTCAATTATTGCTCCACACTTTAACTACTGCTCAATTATCCTTTTCCTGTGTAACGAACGAGAACAAAATAAGTTTCAAATTCTCCAAAACAGGGCAATGAGAATAAAATTTCGGCGAAATTGATTCTCAAAAGTAAATAAAATGTTAAAGGAACTAAATTGGCTAACCGTGAAACAGATGTTGACCCTGCACACGATGATATTTATCCATAAAATATTGAACAACATGTTACCAAAATACTTCTCAAACAAAATTATATACAAACATTCACAGACACAACACAGGGACTTGCAAGGAAATCAGACTACAAAAAAAGGACAAAACGAATACGCAGAACAGTTTACTGTACAAAGGGATGAAGTAATTCAACACTCTACCAGAAACTTTAAAGGCCGCACCAATTGGAAAGTTCAAAATGTATTGTAGGAGATACATAAAACAAGAAAAAATACAGTTTGAAATATGATATGATATAATTAATTAGGAAATTGTAAACTTAAATGTACAATTTACTAAAATAAAACTAATAAATAAATAAAAAATAATTTAAAATAAAACAATAACTTTGTACACACCACTTTTTATTTTTTATGTATTTAATGCCGACCGGCTTTCGCTACCACCGTAGCTTCTTCAGGGCAGTACAGAACTCTACTAAAATTAAGTTACATGTGTTATAGATAATATACATATGGGTTAAAAACAAAATCGGCCGGACTACTCAAGTGGAGGAGGAAGTAGGGATAAGTGTAGATGGAGCATTGGGTAAGGAAAGGGAATGTTTTTTGTCAATAGGGAACAACTTCAGTATTGGACTATTATTTAGATTTATTTGATTGTTAATTACCTTGCTATTAATATTTTTGGCTTTTCTTAATTCTAGGGCTTCTAAATTATCCAATCTGATACCTATAGTGTTTTTATGAATAAGGGTGACGCCGTTTTTTATCAAAATTATGGTTGGTTTCTATCAGGTGGTTTGCAAATTCAGAGAAACCATTGCTGTGTAAACACCTAAGATGCTCTTTGACACGGGTGTTTACGTTACGTGCCGTTTTGCCAATGTAATACGCGGG
Organism: Glyphotaelius pellucidus; assembly: GCA_936435175.1. Taxonomy (NCBI): domain Eukaryota; kingdom Metazoa; phylum Arthropoda; class Insecta; order Trichoptera; family Limnephilidae; genus Glyphotaelius; species Glyphotaelius pellucidus. The sequence goes on along the minus strand of OW386555.1, from coordinate 21,720,418 downwards.
ACAATCACTGCATTAGAGTGAATAAATTCCGAGTGGCTTAGACTGTGTTCCTTGTCCTTAGCGTTCATTAGAAACTTACCTATACTATTATTGGTGTAAAATGCTGGTTTTATTTCTGGTGGGAGATTTTTAACGCTTTTTTGGGAAAAATTATTAATATACAAGATTCTACGCCATTGATAAGGTTGATTAATAAATTATAATGTCACATCACAAAGTATCTGCTTCATATGAACAAATAAAAAATAATAGAAAATGTACTGGTGAATAAGTTTGTGTGTGAGTGTGTGAAAGTGTACCTGTGTGTCTGAATTGTGTTATTTAGTAGAGTTGTGAGATTAGTGAAAATTTGTTTCCTATTCAACTTTCCATCACATTGACACAAGCACCAAGGAAATATTGTTGTGTTTTTAAGTTTGTTAAGCCTTGAAAGTGCTTTAAATTTGTAAGTCTGAATATTAAAAATATATGAAGTAAAATGCCCTTTTAATAAACGGAAAGAATCAATCTCAAAAACAAATTTACGACCGCTGGCATACAAAATGCAATTACGTTAATTTTAGCAGAACCTCGTCTCGGAAGATACTAAACTCTCTGTTCTCTCTTTTAATATTCCACATTCTGAAAAGCATGTTTCTCTGGCTGCGTTGAGTAATTTTGCTACAGTGGCATCAAATTATATCATTACAGCGTGTCTCGTTCCAATAGATTAGTTGAGAAATCTAACCATAATTCAGAAAAAGCTGCTCGCATGCTGCAGTAAAACCTTAATCTGGTGACATGATATTTGCTGTTAATTCATTCATAATTTTTTTTGGTCAAAATAACTTATTTTTTTTCATTAAATCTTTGCAAGAGGGCCCTAAGTAAAATACGTCTTTGAAAATGCCGTTTGGGAGGTTCTCTTGAGGAGAGGAGGGACTGAACATGGGCCTTGAAGATATCCATGTTGTAGAGGGAGGAAAAACAGAGGCCGTCAAATTGTTCCACAGCCGAGGTGTTGTATTTAAGAATGAGTCGTAGAAGCGACCCGTCCTCATGTGAAAAGTAATGTTAACTGTGTGTGTCGCACGTTTGGCGAGTTTCCCGACGACCACGTCTCCGTGTCGATGGGATCAATGGCTCTAATTTCATGAAACTTCTTCCATTGTAATACCGCCAGAATACCTACCTGATGCCTGTGCTTTAAAGATTGCAATCCGCTTTGTAAAATAGGGGAATCTTTCAAATGAACACCCCGTTTTTGCACAGAGATAATGATTTTTCCGGTATTTGGGGGCTCGAAGCAAAAGGCCAATTTGAACAGTGAGTCCTTTAAAAAAAAACCCCACACAGCATCCCCAAAGATGATATAGGCCCCGAGGGAAATTATTTTCCTCAGGGACTCCTGTGTGGAGCTCATGTAAAAAAAAATCTCATCAATGTAACCAATGTACTGTTTGTTTCGCTATAAACAAATAAATAAATAAATATCGAGTCAGAGTACTTAATTATTATGTATAATGTATGCAATACAGGACACGTTATTATCTTACAAATCGAACTAAAAGTGTTGCGTGGCTTATGAAAAGGATAGCCAATATAAAAAAAAATGTATATGAACGGGTCGCCAAAGTATGTCCACTGGACCTAGTTCAGTGAAACCAAACGCGTTGATGATTTATAAATTTGAATGAAACAAAGAGTGTGTACCGAGACAGTGGTGGTCTATCCTCTCTGACAACCTCTACAAAAAACGGCGTGATGGTTAAATTACATAAAATGCCAATTGTATTGTTAGTTCAACATTACATGGTATCCTATAAAAAAATGAATTAACACGCGAATTATTTACCTTAACAAGAGTATAAGGTTTTCTAATAAGAGGTGTTATTTTGATATTTAAAGAAAAATACTAATTTTTAATATAAATGATCAGATGTCTTTTTTTTCATTATAAAGAAAAGGGTATGCCTTTCATAATGAAAAATAACATTAGGCAAATAATTTCCACAACCACGCTTACAGGAACATATCCTTTTCATAAAATTTTCCATAATCAAATCGCAAAGTGGCTGCCCTATGTCCTTGATAGCCTCACGAATTCCATTTTTGAGGTCTTGAATCGACGCTGGGCTGTTGACGTAGACCCTTTCTTTCACGTGGCCTTAAAGGAAGAAGTCGAAATGTGTTGAATCACAAGATCTCGGTGGCTGATTGTGATCACCTCTTCGAGAGATAATACGGTCCGGAAACTTTTCCCGTAAAAGATCAATGGTTTCGTTGCTTGTGTGGCACTTCGCGCTGTTTTGTTGAAAGTAAACGTTGTCCAGATCAATACAATCCAATTCCGGCCATAAAAAAATCATTAATCTTCTCTCGGTAATAAATTAATCATCATCATAACACCTCTTATTGGAAAACCCTTTAGTTGTAATAAGTTGGAACCCTAATTGCCGTTATTGCCAATCCCACTGATCAATTGTTGAGCCAAAATGTTCCCTCAATACCCCTGCTGTTACGCTCAACTACGCTCTTCCTAATTCAACTACTCTCCGACCAACAGTCAAATCGAGCGCTACTGAACTAATCGCTTAGCTGATCGGAGGCTCAGATTGATCGATCAAAAAGTTGCAAACAAAGGTCGCAAGTCTCTTAAAAAATATTGCTCAAGTTCCGTACATGACTTACTTTAATTGAACCTTATTTCTGGCATTATTTGGAGTAAAGTGCGAATGAAATGTCGGTCTCTTGTGCCATTTTTTTCTGGTATTAATAGATAAAATCATTTGAAAGAATAATATTTATTGTTGTTTAATGTGTTTGTATTTATTTACCATGTAAAAAATAATTTCAAATTTCTAAGAGTGTTTACTAGACTTCTTTTTGTGTACATATTTATAATACTGAAATTTCATTTATTCCGAAATTGATACTACAAGTCAACAATTTAGACCTTAATAAAAATATGGAAATTCTAAAACCAATTGGATTTATTTGGATTCTATAAAATTAACAATTTGTATTTTAAATAACCCTCTTTAATTAAAAAAGACTAGCTTTGAGTCGAAGGGTTTCTTGTAGGCGAATCTTTTTATTTATTATTATTGCGTTTATTCCGGAGACCTTACAATAACTCCACACAGGAGGCTCTGAGAAAAATATTTTCTCTCAGGGCCTACGTCATCTGAGATGCAGCGAGGAGAGTCTATGAGGAGGAAGGAATGACCATAAGTCTTGAGGAGACCCATGTTGTAGGAAGGAGAAACACAAAGACTGACAAATCGTTACACAGCCGAGCTGTTGAACTCAAAGTCGAAGAAGCGACTGGTCTGGAGCTCCAAAATACCTGAAAAATACCCTCGACCCTGTGCAGAAACGGGCGGTCCGTTTAAAAGATTGTCCCATCTTAACAGACGGATTGCAATCTTTAGAGCACAGGCGTCGGGTGGGAATGCTATCCATGTTCTACCGGTATTTCAATGAAAGATGTTCTGAAGAACTATCGTCATTGATCCCTTTGGCACCGGTGCATAGTCGCGAGACACGCCAAACGCGCTCCCAACATTTGTACACGGTTGGCATTTGTCACATGAGAACGGGCCGTTTTTTTGACTCATTCTTGAGTTCAACAACTCGGCTATGGAACGATTTGCCGGCCTCTGTGTTTCCTCCCTCCTACAACATTGGTCTCTTCAAGACCAATGATCATTCCTTCCTCTCCTCAAAAAGACCCTCCACACAGCATCCCAGATGACATAGGCCCTGAGGGAAATTATTTTCCTCAGGGCCTCCTGTGTGGAGTTAATGTAAAAAAAAAAACTTATATTGTCAATGCTCTTCATTTTTATGTACTCTCCTTCCATTGTTATCTCTTTTTTTATTCGTGTTATTGTTATGTTGTTAATGGATTTTTTGTCCATAAATAAAATAAAATTTAAAAAAAATAAATAAAAAATTGAAAGAACCTGAAAATCCAGGTGAGTCAAATTCCTTTTTTGAATTCCCCTCTCTAACCCCCTGCCATGAGCTGTGTCATTGAAACGCTATATATATATTTTTAATTCTAAAGTAATGATTACAGTCAATTTTTGATCCGCAATCTATTTGCGATTATAACTTACGGTTTGGTTTTCGGTTGAAAACGATGGCCTTAGAACAAAAGGATACTTTACGGAAAAAATAAATTGTTGTTTCAAAATCGTATTACCAAATATTAAGCTCATGACTGGAGGTAATAAAACTTTTTATCGCATAATTCATTGAATGCGAATACTGTAGAAGCTCACAATTGAGTTTTGTGATTAAATCACAGTTGCAGCAGGTCACAATAGAGGAACAATTATATGGAAAATTCGATTTTCCCATCAGGACGCATTGAATTTTGATGAACTACAAGTTACAATAAAGTTCTGGTTAAATTGGAACCTGGTTTTTGATTGCACGATAAATTGACAAATTCATAAAGCGGTTACTGGCAAACTTAATTAGTATTAACCATTAAACCATTAACCATTAAACTATTAAACCATTAGTTTGTTTGAAAGTCAATTTTTTAATGAACATTCGAGATAAGAGAACGTAGGTTCTATTATAACTAACTAACCATAACGCAATGTAACACAGAATTATAATTGTTGACAAATCATCCCACCACAAAGATACATGTAAATATTTTTTTTTTGTTTGTAAAACTTATGGGGGACGAATCCAAAATTTGAAACACGTATATATTTTTTATTTTTTTAAAAAGAAAGACAAACATTCCCGGGTTACGAATAACCCAACAATGTTTGAAAAACTCCTACTACCACCACAGAAAGCCGAAAATGTTGCTTGTGTTGTGATGAAGGACTTAGCCAGCCGAAGAATCGTACACGGGACGCCCGGGTGGAACCCAAATGCGATGCCCACTCAACCACTGACCAGATATATTCCGATGGTGTAGATTTGTGGATGATATATGTAATTCTTAAACAATATGAGCTGGCTTTTTTATTTTTTTATCATTGAAATGAGCTGATTGATAAAGTGAAATTGTTTAAGTTCTAGGTGTGAAAAATAACGTTGGTTGATGGTTGATAAAATTAAAAAAGGTTCTGCCTTTCCTTCTCTTTTATATTTATAATCATTTAAAATAAACAAACATTTTTGTAAGAGTCCATTAAACAAAAGTAAAATTAACCAATTATTAAAATTACACACTTGTTGAACTCCTTTGTGCAAATTTTTATGATAATGTAACTTCAAAGAAATATTTCAAGAGTTTACTGTATTTACTGATATTTATTACATAAACTGATGCATTCTATATTTTAAATTTTTTAAATAAAAAAAAAGTACTATGTGCCCTATAGATGGCGTGCTGTTGACGGAACATGGTGGACCTTTTACTTTTGGGGAGATCTTTTGACCCCTCCAGCAGGGCTTTATCGGAACATCGCTTTGCCTGGACACACTGAAAAATATAATGTTTTCTTGATTAACCTTCGGACTGGAAACTCGGCAACAAATCGAAGTAAATGAACTTTGAATAAATTTAAATTAATTTTAAACACAATTATGACTTTGAGACACAATGCTATAAAGCAATATTTTCGTACCCACCCCTATCAAATAGCGTTTCCCTTTCCTGATTTTTATCGTCTTCCTTCCCTTAAAATACCCTCCATACGGCATCCTCAAAGATGATATGCACATGTACACACTAAAAATATCACGCAATTGACGAAATAAGATGGATATTTTATATTACTGGTTGTGGAAGACCTTTTGTCTTCCCCAGAAGGATTCTCTCGGAACATCCCCAAAGGTGACATTTGCGGGGAATTCTTTTCCCCAGGGTCACGTGTGGAGCTAATGAAAAAAATCTGAATTTGAATTTGAATCTGAAATCTGAATCTGAAAAAAGTTTTCTGACGGCAAAAAAATCATTTTCATTAAGTAATCATTAGTTTAACTACATATACTCTAGGTTTTCCTCTCTGTTTAATTTATTCAAATATTTTTTACAATATTTGAATAAATTAATAAATTTCAGATAGATGTCAGTCAGTTGAAAACGCACGCAAAAAGCTCATTGCATATAACTTTGATGTCAAATAACTCAACTAATGAGATAGTTTTACTTAACAAATGGAGTATGAAAATTATTTGACATGAATGCAGTTTGATGCATCCATTGCTTAATTAGAGATATTGCCTTGAAATGCAAGCACTGCAGTTTGCTTTCATCGCGTTTCTGGTGTTCTAGTCAGTAGGCAAGAGTATGCAGATTTAACTTGGCAATGAGAGATAATTATATATCATGGGAATTTGCTCCAACTTACTGTATGGAATGGAAAAGATTGGTACTAAACTTGCTGCAAAAATTATGAATATTTAAATGCACTTTTGTCCAGAGCCAGTAATACGTAAGTATATCAAGGAAAGTTGAGGAGATTTTTTTTATATTAACACCGCACAAGAGGCCAGACTGTTCCCAACTGGAGCCAGTGAGACTACGGCATCCCCAATTGAGATAGATTTGGTACACGATCACGGTTAAAGCCTTTTAGAGCGACGTTGTTATTCTGAAAGTGGTGTTACATCAGGCAATTTTTTTTTGTTTATACTGTGTGTTTACATCTGTAAACACACAGTATTCTCTCTTACGTGAGAACAAAACAATTTTAAAAATTCAGTTCATTCACAAATAGGTGCAAGTAATTACAAAAATCTAATAAAAAAAAGGATACATTTGGAAATATTTAAGAAATTAAAAAAAAACACAAACAAAAATTAAAACAAAAAATTTTTCGTAAAAGTTTTCTCAAATAACAAATAATGCAAAGAGACGAAAGAGACACAAAAGACACAAGATACAAAAAAGAAATAAGAGACAAAAGAGAAACAAAAGACACAAAAAAACACAAGAGGCAAAAGAGACTCCAGAAACACAAGAGACACGAGAGACACGAGAGACACAAGAGACACGAGAGACACGATAGAAATGTGAGACACAAGAGACTCAAAAAGCAGAAGAAACACAAGAGACAGAAGAGACACAAGAGACACAAGAGACACAAGAGACACAAGAGAAAGAAGAGACACAAGAGACACAAGAGACACAATAGACACAAGAAAAACAAGAGACACAAGAGACCCAAGGTATACAAGAGACACAAGAGACACAAGAGACACAAGAGACACAAGAGACACAAGAGACACAAGAGACACAAGAGACACAAGAGACACAAGAGACACAAGAGACACAAGAGACACAAGAGACACAAGAGACACAAGAGACACAAGAGACACAAGAGACACAAGAGACACAAGAGACACAAGAGACACGAGAGACACGAGAGACACAAGAGACACAAGAGACACAAGTGACACAAGAGACACAAGAGACACAAGAGACACAAGAGACACAAGAGACACAAGAGACACAAGAGACACAAGAGACACAAGAGACAAGAGACATAAGAGACATAAGAGATAATGCTGTCAGCTTCCACTATGCACCGATTCTAGGGTCTTAGGACATTTAGCAAGTTTTCATACATGTTGACATTGTTTGAAGTTTGTCACGGTACTGAACTTGTGACTTAACGTTATGCCACAGGTGTTGGTAGGAAGAGGTAGGATAATAATAGAAATAATCCCAAGCAGCTTTCAAAATAAGAAAGGGGTAAATTTTCACATTGGATTTCGAAAAAATCCGTGTAAAGCCCTGACAACACCGTGAAGTATAGCTGTTTTATTTTAATGAAGTTATTAATAATTTTATTTTCATTTTACTAAAGAGAAACAAAAGAAAAACCTTCAATTAATCCAAAATACTTTTTTTGGTATTCTTAATAAGAACCGATTCGTGGTAAAGATTAATCGAGAAAAATTAAAAGCCATTTCAAATAATGTTTTGATTCCAAATGCTGGTCTTTCACCATTGAATATTATCTACTTTACTGAATGGGAAATAAAACCTAAATCCTTTGTTCTTTCAAGAAAAAATTTGGTACATAGAGCATGATGATCCATATCAACGATTTTACAATAAAATTGATATTTGCAAGCTTCTAAGCTCGATAATGAGCTGAAAATACGTAGTTGTGATGGAACACATTTGGAATGAATTAATAATTAGTAAAATTGCTTGTAAAATAATTTGGGAGGCGGGTATGTGTACCGCCGCCCTGGCAATCATTTATTGGATAAACAACACCTCTGCCGAAGGATACTCCAAGTGTTAAGTTTGGTGACTTAAAAGGGGTTCCCGGGTTTATGGGGTGAGGTTTGTCCGGGTCTTGGCGGGCGATGCGTCTGCCCTCTTGCAGCGTGTTGGGCAGGTTGGAGAGAGACTGGTTGAGGGAGGTCTTTTATCCTCTACTGCCGGAACCTCTCGACCTTGCAACGTGGTTGGAGGGATAGATTCTTACGTCCTTCACTCCTTGACCCACTGCCCCCCAGATTCCTACTCACCCTTCATATATATATATCTCCTTCCCAGAACTTCTTCTCATTCATTTCCTTAAAAAACCCTTCGCACAGCATTCCTAAGACGACTAAGGCCCCGAGAGAATTTTTTTTCCCCACCGCCTCCTGCGCAATCCAAATTTCATGTTTTTTAAATCATTGACCTAAAATTTCTACAGAGAAAAATCTCTGCAAATTTCATGATACAAAAAAAATAAAATAACGGACACCAAAATATCATTTTATTTCATTACTCCAAATCAATTACGTCCCACCCTGAATATATAATTTATTTATTCTCTTGCTTTTTCTAGACTAAGTATTTTTTGTTTATTTTTATTTTTGCTCCTCTGCATTATGCTGGTTTTGTTTTTTTTTCTTGACGCTTGAAGAAAAAGATTGTTTTGTAAAAGTTTAGTTGTAAAAGTAACGAAATAATTATCATTAAAAAAAAAAGAATTGAAACATAACGAAAAAGCAGAAAAATGTATATTATTATTAGTGTTATGCCACAGAGTTGTAAAACAGATATATTTTAATAAATCACCGTCGCATTTCAGCAATTTATGGAACAAAACATATTTCAAGGGAATTTTTTCCCGTGGACGGTTGGGAAGGAGTGTGATTGCACGTCTGTCTTATGGCTGTTTTACGACTTAACGAAAATGAAAATTTGAATAAAGGGATTTCCAGTTGTCGCGTTCCTTCTTTATGTATTACGTTCATTCCATCTACCACGCGACAAGTTAAAACCATCTCAAACGAAATGAACATAAGTTCTGATGGGTTTAGGGTCAGAATTGCCTAAAACGCAGAGACGACTGTATTATTTGATTTTGAAGGAATCTTTGGAGAATCATTAGGATTTAGTTACCCTTGTCAGAAAGGTCTTTATTTAATTACTTATGTCGTCAAATTTTTTCAACATTATTTAATTTTTGAAAATTCTCCCTGTTGAAATACCACCATTCGGAATCGAAACTTTACTTGAAATAGCTTTAGCTCTGTTTATTGCTGTGCAGATCTGTTCGGCTAAGAATTTCTCAATCTTCACCCTTCCCGCAACTTTTTTTTCCCTCTCCCTTTCTTAATTTTTGAAGTGAAACTTCTTTAGTGATTAGAATTTTGAACGTCGTTAGTGATAAGAATTTCGGATGAAACGGAAATACGTCACTAAAATGTATTATTATTTTATTTTTTTAAAATCATTTATTCCAGATCTCGGGGAGGGTGGTGCAGTCCCACGAGTTCCATATTATACATATATAATAATCAAGTAATGATAACAAGATATAAAAAGGATTCATAAAAAAAATATTTACATGGTTAAAGAAATTTAAAAGAAAATAATAATAATAAAAAAAAAAATAAACAAAACTTTTTGTTTAATCTTTGTCCTCAGGAAGTGGATCCATCGCTTGTAGATGGGACCCTGCAAGAAGTGGAATGCTGCCATCATTTATGACCGGTCATCGGTTTTACGTAATATAATGCGCTAAATTCGCGCTCTGGCTCGACTGGGAAGGGGAAGGAGACGGGGATGAAGAAGTATCTGGATAATCTAATCTGGTCATTTCAATTAATTTCAAGCAATGTTTCAATTCTGAATGGTGGGCTAACACCAGGGCGATAATGAAAGTATCTTCTACTCTGGAACGTGCTGCATATACACTATAACTTATTTGAAATTAATTAATTGTGGAATAAAACAAATAAATCAGATAAAATTTATTTGCGTATGCCGGGAATCGATCCCTTGACCTTCGAAGTGAGAGTCATCCTCTCAGAATACCACGTAGGCCGTCAGTATACCTCAATTGGTGATGCTGTCTAGGAGTGACGGACTTATAAATCCATCCCTTCCCCAAGGCAATGAGTCGAGAGAGTCCGGTTGGGGAGATTTAGGTAAGTTCTCCTCGACAAATCTCCCCGATCTCCCGATCCCACGGAGGGCAAACGCATTCGCCGCCAAGACCTAGACAAACCTCGCACCATGAACCCAGGCATCTTTGCTTCCAAACATAGTGAACCTCCTGTGGCAGGTGTGTTGTTTAACCAATAACTGTTCCCCGGCGGTACCCCTCCCAAATTCAAAATTTAGAATGATTGTCATTATTATGGACACCAAAATGAACAGCGTACATGTTATTGGAAATCGCGAATTACATTTTTCTTAGCCTAAAACCAGTATTTTTTTTTGGAAAACCAAGTTTAGCAGACAGCAAGTATGCAGATATGAATTGGGCAGTGAAATGACTTAATCTTATGGAATAATTACTGTTTTAAATTGTTATGACTTAAAATTGAAGAAAAATAAATAACCCTGTACATTTATAAATGGTGTGAGCTTATAAGAATGTTATAATTCATTTCCAAATGATAATGACGCTGAAGGCCAACCACCGTGAAAAGTATAAAAGTGGTTTTATGCAACAACACAGACATTGAGAAATATTCTAAATAAAGAACTACTGAGAATGACGTACTTCGCTTTCTGTCAATCCATAATCCAATATGGTATAATAGGATGGGGGGGCGCCTATAAAACTCACACAATCTCTTTACATTGCTTAGATACAAATAATTAAAAAAATATTAATGGAATCATTTTTTTATTCATCTGACCTCGTATTCGAAGAAAATACTCTTTTTCTGTATCCTTCAACCTTACAAATTTACGAAGAGAATATCCTAAACAAAACCGTTTATTTCAAAAATATCAAATCTCAGACAAAAATACATTTTACCAAATCCGATTTGTAAAAAAACTTTGGGTCAACAAAACTACAAATACTAAGGAATAAATTTCTTCAATAAATTGCAGATATACGATCACTTAATGATAGATTCAAAGAATTCAAAACACAATTAAAAAATATACTGAAAACCTTAAATAAAAAAAGAATAAATAAATTTTAAAAAATACACAATGAAAAACTCTTATTCTTTACATAAAATAAATAATAATAAAAAATTAAAAAAAAAAACATTCAAAATAAATACAGCGATAAAAACTAAAATTCTAAATAACTCAACAAATAATACCTCTTCCCAACACAAAAGCATTTGATGGGAGAACATTAAAAAATCTCTACTAACCGGGAACTGAAATTAGTTAACTAAGATTGTTATGTTTTATTTTATTATAATATAGCTTTTATTATTCAATTAAAAAAAACAATAAATTTAAAAAAAAAAACATTCTCGAGTCCGGGACACACTGAAAATCAGTGGTTCAATGTTTTACCATTTCAGGAATTGTAAGGTGAAGAAACTCTTTGGAAACAAGTGAAAATGGAGGAAGCTTGAGTTTGTTTTATAAACATAATTTGAACAAAAATACTAATAAAACATAATATAAACTTTGCTTGGTATTATTTCATAATATTATGTTGAATATAATACGAAAGAGGGGCTGGTATTATGTTTGCATCCTGGAAATGAAAATACAGACTATTTTCCTAACTTCCACGAACATTGCTGAATCTTCGGGTATGATCCGCGCAACATTCTGTTGAAAAAAAGAGAATTTATTCAGTTTACATTTTATAATTACTCTGAAAACACTTTCCTCGAATCGTTTCACAACCACAAAATTAACATTACGTAGGTAGGTACATAATGTCAGATTTCTTATTATATTTAGATGTTATAGTAATAAATGATATAATAATATTACCGGAAACTTAAGGCTCGGTGGTAAACGTTCAAAAGGAAGAAGATGGTGGGTTGAAATGGAAATATGTAATTACGAATTTTAGAGGGAGGACCCTAATATTAATATTTAATCATTTTTGGAGCATACTTTGCGATTTCTTTCAATCGAGAGAATTTCGTAAAATTACCGTTTCGGCTCTTAAATGCATGGAATTTCTCTTGAAAAGGTACATATATTTTTGTAAGGAACTTAAAAACTGTGTTTGAGTGTTCAAGAGAAATATGTTAAAAATTGGTAGAAATTGCGGCTTAAATTTCAAAGTAAGCTGCCCTGTTTTTTTTTTTTTTTTTTTTTTTTTTATATGAAATACCGCACAAGAGTCCCAACTGCTCCCGTCTGGAGCCAGTGAGACTATGGCATCCCCAATTGGGGTATGTTGTGAGGCTGAAGGTAGTGGGGAGAGGAAGGAGATAGGGAAGAGGAAGGTGGGGAAGTACCTGGCTATTCAGATCTGGTCACTAAACACGGCTAAAGCCATTTCAAGCAACGTTTCAATTCTGAATGGTGGTCTTACACCAGGGCGATACTGATAGTATCTTCCACTCTGGAACGTGCCGCAAATAAACTATATATTATTTTAAATGAATAAATTGTGAAATAACACAAATTAATCAAATAAAATTTATTTGCGCACGCCGGGTTCGAACCCGCGACCTTCGGTTTGTGAGTCGAGAGTCTTGCCTCGGGACCACGGAGGCCGTCAAACGTCTGTTTACTTTGAACTTATGTACTATTTTATAGTCAGCTTAAATCTATTACACATTCACTTCAAATTATTCTTCTTTTTGTGCCCTGTTTGTTTAATGAACGTTGTCATCATGTTAGCTATCATGTTGGCTATCATGTGACGCAGAAAAAGTGACGATGAATTCCTCCTCCAGTATGTCTTGCAGCGAAAACCAAAAACATTTTCACCCCGTTCTAATAAAACGGTTATTTGGGGTGATCCCGGATTTTTGCCGCTGCGCTGAATCTAGTGAAATTTTTGGCACATCAAATTCAAGGAGATATTACAACTCCTGGAAGGCAATGTCATTTTATTTTCATATAAATTTGTATTTATAACACCTTCTTTTCTTCAAAAAACATTAACCTATTCCTTACAACTGCCATGCGAGTCAATTTGCTCATAATACACTATTTTTTAGATTATTGCCACCTCACCACCGGTAACATGGTCATGGTGATAGTTTCACTCTTTTGAAGAAAGTTACTTAACTGTCCGTAAGTGACGTCTGCAATGTCAACGGTTAATGCAATATCGTACAGCAGTTGAGTCACTCAGTGTTTGGTTTCTTGTTATCCCAAAAATACAGCCCGATATACTCGTATGTCCGAAAATATTAAATAGCGGTAATTAGTATTGCTAAATAATTTGTCACGGTTGACATTAATCACAGTTGATATTTTTCACAACTAATTTTTTTCACAAGAGAACGGAACTTTTTTATGGGGTATTTCATTAAACGCTTCCGATCTTTAAATTTAAATAAAATAAAGCGTGTTTGAGATATCATCGAAATTTTCAGTCTTTGAAAGGCCTATCGATGCCATTTTGTTGGAAATATAACTTTGTTCAAACATACGCCGCGGCTTCTTTGGGTGGCGCGCTTCCGAAATGTCCGATTTCCATGACTCTGGCGCATAAATCAGGCTGAATTCGATCGATGGCGTGAGTAATGTTGGCTTTTGAGGGCCGCTGTGGTTTGTGACTTATTTGCTTAACCTGCGATTTAAGAAAACCCCACAAGAAATAGTCTGATGGAGTCAAATCGCACGATCTCGGCAGCCAGTTCATATCACCTCTACGTGAGATTTTATCATTATACAATAAAATAATAAATAAATATAAAATAACTTTATCATTTGCACGTGTAGATTAAATAAATTACAGCCAATTTGACAGGTGTCGCTTCAATAATATGGCCGCTATCAACTGTCAAAGTTCGAAAGTTCTTATTGGACTCAAAGTTCAACAGTTCGGCTGTGGAATGATTTCCTGGCTCTGTAACCCTAAGAAATGATGCTATTTAAGACCCAGGTTCATGCTTTATTTTCCTTAAAAAGAGCTACCACCCAGCATCCCCAAAAATAGTGACATAGGAGTCAGGGAAATTTATTTTCTTAAGGGTCTCCATTTTAACCCAATGAATGTCCAGAATATCCCGGCCATATAACGATCTTGTTACATCGCACACCATAAATAATATTTTAGTATATTTCAATTCATTGATCGATTACTTAAATATTGTTTTAGGTCATGTAGTTATAGTTCAAAAAAATTATATTTTCAAAACAGGTTTCTAATAACATTTAACGAACAGATGAAGTTTAAAAAAAATCTCTGTATTAATTTCGTTGAATGGAATAATATTATTTGAACGATTCAGAAAATTTAAGTTAACATCAGCCCTCAAAAAAAAAACAAAATTATTTATAATACAGAATTAATATGTAATTATTCTGCAATTAAATACGCATTAAATTTTGTGGGGTTTTTTCACCCACTAACCACAGCGGTATAATGCTAATTCTAGCAGGAACCAACTGAATAAATAAACGGTAATTGACACAACGTTGATAAATTAGTGATGTTCATATTGACAAAGCAATATTTCAAAATTGTTTGGATTTTGACATTATGTTAAATATTAAATGGCTTAAATTCTAGCTAATACAGACTGTAAAACCATGTTTACGATGTCTGAAAATATTTATATCGCTTTATTTGTAATATGAAATATTACAAAAAGTTTACGGGAATAATTATTTTTTTTTTTACATTTACTCCTTACTTTTTAAAAGGTTTTTTTTACATTTACTCCAGACAGGATTGTTATCTTTGAAGATGTTGTGTGAATGGTCTTTTTGGAGAGAGGAAAGAGTGAAAATGGGTCTTGAAGAGACCCATGTTGTAGGGGGGAAGAAACAAGGAGGCCGGCCAATCGTTTCACCCGAGCTGTTGGATTCAAGAAAGAGTCATAGACTTCCGGTTTTCATGAGACAAATGTCAACCGTGTACATCTATACTAATACTAATATTATAAAAGTAAACTGCATGTTTGTTTGTTACGCTTTTACGCATAAACCAGTGAACCGATTTTAAAAATTCTTTCACCAATAGAAAACTTGTATTATTATTATTACTTGTATTTTTTTTTACATGAAATACCGCACCAGAGTCCCAACTGCTCCCGCCTGGAGCCAGTGAGACTATGGCATCCCCAATTGGAGGGTGTGAGGCTGAAGGTAGTGGGGTGGGGAAGGAGATAGGGAAGAGGAAGGTGGGGAAGTACCTGGCTATTCAGATCTGGTCACTAAACACAGTTTAAGCCATTTCAAGCAACGTTTCAATTCTGAATGGTGGTCTTTCACCAGGGCAATACTGATAGTATCTTCCACTCTGGAACGTGCAGCAAATATACTATATGTTATTTTTAAATTGAATAAATTGTGAAATAACACAAATTAATCAAATAAAATTTATTTGCGCACGCCGGGTTCGAACCCGCGACCTTCGGATTGTGAGTCGAGAGTCTTACCTCGGGACCACGGAGGCCGTCATCCCATTCTTCTAGAAAGACTTTCTTAAATCCGGGATTCAACTCTTAACTGGTTTTCCTCGTACCTAACTGGAAGATCACAAACCGTGAAAATTAACAATATAGCTTTAAGTAAACCTTTACCAATCCAATTCGGAGTCCCACAAGGAAGTGTTCTAGGCCCTATTTTGTTCCTCATGTACATTAATAAACTCTGTAACCTACCCATAACCGGAAAACTAATATCCTTTGCAGATGACGGTGTGCTTGTAGCTCGATATAAAAATTGGAAAGGAGCATTTTACATAGCTCAACACAATACAGGCCTTCTAAAAAAATGGTAAGATGATAATCTCCTCACCCTCAATGCTGGAAAAACTAAATTCTTAACCTTCAGTCTATCTACTGCAACCCAACCTACTATCAATCAGAAAATAACAATTCACTCTTTTCCAAGACCCTACTCTTCCTGTACTTGCCCAAATTTGGAAAAAGTATCTCATTTAAAATACATGGAGGTTCTTATTAATAATAATAATGAAATTTGGATGATTTATATAGCGCCGTTTTTGTGAAAAAATACCACAAGGGCGCTGTGATCATCATCTTTGTTGGGATCAGCACTTAGCCAGTCTAACTCCACGAATTCACAAGCTCTCGTATGTTTTTCGAACTCTTAGAAATATACTTTCTCCTACAACACTGAAAGTGGTTTACTACGCACTATGCCAATCCCAGTTGGCATGTGGCATCATTAGTTGGGGCGACTGTGCTCTTAATTTTATTGATCCTCTACAAAAAGCCCAAAAAATGATAATACGTGCTATCAACAAGCAACCGACAAGCTATTCCTCCACTCG
This sequence comes from Glyphotaelius pellucidus, assembly GCA_936435175.1. Taxonomy (NCBI): domain Eukaryota; kingdom Metazoa; phylum Arthropoda; class Insecta; order Trichoptera; family Limnephilidae; genus Glyphotaelius; species Glyphotaelius pellucidus. The sequence continues at coordinate 21,703,859 of OW386555.1, read as the reverse complement.
ACTCTTCACAGAATATAATGTCTTAAACGTACGGCAACTCCATTTAAAATTTACTCTAATGCATTTCATGTTCAAATATAAGAAAAAAACCTAATCTAACATCATCTAACATCACAGTTACACCACCAGAACAATAACCAACCGACATTTCAATGTACCTACACTACGCACCAAATCAGCTCAAAGACATTTCATGAATCTATTCAATTTAAAAAAAAAGTAAATGTCAAAAGAACCTGTTGACAGACTGATATCTACAGTTTAACGGGACTTGATTGAAAACATATAAAAAATGTAAATAAAAAATAAAGGAATTTATTTAAAAAAAAAATTTAAAATGTACCTAGCTCCTAAAACATTTAACCTTCTCCCTGAGAACTTAAAAACCGAAACCCAACCCAATTTTTTTTTTTTTTTTTTTTACATTAACTCCACACAGGAGGTCCTGAGAAAAAAATAATTTCTCTCAGAGCCTATGTCATCTTTGAGGATGCTGTGTGGAGGGTGTTTTTGAGGAGAGGAAGGAGTGAACATGGGTCTTGAAGAGACCCATATTGTAGGAGGGAGGAAACACAGAGGCCGGCAAATCGTTCCACAGCCGAGCTGTTGAACTCAAGAACGAGTCGTAGAAACGACCCATTCTCATGTGACTAATGTCAACCGTGTACAAATGTTGAGGGCGCGTTTGGCGTGTTTCCCGACTATGCACCGGTGCCGAGGGGATCAATGACGCTAGTTCCTCGGAGCATCTTCCATTGTAATACCGGTAGAACAAGGACCAATATCTTTAAAAAACAATTACACAATGGATCCTTACATTTAGAAACTATGATATGTAAAACTTGCCACCTAAATTGAATTTAAATATAATAATTAAAATCCGTTACTAAATTAAATTGAATTGCATAATATTAACTTTTAATAACTATTTTTATCAAATTGAATTGCATTATTTAATAACTGTATCCAATCTGTAAACTTCATCCGCCATAACACAGGGACAGCCCAAGCATGGCGGATGAATTAACCCAATTTTTTTTTTCAATGTATAATGTTCTTTCTTTAAATAAATAAAATATATTATTATAGAAAGTTTGTATTATTACACGCGAGTATAATAATACTAGCTTCAATAATAAAACAAGTGAGACTGTTTATAATAGTAAGTGAATAAATAAAAAACAGACAGCGTAGCGTTGAAGCGTTACAGTGTCCACCATCAGGGCAGTTGATGGACACTGTAACGCTGTCCGAAACGTTGGCTAAAGAAGGAGGTAGCGCAACACGGCATAACACCCCACAAATAAATAACGAAAAAATATATTATTTCCTGTTTGGGGGTTGGAACTTGAACCGAGTACCATTTATATATTAAAAAGATAATAATCCCTGGATTTTTTGTCAATCAGTCAAATATTTACCGGTAAGCTTTTACTGATTTTAATCCCGCATTAAATGCTGCATTACACATGGATTTAAATTGCGTATAACGCAGTGTGGAAACAAATATGGACATGGGAACAGAGGGATAATAATATATTATGTTGAGAAAATTTTTTGTCCCTATTTTGTGTAAATAAAACATTGAAATAATTGTGTTTGGCGGTCTGTTTTTAATGAACCATCAAATAGTGAATTTGGAATTAGTTGGTCTTTATAATTATTTTGGGGTCTCAGCGACATGTATAATTGTTATGTATAAAGGATTTGTGTAATCGTTACTGCGCTCGAAAATTTGTTCTTACACATGATTCTGAAATGACAATGCGTCGCCTTAGTTCTTAATTATCCAAACGACCATTAGAAAATTTTAAAGGAGGAGAAGGTTTTCTTTCATTATTTAAATGAAACATTATGATAGGTGTTTAAGATATTTTTGTAAAGGTAAAGGTCAAATTAGTTTAAATATTTCTTAGTTTAGTGATTAACTATCATTTTTTATACTTTATTTTTAATTTTAAAGTGGAGATTGAACAAAAACTATAATGGTCGTTTGGATAATTAAAAACTAAGGCGACGAATGAGTGGGGTCATTTTGATTACGATTTTCTTAAGGCAACATAAAGGCTTTTACGTACATTGCAGTTTTTTTACTCCAATTTTTCTATCCAGGAGACCCTGAGGAAATCGTGTTCCCTTGAGACCTATGTTATTTTTCAGGATGCGGTGTGGAGGATTTTGTAGGGAAAAAAGTTCTAGGAAGGAAAAAGGTGTGAGGGGTGGTTTTGAGGGTCACTGTGTCCAGGAGGGACGGACGTTTGAATCCATTCCTTCCGCTACGGTGCAAGGCGATGAATCAAGAGAGTCCGGCTGGAGAAGTCAAAAGACCTCCCTTAACCAGCCTCTCCCGACTCGGCCAGCCACGCAGTAGGTGGTCAGACGTATCCGCCGCCAAGACCTGGACAAAACTCACCCCTTGAACTTGGGAACCCCTGCAAAGTCACCAAACGTACCTTGGTCATTTCCAAGGCCTTTGACCGGGTTTGGCACCGAGGCCTTGTCAACAAACTGCCTTCTTACGGATTTCCCGCATCCTTATGTACGTGGATTGCTGACTTTTTGAAGGAGAGGTCGATTCAGGCGGTTGCTGATGGTTTCACCTCTTCCTCGCATTCGATAAATGCTGGCGTCCCACAGGGATCGGTTCTGTCTCCGACTTTGTTTTTGTTGCACATCAATGACCTCTTGACGTGTGCACCGATTCATTGTTACGCGGATGACAGTACAGTCCATGATAGCTTTTTGTTTGACAAGCCCCCAAAGGGCACCCAAACACCAATGGCTCGGAGGGCTTTGAAGCAAAGAATGGACGGTTACCTCGAAAGTGTTTTCTCTTGGGGTAAGAATAACCTTGTCGAATTTAATGTTTCAAAGACCCAATCTTGTCTGATCACGTCTAAAAGGGATCGAAATGATAATCTAATCTCCTTCAACGGAAGCATTCTCCCGAACAGGCCTTCCATTGATATGCTTGGTGTAACTCTTAGTGACCAGCTCAGGTACGGGGGCTCCATCAAGGCCAGAGTTAAGTTAGCCTCTCAGAAACTGGGCATACTGTACAGGGCACGCAGATACTTTAATAGTACACAACTGCTAACCCTGTACAAATTGCAAGTGCGCCCCACGGTTGAATTTGGCAGCCACCTCTGGTCTGGAGCCCCAAAGTACCTGAAAAAAACCCTTGACTCTGTGCAGAAACGGGCGGTCCGTTTGATAGACTCTCCTAACCTAACAAACGGATTGCAATCTTTAGAGCACAGGCGCCAGGTGGGAATGCTGTCCTTGTTCTACCGGTATTACAATGGAAGATGCTCCGAGGAACTAGCGTCATTGATCCCCTCGGCACCGGTGCGTAGTCGGGAAACACGCCAAACGCGCGCTCAACATTTGTACACGGTTGACATTAGTCACATGAGAACGGGTCGTTTCTACGACTCGTTCTTGAGTTCAACAGCTCGGCTGTGGAACGATTTGCCGGCCTCTGTGTTTCCTCCCTCCTACAATATGGGTCTCTTCAAGACCCATATTCACTCCTTCCTCTCCTCAAAAACACCCTCCACACAGCATCCTCAAAGATGACATAGGCCCTGAGGGAAATTATTTTTTCCTCAGGGCCTTTTGTGTGGAGTTAATGTAAAAAATAAAAACGTAGCGAATCACTTGGGGTGACCTTAGGCAGAGGTGATGGTTATCCAATAAATAGTAGCCGTGGTGGCGGTATCCATACCCGCATCCCAAATTGCAGTATGTCTTTTTTTAAATCACACTGAAAAAAATTAGATAACGTAATATATTGTAAGGGTTACAAAATCTGGTAATATCCGCCAAATGAACTATAATATTGACAAAAATGTCTAGAAATGTTATTAACGATAATTTTTATTTGGTAGAAATAGTTTGCGCAAGCGGCGTATGAAGTTTGCTCAGGTCAAATTATCGTCGAATATATCCAAATTTCTTAAATGTATATATATTTTTTAATTTCTTGAGCCTTAACAACATAAATTTTTTAAAAGTTTTATTTGCAATGCACATCGCAGTAACAAATAGTGAATAAATCTTTCAAAAGCCAATAAATATTTATTAGCTTAGACTACGTGAACATTGTATTTGGGAATGCAAGATAAAGTTGGAATGCGATGTTAGTGATCATCTAGGGCTCTAGGGTCTAGGTGCATAGAGTCACGTAGGGTAACCGGTAAATTTTTACATGGGGATGTTTGTTTTAAAAATCTTTAGGTATTTTACTTAATTTTTTTTTTATTAATATGATTGATTATTACGGCATCTCGTACAAACATAAAACCATCATACGAAACAGGCACGATATTGTCGGAATTATCACTGCAAACACTTTCACTCCGCGTAAGGTTACCCCACGTGACTCTAGGTACTTGTAAATTTATTAAAAGCAGGAATTCGAATTTGAAGTTCAAGTTTATGATAAAAAGGTAAGGTTGTCTATTTTTTGTCTGTTCTTTAAGATTGGAATATTTAAAATATATGTTGTGATAAATGTTTCGCCTTTCAAATGCATTTATTAAGAAAAAAAAATAAGTTAAATTTACGTGTTTTGAAATATCATGACCTAGTGTGGTAGTTATTGGTTACCAGTCGGGTGTAACTCATTGAAAAGAAATCATCGTCCATTCAGATCCATTGGTCCGCGGGTCGCCAATTAGCGATCGCCGCCTCATTCAAATTCAATTTTTTTGTTGTCAACCGTACGCTCGCCTGTTTAACAATTATTAAAAAATTCTATTTTCTGCTTCAACTTCACCCGAAAACCCATCAATTTATTAATGCGAAAATCACGAATTTCGCTTTTTTCCACCAAATCCGTCAAAAGTTTCAAAAATGATTGAATATAATATTATGTTCTTAAAATTTCTTAGGAATATTACATTTTATATACAATTAAAATAAAACTTTCTTATGAAAATTTATTTTTTTTAATGATTTTCTTGCATAAAATGTTGAATCAAACGAGAATTTCTACACTTTACGTTCAGAACCCAGGAATGTAATAGATCGTTTAAAATAATATTTTTTGGAATGTTTTGATCTCTCCATCGAGATTGTTTTTTTCGATTTACTGCTTCAAGATGAAAACAAGTTTTAGCTCAAGATACTGAAAACTTTACAGATTAATTAAAATAATTAAATTATCCTTAACTGCACTGAGAATTATTTGAATTTATTTCCTTTTCCACCTTCGACATTATTTCTGTTTTATTTTATTCATTGTCATGTAATTTACCACAACATCAAGAGTGCAGTGAAGTCTTTATAGCCAAAACTTTAACTTGTATGTATGTGAATTGTTCTTCTGATGTTTTTGAAGAAGCAATACACTTTGATCTCTCCCGTATATATCGAAAAGTCTTTCATGAGGAGAGGAGGTCTTGAGTCAATAATAGCAATTGTTCGGGAGAGCCAAATTAAGCTTTTTTTATATATCTGCAAAACAAGCATTAGGAATCTAACGTATTCACTATTGTATGTGTATTTAAGCTGATCAATTTATTACATGGGAACCCAGGACCTCTCGCTTTCCGGGCGAACGTGCTAACCACTTCGCCACGGTGTCGATATCCAATTCGGTCAACCGAATCCGAATCCGAATCCAATTCGGTCATCCGAATCGGTGCCGATATCCGATTTGGTTGACCGAATTGGATATCGGCACCGTGGCGCAGTGGTTAGCGCGTTCGCGCCGGAAAGCGAGAGGTCCTGGGTTCGAGTCCCAGAGGTGTCAATGTCTTTTTCTGATTTTTCTGTTTTCAGATTTTCGTTTGAGTTTCGCTTATATTGTGTTCATTTAATTAAGTATTACAATTGGAGGTTTTACTCACTAAGTTAAAATTAAAATTAAATATAAATATATAGTCATACAAAGTCAATGTACAGAAGTAATTTTTGTTCCTTTGTATTTAGTTACATACAAGCCTTAAGAGCGAAAGACCAGTAAATATTTTCCAATATTTCCGAGAAAATTGCTTAACTGCACAGAACGCTGACCCATAACTTTAGAGCATATTTGGTGCATAGTACTCGGCAATGCAAAGCTTTGTAAACAGGACACTTTTCAGGCAAAAACACGATGAGTACTCGAATAAAGTTATATGGCGGGGATTCGGTAATATGCCATACACCGTGTGCCATCTATTCTGTCCAGCTTGCAACTCGATGGGCTAAATTTGAACAAATTTTACCAAAAGTGTATTAGATACGTACCATGGAGCTCTTCTACAAAGTTTTTATTAATTTAGAAATTTGGACTGTCTTATTTAATTAATTAATTCAATCATTGTATTTTCAACCAACTTATCGTCATTTATGGTAATGAGATCAAATTAATGCTGGTACAGCAACATTTATAAAAAATATTTATTTATTTTATCAGGTTCTCCATAAAACAGTTATACACCAGAATATTATGGAGAATATTACAAAATTTAATGATAAAAGAATATGGGGCAGTTTCACTATCTTGTGACGTATGTCAGGAGATGGTTACTGAATTCTCTGAAGATGACATTGAAGATGTCGATGCTCAATACAGATTTATTTAGCAGTTGAATTGCTCTGTTTAATGGCGAATTTGGTAAAAAGAAGTCCTCGCTTTTGGAGCATAAAAAATGCGTGGGATCTCCCACGAGTGTACGCGTTAAGTACATAATATAAGTTGATCTCCTTCAACATGGGCGGATTCAGTATAATGCCGGAAATAAGTTTAAAAAAGTGCTTACCGGGCTTCCAATGTATTAATATCGAGCATTCCTGTTAAAAACAACGATGGAAATAGAAATGCGTAGTATGTATATTCCCCCATATACAGGTAACGCATAAACCTTTTTTGAACTCTTTCTCTTTCTGGGATATGTTTTTTTTCAGAGGGGTCCCAAATAATGGAGCTTTATTCCGAGATGCTGCGGACAAGTGTTTCATTTGTTCTCCGTAATGCAATTCCAACTTAAGTAATACTTTGACAGACTTTTTTTTCAGATTTAATTATTGAAATGTTAATTAACAAATATTTCATTCAAAATAGCAACCTACAAATGCAGCTCAGAAAAATAAAAATACTTTTATCTTTGTGCAAATTGTATTATTTTCTTTAAAAAAATTGTGTGCAGTTCACACACGGTAGAAGTGAAACCTTCAGAAAACCATTGAAGACAATAGTAGGGAGGCTACAAAGCATCGCACAGAGAGAAGATCGTTTAGTCTAGCTCATTATCTCGCAGGCTAAATTCTATAGATGTGTGTGTGTGTGTACGTCTCCTTTTAGTATTCTTGAATGGATTTCTAAGTATTTGATATTGGTTAGTAACTTAAGTACTTCAAGTAAATACATTAATTTAAAGAGTTTATTTGAAAATTGAATTTTGATTGAACAATGATTTTTTTTTTAAATGTCATTCTCAAATTGTAACATATTTGACAGTTTCTTATTTGTAATGATTAAAAAAACTTTTTAGATGTATTGTCATGTGGTTGTAAAAATCCAGAAACCTTTGCGAGGGTGGAAAGAAGGTATTTTGAAGGTTATATGAGTATCACTTACATTCATTTTTACGTGTGGCATCACCGTCACCTCTCCGAAAAATATCTCGGCACCGCTCCGAAAATGACCGTGCAAATTATTCCGTTCCTAGCGCTCAATCCAACCGCCCATTCGCGTTTTGTACCTCTCTACCCGTTTCATACATGAACACTAATTGTGTAAATTATTAAAATCTTAAATAAATGTTAAATCCCTCAAATAAGAGTACAGTGTTATCAATCATCATCCAGTATAATCATTGAACACAGGGCGCGGCCTGAAAGTACCGCGACCCCCAGGAGCCTGACTTTTCCTCATGGTTGATTATTAATATACACTCGTCTGATGAGAAGACGGAGCACAGGTCAAACATCCTCCACCAGCTCCTCAGCCTCTGGAACCAATTTTTTCAATCTTGGTAATCCCGACGCTCAAAAACTATTTCCCATGATTAATATAGCAAAACATAGACGACTCACTTATATATATTTATATCATAGGAGCAAGCACATTTTAATTTTTATATATATAGACAGTCAGCCCAACTAGTTAGGGAGAACTTTTTCAATTGTAAATTAGGTAATTAAAATTAACAGTGTACTTAACTAACTAACTAACCATCATGCCGTTTCGCCGGAGAAGTTAACAAAATACTTAGTTATAGTACAAAAACGTCGAGTTTCAAATCACAATGGGGCTAATGAAGTATTCACTTCAAAATTATATATTCGACTATAACTCAGTAGTTTGGTCCCCAACCTACAAAATTCACATCAATAACATTGAGCGAATTCAAAACAGAATTCTGCGTTTAATCAATTTTAAATTAAATATCCCAGTGGAAGACTTAAAATTCGATTACTTATTAAATAATCTAAAAATACATAGATTAGAAGACAGACGTAAAATAAACGACTTAACATTTTTATTCAATAAACTCAACTCTAAATTCGACTGTTGTGAACTCTTGCAACTCATTATCTTACGAATACCCACAGTAACAACACGACAAAATACAATATTCTATAGCAGCACTCATAAGCGTAACTACATTGCCCACTCTCCGATTCAACGACTTCACACTATGGGAAATAAGTACTTAGATGATGTTGACATTTTCAATATCAACTTGGCGAGTTTTGTGGATCATCTAAAAAATTTATTTCAACACTATTACTAAACACATCTTGTAAACCTTTAAAATAGCTGAATTTTTCTGTTAATGTTTATGTGTCTGTATGACTTGTTGTATGACTTTTATCTAATGTAGTTTTATTTTTATTATTTCCTTAGTTTCAAAGTATCGGTCAAATTAAAATTACACTACAAATCATGTAAAAGCCCTCTGGGCGTTAAGTAAATAAATATAAAATAAAAAGAAACGTGTGCAAAGGCAGAGTAATGTGCCGGTCTATCCTCTCTGCCTACGAGGAAATGGAGTATCTAACAAGTAATTTAGTTTTTAGTTTTGGCAGGAATTCGAATCCCTATGGTTTAAAACTGTCAAAAATAGAGGTACATTCGTACCTTGAACTTACGCAATAGCAAAATGTTTATTAATGTATTTTTTAAAGTTGGATCTTTATGTGCCCATTAAAAGGAACAAAGCACTCCTAAGCATTGAAACCTTTGGGCCGCTGGGAAGTTTATTCTGCGGTCACTAAATCAGACCCTTTCTAATGTGGACCGCTGAAATACTAGCCGTTAAAATCAATGGGACGGAACGCGAGGTGTTTTCTGGATATTTCTGTTTGCCATTTGGACTGTGTGGTGCATAAATGGAATTAGTTCAACACATTGCTTTCAAATTTGCCGAATACATTAAAATACGCATTAATTGATTGAAAATGATATAAATATTAATTTATCACAAAAAACGATACACGAACATTTTTATTTAATTATTCTAACGTGTGAAACATACAAAGATATTAAATGTTATACTAGCCAGTTCCCGGCATGCATTGCATTGCCACTCATAAAGGCATTGTTTTTCCCTGCGTGTCTTTTCTCATTCGTCCCTTTCCCTTTCCCTTTCCACCTCCCCTTCCCTCCTATGTCCCCTTCCCCGCGTTCCCTCTCCCCTCTCCCGTGAATCCCTCTCCCGCGATCCCCTCTCCTCTCCCGCGTTTAATATACTCAGTCCCGGTTCATTCACGTTTTTAAACGGCTCGAGTGGGTAAACTAACTAACTAACCATCACAACGTTTCCCTGTAGGGGTAGGTAGAGAGGACGGATCGCCAAACAGCTCGGTCCTGTCACACACTCTTTGCTTCACTTACATTCATACATCGTCTTGTATGAAATTTTTTTAATTTTATTTTTGTTACGATGCCGACGTTGGCGTTCAAATGGCCAGATGTTTCACAGAATTTAAACAATTCACCCAAAATCTCAATATTTATTTTAAAATTCTGTGAAAATTCTGATCTTAACCCGGCGAGAGTGTGGAAGGGTATGTCATACCCTGCTACTTATTTGCGTGTATTTTTTGTTTGTGATCTTCAAACCTGTTTTTGCTTTGAATAGCTGGAATAAAAGTTAGTCGCGGCAGCCTGCGCTCAAGTTATACGCTTGCAAACTGCGTTCGGGTAGTTGATACCGTAACACACAGCTCGTGTATATATTTCGTGACAAAAACTAACATTACTTTTTCTGCTATTTTATCTTAATTTCTTTGTTACACTGTAAATTTAATAGAAAATGGACGTTGACAGTGAAGAAACCCGACTTCGGTCAATGCTGGAAGAAGTATTAGAAAATACTGCACTGATTTGAACGAACTCCAGTTCCCAAGATGTGCCTAATATTTTTTGTTCTTTTTTCGTTTGTTTATGTAGTTACTTGTTTCATGTTCTATCATATCTTTTAGTTTTTTTTTTACAAAATTTATTTTCTGTAGTTCCTTTGTAGTTTTTTTTAGAGAGTGAAATTGTTTGCTGAAAATTCAGTGACTTGATTACATTTAAGTAAAATATAAAAATCGTTAAGATGGCGCAAATGTTTTATTCCAATGCGTTATAATACAGTCTAACTCCAATAAAAAATAATTAAAGTAATGTTTTTTTCTTAAGAATCAAGTTTTACAGTTAAATTTCTAAACGGGTATGTCATACCCTGTCATACACTTTTTGTTACATTTTTTAACCACACTCTCGCCGGGTTATTAAAAATTAAAAATCAACTTTGGCATTTGATGAGTGGTTCAAATTCTGTGAAATAACTGACCGTAGGTAATGTTTCTAATTTGAAAAATTCTAGGCCTAATGAAGAACATCACAGGAAACTGCCAAACGTACCTACAAAACTATCCAAACTTTGCGATATAAGACGTAACTAATTTCTTATCATTTCAAACTATTTTCTAAATATCTGATTGGTTCGTCTTTAGTAAATTTACTAAAGTTGCAATCACCGGGAAATGAGGTATGTCAAAAACTGTTAAATGTTACGAACTTGATTTCATTTGATAAATTAAATTGCGACAAACTTTTTTAAGTTTTTTACATTAACTCCCCACAGGAGGCCTTGAGTGAAAAATTACCGCCAGGGCCTAAGTCATCTTTAGGGATCATATTCTATGGAGGTTTTCTATCTCTTGAAGTTCTGGGAAGGAAAAAGGTGTGAGGGGTGGGTAGGAATCTGGGGGCCCAGTATGTCCAAGAGTGACGAACATATGAACCCCTCCCTCCCATGTTAAAGCAATGTTCCGAGAGAGTCCTTTTTTTTGCATGAGCTCTACACAGGAGGCCCTGAGGAAAATAGTTTCCCTCAGGGCCTATATCATCTTTGGGGATGCTGTGTGGAGTTTTTTTAAGGAAAAGGAGGAGAAGAGAGTCCTGGGAAGGAAAAGGGTTTAAGGGGTGGGTAGGAATCTGGTAGGTAGGTAGGTAGGTTCAGTGTGTCCTAGCCATCCGCCTTCAAGACCTAGACAAACCTCAACCCATGAACCCGAGCACCCCTGCTAAATCACCAACCGTAGCGGTTTGGTGATTTACCACTTGGGGTGACCTATGGCAGAGGTGTTGGTTACCCAATAAAGGTCCTGCTGGAGAGATTAAAATGACTCCCTTAACCAGTCTCTCCTGATCCGGCCTACCACGCAGTTGGAGAACATACGCATCCGCCGCCAAGATCCGGACAAACCTCAACCCGTGAACCCGGGCAATCCTACTAAGTCGCCAATTACAGCGACCTACGAACACCTGGTCTATTGCTCTTTGAAAAAAGTCTTAAGTTTTCTTTGTTATAACGATCTTTGTGAACTTGCTAAAGGGTTAACGTTTAAACCAAATCAACAAAGTGTTCATATTCCAAACATTCTGTTCACTTACATTAATAGAATGAGAGAAGAGAACTACAGTTTTAAATAACGAAAAAACTAACGCTTATCTACACTTTTTTGTGTTGTATAGTTTCATTTTTGTGCGATGTGTTTTAATTTTAATTTTCTTAATTTTGTAGAATTACAATTTGTTCAACTTTGCGTGCTTTGGAGATAGGTCCCCACGCCCGGCTAAAAGCTGAATCGTGTCAGTAACGCGGGAATTTAGCAAAAAATAGGCTTTTTCATTAGAACGTGGTTTTAATGCCGACCATGCAAGCGGGGGGATTTCAACCCTCCAGCACGTAGGCAAATGTTTGCAGGCAATTAGCCCTCGATGGTGAACGGTTAAGATACATTCATTTAGATCCGGAGGCTGGAGAAATATATTTAAGTATTTTTAGTTATTATGTTGTGACTGTGATGGTTGGCGTTGATTAACTATGCAAACGTCACTTCAGAGCTTTGTTGACATTTTTTAATATTGTGATACCGCATTTTACTCCAAATATTCACTGGAAAAAACTCGTAAGCCCCCATTTGAGAAAGTAATATAGAAATAGCGACTCGTCAAAAATTGTATACCTGTGTAAAACAGGGTGCAATAGCTACATTGTCCAATGAAGTTGAATTTTAAGGCTAGATCACGCGTTCATCGCAGCCTCTTGCATTTGTTTTGGACAGTATACAGTAGTACCCGGTTTTGGATATGAATTTCAAAACTTCGATTAGTACCTATATAGGTAAATAACTTATTATATCGTTGCGAAAGCTATCCCATTACACAAGTGTTTACATTAGAGATGAAACGGATAGTTGTTTTGCCGGATACCGGATATCCGGCCAACCTTTAAGCCGGATAACCGGATATCCGGCCAACCTTTAAGCCGGATATCCGGCCGCCGGATATCCGGATGAACATAGCCGATTGACGATTCGTTACACGAGCAAACTGCATGAACGATCGGGTGGACTCGTGTGAGTTCGGGCCCTTTCGATACGGAAAAACATGCTGTTGTAGTTTGAGGTGATTTTATTAGTGTTTCTTTCTATAAATTCTAAGAGATTCATTAACCGAAGAAAAATGTTTTCGGAAAAAAAAGATCGCCTATATGGAAATATTTTGATATAAAAAGTGACGATCAAAAATTTGCTATATGTTCGTTATGTAGTGTTAAAATTTCTCGTGGCGGGAAGGAAAAAGGCAGATATGTACCAAACAAAAATAGCTTACCTCTTTTCTTCTGTTTTTAATTGCTTAATGGAAGTCATCACTGAACGAACGATTTATCTATTGAATTTTATGGTTATATATAACTACTATATAGGTGTAACGTGTAACTGGTGTTAAGTTCAATACACGAAGAGAAATCAATTTTGGCCTTCACGAAAAAATGACTTGTCTTCTCAATAAAAAATCCATTTCACGATGTTTTATTGATTTGCTTCGATAATATATCATCATGTTGTTACGAAAAAAAAACATTCTTATATCGTTAAATCCTTTAAAAACAAGATTACTAATAATTTATTTCTAACAAGTTACACGTCAAAAATCAAAATATTGCATTTTATTCTAATACTCTATTATTAAACATTATCCGGTATCCGGCTGGATACTCGTTTATAATCCGGTATCCGGTCAGATTTTAAATTTAGGCCGGATAGGCCGGATACCGGATATTTACCGGATATCCGTTTCATCTCTAGTTAACATACATAATAATTTTTGTTTTATTCACTTGCCTTTTGGAAATAACCAAGGATGGCTGTATCTCCCAGCAAAAAAAGAAAATTTGTTCAATTTGAAAAATTATTTTGAAATGTTTCCATCTTCACGCAATATGAAAATAAATTTGACTTTCCGCATGGGAGGTATACTCACACTCATCCGTGGCTATTTATAAATACCAACTGAATAAATAATAAAAGGAATAGCTTACAAACATATTTATCATTGAGGGCGGTTATCTCTAAGCCAAAACTCCACTGATATAAAGTAAAATTTAGATTGCTCTGTCGAAAACTGTTTAATAACGTACGTATTAACTGTATTAAATCAAGTTATTTCTGGCTAGACTTAAAAGGTGATGTATTTTTAAGGAAAAATAAAATTGTAACTTAATATTTAAATACGCATAATTCATTAAAATCTCTTTCAATAAATTTATGATAAGAGGAACTTTATTACATATTTTGAATGTGCGAATGAGGAAACTCTGAAGAAGAGACTTAAAGTGCGAACCTTTCATAAAACCTATTTTTTTATTGAAAAAATTAAATCAGTACCCGCTGTCAGAACATTATACTTAAGTACAATGTACATGTAATATTCGTACTGGCCATTTTCTGTAAATCTAAATATGTAAAAATGAATGTTTTTTTGTTTGTCCATTATGCGTTCCTAAACCATTCATCCATTTGCGACGAAACCTTGCTTATTTGATGTGCGCATGCCGGCAATGGTTTCTATTATTTATAAGTGTGCTCTGGCGTTATGATATTATTTCCTTTACTATTCAACCGATTGCGATAAAACTTTGGTGAATTGTTGTGCGCAAGCCCGCAAAGCTTTCTTTATATAAAAAGAAGGAAAGGAGGGAGATTAATCTGTGAGAGGGAACAAGGTTGTGGGGGGTTCGCGAGGAAGGTGAAAGGGGAGGCGGAAGGGGAATGGGGAGAGACACGCAGAGAAAATCAATTTTTTTATTTAAGTGGCAATATAACGCATGCCGGAATCTCGCTAGTTTGTTGTAAAAATAAGTATTCCTATTAACAATTTTGTTTTTCTTTACTAAAAACCCACTTTAAAATAATTGATATCAATCTAACAAATTGAATGAACAACATGACACCAGTTAAATACTTACACCCCTTTTTATCCAACAAAAAAATTATAATACATTTAATTTGGGAGGCGGGCAGCCGTACCGCCTCCCTGATCCCTCGCCGCCTCATTTATTAGTTAACCAATACCTCTGCCATAGGTCACTCCACGCGATTTGATACGATTGGTTACTTGGTAGGGGTTCCCGGGTTCATGCCCGGATCTTGGCGGTGAATGCGTCTGCTCACTTACTGCGTAGCAGGCCGATTGAGAATAGACTGACTGAGGGAGACCTTTAGTCTTTAGAACACTCCTACAGGACTTTCTCGGAAAATCGCTTTGCGCCGCAGCAGGAGGGATCGTCCGTTACTCCTGGACACACTGACCACCAGAATCCTACCCACCCCTCATATATTTTTCTTTTCCAGAATTTCATTTCATAAAAAGCCCCTCCACACAACATTCCCAAAGACGATATAGAAATAAATTATTTTCCTCAGCCCAACAATAACAAACATCAAGGAATTGAAAAAATATTAATTCGCGGAAATCTTATCACAAGCACGTACATTGTACAATATTGTGGTGATTCGACGGTAAACTGATAAAAATATACGTAATTATTTGCAAACCAATTTATTTCAGGAGTTTAGGTTTACATTTTTCTTCTCCTGTATTCCCTTCATAGAATTCCACGAAATTGCTCCGGACGAGAAACGACGTTTATTGATTCCGTTCAACGAACGATGCCTTAGATATTATTTTACACAATGGGTTCGGATAATAGGTACTTGTGCGTAAAAACTTCGTGTAGATTGCCTACACACTTTAATAGCGAATAAAACATATTTTTGGTATGTAAGAAGTGTGAATTTGATTGATTTTTAAAATATGTTATTAGATAAACTAAAAATTTTTTTATTTTTGTGTGATTATCTAATTAATAAAATAATTGTTGGATTTCTAACACTTCTTATCTTCCAAATATGTTTGAGATTCGTGTGACAACTATTTGACTGTATGATTTTTGGTTTTCTCGGCCAAAAGTGTTTTTGTAAATTATTTTTGGGGTGTTATGCCGTGTTGCGCTACCTCCTTCTTAAGCCAACGTTTCGGTCAGCGTTACAGTGTCCATCATCACTCATCTGCCCTGATGATGGACACTGTAACGCTGTCCAAAACGTTGGCTAAAGAAGGAGGTAGCGCAACACGGCATAACACCCCAAAAATAATTTAAAAAAAAAACTGTTTGATTTATTAAGTTATCGTGAATATTACAATACTTATATTAAAGTAGGCTCTGCCGCTCCCGCTGGGGGACTGGAGGTGCACACCCAACATGCAAACATCATTACCATATCTAAGACACGACTGACGATAGACGGTACTTTTCTGATATCATACTCAACTACAATCTGTTTAGATGTATTAGACTTCGTATTTCTAACTACGCTATCGACATCTATTGAAGGAAGCTGAAACTATACGGATGATCATTACCCTAAAGTAATCATCATGAACATATTGTGTCATTCTCTTTTTATCTTAACTACTTCATTCAGTTCACTTCGTAGAGTATTATCTCTATTCTTTTTACTACATCATAGTACATTGCATCTATTGATCATTAAGATGTACTTTGACTGTTACTAATATCGTATATAATGGGTTGAACCAAAATACTGCGCTTTTGCTTACGACGATAGAATAACGCTATTTCTAAAACGTGTGCATGGTTTTGAAATGAGAATTTGCATAGTTCCTTCCAGGATGTCATTTATCCAGTACTACCCATCACCTTGCTACCAAAATATTTTAAATATTGAATTTTGGCAAAAAAATATACTATTTTTATTTTTGATAATAGGAGAATTGGTACTACCTTGGCAGCAAGTTCTTGGTGTTTTTCCTGAACATAATCTTAGTTTGAACTATATAACTTGTTATGTACCTATTCGTTTTGTTGAGGCGATAAATACCTCGAGGTATTGCAGATCTGTATAACTATATTGAGATTGTGTTTTTTCGCAGAGGAACACTGGTAAGTGATTGGTTATCCTTTTCTTTGCATACATTTTTTTCCTACACATATTTATTTATTGACGCCCTATTGGGCTTTTACATATAACATACAAATTTCTTTTAAAACAACAGTATAACAAATAAAGAAGATCACAAAATATATAAATAAAGCACAAACTCAATATAATAAATAAGAATATAAGTAATGCTTAATCCACATAGATAACTTTAGAGAATTCGTAGCAGCAAAAACATTTAAAAAAAATCTAATGTTGACTAAATTACTCATTGTTAGCATTTAGAATAAAAATAAATAAAAGAAAATCAAAATAAAATGTAATGATTACTCATTCGTTATTTACATCTAAAAAGCGATGGACTAATTTGGCTTTAAATGTGTCGAAGTTTAAATTAAATATGTCAGCGTCATCACAGCTCATTGCTCAACCTATGTTTTCTTTCTAATACAGAATTCACAACAAAATTATTGTTGTAAAATAAAATGTTGCGCCTAGTGTATTTGGGAGGTATATGTAAGGATAACAAATTTATAGCGTTGGAGCAGTCCAACCTTGAATGAACAATTTTTGTATAATAAAGGGTGATCAAATATTATTCGCCTTTCAGATAATTTCGATAGGTTAAGTTTTACTTTGGGAGGCGGGAATGGGTACCGCCGCCCCGGGAACCTTTATTGGATAACCAACACCTCTGCCATAGGTCACCCCAAGTGGTTCGCTACGTTTGGTGATTTAGCAGGGGTGCCCGGGTTCATGGGGTGAGGTTTGTCTAGGTCTTGGAGGCGGATGACCAGGACACACTGAACCTCAGATTCCTACCCACCCCTTAAACCCTTTTCCTTCCCAGAACTCTCCTTCCCTTCCTTTCCTTAAAAAAACCCTCCACCAGCATCCCCAAAGATGACAAAGGCCCTGAGGGAAATTATTTTCCTCAGGGCCTCCTGTGTGGAGTTCATGTAAAAAAAAAAAATGCGTAAATTGACATAATTGATTTAAATAATAGGAATACCAATTTTGAAATTAATAAAACGTAAAAACAATGAGAGTTGAATTGAGGACACCAAATGCTTGAATTGTATTCAACTTGACTTCTAACTAAAGACGTGTATAGTAATTTTGTGGTTTTTATGTTATTAAAGTCTTTTAAATATTATCACCCAATTCCAGCCAACACCATTTCGTCTCGTTTCATCTTTAGTATTTACAGTCCATTTGCAAGTGCATCTGAAGTTGTTATTCGTAGGCATTTTCGATGAACCAACGTTCAGACACATGAACACAGGTTTTTCTAGTGAGATTTTCACAAAACGCTACTACTAACCAAATCACAAGTAATGATTATAAACTTTTTGTATTACGAACTAGTGCTTGTTACATTAGTAAACTGTATGTCTGAGAATAAAAATAATTTTATCTGTCAGTAAACTATACAAGAAATATGTATTCCTTTTAATAAAGAAAACCCAACGCTCAGTGTTGAAGGGCAAATGCCCCAATCATTCCGCACGACTTATTTCTTTCTCAGGGTGCTGGGTTAATTGAGAGTACAAGGGATCATCACGTTTAAGACAAACAGGGGTCTTCCAAAGGGTGGATTTGATTGTGAAACGTGATGAAGGATACTTTGAACTTTCACAGTTGTTACATATCTAGTTCAAGGGTTGAAAACAACATCGAATAGTATTATTCGGCTTCTGTCTGCGTGGTTGAATTTCAGAACCCAGCTTCGAGTGCATGTCTGACGTGCATGCTGTACGCGCCGCGCCACAAATAACACCTGTGTACGTGGAATTTCAAACAAAGCTACCATTGTATTTTGGTTTTGAATTCAAGAATAAGTCACAAGATGTCGCCACTTCCGTCGGCAGGACGCCCAAGGACGTGTCCTCCCCCTAGGTATAAGTTCTACGAATTTGTGAATCTGAAGTATCTCTCTGGATATGGAAAGATTGACGGTAGTGCTCAGTTATATGAAGCAGTTGTATTAAATTATAAAAACTTAATTGCCCATCTCGGTCACTCTGTTCCGGTGACTAGCCATCACTGGTTGACAGTGAATACGAGGAGGGCTAATTTTGGAACCAGTTCCTATTGGATTTATAAAATGGTCATCAACACTAATTGGGCGAGGCCGAACCAAAAACCGCCCACAGAGCCTAGATGTAAAATCCTGCGGAGCGCTTTTAACTGCTTGTTATTAATAATTATATTGTTTAGGAAACAGCCAACAGCCATCGCTTTGAATTTGTTCCTGAAATACTGTGAACGTAACGAGAAACATAAGATATGAAAATCCACAAAATCGTTGGAACTAAGCTTAATAGTTCTTGGAATCCAGTACTTTACGACTCTACCAATATTAAATGCCGAAAACGACATTAATTTAACAAATGATGCTAAAAAAACCGGTCTCAAGAGAATTAATACGTGCAACACTTTTTACATACATGGACACTGTGGCGCTATTCGAAACGTAAAATAAAATTAAAAAAAAGAGAAAGCACGGCGTAATAACCCAATAATAAATCGCAATATTGCTTCTCCTAGCCGTGGAAATCTAAAAATCGTATCTAACATCCTTAATGTTCTTATAAACTCTAATAAAGCGACCAATTAATGTACTTAAGAGAGACTTATAAAAGTCCATAAAAAACGGTGACCATCAATTGAACTTTTGTAAACTTATTGAATCTGTTACGGAAAAAAGTTTTCACAACTAAGTTCTAGCTTTGCCTTCGGTAAATTAAGTGTTCATGTAACCGACCCTTTATAGTTAATATTTTACCGCTACTGTATCGCTATTCAGACCATCAGGCTAATTTTTTCGCTTTTGGATACAACTCATATAGATCGCATGGAAATCGTTGTGTCTTTATTACCATCACAGTGACAAAAATTATCTTGTATTATTGTATTCGAAAGAGTATATAAATTAAGAACGGAAATAGGTAGAGGGTGAATAAAATATAATAAAAAATTAAGTGGTATGTAACAAATTTATATGTTTTTATTGTAAATTATGGCGAGACACAAAGTACATATTTTTTACAAATACGAGGGCTGTCGGTAAAATAAGGTATCCAAGGCGCTGCGGTCCCGAGGAACGAGTTTAAGCGCGATCCGGCAACACTGGCGTGTAATCTGATTCACTCACGCCAAATGCTCACCACGCTGCACTCTCTGTGATGCTTAGTCTCGGCGTGGCAGCCGTTGGCGATGGAGCTTCCGCTCGTCGCACCCGCCAAGTAAGAATTACGCTCTGTTATTCGTTTTTATGCGCAAAGAACTATACTCTGGTAAGAATTCATTCTCAGCTGCATAAAGTGTATGGAAAACAGTGTATTAAGGCAAAAGGTTGACTTAGAGGTCTTATTCCCAGTCACAATTGAGTCCAAGAATTCCTCACAATCGATTTTGTAACACTCAAGGAATTCGGGATCTTTAAGCCCGTTGTTGTTTGTGAACTTCGGTGAACATTTTTGGGATCCACCTTGCGCAGACCTTGTGTTATCTAAAAATTATCTGTCAAAATCTTGTCAATATTGGTCTTACTGACACAGAGCTCCAACATTACGAATTACAGAGCGTTATTCACAACTGGCGTATGCGGCGAGTGGGATTTCTATCGCGAACAGCTGCCACGCCGAGACTAAGCGTCACAGAGAGTGCAACGCGTGGGCATTTGGCGTGGGGGAACCAGACTACACAACAGTGTTATCGGATTGCGCATAAAATCGTTTCTCGCGACCGTTGCAGCTTGGAGGCCTTATTTTACGGACAGCTCTCGTATGTTGAATTATTTAACTGTCTTTTACAAAATTGGAACCGATTTTGTAAAGAATTCAGGCAAGCGATTAAGTGCCTACCTTTCACATAAAATGTTTAAAAAAAAAAAAATTCTGTTTTTATAGATATTTTTAATGAAATCGCATTGTTAAGCCAGTAACATTTTACATACAGACAGTTGAGCCGTTTGGGATGCACATCAAAAATTAATAAACAAAGTTAATGTTTCATTGGATCAGTTCCTTTGATCTAAGCTCATTTTGTTTGTGATAACGTAAAATGTTTCGACGTTAGTTTGCTCCTGTGTCAGTGTCTGCTTGAATTATAACCTTTGTCATTTGGTATTTACCTACACACTGAAGGATCCACTGAAAGTTTTCCCTCATTGGCGAAAGAGACAAAGGTCACAATCGTCACAAAATGATCAAAAGGTTTGTTTTTTGTTCCTATTTTATTCTAGAACATTTTAGAACTTATGCTGGTAAGATATTTAAGGGCTATAAAGTCGTAGAGCAATACAAAAATCACTCGTGAATGAAACAAACCTCAACTTTTCTCAATCCAATGCAACGGTATTCAAAACGAAAATATCGACAGAGGTTATTTTCTTAGTCAATTTTTAAACTTTCAGTAAAATTATTATTATATTCTTACGCGTAACTACTGTTCCAACTGCCTAGCCCAGAGGTCGGCAAAGTGCGGCTCCGGAGCCGCATGCGGCTCATTGGCCCTTAAAGTGCGACTCTTTGAAATAAAATTGCTGGATTTAAAAAAAAAAAAAACAAGAAAATATGGAACTCTAAATTTGAACGAATTTGTGTTGATTTGGAAATATTGTAAAAGAACAAATGGAGCTTAGTTCACTACTCAAGTGGTTTGCTTTGAAAGGCCTGGAGAAAGGAAGACATGAACATCTTCAACGCCTGGAATAGTATTCCTGACTTATGATCAAAAATCTCGCTTTTGCTCTTTTTTCCCTTTTCGGTTCTTCATATTCATGCGAACAATCTTTTCAATCGTGAACTTTATCAAGAGTAATTTGAGAAGTCGTCTTATAGATGGGATCCAGGAATCGTGCCTAAAATTAAGAATAACAACATACAAACCTGACTTACTCAAACTTTCCAAGGAGATTCAAGGACATTGTTTGCATTAAGCGTTTTTCAGTCATTGTCATGATTTACATTTGTGGATTTTTTATCAATAAATAAAAACTTATTGAAATCAAGTCTTATTCAGCGTACCCATAATTTAGTGAAGTGCTGAAATTATAATAAATATTCGCTAAATACAAACATATTTAGCTCTAATTTTTTTTTTTATGGTTGTGATTTGGCTCTTAGGCTAAAAAGTTTGCCGACCACTGGCCTAGTCTCAATGCATTGCTAAGCCGTTAAAATAACTTCAGATGGGAAAAAGTTTTTTTCGCAATAATACAGGTCGGGGGTTCAAAACTCGGCATGCGCAAATAAATTTTATTTGATTAATTTGTGTTACTTTACAGTTTATTCATTTAAAATAATAAAGTGTACATTTGTGGCACCCTGCAGAGTGGAATATACTCACGGTATCGCCTTGGTGTAAGACCAGGTTTCAAAATTGAAAAGTTGCTTGAAACGGTTAAGCAGTGTTTAGGGATCTGATCTGCGTAGCCACGTAATATCTCCACGTTCCTCTAGCCATTATCCTTCCCCACCCACTACCTTCAGCCTTATTACATACCCCAATTGGGGATGTCATGATCCCACTGGCTCCAGTGGGATCATGACATCCCCATGGGGATTCGAAGATAATAATAAATATGTAAAATAATTTACTTGATTCGAAGTCGAGGACGTTTCCCCTCGACCACTGAGGATAATAAAATATTCAATAGCTAACTGACCCGGCCACGCGTTGCTGTGACGTGAAATTGAAACACAACGCAATCTACTGAATGGTTACTAGAGTGGGCCGATTTTTTTTTCTTCCGAATTTCTTTTAGCGCTAGTAATAAGTTGTCTTTGCATTTGAAACATCAAAAAAATTTAGTTTAAAAAAAAATCAAATAATATCCTAAAGTTCCGCAAGACCTCTGAAGTTTGAGAAAATATCGAAATATTTCCATTTTTTCAGCCTTTGCACAAAATATTCTGAAATAGTTTTAAGATATTCACTTA
This sequence comes from Glyphotaelius pellucidus, assembly GCA_936435175.1. Lineage (NCBI taxonomy): Eukaryota > Metazoa > Arthropoda > Insecta > Trichoptera > Limnephilidae > Glyphotaelius > Glyphotaelius pellucidus. Next base: position 21,681,171 of record OW386555.1, on the reverse strand, counting down.
TGAGCTATTGTTAAATAAAGTCTTTAGCTTCGATGTATAAAACCATCATTTATTATTTTTGTAGTGGTATGGCACTAAACCACCTCCGCCGGCAGTCCCCAAACCCGCCCGTGCTTGAGCAGCGCGCCATATCGACCGTTCCTTAGTCGACCAAGGACCCCCCGTTTCGTGATATTGTTTTGTAGGTAACTAAAGGTAATTTGAAAATATGGGATTAAGCTCCTTTGCCAACCATTTCGAAAGAAAGAATTACAAAAATTATTAAGGCATATCAACATATATAAACTTGTTGAAGTCAGAAAAGGGTAGAAGAAATACAGTTTCCTTCCAAAGAAGAGTCCCTCCATTTAAAATCACAAGCTACCTACTGTTTGTTATTGATATTGTAAATGGAAATACAATGAATGCAATTTATTAATGCAAATTACAGACAATAAATGAAAGTTTCCTCTAAGGAAAAAGAGTTTTTGGAAGACCAAAGAGGTGAGAGAAAGATGTTCATCGGCAGTGTTGATATACCGACTACGAAACAATTGCTACAGCCTATGAAGAGAAAATGATAAGATCTTACCAAATTAAATGAACAGGATGAGAAGAAAAAGCTTTAGAATTTGTGGATACTTTGAATCATTGTTTATCATTGCTTATCATTATCTTCCACCTTAACATCAAAATTATCTTCTCCGGTCGCAAAATCAAGTCGGCTACTTAAGAACAATAACACCGCCTTTCCGACAACCAGCAATTCTTCGTCTTTTACAGTTCTCTCCAAGATCTTTGACAGATTCAGGATATCGGATCGAGCTGGAGCAGCAATCGCTTCTGCCATTTAAATAATTTCAACATAATCACGCAGAATAATAAAGTTATAGACAAAAATAGACTGCGTCGCGGACGTCCGCGTACCAGATCTGTACTCATCAAAGCTATGTGCATAAAGTAAGTAGATTATTTTTTAATGGTCGAAAGGATAAGACCTTAGCTAATATAAAAAAGACACAAATACTATGAAAGCACAGTACTCGAAGAACACGTATCAATAATCGAGGAACCAATTTTCTTGACGCGTATTATGCCTAGGTCAGCACTGCCGTAAACACAGCCAAACCAATAATGGAATATTTTGCTGGTCAAAACATTTCACTATACCATTTTAAAGCAATTGGGTGTGACGGCACAAATTTTAACACAGGAATAACTGTTGATGTGATTCAAACGATGGAGAAATACTTGAATGGACCGGCACAGTGGCTGATCTGCATTTTTCATTGCAACGAGCTGCTTCTACGCCATTTGATTATAAAGCCGGATGGTACAACCACTGGACTTCATGATTTTTCCAGCCCCGTAGGTTCGACTCTTCATAATTGGCATAATTTACCGGTACAATCTTTTTTCAAATTTATATTGAGTATTCAACACCAAGATTTAAGCACCGATCAAAAATATTTTTTTTTTTTTTTTTTACATGAGCTCCACACAGGAGGTCCTGAGAAAAATAATTTCCCTCAGGGCCTATGTCATCTTTGAGGATGCTATGTGGAGGGTTTGCTTGATAGTTTGAAAGTAGTTTCCAGCGGACGTTGTCATTCTGATATTGCCAGAAGAACCCAGGAGTGATTACTATAGCGAGTCAAATCCCACGAATATATATTGGAAGCGCAATGCCATCATATTTTTTTCGTTATGTTAGCCACGTTTATCTTGAGGGCATACTCTCCTACCTAGTTTGATATAAATCTACATGGGTCGTGCAAAAAGGTGCAAGGCGTATTTTTAGCAACGATTAAATATTCGCGCTATCTTTCGGGTGAATTAAAAGCAATAGTTAATCCTGTACAGCAAAGGGCATACTTCGCTTATACTGAAAATTTACTCTTGTCAATGACAACCGATGAATCACCTACCATAAAAAAAACTTGGAATAAAGCGTTTATCGAAAGCCAGAGAGTTATTCCGGAAAGAAAATCGAACATTTAAAGTACCCCCATTGAATTTTGATGCACCATCTTACTTTGATTTGATATCTTGGCAAGATACGCCAATTATGAATCCTCTCATTTTGGAAAATGTAACGGAAGAAGAATTAGAAGAACTTAACCTAACTTCAGAGGTCAGTTCCATTTACAAAGAAGCTTTTCCCCATGTTTTAATAATACTTTTAGCTACCTACAAAACAATATCACGAAACGAAGGGTCCTTGGTCGACTAAGGAACGGTCAATATGGCGCGCTGCTCAAGCGAGGGCGGGTTTGGGGACTGCGGGCGGACGTGGTTTAGTGCCAAGTTAAAATCTTTCAACTATTTCAGAATATTTTGTGCAAAGGCTGAAAAAATGGAAATATTTCAATATTTTCTCAAACTTTAGAGGTCTTGCGGAACTTTAGGATATTTTTTGATTTTTTTAAAACTAAATTATTTTGATGTTTTAGATGCAAAGACAACTTTTTATCACTAGCGCTTAAGGAACTAAGAACCTTTTTTTCGCCATACAGTCGCGGCCCACACTAATGGTTACCCAACCTAGACAACCAAGTGTTGTATTGATAAATTAACTCACACCGCCATCTTTTAGAAACTTATGCAACTTACAAATAATTACAAAGCATTGCCCTAAAGCAAACATATAATGAACACTTAATCGGCAATACTAAATATTTAGGTCAAAAACTGAAATAAAAACTATCTAATCTTTTAGGTTGAACCAATTTACCCACAGTAAGTTAATTTTCATCGGTTAAGTAGTTTCGGAGTTTATCTCGAACAAACATCGTGACGGGAGATTTTTATATATGTAAATTTTGATCGCCATACGAAAACCATCTTCATTTTTACTATTCGAAGAACGAACATACTTCATGGAATAATAATATAATATGAAATATGAAGATTTATATTCCATGCTTTTGCGTCACAAATAATGGCACCTCATCCATACTCCATGCTTTTGCGTCACAAATAATGGCACCTTATCCATATTCCATGCTTTTGCGTCACAAATAATGGCACCTCATCCATATTCCATGCTTTTGCGTCACAAATAATGGCACTTCATCCACATTCCATGCTTTTGCGTTACAAATAATGGCACCTCATCCACATTCCATGCTTTTGCGTCACAAATAATGGCACCTCATCCATATTCCATGCTTTTGCGTCACAAATAGTGGCATCTCATGCATATTCCATGCTTTTGCGTCACAAATAATGGCACCTCATCCATATTCCATGCTTTTGCGTCACAAATAGTGGCACCATATACATATTCCATGCTTTGCGTCACAAATAATGGCACCTCATTCATATTCCGTGCTTTTGCGTCATAAATAATAGCACCTTATCCATATTCCATGCTTTTGCGTCACAAATAGTGGAACCTCATCCGTATTCCGTGCTTTTGCGTCACAAATAATGGCATCTCATCCATATTCTGTGCAACGTAAATCACGAAACGAATCAACCCACAATACTTGGCAATACAACCTAAGGTAAGTAAGACGTTCTACGACCTGCCCCGAAAGCCTGCATTATAATATAATATGTATTACGGCCTCATCGATTTCATGATAGGTCATAAAGCAATAAAACTACTTTATGGTCGGCTGTAAAAATGTTAAGGTAAAGCCTGAATTGAATTTAGACACCGAAGAATTCAAGGTGTTTCAATAATGGAATGAAGAAATACGTGCCTTGGTTTCGACGTTTAGTGTTTTGCCTTTCAACAGAATCTTTTATCTAAGAATCGATACAGTCGTATAAAGTTATAAGACTAAATATGTACTCAATCACATCCGACGTAATTTTTATGAACATTTTTATGTACTTTCTAGGCCAATCTACAAGTCGTGTTTACATGTTGATTTTGATTCAGATTCACGACATTAATGGATCTAAAAATATAAGATTTTATGAGAAATGGGAAGATTACCTTATAGTATAAAGACATCACAATGGTGCATTGTACCTCAATTTGGTAGGCGGTGTTGGACCTACAATTTTATTAATAGTGGACATTTTCAATTGCGAACTTAAAAAATGTAAAAAGTTCGTTTTATAGTATTTTTCTGACAAGTTCATGTGCAACTTTTCATTTTGGAATAATTTAAAGTGTAAAACCTCAAATTGTCATATTTACTCATTGAAAACAATATAAATGATTTTCCAACGAAAAAATGTGAAACAGAAAAATTAGAAAAAGTACTGGTAGTTTCTAGGTGTCTTTAATCTTTAAAAAGGAAATTTTCTGTGGTTTATACAATTTTATAACGAATTGAATTTGTTTTGCAAACATCCAATCTTCTGACGGTTACTAAATGACAATCGTGACTACAAGTGGGCAAACTGAAAAAAATGTTTTCTAGAATTATTATTGTGATGAGCGAGTTTTTATTGGTGTTGTTTTATATGGTTCCATGTCAACTCAGAATCAATTAAACTCAACACCTCATTGAAAAGTCAATAAAAACTACGAAAAAAAATATATCCCATTAACTTACCTAACGTTACCTTTTTAACCAATTTTTTGGATATATTTTTTTCATCCATTTAATTAATGAATTCATCACTTTAATTAATAACTTTTCAAAAGAGGTGTTAGGTTGACTTCATTCTGAGTGGTCCGGTAACCGTTTCATAATTCATATAATTCTGTATTGAACATAATTAGGTAATAAATGTTATCTTAAAACATAAAAATGAATGTTTCTTTATTTTTCCTTTATGCTTTCCTAAATCATTCATCCGATTGCGATAAAATTTTCGGTATTTGATACGCATTTGGATGCGCATGCCAGCATTTCTGTACCTGTATATGTAATTGCTAGCTCTGGCGTTTTGAAATTATATCTTACAAATTCATCCGTTTGCGATGAAACTTTGGTGAGTTGTTGTGCGCACGCCTGTGACGGTTTCTATATATAAGGGAACTCTGGTGTAATGAGATTTGTAAAAAAAGTAACAATAGATGGCGCGCGAAGATTTTGAAGATTGTGTGTATTTCATGTAGTTTAGCGGCGAGGGAAGGAGAGAAGGAGAGAAGAATCTGAGAGGAGCAGAAGGGAATGAAGAATGGGAGGTTGGAGGATAGGAAATGGCGGGGAAAGTAAAGAGGAGGGGGAGGCTGAAGTTGGACGGGGACTACACGCAGTGAAAAATAATTTCTTTATTTGAGCGGCATTGCAACGCATGCTAGAAAAATATTTGTAAATTTTTATTTCTTAGAAAACATTTTGACACATACGTATTTTCTAGATATGTAAGTGTATGCATATCAAACTAGTAAGCTTATATTGTGTTATCGTGTCTTTGCAGAAAGTGCTTGCTAAGGTTGGGATTGTGTTGAAAATCTGCCTTCCCTTCGTGTGGGATTGAACTTCATCGAACCAATCGCGTGCGTGTAGTTTGAGCGAGGTAACTGCGTAGAAAGACAGGATGACCGCTCTGGGGTCAAAGAGGAGTGGAAAGGTAAATATAAATATTCCGGTAACGGCAGGTAAGCTCGCGGTGTTATTTCAATAATTCAGGGGCGCCAAAAAAATGCTTGAAGACAACGTGATTATAAAAACATCTTATCTCGGGTAAAAATTTGTAAGAGTTGAACCTGTTTAGTTGTGTTTAAAAATTTGAGACCCTGAATAATAACAAATGTGTTTCTGCGGGTGTTTTATTTCATCCCTTTCATTTGGGGAATTTGTAGTGATTTCTTGAATTATTTTAAAAGCGGTAAGTATTATGGCAGTTACTCATGTTATTTGTCCGTCTGGCACTTTTGATACAGCTTTATTTGCGTTCAAAATTTGAATATTTTTAATTGCATATCTATATCTATGTAATTGTGGTGTTGAAATCTGAAAAAGTGTTTTTTCTACACTCAGAAACAGTATTTCAATCTTATTGAAATAAAATATCAAAATGGAATATTCCAAAATAGATAAGTAAAATAAGTAAAATCTGGTCTCCTTCAATGGAATCAATCTTCTGAACAGAACCTCCATTGATGTGCTTGGTGTAATTATAAGTGACCAGCTCAGGTATGGGAGCTCCATCGAAGCCAGAGTAAAGTTAGCCTCTCAAAAACTGGGAGTACTATACAGGGCCCGCAGATACTTTAACAGTGCACAACTGCTAACCCTGTACAAATCACAAGTGCGCCCCACGGTTGAATTTGGCACCCACCTCTGGTCTCTGGAGCTCCAAAATACTTGATAAATACCCTCGACTCTGTGCAGAAACGGGCGGTACGTTTGAAAGATTCTCCCACCTTAACGAACGGATTGCAATATTTAGAACACAGGCGTCGGGTATGAATGCTATCCATGTTCTACCGCTTTTTCAATGGAAGATGTTCTGAGGAACTAGCGTCATTGATCCCTTCGGCACTGGTGCATAGTCGGGAGACACGCCAAACGCACGCCCAACATATGTACACGGTTGACATTTGACACATTTGAGAACGGGTCGTTTTTTCGACTCGTTCTTGAGTTCAAAAAGTTTTCTCCCTCCTACGACATGAGTCTCTTCAAGACCAATGCTTACTTCTTCCTCTCCTCAAAAACACCCTCCACACAGCATCCCAGACTTCTGTGTGGAGTTAATGCAAAAAATAGTAATATCACAGTGATGTTTGTTTTTGACTTGGCATTTGTTGCATTCAAAATTGCTCATGAATTACAGCCTCAGATTCTAGTATGTGTAGGTAAAAACAAGGTACGGAAGGAAAAAGGAATGACCAATCAACTACCACTGTATCTCTGCGAAGGAGCACACGACACAATCATAATATAGTTCCACCGCTATACCTTGAGGTAATTAACGCCACAACTAAACGATATTATGTATGGCTTCCAAGGTAGTCCAAATCTTTTTTCTGTTTAAAAAAATGCAAAACGCAAAATGCAAATTTAAAATAATAAATGACATCCTGGTAGGAACTAAGCATATTGTTGAAAGTAGTTTTTGAGCGTCGGGATTGGTTGATCAACATTGGTTAAAAGAATTGGTTCCAGAGGCTGAGAGGAGCTGGTGGAGGATGTTTGACCTGTGCTCCGTCTTCTCATCAGACGAGTGTATATTAATACTTAACCATGAGGAATAGTCAGGCTCCTGGGGGTCGCGGTACTTTCAGGCCGCGATCCTGTGTTCAAAGATTATACTGAATGATGATTGATAACACTGTACTCTTATTTGAGTGATTTAACATTTATTTAAGATTTTAATAATTTAAACAGTTAGTGTTCACGTATGAAACGGGTAGAGAGGTACAAAACGCGAACGGGCGGTTGAATCGAGTGCTAGGAACGGAATAATCTGCACGGTCATTCTCGGAGCGGTGCCAAGATATTTTCGGAGAGGTGGCGGTGATGCCACACGTAAAAATGAATGTAAGTGATGCCCATATAATCATCATTTCAAAATCAAACAATATTGATGTTGCGTTTCCTAGACCCGAATGGTTAAATGACTGCTAAAAAGATACCCGGTGTTTGTAGTACCGCTCGATATACAAATGTATACAAAAAAATACATCACAATAGTCTATGATTTTGTTCTTACTTTACTACAGGAGTCTGTGTGCTCTTCAGGTCACATGGTTTCGTTGCCGAATTATGCTGAAGGTGATCAAGGATAAATACGGGCAGATCAAAACTAGTCTTAAGCCTTTGATACAGAAGTGTTTAATATCAATAAACAGTTACTGTACAATAAAAAAAAACCTGAGTAAGAACCTAGAACTTATAATCAGGAAACTAAAGCATCTAAAGGCGAGTAACTCGCCACTTGACTCGCCGAAAATCGTTCGCATTATTTCCAAGTAGAGTATATTTGTGCCGTTGCAAGATGACGGCGGTTGAGGGGCTGCTACAAAGCAAAGTAAATACGCTAAATAAGCATATTTTAATGCGTAGAAGAGGTGAAATTTTAGAAGAAATGGAAGAATAAAGTAGTAAAATGAAAATAAATATCATTGAAGAAGAAGATAATACTTATAATCTAAATGAAAATATGAAAGAAAACAAGACACAGAAAAACAGAAAAAAAAACAATGGTCGCAACTGGGACACGAACCCAGACCTCTCGTCTAACCGGGACGTGCGCGTTTTCCAATTTCGCTATTGCCACCTTCTGTCAAACCGTCATATTTGTCAATCTCATATTTCAAATATTTAGAATCATTAATATTATCTCCAACTAGTTCTTTTTCCATATTATAGGCAACTACTCTTTTTATTGGAAACAATCATTTTAAGAATTGGTTTGTAATCTGAATAGCGTCTCGGATAAATGTATCCGAATTTATTCATATGGAACTATTGACTTTATGAAAGTATAAATGAATATTCAATTTTTTTATGAGAAAAACTCTCTTTTTATAACTTTTGAAGGTTATTCCCATCAACGTAATATATCATTGAAGAAGAAGATAACACTTATAATCTAAATGAAAATATGAAAGAAAACAAGGCACAGAAAAAAAAAAAAAAAAAAAACAATGGTCGCAACTGGGACACGAACCCAGACCTCTAGTATAACCGGGACGTGCGCGTTTTCGACTGAAGAGCTGACTAACCCACTTACTAAAATTATGGTGTTCGGACGCGTTTAGTTACTACTATACTCTCCACTCGACTAAAATACTCGACCAATGCAAACAGGTCATAAATCTAGCAATAACCATTCAATTCAAGTACTTACAATATCCTCTGAAGAGAATAAAAGACTAACATTGCTATTAAAAAAGGGAGGTCAAACTCTGAAATTAATAAAATTAATGCATTTTCAAGAAATGTCACAATAACGAGAAAACGTGATTTGGGTCCGTAAGTGGAATTGAAGAGGATGGCTTGTTCCTTAAGTAAGGTACACAACTGAACATTATTACATATTTGATGTTAGTTCTCATCTCAGATCATCTCAGAACAAAGGGAATGTCACTTGGCTTAGTTGTCAGAGTTTTTTTTATTATGTAGCCCTGAATCCCGTAGCGTCCCGGGGGTGCTTCTGCCGAATGACATCGGAGACTTGAGACAATCATTATTTCAGGTATTCTCAACGTCTTCGGTTACAAAATAAATATTTTCTTACATTACTCAGTGTCTGTTTGTCGATGGTGCGAAGATAACTCTCTCTCTCTCTCTCTCTTAAGAAATCAGTTGTAACATATTTTATAAGTATGTTTGTAAATTTTTAAATATGCAAATTACTAAGGCACAAATCGAAAACCATAAAAGTTATTGTTATTTTCTTCTCCAATCAAAAAAATAATGAATAAGAAGCAAGTAAACAACCCCAAGTGGTTCGCTACGTTTGGTGATTTAGCAGAGGCGCCCGGGTTCATGGAGTGAGGTTTGTCTTGGAGGCAAATGACCAAGACACACTGAACCCCAGATTCCTACCCAACCCTTAAACCCTTTTCCTTCCCACAACTCTCCTCTCCTCCTTTCCTAAAAAACCCTCCACACAGCATCCCCAAAGATGGCATAGGCCCTGAGGGAAATTATTTTCCTCAGGGCCTCCTGCGTGGAACTCATGTAAAAAAAATGAATAAACGATGAACAAGCGGCTCTGTCGAAAAGAGATACCAGAGATATCTTGCGTAAACGGAGTGATTTAACTTAAATTCTTTTATAACAAAACACATGAAACTTGTTTCCACTTAATTTATTTTTCATCGTTACCCTTTTTCAGCTTGTTAAAGCCATCTTCAGACTGGTCAACATGCTTAAACCGTTTACCGTACAAAAATAAATTAATCCCCGATTGTCAGTATCAAAAATAGAAATACTAATAACTTAAACACGATTTTCGTGGGGCAAAGAAAATCATGCTCATTTATCTTTTCAGAGATTAAACGTAAAATATAAAATTTGGACTTGCTACACTTTTCCATGGGATTCGCGATATATCATTTTTCGCTGAAAGAGGTAAACGCGAATGTTCCCTACAAATTTTATACACTACTTGTGGAAGATAGCTTGACTTGTGATATGACCCAAAAGCACGAAATTGCGCTTATGAAACGTGACTAAGGTGATTCAGCAGGTTCACTTCGTTGCATCGCCAGTTGACATTTTTAAAGATGCCGAGTCAGTTGAGCAGTAATCTTCTAAAACATATTTTATTTTCATTCGCCAATTGGAGTTCGATGTTGTGAGTCTAAAGGTAGTGAGGATGGGACGTATGTGGGTTAAAGTAAGGTAAGATTATTCAATTTTGGAGGCGGGTATGGGTACCGCCGCGCTGTGAACCATTTATTGTATAACCAACATCCCTGCCGTAGGTTACCGTAAGTGGTTTGCTACGTTTGGTGCCTTAGCAGGGGTGTCCGGGTTCATGGGATGAAGTATGACTAGGTCTTGGTGGCCAATGTGTTTGCCCACATACTGCATGGTGGGCTGGATCGGTAGAGATTTATTGAGAGAGACTTAACCTAGACCTTTCCAGCCGGACTCTCTCGACTCATCGCCTTGCACCGCAGTGGAAGGGATGGATACTTACATCTGTCACCATAGACTCATTGAACTTCCTCTCCATCTTTTCCCTTAAAAGACCCGCCACGCAAAGATTACATAGGTCCGGAGGGAATTTTCCCCCCCAGAGTCTTCTGTGAGGAGCTGAATAAAAAAAAACTGTTCCAAATACGGCTAAAGCCATTTCAAGCAAAGTTTTAATTTTGAATAGATGTCTTTCACCAGGGCAACACTGGAACGTGCTGCAAATATAATTCCTACCTATATAGTTATCTGACGGTATTTTTACGCCAGCTTTTACGTACGGCTGAAATTTAAGAGGAATATAAACGCTAGAAATATTCGAATTTTTGTGTTTCTCACCAGTTCAAAGCAAGTGTCTGGCAGCCTGGATGTTTTGGTCTGATTTGCACGAGGTAAGTAATTTGAATGAAATATTGTCGCCATGACGTGTGTGCGTAAGATGTAAGAAGCGCCCAGCGAGATCTCTGTTCGCCGATGCTTCCGTACACTTAATAATACCTTGTTACCCGGAGGATGAAAACTGTCAATTCTATTTTGCCATCAACGGCCGAGACCACGACATTGAAAAAACAATCCACAATTCTCAAACTACGAGGAATGCTGATGATTAATAATTACACGGTTTTATACAGTTTAAAAATAAATAAAAAATTAATTGATTTCATTTAATAACACGATCATTAAAAGTATCCTTAAAGTGCATTATTTTGACGTATATTATAAACATATATTAATAATAAGAAACTTGATTAACAAGATGTAACTAACATGTACTTTAACAAAGCTAGTACTTTTGTCAAATTTCCACACCTAAAATCTTTGTTAAATTCATTTTACAGATAAAATTTTCTTACAGCTATGTTTAAAAAATATTCTTCATTAGAATTATCAATTTATGGATACAAACATTTAAAAAAAAAAGATGAAAATAAATAACTCGCATCTACCTATACTGAATTTATCCTAAAAGAGCATAATTAAAACGAAAACAATATATTATTTGAAAATAAAAAGTAAAATTTCGACAGCCTCCATGATCGATGAGTAAGCTCCCAACTAGCGATCCTGAGATCGACACACTATAATAATATGTTCTTCTGTTCTTCCTTGTTTGTATTTTCCGAAAAACGTGACTTATTGTTATGAAAATTATTTATACCTAAAATGACTTTCCTACCAAACCGTACGTAGGTACGGTCTTAATTTATTTTTTTTTAAATCACTGGATTGTCTATGGGATATTACACGGGCAACAATGAGTTTCTTCCGCAAGGTGGCCACTTCCTGTCAGAGCCTGGACCGGGCAACAGACTCTGACGAGACGTCAATCATTGTGCCATGATTAAATTTTAAATAAAGTGTGTTGTGATATAGTAACACGTTATATATTTTCCATCCGCGTTCGCGGACCCGATATTGCAATAGTTGCGCGAAAGTGTTTCGCAAGACGCGATGTTTTAACCGCGTGATTTTGTGGGCCGGTCGGCCATATCTGAGATAGAAGATAATAATCCAGGCAATCGGGCTGATTACCCTCGCCATCCGCAGCCCAGGATAGCTGGGAGATGTCCTCAAATATAATTGCGTCGAGCGCCCGGTGTATTTTCGGGATAATTCCACGCCCTGGACGCCACGCCAAACTTGTGGGGGCATCCACACTCTAGCGGTCCCTCATCAGCCCTGTGGGGGCATCCACACGCTAGCGGTCCCTCATCAGCCCTGTCACCGCTGGACCCGCTGGGATCGGACGATCCCTGAGACGTCGCCATCCGGAGAGCTGGCCCAGCGTAGGCCCGACCTACCGCCAAGAAGACCGCATGGATCCCTTTCCGAGAGATAATCCCGCTTCGTTCGCGACGTCTTGCTAGCTAGCTTATTTCAGTATGGTCTGTTATGGGAGTAAAAATCTCTAACATTGTTTGTAAATTTGTATCATGATAACAAGTGCAATATACGCTCTTTTTGTTTCTCAAGACACTCGATCTTTGATTCATAATATACCCCAGATATCAAGGTAAAATCACCCTTTCCTCACGGCGCTGAGATAGCGTCTCAAATCTGAGCTACGCCTGATACACCTAACCTCCAAAACGTAAGTATTCACAGTATTAAATTTGAATGTAACATTATATTATTTGACTATCGTGCTATATCGAGAGATGTTCCAGAACGCTTCTACTGTCATACATACTCCTGTTTTTTTCTTTGAAATGTATTGCTCACTACATTTTGTCATACAGTTTTGTTTGTAAACAAAATCAAATCTTTGAAGAAAGACGTACAAATAAAATGTTGTACTAGTGATTCAATCCAGTATTACATTTGTGTAACTAGGTTGACAGAACTGAGTTTGTTTACGAACAAAACCATTTATTCATATTCATATTATATGCTTACGGGCGCAAACAATTAAATTATCTAAATATTTTGAATATTTTGAATGTGTATACCTAGGTCAAATCATTTCTCCTTTAGATTTAACCACAAAAGAAATAGACAGACGTATTGAAAATTCTTGGAAACAATATTGGGGTTTGAAAGAAATAATGAAAAACAGTGAAATCAGGATAGCTATCAAACGGAAACTTTTTGACACCTGCATACTTCCTGTACTTACTTATGGTTGCCAAACTTGAGCACTCACAAAAACTCACAATGAGAAGCTCGAAACATGTCAAAACTCCATGGAAAGAAGTATGATTGGGAAAACACTATCAGATAGAATAAAAATTGCAACCATTAAGAAACAAACAAGAACAAAAGATGCCATAAAAACAAAAAAAGCTAAAGTGGAAGTGGTCAGGCCACACAATCAGAGGAATTGAAAAATGTTCAAAATTAGTCATAAATTGGTTCACAAGTGACAAGAAGAGAAAACGAGGTAGACCATTTAGACGGTGGGTTGACGAAATCAAAGCCATAGCAGGTGGTACATGGACAAGAACAGCTAATGATGGAGAGAAATGGCGACAGTTTGAGGAGGCCTTTTTCAACTAGTGACATACAGACAGGGAGTCGATGCATGATAAGTAAATATATATGTGAAAAGTTTAATATAAATAATGACATGTAATTTACTCTGTTTATTATTATTTATTTTTGTTATTTATTTAATTTAAGGCTATTATTATAATAGTTATTATCATTATTACAATGTTTTGAAGCATAACTTTCAAAAAGTATAAATAATAATAAACTATGAAAAAGCGGAATATAACTCCTAAAAAGTATCACCTAAAGGGAAAAAAAATCAGAAATACCGCAAGAATCAATTTTAGGTCCGAAATTAAACGTTCTATTTATTATTCCAATATCTAAAAAAGCTCGTAGATTTATTTTTGCATATATTGGAATAATAAATAGAACGCATTATTTTGCATAAACACCTTCACACAGTACACATTAGTAATTTGATACTAACGAATTCGTGCATAAATACCTTCACACAGTACACATTAGTAATTTGATACTAACGAATTCGTGCATAAATACCTTCACACAGTACACATTAGTAATTTGATACTAATGAATTCGTGCATAAACAAACACCTTCACACATTAGTAATTTAATACTAACGAATTCGTGCATAAACACCTTCACAGTACACATTAGTAATTTGATACTAACAAATTCGTGCATAAACACCTTCACACAGTACACATTAGTAATTTGATACTAACGAATTCGTGCATAAATACCTTCACACAGTACACATTAGTAATTTGATACTAATGAATTCGTGCATAAACAAACACCTTCACACATTAGTAATTTAATACTAACGAATTCGTGCATAAACACCTTCACAGTACACATTAGTAATTTGATACTAACAAATTCGTGCATAAGCACCTTCACACAGTACATATTAGTAATTTGATACTAACAAATTCGTGCATAAACACCTTCACACTGATTGTTTAAAAACAATATGTAATGTGATTGATCTCATTGACCGTAAATAAATAAATAAGAATTTTCCTTGGCGATGGCACTGCGCCTTCTAAAATTGTGAATTTATGTTAGCCAAATCTGCGAGGAATAGGAAGTACCCAGCGTTACTAAGACACGCGAAAACCGATGAAATCACACACTAGAATTTGCATTAATAATACACTCTAGAAAGAGATGCAATCGAAAAGTTGGTTGCGCAACGACAAAATTGGTTTCGCTTCCTTATTTTCTCAGAGATTTACGTATGTACATACGTTATCAAGCTCTGTCTTAGAGGGTGGTATAGCCAAGTTTTTGGGGAGTTATAATTAACCCTAATTCAACCCTAATGAAGTTTTTCTGTGGAGTATTTCTACTTTGCATATTAAAAAATACATCTTTTTCTTAAACTTTCTGGAAAACTTATTATGTGTACTGCATTTAAAAATAGATGCTTGAGATGGCGTTAGCCATGATTGATAGTCAGATCTGAACGGCAAGTTGCCTCGCAAACTTCCTCTTTCCCGTCACCTTCACCCTCATAACGAAACGTTATTGGGGATACCGACGTCCCACTGGCTCCGGATAGTTGCGAACAATAAATATGTTGTCGATGATGTGATAAATATTCAAAGATTATCAACATACAAACATTATTTAATTAAAGCTGTTTGGCAGCGCTTCTCAGTTGACTTAAAATCAAATATACTTTGAATGTTTATATTCTTCATCAATGTTTACTTCTTTTTTAAATTTATTATTGTTTTGGATTTGGATTTCTAAATTTATTTTTGTTACGTTCTTCACTTAACAAAAATAAATTTAATTTAATCAATATATACTTTTTAATTTTTTGGCATGTGAATATTTTTTCTTATTTATGCATATTCTGTATCCATTTCAAATTATTGTAATTCCTATGTAAAAACCGTTAATCGGCGTTAATTCATAATAAATAAATAAATGAATATACGAAATTTTCGTGCGGCATAAAATAGTTAAGATGATATCTCAAATGAATTAAAATATATATCATCGCCGGGTATGTTTTTAGGTTTTCACGGCCAAAAAGTATTTTTGTTATTATTTTTGGGGTGTTATGCCGTGTTTCGCTACCTCCTTCTTTAGCCAACATTTCGGACAGCGTTACAGTGTCCATCATCAAGGCAAATGAGCTCATGCTCAGCTCAGCTCAGCTCAGGGCTCATCTGCCTTGATAATGGACACTGTAACGCTGTCCGAAACGTTGGCTAAAGAAGAAGGTAGCGAAACACGGCATAACACCCCAAAAATAATAACAAAAATATATCATCGCCGTTGATGTCAAGGGAGACAAGCCATAAATTTGGGGAAATTGAGTTAAGTATGCAGAAGTGTTCTAAAACCTCAAAAATTGCCGTTGTCAATGGATTTGAGCCATAAAACATTCCATTTAATATGAGTATTTTGAAAATTACCTATAGATCCAACACACATAGATGAAAACAGTCAATGAATAATAGCCGCATAGATCTTTTGATTTCGGAAATATTTAATACAAATTAAAGCAGTCGGTGACGACAAGGTGCATAAATAACATCACAAAATATCCATGTCCAAAGTTTCACCCTTCTATCTTTAAAACAAAAACAAAAACCTATAACAAAAAAATGCCACTTTTGTGTCACCAAAAATCTTTGAGGGCCACTTTCTCAGCTTTGTGGTTTTGTGGCTTGACTTTAATATATGAATTTTAAAAGCTTTTCAAAAAATGTGTTGTCGTGATTGATTTTTGGGGATTATACTGTGTTCCGCTAATTCCTCGTATAGCCAACATTTTAGATGCCCTAGCAGAGCAGTGGATATTTCTCTAAATAATAAAATACAAAAATTGCTCCATTCTTTTTACATTCGACTTATATAGAAGATTCTATCAAATTGGTTATCAAAAAAGTGTCCACTTTTCATTTGATGTTTCTAAAAGTGTCACTCGAACAAAAATATTTATTTCACTACATCAATAATGCCAAAATAAATTCTTTTAAAAACTCTCTTATAACACGCACACACATCTTAGTTAACAAATGTGCAGAAATGCAGAGAAGCAGATGGTTTTTATAAGAAACTGAAAAAATCTTTGAGCTTATTTTATTTTTATAACAGCTTTTAATTTATACTTTGGTAGAAAGCAGTCGTTTTGTGTATAATATTTTTTTTTTTAACAAGAGCTCCACACAGGAGGCCCTAAGGAAAATAATCTCCCTCAGGGCCTATGTCATCTTTGGGAATGCTGTGTGGAAGCTTGTTTTAAGGAAAGGAAGCGGAAGAGAATTCTGGGAAGGAAAAAGGTTTAAGGGGTGGGTGGGAATCTGGGGTTCAGTGAGTCCTGGCCTCCAAGACCTAGACAAACATCACCCCATAAACCCGGGCACCCCTGCATTAATTTATTGAAATATAACAATAACTTTGTTTGTAACCACTATTAATTATTAATCTTTTTTAATACCGACCGGTTTCGCTTAACACAAGCATCTTCACGGTACAAAATTAAACTGATCAAAAATATACATTATTGAGTAACTCATTAGACATCAACCGTCTCTTTCTCTTTATCAGTACGTGCAAAAATATTCATTTCACCATTGTTCCTTTATATTATTTTTCGTTAACTCACAGAATGTATATTTTTGATCAGTTTTAATTTATACCCTAAAGATTCTTCTTTCAAGCGAAACCGGTCGGTATTAAGAACAAAACATTATTAAATCGTGGCTAAAAACAAAGTTTTAAATTTAAATTTTGTTTTCTGTAGATTGTTGATTTGACTCGTAATAAAGTGTTTACATTATTTATATTTATTTTTCCTAATTAAAATAAGAATATTGGTTTTCTGGACTTTCCGCAAATAGAAAAAACAATAACTTTGAAGTTTGCCGCTTTCCACCATTGTATTATTTTTATTCGTCGACTTAAAAGAGCTACCAATTTGGCTTAAGAAATAATGTCCACAAGATTCAAAATAAATTAACATAAATATTAACTTCAGAGTAGCTTCTCACGTTTTCATAATAGTAGAATAGAAAATTCAGTAGGGACGCGACATAGACTTCATCTAGAAATGCAAAAGAAAAGTAACTTGTTGATTGCGCCGCGTAGTTTTGCTTTTCTTGGTATCTGCCAGCGAAACGCCAAAGTTTAAGCTCCGTTTTAATATTCTTAAGTCCCGTGGCAATTTATTATTCCATACATTTTGCAACGCGATACCTTGCCGGCAAATTTCCAGGCAAAATTGAATGTTGATGGAAATTCAATTTCGTAGGGAATTCCACCATGATACGCCGTACGCTGTATGTGGGAAAAGCACGTAGCAAGACGCATTAATAATTCGTTATCACACACAACATGACTTCAATATTTCTTGGGCGAGTGTGACTAGGCCGAAAGCAACGCCTTGATATAATTATTCTATGATAAGCTCTCTGGAAATAATACTTTTTTTTTCAAAGATTTCAATAAAACTTTCTTAGAAACATGGCAATAATTTGAAGACAAATGAAAAATTTTGAATGAGTATTAACATTCTTTATGAAATATTCACGCAACATAGATATTATGTTTTTACTAATAGTATCAATATATAAGTACCTGAGACAGAACACCAATTTAAATTAATTTATCCTTTTTAACTAACCGATAAAAAAGGCATTACAATAACTACAATGTGAGTTATATGTACACATAGCGATAACATTTTGCAGATGTGTGTACGTGTATACTTACATATATGACTTTTTTTTTTGTTTCACTGTTAAAAACCCTTTACATTCGTTTTCTCCGACTTTTTAACTCGAGCTCTGCTCTAAAAAAGGTGAAATAAAAAAAATTTTAAAATATAAAAAATAAAACAAAAAAAACAAAAAAAAGAAAATAAACAAAACAATATTGTCATAGAACAGTTAGTTAGTTAGGAATCAAATAAATGTAGAAAGACAAGTACGAAATCGGTCCGTGTACGTTAAATCGATCTTACAGTTGATTAGTCAGACATCTCCAAAATATTGAAGTTTGAGTTGAGTGTAGTTATATGTAAAAGTGTACCCTCTATTTGGTGCAATACTCAGGTTACTCATAATACCACTAAATTGTGCACAAAAAAATGTAATAAAATAAACAAAAAAACTATGTTTTCTGGGTTTCTAGAAGAAAATTTCAAAATGTCCTACTAATGCACTGGACCTTCTCAGTGTAATTTTAAAACATATTATTCAATATGAACATTAAATTGCACTATTAATTTACCGCTAAAAGTGTTCACTTTGACAAAAAGTTGCTCGACGGATTCGTGGATATTTTTGAGGAGCTGAGATTTTTTGAAATAGCAATTGCCACACAATCTAGGCTTGTTTTGACACTTGTTTTAGAATTCCTATTCATAAGGTAAATATTAAAATAAGGAGAGCCTTATTCGGAAGAATTAATTCCCGAATTGAACCGTGTTTTGGTTAAAATGAAAATATTACTGCTGATATTTGCCGCCCAAGTCAGAGATATGGGAATTTTATTGCGGACACCTCTCACATTTGGTAGTAGCATGTTATTTTTTGTTGTTTAGTGTTTTGGCGCACAATCAATAATTTAAGATTCAGAGTTTACATATTAGGTAATGATATTGATTCGCCATTATTCTTTCTCGTGTCAAATTGTTGGCGTAGAGATAGAAATCTTGAATAAGATCGTAATTTGTCTAATTATGTTGGATTTTTTACTTCCAGTGTATTCATCTTTACCACATTTGATATAATTTCATTATTAACATCACTAACTGCTGAGATGACTTAATAAAAGCCGTGGTTTTAGATTCTGAAAAGCTTTCAGAAAGGTTGAATAGAATAATGTTTTTCGATCTGGTTTTTAAATAATTATCTTTTTGGTTTCAGACAAAAGCTAGGTACGAGGATTATTTTGTATTAAGTTCAAATTAACATTTTTAAGTTCAAATTCACTTTAAAAAACCTACACAGAAAAAATATTTGGTTTAACATGACTTATTTAAATGAAAATCTTTTTAGCTTTATTCCAAATCTAAAAAATCCTCCTTAAATAATTAATTTACTTGAATAAAATCAAATATGACTTTATTCAGTTTTCTGTGAACTACGAAAAACATTTCCAGAACACAAGGTATATTAATATCGTTTCATGTTTGCGCGCGTGTGCGTGGCGGTTCTCAAATTATTTTGGAAAATGCTTCTTTTTCAGTAAAGAAAGCATTTACATTATTTTGTAATAACAGATTTTTAAAATAAACATCATATTTCGAGAGTGGTGAATTCCTTAAATAAACCTTTAGCTATATCTGTAAAGTAGGTTATTTAAAATAAAAAGAAAAACAAAGGGATTAATGAATAATTTTCCCAGAAAATTATCATTAATCTAAAATGATTCTTTAAATAAACTCGAATAGCGTACATTAGACAAAAAACACCTTCTAAACGAAACCCTGAATTTAAATCCTTCGTAGAATTGACTACACCAGAAGACAAAATTTTATTTTTATATTGGCAGGTATATCTTTTTTTTTTTGAAGCGTTGAAAGTTGCTTTTTTATTTGTAATCTCATTTGGCATGTAGTACCAAAATTGGTACATCTTTTTCGTGTATCGGGTTAATGAAATATCAATCAAAATGTATTTAACAGAGATAACTTTAACCATTTTAATTTAATTTGTACCACACCATAAGAGCACTAACTTCCCACTCAACAACCCTACATCCTTCCCTGGGGCTCACTCTACTTTTTTTATTTCCCACTGTAAACTTCAACGCATCTGTAACTAAGATTTCAGTTACTGCCTTGGATGAGTGGAACGGTCGATCGATTAAACTCTATGTCAATACCAAATCGACTAAATTCGTAATCTATGGCAAATTGGCGTTATTTGCGAACACGGTCAACATATGATTCTGATACTCGATTCAAAAGCCGTCAATTTTAGCGCTGCTTCCCGAGTGTCGTATAAGCTGTCAAGACACACAAATTTTTGACTAATATCGTTTGTCTTGCAAAATAACTGGCTTGTTAATGAAATCGTATACGCGATCCATAGACTTAGTTAATTCATCTAGGACGCGATCAATTTATGCCGTTCGATCTTGGAGAAACGAAAGTAGATAAAATATGACATAAAAGCATACATGTAAAGTACCAATGCATATTGAAGTTAGTTATGTCGTTCGATTTTGGAGAAATGAAAGTAGATCAAATATGACTAAAGACCTCATTAAATAAAAATCTTCCATTTAGCATAAAAGAATACATGCAAAGTATCAATGCATATTGAAATTAGTATTTAGATTCAATTTTTTTTAATTTCAAATTAAATTTTTTAATTTTATTTTTTGGACCAAATTTATATTTTTTTTATGGTGCAGCATTAAAAAATACATACAGCCCTAAATTTTCACCCTTCTACCATCAACCCCTATTTTTTAATAGTGGTATTAGTAATTTTATCATTTTCAACCCCGGTCGATAACTGATCAATTATCTTTGGTAAGTTATCCCCGCCAGGCGTCTACCGGTGTCACTTCTCACCCAGTCA
This sequence comes from Glyphotaelius pellucidus, assembly GCA_936435175.1. Classification (NCBI taxonomy): domain Eukaryota; kingdom Metazoa; phylum Arthropoda; class Insecta; order Trichoptera; family Limnephilidae; genus Glyphotaelius; species Glyphotaelius pellucidus. Next base: position 21,660,166 of record OW386555.1, on the reverse strand, counting down.
ATAGCACGGAGTAAGGATGAGAATGAAGCCGGCCTACTTCGTCCATTTTTTGGTTTTATTTGTGCCTCGATCGTAGCATTATGTATGTTTTTTGTATGATTTGGGTGGATTTTTTTTAATTTAAAAAAAAAAATGTCTCTCAGGAACAAATTATTGTAACAAAAAAAAAATTATTGATTATATTTTTGAGCGAGTTGAACGCCCAGCATTGCATTGCACAGCATTATGTATGTTTTTTGTATGATTTGGGTGGATTTTTTTTTAATTTAAAAAAAAAATGTCTCTCAGGAACAAATTATTGTAACAAAAAAAAATGATTGATTATATTTTTGAGCGAGTTGAACGCCCTCATGTCAGTGGCGTAGCGTGGGTGTCAGCCGCCCGGGGCGGAGGAAAATTTTGCCGCCCCCCCTATATAGGTATTTCAAATTTTGCCGCACCGCTATAAAGGTATTTCAAAAGATAGATTTCCTTTTTTTATAACGACCGCATTTTTATACGACGGTTTTTATATCACATGAATCAATTTTCTTCAAAAAAAAATCTTGATATAAATTCTGCCACAAATGTATAACTGCTCTCGAAAATCGGTTATGGTATCCATGTAATAGGATTTCGCATCTCGAATTTTACAATGTGTTTATAACACAAGGCATTTTTAACTTAAGATTGATTTTGCGTTAGAGAACCAAAATAATAGTTACATATGGAACAGTCAATTTTAAAAATTTTGCAGCGTATGGCATGCAACTCGACTGTAAAACTTGACTAGGTCCTCTATGAATCTGCAACTTGTTATTTAATTTATTTATATTTATTAATATATTCTGAACACAAAACTGGTTTTAAATAAATCTCTATGGGGTGAATTAAGACTACACTCAGTACATAAAAATGGTTTATCTTTGATTTTGGCAGCACATTCATATTAGTCTGCAATTAGAATTTTATTTGTGCACTTCAAATAAGGGAATGTTTTCCTTCGAAATGTGTCGGGAGATGATTCCACAACTGAAATTTTACATTCTGAATACAAAACTGGTTTAAAGTAAATCTGTATACCGTGAATTGAAACTACACTCAGAACATGAAAATGGTTTCTCTTTGATTCTGGCAGAACAGGAATTGAAATTTTGCAGCCCCTTAAAAGTGCCGCCCGGGGCGAGCCGCCCCCCCCCCCCCCCACTGCTACGCCTCTGCCTTATGTATCCCGTAAAATTAACTACAAACCGATAGATAGAAACGCATGCGCACATTGTCTCCATGAGAACTCTGTTCATCATAAAAATATTACATATTGCTCCCTGAAAGGTAAAAGTTTTCACGAAAAGCCTACCGAAAGAATTTAATTATAGATTGACCAATTAAATATCAACGTGCGTTTTGTTTTCAGCGTAAAACCTAAACTCATATAACGTCATTAAAAAAAAAGTCAACCTGAAAAAATGATATTTTCTCGAGGTATCGTGTTAACATTCCCAAAACAACACATAAAAAAATCCATATTTTAATATATTAACTAAAAATATATTTCCTAGAAATAATATATATGACAAAACAATTTTCCGGGTCAGCTAGTAAATAATAAAAATTAAAAAAAAAATAAAATTTTAATAATATTTAATATTAGTGACCTTAGACGGATTGTCTCAAAAACGATCAAATAGTTTGAGATCATGTATACTTTGTGTACAAGATTTGTTAAGTAATTTTTTCGTTTGGCTTTAGTTTTAGTCTTGTCTTTAACGATCTTCTAGATGGAAAATAATTTATTCACAAACTTCAAAAATCAATTAGTTGCTCCGTTATCAAACCTTTCATGTTTTGTGTATCTTGTGTAAAGAAACCGCCTCGTCTCAACTGCGTTCGCCTGACAGAAAACAATAACATTTACCACAATATTTACAGACTAAAATACATTATAAATCCCGGAGGCATTTCCACCGCGCGGAGAGAAAATTAAATTTTAGTGTACGTCTTTTGATATTATTTTAGTTGGCTTTAAGAAAATGCACTTTCGCAGGCATCAATATTTTAAAAGTGGAATATTTTTCACGTAGCAAGAGACATCAATATATGACATTTTGAACTCACAAGAATGATGTTTAAAGTAATGCTACTATTTTTTATTTTAAATTTTTTGAGTAAAACCTCAAACTGTAATATTTAATTAAATGAAAAATTATGAGCGAGACTCAATCAAAAATCTGGAAACAGAAAAATCAGAAAAAGATATTTACACCTCTGGGACTCGAACCCAGGACCTCCCTACTCTTTCCGGGTGGGTGCTCTTATCCACTGAGCTAAGGTGTCAATATCCAATTTCTTTTCACCTTTAACTGTACCATACTTCGTCTAAGAACCACCCATATTATCTTCATTTTTCTTAACGCATATTGGCTGCCATCTTTATGTATGATTACAAGATTCAACTCGAACTAAATGCAATCTAGATGGTGTCTGGATAAATTTTAATCCATTTTATTTAATGTGCGAAATCTATTGACTCTTCTGCAAGTCTAGGATGAATATTATTATTTTTTTTATCATACATAAAGATGGCAGCCAATAAAAATATGCGTTAAGAAAAATGAAGATAATATGGGTAGTTCTTAGTCGAAGTGTGGTACAGTTAAATGTGACCGAATTGGATATTGACACCTTAGCTCAGTGGATAAGAGCACCCACCCGGAAAATAGGAAGGTCCTGAGTTCGAGTTCCAGAGGTGTAAATATCTTTTTCTGATTTTTCTGTTTCCAGATTTTTGATTGAGTTTCGCTCATAATGTCTTCATTTAATAAAATTTTAAAGTAATGAATTGGCGTTTCATGTATCCATTTCATATAATGGGATGGCGAAATAATAGTCAATAAACGGTTTAGCGCAGTGTTGCATCTTGGGTAACAGATATTAACGAAGATATGTTATATTATCTCGGATTTCTGTTTATCCCTACTATCATCATAAAAATCTGATATTTTTGCTTCTAGTTCCTAAATACCTGAAAAAATCCTTCACTCGATGCAGAAACCGGCGGTCTGTTTGATTGATTCTCCCATCCGAGCAAACGGATTACAATCTTTAGAGCACAGGCGTCGGGTGGGAATGCTGTCCTTGTTCTACCGGTGTTTCTATGGAAGATGCTCCGAGGAATAAGCAACATTGATCCCTTTGGTGCCGGTGCACACCCAAAACATGCCAAACACGCGCACAGCTAAAGTACACGATTATGTCTCTTAAGGACGGGTCGCTTCCACGGCTCGTTCATGAGTTCAACAGCTCGACTATAGAACGATTTGCTGGCATCTGCATTTCCTTCTTCCTACAAGACCCATGTTCATTCCTTCCTCTCTTTTAAAAGACTCTCCACACAGCATTTTCAAAGATGACATAGGCGCTGAGGGAAATTATTTTCCTTTGTAGGTAACATTACTTTGAACTGCTGATATTTTAAACAGCCTTAATTTTAAATAAATCAAGGTCCAAGTCTGGTAGGTAGAAATTGTTAGTCTCGATTATCATCGAAAAATTATTATTTAATAGTACTTTCTTAATAAATTTATAAAAAAAAATATATTAATTCAATCTGCTCCCCGGAAAAGTGACCCAAAAAACGTATTCCCCTTTCGTCCAAAACTCTCTCTATAACCGGTGTTCCCGTTGTTAGTAATCAAACCCAATGAATATTAATTAATTTGACAGAACTTGCTTACGTTAGGCATTAATTTAAAAACAAAACAAGTAGTAGTGTTGTTATTTCATAACAATACTACTCTCTCTCTCTCTGAAGATAAAAATTAAAACAAGTGTACACATTTTAAAGACCAATTCACCTACAACATTTTTTTATGGTACGGCTTCTGTGTGAAAAGGCTATTTATTATTCACCTCACTCCGAAATCTTATTGCAAAAAGACTTTCGAGCTGAAAACGAAAAGCAATAACGAAAGACTTGTATTTATTTAACTGGCAAAGACTCATAAAGTGATTGAACGTCGCCACAATATGAAAAAGGGATCTAATAAAGTAGCAAGTCCTTGGACTAGATACAAACCCAAGGAAGATATTGTAAGGTTTATACTTGTTAGTTATTTAGATCCAGTAAGTAACGAATTAGTTTAGGCAAAGCTCCAAAAATAATCATTACAATATCTTGAAACAATTTTTTAAATGGAACATCTTAACTTAGTTAGTTTTCATATATAATTTATGACAACACGTTGACAACCTTAATGATTGAGAGGTTAAGATCATCGACTACGAATCCAGATGTCGCAGGATTGTATCCCGGCGTACAATTAATATTATATCATACAAAATTTGGAAATAATTTAAAACAGTTTTATATTTACGGCACGTCGCTCAGGGTATCTACCCTCTAAGAATCGCTAATGGTTAAAACTACCAGCATTCATAATTGAAGGTTGTGGTTGTTACTTGAAATACAACGTTATTTTGTGACCAGATCTGAATAACCAGGTAGTTTATTTTATTTTTTATTTTATTGATAAACAGAAAAAACAGTACATTAGTTACAATGGTGAAAACAATTAACAATTATTAAGTACATTTCATGATGGGTACCTATGACATGTTTCTTTGTAGTGTCTATGTATATTAAGTAAATTACCGGGTGATGTGCGTAGTGGGTAGGTGTGTGTGTATGTGTGAGTATGTATGTATGTGTGAGTATGTATGTATGTGTGAGTATGTATGTATGTATGTATGTATGTATGTATGCGCATTGATAATAACATTCCTCCTTTCATTTCGCTCCCGTCCCAACATCGCTCAGTCTCACAACATAATCAACATTGAATATTAGAGCATGTACCAAAGCAGAACCTTATGGCAGTTTATCCTCTCTGCCCACCCCAACGAATTAAATGATTACTTAGTACGTAGCACTAAGGTCAAAATATGGACCGCTTTTATTTTTCTGCGATTGACAGCGGTCCAAAATTGGACCACATTTTTTTTACGATTTTTACGGTTTTAACTTTAAAATTTTATAATATTTTTTTTATAAATCCTACGAATATGTGATAATCGACAAAAGATAGGGTAATTTGTTGGCTATATAGAACTATAATCAGTTTGTATGTTTCTGTATTAAAATTCGGAGGTATGATTTTTTTAATATCGGCGGAAAATATTCAAAATGATCTCCAAAAAATCAAGAGAAGGAAAACTTTTTATTTTATATTTATTTTTAGAGATACGGCCTGTAAATACGTACAATATATAAACAACCCTTTCATTTTTGTAAAATACAGTAATTTTCCTATTCTGCCTTCCTTTCCCTGGGCCAACTCAGAGAGATTAAATTTAACCAGCTGTTTCTCTCAATAACAACCCTTAATAATCGTAACTCAGTCGCTTCGGCCGCGACAGCTCATCTGATAAGCTCCTACCCCCACTACTAAATACTGCCTAGCCCCAACTAGCACCTGGGCCGCGGTTAAGGGATGCTACCCAAAACACTTCCACTGACTTGGATGTTTTCAATTTATCGCAGTAGTTGAAGACTGTAGTTTACAGTGAAGCGTGTTACTGTGATTTATCGCTGGAGTTTGAAGGCATGTGCATAAAAAGTAATCCAATGATATTCAAAACTTGTTTACGTTTTTCAATATGTTGCTAGTACGTACTTTGAAAAGACGAGTAAACATTGTGGGTGGTAAGGAGATCTGAGTTAAAAAGGAACTCTTTGAAAACAACATTTTTTTGCTAAAATACATACACTCAAATGAATTTAAAAATAAACGAAAACAAATAACTTTGTAAAAACACGACGATGTAATGTTATCAACATTTTTCGAAAACTAAGTTTTCCTCGTCAGGATAAGATTAATAATAAAAAATGACAAACAAGAATGTATAAAATATAAATATAGACAAATCAGAACTATAAACAAAATATTAAAGGGAGAGATGATTAATTACAATACCATTAAAAACATTTACAATTAATTATATTTACAATTAAAACGTTTAAAACAAACAAAACAATAGGAATCTATGTAACAAAAAAAAAATTAAAGATACGTTAGTACTAACATGAAAATAAATTTAAGAGATTGCTATTTAAAAAAATATATTTGGTTTCTAATAATATTTAATTGACTAATAACACTTATTATAATTTTTTAAGTATTATCTAGTTTTTAATCCGTTGTGTTTGAAGAAAATTATGATTTGTGTCTAAAATGTGGTTGGCAAATCAGAATAATTATTATTATTTTTAAATGCTCCTTAAACCACGAGCACTCACTCGCGTTATGAGCATTTCCCTCAAGGTGAATTTAAAATTCATGCCCTTTATGCAAAAATGTGCCTACATCATACATCGTTCGCCCAATACATAAGTTTTATTCCCCGACCCGTCTTAGGGTGTACCAGTCGCTCAGTGGAGGTGGTTTGTACGGCCGGGTCCCGTCGCGCGGCATTATGCTCATCGCGCAACTTTTTTTTTTTTACATTAACTCCACACAAGAGGCTCTAAGGAAAATTATTTTCCTATTATCTTAAATTATCTTTGAAGATGCTGTGTGGAGGGTCTTTTGAGGAGAGGAAGTTAATTAATTTTCTTGTCATATTTGTTCTGTCTTGTTTCTTTTTTCTCTCCTTTTCTTTGTTGTTGTTTGTTTCTTCATTTGTTTTCTCTTGCTGTTTGTTCTCTTTAACCGTCATTTATTTTTATGCTGAACTGTGTATGAAATAGGTATATTTGAAATCAAAATATCTGTTTAAAATTGTATCTCCTCGAACTTCTGAATCGTAAGTTCTTCCCGTCCTAAAATAAGATAGATATTAACTGCGGTAATATCATCAAATTTCAGAGGAAAATGTCCGTGTACGTGCGCGTGATTGCCACCAAAACGTTGCTTTAGTTCGTATTTGTCCAACAGACCATATGAAATTTTTTTACGAGGAGAAGGTTTTCTTTCATTATTTAAATGAAACATTATGATAGGTGTTTAAGATAAAGCTATTTTCGTAAAGGAAAAGGTTTCATTAGTTTAAATAATTCTTACTTCATTCATTAACTATCAGTTTTAATATTTTATTTTCAATTTAAAAGTGGAGGTTGAACAAAAATTAAAATGGTTTGTTGGACAAATTAGAACTGAGGTGACGAAAAGTTGTCATGCATTGTCATTGATGACAAGTCTATCTGATAGGCTCAATCGAATGTCGGGTAGTGGGTGAGTTCCCACTTCTAATATTCCACTTCATTTCTTCACTCAATCAACAAAATAAAAGTATAATTCAAATAGATGTACTTAAGAATAGATTGAACGATTGTGTTGATTTTTGTGTAGATTTCATCACCATGTTATAACATGTTATGATGATGAATGCTAAAGAGATGATTTCGCTCTTATATTACTTTCCCATATCTCTATTTCAAATACCGGGAACCAAAACTCAAAAGCAGTATCATGCTATAATAATAATAACAAGTTCTGCAAACAACAGTAGGGGGTAGTGGAATAACTTAAGTTTACAGGAACTTTGGCTTTGAACAAACCTTCCTTGCTAATTAAAAACACAGTAATTACAAAAATCATAAAAATTAAAGTCGCCGTAGGTAATTCTAAAGAGTAGAATTTATTGCGTTCTGCACAAGATATAATGTAGCATTGCAGGGGTGATGTGGTCTGCCTTTTTTACATTTACAATTATTTGCGGCACGTTCCAGAGTGAAAGATACTCTCAATAATTGTCCTGGTGTAAGACCAACATTCAGAATTAAAGCGTTGCTTGAAGTGGCTTTAGTTGCGTTTGGAGACCAGATCTGAAAAGTCAGTTACTTTTCCACCTTCCTTTCTCCTTCCTTCCTCTTCCACTACCTGCAGCCTCACAAAATACCCCAATAGTCTGACTGGCTTCATCCGGGAGCACTTGGGACTCTGCGGTACGCACATAAAAAAAAGACAGGAGGTTCTGAGGAAAATAATTTTACTCAGAGTCAGTGTTATATTTGAAGATGTTGCGTGGGGGGTATTTTTGAGGAGAAGTAGGAGTGAACATATATTTTGAAGAGTTTTAGGATATATTATTAAGAGTTTTAGGAGGGAGGAAATAAAGAAACTTGTTGTTGAAGGATGCGGAAACTTTTTAAAATTTTTTTTTTTTTAAAGAAAGACAAACATTCCAGGGTTACGAATAACACAACAATGTTTAAAAATCTCCTACTACCACCACAGAAAGCCGAATATATTGCTTGTGTTGTGTTGGAGGACTTAGCCAGTCGAGGAATCGAACACGGGACGCCCGGGTGGGACCCAAACGCAATGCCCTCTCAACCACTGACTGTCTAAAACTGTATCAAGATGCAGATTTGTTGTTTAAGCTGATTAATTTTTATAAGAACTGTTATTTTTATAAGAACTGTTATTTTTATAAGCCCTAAATGTTGTAACCAGAACGATTTGAAGGTCGAAAATTAGTATGTAAGAAGTAAAATTTTGCCAGCATTTAAAATCAGATTACGAGTTACTTACAGCAAGAATAAGCTAGTCTTTTCCCGTCTTACGGTTAATGCGGAATTTTTCTTATTTTAACAATTAGATTTTGATTTCAAGAAGTTTTTTTGAAGAAGTAATTAGATTTTGATTTATTATTAGAAAAAGTGAGTAATTATGACGGGGAAGAAAATAAAATGCATGTAATGCATTTTAAATTTTTATTTTGTAAAGATTAATTCACTCACGGGAAATGTCTGACACCAAGTTTGGCCAAATGAAGTGGACTTATACAACTTCAATTGTTCCAATTGTTTTTAGTATTAAAAATTAATTATGGTTATGTTTTTGATATTTTAAACAAAAAAAATGCAGTTGCAGCGTTAAAATAACTTATATATATTTTAACATTTGTTTAAAACTTCCATACAGTGGTTGTCGCTTCGTAATATTCCAAAATCACGAGTTTTATTCTATCTGCGTAAGTTTTAAATAGTTTGGTTCTTCTTTTGGCAGAAAACCGTCGTATTGTGATTTGACATATTAAAGAAATAAAACAAATACTTTGTCCATGACCTCGAAATTTTGTGAATGTAATTTATTCAATTTTAATTAGATGCTTTTTATTTTTTTATTAGAACAACTCTCTGTTTCTTCAATGATATATTATAGTGATGAAAATAACCTTCAAGAATTATAAAGAGAGTTGTTTTAATAAAAATTTAATATTCATTTAGACTTTTACAAAAAGCTCAATTCTAGAGACACTATGTTACAGATCAGTTCTTAGAACACTTGTGTTTCCATTGAAAAAAAATAGTCAAAGGTTATATTGAATTCTAAAATTTGAAATTTTATGAGATTGACTAATAAGACGTTAAAATAAGAGGTCGCAGTAGCCGAATTGGTAAGGCGTTTGTCCCGCTAAGACGAGAGGTTCCTGTTAATCATATTATTTTTCTTTGTTTTTTTCTCTTTTATACTTTTGTTAACATTATTTAGTGTTATTTTCTTCTTCAATGATATACTTTTAATCATATTAGATATTCTGATGAACAAAATAACAATTTTGAACATGGATGAAAATTTTTATAATGGTTTATACAGACAAATTCAATTATTGCAGAAGTAAGATACTGCAAAAATATATTGCTTATGTTAAGCATTGACGTTTCCTTAAGTATGGAAGACTAAGGACCTAATATATCCAAAAATAAAAACAAAAAATTTATCAAATTAAAATGATAATATTATATTCATTCTGCAAAATGTAACTATCAGTGTAAATATTGAAAGTTAAACTTTTTACTAAAATTTCAGTATGTTTTTCAATCCAATGATTAATTTTAATTATTTTCTGTAGATTAATGACAAAAAGGGATATAAAAATTTCAATATTTTTTTAACTTGTGCCGCAAGTTTTTAAATATCAGCTTATCAAGAAGATTTAGCTATAAGGCTAAGTAAGACATCAAAAAAAAAATCATCGTTTTATGTTTGACACAACTTTCATGAAAAGTTACAAACTTTTGCCTGCCTTTAATTCAATGGGTGAATACGGTTCCATGCCAACTCAGAATCAAGTCAACTCAATGTCACATCATTATTATGATATCTTTCACATCACTACTAATATTGTCTGTCGTCTCTTCTCTGAAATGTCTGTTCTGTCAACAGTCGTGTCAATAAAGTCTCAAATTCGTGAATCAAGTTATTAGTATTTTTCTCAAGGCATCCTAGTTAATCAAATAATATTACACTCAACACCTCTTTGAAAAGTCATTAAGAGCTATGAAAAAACTAAATTTAAATAGCCCGCAACCCTTATCTAACGTAACCTATTTAACCAAATTAATTTTTTGACATGATAACGTCGGCTGCACTCACGAAAAAGCATGACTCATTGTCACGTTCCGCCTGAGTCAAGCGTGTAAGCGAACAAGCGATAGAGAGGCACGATCGGCCTAAGCGTTCGGCTTGTGACGCATCTATCTCTCTTCCACTCCATCGTTATTCTATGACGTTATCACGTAAAATTAACGTCTGTTAACCGACTTTACAGATAACCAATTTTGTATTCATCACTTTTAATGACTTTTCTGAGGAGGTTCTGAGTTGATTTCCTTCTGAGTTGTCCGGTCGCCAGTGAATACATAACTTTGAACTTTTCACAAAACTTACAAAATAAATATTTGCACTGCGAAAACGCTGTAAAGTTTTTCACTGTTTTAAATTCAATTAAAAATAACAACACACATTGTAAAAAAACACAATATACCCAACAAAACAGACATTTTTACGAAAACCCCGCCAAATGCATTTCTAAAGCACGCTGAAAATCTCCTGAAAACTGAAAATCTCACGAACAAAACAAAGAGAGCCGCTGAAATCGTACATCAATACGTAAGTATTCACGGAAGGTGTTAGGGACATACAAAAGGCGGGGTGGATTTACGATTTTTGGCTCACACCCGGTGGCCTGGCTGCGGGAGAGTTATCATCCCCTAATGTGAAAAAGTGTTCTACAGATCCCTGCCTACCAGATATACGAGTGTGCGCCGGAGAAGCTGTTTGTCAGACTTCCAAACTCGGCAAGAGAAGAATTATTTATAAAAGAATTACGAAAATAGCGTTGTGTAGTAGTTCTGATTATAAAAAAGGTGTTAGATACTTATTTATTTATTTAACCTCCCCCCTCCGATGTGTTGGTCCTTTACACTTTACAGCACAAACTGAGAATGACTCGCAAACGTCGATCTATCTCCTTTTGTAATTTAAGCAGCATTCAAAAGATGCAACGCCATGCTTTATATTTGCATCTAAATGTTTACAATACACTTAAAATTACCTATCAAAGCTTACAAAACAATTTCAAATAATTATTATCGGCCGCAAAATTATTATGTTTGCTAAAGATTCGTCAAAGATTGTGAATTTTTTAATCATTACTTTTACACAAAACTTTTAAAAAATCGAAGTCATAATAACCTTTGAAAATTGTTGTGTGGTTAAATATGGTAATTAATTTACTTTTTTCCAAGAAAAAACAATCATACGAAAAAAGATTTGATATTGAAAATCGCTGTATAGTTAAATATGGTATTTAATTTTCTCCTTTACAAGAAAACAGATTTAATCTGTTTTAAAAAAGAGTTTTTTGTTAAGTGATATTCATTAAAAAATCAACGAATCGATATAAAGAATAACGTCATCCTGAAATAAAATTAATTTATTAGATTATTTCTTTTTTAAGTTTATCCAAAATCCTTAAGTTTCCGTTGGGTTGAAATAAAACAACAGTTTTACGTGCTAATATAAAAAACATACATAATGTTTTAAAGCGATAAAGTTTTATACTATGTTTTTTTTAATGTGATTACCGCACAAGAGTCGCAACTGCTCCCAACCGCCTGAAGTCAGTGAGACTACGGCATTCCCAAATGGGGTATGAAACTGAAAGTTATTGAAGAGGGGTAGGAGATGGGGTAGAGGAAGGAGGAAATGTACCCTATTCAGATGTAGATATAGATTATTCAGATCTTGTCATCAAACATGACTAAAACATTCTTTAAACCAACGTTTCAATTCTTAGAGTATTTTACGATTTGATATTTTGAACGTGCCGCAAATATACCTGACATTATAATTAAATAATGAAAATACAAATCAATCAAATAAAATTTACTTGCTCAAGTTGAGATTTGAATCCGCGACCCCCAGATCGCTTGCCCTTCGACCACGGAGGCCGTCATAGATATTTCAAATCACAAATAAGTTTAAAAATTACAAAAACTTATTTTCAAAACTTTATAGTCAGTCAACTTTTATTAAACTGAAGGCATTAAAGACCCAACGTTTTTTGCTTTTGTCTTTGAAATATCATTAATTACATTCTTCAAAGACTAGATCACGAACAACAGTTTCATTCGACAATAAAAACCTAGACAAATTGTTCCATTCGGTTCATAGTTTTGTCTCCTGGTTAAAGTAATGTGCCGTAAATACCCAGGCAGTAATGTGCATTTTGTGCAGTAAGGGATGATTATTATTTTACGGGAAGCTATAAATTGATTTATTTGTGCACAGTTCCTCGTATCTAAATGTTATTTACTGCGTATGCGGTCAGCCACAAAATAAGCAAAAAAGGTACCGTCAGTAAACAAACGTGGTTCGCTTGTAAATTATGGTGAGGATATTAATTAAAAACAGTGTTTTAGGGGATGTTTGTAAAGCGGAATGCTGTTTTTGCTTGTATGAAAAGTTTCACTGATTAATAAAATAATAAACTGTTTCATGGTTTGGTATAATTGTCGTAAGTAAGTGGGTCTGTGGTTTTCTCAATTATTGGTATTTTTGTGGAACTAGAGGGAGTACGGAGGGTAATAAGATGGAGACAAGGAAGGTTAAAAACTTTTCGGCAATTATATCTGAAGGTCTAGCGTGGACAATCGATAAAACTCTTTATCTAAACGATATTGATTAAATCCGTCATCTTTGGTCATTTATCAATATTTGCGATCACGGTCAACAATTAGTACGATATAATAAATTAACTTACTGATATCAAAATGGCAGCTATCGACTACAAGGTAATCAGTTACGCAGATGACACTGGAATTCTTTTCAACGCTCCAAATTGGGAAAAGGCTTCAAAAGTGCGGAAACTGGTATGTTAATAAAAAAAATTGGCTTCACAAAAATCTACTTACCTTAAACATCTCCAAAACAAAATACCTAACATTCAGCAAAACGATTTCTGGGCAACCAAAAACCTTTCCGCCTTTATACCTTCACCCTTATATTGCCCCAAAACCCTCAAACCTCAACTGCGAAAAAATAGAACATACTGATAATATCAAGTATCTAGGCTTAACAGTGCATATTTATGTACCCGTCTCAGAACAGACTTTGTCTAGTGAGGCGGGCTACTTACTTATTTGTATACGACATTTTATCTCAATAAACGCCCGGGTTGCCGGCAAAATTTAAAAAAAAAAATCCGAGCGATGAATGTACATTTTAGTCCGACTTCTGTATTATCGTACTTATAAATTTCAGTTAACTGTTAAAAACATTCATTTATTTTGATAATATCGTTCGTATACAAAATTATTGACATTATTGAACGGAGTTCAACGAACGAAGCTCTTAGAATTAAAAGAAGTCGTTTAATTTAAGTCTGTAAGAATTTTGCCTGAATTTGATTTTATTCACTTAATAAGATTTTCTTCGATTTTTGTGTGGGTTACTTTAATTCTGTCAAACGGACGAATAATTAGTTACATAATAAGAAGTTTAAACGCTTAGAACAAAAGGCAGAGAAAGTATTCAAATTCAAGATAAACCAGAAAATATCTTTAATCCATCTTAATCGCAAAAACTTGTCTTCTTTGTTTTCCAATTGGACCAAGTTTTTTCCCCTCAAATTTGGTAATAAATCAAATAATGACCGAATTCAAACTTGGGTTTTCAAAAGGCAAAAAATCTGCCTTTAAAATTTCCCGAGTTAATTAAAGGCATTTTGATTAATTACTCTGTTCCATGGAATGAAAACAAAAGAAAAATACCTTGAAAGTTCTACTCGATTAAAATATTATTTTCATAATGAATTACCGTTCTGGATCGCATATAAATAAAACTAAGTAAAACTATTTGTTTAATTATCGAAGAAAGCAAACACTTTGTGGCTTGAAATTTTAATAATTTTAATGAAATTGTTTCATTCTGTATTTGCTTAATATTTGGAGTTTAATAAGTTGAGGTCAATGATTTATTATAATTATGCTGCCAATTAATGATTCTGAAACATATTTTTAGAAAGCGTAAAAAAATAGGTCCACACAATCCTCTTGTTTACTAAACACATTATGTAACTTTGCGAAAATATCATCAATACACATTTAAACTTTTTTTTCTCTTCTAATATTATTTTTAGTTAAGCAGACTGTAAAACTGAAAGTAACAATGATTTAGTGATGGGTTGCAAATAATTACTTTGAGTAAAGGGGACCATCGTTTTATTAAAATGTTGTTATGTCATGAAGATGTTGTCATAATGCCCTGAAAATGTTGTATTTGTCATGGAGACTGGTATTCCCGCCCCCAATCCTCTCTCGCGTCCCTTTCCACCTTCCACACCTTTCTTCCTCCCTCGTCCACTCTCCCGCAAAACCCCCTTTCTGTCGTTCTTCTCCTTCCCTCTCGGATTTCCCTCCCCCTCCCGTCTTCATTCCTTGCCGATAAATTAGATTAAGTATAAAAATTCTTCAAACAACTCGCGTGCGTATTGTCAATTTTTTACACAAAAGAGCTCACCATCATATGTCGAAACATTTTTGCGGGTATGTATGTGCACAACGAATCATCAAAATTTTATCGCTATCTGATCATTGGCGAAGGAAAACATACGAGACAAACAACGAAACATTCATTTTTATGTATTTAGATCTCAGACCTTAAAGATTTGTGTGTTTCTGTTTAAAAAGTTCATCTGAATAATGATCAATAAAGTTACTAATAAAATTAGAATCGGTAACACATATTATATATATTATTTTCAACGAAGAGGGTCGATACAACAGATTTCGTTACCACCCTCTTAACCATGGGTTTGCAATCCTACAAAATTAATTAATAGTAATTAAATATGTACATTCATTAGCATCTACAATCTACATCATACATCGATATGGAGACCCACGCAAAATGAATATGGTTTACTAAGACAGGGCTGAGAATAGGTGAGTTTGATGTATTATGTGGGCGGTATTATTTAAGACAGCGTTTATTTCTGGAGGTTAAAATGGCCGATATTAAGGCAACTAATTCCTCTGGGATGCTCAATGCTCGTAGGCACTTCCTGGGTTACTCTGACCCAGAATTTAATCTACACATGGAGAGGCTTAGAACAGTCCCCTGTGAACTGAACTTAGTTGTTGTTGCTCCAAGTTCCAAACAAGAAAGTGGACGCGTGGTTGTGGCGTGTTATGTTATAAGAGTTAGTATATCGATAGGAAGCCTAACAATTTATCCGGTTTGGTATTTCTTGCGTAGCGGGTACTAGTTTGCATTACCATACTATTTTATTGATAATTGGCTCCATTTTTGAGAAATATCGCTTCAAAATCTATACTTCGCTATAAAATATCAAAAAGTCTTTACTCAAAAAGAGCATTCTAGTGTCGATTGAGTTTTTTTTTTTTTCTAGAGTCAGCGAGACTGGGATCCCCAATTTTGGTAAATGTGAGACTAAGGGTGATGGTGAGATGTGAGAAGGAGATGGAAAGGGTAAGGTGGGGAGTACCTGACTATTCAGATCTGGTCATCAAACACTGCTTAAGATTGTTCAATATACTGAGATATTGAAAGTATCTTCCACTCTGGAATGTGCCAAATACAACTATTTAACATTATACTACAAATTATTTAAAATTAATAAATTGTGAAACAGGAAAAATTAATTAAATAAAATTTATGCCATGGGATTGCTAGTCAAGAACTTTACCCATCGACCACGGAAACCGTCAGAATGTGTCATTAATTTGCTTCATTTTTAATACAAACGACATTCACAGACATACATACGGGTAAATGAATTTTCGTTGTTTGTTTTTGAGTTGTTATGCCGAGATAGTGCAACACGGCATAACACCCCAAAAACAAATAACGAAAATACTTTTCATTAAATGAAGATACTATGAGCGAAACTCAATCGAAAATCTGGAAACAGAAAAATCAGAAAAAGATATTTGCGCCTCTGGGACTCGAACCCAGGACCTTTCTCTTTCCGGGTGACTGCTCTTGACCACTGACTAAGGTGTCGATATCCAATTCGGTCACTTTTAACTGTACCATACTTCGACTAAGAACCACCCATATTATCTTCATTTTCTTAACGAAAAGAACTTTTCTTAACGAAAGAGAGAGATCCTGTGTTCGAGTCCCAGAGGTGCAAATATCTTTTTTTGATTTTTCTGTTTCCAGATTCTTGATTGAGTTTCGCTCATGGTGTCTTCATTTATTTAAATATTACTATTTGAGGTTTTACTAATAAAAGTAAAATTAAAAAATAATACGAAAATACTTTTTGGCCGTAAAAATCTAAAAACGTACCTTAGGTAAATGTAAATTAAAGATACATTCAGTTTGACTTTAGATTACCTGGGGGGAAATAATCGTCTACGCATTTGATATTGAGTGGGTGGAAGTATTTTTGGATCCCACGCATAAATAAATATGGCTTTTTATTAAGGTGAATTTTAATCATCAACCTTCTAAAATATACCTATTATTCAAATGTCTGTCAAAACAAATAATGAACAAGGCAGGCGCGCTGATGGCACCACCTTATTAGGGTTAGAGTGAAGCTGATGTTCACTCTACGCAAGACGCCTGTGGATCTCGATATGGTATATCTTCTGAATCAAATAGCTAAGGTAGGATCACAAGGGTACTCACGATAAGTTGGCGATCTTGCCCGAATTGAGGTCCCTCGTGGTCGATTCTGCTATTCTGCGTCTAGATGAACCACAGGTAATTACGATGGTCAGTTTTGTAGCGATTAAGGGAAATACGGCGGTATTTCCACCTTGTGAGTCTCCATTTATGTCACGATAAAACGTTACGATGTTGACATTAGCGATACGATATTAAGACTGCCAAAACAACACACTTTTGTCTCCTTGACAACGGCTGTCCGCCGGGCAACTATCAGCCTGTGTTAGTACCCCGTGCGAATTCACCAATAGGTTTAAATTCTGGCCTTTTCTAAGTGAAACAGAACAAACCCATCGAGACTCAAAGTAGCGTTATGAAACAAATAATGTTTAAAATTAAAGGTGTCGGATATATTTTCCTGCCTTAAGTTATGACTGGTGTTATCGAGAAGACTTAAGAGAAAACCCGGTCTGTTGCTGTCACTGTCGCTCTTACTCCCCCGAATACTGCGTGAAAGGGAGAACTACACCTCAATAACTGAACCTAAATAATATCAAAATCGAGGTTTTGTAGTACCACTTTTCTCTTCCCAAACCGGACCAATTTAATTTTTTTTTTTACTAAATGTATTAGAAAAAAGTACTCCACGTCTGTACGTTTACTTTTTAAGAAATACATTGTCTAGTTCGTATACTAAACGTCTGTTGATGGCGTTCAAATCAGCCAATTTTAACGACTTTTGGAGGGTCCTAACTCCTACAAGAAGTAATTAATCAAAAAAAGTAAATAAACAGTAACACGATAGTGATTGATATCTATATTATGTTTAACAAAAAAACATTGCAATATTGTCAAAATCCAGAAAAAAAATCGTGGAATACGTTGGGGTTTGATCGTGCAGCCACGGGATTGCGATTCAAGAGCTTTACCCGTCGACCACGGAAGCCGTCAGAATGTGTCGTTAATTTGCTTCATTTTTAATACAAACGACATTCACAGAAAGTTAAATGTATTTTCGTTGTTCGTTTTTGGGGTGTTATGCCGAGGTAGCGCAACACGGCAAAACACCCCAAAAACAAATAACGAAAATACTTTTCATTAAATGAAGACACTAGGAGTGAAACTCAATCAAAAATCTGGAAACAGAAAAATCAGAAAAAGATATTTACACCTCTGGGACTCGAACCCAGGACCTCTCTCTTTCCGGGCGAGTGCTCTTGACCATTGAGCTAAGGTATAGGTAAGTGTTGATATCCAATTCGGTCACTTTTAACTGTACCATACTTCGATTAAGAACCACCCAAATTATCTTCATTTTCTTAACGAAAAGAACTTTTCTTAACGAATCGTTTGCATGGGCGTTTGCCGGCCGGTTCCCTCTATAGATAGATCATAAACATATTCACCCCTTAAAATAAATTTATTTTACACAACTGCCAAATTAACCTTTTTTTTGCATTAAACAAAAGTCCAATAAAAGCTTTTTTTTAAAATTATACATCAGTTGTACATAATTTAAAATAAGCTTTTATTGGTAAGACTGTTGATGTAAGGCAATAAGATTTTCGAAATTCAAGGTTGAAATATTAGTGACATTAGCGTTTTAATATTAAAAATATGGTACTTATTTACAGTACTTGTTTTTCAAAGAATATCAGCAATTATATTACCACGTCAACTAGTCTGTCTGACGTTGGCGGTCTATCCTCTAAGACAAATGATCGTGCACTTTTCTTACCGAGCACAAAGCGAGATGCGAAGACATATGAAATGTCACCCAAGACAATTCCTGGTGCATTTCTATTTGTTCCTACTTGTGAAATCGGTGGGTTTGCTTCACAATGTACGTCAAAATAAAATCAACATTTATAATGGTTACGGGACAATCCAACACAGTGACACTTATTATTTATTTGATAAGTCATCAGAAATGATGAAACAAAAAACTAGGTTACGTTTTTTAAAGTTTATACCGCACAAGAATCCCAACTGTCTGGAGCCAGTAAGACTACGGCATCCCCAACCAGGGTATGTTGTGAGGCTGAAAATAGTGGGGAAGGGAAGAAAATAGGAAAGAGGAAGTCGGAAAAGTTCTCGGCTATTCGGATCTGGTCATCAAACATGACGAAAGATTTTTCAAGCAACGTTTCACTTGTGAATGGTGGTCTTACACCTGGACGATATTGAGAGTGTTTTTTTCATTCTGGAACGTGCCGCAAATATGCTATATATTATTTTAAATTGATAAATTTGAAATAACACTAATTTATCACAGTTTTATTTGTGCATGCCAAAATTTTATTCGGAGACCTTCAAATTGCTAGTTAAAAGCCTTACTCCTCGACCACAGAAGCCATCCATCATATTGTTATGGAATCCTTTGTAATAGATCTAGCATTAGAAGTGTTTGTCAGTTTTGGTAATTTGATTTTGTTAATAATGAGGTGAAAGAAAATACTATACAACCTCCCTTATTTGAATGCTCTAAATAACTATGTCAGGTGCTCTGGATGGTTGAATTTTGGTATATCTAATGTAGAAGACCACATTTTGATTCAGCATTTTTTGTGTCAAGATAAACAATCTTCTTTCCTGGGCGATCAGAAATCTGACATAGGTACTTCTAGCATTATGTTCTAGATATAATGTTTAACGAAGCATCGTCGTGCAGGTATTACTAGTAGTGTGCTACTATCGAGAAAAAAATAAAAAAAATTAATAGTGGTAAAAAAATTTTTGATACCTTGATTTTATCACTAAAAAGCTGTATCTGGAAACAAGTATGTTGTGTAATTTTTTTGGTAAAACATTTTAAATTGCATTTCTATAGTAGGTCATCCTGAGCATTTAGCTTAGCTTGATGACTCAGCGGGGGTGCCCGGGTTTATGGGGTGAGGTTTGACTAGGTCTTGGCAGCGAATTTTGCCCACCTACTGGGTGGCGGGTCTGGATCGGGAGAAACTGATTGGATTCATACGTCCGTGACTCCTGAACACACAGACCCCCATATTCCTACCATCCCTCATACCTTCTTCCTTCCCAGAACTTCTTCTCTTTTATATTCCTAAAAACCCCCTCCTCACAGCATCCCCAAAGATGACGTAGGTCCTAAGGGAATTTTTTTTCAGGGCCTCTTGTCTAATAAAAATTTTTTTCACAATAATGCACAGTCCACTTACATTAAAAAGATTACTTCGTTCAAATGAATAAAAAAACCTTCAATGGATGCAACCTTTTTGATAACGATATACAAAACTTAAAAAACGACCATCGGTAGGTACTAGGCTACTATCCACATTAACGATTGAGCGTAGTGAAGTTTTGTTAAGTCGACCGTTTTACATTTCGTTAATTTTTTTCAACGTTTCGTTTCCGGATCGAGCGGTTTGATTGGTTCAGTACCTAAATATTCGTCATTCGAATTGAATTTTTAATACTTTCGATGTTATGACTCCAACAAGCTTGTGTGACAAATTGTATATTTACTTAAATATTCCTTTAAATATTATATATCTTATTTTTATCAAGTAGTTAGCTATACAAATACCTACAAACTAAAATCTTACCGTAAGTATTTACCTACCTTATCAAAACCTCTCCAACAGGTCTATCTCCACTCATCCCCTTGCACCGCAGTGTGAGAGATGGATTAATATGTCCGTCACTCTTGCATACACTGACCCCTCAAAACCTGCCCCACTTCACACCCTTTGTCGTCGGAGAACTTTCTCTCATTCCTTTCCTTAAAAAAGACCTAAGAGTCCAAAACGATGACACAACAACACACAAATTACTATTCTCAAGATCTCCCGTGTGGAGTTAACGCAAAAAATAAAATAAATAATCACTTGTGTTATTTGTGAATCGGTCCTAACCGCACCACTCGGTCACTTGCCAATTCGAAAACACCGTTTTTGTTTTTACGTTCTTGAATTCACTTTATAAAACCAGCGGGATATTGCTACGAAGAAAGTCACGATGAAAAATGGAAGAGAACATTTCAGTTCTACCGAAGAAATGATTATTCTCTACTTGCGAAACTTTAATGATACGTACGACGCGGAAATATGAATTTACTTGAAAAATTTCATCAATAAAGCTGCGAAATTACAATTTTCATCACGTTCCGAAACACAGTCAACCCCAAAAAAATCTTGTTAGAAATATTAATAAATTTTCTTCAAACCGATCTTTATTTGCATACTCTTGATATCTTATTTTCATCAGGAAAGTTCTCGATAAAATTCAACCTTCAACCACAATATTTAAGATTTTGTATTTAAAAATTATATCAAAACATAAAATTTTTGGCTGTCGGCGCGTGAAATATTCCTGCGTGATATTATTCGATTTTTTTTTGTAAGCAGGGGTGAGTAGGGATCTGGGGGTCAGTGTTGTGAGGAGTGATGAGTGAGGTATGAATCCATCCCACCAACTGCGGTGCAAGGAGATAGGTCAAGATTCCGACAGGAGAGGTCAAAGGACCTTTCTCAACCAGTTCCTGACGATCTGGCCCACCATGCAGCAGGTGGGCAGATGTATTCACCGCCAGGACCGGATAAACCTTACCTCAAGAACCCGGGTACCCATGCTTGGCTAAAACATGGTGAATCACATGGGGAACCTATTGCAAAGGTGTTGGTTACCCAATAAAAGGTTTTCGGGGCGGCAGTACTCATGCCGCCCCCCAAATTGTAGATTTTCATGTTCACAAGAATAAATTAGGTAGGTCTTACTATCCATTATAAAAATAAATAGGTTATTTATAATTTTTAATTATTAACTTATAATTTTATGTTTAAAACGTATGTTTTAATTTTTTTAAACTTTTGACAGATCTTGTGATTTTTAAAGTTTACTAACTTTGTTTATTCGAGTAGAAAATTTTTCATGGTCTCTTTTATTTGGCGACCAAATAAATATTTTATTTATTTAAAGAAGAGGAACTGTGATTTGTACACAAATCAACATCTAAAATTATTTGCCACAATACATGTTTTTGAAAAGCAATGATCCCGAGGCAAATGTATAAAAAAATACTTTCTGCTTCACAAATCCTTCAATTATTATAATTTCCCGTGATTTTACATTACAAAAGTCTTCGTTTGTACTTACATTACAATAAAATACACACATTTGAAACAAAACGAATTTCAGTGACGAAAAAAAAAATATTTTAAAGCACAGATAATTTTATTCGAGATTCGAAATATCGATCATCCAGTTGATTAGTCAGACATCTCCAAATACTAATTTTTAAGTTAACGAAGAAGGCAATATTCGAGTGCTCACCGTAAATCGAATTTTATTTACGCGTGCCTGAGTCTAGGTATGCACTAGTGACAATTATACGATTTTTATAGCTTCCTACGAATCAAAGTCTTTGATTAGTCTGATTGTAAATCCAGTGTCCTCATGCTCTTTTTAGTTATTTGTGTATGTGATTTACAAAAATTCAATCAAAATTTTATCAACATTAAATTTAGTCAAACATAACTCCAAGATCCATAATTTTTTTGACTTTTTCTAAGATTTCGTTATCTATTGTACATTTGAAATATAGTGAAGTTAAAGATAAATGTTGGTAAAAAAACAAAGTGTGCAATTTACACGCGGTAGAAGTGAAACCTTCAGAAAACTAAAGTAGACAGACTGGGAGGGATTGGAGCACCGCACAAAAAAAAAAACAAAAATCACGCACATGTGCAGTTCATACGCGGTAGAAGCCCACACAATCTCAGTAAGAACAACAAGCCCACACAACCAATAAGAGCCTTGAAAAGTGACATCATAATCAAGGCGGCCAATGTGGTAAGATTTCATTCTATCTCATTATCTTGCAGGCTAAATCCTACAAATGTACGTGTTTCAAATCATAACGGTGTTAAAGAAGTTTCTCTTCAAAAATGTGTTCATTTGTTGGCAAATAACCGTGTTCCAATTTTATTCATTGAGTTTCTTGCAGTGGCGCCGTGATAGAAGAATAATGGTATTAATTAAGGTATGGTCCAACAAATTAATGAACTACCTGAATCAGGTCAATTAAATGTCAATGATGCAAAGAAATGTATGTACATGTGCCCAGAACCTTTCATAGGGGTGTGCAACGTGCTTTCCATCCGCTTTGTCTACCCCCGTGGGGGAGCAGTGTGACGGTTAGTTTGTTTAGTTGTCCATAGAGTAGTTTCATGCTAATCACCGGTTCAGGGAAATTGTCGATATAATTAATCCCTATGAGCATTCAGCACCTACTCGATTTCGACCGAACAATGCGGTTATGGGTCTGTTATACGTGCATTTATACAATGGTGATCGGATGAGATTATTACTAGACCACGAAATGTTCATTGTACAAGTCTTCTACATGATTAGGTAATGTAAAATTTGTGAAAATGGTTCAATAAATATTGAAGGTAACAACGGAACCAATTTTGAAGGTGTTTATTTTAAGTTTGGTAGTTATTTCTGGTCTGAAACCACTAGATGTCGTTATATTGCCGTCAAATGATATTCGGCTTTCGTTTCTTCTACCCAACTTACAAACTTACATGTAAGTCTCACATTCCTAACCTTAATTATTTTGTTTTCATTAGCCCCACATAGGAGGCCTTGAGGAAAATTATTTCCATCAGGGTCTTTGTCATCTGAGGGGATACTGTGTGGAGGGTATCTTTAAGGAAAGGAAGGATAGGCTTTTTTGGGAAAGAAAAAGGTATAAGGGGTGGGTAGGAATCAGAGAGTCAGTGTGTTCAGTGGTGGCGAACGTTTGATTCCATTCCCACCGGTGGTGCAAGGCGATGGGTCGAGAGAGTCCTACTCGAAAAATTAAAAGATCTCCCTCCAACAGTCTCACCCAAATTGGCTCACCACGAAGTAGGTGCATCTGCCGTCAAGACCTAGGCAAACCTCACACCACAAATCCGGGCTTCCCTTGGTAAACCCAATATAGCCAATCACTTGAGGCGACCTACGGCAGAGATGTTGGTTATCCAGTAAATGGTACCTGAGGCGGCGGTACCCAGATCCGCCACCCTAAAAAAAATTTAACAGGACATAAAAAAGTAAAAAAGAATCATTTCCCAGAGATCATTGATGGTATTCAAGTTTAAAGGTCTTGATGTGTGGATTCATACGCTGTTTGTAAAGTTGCGTAGTATTAAAGTCGAAATCATAGCTTAATCAATAAGTTGTCGAAAAATAAACGACAAAAAAGGGATGCATCATGCGGAATACATGGAATTTAAAAATAATCCCGTAGCATGCAGAGTTTTAAGGTAGCACTATAAAACTGAATCCCTAACAGAAAACACATAGAAATGTGGAAATAAAACAGTAGGCGGCATTCAATTTGGGAGGCGGGAATGGGTACCGCCGCCCCGGGAACCTTTATTGGATAACTAACACCTCTGCCATGAGTCACCCCAAGTGGTTCGCTACGTATGGTGATTTAAAGGGGTGCCCGGGTTCATGGGGTGAGGTTTGTCTAGGTCTTGGAGGTGGATGACCAGGACCCACTGAACCCCAGATTCCTACCCACCCCTTAAACCCTAATCCTTCCCAGAACTCTCTTCCCCTTCCTTAAAAGTACCCTTCACACAGCACCCCCAAAGATGACATAAGGCATTGTGGGAAATTATTTTCCTCAGGGCCTCCTGTGTGGAGCTCGTGTAAATAAAAAAGTGCGGAGAGAAAAGGTGCTGCTTTAAATGGGTTAATTGGTTTTATTGGGTTCCTGCTTCAAATAAGTCACCCCAAGTGGTTCGCTACGTTTTGTGACTTAGCAAGGGTGGCCGGATGCATGGGGTGAAGCTTGTCCAGGTCTTGGCGGCCGATGCGTCTGCCCACCTGCCATGTGGTGACCAGGATAGAGAGAGACGGTTTGAGGGAGGTATTTATCCTCTTCAGCCGGAATCTCTTGACTCATCGCCTTGTACCGCGGTTGGAGTATGAATTCATACGTCCGTCACTTCTTGATACTCTGACCCCTAGATTCAAACTCACCCCTCATACCTATTTACTTCCCAGAACTGCATCTTTTTCGTTGTCGAAAAAAATTTAACTTATTAAAAGGAATTCTTTTTGAAAAAAAAAAAAATTTCAAAAAGATTTTTTTTTCACTTGCGTTTATTATAAATAAAGCAATTACCGAGTAAATAATAGAAGTGTTTCGTGAAAAATCGTTCCATGCCGGTCTGAGTTTCTCTTCCCTGCTGGTCCCCTAGATGGTTGGAAAATCGACACCCTATCCTAGAACTGAATTTTGTAACCTTAATTAAACAAAAAGATACAACCCCAAATATCCTGGTCCAGACATAAAATCACTTTGTATAATTCAATTCTGTCGAATCTCGATAGATACTTACTGTGGAAGGGTTATAACCGCAATATCGTGGAACCGTGTTGTTTTTATTACATGAAACAAAAATAAAGGTTAATTTAGTACCAACAGAACTCAAAATGAAATTTCGTAGAAGTTTGACGTTGTTTAATAACTGAGTTGGGAGTATGGTTTCACATTTGAAACCGCGTGAGGCGGAAAATGGTTTATAAAACTTCGTTGTGCAACCAGTTTTCGTTGTTATAGCCCTTTCATTGTAACCTTTATGCTATTTAGAGGAAAATGTAGCAAAGTAACATTATTCGTTAAACTTTCATGTTTGATTTAAAGTATTAATTCTAGCTTGTTTATTTCAAATTTATCAAACTTTTCTAACTGGATTTTCTGAACTGACGACCACGGAACTGTTTTCAATTGCCGAAACATTTATTTTACAATATTTTGAGCATTTCTATACACCTAGATAACCACTGGACTGTTGAAAAAATATACATCAAACTGTATTTTCCACACATGTTTTAAGTTTTCGAGCACAATATATATTACATCCATTCTGATTCATGATGCGTTTTGTGTGTGCGGTGTGATTGTGTGTTTGTCGAAGGACCTTGAAATGTATGTTTTACGTGTTCTGATCACTGCACAAGTAGGTAATATTGCACAAGGAAAGGATTGAGAAAGGACTTACTGCGGAAACTTGTGGCACATTCCTCTATGTTGCTGGTTTAACTTGCACTTCATTTAGTCGCGGAATTTGTATAATAGTCGTTTTATAGAGGCGCCGCGGCAGATATACGTAACGGTTAAATTCTTTGCGGTATGCGGGGAAATTGATGCGGAAATGGCCAATTTATGACTGGCTTGGAAAGAACAAAATGACAGGAATAAAAAGAAGGGTAGGATGGATTGTAACAATACTAACTACAAATACAGAGTCATGATGTATGTAGATGTATGTATTTAGGTACGTGTAGCTGTATTGTGTATACGCCCAACTAATTCAGAAAGCTTTAAAAATGCATTAACTTAATAATTAGATTGATTACTTTTCCAAGTGGACACGTGTGGAAAAGAATAACCTTACAAAAACCAAACGGAGAATCAATTGATGCTTTAAAGACACATTTTTTAAACATGTTATTCCTCTTTATACCATCAACAAAATTGACAAATAATCAAGGCCGAAGAAATGATCCCTGTGATACTCCTCAAATAATTTTATTAAATTCGCCGGTTGTGTGTCAATTTTCAACATCGAAAAGCTAAATTATTGGTAATGTTTCAGGTTTTCGATTTGTGAGATTTGTTCCACTACAGTATTTTTATCAAAATCTTTTTTTTAAATAACATAAGAGGTAGCATTAGATTTTCTAGTGACCTATGGACAAAGGGAACACATTCTCTAAGTTGATTTCGCGAACAGTACTGAAGTAGTAAAGGGGTAATCCGGATTAATGATGTTGTTACGTTTGCATTTTGAACGATTGAAATTGACTATAAATATTTATAAAGGATTACTTATTTAAATAGGCACTGAATTGGTTTGGATTGCCAATTCTAGAATTTGCGTTCCATTGGGATCGCGGAATGAGTTCGATTCCAATGAATGACTAATCTTTTGATTAATACAATGTTACACTATGATTTTTATAATCTCCCCGTAATAAAGTAGTTTGCCATTTTGTAAAAGATTTATAATGAATAGTTACAACTTTCAAAGTCCGCTCGTAATATTTTTTTTTTCAAAACAAAATTTTGTTATGGAACGAACAATTTTGAGGCGTTTCTTATTTTTTTTCTGTAAAATGGACGTATTCTTGCTTCAACACTCCACAAAGATTAATGTAGAGATTTGAAAAGCTATGCAAATTTTAAGATGCCAGAAGCCGCTCTTCGATAGTGTCATGCTGCTTAGATAAACGAGTTTCTATTTAATAAATAACTAGCGCGTACCCGATATGCGTTGCAATGCCACTAAAAGTAAGAAAGTGTTTCTTTTGAATTCTGATTATTGAAGTGCTTTGATAGACAATATTTTTTTTGTTTTTCCGTATTGTGCGTACATTAAAAAATCAGAAGGTTTTCCATATGAGAAGCGTGGATTTTCAAAATTTACCCTTACTTTCTCTTATTGCTACTATGTCTCTTTTGCAATTCCTCCCTCTGCCCTTACCTCCACCATTCCCCTTCCGCGTCCGCTTACCCTCCCACGTTCTCTCTTCCACTTTCCCGCCTGACCCACCTCCCAAGAACCCCCTCCCCTTCCACATTCTCCTCCCCCCTGCGATTCCCCTACGTACCTCGTTCCCCTTCCACCCTACCCGTTTTCACGCATCCCTCCCCCAAATAAAATAAAATCGATTCAGAAGTAGAAATTTAAGTGAAACATACATTGCATAGAGCCCACTGAGCTAAATATAATATATTTAATTTGGGAGGTGGGTATGGGTACTGCCGCTCGGGGAACCATTCATTAGATAGGTCACCACAAGTGGTTCGCTTCGTTTGGTGACTTAGCAGGGGTGCCCGGATTCGTGAGGCGAGGATTGTCTAGATCTGTCGGTAGACGCTTTTGCCTACCCACTGCAGTGTGGACTGGATCGGGAGAAACTGATTGGGGGAGCTTATAACCTCTCCAGCCGAACTCTCTCCAGCCGCCTTGCAAGTCATCAGCGTGGAAGGGATGGATTCGTACTTTCGTCACTCCTGAACACTTCAACCCCAGATTTATACCCACCCCACATACCTTTTTCTTTCCTAGAACTTTCTTTTTCTTCCGTTTTATAACTGTTCCAATCACAAGTATCAAATTCTATCAATTAAATACATCGTTACAAGTACAGAGAAGGATTGAAAAAAAATTAAATGGGAAAAAAATGAGTTGCAAAAATGGAATCAAAAAACATGTTGTACGAAAAAAAATCCAAAAAAAATGAGTTACAACACGGAACTTGAATTAGCAATTTCATTTCATTTAACGAGATTCAAATTAACACTCTTTGTTTAAAAGCCTTTTCATTAACCATATGCAAAGCGTTTAATTTGTTAATCGGTTTACTTGTTCAATCGGATAGAGGAATCCAATCAAATAATGATTTAAAGCCTTTTTCACAGCTAATTTAATAATATCATTCATTCACAATACATAAATAGTCAATTTCAGCAAATGTTACATCAGGCGTAATTGGTTTTATTCAAACAAATGATGTTAAAAAACATTTATTCTATTCCTTGAAATTATTGTATTTATTTTTTTTTTATTTTTAACTTTACGAGTTAAACCTCAAAATGTAATATTTAATTACATGAAAACGTTATTGGCGAAATTCAAAAAAAAAATCTGAAATTATCAGATAAGATACCGGCACATATTGGGCTCGAATCAAGGACCTTCGCCTTGCTAGGGTGTGACTTTATCAACTGAGGTAGTGTCCCTTTCCAATTCGGTCATATTTTAACTGTATCATACTTCGTCTAAGAATTACCAACGTAATATTATTTTTCTTAACGCACATTATTGGCTGCTATTTTAATGTATGATTGCAAGATTCGATTCCGAACTAAATGCTATCTAGAGAGTGTCTAAGATAAATTTTTGACAATTTTTATTTTTAATACAGTCTAGGATGGTGAAAACTCTTATTGTAATACTTAATTAAATGAAGACAAAATAAGCGAAACTCAATCAAAATTCGAAAAACAGATAATCAATAAAAGATGTGGGACAGGAACACAGAACCGAACGTCCCAGATATGCCCTTTTCTGATTTTCTGTTTTCAGATTTTCGATTGAAATTCGCTAATATTGTCTTCTTTAATTAAATATTATATTTTTGTTTGTTAAAATCAACAAACAGCTACTTTTTTTACATTTACTCCGCACAAGAGGCCTTAAGGAAAATAATTTTCCTCGGGGCCTATGTCATCTATGAAGATGCTTTGTGGAGGATGTTTTTGAGGAGAGGTAGCAGTGGACATGGTTCTTAAAAAGACTTATGTTGTAGGACGGAGGAAACACAGAGGCCGGCAAATCGTTCCACAGCCGAGCCATTTAACTCAATAACGAGTCGTAGAAACGACCCTTTCTCATTTGAATGTTGGGTGCGTGTTTGGCGTGTTTCCGGACTATGCACCGCTGCCGAAGGGATCCACGAGCTTGATCCTCGGAATATCTACCATTGTAATACCGGTAGAACACGGTAGAATTTGGGTACCGCCACCCCGGGAACCTTTATTGGGTAACCAACACCTCTGCCACAGGTCACCCTAAGTGGATCGCTAGGTTTGGTGATTTAGCAGGGGTGCCCGGGTTTAGGTTTGTCTAGGTCTTGGAGGCGGATGACCAGGACACACCGAACCGCAGATTCTTCCTCACCTCTTAAACCATTTTCCTCCCCAGAACTCTCCTCCCCCTCCTTTCCTTTAAAAAACCCTAAGATGACATAGGCCCTGAGGGTAATTATTTTCCTCAGGGCCTCCTGTGTGGAGCTTCTGTAAAAAAAAAGAATTAGTGCAGCATTCCCATCTGACACCTGTGCTCTAAAGATTGCAATCCGTTTGTGTAGTTAGGAGAATCTATCAAAATACGATTGTTCTCTGAGGAATAAAATTAATATTTATGAACTGATCATATATGGTCGAACAGATTTCTTGGCCGAGCCTAGAATGCCATCGAACCAGGCTACACACCAGTGTTGCCGGATCGCGCACACCACAGAGCCTCGGAGACCTTATTTTACGGACAGCCCTTCTATGTTAGCAAGGAATATTAAAAATTGTCTAAGTGAAATAATTTTTCTTAATAGGTATTGTCACGATAGTAATTATTGCTTCTAATAAATAACACAGGCCAACAGTGAAAAAACTTTTTTGATGACTTTTACTAATTCCTGCGTAATTTGGTCGTATCACCCACCAATTTTTCACATTTCACTATTAAATATGCCTGATGAGCCTTAAAGTCCACTTCTTGCACTTTTTTCCTGAAAATTTAGGTGATGTGAGTGAAGAGCAAGGGGAACGGTTTCATCAGGACATAAAAGAGATGGAAAAACGATACCAGGGACGGTGGAATATCAAAATGATGGGTCAAAAGCCTCCAAAGCGCACACAAACACCAATGGCTCAGAGGGCTTCGAAGCAAAAAATGGACGGTTACCCCGAAAGTGTTTTCTCTTGGGGTAAGAATTACCTCGTCGAATTTAATGTTTCAAAGACCCAATCTTTATATTACAATGCAATACAAATTTAGCTCCTATTAATACTCCCCACGTTTTTGATTTAATGGTTATATTCTCTAACTCCTATGGTAATATAATGTAATGTTAACGACAAAAATTCTAGAGTTTAATTTTTCTCGTGGAAAGAAGCCTTTTGAAACCCGTTTGGCCTTCCGAGAGGGTAAGAATTGGCTTGAATTCACAATGGATCAAAGCTGCTTTCCAGGAGAATCATGTTACCTATTAAAACATATCATATTTAAGATCATCGGATCATTTCATAAGCGCCCGTCCATTGTCTAACTATGTCTAATTTCACAAAATCCCTACCATTTTGACGTCCAACGTCAAATTAACTAATCGATATATTCTGTTTTTTATCAACTTAATTTATGACTCTTTTAAATTGAGGATTTTGGAAGCACGCTTATGTACGAATTTTTAGCAAATGTAATAAACAATGAATAAAGATTTTTTTATCTTCCAGTGCACTACTGGCACTTTGAAAACTTTACTTATTTTTAATGGGTCCGCCACATTAGGCTATAACAGATAAAAGATCATCGCACGCACAATATCGCTCGCCGTACAATTCTATATGGACCCGCCACACCTAAGCAAATGATGCGCTCTAAGCTCAACTTTATACGCCATAACCGCTGCTCACGCGATATGCGAAGATTTGCGATCCCCTCTCCGTCGTTAATAGGAGAGAGTCATTTTAATTATGGAGCTGCGTAAACGTGTGGATGACAGCTGTCACCAATGATTATATCAAGTACAAAGAATTGATATTTCGTTTCAACTTCCTTATTCAACTGACCCCCTCTTCTACCATAGGAAGAAATCTTTTATAGCGTAGTGTGTCGGTACAACTGTAAGTTGTAAGTGCTCGACAAGTGTTATAAGTGCTTTGGCTTTTAACATTGCATGTGGCCGACGCTTTATAGGAAACCTAGCACCTGTAGGATTTAATAAAAAAATAGTTAGTTTTAATAGATATAAGCAGTGAAAAATTTTGAGCAAATATGACATGCGTTTTACCGATAAATTACTTTATTTATTTATCTGTAAAATGTATATTTACATTGGGTTGTTTGGTGCCAGTCTCACTAGGATATACTTGTGTTGAGACAGGTGTAGAGGTGCATAAAAGATATCATAGTTACAAGAATATTTAAGGTTAAAAATATATTAATTTCAATTCAATTAAAATAAAAAGGTAATTGGAAGTGTGGGTAAATCTCACAAAAGGTTATATTATGAATGTAGAAAGAGATTAATTAAAGTAGTAAGTCCTGTCCTTTTTATGGAGTTAGATTTGACAGGATACTCTTATTTTATTAAAATTTAATTTAAATGACTGAGGTTGTATGTAAATTGTCTATGTGTGATTTATTTTACAATGTTTGCAGAAGTGTGACGTTCGATACTTACAATCCATTTATTTACATCTTGTTTGAATTTTGTCATTGAGACTTAACGTTTGAGACTGTGCTCATTTTGGAAAATATCGTAATAAACAAAATACGAAAAAGATGTCCTCGGATCATAGGGCTTTTTTGAAAAAAATTACTCCCTTTCTAAAACAATTAATATTTGATAATCTCTTACTACCTTCACTATTATTAGCCTAAGAAATTGTTAGTATATTGGCCATTAAACCGTCTTGTAGTTGTCGTTTAAAGCAATTTAAGCAATTACAGCGACCGTTTATTTTCTACTTTTATTATTCGTCAGATTGAGCACACGAACAAAATTAAAACAGATCCATTTTCTAGCTACAATTTCGTAAGCACTTTGTGTCAAATTTATTAGTTGATTTAAACATATTTATTTGAGAAAACACCTCAAAAACTCACGCAACGCTACACAAATTTAAACAATACACATTCCTACAGTTCCCGTTGAAAGAACACGAACCATTAAGGATACAAAGGTTTGTAAACATTACTAATGACAATCCAAACAATAGTAGAAACGATAAAACCTGAACACAAAGAAATAACGGAAATCAAATTGACGGGAGAAATCTTTGTGAGACAACTAAATACAATAATAATATGTGCTCATTATCTCTTTGTTAAGAGATTGTTAAGTTTAGAGAATGTATGAAAACTTTTTAAGAATACCTAATTCTTTTATATTTATTTTTGAAAAAGTCCCGAATACATTTTCTGTTTTGTATCAGAGCAAACTTACGTATATTTAAAAAAAAAAACAAATATCGACTGTGACTCTGTAAATGTGCATTCTAATCTACGTTATAATGTGGTTCTGTGAACCTTTGCTTTGAATTGATTTTTCAATTTTGAAATCGGAAGTATTAGTGCATAATATAATATTATTAACAAAAATTATTTTAATGGCTTATCCAAATTCAGACTATCACGCATAAGCGTGGGTCGTTTTTTTTACCTCCAATTCGTCCTATTTGACCTCCAACGCTCCCAACGTTGCAAAACGCCGGACGACCGGAAACTAACATATGTGGCCCCCGCGCACTGCTACTTGCGTGATAGAAGTGGAACCAAAGATATTAGTACGCTATGGCGCATTTTTAAATATCCCGTGATATTTCACAGGTCCACGCTAGTAATATTATAATTTTTTTCTTACTCTGATTTTCTCACCATGGAATAATCTGTGTCAAACTCGACATAATGAGCAAAAAAATAAGCTTTTCCTCCTATAATCCCGGTGTAAATATTACGCGGCGGCTCTCAAGGTCGTGGTGATAGTGAGAAAATTGCCTTGTTACCACGGCGCGCGTGGATATAATTAAAAAACACTTCAAACGGAATTAAGGCCAGCTTTACTATACCGGCGCGTAATAATCTAATATGACGGTGTTGGTACTAAATTGTTGTTCCGCAAATTACATCCTGGAAGTCTGGCGTGGTCGATCGATATAACCCTATGTCAGTACCATGTTGACTAACGTCATATGTGGTCAGTTGCGCTTCCTGCGAGCATGGTCAACGAAATGTATTACTCCGTCAGTCCGTTGTCAAAAGCTTACAATTTTAGTTCAGCCTCCTGAGTGTCAGGTAAGCTGTCAATGAATACAACTTTTGAATACCGTTATTCGTTATTCAAAAAAACTGGCTTACATGAATTGAGGTGAACTGAGAAAGCTCCTGGAATTGAAAGAAATCGTACACGCGATCCATAGACTTCATTAATTCATCTGAAACGCCATCAAGTGAAAGTGGCTCAAATTTGGCTGAAGACCTTTTAACTAATTAACTCCCGTTTAGTGTCAAAAAGTGCCAATATAAGTTAGTTTTTCCATTTGAAAACGTGAGTTTAAATATTTCAGAGTGGTTTGACGCTTAGAAATGTAACTCTAAAAACAGATCCGCAAGTGTCGCCAGCGTACATAGATTTATTAATTCTTCCCAAAATATTATTTTGGCTGCCAATAGTGCAAATGTGAGCCAGAAATCGATAAATAAAATCCCCATCGTCTGTCGATCCGATATTGAAAACTTGTTGATTTTAGACCCCCTGGTGTAACATTTCTATTTTTTGTGATTGACGCACAGGAGTTCTTCCCTTGACAAATGGGACTATGGTACCCCAATATTGGAGTATGTTGTAAGGTTGAAGGAAGTGGGTGGAAAAAAAAGATCGGGTTTAATTTGGCGATTCAGATCCGGTCATTTACAAGACAAAATCCATTTTAAGCAATATTTCGATTTTGAATGTTGGTCTTTCACAGGGGACTACTCTAAAAATTACCTAGCTTTAAAACAGATTATTTTAAAAATGCATTTTGTGAAATCACCCATTGTGAGCTAATTTTAAAAAATTTGCACATATCGGGATTTGAACCAAGAATAAAAGATCTTGATCACTCGACCACGAAAATAATAAACAAATTGAAGTTTAGAGCTAGGTTAAATATTCGTCGTTAAGACCACTGTATAAAAATAATTACGGCGGCAAAAATTTGACTCCTTTGAAACTTTAAATGGTCAAAAGTTAATCAAAAACTACGCAATTGGTCTTAAGTCTAAGTCTTAAAAACAAATCCTCTGTAATTTTTACATATTCACCTTTGTTTTACAGAAAAGAATACCTCAAATTAAGTCCTTTCTTTGATGTCCACGAGTCTCCTAGAATAAAAAAGCTTTTGAAATATCGTCGGGTGAAAGAAGGTTCTGCCGATTCCACAAAAATGGATGGCGCTATTAAAGCGGAAGCATGTTCAAGGGGTCTAAATCACTCATTTACTATCGATGCGCGGGCGGCTCGTCGCTTATGAGGGTGGGAAATCAAAGCCTTTTTCTTCCAACCAAGGACATCAATGTTGAATTGTACGAAAGAAATGTTTCTAATTTATAGTTTATTTTTTGTGCGTGGGTTGTCAGACAAATGAGCATGATTTCAGGTGTCTTACTTTATTTTACCGAAAATCTTTTCAATACTTTTTGTAAACACCGCAGAAGAGTTCCAACTGATTTCAACTGTCTGGGCCCAGAGGGCTTATGATATTTCCATTCGGCATATGTTGAGAGCCTTTTTTTCCATCAATTTTTTATAACCTTTTGTGGAATATTACGTCGTCGCGCGTCGCTTTGTTGGAAATTTAATGAATTAATAGTAAAACATGTACATTTACAAATCCAGTTATTTGTTTTGTGCCAACAAACGAGTCAAACAATAATTCAGAACCCATTGTTTGAAAATTAAAAAATAAAAACATGTAAAATAATTGACCTGGGAAAACGCGTTTTCAATTCGAAACACTTCAAATACGAAGGTACGTACTTATAGTTAGAGAAAAATAGAGAGGAGCAAGATTTAAAAAATTTAATGAGTT
Organism: Glyphotaelius pellucidus; assembly: GCA_936435175.1. Taxonomy (NCBI): domain Eukaryota; kingdom Metazoa; phylum Arthropoda; class Insecta; order Trichoptera; family Limnephilidae; genus Glyphotaelius; species Glyphotaelius pellucidus. The sequence continues at coordinate 21,624,874 of OW386555.1, read as the reverse complement.
CCTTTTTTGTTATATTACATGTAACACATTTTTAAATGATGTGATAAACATATGACAAAAATACAAACTGGAACCCGGCACGCGTTGCTATGCCATTTAATAAAGTTATTGTTTTTCCCTGCGTGTCCTTTCCCATTTGTACCGTTCCCCTTCATCTCCCGCGTCCCCTTCCCCTCTCGCGTTCCCACTCCGCCTCCTCCACCTTCCTTCTCTCCATTCCACTCCCCCCCTTCCCCCGTCCAGCGAATCCCAGGTTCCCCTCTCCCAAGTTCTCCTCCCCCTCCAACCTTTCGGAGGATTTCGGAGGAACCCTTCCTTCTTCAGAAGAATATAACCAACCTACGATACAAAAATTTGCAGACGTATATTAAAATCAAGGTATTTGAGTGGGTGGTGAAGGAAGAGGTAATAAGAATAAGTAATAAGAATAAGAGGTAATAAGAATAAGAATAAATAAGAGGTAATTGCTGTATTTCCGAATAGAACAGAGCGGTTTACTGGTTTTCTGTTTTTGACGAAAACCCTGTAATTACCACTTGCCCTTTGTTGACCTGCCACTCAAACACCTATTTTTTAATATATATCTACCAATATTTTATATCGTAGGTTAGTTTTAATATTCTCCTCATGAACGAAGGGTTCTTCCGAAGCTGGTGGTGAGAATAAAATTACAAATACGTAAATACGTAATGTTACTAAAAAAGATTAAAAAGGTGAAATTAACATTTGGTTGGGTTAGGTTTTCTTGTTTATTATTTCTTTTCCTTCATCTTTCTTCAACTTTATGTTTTGTCATGCAACCTGCGTCCTACATATAAATGTTTGTATATAACAGCGCAAATCTTTATGCGAAGCTTGCATGAGCTCACTGTTTGCATTCGGTGCAGAGTTGGGTTTGCAGGCATAATTTATTTTTTCTATTTGCACTGCAAACCAGAACCTCTGCATTATTTGGTATATTTTGTTCTTTAAAATTCTCGCTAATATCTTAAAGCAGGTTTTCTGAAGAAAAGAGCAACCGAGCTCGAATGTAATTCTTTCCCCAGACAAAACTTCGCCGTGTTTCCAGACGTGCTTAGATTAAATCGTGTTGTAAGAAAAGCTTAAAAAAACTCTCTTACAAAATCTTTGAAATTCAATTTCAAACACTTGTGATTTCCTAAAAATTTTGAGATACTTGACACCTTTCTCTGGTGTGGTTAAAGGTGGGGGTCACTAATTTAGAAGTTCTTTTAAGAAAGACCAAGTGAAATTGTAACAGCTATAAAAATAAAAATAAAACTGCAGTGGCTTTATAAGATTACCGTAAAGGAATCCTGACTGCTCCCAACTGGTTGGAGCCAGTGAGACTCAATTGAGGAATGTTGTGCGGCTGCAGGCAGTGGGGAGGAGAAAATGAGGACCGTAGGAAAGTACCTGGCTGTTCAGATCTGGTCACCAAACACGGGTAAAGTCAATTCAAACAATATTTCAATTCTGAATGATGGTCTTATACCTGGGTGATACTGAGAGTATCTTCCACTCTGGAACGTGCCTCAAGTACATCTTATATTATTGAAATGATTAAGTTATGAAATAACACAATTTAATAAAATAAAACTTACTTGCATGCACGCGAGATTTCAACCCGCGTCCTTCAGATCTCTAATCGAGAGTCTTCCCCCTCGACCATAGAGGCCTAGTTAATTTATAAGGAATGAATTGAACAGGATAAGGTAAATTTATTCAAAGATCGTTGGTAGACTGTAGAGGAAAATATCACTTCATGGCTGGTAAGAGTGCGGTTACGAAGAATTATTCCTGATCGCTGCTTGCAGGAGGAATAGACTACAATAATAGCCAACCTCCAATACGAGAGGGCACGAGAAGAAGAAGGAAAACGTTCTACAAAACTTTTTAGCTTCTAACATTAATTTTAATGCTTATTCTAAGGCTACCAGGACCGAAAATTTAAGTTTTCCCACGCTTTCTCTTATTACATCATTCCGATTCTTAATTTATTTTAGTTTTAAAATAATTACAACACTTTTGCTCAACTAGGCCAATATGCTTGTGATTACCAGATAAAAAAAAAAAACATTTAATGAACCTAGGCTAGGGACTTTCAAGTAAACATTTCATGTTTTTTTTGTGGGCTGGTGATATTCAGAGAAAAGTGTTTGGATGATATCTATTTTTTTACACATCAAGCATAACTTATATAATAACGAAATGGAACCTACCAAATAACAAGGCTTTTTGGCTACAAATCTAGAGCTCACAGGTTCAAATAATAGTACGGTTTATTATTTAAACCACAGTAATGGGTTGAATTCTAAATAAAAGAAAAATTTGAACCTCTTTCCTGGTTGAAAGAAAATGTTCTTTACATTTTCCTAGAAAAATGCTGTGCAAATTGAAAACGTCAATTGAAATGGCTTTAGCCGTGGCCAGATTTGAATAGTCGGGTTCTTTCCAATCTCCCTCTTTTCTTCTCCTTCCCCAATTCTTTCAGCCATTCAAATTCTTGCACAATAAGTCCTTGGTGACATAAAACGTAATATAATGAGTGACGTACCCGTTATGTGATTCTTACTACAGCCATTTAAATGCAAATCTATTGTCGTATAGACCAAGCGAAATCAACAAATTGGCGTCGATATTTCCGTGCAATAAAAACGCATTCAAATCTATATTTTCAGATTACGCTCCGAACCGTGTTACGTCATTTGAGCTGCCAAAATAAAGAAGTTCTAGATAAAGGCAGCTTGCAGCTTTCAGCAACATGCAGCATATATATATAACATGAAGTACACAGCGACATAAAGCGAGCTGCTGGCGCAACTGACATTTACCAAATGTCAATTTTCCGGGAGCGATTGCGCAAAAGGCGACAGATTGTATGCTCACATCGGTGAACTAGAATTTGTTTTGCGTTAGGGTTTTACCCCGGGGAACTTCAAACCCGGGAGGTCAAACTATTCAATTCTATTGAAATCAGAAAATGCCGGGATAAATCCAGAAAACTAAAGGTTGAACAATTTGTTGGCGGAAAAGTTAAATTTTTCAGTTACGAAAAACTGAATACGAATTTGTTTTATTTTTAGCCCCACTCCGGATAAATTTTGTCGGTCGGGTATTGTTATGTTCTCAGAAACAGTATCTTCAACACTTTTTGGTAGGAGAGGATTTCACTTGGAAGAAACAGAGAGTTCTTTGGATAGTCTGATATTCATTGATAAAGCGGATTACAAAACAGGGACTAAGGTTAGTCGACCTAACTAAGAACTGGCTATAATTGATTTGCTGGCCACTGTCTTTTGTGGGAACAACGTATGTCGGCCCTCTAGTGATCTTGCGGGGAAACCTGCCGACATCTTGCGGACTTTCTGGAAAGCTTTTATTCCTGCAATTTTTTAATTGATTGTTACCGCGTGAATTAAAATGCCTTTTTAATGCATGATTATTAGTAAGGCCATAATATCTAAAAATATGGCAAAAGTTTTTTTGTGCAAGTGTTTAAAAATGTTAATGATTGTATTGCAGGATATTTTTTAACAACTTACAATACGATCCTTTGTAAACTTGATTAAATTGGAAGCTTAACAATAAGGAAAGCTCGGACACGTAGTAAATTATTGTGTTTGACCTTTTTTTATTTCTGTTCTCTGTTTTAAATTTGGATCATCCCAGGATCCATTTACTAGATAACAAACATCTCAGCCATTGGTTATCCCAAGTAGTAGGCTACGTTTGGTGACTTATCAGGGGTTCCCGGGTTCATGAGATGAGGCTTGTTCGGGTCTTGCGGCATTTGCGTCTGCCAACCAACTGAAGAGTAGGTAACATCTCCGACACGATTCTCTCGGAACATTGCTTTGCAGCGCGGTTGGAGGTACGGGTTCATACATCCGTCATTCCTGGATACTGGCATCCTGATTCCTACCCACCACTCACACCTTTTTCCTTCACAGATCTTCCTCTTCCTAAAATTTCTTTTTGGAAAATGGAATAATAGGTCTGGAAATGGGTCGGGAGCTTTTAATAAAAGCATTAATCTCCTTTAAGATTGGAAATTTTTCGTGTTGGAAAATTTTTGATTCCAAATAATTTCTTGTGGTAGAATGAGAAAAAATTTTTTCGGCAATTTGTGGAAAAAATGTTGAAAAAATTTTAAATTTAATTTTAATTTAGTTATTTCTATTCTTGAACATACACTTTACAAATTATTACATGGTTTATACAGATAATAAATTTAGTATTAAGAAAAAAAAATGTTAATAATCCGTAACTGTATGTAAATAGGTAAGTCGTAGTTTTTGTGAACACCTTACTAGGCGAACCTGTGCTAAGGTGTTCTCATGTTTGGGATTAAATGTTTTTTTGTCGACATAAGTAAAAACACCGTATCCTCCTCGATATTGTCAAGAAGGGCACTGTGGGTCAACCCATGGCGGCAGTATCATACCCATAAATTAAATATTAGTTTCGGTTAGAATCTATAAACTTAATAAATTCAAACTTTTAAAAATATATTTTTTTGTCATTTTCTCATCGGGAATGCTGGTTGAAAATGAAGGGTTTTTTATGAAAATAACAAGGGGTGTCACTTCTGTCTACTTCTAATCTGAAACTATACACCCATTTGCATAATAAAACTAAAACCGGTATTCAAAAGAGAGGGGCAGGTGATGCAAAGTTATGTTAATTTGAGAAGATATTCATTCGGCAATTTAATGCGAAGATATTAATTCTTTCTGGAAAATGGACATAAAAAAAAGTTAACCATACAAAAAATTTTAAATTGTAAAATAAATTTTAAAAAGTTTCATTAAGCAATCTGGTCATTTGGGAAATGATTCACAATTCCAGCGATCTGGATAACCAATGAAATCCAAAATATGACTAAAAACCCAAATTATGTATGAAAATTTATAATGATGATTTCGATCGGAACGTTAAATACGCAGGATAGGAATTTCAGAGATATTTGTAAGATTTTTGCTACGCAATCACAATTTATGGACGGTATAAACAATTTCATCCCTGCTTTCGAATATGTAACACTTCGCAACATTTGAACGCCGCGAGCGCCGATTGGCTGCTTTTCCCTCGTTTAACCCACATAGCGTTGTCTCTTATAGATCCCATTTTACTACTTTGTTGTTGCATCCCCAGCGCAACCTAACCCAATTCAACCCAACCCAACCCACCAATACACCTTCTAACCCAACACATACAAGTGCAGCGTGTAGCGCGGAGGTTTCGCGGCTTGAGATAGTGGAGGCACTCTATGGCGTTTATAAATATGGCGTTAAAGTGACAGGACTATATCATTTAAGTCAGATAAAAAAAAATGCCTTAAATATTTTGTTGGTCAAAGCATGAAGAGGCTTTTTAGATTTGTTGGAAAGATGATGATCAAATGTTAATAAAATATTTTGGTGATTTTGTTTGAACAACAATTGGTGTTATATTCACTTGTGACTATTAGGACCCTCAATCCATATATACATAAAAATCAATATATGTTTCTAAGTATGCGAGTTGTTAATGTATTGCGATATTAAGCGTAGGATATGTTTGAAACTTTCGAAATACCTACTTTTCACCCTCGTGAAGGTTTCCGGATTATTTCAACCTCATGACAATGCATTTAAAAAGTTTTTAGAGCATTACAAAAACTCTTTCAAAATTGTCAAAAATCTCACAATTTGAGAATGACATTTTGCAAAATCAAAATTTAATTTTCAAATTAATTTTTTAAATTAATGAGTTTAATCGAAATACTCACTTATGGTCCTAACCAAAATCTAATAATTTGAATCTAATAAAAAATTATACCTATTTATTTTAAATAGGTATCTATGTTAGGTATCAAATTCGATTACTTGTTCTTATAGTATACCAAAATGAACGTTTGTAATATATGAAAAATGAAAATTTGTAAAAAAGTAGGTGGTACGCGAGCCCTTTGAAAATCGGAATGTACCGGAACTGAATGAATTGAACGCGGGAGAGGGGAGGTGATCGCCGGAGGGGGATTCGCGGGAAAGGGGAGAGAGAAAGCGGAGAAGGTGGAGGGGGAATGCGGGAATGGGAAGGATACATGGGAGGGGGAGGGAAGGTAGAAGGGGAATGGGACGAATGGGAAAAGACACGCACGGAGAAACAATTTCTTTATTAGTGGCATTGCAACGCATGGTGGGAACTCGCCGTTGTTGTTGTTGTCTGTTGATAACTAACTGTTGTTAGCTATATAATACTATACAGCAGTTTTGATAAAACAATTTCCTTTATGACTTCTGACAGTAAATTTATTTATTTATTAGTTTTATTTTAGTAAATTGTACATTTAAGTTTACAATTTCCTAATTAATTATAACATATCATATTTCAAACTTTATTTCTTCTTGTTTAATGTAGCTCTAACAAAACATTTTGAACTTTTCAATTGGTGCGGCCTTTAAAGTTTCTGGTAGAGTCTTGTATAACTTCATCCCTTTGTACAGTAAACTATTCTGCGTAAACGTATCCGCCGCCAAAACTGGGACAAACCACACCTCACCCACGTAAATGTCAAGTTAAAATTAATACTTGGGCAGAGGTGTTAGTAATCCATTGAATGATTCCTGGTACGGTCGATGAGAGTAGATGTGACCACACGATCGGCCTCTTTGATGCTCCAAGCAAGCGTTTCCATAAGCAATTAAATTACTGTCGAATTTAATTTTTTTTTTTTGCATAAAAATACTTAACCCGCTTTAATCCAGAATATTTTGCACATCATAATACTGCACTTGCATGTTGTACGGTGCAACAGAAACGCTCGGTTTTAGCATATTACACGGTCGCTGCATCGCTAGTCGGCGCCGGCGTCGCGGCGGTGCGGAGTCAAACGGCGGCGCACCGCGTTACACAGCGTCGGCGGCATCATAATTTGGCATCAACCCGCGTCGCACGGAGCCTAACGATGGATGAAAGCAGACTAGCTGTCTATATGGTTACATGCCAGTCTCGTTATCTGAACGTCAAAATGACGAGGAAATGATTTGCATAATAAATCTTTGAAGACTGTCACGTGGTTTTAAAACGTTTTGCTTCAACTGTTAAACATTCAGAGAAAAACATTTGAGTCCTATAATTTCAATACCCGCTATATACTATTTTTTTCCAAATTAATCTGAGTATGACATCTTGTTCATATTTTTGCGAGGAACAAGAGGAACCTGAAATTGAGTTTCATAACCTCCCTTACCACGACCAAAAAACATGTTAAAACTGCGAGTGCAAAACAAAACCCGGTAAATCATTCAATAAGTTACTATTAAAACCCGCTATATCCGAATTCAACCAATCACAAGCAGTTATTTTGCCAAGATGGCGGGTTTAGAAACTCGCGCGCCAAGTCAGTTAAGTTTCAAAAGTGAGTTAATCGTGAAGTGAGTATCAAAATCCGCTATATCTATTTTATTAATCGAAATTACTTACACAAATTTTGCTAGACATACATTGAAAAATGAACACTTTTTGAATTAATATTGCTCCAATTCATTTTATAAAAAAATAAAATGCAATTTTTTATTTACGCTAGAGTTGTGATAGTTTTTTGTGGTTTTCTCCGAATCAGTGAAAGTTGATATAGCGGATACAGAAATTAAACGGCTCATTTTTGTTAATTTCCAGCAATTTTATTTCGCAATATTTGAAAAGAAATAGATATGGAAATAGGTAGGTCTATCACTAGGTTGATATTTTTTGTACATAGATTTATTATTTTTATTAACACTTTTAATAGGTTTTGGTATATAAACACCTTTTTACAACAACTAATCCGTCGAATGTGGGTATTAAACCATTTACTTTTATTTTTGAACGATTAGCCGAATCGATAAACTTTTGTAATAAAAGATTTTTATACGAGTACAAGTAGATTTGTAATTCTTCCAAAGCCGCGCCATCAAAGTAACTTCCAGTCAATTCAGTAATGAGCTTTATACAATTAATTTTGTATGTTGGTACTAAAATCATGCCTATGCTATGTAGACATACTGATACTGTTCTATGGGTATTCTGATAGTCTGATCTAAAGAGCCATCAGGAATAATCTCTAGTGCACCGGTGTACGTGAGTGAATCTCGACGGACATGAACGGAACACCCCTGTTGATGTTGACTTAATGAGAACGGTCGTTTCTTCAACTCATTTTTATGTACGCTATTTTATGTGTGAGTCCTCTCAAAGGCCTCTTCGAGAGGTCCCTTCGAGAGCTATTAGCTACAGCGAGATCTACATTATAAGAAGGAAGAAAAATAGATGTTGGTAGCCCGTTTTACATACTAGAGGTGCCACATTAAAAAAGAACTGCTGTTCATACGTGAAAGAAAAGAAATCTGTAGAAAACTAAAGTGGACAAGAGTGGGAAGGCTACAAAACACCGCACAAAGACGAGACCGATTATTATCCGAGTTTATCTCATTTTCTCGCAGGCTAAGTCCTATAAATGTTTGTGTGTGTGTCTTTTTGGTGGCGCTTTTTTGTTTCAACGAGTTTCAAATCACAACGGTTCTAAAGAAATTTTCACTTCAAAAATTAAAATGCCAACCATTTCATCCGGCTGATATATGGATAACTCGAAATCTCTTCGATCATGCAGAGCAATCACTCAAATGTTCCTGAAAGTTAACTTTTGTCATCGACAACATGGACTGTTTTATCTCCCGGCATGCAGGACTAACCTTCCTATAGACCCTAGGTTTGTCTGTCAACCGGTTGTTGAAGAGTATCTCTTTGAATATTGACATGTTTTTCGTCAGCTAGCTTGCATTCAAACGGCAAGCATAAATGCATAACACAGCGCCAGCATGTTTGTACCTCGTGGCGCACACGATCCGATTTCCACAATGTTTGACACCTTTTTCAGATTTTAATTACACACGGACAAATGCAATTAAAATATTCCAATTATGATTTCAAAATTGTGGAACTTTTTAAGATTAAGATTTGGCCTGCCGATAGATTTTTTTTCTTGTAAACTGTAAAAATATTATTATTTTTTATGTTTTATAACTATAAATTCGTTTCAATTAAAAATAATTAATAAATTTACTTTCACTAACCTTTCGCAAAGGTGCGAAATTCGGCAGTTGATAACTTTTGGAATATATTAAGAGAATTGAGTAGTATCTATTGTAGGTTTATAAATGCAAATACAGAGGGCGAGGTTGCTTATTTCTAACACTGCTTAAGTAGAACGTTCGCGCGGCCCGTTTCTGCCCGTTTTACCAAATTTTAATTTTGGATTTAAGATAAACAAACCCAACTAAACTGAAAAATAATTTTTATAATCAAAAGGTTAATCATTTATTTAATACGAATATGAGCTACTATATTTATTTTTGCATTAAATTATAAGATATACGTCATTAAAGATTTTAATTTTTCATGATTTTAGTGCCAACATAGGCAGTCAATTACTTGTGAGAAAATGAAAACATTTATAAAATCATTTACCTCTAAAGATGTGTTTGTTTGTTTTAAAATATAATGAAATATAAAATTAAAATAAAATATCGTTAAAATGCGTTTTTTTGAGTAATCACTTTAATAAATAAACGACAAATTTTTGATCAGATATAAATAGGTAAAAGGTTTTTTTCAATTTAAACCCGTCAAAATGATTTCTATTTCATTTTAATTTTAATTTTATTTTGTGTTTCATTGTATTTTTAAACTAAATAAAGTAAAAAATATTGTTTCAGCTTTTTCATGAATCGCGAATCATGAAACATTAAAGTCTTTAATAGCCTATATCCTACAATTCAAAGCAAAAATAAATAAAGCAGCTTACATCCATACTAGATTTTTGATATCCCTTTGATAACATAAATAATTTTTCAGTTGAGTTTGGTATTTTGATCTCAAATCTAAAATTAAAGTTTGTGTGAAACGGGCCGAAACGGACCACGCAAACGTTCCTCAGACCATAAGACCATAACCATAAGGTGAGAAATATGATTATTACTTTGTAATATTAAAAAAAGAGATTTTATAACGACTTTTGTGAGTTCATCTTTGTCTGTGCCGTAAAGCTGAATTTAATTTAGGCAGCTAGTTGAATGCATATCCGAAAAAAACGCATGACTACAAAAAATTGGTGTAAATTGCGCAAATTTAGAGTCGTCCGACCTTCATTATTACAGCAACCAAGGCACCATCAACATCAAAGTTTTTTTTGCAATGTACAATGAATGCTGTTGTACACAACTATACTTTAACTTTTACCGTTTGGATTAAGTACAAAAGAACTTTCTTAGATATGTTCAATTCAAGTAATGAGAACCTGTTATAATACTTTAAAGTCTTTTCTAAAACTACCACTACTTACTTCCTGGGAAACTGTTTATATTAAAAATATTTCTAAAAATAACTTCAAGGGCGGTGTGATGATTAATGATATTCTTATACTTAAATTATTCATAGACTGCCCTCAAATATTAAGCTTTTTAATTATTCGTGTCCCTCTTAAATCCACTCGACTCCACCATATATACCGCTGTGACAAGCATAGCACCAACTATACATAATGGGGTATATATAACATTCATCGCTAGTGCAATAGACCACTTGCATCACATTTTTAAATTTTTTTTTCCAGCTCAGGCAAATATTCTAAGACATTCCGTAATTTTTTTTTTTAATCGTATTTTTGAAACCCTGGCGATTTTTTGAAAATTTCAATCCGAAAAATCGAACCATTTTTTATTAACCGAAAAGACGGGACATAATTTTATGGGTGCCAAGAAAATATAATTACATAGCCGAAAATCATTAAAAAAAACGTCTTATTCCACATGAATGGCACAGGAGCATAACGAGGCATTCCAAAAATATTACATCTCATAAATATTTGTTTCCTTGATCCATCTTATTGATCAATAGTTATTATAATGTTCAATGTCTACATGTGACTAAATCCAATGTAATAAATTTGTACTTGTAAATTATAATAATAATAATATATTATAAAATTTGATTTTGTTAAAATCAGCACTGTTACCATTATACCTCTAAGTCAGCCGCTGCAGAAAGCATCTGTACGATGTTCACTCTATATCATCTGTCAAAACGTCAAACCAAACAAAAGTTTGCAAGGTAACAAACAAAATCTAGTGAATTTTAAGGGCCATTTGTTTCGGAAAAAATCACGTCTGACGAACCGTCAAATCGCAAAAAAATCGTCAATCAACGAAATTTGGGTTGTTTCACCGTCCGTCAAGTGAAATTTCAAGGGAAATTTCACGGAAATGTGATCAGCCAAAATCCGCGGGTCACATTAAGGGCCAGTTGTTTCGGAAAAAATCACGTCTGACGAACCGTCAAATCGCAAACAAACCGTCAATCAACGAAATTTGGGTTGTTTCACCGTCCGTCAAGTGAAATTTCAAGGGAAATTTCACGGAAATGTGATCAGCCAAAATCCGCGGGTCACATTAAATTGACGGTAGGCGCATGCGCAAACGTGTTGATTGCGGTGAGCAAAAATTACGATTTGACAGCTTGTCGGCAGGTCTGTCTGCACTACCGAAAATAGTGATTATGGCTGGAACATTACTGTATATAATGCAAAGAAAACACAACGATCAAAACTTCAGGATTGTTGGAAGAAGTTTAGATAGCTTTTCAACATACAATATTGTCGAAAATCGTTGGTTTCAGAGATTTAAAATGGCGTAAACACCGGTAAAAACATTGGAAAAAATACAATTTTATTCCAATGATGTTACAATCCACAATGATGTTACAAGCCAACTGTAATAACTTATGAATTTACAATAATTTATAATAAATCCTTTTCTTGTGATTAACATTTCCCCATCAAATTACGTAATTATGTACTTGCGTGATTTTTGGCTACCTACATTATAAACAGCGCTTCGAGTCACAGTAATTTCAGTTGATAAATACAGAATAAAGCATATTAGGCTGGTGCCAGCGTGAGGGGTAGTGTCATATAACAAACGCCAAGATCGACCTTCGAAAAGACTGAACCCTCACGTACGAAAATTACATAGTTTGAGAACTGATGTTATGACCTAGCGTATACCCACCTTTAGCTGACATGAATGACAAATAAAAACACTTGTCTGTATTAGGTATTTAAAATATGTTGTGTAAAGGAATCTTTAGTTAATTACATACTAATCGTTGAACAAATTCATAATACGAAAAGTATTTTATACCTAATAAAAATCCTTCTGTGTACAATGTTATAACTTTATTTATATAAAATAAAACGAAACCAAGTAATATCAGTTCAAATGTTTATTTATTTATACACGTTAACTTCCTGGTTATAAAAATTGTAAGTAATAAGTAGGTAGGTACATGGTATATGTGTAATAAGTCAATATAGTTTGTGGGTTGATGGTGCAAAACCTAATCTGCAATCATACTACGACAAGCAGTAATATACATCAAATTAAAAGTACATTATACTATGGTTCTAGCCGAGGACAACCATTTATACATTTAACTATTGGTGTAACTAGTTTTCCTGCGTACATCGTACATCTTTCACATGGTTCTGCTTGAAGATACCAATAACCAGAACAAAATATAGACTTGTCATAATATCGTAAATTCAGTTACATTCCTCCAGTACATACGTATTTCTCATTTGGACTGCAGTGACCCTAAAACAATTAACACAATAATATATTGTACTTCATACGTTGTATTTCATAAATAAAACTAGCAAACTCAAAACTTATTACAACAGCACCCCCCATACACACACTTCGGAGCGCGCCACTTCTGGCCGCCGCGCAGAAAGTAGAGACTGCAAGGAAAACGATTTACAGCGCAGTTCATTGCGAGACTTTCCTGCGCAGCGGTCTGAAACGGCGCGCGGCGCTCGGCGCTCCGAAGTGTCTGTGTGGAGGGTGCGAATTTTAATAACAATGCAATCCAATAAAGCATTGAAACATAATGTTTAAATAATATGTAAAGAACATCGCGGGACGTTTAATGCAGTCAAACACTATTTTTACAAGTTCGGCAATCACTTATATTATACAGTTTATAGCTTTCCAAGCCATTCGATCCAATGTAATTCGATGTAACTTGCTTGTTTTCACATTATTTACCTGGAGACATTCAAGGTGATCTAAAAACACAAATAATATGATTAAACACATAGTTATTTATTGTATTAATATTATACACATTAAACAATCGTATTACACCTTATAAAATTTAGCAGATACGTTATGATAAGATATTTTGACATTTGACAGGCTTGTACTTCAAGTCGAGTATAAATACACAACTAACCTGTATTTCACGATGTGTTATGTGGTCAAGCATAGCTTGTACATGTTTGGCGGTCAGATAGTTAGCTTTAATTATAGTTTCCCCAGGAATTCAATTCATTTTCTATATGGTTCTGGCGTCATCAGTGCATTTTCAAGTGAAGCTTTTTTGGAGACTCATAAAATTGATCTAAAAAAGAAGAATTTATAAGTAATACGATTACATGTTACCATATTAACTTTACTGTACATGTAATTAACAGAATACGAATAAAAACAGCACTCACTCTTAAGCATTTATGTTTTATTTGAAGATAAACATTACGCACGAAGAACAATAAAAACCGGTAAAATTTGACAGGCGACGAATTCCATAAACAACTTGTGAGTGTTGCAAGCGTAAAAAAAATATTCCTATCGATTTCTCTGGAATAATTGTCCGATTCGGCGGGGAACATTGCGTGAAATTTTCAAATGTAACGGAAGGTAAATTTGAGTTGAAACAACCCAATTCTGATTTGAAAAAAATCAACGGAATGATTGTGTTACATTTGAAAAGAAAAGAAGAATCTGAAGGATTGTTCAGGTTTTCCGAAACAACTGGCCCTAAATTGACGGTAGGCGCATGCGCAAACGTGTTGATTGCGGTGAGCAAAAATAACGATTTGACGGCTTGTCGGCAGGTCTGTCTGCACTACCGAAAATAGTGATTATGGCTGGAACATTACTGTATATAATGCAAATAAAACACAACGATCAAAACTTCAGGATTTTTGGAAAAAGTTTAGATAGCTTTTCAACGTACAATATTGTCGAAAATCGTTGGTTTTAGAGATTTAAAATGGCGTAAACACCAGTGAAAACATTGGTAAAAATACAAATTTATTCCGATTATGTTACAATCTATTGCCAACTGTAATAATTTATGAATTTACAATAAATCCTTTTCTTGTGATTGACATTTCCCCATCAAATTACATACTACCTATATTATAAACAGCGCTTCGAGTCACAGTAATTTCAGTTGATAAATACAGAATAAAGCATATTAGGCTGATGCCAGCGTGAGGGGTAGTGTCATATAACAAACGCCAAGATCGACCTTCGAAAAGACTGAACCCTCACGTACGAAAATTACATAGTTTGGGAACTGATGTTATGACCTAGCATATACCCACCTTTAGCTGACATGAATGACAATCAAAAACACTCGTCTGTATTAGGTATTTAAAATATGTTGTGTCAAGGAATCTTGAGTTAATTGCCTACTAATCGTTGAACAAATTCATAAAACGAAAAGTATTTTATACCTAATAAAAATCCTTCTGTGTACAATGTTATAACTTTATTTATATAAAATAAAACGAAACCAAGTAATATCAGTTCAAATGTTTATTTATTTATATACGTTAACTTCCTGGTTATAAAAATTGTAAGTAATAAGAAGGTAGGTACATGGTATATGTGTAATAAGTCAATATAGTTTGTGAGTTGATGGTGCAAAACCTAATCTGCAATCATATTACGACAAGCAGTAATATACATCAAATTAAAAGTACATTATTCTATGGTTCTGGCCGAGGACAACCATTTATGCATTTCACTATTGGTGTAACTAGTTTTCCTGCGTACATCTTTCACATGGTTCTGCTTGAAGATACCAATAACCAGAACAAAACATAGACTTGTATATATATATATATCGTAAATTCAGTTACATTCCTCCAGAACATACGTATTTCTCATTTGGACTGCAGTGACCCTAAAACAATTAACATAATAACATATTGTACTTCATACGTTGTATTTGATAAATAAAACTAGCAAACTTAGAACTTATTACAACAGCACCCCCCCATACACACACTTCGGAGCGCGCCACTTCTGGCCGCCTCGCAGAAAGTAAAGATTGCAAGGAAAACGATTTACAGCGCAGTTCACTGCGATACTTTCCTGCGCAGCGGTCTGAAGCAGCGCGCGGCGCTCGGCGCTCCGAAGTGTCTGTGTGGAGGGTACAAATTTTAATAACAATGCAATCCAACAAAGCATTGCAATGTAATGTTTAAATAATATGTAAAGAACAGCGCGGGACGTTTAATGCAGTAAAACACTATTTTTACAAGTTCGGCAATCACTTATATTATACATTTTATAGCTTTCCAAGCCATTCGATCCAATGTAATTCGATGTAACTTGCTTGTTTTCACATTATTTACCTGGAGACATTCAAGGTGATCTAAAAACACAAATAATATGATTAAACACATAGTTATTTATTGTATTAATATTATACACATTAAACAATCGTATCACACCTTATAAAATTTAGCAGACAGGTACGTTATTAAGATAAGATATTTTGACATTTGACATGCTTGTACTTCAATTATGTCAAATGTCGAGTATAAATACACAACTAACCTGTATTTCACGATGTGTTATGTGGTCAAGCATAGTTTGTACATGTTTGGCGGTCAGATAGTTAGCTTTAATTATAGTTTCCCTAGTAATTCAATTCATTTCCTATATGGTTCTGGCGTCATTAGTGCATTTTCAAGTGTAGCTTTTTTGAAAACTCCTAAAATTGATCTAAAAAAGAAGAATTTATAAGTAATACGATTGCATGTTACCATATTAACTTTACTGTACATGTAATTAACATAATACGAATAAAAACAGCACTCACTCTTAAGCATTTATGTTTTATTTGTAGATAAACATTACGCACCTAGAACAATAAAAACCGGTAAAATTTGACAGGCGACGAATTCCATAAACAACTTGTGAGTGTTGCAAGCGTAAAAAAAATATTCCTATCGATTTCTCTGGAATAATTGTCCGATTCGGCGGGGAACATTGTGTGAAATTTTCAAATGTAACGGAAGATAAATTTGAGTTGAAACAACCCAATTCTGATTTGAAAAAAATCAACGGAATGATTGTGTTACATTTGAAAAGAAAAGAAGAATCTGAAGGATTGTTCAGGTTTTCCGAAACAACTGGCCCTAAGTGTCAAATTGAAAAATTTCGCCGGAAATCAAAGTGTTGCCATATAAAAAAAAAATAGTGTGGAATTTTACAAAATTAATTGAATATTTCAGGGACGGAACATTTCCATATAGTGACGTCACGAGCCCAAAAAACGGAATTATTTATTTAAAAAAGAAAAAACTATAAATTTCTAAAAAAAAATTATTAGCATTTTCGTAATCTTAGTAGAAAAATCTATCCACACGATTTTATCCAAGTCATTATGAAATCCATGCAAGTGGCCTATTTCACTAAATTGCCAATACATTTACAGGCTTTTTCGATATTTTCAAAACCTCTCCTGAGAAATCCTCTCATCATAGAGAAATAAGTTGTAAATTTAACTGATAGTTAGACTTGTGAATAATAAAAACTTAACTCCAAAATTCTTACAGGCTTACTTTTCAATAAATAAATACAAAATATAAAAAAACACGCACTTCCAACAAACACACGTTTTCTCAAATTTCAATTTCTTGAAATTGTTTCTCGACACTATTTGCATCACGTTTTTACTTGCAAATAGTTGCATACCACTAGTGGTGCCGAAATTTTGAGCTGGGGCTGTTCTTATTTTGTCGCAAACAACTAATGCAAGTAAGATGAAACTATTATATTAACAGTGAAAAATATTATGGCTTTAAAAAAATATTTTCATATAGACCAATATACGCTGATTCTGAATATATAAGTTTTATTACATAATATTTAACGTAGAGTTTTTAAAAAAATATTAAAAATTCCATTTTAAAACGTGTCATTAAAACACCCTATTGCTGGATTTTGGCGGCATGACGTAACCGCGCCGCGTCACCTGGGTCAAAGTTGTATAGAAATCAATAGAAATGAAGACGCAAGCCATACGGCATTCCGTGTTATTGGTTTATAGAGAATTGGACACATAATAGTTTTTATTTTTATTGAAACATTATTTAGGCCTAAATAATTCAGTATCAAAAATAAAGTATCTCTATTAGATTATCTACATTATTTAAAATATTCAAAAACTTTAACTGTACAAAAAACGATCGTATTGCCCAGTAATGTCTATGAAAACGCTCCAATGCTGAAATTCAAAATGGCGGGAGTCGAACAGCTGATTCCAATTCCCTACAAGATTCATACTTCGGTTAGTCATGATGACGTCACACTAGATTCGGTGGTTTTCGGGGATTTTGAAAAATTAAAACTTTGACATTTATTTTAACTATAAAAATAAAAATAAATATGTAGTTATTTAAGTTAGAAGGTCATTATTCATAAAAAAAAATAAAAAATTGGACTGGAATTCTCTATTTGTTTTCATTGTAACTAATGTAATTTTAATTCGGACGCAAAAATACTCTAGCGTTGTCGATGTATTGTGTATTAAAAAGGCAAAAAATACCTCAAAGGTTAAAAAATAGTCCTCTTTGACATATTTTAAATCATGGCAGCTTAAAAAGAGGAGTGCAATGTATCCACTTTAAATTAATAACTTTATAGCGTATGAAACGATTTTGTAACGGAAATATTCTCTAATAATCCCCAAAAAGGTTTCAGTCACGTGGGTCGCTCGGATATACTATTATTATAGAATGTTTCAAATTTCATATTCAGTGACGCGATTAAAATTTAACTGTGCGACTTTTCAACAAAGTTGATGATAACGGCGGCATTAAAAGGGTTAATGAGTTTAATTCCGTCATTTACATACGGCGGAGTCTGGCGCGATGCATTAACCTGTCAAGTGCCGTTATATGAGGATAAACTTCCTGGAAGCTAGGGCCGTATGTAGTTTGAATTTTGGGTATATTAAGATGAGTCGCGTATTTTTTTTTGCATTTTCTCCACACAGGAGGCCCTGAGGAAAATAATACTCCTCAGGGCTCATGTCATCTTTGGGGATAATTTATGGAGAGTCGTTTTAGAAAAGGAAGATAATGAGGTTCTGGGAAGGAAAAGGGTATGAGGACCGGTCAGTGGTTGAGTGGGCATCGCGTTTGGGTTCCACCTGGGCGTCCCGTGTTCGGTTCCCCGGCTGGCTAAGTCCTCCATCACAACATAAGCAACATTTTCGGCTTTCTGTGGTGGAAGTAGGAGATTTTAAAACATTGTTAGGTTATTGTTATAACCCGGGAATGTTTGTCTATCTTTTTTTAAAAAAAAGGCGTGGGTGTGAGTGTCCAGAGGAAGTCCTCCCATTGCGGTGCTAGGCAATGTTCCGAGAGAGTCTGACAGAGATCAAAAGGCCTCTCTCGACCATTTTCTCCCGAGCCGGCCTGCCGTGCAGTTGGAGGGCAGATTTATCCGCCGCCTAGACCCAGACAAACCTAATAAAAAATTAATAATATCTCTTTAGATTGTCTTTATATCACTGAGAAAACTTCAACATTTCACATTAACCTACACCAACAACTGTCCCCCATTATACTCTCACAGACCAAACAACCTCCATCAAGACCCTCCACAGAGCATCTCCAAAGATAACAATTTATTTTCTTCGGGGCCTTCTTTGTGGAGTTAATGAAAAAATACGGATAAGATATAGTCCCTCAATAACACCGTGTATCTAAAAAAATACGATTTTTTCCGAATTTCTTTTAAAACTACGCATGCGCCATGGTTTGATTCGACAAACTAATATTTTGACCAATCACCGCTCCTTTTATAAAAAGTTTTATAACAAAATAATTGAAACTTATCAATTAGCAGTAAATGTTTGTTTAAAAGTTTTATTTGGTAATGAGAATTTTTTTTTACGTTTCTATAATTATTTTTATTTGAATATAAGAATAAAGTTAAATACATTATTACACACTTCTCACATACGAACAACACGTATCTCATTATTTCTCGGCCTTTTTTGTGTTAACCGCGAATGCCTTTTAAAATACGTTAATTAAACCTTACTTTATTTTTTTTATAATTGATCCCCAAAGGTTTGTTTAGCCTTTTTTAAACGATGTGTCATTTTTGTTTAAAAAACCAAACCGTTTTTTGTTCCTCCTAAAAACCTATGTAAAATGAGTTACGTGGTGTTTTAATATGAGCGGCGATATAATATAAGATAGATATAGAAATTCGTAATGTAAAAACCCGAATTTATTGTGAAAAGTTTGCTTTTTGTCAACATGAATCTGATAAATTTATAAGAACATGTCTAGGGGGCGTTTAGGACAAATTTGAGATGGTTTTCTTAACCTGTGACAAATAAAATTTCATTGGGGTGACAGTTTTTTCATGAAACAATTTATTTTATTAATTTCTCTAAAAACCATCAATTTGCCTTTTTATGTCTGATTTCGAAAAATTGTTTTTTAATGTCGCAGTATCACACTGTGCTTTCAAAATGTATTTTTTTGTACTAGTAATCCAATATAATATTACACCCTTTGTTTAATGCATTTTTCATTAGGTTATGTGATAATGGGATTGTATAACAATAGTCAATATACTGTAATTAACAACTAGCACAATGCGTTATCCCGGATAACAAGTGACAAAGAAACCCCGAACAACCTTGCGCGCTTACCCTCCCTATAGGTTCTCACGCCCAACGGTATAACATATCAGTCGCGCACGGTGTCTCAGACCGAGATTTTGTTTTGTCTATATTATGTAAATTATATACTTTTTTAAGCTTTATTGGTATTTATTATATAAAGGAGGTTTAATTGAATTAAAAAAAGAAAAATATTAAAACTATACTTTATTTGGTAGAAACAGACCTTTTACTAAGCCTCTTAAAAATATATTATTAGTGCTCTAACTTTAAAAACAAAAATAAGCTTTTCTCGAGTTGATTAAAAAAAAACCTGAATATATGTTTAACCGGACCGTGGGAATGCACTTACACTAACGAGAGTTTTATGCTGTATGTAAGTTGTTTTTTAAACCACATACTCAATAATTTAGGTAATCCTAGAAAAAATATTTGGTTATCGATCTGCATTAAAAAAATTAATATCGCATTACTACTTTTCTTAATATTAAATACTTTCTATCAAATTCCGTCTGAGAATCTGTCCCGCTTGCCCCCCTTCCCCTCTGTTTGGGCGTTACCCCGTACCAATCTGCTGGAAGAATCGGGAAAGTTCTAAGCGATAGCAAGTAATTTCTAAGTTTTTAGTGAAAAGGACTAGATTCCGTTTGTTTACACTGTGCATCTCGTTTGTTCTTTTTACAATGCTGTAATGTTCGCTTGCCGGTCAAAGATCATTCGGTCTGGGTCGTTTCCGGCTGGCGCCAATCGCCATTCTAGATTCGGAAACAAGGAGTTATGTTGGCTATTGGCCCGCCTTCTCTGTTTTCTATGGAAAAATACACGTTATGATCGAAATTCATTAGAATATTAATTATGACTTTATTTACCAAACGATTTTGAAAATGACTACTGAATATGATAAATATACTTCGCTTTAATTATCACCAAAACAAATTACAAAAAATTATGCCATTAACACCCTTTAATAATCAAAACAAATTGGGGTCCCCGAGTGACCCCTTTTCGGATCATGTGTGATTTTTTTCTTTCTGGGACGAAACGGTTAATGAAAGTATCAAAAATAAAAAAATAAAATGATAAAAATAAGAATTTATCATTATTAAGATCTTTGGAATGTAATTTTTACTTTACTAAAAGACCGATAATAATAAATAAGTATCACACATCCATTCAGCAGCAATGCGCGCGCCGCATTAAACAATACATAAAAACAAATTAAGAAGCTATTAAAAACCTGTTAGTCCCGTTGTTGTTGATTTTTGAGAAAACAAAGAATTGTCGGTCTGAGAGACCAATGCGCGTGTAAAGGAAGGTTAAATACTTGTGATGTTGTCTCCAGGCTGTCTCCGTTGTATCATTGTCACAGTCGTTACGTAGAATATCTAGACTACGTAATTTGTTCATTTCATCGGCATCCCGTACCACTCAATTTAAAATACTCGATTACTTAACATTATTGAATTTGAATGTACTTTGAACCTTTTTTTAGCGAATCGATCTCTTTTTCATTGAATTCAAAAAAAAAAATTTCGAAATAATTACCTTTATCGCGCCATTCACTAATTAATGTGAAAGCTTCAACACTTTTTTCGATGATGCAAAAGTTGAGAAGGCTTTTATTATTAGTTGTTGGTTTTGTAATTATTTTGTTTTTAAATTAACACAATTTTTTTTCCTTGATATGTTTATTAATTATATGGCCAAAAGATTTTTTAAATGTGAGTACTGCGCAAGAGTCGCAACTAATTACGCATTTGATTTTCCAAAAAAACTGATTTCTAATGAAATAATTAAGGCAAACCAACGAAGCTCTTAAAATTTAAAGACATTGTATAGGTGATACAAAGACATAATTAATTCACCTGATGCGATCAATTTATTCCGTTCGATCGTGGAGAAACGAAAGTGGTTTAAATATGACTAAAGACCTCATTAACTAATAAATTCCCATTCAGTGTCCCATTTGGCATTTTGCATGTTGTAAAGTTGTAATTTTGTAAGAAGTATTTCAATTCAAATTGTGAATTTATTATTTGATTTGGGAATATTTATCCATAGTAATATCAATTTCTTATTTATTCCCTGTCATTATCTGTTCGGCTGTCGATAGTTAACCATGCTCTGGATATCAGGAGTTACGCATATTTAAAATTCTCGATTGACAATGTAAAGTTGTCGATTTCACTTTGCTTTTCCTACAAATTATTGCAGTAGCTTAGGCTTTAGTGATTTGTGATTTGGGTTTTGGTTTATTTATTTTTATTTTTTGTTAAAATTACAGTTTATGTTAATATTGTTTCATTTTTAGTTCGTCAGTTTAACATAACTTTTTTTACATAGGCTCCACATAAGGGTACCCCGAGGAAAATAATTTCCTTTGTGACTTGTGAGGGGAATTCGAGTACCAGCCTTCCAAATTGAATTATTGAAAACTTTAACTTTTTGTAATTTTCGGTGGCTCGTTAGGTAAATTTTGTTCTTTAAATCCTGTTGGGCGTGAATAAACGTCAAATAAAATTAAAAAAAAAAAATTACTTCATCAAACTTTGAAAAATCACTTTGTGGCGTCATATTGATTAAACGAAAGCAAATAATTTTGTTAAACAACAGTTCTTTAATTAAAATTTTCTACATGTTTCAAAACCAATTAATTCGTTAGGATAAAATTTACATCGTAATTTAATATTAAATTGATTGTAAATTTACATTAAAATTTTATATTAAATTCATTGTAAATTTACATTGTAATTTTATGCTGACCCAAAGAAACCTTTCGTTTTGAAACATGTAGATAATTTCGATTAAATAAGAGGTGTTTTACATGTAATTTGTTTTGATAAAAAAATATACAATTTTTTTAATAATAAAAACTCACTTTTTTTTACTTTTGAAGGTTATTCCCATCAACGTAATGTGTCATTGAATAAGAAAATAACACTTATAATCTAAAGGTAAATTTGAAAGAAAACAAGACACAGAAAAATGGAAAAATACGATGGTCGCAACTGGCACTCGAACCCAGACCTCTCGCGTATGGAAAACATGAAAAATACTCCCAGAAAATGGAAAAAAAAAGAATTATTTGAATATTATATTGTTAATTCTAAAAACTTTGAAATATGAGATTGACAAATATGACGGTTTGCAATAGCGAAATTGGTTATCGCGCACGTCTCGGTTAGACGAGAGGTCTGGGTTCGAGTTCCAGTTGCGACCATTGTCTTTTTCTATTTTTTAGTGTCTTTCATATTTTCGTTTAGATAATTAGTGGTATCTTCGTCTTCAGTGATAAAAAAAATATAGTTTGGTTAATATTGTTAATCTCATCCTGACGAAGAAACCTTTGTTTTCGAAAAAATTTGATATTTTTGATTTAATAAGTGGTGTTCTACAAAGTTTGTTTTAATTAATTGAAAAAGATAGAGTTTGGCAGAAAGCAGTAATTTTTTCGTTTAAAATATTTAAGAAATAAAACAATAATTGTTTGTAATCGCGAAATTTTATTAAATTAATAAATACCGACCGGTTTCGCTTAGCACAAGCATAGCAACATTAGCTTATCAAAAAATACAGTAGTAATAAGCGCTTTAAATGGTATTCATAAAGACACGTCTATGGACAGAGGTCTAAGTTCTGTTAAGAATATATAATACGTTATTTACCAATAAAATTTATGAAAATTTATGTACAATGTTAAGAATATTTATGTAATTTATCAATAAAATAACGACATTGAAATTTCATTGTAGAAAATAAAAACAATTTACATAATATAAACAACTAGCTTTTCCCCACGGCTTCGCTCGCATGGTATTACGGGAAATTACTGTAGCGGTTGAACTTATCAATTATCCCCCCTCCTCCCCACCCCACCCCCTCCCGCATTCCATACATTCATTCCCTTACATTCAGTTTTCAAACATCTAGCCTGCCACCTCAATTTCACAAAGAAAAAAAGAATTATCCAATTTTGTTCATTCGTTCGGAATTTATGCGCTTACAAACATTTCGGATATTTATTTTTAATTAAATATTTGGAAGTTTGTTAATATAATACAAATTTCCACTATTTATTATTCAGTCTTTATAATCGTTACGAATTATATTTTTAATGTAGGAACTCTTATCTGACATTTATTCCAGCTTGTCCAAAAAATAACAAAACATATTCTAGTATTTGAATTTTCTGGGGCAGTAGCTGACCAGGGGGCTGAGTACCTACCAGCTTAGAGCCCACAAATATATCATCATCGTTTCCATGGGAATGATTTTTTTCTGACATTTGCAATTAATTCGCTTTTGTTAGCGACAGAAAACGTATAACAAATATAATATATTTATATTTATAATTTCATAACGCCAGAGCTTACCATCATATACAACATATAGTCTGCGCATATAATTTAGCTTTCTATTGGTGAATTAATTTTTTTCAAGTCTTTTTATTGGTTAATGCCTGAAAAGGTCATAAACAAACTCGAGTAGTTTCGCATTTATAATATTAGTATTAGTATTAGTATGGATTCTGAGCTCATCTTCTTAATATTTAAATTTTGAAACCTACTGACAATTCGTGGTGGAATTCTATAATTTTTGGGTCTTCTTACTTAAATCGAAAAAAAAAGGATTTTATGAAATATTTCCAAGGCTTTTATATTTTAATTTGAATGGATAACAATAATATCTTAAAGTTTAAAGTAAGTAAACTAAAATAAATTTCTGTTGGTATAAACAAAATAATTATTTAATTTCTAAATTACTACTCTTATAATTTGAAAACTTATGAGGTAATGAATATTAGAGTAGGCATGACATGAGGTGTTTGCATTTACTTAGGGATTCCCGGTTTGTCGACGTGGTATGTATTTTGCTTTCATTTTTCTTAGAAGTGTTCACTTAGAAGTTAACGTTTACTTTACTAAGTCAACTATAAAACTTTTATTAAGATGTTTAAAGTGCTAGGTGGGTTAGTTACAAAATAATCTGATGGCTATTGTTTGGTTCTGAAACAGTTTTAAAAAAAAAAATTAACTAGTCCCCTAGTCCTACCATCATGTAATCCATTCTTTTCCTCCTTTCCTCAAAGTCTCCACCAGGAAAAAAAGAAGATGTTCTTACCTACATGCTGAACAATATTGCCACCCAAGTGTGCATTACCTACTTGTTATTAGTTGCATTTTGATAGTGACATGAGTCACAACTCGCTCTTGAAAAATATCGCAAATAATCGCAAAGTTTCGTTTTTTTATTAAATAAAAGTGTCGTGCTTAAAAGCTGTGTTTTGCAAATGTATTGTGAAATCAGAAACGACCCTGAGCAGCCTTAAGAAGCCCTCAAAGGTAGGAGACTTCCTTTCAAAACCGATTCTCCTCCGATCTTACTTTAAAACACAACACATGGTCTATTCGTCATTAAAAAGGATTTACAGTCCACATTCTCGTGTTGCAATATTCGGCCGCGACAGCTATTAAATAATATAATAAATTTGCTTGAGGTGAAAGCAAAATTGGAGTAGCTGTGAGAAATATTAACATGGTGTGAAAATATTTAACAATTATTGAGGAGCTTTTTCAAAAAAAAAAATTTATAAAAACTTATTTTGTCGAGACAGGTTCAAGTCAATTCTCACTTCAATTAAACGTTAGGCAACATGATAATGAGAAAACTCTATAGATCACCATTCAGAATTGAAACGTTGCTTGAAATGGCTTGAGCCTTGTTTAGTGACCAGATCTGAATAGCCAGGTACTTACCCACCATCTTCTTCCCTATTTCCTTCCCCTCCCCACTACCTTCAGCCTCACAACATACAATTGGGGATGCCATAGTCTCACTGGCTCCAGACGGGAGCAGTGGGACTCTTGTGCGGTATTTCATGTAAAATTTGTGGAAAGCCATTTTTATTTCAAAAGAAGTCAGAAAGTGTAAATGTGGACAGAAACGAAATGCATGTGTAATAAACGCATAGGTTTTCGATAAAAATATATAAAATTAATTTATCTTTATCTTCCAACGTACGAAATTAAAAGGATTCCTTTTTTATTGCAACAGGACGCAGGAGGAGAAAAAGAAAATAATTTTCCTCGGGGTCTGTATCATCTTTGAGGGTGCTGTATGGAGGGGTCTTTTAAAATAAAGGCAGAGGAAGAGTTCTAGGAAAGAAAAGGGTATGAGGGGTAGGTAGTAATCTGTGGGTCAGTGGGACCAGGAGTGATGGATATATGGATCCATTCCTCCCATTGCGGTGCAAGGTGGTAAGTCACGAAAGTCTAGAAAGTCAAAGTGATCCCTCTCTTGTCTCTTCGATCCAGTTTGCCGTGTAGTAAGTGGGCAGACTCATCCGCGGCCAAGCCTTAGACAAACCTCACTTCATAAACGCGGGCACGTCCCGGTTAGACGAGAGGTCTGGGTTCGAGTCCCAGTTGCGACTGGTGTTCCATCATCTTCCATCAGTCAAGCAAAAATGATTCATCGCATTCATTTAAGGGTGGATTATTTGACTACAAGGTATTGTTACGTTACAATTCGAGAATTAGACTTCGCCACGGACTGCAGAATAACGCGCCATATAGATGCGCGCGCACCATCCCCTCCCGCGCGCGCACTCTACCCCTTCCCGCGAGCAACAAACCGAACGGCCGCTAGACGCGCTCGCTCACCGCTGCCCGCGTCAGTCTCCAGCAAGCCGGCTTAGAGGGCCCACGTACCGCCCGAACATGGGCGACACCAGTTTCGCCGTTCGTGCGCTTCCGGTGTCCGATGGACGCTGCCTAGCGTGATAGAATCAAGCGCGTGGAGCCGCTGTTGGCCCAAAACCAAACGTGAGTCAATTACCATGTTATCCCTTGTGTGCAATTAAATGTATTAACCCTAGCCACGCGTGTTAGAGAAGAGAGACGGACATTCAAACTAAACTTTCAGCTAGGCTCGTTCCTTATGTATTATTGTGTCTCCTAGAATTGAATAAACTGTTTATGTGATAACCTACCGTGTTTTGCTTGACGAGGGAGGCCCTGGGACAATGGAGAAACGTGAAGTTCCGAACCATAAGCACTAGCCCTGAGTTTACGAGGAATCCTGCTTGTGCCAAATCTTGAGCTAGTTATAATTTGGGGCAGATACAGCAGCTAATTGTATTAAATATGTGGGAGCTTTCTCCAACCCTGCCGTTGGCATCAGCACCCACGCTGGACGCCAACACTGGCGCTAAACGTGGGGCCATTTAAATTTTTTCTGTTCTACCACGGCCTCGTTCCCAAGCAACAATTGTAAACTCTGAAATGTTATTATGATGTATTGTTTATTCCCAATTGTATAGCACTTCCAACAGGAATCTCGGCGCGAACATAATTTCGAATCACAATTTAAATTATTACGGACGCGATTTTATCATTTGTGACTCGTCATTCGACAAAATATTACCGGTATTCCAACGCAAGGTGCCCAACCTAGGAAGTTGTCGCTGCGAATAATACAGTGATTACAAAGTGTCGGCCGATTAAAAGTGCTATTTTCAATACAAGTGAATAGTGGAAATAAACACAAATTAAAGAAGAATTTATTCAACAATTAAAATCATGTACATGATAAACAAATCATCCGCTTGGTCTCGAAAGTGCTAAATATTTTTAATAATATACTAGTTTGCAGCTCGCTGGTATCGTTTCTTTAATCGAGACACTTGCTGACACCTAGGGAACAAGTGGATTTAAATTCTTTCTGTCATTTGACAATTAAGTATTTTTGACTCTGTCGTCTGATGAAACCGGACCATGCCATGCCATGCCAAAATCACATTCGAATATTGCAAAAAATACTAAATTCGCGTTGACGTGGATTCCTTGACATCTGACACTATAATACCTTGTCAATTGACAATGAAGGTAATATCTTGTCGAAAAGACGAAGGGAATTCGCGGGTAAATACCAAAAAATTGGTGCTGTTTAAAGCCAGGCTATAGGAAGCCGCGTAATGAAACCATGCCCCCAAGATATTGTTGAATTCTCAAACAAATTACTTCCACGAAAACTTGTGAAAATTTTTTTTCGATTTTTTAATTTTCGAAATATTTTTTTTTCCAAACGCTTGGAGTTTTTCTTAAAAACGCATTGCCAGAGGAAAATCGCTGCGCAAATTTTCTCCAGTTTTCGGACTCTGAAAATTTTTCCGATTTTTCCTTTTTTCGATTTTTTAATTTTCGAAATATTTTTTTTTCCAAACGCTTGGAGTTTTTCTTAAAAACGCATTGCCAGAGGAAAATCGCTGCGCAAATTTTCTCCAGTTTTCGGACTCTGAAAATTTTTCCGATTTTTCCTTTTTTTTTTCGATTTTTTAATTTTCGAAATATTTTTTTTTCCAAACGCTTGGAGTTTTTCTTAAAAACGCATTGCCAGAGGAAAATCGCTGCGCAAATTTTCTCCAGTTTTCGGACTCTGAAAATTTTTCCGATTTTTCCTTTTTTCGATTTTTTAATTTTCGAAATATTTTTTTTTTCCAAACGCTTGGAGTTTTTCTTAAAAACGCATTGCCAGAGGAAAATCGCTGCGCAAATTTTCTCCAGTTTTCGGACTCTGAAAATTTTTCCGATTTTTCCTTTTTTCGATTTTTTAATTTTCGAAATATTTTTTTTTCCAAACGCTTGGAGTTTTTCTTAAAAACGCATTGCCAGAGGAAAATCGCTGCGCAAATTTTCTCCAGTTTTCGGACTCTGAAAATTTTTCCGATTTTTTTTCCTTTTTTCGATTTTTTAATTTTCGAAATATTTTTTTTCCAAACGCTTGGAGTTTTTCTTAAAAACGCATTGCCAGAGGAAAATCGCTGCGCAAATTTTCTCCAGTTTTCGGACTCTGAAAATTTTTCCGATTTTTCCTTTTTTCGATTTTTTTAATTTTCGAAATATTTTTTTTCCAAACGCTTGGAGTTTTTCTTAAAAACGCATTGCCAGAGGAAAATCGCTGCGCAAATTTTCTCCAGTTTTCGGACTCTGAAAATTTTTCCGATTTTTTCCTTTTTTCGATTTTTTTAATTTTCGAAATATTTTTTTTCCAAACGCTTGGAGTTTTTCTTAAAAACGCATTGCCAGAGGAAAATCGCTGCGCAAATTTTCTCCAGTTTTCGGACTCTGAAAATTTTTCCGATTTTTTCCTTTTTTCGATTTTTTTAAATTTTCGAAAATTTTTTTTCAAAACGCTTGGATTTTTCCTAAAAAGCACGCGGCCAGAGGCAAACCTCTGCCCAAATTTTCAAATAACCCAAACACTTACAAATACGCGTTTTTTCGCAGAAGCATTTTTTTTTTAAAAAAAAATATATATATACGTCCCCAGTGGTCAATCCCTGGCAAAAATTTCTTTCCAATTACGGATAAAGAGTCGAGTTCTCGTTTTTCTCCCAACGTAAGGTCACCCTGACACGACCCTATACACTATGGAAGTCCCTCAAGTCACGCTGGGTATAATTCCCCACATTTCTACGTCAAAAAAGGAAGAACTACTACAGGCCCTGAGAAGTAGAAAGATTTCTCCCAGGAATAAATCCAAAAAATGCCTTATTCAATATGCTTCTTTCTACAATAAAAAGTACATCAGGAAGTTGCAGTTTCAACAGGAAGACACCTCAGAAATCATCTCTACCTCCCTCACAGTCTCCGAAGCAAAACCCTTGGTGGTACAAGCCCAGGAACAGACGAAAATATATGATTTGACAACCTGGAAGACGAAATACAACGGACTCACGGATGTGGAGGATTTCATCAACAGAATAGAAGAAACAGCCCAAGTCAGAGGAATCCCCGAAAGTATTCTGCACAGGAACTTCATAGACCTCATCGCTCCTGAAATGCTTACCTGGCACAGGATACATAAGAGAAAAACAAACTCATGGAGGGAACTCAAGGTGGCACTTTTATCCAGTTTCGGAGAAAAAAAGGCCCAACATAGAGTCAGGTTATCCCTACTCGCTATCAAGCAGCACTCCGGAGAGCCTGTTGCTAGATTCACACAGAGGGCAGAGGCCATCAATATTAAGCTCACCCAACCTGTCCCTGAAGCGGAACTTCTCCCGGTTTTAATCGACGGTCTTCTCCCCAGATACGAAAACATCATTACTTCTCAGAAAATTGCCACGCTGGAGCAACTGAAAGATGTCGGCCAGCTACTGGAGGCATACCAGGATCAAAAAAGAGACGAAAGATTCCCCAAAGAAAACTTTCGCCCAAGCCTTTCGCCCGGCATAAAACCGGAGCACAACGAAGGGAAATGTTTTTTTTACGAAACCTTTTCTAGCTCTGGCACAGTGTTGCCAACTGTAGCCAAAGTCATGGAAGAAATATAATTCTCCCTTGTGGTTTCGTTTCATTTTATTTTATTTTTGTTTGTATAAATATCTCCTCATCATCAGTCATTCGCCTCTAATCGCTGCCCCAGGTGTCAAACCTTGGAAACATCGTTTTTTCTAAGCATGCACACCTCTACCTGAAATTGATCACTTCGGAGAAAGGAATTCCCTGTGGCTTACTGCAAGTAGTCAGAGACTACGTGCCCAAGGTTTTGTGCATCGTCACAACTGGCAGCATCATATTTTCACATCATCATGTCATACCTCGTCACCCCTTTCTAAATATTAGAAAATCTTTTTGTACATTAAATATCGGGTCCTCGCCAAAGTGCATCTAACCCTTATGTCATATGTAATTAAATTAGGTAAGCAAACCTGTGTAAACCCACGACGGTATCAGATGTTTGCTACCAGTTCTAAGTTTTTTTTCTGTTTTTTTAAGAAAATAGAATGGCGCTCAATAAATAACCCTAATTGCTCTAGCTCTCCCCAGAACTGAATGTGGAGTCTGGAAAGTATCGTTATAAAAGGGACAACTTTTAACGTGCCTCTTCATTAACGATAAATTTTTTTTACAACATTTCAGCAACATTGAGTCACCCTGGGTCTCAACTGTTCAAACTGAAATTTTGGGGTTGCCTTGTTGTGACTTATCACGTGCAAAGTACGAGGTCACAACAAGAAGCCAGGTCTCCAAGTGAACACCCTGCGAACAACCCATCCCATTATTATAATTTTCATAACACCAAGGTGTGTCCATCGCAGTCTGTTTAAGTAAGTAAAACCTAGAAGGTCTTAAACACTCAAATCGGACCTTTGTAAATAATTTGCCTTGTCAAACAACGATAAGCGCATGTCTTGTATTGTTGCTACCATCGTACGTGTAAGTACAACAAAAGTTGTACCATCACGATACGATACTCTGTGCGTAACCAAAAGGGTTGTACCACAAAGGATCTCTTTTGCGGTAAGCTTAGATGAAATTCACATTCCATCAGCACGCCAGAATTTTTCGTCCCTTAATTGTTGAAGTATAAAATCTTGGCCAGATCTTCAAATATGTTTTTGCCTTTGTGCAAGTCTTTAACGTACGCTAATATGGATTTATTATGCTACGGTATTGTTGTACTAAGTACATCAGTATGTCTCGCCGTCTGTATTGAATAGGTACTTTTATATGAACGTTAACCTTTTGTTGCCATCATAGGTGGGAACCTTATAAAATCTGCCGTCATAGATGGGAATCTCAGAATATCTACTAAATGCGATACGGGGAGCCCGTTATAATTACTCTGTGGGTTTTTGTCAGAAATGTCATAAACACCTAGTCTTTTGCACCTCCCTTCAATACTGGGCAACCCAGTTGTAATTCGTTCATTGTTATCCGTGAAGACGTTATAAAACTTACTTGCAAATCTTTTGATTTTGCAATCTTGTACGCTATACGTGAAGACGTTACAATACTCACCATGAATCGTGCGAACGAAATAATATCAAACCTTTATGTGTGAACTACTCAATGTAGTCCACACCCCTTTTTTTGTAATCATTAATATGCCCGTGGACTTCCTGTCACAAGAACCCAGGAACTATCTACTATCTCAAAAGGACTAATCATACGCTTCACGCATGATTATGGGGCATCGTGTCGTGGGAGTTAAGTTGATGGACACAAACACACCTAACTCGTTGTCTGGGAGACGAACAAAGAAAATCCCCAGGTTTGTGAGATTTGAGCAAGGGTCTGTCATTTCTCGCAAACAAGTAGGAGAATAAAACGACCCCTAATCTTCTGCCCAATACACGTAGAGGATTAGACTTTATGTCAGTGTATTCTTTTGTCCAACACTACCAAATATTATTGTAATGTGCCAGGATGACTGCTGTAGACCTTGTTTCACCTCCACCCAGAGGTCGAATTTCGGAAATAGCCGAGTCCCCAGCAGTTTTCTTCGTTCAAATGTTCCCAATTATCACCCTTCCCCTTCCTCGAAATTATCCGTGAATGGGGATATATGCGTTACGCACTTGGCGTTTCGTTTGTCAAATGGGACAATCTTCATACGCGGATCCTTTCAACTTCCTACTCCTTTCCCACTTTGTTATAACTAATCTTGTACGCAATGTTTTGTTTTTCGAAAGTAGAAAAAATGCTACCGTATAGACGTGAGCATAGGTCATGGAAGACCAACTTCTTTCGAATGAGAATTTTGTTATACGTACAATCCCTCAACCACGTATTCTTGGAAATGTATTTGGTAAAGAAAAAAACCAAAAGGGGTTACACAGAACCTGTCCTTGAATACGTACCTTTGTAACATGTATTAGGAATTAGCCACATTTAGTTAGCTCTCTCCGTCTCTCTCTCTACACGCCAAACAAATCCAACTTTTTCTCAACATGCACACTTGTTTCTCTCCAAACTTTTTCATCATTGGTCTACTAGGCAGGTAAACTTCAAGAATTTTGTTCTAATAATAATTTCTGCCGGATTTAAAAAAAAAAAAGAAAACCAGCAGCTCTGCACCCTATCTACATCTGCGCCTCTTCATGCTGCCCTCGCTACCGTCACGGAGGTCCCTTGCCTTCAATCCCTGCGTACCAAAAGCACCCGACCGCATCTAACATAACCTAGTGTGAGTCGTGCGTGTAGTTGCGAATCGTATCACCACAAAGAACCGACACTCCAAACAAACCCGAGCACGCCAGCTCTAGGTTGGTTCCTGTTCCTGCTGCCATTATGCAAATATTCCTGCTGCATAATGCAAATGTTCCTGTTGCCCTTGTGCAAATGCTCTGCTGCCATTATGCAAATATTCCTGCTGCATAATGCAAATGTTCCTGTTGCCCTTGTGCAAATGCTCTGCTGCCATTATGCAAATGTTCCTGCTGCATAATGCAAATGCCCTACTGCCATTGTGCGGATGCTCCTGTGCCCTTGCGCAAATAACAATACCAACGATTGTTCACAAAACAATCCCACTACATACAAAAACCAGTGTACCAACCACCAATTGCGATTCCACTCTCCAGTACTTCAATGGTTTCGTAC
This sequence comes from Glyphotaelius pellucidus, assembly GCA_936435175.1. Lineage (NCBI taxonomy): Eukaryota > Metazoa > Arthropoda > Insecta > Trichoptera > Limnephilidae > Glyphotaelius > Glyphotaelius pellucidus. Next base: position 21,591,677 of record OW386555.1, on the reverse strand, counting down.
TGGCTCACCCACAGGATCCGGAAGCAGTTACCCTTTCGACCTCTGTGACAGGTAGAACTCTCCACACCACCTAGAAGCCTCATCATGTGTTCTCTTCCTCGTATTTTCTTAAAGGCCCTAGTGTCCCTTGAGTGTAATCTCAAATGGGCCAGGTTACTGTGACAAAGTAACCTTGTAACTTCAGTGAAACGTTCAACCACCCCAGACATCCTACGCAAACCACGTTCGCAAACATTAGCTCACAGACCAATGATACAATTTTAGAGTTTTTTTTTCTATCACTGCATAACCCTTGTACCTTTCTTCAACAGATCCTTGTTCTTTGCAACTGTATTTATGTATGCCACTGCCTTTATATACATTTATTGACAATTCCTTGTTACACCATGTATCTTCTCTTTTGTGTTCTGTTCATAACTATTCTCCAGCTAGGAATCTCTCTCTCTCTCTCTCTCTCCTCGTTTCTCTTAAATGTTTTTGGCACAAGTGCTGAAAAGGTAAGAGGATTTATTAGTCCTACAGCTCCATTACCACGTCGCTTTTATTGCGGCGAGGGGGGAAGTGTTACGTTACAATTCGAGAATTAGACTTCGCCACGGACTGCAGAATAACGCGCCATATAGATGCGCGCGCACCATCCCCTCCCGCGCGCGCACTCTACCCCTTCCCGCGAGCAACAAACCGAACGGCCGCTAGACGCGCTCGCTCACCGCTGCCCGCGTCAGTCTCCAGCAAGCCGGCTTAGAGGGCCCACGTACCGCCCGAACATGGGCGACACCAGTTTCGCCGTTCGTGCGCTTCCGGTGTCCGATGGACGCTGCCTAGCGTGATAGAATCAAGCGCGTGGAGCCGCTGTTGGCCCAAAACCAAACGTGAGTCAATTACCATGTTATCCCTTGTGTGCAATTAAATGTATTAACCCTAGCCACGCGTGTTAGAGAAGAGAGACGGACATTCAAACTAAACTTTCAGCTAGGCTCGTTCCTTATGTATTATTGTGTCTCCTAGAATTGAATAAACTGTTTATGTGATAACCTACCGTGTTTTGCTTGACGAGGGAGGCCCTGGGACAATGGAGAAACGTGAAGTTCCGAACCATAAGCACTAGCCCTGAGTTTACGAGGAATCCTGCTTGTGCCAAATCTTGAGCTAGTTATAATTTGGGGCAGATACAGCAGCTAATTGTATTAAATATGTGGGAGCTTTCTCCAACCCTGCCGTTGGCATCAGCACCCACGCTGGACGCCAACAGTATTAAGGGCGTCATTACATTTTATAATCATTACGTACAACATAAAATAATAAATCTACTTTTATTCGTTTCTCAAGGCTTAAAAAGAAAAGAAGAGGGACTTGACGACCCATTGAACAGGACCTTGGGATATGTAGGGAAATTTTAAAGCTGTTTCAATTCTAAACAATTATAGTACTTCATGAAATTTGTTTTAAAAACATTATTTTACTGGATTTGCATTGGGTGGGGAAGGGTTATAAGGGGATCAATAAAATGACGTAGATTTCCCGAGAAAACGGACGTGGCGGAAATCGAGAATCTAATAATCGCTTTACTCGATAATCTGAATTGACGGAGAAGATTCCCAGATATTTTAATATTCAGGATTCAATACTTGGCGAAGGACAGGGAGTTCATCTGACCTTATTGGAAAACGACGTAAAGTTATTTTAATTTCATAATTTTCATACGAAAAGAGCTGATTTCTATGCACAACTTATTAATGGATTTATGATGCAGATGTTAAAACACTTTTGCTATAAATTCTATTTAAACCTTAATGCATCATTTTTCATTCATTTCAATTCTCATTTCAATTCATTAGATTCAATTCTACGGCAACTTCAAGACTAATATTATTTATTTTCTTGAAACCATAAAAAAAATCAACAGAATCTTAGTTTCTCTTATTTACTAGAATATTTTTCACAGATACCTATATTTATAAATCTTAATTTTAAAACTTACCTTTTTTAATTGTACTTACTGATATAATATAGCATTTTTGTTTATATTACCCACGCACAGGCAGTGCCTTAGTGGGTTCCCATTACTTACTTTTATCTTACATAGATTTACTTATTCCATAACTTTTACATTATTTTGTTTCTTATATTTGTATCTTACTGTGTTATGAAATATGATGAAAATATGAAATGTTATAAATATAATAGAAAAAAATAAAGATAAAAAATATAAATATTTATATATACAAATACATATTCTCAACTCAGTAGATGACATTTATCGGTCCCCGACAATTATAACCGAATCCCTACACGGAGTATTAGGAATTCTTAATTCCAAAGAAAAAATTATGAGCCGTACCTAAATCGCAAAAAACACTTAAAGCATGACTGTTCCACACATTTAAACATACTTTATTACGCGATGTTTCATAATCTAATTTATATCAATTTGCTTATACCTGGTAACGTGTCTTAATAATTTATGTCAAAATCAGTCAGTGTTTAAACTCTTCTAGCATATAAAATATCTAAGAGTTAATAAGGCACATGTCGAAGTTCCCGTGGAAAAGGGTCGTCAGTAAAAAAAAGGCAATTTTACAGGATAGCGAAATCAAATGAATGAATGAAGAACAAGCTGTCTGGTCGAAACTAGCGACGTCTTGCGGAGATGGATAGATCTTATTTAAGGGGGTATTCTAGTCTAGAAGCATGCAATATATGTGTTTTTTCAGGTGCAATAAAAAAAAAAACAATAATATTTTGGAAGCCATTATTTTACTAAATATTTAATAAACATTAAAGAATATGAGAGAACGGAATCCCGTCGGGGTCACCAGTGAGGGAACGGACTTCGGTGTTGACAGAGACGGAGGGAGAAATAAAAGGCATCCGAGTTGGTTGCGAGTTCAGTCGTTTATTGAAAAGAGCTACGTAGCTGAGGTCGGTGCGATGTAACATGAAGATGTCGAAGTGCCGTAGAGTGAGGCGTTGCGGGTGCACGGTCATGATGAGTGATGCAGGTCGGTGATGCTGTGGTGGAGCAGGCCACGGGCCTGCAGGTCACCAAGGTGTTGCTCGACGCTCGTTGCAGAGATGACCAGATCGTCCAGGCCGTTGCTCGACGCTCGTTGCGGAGATGAACGGCGGTGACTCGGTGAGTGGAGCCACCAGCGTGATGCTCGACACCGTGGCGGTGGAGGATGACCTCGTCTTCCAGGCCGCTGCTCGACGCTCGTTGCGTAGATGAACGGCGGTGACTCGGTGAGTGGAGACACCGGCAGGTAGTCTTTGTGATGTCCACGAAGGAATCTGCCCTGGAAGAGAGCGGATGCACCGGGCACTGATGTTACACACTGGTTCGCTGTAGAGAGGCGATTGTAAATGCGACCGTCGGATAGAAACTGACTAGAGCCTGACTAGAGACTGACTAGAGACTGACTAGTTTGTTGTTTAGCGCGTCGCTTTATATAAGAGCGACCGGCCAAGTAACTTTCCATTCGCTGGCAATATGTGCGTTGGAAGGTGCTAGAATGTACTCGTCACTGTGTTCGTGGATGCACGCTCGAGTCTCGTCCTTTCGCGAAGGTGGCGAAATTATTATTTATAAGACGGCAGTCCCAGCGAGTACGTCGCCGCCGATGCGTGCACAAGTAGGTAGACGGTACTTAGCCGGCTCTGCGCAAAACGTAAACAAATACGTAGCGGCTTGCAGATGTTTCTCGTGTGTTCTTTGAGTGGCCGAATTATAATGTATGAACGCCACAAATATATAAAAAAAAAAAAGTTACATGGTGTTGAAGTGAGGGTCTCAAAAATATGGCGCGCCCTGGTTGATACGATTGCAACCCTCCTAGTAATCCGAAAAAAAGAACCACGGAGAAGTCATATTTTTTTTTCGCAAAATGGCGGCTATCTGAAAAAAAGCATTTGTTTACACGTTTTTTTGACTTTCCGAATTTTTTTAGAATAATAAAAATTTAAATTTTATTTTAGTTCTAGTTCATGCGGAAGAGTAATGTATAAAGAAGGCTCACGCCAAATTTCAAGTATATTGGTTTAGTAGAACTTGAGATATCGTGTCAACCGTCTTGAAAAAAGTGGTCTTGAGAAAAATGTGTTTAAAATTTTGTTCTATTTAGATTTTGGTTAGATTCTGTCTAAACCGCGAAATTAAATGGTTATAACTTTTAAAATAATGGGATTTTCGAAAAATCCTGAAAAAAATGAGATATTTTTGAATATTTAAACTTTGGAAATATGAAGAAAAAAATTTTTTTTTTTCTTACTAGAATACCCCCTTAAACACGGTTTTCGTCGGGAATAGATAATCACAATCTGTTTACTTTTCGGAAATAAAACTTTAAATAGAAAATTTTGAATTGCAACACTTTTCAATAATATTGCTACATTTTTAATAAAATAAAAATATTATAAGAGTTCTATTTAATTAAGTCTCCTGTAATCTGTTTGTAAAACTTCCAAAAATAAGTAAATTAAAAAATATTGTATTTTAAACAACTCTCAAATGTTTTCACTTTGAAAAATAAAAATTCAGATTTTATAAAATTATATCTTAAAGAACGAATCAAACAAAAATGTGTCATGCAGTAACAAAGCGCACAGATAAAATTTTCCATTCGTATTCAGATTTCCGTCGTTCACTTGACATGCGTCAGATTCGTTTAATTTGAATACAAAACACATCTTTACTAATAGAACTTTAACAATTTCAGAAAAAAAGATTCGATAATTTAAGTAAATGATCCATTATGTGTAACTTTTTATTATTTTAAAAAATTAGGTTTGATACAATTAACAAAAATAGAAACATTCCCCGTTATTGTTAACATGGTGATATTCTTTGAATTCACCCTATTCTTATTATAATTTGTCTTGTTGGTGCAACCGCAAAGCCTATGCTTAAATTTGATGCGCATCCTGATTATTTTGATAAACTTTGGTTAGATAAACATATTTTATTGCCTTTAACATTATTCTCTAACCAACTAACTAACACTTCTCTTTCTAACTATCACGCCATTTCTCCGTAGGGATAGGCAGAGAGGGCGGACCGTCAAACAACTCATTCTTGGCACACATTCTTTGCCTTACTCACATTCATACGTCGTCTCATACATATAAGTCTATTTTTCTGACTTTTTACATGACTCGACTCAAGAATCTGATTAACTTGATCGTGCCATGTCTTTCTCGGGCATGCCCGATTTCTTCTGCCATTCACAATTGCGTCATATTCTTCTAACACTACTTTCTTCGTTCATTTGCTCAACATGCCCAAACCATCTGAGGGTCCCTTTCTTAATCTCACTCATTAAGCTTACATCAGCCTTACATTATTTACGGATCACCACATTTCTCACATGATAATACATGGTTTTACCACACATATGCCTCAGAGATCTCATTTCAACAGCATTCAGCTTACTTTCATTCTTCCTTTGTCAGTTCTATGCTCACTGCCCTACATCAGGGTAGGTACCAGGATTCCATATTGTCAGTTTTTTATTAGCGCCAACGGCATTCAAAAAAAATTCTTACTAAAATATTAGGTGTTGATCATGTTTGGATGATTAGCGAATAAAAATAAAAATTTACGTCATGTAAAACGATTGATAAATGTATAAACATTAAGGAAGTAAAACTGTGTTAACGATTACAGAGGGATTTATGGAATAATTTAATATAGATTTGTGCCATATATTTCTCAATTACTTGGCATGTATTATTTTATTGCTTGTATAATGAGCCGTTCCAAAATATGTTACACTAACAAGGCTGCTAGTTTCACGCACCTAGCAAAGTAAAATTGATTTCTTGTAATGTAAGAGTAGATGTACTCCATCATGTTTCCTACAAATTATATCAAAGTTGAAAACACTAGAAATTCATAGCTGCTTTTCAGTACCAATCGATCAGACAATTTCTCTCCCATTTCCGCCTCAGACGAGAGATTCCTCTATTGAGGAAAACCGGATATTTGATATCAATAATTGAATGATCGTATATCCGGTGTTTACTAAGATCGTTGTTCATGTTGTCCTTATAAATAAAAATAAATTTTACATTCGTATGCTCTACGCATATTAAAAATCCTGCTAACATAATAATATTTAATACACAGGCTGGGGCAGCATAACTTCCTTTTTTGCGCGCCATTCAATCGGTTGATGTTGTAGCGGAGAGCTAGTGATCTCGTTCGAGACGCAAACTATAAAGTTTTGTCTCGACATAGGTTAGGTTAGGTTAGGTCCAGAGTGGAAGATACTATCAGTATCGCCCTGGTGTAAGACCACCATTCAGAATTGAAACGTTGCTTGAAATGGCTTTAGCCGTGTTTAGTGACCAGATCTGAATAGCCAGGTACTCCCCTCACCTTCCTCTTCCCTATCTCATTCCCCTCCCCGCTACCTTCAGCCTCACAACATAACCCGATTGGGGATGCTATAGTCCCACTGGCTCCAGACGGGAGCAGTTGGGACTCTTGTGCGGTATTAACTGTAAAAAAAAAAAAAAAAAGGTTAGTCGCCATCATGCGTTGGAACAGTGAGGTGCGTGCGTTTGCCGTTGAGGCCCACTTTTCAATTATCCAGAGACATTGGACAAACATTCTAGCAATCTCTTTTTTTTTCTAAACATCAGTCGCACGTTTGAAACACGTATTGTAAGTAAACAACTCATTGTTAAGGTTTTTCCCGGAAATTGTAATAAGAGATTAATTTGCTAAAATAATGTGGAATCTGTCTACACACCACACCACCCAATTACATCGGTTAAGACCTGCTCCAACACTCTTTACCGGAAGGGTTATTTTTTAAATATCTCTTCAATTCAGAATTTTACAAACTAATGAGAAATGGAAACCAATTTATTACACCTAATTTTGAAATAACTCAAATGCCAAATCATTATATTTACCAAGCCATAAAAAACTAAAATAACCTCTCTTCTGAATTGCGCTGTTTCATCAACCAATCAGAACAAATAAATAAAATTAAACAATTTTTCAAACAAACTCACATATAAAAGTAAATATTTTATACAAAACATGCTGTAACTTACAACCTAATTAAGAATCGTGGCTCCCTTATCAGGCACAAGAGTTCCTCTTTTCTGATAGGGTATACACATGACCAAAAACGACCTTTATAATAGTGTTTTGTAACATGTACTTGTATATATGTATGCCATGTTTTTTTTATATTACAATAAAAATAAATAAAAATAAATTGCATCTATCAGGAAAATAAGTTCAAAGCAATTCTTTAAGCATCAGAAATAAATTATTAGAAACAATTACAAATAATTCGTAGAAATCCTCGATCAAACCTAAAGAGTTCGTGGAAAATTTTTGATCCTTATGATGGTATTTAAAATGGCACACGTTTTACTACTAATTTTCAACATCCTTTATTGTGTTAGCCTAAATGAAGTATCTAACCTACGTAGATTTCTGCTTTTCGTACATCAATTTCTCAGTAGGTACCAATCTCAAAACCTTCTCAAATATTAAACGTCCATCGACCTCGTAACCACCGGGGAAGGAGATTTTTATTTAGCCATTTATTTTCGCAGCTAAATGGGTAAATAAATTTCGCCCTAATCCAAGAAGGATCTCGGTAGATAAAGGCCATTTTTTCGTCTTTTGTCAATAAAAAAATAATAAAAGCTTCATCGCTTTCGATTAGCGATGGGAAAAATAGAGATATAAACTTTTAGATGGTTTTCTTTAAGAATAAACGTAATTCAATTCCTAAAATATTTTGATTTTTCGAATGAATCTCTAAACGAACTTGAGCATTTGACTGTAATGTATATTATTGTATTACAAAACTTTGTGATTTGGTAAAATGTTCAGAAAATGTCAAAACGTGATTGTGATTGCAGTTCATCTACTTAAAAATCTACAATTACATACAATTAAATACAGATACGTGCAATTAGAAAAACAAAAACAAAAACAATGTTTAAGTGCAAATTAAACACTTAAGAAAAATAAAAAAAACTTGTACAAAAATATTATCACACTAATTAGTGTCGTTGGCGGCTTGAGCGGTTTGCTGGGTCAGCAATATTATTTTTGTATATTATTGGTAATCTGTATTTTATAAATTTATTACTTAGTTAGTTTTTATGCCGTGTTGTTTTAACTCCTTCTTAAGTCAAAATTTAGGATAGCATTGTAGTTTCTTGACTCTTGTTCATGTTGTCTTAGTTTGAAGAAGATTTGTTTCTTACCTCGGCCATCCTGAACAACTGGTAATTGCCAAGCATTTATGTAGTAGAAATCGGCCATTTCTTTGGATTTGATCCTGAAATCCTGTAAGATCCAAAACGCATAGAGCACATCATATTAGGAAGGCATTTGAAATTCACATAAATCCATTTACATCCATTTAAATCCATTTATAGATGACGATGTTCAATAGTTTTTGGTATCCGCTAATCGACAACGACACCAAAATTAAACGCACAAAACCGTTTTAAATTATTCTGTTAACCAGTTCCACTCTTAGAAGGTTGGAGCTGGTATCATGCATCTGCGATTAATTAATTTTCGATTACACACCTGCCCTGAGTCCACGCTGTCCGGAATGTTGTCTAAAAAATTAGGTAGCGCAACATGGCGTAATTACCCAAAAATAAATAACCATATTAGATACCTATTCATTTTCTGAAAGAGTTAAAGTAACTGAATAAACTGAAGATTCTGGGAGCAGAATAATAACATTGAGCAAAGAATTAGAGCGATGGAGCATAAAAAATATGAGAGCTGGCTTGGAACACAGTCCAGAAAAGGCTTTACTCAGTGAAACTGAAATCGGAGGGTATTTGAAGGATATTGGAAAATTTTTGATACAACGCAGCAGGGAGATAGGTACTTGTATATTTTTATTTTTATTTTGATGCAATATTTTACATGTTTATGTATAATGCTCACCCGTGCTGAGGCCCCCATTTTATAATACAAGAATTTTTACATATCAAATTTATTTGATTATTTGGTTTGGTCGACGATCTTGGACGTGACTTACATTCGATATTTCTGTATCTTCGGTTTGAAATCCGCGTGCAGCAGTTATTTGGTGAATTATTTTTTTATTGTCATGTTAGGATTATGATCTTTTATGTCTGAAATTTCTAGATAATTTTCCTGTGTTGCACGTTCCATCTCTGATGTTTTTACTATTGCGATTATATACTAGAAAGGTAAGATATTTTCATTATTTTTGACAGGATTGTTAGATATTTTAAATATTGCTTTACAGCTGGGGCTACGCAGATTAATTTTCCTTGATTTCCAAGAGACACCAAAAATATTTGATGTTTTATTTACTCATTTTCCAAAATTTATTAATTACAAACGCCATGATGTTTGCCATATATGACAAATGTGATTTAATATTTAAAATATTTTCTGCCCGGAACCTGTGGGACTATGGCATCCCAAGATTACTCAATGGCCGAAGAGAGAGAATAAGAGAATACTGTGAGTAAAGAAAAGAACAAATATGAAAAGTATCCCCGTGGCTATTCAGATCTGATGATTTAACATAACTAAAGTTCTGTCAGGTAAAGCTTCGATTCTGAATGCTTGTTTTTAACCAGGAACACCATTCTAAAACAACAACAAAAAAATCACTATCATAATGAGTATAATTAAAATAAAACAATTGTTAGGATTGTTTAAGCTCGCTTGTAGGAGGCAAGGTAAACATTAACCTTTATTTAAACAGGGTACGGTCTCTCTACAGGCGATATCCAGTGACAACAAGGTATTTGGTATAAACAGGTTTATTAGCAATAGACAAGGTAATACAAACAACAGCTCAGAATATGTCCTGACGAGCGGTTAGGCTGGGTGGTTAGCTATAAATCTATCGGCTCACGAATTAATAAGGGGGGGGGTTTTATTAGTGCTCACGTGTGGTGGACGGCGGTGAAGCAGCGGACGGATGGACGGGCGGACGCTGGTGCGCGCAGGAGGAGTACCCGGGTGGGTACCGGCAGGTACGTCGCAGGAGTGCCATGCTGGGGCACAAGGAGGCACGCGAGGCGCAAGGGGGCCCGCAGGTTTAGTGATCCAGGACGTCGCTCTCGGTGTTACGAGCGGGTTGTAGCAGGAGGGCCATGCGGGGGCACAAGGAGGCACGCAGGGCGCAAGGGGGCCCGCAGGTTTAGTAATCCTCGTCGTCGCTCTCGGTGTTACGAGCGGGTTGTAGCAGGAGGGCCATGCTGGGGCACAAGGAGGCACGCAGGGCGCAAGGGGGCCCGCAGGTTTAGTAATCCTCGTCGTCGCTCTCGGTGTTACGAGGGGGTTGTAGCACGCAATAGCACAACATTTGACGGGGGACTCGTAGCCCTACCACTCTGGCGCTCTGCTCGTGACTGACTGTTTCTCTTCGGGTTCGTTTCTGTTGTCGTGTGAGAGACGGCCTATCCCATATATGGGCAACGCATCTCCCATTGGTCAAGGAAGGGTCGGATGATGTTGACACGCAGTGATCTCGTGATTCTCGTGATGCTCCGAAATTCGTGACCTTATATGGTAGTGCTGGCCGTTCGGTAGGTGATCGCTAGATAGCTGGGTAGCTAGGTGTGCGCGCTTGTATATGGGCAACTCATAACACAATGTTCTGATTATGTAATTCCCAGATTTAAGTAGGATATAATTCTAAAAACTACCTCAATGTTTTGTAAATAAATATCCTGCATAGTGTAAATTTTTAGGTACACTTAATATTTTCCTTATTTCCAAGAAACAGTAGTAAGACACAACGCGAACTATTACATGGAGACCATTATTAAATATTGTATCCTCAACTTATAATAATCATAGTACACATATCAAAATTTTAAGTCATTGTAATTCGAAAACAATACTAATTAATTACCGGATAGTCATTATAAATAGGTACGGTAATTTAATCAAATGGTGTATGTGGAACCGCTCCGGTCAGTTCAAATTAAAACAGTGGAAAAATGTTTAAAATTGGTTAAAGTTATGAATAAATTCAGTTACAAAAAAAAGAAATATTTAATTTAGAAGTTTCTAATATTTTTTTCATCTTACATTAAAGCTATTCTCTTCTCTTTCTCAGACTTATCAAAACACCATTATTTAATCACCGAATCAAAATAGAGCGACGAATAGCACAAGTCGACTCATTCCAATTTAGCCTGGGAATTAATTTAACTCGACTTGTTTATGTCAGATTAACAGCGTTAAGTAGTTGTATGGAGGCTGGTAGAAGTTTGCAAGGCGTTGTAGAATGGCTAATAAACAGTTGGGTTCTGAACAAGCACAGAGCAGATAATTACTATAATTTCAGTGATATCAGGTTATAATCGAATTGGTGTGATTTCCACTATGGTGTCAATAAGCAATCAAAAATCGTTGCATGACAGAATTTTTTTTTCATAAAAGACAAACATTAGGTTACAAATAACCTGAAAATATTTTTAGACTTTTTAAAAAAATATTTTCAAAAGAATCATTTGTCTTTTGCACAAAACTTTATTTTATACAAATACTAAGCAATCAGGTTGAGTGTAAGAAATCCCTCGTTTTTCATATTTTTTCGATTATTAAAAATATTTAAAATTTCTTTTAACATTGTACTTTTAATTTTAAAATACTGAATTAATTTATTAATTTATTCTTAATTTATTGCCATAGTTTCATCTTCAAAAACCAAAAATTCATTTTTTGAGGTCATTACTTAAGGAAATTAAATTAAAACAAATCACTTTGAGATCACCACATCAAAATTCTATATATGTTTCAAAACCAATAGTTTCTTATTCAGGATAAAATGAAAATTAACAAAAATAACATAGACAAATAAGTGCGTATTAATAAATAATTTTAAAAAAACATTTCAAGGAGTGGTGACTAATCTGTTAAAGGTATCATAGAAATGCAATTTTGTGAAAAGATAAAAAAAATTCTTTATTATTTTATTATTATAATCATTATTCAGTTCCTAAACTAAAAATATATTCGACGTAGGTATCTTTTACAAATATAAACATATTTTAATAATAATGCAATATTAAAAATCTTAACTTTCAAATTATTTTTTAAATATTTATATGCTTTTAAAGAGGTAGGAATAGAACCAAAAGATGTTATAGGAAACTATTGACTTAAAATTTAATTTTATCAATTTTAATACGCTTTCAAAACTAAATGCAAAACTATAATTGAGAAAAATCATCTTTTTTTCGACATTGTGAAAAAAAAAGACCAACAAAATCGAATTACTAAATTTTTTGGCGCAAAACCATAATAGCCACCAAAACCATTTAGCAAAAAATAAGAGTAGTCAGTAAGTATCTCAAAACGAAAGAACTTTCCAAAAAAACCAAACCACCATGCGCACGAATCTAGCGGCCTTATAACCATTCAAAAGAATCGGGTAGATTTGTATAACATGATGCTCACCGTTTTGACGAACGTTAGCTGTCCTGGGATTAATATTATTTCAACCATATTTTTCAGTGGAATGAATCCACAAAACAATCCAATTTAAACACAACATAAACATTCCTCTCCAACAAAATATTTATTAAGCTGCACCAGAATAGCGAAATTTCACCAGCACAAAACAAGTTAACCACTGAAAAGATATATCGATAGAAACGTGTCGAAGACGTCTTTGTATCGCCGAAGCATATTCATAATGTTAACCTTACAACAGGTAAGATTTTTCAAATACAGTTAATTCATTCATCATTTTTTTTTACCTTAACCCTCGGGATGCCTTAAGGAAAATAATTACCCACCGGAGAATGGCTGCAACTCCTCACGTACATTCACCGCAACAATACATTTACCAATCCCTGGACTGAGCTTCGTATTTTTTGAGTCGAAAATGTTTGTTCGCAATTTAACAATGGATAGGCTAATAATATACGACAATTTTTTCGTGCGATTACTTGACATCACACACCGTCGAGAAAGATAGAAGAAACTTAAAAAAAGAGCGACCATAAACATCATAATTCTCCTTTAAAGCCCTCCCAATTAGAAATACTATTAAAATAAAAAAAAATAAATATCAAAATGCACCCTCACAATAACAAGACTACATCTGACAAAGTGTTATCTTGAGGAAATAAGCTTTAAAGTAATTTTTACAGTTCATTTTCTCAGGACAGCGCTTTGTCAGATGGAAACCCATTGCCCTGTGAAAAATAAGTCGAACAAATCACCTGAAATTACCTGAAATTTCAATTTCTGAATAAAAAGAAGAACATTTTCAAATATTAAGATCATGTTCTCTCACAACGGTACCGAATTTTCCCAAGTCTGCTTAAAATAGAAAAATGAAAAAAATCACAATTACATGATTGAGTATTTTATTACTTAAGTAAACATTAATACAGATAACACAGAAACACGGAATACAAGAACATTAAATAAAAGTTTCTCTGTTACATGGTACTTGCGAGTAAATGAACAAATTCATTGGAACATGTGGATCACCAATGCAAGATGATTTATATTCATCACAACCTCTGATAATTTTTATCAAAAATCCTACAATAAAAGAATGGAAACTAAATGTTGGAATGGAAAATTAAACACATATTTTCTTCATAATCTTTTATGACTTTTGGCAGCAACAAGCTCACTGCTGGGCTCTGAGAAGACATTGGTTACAAGATACTTACGTTGGCGCTTAGACCATATGCTTTTTGCTTATAAATACCACTCAATTTTCAATAGTTTTTCCATAGACATTCAGAGTTTTCTATTGGTGGATCTAGTATGCACTTACATGACGTCACACAACCAGAGATATTTCTTGCCTTTTTTTGTTACAAATTTGGATCGCAGTTATACCAACCTGACCGTGGCCGCTCGGGAAAGTGCTAGACCGAAAGATTCCTCAAGAAATGGTAACGTAGCAACTGCACATAGGTAGTGTCTGACAAACATTGTGGTGTCTGACAAACATTGTGGTGTCTGACAAACGTAACGTCAGTAGCGGAGGGTTAACACTTCTAGAGATTATCTGTTCAGTGAAATACATATCCAGGTTAAACTTGCATAATTATTCTATTATTCTAACGAAATCACTAAAGTTTAACCTTCATTCCACCCAGCCCAAATTAACAAACCAACGAAGAGTTCATACGAACAATGATCAGAGTCACACATTCATAAATATTCAGTGGCGTAATTTAAAGTTTTCAACTCGTATTATTATTACGCGTATGGGGTTGGGAATAACAATATAACGCCCCTGCTCTGATTGTGTACACAATTATGAGAATGAGCTTGCTGGTATTAATTATTTAAGTAATATGTTTTCTTGAATTGAAAAGCGTTGGGGAAAATATTATTCTTTTTGAAAATGTTTATCAGATAAATTACAAGAATCGTTTTTGGAAGGTTTACCATGGAATTTTGAAAGAGTTTTCTGGTTTCGTTTCCCACAGGTCAGATATTAGATAATTTGAAATCTAATTTATCAGAGTTTTAGTACATATTTTTCAAGCTCCGTATTAAAGAGGCACCTGTGTTAATACATACATATCTATTTTTCCCGTTCATATTTTTTAAGCTTTAATTTTTCTTATCTATAAATAATTTGTATCCAAATTCCAAAATTTGTAATTCCTATGCAAAATTCATAAATTGGTGAGATAATTCACTTTTTTTTTTTTTTTTTTTTTTAATGTTTAATTAAAATTAAATTTGATAGTTTTATTATCAAGTTCTGCACGTATTTTATTATGTATTTTAGTTACAGCTGTTTCGGTTTTCAAGACCATTTTCAAACAGTTTGAAAATACATAATAAAATACTTGCAGAACTTGATAATACAACTATCAAATTTAATTTTAATTAAATTAAAAAAAAAAAATAATTGGAGTTTTACGAATTAAACACAAAAAACAATTAATAATAATTTACAATAAATATATTATTATAGTATCAAATTAACTCTGAATTAACTACTTAACTTTTTTCAAATTTTACATAATAAGCGTTCATTTACGGTTGTTTACCAGTCGTGTAAAATATAAAACACATTTATAGTAAGGACCTTAAGCTCCACTTATATTAATTCCCCACCAGAACACATTACGGCATCTAATTCATCGAGCACTTTTAAAAATAATGTAATATTTGCATTAGCCGAAGATTGCCAACATTTTTATTCATCTTTGTCCTTTCTAAAGTAATAGCACAAAATATTTAATCTTTTTGTCAGATTTTTTTCATCTGTGTTTTTTTTTAATGAATTATATTTTTTTTCTCTCTTATTTCTGCACATTTAAATTGATAGTATAATTTCAAAAACTAAAATCTGATTTATACGCTTTCTTAAGCTTGCATGTATCCATTACTTGTAAGAAACATCAGTACTGTAACTATATTGTTCTCTTCATACATTACTTTGTGAAATTATATACCTCAATACAGGTTTGTTCTAGTGAGGTAAAAATTGTATTGTACGGTGAGTTGCCATATTGATAGGGATACCTATGAAAAATGTGTTTTTCTCACTTTTGTTTTCGTTAAACGAAGGTATTTATGATGGTTGAATTATTATTATTTATTGAGAAGAATATTTCGTTTGGATTATTCAAACACAATATTTGTTCTTATTCAGTATTTATTTTTACCTTAAATTAGCTGAACTGTTAAGACTGGTTAAAATAATTATCACATATATTTATTCAAGTGGTTCGCTGCGTTTGGTGATTGAGCAGGGGCGCCCGGGTTCATGAAGTGAGGTTTGTCTAGGTCTTGGAGGCGGATGACCTGGACACACTGAAAACCCCAGAATCCTACCCACCCCTTAAACCCTTTTCCGTCCCAGAACTCTCCTCTCCTTACTTTTCTTTAAAAAAAAGTCTCCACACAGCATCCCACAATTTAGATATTATCAAAAAAGACTGTGTTTCTTGCTATTTTTAAAATGTTTGCTAAAAATAGGTGTATCTTTGTATATAAATTTTGTTTTCGAACTGATTTTATGAAAAAAGAATTTTCTTTTTAAACATTTGGTAACATGCTTATTAAATTTTATGTAAAAAAAAATTATTCGTTTAGAACAATTTTCTTTTTAAAAATAGTGTTCCTTGATTGATAAATTTATTGCACAAAATTTCATCGAAGATGAATTGACGGTTGAAAATTAGTTTTTTATGGTAAAAAAGTTTATTTTTTTTTTTAAATTATCATTTTAAATGCTATTTAGATATTCATCAAAAAAGACTGTGTTTTTTCTTTTTTTTATAATTGCCAAAAAAATTTTGTTTTTTGTAAATAAATTTCGTTTTCTGAACTGATTTATAGGAAAACGAATTTCCTTTTAAGAAATTTGGAAACATAGTTTATAATGAAATAAAATTGAAAAATTCTTACAAGCAAATTTCTTTTTAACACTTCCGTACCGGACCGAGGGAACGCACTTACACTAACAAGAGTTTTACGCTGTATCTAAGCTGTTTTTTAAACCACATATTCAATAATTTGGGTGAACTTAGAAAAACTGGTTATGGATCTGCATTTAAAAAATTAATATCGCATTACTACTTTTCTTAAAATTAAATAATTTCTAACAAATTTCGGCGAAGAATCTGTCCCGCCCTTCCCCTCTGTTCGGGCGTACCCTGTTGAACATACATACATCTGCTGAACCTATCTGGACTTTTCGAAGCGATAGCAAGTAATTTCTAAGTTGTTAGTGGAAAGGACTAGAACCCATTCGTTTACAGTGCGCATCTAGTTTGCTCTTTTTACAATATAATGTTCGCTTGCCGGTCAAAGTTCATTCAGTCTGAACCGTTTCCGGTGATCGCCAATCGCCAGTCGATATTCGGAAACAAGGAGTTATGTCGGCTATTGACCGCCTTCTCTGTTTTCTATGAAAAAATACACGCGATGGTCTAAATTCATAAGAATACTAATTATGACTTTATTTAAACGTCTTTGAAAATGACTACTGAAAATAAAATACGATGAATATACTTCCCTCTAATTATAACCAAAACAAATTACAAATAATTATGTCAATAACACCCAAAATAATAAGTAAAACAAATTGGGGTCCCCGAGTGACCTTCCTTCGGATCATGGGTATTTTTTTCTTTCCTGGACGAAAAGGTTAAAAACAAATTTGATTGTTAATAAATTTTTTGCTTTTAAACAAAATTTCACGGAAATTAAATGAATTACCGGTCTAAAGATAGTTTTTTTGGTAATTTTTTTTTTTTTAATTGTCTTCTTTTTGTATACCGTTTAGATATTTTTCAAGAAATAATGTTTTTCCTTTTTTTTAATGTTTGCGAAAATAATGTTTTTCTTTGTAAATAAATTTCCTTTTCTGAACTAATTTCATGGAAAAAATTTACTGTTCTTAAAATTTGATAAGTGGTTATAAAATTTTTGTAAAGAAAATTTTTTTTGCTTAAATTAATTTTTATTTTACTGCAGATTTACATGTTAATATTTTTATTGCTTTTAAACAAAATTTTCTTCAATTGCAGTTTAGTAGCCAAATACATAAAATTTTACGGCCTGTCTAATTTTAAATTTATTTACAAACTCGAGTGTATTTTTCGAAGAGATCGACAAATCATTTTGAACAGTTATTGAATTTTGCGGGAAAACGAGACAGCGAGATGGGGGAGGTAACTGGAAAATCACGCAAAGAGACGCGGAGAACAGGAACAGATTAGGCCATGGTGGTGATAAATGGCCATAAATGAAAATCGAAATCAATAAAAATGTGAATTTAATACTAGGAAAAGCCTTACGAGCGTTGCTGTTTATCTAAAGGGGGAGTTTAATAATGGATAATGCCTAAACACTCACAAACACGGAAAACATAGGGGAAAATACATTGTTAAAATAATTGTTCGTAGGATAATGCGTAGAATAAAATACTTCTGCGTTAGGTTATAAAATAATAATCATAATAAATTATTCCAGAATGTATGCAGGGGTAGTGCAATGTAATACTTTGAGTGTAAAAAAATGTCCTATGACAAATTAAATCGAGCGCGTGGTCCACCCCTGATTTTATTTTGCTAGAGCAAGATAGTTGAAAACCCGTTTTCAAGGGATGAGATGGTGACAAAAGCAGAAGGTCGGAACGAACATGAAAGGATAGTGGTAAAAGAACACAAGTGAATATATCTCAAAATTGCATGAACTTATTTTGATTAATGGGAGATTTTCGTTTTAAATAGGCAGTTTTTTGATAGCGGGACAGTCAGTGGAAGTCTGGGGAGTCGTTCGGTTTTAACCATTTCGAAGTAATGGTTAATTAACCTCAGTGAAAACAGATGGTGGTAAATTTTATTAAAAGGGAGTCTGGAATTCGAAGTTCGGTGTGACCCTAGGAGTTCAAAATTCGGAAATTATAGAAATAATACAAGTTCGTGAATTATTGCAACGCTATGTCATAAGGGAAAAACAAATAGTTGAAGTTATTGTATTTAAAATAAAGTTATAGTTGAATAAGTTATCGGTTAATAGTTATCTTTTATTAGAATTCGTGATTTATTTCAACAAAATAAGCTTAGAGTGTAGGTACTGGTTAATAATATTATACTTTTATCTGAATTGCGAAAAATGTAAAAATGAAACTAATTTAATAATAAACCAACAGCTGATCAAAACGTAAATTCAGTGGTAGGGTGTGTCTACAATAATTGCGATGAACAGTGGACAATATCACGTACTATTTTTTTAATACTACGTGTAATAATCAAATTAATAAACTATAAATAAGATGGGATAGCTCAGTATTAGGGAGGTGAAAAGGGGTAATCAAACCACGACAGAATAACGTTTCGAAAAAAAATCGTATAAACCTTACGTAAATTAATTTGGTTTTAACTATAAATACACTGCTTGACCGAAGCTATAACTTATAATGTACACAGTGCCTCACTGCAAAACCAGGTTGGCCCAAAGGCACATTAACTGTGTTGCCCCAAAGTTGTTCAATTCCCTACCCAATTCCATCAACACGAGTCAAAATCTGAACGTATATAAAAAAAATGTTAAAAGCTGGGTAAAAAATAATTTGGAAGTGAGTAAATTTTTTCTATAATTTGTACTATCTGTTTCTAATTTCCCAAAATATTCCATGTCTTCCTGTATTTATATTTAAAACGAGGTTATATATATACATGTATATATGAACAAGTTTATGTACTTATATGGGTGTATACAAATACGTTTATATATATACTTTTAATTCTAAGAAAAAAATCTCAGTAACTCCTGTAAAATGTAGAATCCTGTAACTCTATTAAATCAACTTAAAAGATATTTTAAAATTATATTTTAACTGCCACTGTCTAATATAAACATAATATTATACCCACGCACAGGCTTCGCCTTTGTGGGATCTTTTTTTTGCTACTTTTTTATATTTTATGTTATTATGTATGTACCTTTTCCGATGTATCAAAAAAATTTCGCTAATAAAAAAAAAAAATAAAAAAAAAAAAAAAATAAAATAAAAAAAAAAAAAAAAAAAAAACAATGATACCTACAGAAAAGATAACGCTAGTCACAATAATAGGGACGTAGTTACTAACAGACGAAGGGGTTAATTTTAGCATTGTGGATGACCGGACAGAGTATAGATTTCAGGACATTACATAAAAAGCTTTGGGGGAGGGTCATAGGGAGGGGGGGTGTTTCTTTGTTTCCTTCCCACAGGTTATTACAGGTGCAGATCCAAAAATTAGAACGAGCGTGTATTCCCGCTAGGATAAAGGATATATTTATCAATCACTCTCGGTAAGTCGAATTACAACTCAATAATTTAAATTACAGGACATGCTGACTGCAAGAATGGAGTGGCCGAGTGAACTATCGTTTTACTATAAGGATGCGTGGCGGTTAGGGTTTTATTTTCCTCTCCACCGCTATTACTCGGGTTCAACAACCCGACCCGTCGTTTAACAGCTGGATGCTAGGGCCGGAGTAAAAAATGGTTCTTACGTAGGCACATACGAATGCAGAGGCGATAAGGCTTCGAGAGTACACCCCATCGAATGGGTGGAATTTTGAAAGTACAACATATCCAATTGAAGGTGTTGGCTGACAATTTGGCGCAAACCTCGACAAGGAGAGGGTACGGGAACCAGATCCACGATTCTTTACTTGTACAAAAATTATATCAACATGTTTCCCTGCGAAATTCCTACCTGTTGTATTGCGTGAATTAAATTTTCACGGTTGGGGAAGGCAAACGACGGTACCGAGGCTATACATAAGTGAGATACGTATTGTCGAGTGGTAAGGTTTTTCCACATTACTATGTTACGAAGAAGGGAGGGTTCCAGCCACAGACTGGGTGGGTCACGCGGGGTGTCGGAGGTCATTCCTTTTCGTGGGATCATGTCGGACGAAAGGGCGCAAAAGGTTATATACCAGGGATGCCGAATTGTATGACAGGGCACGGTTTGCTGACGGAGGCGTCTGACCTGAGACATCACGGGAAGCCTGCAAGGTTGTGTGGAGGGGCCATTAGCAAGGCATCTTGCGGGAAAATTCTGTAACGTTGTTGCATCTCTCATCTGTGTCAACCCAAAAGTAAACGTAATGCACACTAAGTGCGCTTTATGTCAACTATTGGAGGTGGAGGAGACAAAGAATGGTCGGTTTAAACGGTCTGCCAAGACAGCTTTGTGCCACTTTTCCGCGAATAGAGTCATGACAGGGGACGAATTGGAATACCCCTTTTAGAGCCAGTTAAGTAGTCTCTGGAGGTGTTATGAGTATTGGAGTTGACTGGGAAAGGTTTAAAAGCATGCTCTTCTTTCTCTGGCATGAGTGAGTCCGGGTATGTCAGGGTGATCGTCCAAGAGATCCGCCATATACCGGGTATAGCTCAGACATGCATTGGTTGGATAATCGTGTCCAGAGAGCTGTCCACTCGGTCAATTTGGTCAGCGGAGGAGCCAATACTAGTTTGCAAAGAAATTCTCCTTCCTTTCCTTTTATCACTTCCTTAAAATTCCCAAGTTCTGCTGTAAATTGGTGCTACTAACAAAAACAATATTTCTAACGGTTATGCATAGGACAGGTAATTCAGATTGGGAGATGCGGGAGCAGTCTATCCGGCCATAGAGAGGCACTCCTAGGTACGTACATTAAATTTAAAGTAAATAATGAACTTGTACTGCCATTTAATTGTTCACAAGATCAACCGTTACGTGAGCTAGGTTCCTTCTTCGTGATAAACTAACTGACCTTTAGACGTGCAGTTAGATTTTACTAGCGCAAAATAGGACGTGAGGTTAACTTACACAGCCTATACAAAGTAGGTGCAAAAGCAGATCACTAAAGCGGGAAACGGGGACAGGAGTACATAGTTAGGGCCATGGGCATCTGTAGTGTAGGGCAGTTTAGACAGGGCGTATCCTTCATTCGTTTGAGAAACAACAGAAAAATTCTTCCACACCTTTTCATAGAGCCGAAAGTTACCACGAGAAAGAGTAGATACATTAAATGCCTACTCCAGGTAATCTGGAGGCTTCGAATAAACAAAGTAAACACAACGTGAAGTAAAAAGGTTTATTGTAAGATTTCCCAGAACAACCTTGTTTTACTGTGTCCCGCAACACAGGGGTTGGGAAAACAAGATCAGGAAAACAGCGTAGCTAAACCTTCCGATCGGAGATCTCAACGACGAAGAGAAAAAAAGGGGGGGGGGGTGAAAAAACCTCGCATAATAGCTAGGACCATCACAGGCTCGAACTTTGGATTCTTGAAAAAAACAATGGTCTGTTCATAAATAAAGAAAGCAGTCTTGCGCAAAAGCAATTTTAAGAAAATTCATGGTACTTACGGTCGCTTTGTTACACTTGGCGTAGGTGCAATTTCATCTTCATGGCTCAAAACCGATTCAAATTTTGGAATCTTACAAAAACCAAGTTCTGTTTACGAATAAAACTACCTTTTTTCAACAACAGCAATTTTCAGAAAATTCATGGATTTTACGGTCGCTTTGTTACACTCGGGGTCGGTCAAATTTCATCTTTGTGGCTCAAAAACCGATTCAAATTTTGGATATTTTCAAAAACCATGGTCTGTTTACGAAATAATCAAAAAATCTTCCAAAAGTGCAATTTTAAGAAAATTGATGTTTTTTACGGTCGCTTTGAAATACTTGGGATAGGTCAAGTTTCATGTCTATGACACAACTGACAAAAATTTTGGATTACAAAAAAAATGGTCTGTTCACAAATAAAAATAACAATCTTCCATAAAAGCAATTTTAAGAAAATTGATGTTTTTTACGGTAGCTTTGTAACACTTGGGGTCGGTCAAATTTCATCTCTTTGACTGAAAATTGATAAAACTTTTGGAATCTTACAAAAACCCATGGTCTGGTTATAAATAAAACAAACAATCTTCAAGACGAGCAATTTTAGGAAATTGCTGTTTTTTACGGTCGCTTTGACATACTTGGGATCGGTCAAATTTCATCTTTATGACTCAAAACTGACAAAATTATTTATTTTTTACAATAAGAATTACATTTAAAATATTATTACATAGGTTAACATAATAATTAATTTTATGGTTCTACTACTCCAAAAGTTGAGCTCAAGGAGCTCGTGTTAATGGGAGGAGTATTTATATGCATACAAAAAGACATGATGTTCTGAGAAGTATGTATACAATGATCAAAGAAATGTCTTGAATGAAATAAACATACAAATACTTATTTAAATATTAATGTTCTAATATAAATATTAATATTTTGGGATCTTACAATTAACCATGGTCTGTTCACAAATAAAACAAACAATCTTCGATAAAAGCAATTTTAGGAAAATTCTTGGTTTTTACAGTATTTTTGTTTATCTTGTAGTGGGTCAGATTTCACCTTTATGGCTAAAAACCGATTCAAATTTTGAAATCTTACAAGAAACCATGGTCTGTTCACAACAAAACAAACAATCTTCCACAAAAGCAATTTTAAGAAAATTGATGTTTTTTAAGGTCGCTTCGTAACACTTGGGATCGGTCAAATTTCACCTTTTTAACTCAAAACTAACAAAATCTTTGGAATTTTACAAAAAACGCATGGTCTGGTTATAAATAAAACAAACAATCCTGAACACGACAATTTTTAGGAAATCGTTGTTTATTACGTAAGCTTTTTACTACTTGGGATCAGTCAAAATAAATCTCTATGACTCAAAACTGACAAAAATTTTGGAATCTTACAAAAAACCATGTTTTGATTATAAATAAAACAAACAATCTTCCACAAAAGCAATTTTAAGAAAATTCATGGTTTTAACGGTTGCTTTGATACACTCGATTAAAACCGATTCAATTTTCGGAAATTTACAAAAAACCATGGTCTGTTCACAAATAAAAGAATCTTTGAACTACTTGGGATCGGTCAAATTTCATCTCTATGACTCAAAACTGAAATAATCTTTGGAATCTTACAAAAACCAATGTTCTGGTTATTAATAAAACAAACAATCTTCAACACGAGCAATTTTAAGGAAATAATAGTTTTTTCGGTCGCTTTGCAATACTTGGGATCGGTCAAATTTCATTTTTATGACTTAAAACTGACAAATATTTTGCAATCTTACAAAAAACTATGGTCCGTTCACAAATAAAACAAACAATCTTCCACAGAAGCAATTTTAAGAAAATTCGTGGCTTCTTAGGTCGCTTTGCATTTTTGAAGTCGGTCAGATTTCATCTTTATGGCTCATAACCATTTAAAATTTTGGATTCTTACATAAAAGCATGGTTCACTAAGTGATTAATCAAAAAATCTTCCACAAGTGCAATTTTTAGAAAATTCGTGGTTTCTACGTTCGTTTTGTTACACTTGAGAACGGTCAAATTTCATCTCTTCGACTCAAAACTGACAAAAATTTTGGAATCTTACAAAAAACCATGGTCTGATTATAAATTAAACAAACAATCTTGAACACGAGCAATTTTTAGGAAATCGTTGTTTATTACGGTAGCTTTGAACTACTTGGGATCAGTCAAATTTCATCTCTATGACTCAAAACTGAAATAATCTTTGGAATCTTACAAAAACCCATGGTCTGGTTATTAATAAAACAAACAATCTTCAACACGAGCAATTTTAAGGAAATAATAGTTTTTTTCGGTCGCTTTGTATTGACTTGGGATCGGTCAAATTTCATCTTTATGACTTAAAACTGACAAATATTTTCCAATCTTACAAAAAACTATGGTCTGTTCACAAATAAAACAAACAATCTTCCACAAAATCAATTTTAAGAAAATTCGTGGCTTCTTAGGTCGCTTTGCTTTTTTGAGGTCGGTCAGATTTCATCTTTATGGCTCATAACCATTTCGAATTTTGGATTCTTACATAAAAGCATGGTCTGATTATAAATTAAACAAACAATCTTGAACACGAGCAATTTTTAGGAAATCGTTGTTTATTACGGTAGCTTTGAACTACTTGGGATCAGTCAAATTTCATCTCTATGGCTCAAAACTTACACATATTTTGGAATCTTACATAAAACCATGGTCTTTTCACAAATAAAACAAACAATCTTCCACAAAAGCAATTTGAAGAAAATTCGTGGTTTCTAAGGTCGCTTTGCTTATCCTGAGGTCGGTCAGATTTCATCTTTATGGCTAATAACCATTTCAAATTTGCGACAAAAAAACCTTGGTCTACTAACAAATAAATCAAAAAATCTTCCACAAGAGCAATTTTTAGAAAATTCGTGGTTTCTAGGTTCGCTTTGTTGCACTTGGGAACGGTCAAATGTCACCTATTCGACTCAAAACCGACAAAAAATTTGGAATCTTACAAAAACCCATGGTCTAATTATAAATAAAACAAACAATCTACCACAAAAGCAATTTTAAGAAAATTTATGTTTTTTAAGGTCGCTTTGTAACACTTGAGATCCGTCAAATTTCCTCTTTGACTCAAAACTTACAAATATTTTGGAATCTTACAAAAAACCATGGTCTGTTTTCAAATAAATCAAACAATCTTCCTCAAAAGCAGTTTTAAGAAAATTCACGGTTTTTACGGTCGCTTTGTTACACTCGGGTTTGTTAAATTTCCTCTTTATGGCTCAAAAACCGAATCAATTTTTGGATATTTACAAAAACCATGGTCTGTTTACGAATGAATAAAAAAATCTTTCACA
The DNA here is from genome assembly GCA_936435175.1 of Glyphotaelius pellucidus. NCBI lineage: Eukaryota > Metazoa > Arthropoda > Insecta > Trichoptera > Limnephilidae > Glyphotaelius > Glyphotaelius pellucidus. The sequence goes on along the minus strand of OW386555.1, from coordinate 21,566,498 downwards.
AGAGCAATTTTTGTTAAAATTGATGTTTTTGACAATCGCTTTGTTTCACTCGGGGTTGGTCAAATTTCATCTTCATAGGTGAAAACCGATTCAAATTATGAATTTTCACAAAAAAGCATGGTCTGTTCACAAAAAAAACAAACAATCTTCCACAAAACTTTGCTTTTTTGAAGTCGGTCAGATTTCATCTTTATGGCTCATAACCATTTAAAATTTTGGATTCTTACATAAAAGCATGGTTCACTAAGTGATAAATCAAAAAATCTTCCACAAGTGCAATTTTTAGAAAATTCGTGGTTTCTACGTTCGTTTTGTTACACTTGAGAACGGTCAAATTTCATCTCTTCGACTCAAAACTGACAAAAATTTTGGAATCTTACAAAAAACCATGGTCTGATTATAAATTAAACAAACAATCTTGAACACGAGCAATTTTTAGGAAATCGTTGTTTATTACGGTAGCTTTGAACTACTTGGGATCAGTCAAATTTCATCTCTATGGCTCAAAACTTACACATATTTTGGAATCTTACAAAAAACCATGGTCTGTTTTCAAATAAAACAAAAAATTTTTCACAAAAGCATTTTTAAGAAAGTTCATGGTTCTTAAGGTCGCTTTGTATCCACGCGGGGTAAGTCAAATTTAATCTTTATGGCTCATAACCGATTCAAATTTTGGAATCTTACAAAAAAACATGTTCTGTTTACGAATAAAACAAACATTCCTCAACAAAGGCAATTTTAAGAAAATTCATGGATTTTACGGTCGTTTTGTTACACTCGGGGTCGGTCAAATTTCATCTTTATGGCTCAAAAACCGATTCAATATTTCGTTATATACAAAAACCATGGTCTGTTTACGAATAAATCAAAAAATCTTCTACAAGAACAATTTTTAGAAAATTGATGTTCTTTACGGTCGTTTTGTTACACTCGTGGTTGGTAAAATTTCATCTTCATGGGTCCAAACCGATTTAAATTTTAAATATTTACAAAAAACCATGGTCTCTTCACGAATAAATAAAAAAATCTTCCACAAAAGCAATTTTAAGAAAATTGATGTTTTTTTAGGTCGCTTTGTAATACTTGGGATCGGTCAAATTTCATCTCTTTCGACTCAAAACTGACAAAATCTTTGGAATCTTACAAAAACCTATTGTCTGGTTTTAAATAAAAAAAAATCTACCTTCAACACGAGCAATTTTAAGGAAATAATAGTTTTTTACCATCGCTTTGAAATTCTTGGGATCGGTCGAATTTCATCTTTATGACTTATAACTGACAAATATTTTGGAATCTTACATAAAACCATGGTCTTTTCACAAATAAAACAAACAATCTTCCACAAAAGCAATTTGAAGAAAATTCGTGGTTTCTAAGGTCGCTTTGCTTATCTTGAGGTCGGTCAGATTTCATCTTTATGGCTAATAACCATTTCAAATTTGCGACAAAAAAACCTTGGTCTACTAACAAATAAATCAAAAAATCTTCCACAAGAGCAATTTTTAGAAAATTCGTGGTTTCTAGGTTCGCTTTGTTGCACTTGGGAACGGTCAAATGTCACCTCTTCGACTCAAAACCGACAAAAAATTTGGAATCTTACAAAAACCCATGGTCTAATTATAAATAAAACAAACAATCTACCACAAAAGCAATTTTAAGAAAATTTATGTTTTTTAAGGTCGCTTTGTAACACTTGAGATCCGTCAAATTTCCTCTTTGACTCAAAACTTACAAATATTTTGGAATCTTACAAAAAACCATGGTCTGTTTTCAAATAAATCAAACAATCTTCCTCAAAAGCAGTTTTAAGAAAATTCATGGTTTTTACGGTCGCTTTGTTACACTCGGGTTTGTTTAATTTCCTCTTTATGGCTCAAAAACCGAATCAATTTTTGGAAATTTACATAAACCATGGTCTGTTTACGAATAAATCAAAAAATCTTTCACAAGAGCAATTTAAAGAAAATTGATGTTTTTAACGGTCGCTTTTTTACACTCGGGGTTGGTCAAATGTCATCTTCATGGGTGAAAACCGATTCAAATTTTAAATTTTTACAAAAAACCATGGTCTGTTTACAAATAAAACAAACAATCTTCCACAAAAGCAATTTTAAGAAAATTCGTGGTTTCTTAGGTCGCTTTGCTTTTTTTGAGGTCGGTCGGATTTCATCTTTATGGCTCATAACCATTTCAAATTTTGGATTCTTACAAAAAAATCATGGTATACTAACAAATAAATCAATAAATCTTCAAACAAGACCAATTTTTAGAAAATTCGTGGTTTCAACGTTCGCTTTGTTACACTTGGGAGCGGTCAAATTTCATCTTTTCGATTCAAAACTGACAAAAATTTTGGAATCTTATAAAAAAACATGGTCTTATTATAAATTAAACAAACAATCTTGAACACGTGCAATTTTTAAGAAATCGTTGTTTATTACGGTAGCTTTGAACTACTTGGGATCGGTCGAATTTCATCTCTATGACTCAAAACTGAAATAATCTTTGGAATCTTACAAAAACCCATGGTCTGGTTATTAATAAAACAAACAATCTTCAATACGAGCAATTTTAAGGAAATAATAGTTTTTTTCGGTCGCTTTGCAATACTTGGGATCGGTCAAATTTCATCTTTATGACTTAAAACTGACAAATATTTTGCAATCTTACAAAAAACTATGGTCTGTTCACAAATAAAATAGACAATCTTCAACAAAATCAATTTTAAGAAAATTCGTGGCTTCTTAGGTCGCTTTGCTTTTTTGAGGTCGGTCAGATTTCATCTTTATGGCTCATAACCATTTCAAATTTTGGATTCTTACATAAAAGCATGGTCTGATTATAAATTAAACAAACAATCTTGAACACGAGCAATTTTTAGGAAATCGTTGTTTATTACGGTAGCTTTGAACTACTTGGGATCAGTCAAATTTCATCTCTATGGCTCAAAACTTACACATATTTTGGAATCTTACAAAAAACCATGGTCTGTTTTCAAATAAAACAAAAAATCTTCCACAAAAGCAATTTTAAGAAAGTTCATGGTTCTTAAGGTCGCTTTGTATCCACACGGGGTAAGTCAAATTTAATCTTTATGGCTCATAACCGATTCAAATTTTGGAATCTTACAAAAAAACATGTTCTGTTTACGAATAAAACAAACATTCCTCTACAAGAGCAATTTTTAGAAAATTCATGGATTTTACTGTCGTTTTGTTACACTCGGGGTCGGTCAAATTTCATCTTTATGGCTCAAAAACCGATTCAATATTTGGTTATATATAAAAACCATGGTCTGTTTACGAATAAATCAAAAAATCTTCCACAAGAACAATTTTTAGAAAATTGATGTACTTTACGGTCGTTTTGTTACACTCATGGTTGGTCAAATTTCATTTAAATGGGTCCAAACCGATTTACATTTTAAATATTTACAAAAAACCATGGTCTCTTCACGAATAAATAAAAAAATCTTCCACAAAAGCAATTTTAAGAAAATTGATGTTTTTTTAAGGTCGCTTTGTAACACTTGGGATCGGTCAAATTTCATCTCTTTCGACTCAAAACTGACAAAATCTTTGGAATCTTACAAAAACCCATGATCTGGTTGTAAATAAAACAAATAATCTTCAACCAGAGCAATTTTAAGGAAATAATAGTTTTTTACGGTCGCTTTGATATACTTGTAATCGGTCAAAGTTCATCTTTATGACTTAAAACTGACAAATATTTTGGAATCTTACAAAAAAAACATGTTTTTATTATAAATAAAACAAACAATCTTCCACAAAAGCAATTTTGAGAAAATTCATGGTTTTTACGGTCGCTTTGTTGCACTCGGGGATGGTCAAATTTCATCTTTATGGCTCAAAAACCGATTCAATTTTTTGATTTTTTCAAAAACCATGGTCTGTTTACGAACGAATCAAAAAATCTTTTACAAGAGCAATTTTTAGGATATTGATGTTTTTACGGTCGCTTTGTTGCACTCGGGGATGGTCAAATTTCATCTTTATGGCTCAAAACCTACAAATATTTTGGAATCTTCCAAAAAACCATGTTTTGATTATAAATACTACAATCAATCTTCCATATAAAGAAAATTGATGCTTTTTACGGTCGCTTTGTTACACTCGGGGTTGGTCAAATTTCATCTTTATGGCTCAAAAACCGATTTAATTTTCGGATATTTACAAAACCCATTGTCTGTTCACGAATGAATCAAAAAATCTTTCACGAGCAATTTTTAGAAAATTGATGTTTTTTACGGTCGCTTTGTTATACTTGAGGAAGGTCGAATTTCATCTTTATGGCTCAAAATCGATTCAAATTTTAGAAGCTTACAAAAAACCGTAATCTGTTAACGATAAAAATAATCATTTTTCATCAAGAGCAATTTTTAGAAAATTCAAGATTGTACGGTCTTTTTGTTACACTCGGCGTCGGTCAAATTTCCTCTTTATGGCTCAAAAACCGATTCAATTTTTGGATATTTACAAAAACCATGGTCAGTTTAAGAATGAAAAAAAATTTTTCACAAGAGCAATTTTTAAAAAATTGATGTTTATTACGGTCGCTTTGTTACACTTGGGGAAGGTCAAATTTCATCTCTATGGCTCAAAACCGATTCAAATTTTTTAGTTTTCACAAAAAAGCATGGTCTGTTCACAAAAAAAACAAACAATATTCCACAAAAGCAATTTCAAGAAAATTTATGGTTTTTACGGTCGCTTTGTTACACTCGGGGTTGGTCAAATTTCATCTTTATGGCTCAAAAACCGATTCAATTTTTGGATATTTACAAAAACCATGGTCTGTTTACGAATGAATAAAAAAATCTTTCACAAGAGCAATTTTTATAAAAATTGATGTTTTTTACAATCGCTTTGTTTCACTCGGGGTTGGTCAAATTTCATCTTCATAGGTGAAAACCGATTCAAATTTTGAATTTTCACAAAAAAGGATGGTCTGTTTACAAAAAAAAACAATCTTTCACAAAAGCAATTTTAAGAAAATTCATGGTTTTGACGGTCGCTTTTCTTAACTCGGGGTTGGTCAAAATTAATCTTTATGGCTCAAAAACCGATTCAATTTTTGGATATTTACAAAAACCATGGTCTGTTTACGAATGAATAAAAAAATCTTTCACAAGAGCAATTTTTATAAAAATTGATGTTTTTTACAATCGCTTTGTTTCACTCGGGGTTGGTCAAATTTCATCTTCATAGGTGAAAACCGATTCAAATTTTGAATTTTCACAAAAAAGGATGGTCTGTTTACAAAAAAAAACAATCTTTCACAAAAGCAATTTTAAGAAAATTCATGGTTTTAACGGTCGCTTTTCTTAACTCGGGGTTGGTCAAAATTAATCTTAATGGCTCAAAAACCGATTCAATTTTTGGATATTTACAAAAACCATGGTCTGTTTACGAATGAATAAAAAAATCTTTCACAAGAGCAATTTTTTTTTAAATTGTTGTTTTTTACGGTCGCTTTGTTACACTTGGGGAAGGTCAAATTTCAACTTAATGGCTCAAAACCGATTCAAATTTTGGAATCTTACAAAAACCATGTTTTGTATATCAATAAAACAAACAATCTTCCACAAAAGCAAGTTTAAGAAAATTCATGGTTTTTACGGTCGCTTTGTTTTGGGGAAGGTCAAATTTCATCCTTATAACTCAAAAACCGATTCAATTTTTTGATATTTACAAAAACCATGGTCTGTTTACGAAATAATTAAAAAATCTTCAACGTGAGCAATTTTTAGAAAACTGATGTTTTTTACGGTCGCTTTGTTACATTCGGGGTTGGTAAAATTTCATCTTTATGGCTCAAAAACCGACTCAATTCTTAGATATTTACAAAAACCATTGTCTGTTTACGAATGAATCAAAAAATCTTTCACAAGTGCAATTTTTAGGAAATCGATGTTTTTTACGGTCGCTTTGTTAAACTTGGGTAAGGTCAAATTTCATCTTTATGGCTCAAAACCGATTCAAATTTTAGAAGCTTACAAAAAATCATAGTCTGTTTACGATTAAAATAACCATTCTTCAACAAGATATATTTTTAGAAAATTCATGGATTTAACGGTCTTTTTGTTACACTCGGGGTCGGTCTAATTTCCTCTTTATGGCTAAAACACCGATTCAATATTCGGGTATTTACAAAAACCATGGTCTGTTTACGAATGAATAAAAAAATCTTTCACAAGAGCAAATTTGATAAAAATTGATGTTTTTTACGGTCGCTTTGTTACACTTGGGGAAGGTCAAATTTCATCTTAATGGCTCAAAAACCGATTCAATTTTTGGATATTTACAAAAACCATGGTCTGTTTACGAATGTATAAAAAAATCTTTCACAAGAGCAATTTTTTAAAAATTGATGTTTATTACGGTAGCTTTGAACTACTTGGGATCGGTCGAATTTCATCTCTATGACTCAAAACTGAAATAATCTTTGGAATCTTACAAAAACCCATGGTCTGGTTATTAATAAAACAAACAATCTTCAATACGAGCAATTTTAAGGAAATAATAGTTTTTTTCGGTCGCTTTGCAATACTTGGGATCGGTCAAATTTCATCTTTATGACTTAAAACTGACAAATATTTTGCAATCTTACAAAAAACTATGGTCTGTTCACAAATAAAATAAACAATCTTCAACAAAATCAATTTTAAGAAAATTCGTGGCTTCTTAGGTCGCTTTGCTTTTTTGAGGTCGGTCAGATTTCATCTTTATGGCTCATAACCATTTCAAATTTTGGATTCTTACATAAAAGCATGGTCTGATTATAAATTAAACAAACAATCTTGAACACGAGCAATTTTTAGGAAATCGTTGTTTATTACGGTAGCTTTGAACTACTTGGGATCAGTCAAATTTCATCTCTATGGCTCAAAACTTACACATATTTTGGAATCTTACAAAAAACCATGGTCTGTTTTCAAATAAAACAAAAAATCTTCCACAAAAGCAATTTTAAGAAAGTTCATGGTTCTTAAGGTCGCTTTGTATCCACACGGGGTAAGTCAAATTTAATCTTTATGGCTCATAACCGATTCAAATTTTGGAATCTTACAAAAAAACATGTTCTGTTTACGAATAAAACAAACATTCCTCTACAAGAGCAATTTTTAGAAAATTCATGGATTTTACTGTCGTTTTGTTACACTCGGGGTCGGTCAAATTTCATCTTTATGGCTCAAAAACCGATTCAATATTTGGTTATATATAAAAACCATGGTCTGTTTACGAATAAATCAAAAAATCTTCCACAAGAACAATTTTTAGAAAATTGATGTACTTTACGGTCGTTTTGTTACACTCATGGTTGGTCAAATTTCATTTAAATGGGTCCAAACCGATTTACATTTTAAATATTTACAAAAAACCATGGTCTCTTCACGAATAAATAAAAAAATCTTCCACAAAAGCAATTTTAAGAAAATTGATGTTTTTTTAAGGTCGCTTTGTAACACTTGGGATCGGTCAAATTTCATCTCTTTCGACTCAAAACTGACAAAATCTTTGGAATCTTACAAAAACCCATGATCTGGTTGTAAATAAAACAAATAATCTTCAACCAGAGCAATTTTAAGGAAATAATAGTTTTTTACGGTCGCTTTGATATACTTGTAATCGGTCAAAGTTCATCTTTATGACTTAAAACTGACAAATATTTTGGAATCTTACAAAAAAACATGTTTTTATTATAAATAAAACAAACAATCTTCCACAAAAGCAATTTTGAGAAAATTCATGGTTTTTACGGTCGCTTTGTTGCACTCGGGGATGGTCAAATTTCATCTTTATGGCTCAAAAACCGATTCAATTTTTTGATTTTTTCAAAAACCATGGTCTGTTTACGAACGAATCAAAAAATCTTTTACAAGAGCAATTTTTAGGATATTGTTGTTTTTACGGTCGCTTTGTTGCACTCGGGGATGGTCAAATTTCATCTTTATGGCTCAAAACCTACAAATATTTTGGAATCTTCCAAAAAACCATGTTTTGATTATAAATACTACAATCAATCTTCCATATAAAGAAAATTGATGCTTTTTACGGTCGCTTTGTTACACTCGGGGTTGGTCAAATTTCATCTTTATGGCTCAAAAACCGATTTAATTTTCGGATATTTACAAAACCCATTGTCTGTTCACGAATGAATCAAAAAATCTTTCACGAGCAATTTTTAGAAAATTGATGTTTTTTACGGTCGCTTTGTTATACTTGAGGAAGGTCGAATTTCATCTTTATGGCTCAAAATCGATTCAAATTTTAGAAGCTTACAAAAAACCGTAATCTGTTAACGATAAAAATAATCATTTTTCATCAAGAGCAATTTTTAGAAAATTCAAGATTGTACGGTCTTTTTGTTACACTCGGCGTCAGTCAAATTTCCTCTTTATGGCTCAAAAACCGATTCAATTTTTGGATATTTACAAAAACCATGGTCAGTTTAAGAATGAAAAAAAATTTTTCACAAGAGCAATTTTTAAAAAATTGATGTTTATTACGGTCGCTTTGTTACACTTGGAGAAGGTCAAATTTCATCTCTATGGCTCAAAACCGATTCAAATTTTTTAGTTTTCACAAAAAAGCATGGTCTGTTCACAAAAAAAACAAACAATATTCCACAAAAGCAATTTCAAGAAAATTTATGGTTTTTACGGTCGCTTTGTTACACTCGGGGTTGGTCAAATTTCATCTTTATGGCTCAAAAACCGATTCAATTTTTGGATATTTACAAAAACCATGGTCTGTTTACGAATGAATAAAAAAATCTTTCACAAGAGCAATTTTTATAAAAATTGATGTTTTTTACAATCGCTTTGTTTCACTCGGGGTTGGTCAAATTTCATCTTCATAGGTGAAAACCGATTCAAATTTTGAATTTTCACAAAAAAGGATGGTCTGTTTACAAAAAAAAACAATCTTTCACAAAAGCAATTTTAAGAAAATTCATGGTTTTAACGGTCGCTTTTCTTAACTCGGGGTTGGTCAAAATTAATCTTAATGGCTCAAAAACCGATTCAATTTTTGGATATTTACAAAAACCATGGTCTGTTTACGAATGAATAAAAAAATCTTTCACAAGAGCAATTTTTATAAAAATTGATGTTTTTTTACAATCGCTTTGTTTCACTCGGGGTTGGTCAAATTTCATCTTCATAGGTGAAAACCGATTCAAATTTTGAATTTTCACAAAAAAGGATGGTCTGTTTACAAAAAAAAACAATCTTTCACAAAAGCAATTTTAAGAAAATTCATGGTTTTAACGGTCGCTTTTCTTAACTCGGGGTTGGTCAAAATTAATCTTAATGGCTCAAAAACCGATTCAATTTTTGGATATTTACAAAAACCATGGTCTGTTTACGAATGAATAAAAAAATCTTTCACAAGAGCAATTTTTTTTAAAATTGTTGTTTTTTACGGTCGCTTTGTTACACTTGGGGAAGGTCAAATTTCAACTTAATGGCTCAAAACCGATTCAAATTTTGGAATCTTACAAAAACCATGTTTTGTATATCAATAAAACAAACAATCTTCCACAAAAGCAAGTTTAAGAAAATTCATGGTTTTTACGGTCGCTTTGTTTTGGGGAAGGTCAAATTTCATCCTTATAACTCAAAAACCGATTCAATTTTTTGATATTTACAAAAACCATGGTCTGTTTACGAAATAATTAAAAAATCTTCAACGTGAGCAATTTTTAGAAAACTGATGTTTTTTACGGTCGCTTTGTTACATTCGGGGTTGGTAAAATTTCATCTTTATGGCTCAAAAACCGACTCAATTCTTAGATATTTACAAAAACCATTGTCTGTTTACGAATGAATCAAAAAATCTTTCACAAGTGCAATTTTTAGGAAATCGATGTTTTTTACGGTCGCTTTGTAAGGTCAAGGGTAAGGTCAAATTTCATCTTTATGGCTCAAAACCGATTCAAATTTTAGAAGCTTACAAAAAATCATAGTCTGTTTACGATTAAAATAACCATTCTTCAACAAGATATATTTTTAGAAAATTCATGGATTTAACGGTCTTTTTGTTACACTCGGGGTCGGTCTAATTTCCTCTTTATGGCTAAAACACCGATTCAATATTCGGGTATTTACAAAAACCATGGTCTGTTTACGAATGAATAAAAAAATCTTTCACAAGAGCAAATTTGATAAAAATTGATGTTTTTTACGGTCGCTTTGTTACACTTGGGGAAGGTCAAATTTCATCTTAATGGCTCAAAAACCGATTCAATTTTTGGATATTTACAAAAACCATGGTCTGTTTACGAATGTATAAAAAAATCTTTCACAAGAGCAATTTTTTAAAAATTGATGTTTTTTACGGTCGCTTTGTTACACTTGGGGAAGGTCAAATTTCATCTTTATGGCTCAAAAACGATTCAAATTTTGGATATTTACAAAAACCATGGTCTGTTTACGAATGAATAAACAAATCTTTCACAAGAGCAATTTTTATAAAAATTGATGTTTTTTACAATCGCTTTGTTTCACTTGGAGGGGTTGGTCAAATTTCATCTTCATAGGTGAAAACCGATTCAAATTTTGAATTTTCACAAAAGAGGTTGGTCTGTTCACAAAAAAAAACAATCTTTCACAAAAGCAATTTTAAGAAAATTCATGGTTTTTACGGTCGCTTTGTTATACTCGGGGTTGGTCAAAATTAATCTTTATGGATCAAAAACCGATTCAATTTTTGGATATTTACAAAAACCATGGTCTGTTTACGAATGAATAAAAAAATCTTTCACAAGAGCAATTTTTATAAAAATTGTTGGTTTTTACGGTCGCTTTGTTACACTTGGGGAAGGTCAAGTTTTCATCATAAAGGCTCAAAAACGATTCAAATTTTAGATATTTACAAAAACCATGGTCTGTTTACGAATGTATAAAAAAATCTTTCACTAACGCAATTTTTTAAAAATTGATGTTTTTTACGGTCGCTTTGTAACACTTGGGGAAGGTCAAATTTCATCTTTATGGCTCAAAAACGATTCAAATTTTGGATATTTTTCAAAAACCATGGTCTGTTTACGAATGAATAAAAAAAATCTTTCACAAGAGCAATTTTTATAAAAATTCATGGTTTTTGCGGTCGATTTGTTACACTTGGGGAAGGTCAAATTTTATCTTTATGGCTCAAAACCGATTCAAATTTTGGAATCTTACAAAAAAACCATGTTTTGTATATCAATAAAACAAACAAACTTACACAAAAGCAAGTTTTAAGAAAATTCATGGTTTTTACGGTCGCTTTGTTACACTTGAGGAAGGTCAAATTTCATCTTTATGGTTCAAAAACCGATTCAATTTTTGGATATTTACAAAAACCATGGTCTGTTTACGAATGAATAAAAAAATCTTTCACAAGAGCAATTTTTGTTAAAATTGATGTTTTTGACAATCGCTTTGTTTCACTCGGGGTTGGTCAAATTTCATCTTCATAGGTGAAAACCGATTCAAATTATGAATTTTCACAAAAAAGCATGGTCTGTTCACAAAAAAAAACAAACAATCTTCAACAAAAGCATTTTTAAGAAAATTCATGGATTTTACGGTCTTTTTGTTACACTCGGGGTCGGTCAAATTTCCTCTTTTTGGCTCAACAACCGATTCAATTTTTGGATATTTACAAAAACCATGGTCTGTTTACGAATGTATAAAAAAATCTTTCACAAGAGCAATTTTTTAAAAATTGATGTTTTTTACGGTCGCTTTGTTACACTTGGGGAAGGTCAATTTTCATCTTTATGGCTCAAAAACCGATTCAATTTTTGGATATTTACAAAAACCATGGTCTGTTTACGAATGAATAAAAAAATCTTTCAAAAGAGCAATTTTTATAAAAATTAATGTTTTTAACGGTCGCTTTGTTACACTTCAAGTAAGGTCAAATTTCATTTTTATGGCTCAAAACCAATTCAAATTTTGGAATCTTACAAAAAACCATGTTTGTATATCAATAAATCAAACAATCTTCCACAAAAGCAAGTTTAAGAAAATTCATGGTTTTTACGGTCGCTTTGTTACACTTGGGGAAGGTCAAATTTCATCTTTATGGCTCAAAAACCGATTCAAATTTTGGAATCTTACAAAAAACCATGTTTTGTTTAAAGATAAAAAAACAAACTTCCACAAAAGCAAGTTTAAAAAAATTCATGGTTTTCACGGTCGCTTTGTTACACTTGGGGAAGGTCAAATTTCATCTTTAAGGCTCAAAAGCGATTCAAATTCTAGAATTTAACAAATAACTATAGTCCGTTTACGATTAAAATAACCATTCTTCAAGAAGAGCAATTTTTAGAAAATTCATGGATTTTACGGTCTTTTTGTTACACTCGGGGTCGGTCAAATTTCCTCTTTTTGGCTTAAAAACCGATTCAATTTTTGGATATTTACAAAAACCATGGTCTGTATACGAATGAATAAAAAATCTTTCACAAGAGCAATTTTTATAAAAATTCATGGTTTTTACGGTCGCTTTCTTACACTTGGGGAAGGTCAAATTTCATTTTTATGGCTCAAAACCAATTCAAATTTTGTAATCTTACAAAAAACCATGTTTTGTATATCAATAAAACAAACAATCTTCCCCAAAAGCAAGTTTAAGAAAATTCATGGTTTTTACGGTCGTTTTGTTACACTTGGGGAAGGTCAAATTTCATCTTTATGGCTCAAAAACCGATTCAATTTTTGGATATTTACAAAAACCATGTTCCTTTTACGAATGAATAAAAAAATCTTTCACAAGAGCAATTTTTATAAAAATTGATGTTTTTTACGGTGGCTTTGTTACACTTGGGGAAGGTCAAATTTCATCCTTATGGCTCAAAACCGATTCAAATTTTAGAATCTTACAAATAACCATAGTCGATGTACGATTAGAAGAACCATTCATCAACAAGAGCAATTTTTAGAAAATTCATGGATTTTACGGTCTTTTTGTTACACTCAGGGTCGGTCAAATTTCCTCATTTTGGCTCAAAAACCTATTCAATTTTGGGATATTTACAAAAACCATGGTCTGTTTACGAATGAATAAAAAAATCTTTCACAAGAGCAATTTTTATAAAAATTGATGTTTTTAACGGTCGCTTTGTTACACTTGGGGAAGGTAAATTTCATCTAAATGGCTCAAAACCGATTCAAATTTAGGAATCTTACAAAAAACCATGTATTGTATATCAATAAAACAAACAATCTTCCACAAAAGCAATTTTTAGAAAATTCATGGTTTTAACGGTCGCTTTGTTACACTCGGGGTTGGTCAAAATTCATCTTTATGGCTCAAAAACCGATTCAATTTTTGGATATTTACAAAAACCATGGCCCTTTTACGAATGAATAAAAAAATCTTTCACAAGAGCAATTATTATAAAAATTGATGTTTTTTACGGTCGCTTTGTTACACTTGGGGAAGGTCAAATTTCATCCTTATGGCTCAAAACCGATTCAAATTTTAGAATCTTACAAATAACCATAGTCGATGAACGATAAGAAGAACCATTCATCAACAAGAGCAATTTTTAGAAAATTCATGGATTTTACGGTCTTTTTGTTACACTCAGGGTCGGTCAAATTTCCTCATTTTGGCTCAAAAACCGATTCAATTTTTGGATATTTACAAAAACCATGGTCTGTTTACGAATGAATAAAAAAATCTTTCACAAGAGCAATTTTTATAAAAATTCATGGTTTTTACGGTCGTTTTGTTACACTTGGGGAAAGTCAAATTTCATTTTTATGGCTCAAAACCAATTCAAATTTTGAAATCTTACAAAAAAACCATGTTTTGTATATCAATAAAACAAACAATCTTCCACAAAAGCAAGTTTAAGAAAATTCATGGTTTTTACGTTCATTTTGTTACACTTGGGGAAGGTCAAATTTCCTCATTTTGGCTCAAAAACAGATTCAATTTTTGGATATTTACAAAAACCATGGTCTGTTTACGAATGAATAAAAAAATCTTTCACAAGAGCAATTTTTATAAAAATTCATGGTTTTTACGGTCGTTTTGTTACACTTGGGGAAAGTCAAATTTCATTTTTATGGCTCAAAACCAATTCAAATTTTGGAATCTTACAAAAAACCATGTTTTGTATATCAATAAAACAAACAATCTTCCACAAAAGCAAGTTTAAGAAAATTTATGGTATTTACGGTCATTTTGTTACACTTGGGGAAGGTAAAATTTCCTCATTTTTGCTCAAAAACCGATTCAATTTTTGGATATTTACAAAAACCATGATCTGTTTACGAATGAATAAAAAAATCTTTCACAAGAGCAATTTTTATAAAAATTGATGTTTTTAACGGTCGCTTTGTTACACTTGGGGAAGGTAAATTTCATCTAAATGGCTCAAAACCGATTCAAATTTTGGAATCTTACAAAAAATTATGTTTTGTATATCAATAAAACAAACAATCTTCCACAAAAGCAATTTTAAGAAAATTCATGGTTTTTACGGTCGTTTTGTTATACTCGGGGTTGGTCGAAATTCATCTTTATGGCTCAAAAACCGATTTAATTTTTGGATATTTACAAAAACCATGGTCCTTTTACGAATGAATAAAAAATCTTTCACAAGAGCAATTTTTTTTTAAATTGATGTTTTTTACGGTCGCGTTGTTACACTTGGGGAAGGTCAAATTTCATCTTTAGGGCTCAAAAACGATTCAAATTTTGGAATCTTACAAATAATCGAAGTCGATGTACGATTAGAAGAACCATTCATCAACAAGAGCAATTTTTAGAAAATTCATGGATTTTACGGTCTTTTTGTTACACTCAGGGTCGGTCAAATTTCCTCATTTTTGCTCAAAAACCGATTCAATTTTTGGATATTTACAAAAACCATGGTCTGTTTACGAATGAATAAAAAAATCTTTCACAAGAGCAATTTTTATAAAAATTGATGTTTTTAACGGTCGCTTTGTTACACTTGGGGAAGGTAAATTTCATCTAAATGGCTCAAAACCGATTCAAATTTTGGAATCTTACAAAAAATTATGTTTTGTATATCAATAAAACAAACAATCTTCCACAAAAGCAATTTTAAGAAAATTCATGGTTTTTACGGTCGTTTTGTTATACTCGGGGTTGGTCGAAATTCATCTTTATGGCTCAAAAACCGATTTAATTTTTGGATATTTACAAAAACCATGGTCCTTTTACGAATGAATAAAAAATCTTTCACAAGACCAATTTTTTTTAAAATTGATGTTTTTTACGGTCGCTTTGTTACACTTGGGGAAGGTCAAATTTCATCCTTATGGCTCAAAACCGATTCAAATTTTAGAATCTTACAAAAAACCATAGTCGATGTACGATTAGAAGAACCATTCATCAACAAGAGCAATTTTTAGAAAATTCATGGATTTAACGGTCTTTTTGTTACACTCAGGGTCGGTCAAATTTCCTTATTTTGGCTCAAAAACCGATTCAATTTTTGGATATTTACAAAAACCATGCTCTGTTTACGAATGAACAAAAAAATCTTTCACAAGAGCAATTTTTTTTAAAATTGATGTTTTTTACGGTCGCTTTGTTACACTTGGGGAAGGTCAAATTTCATCCTTATGGCTCAAAACCGATTCAAATTTTAGAATCTTACAAATAACCATAGTCGATGAACGATTAGAAGAACCATTCATCAAAAAGAGCAATTTTTAGAAAATTCATGGATTTTACGGTATTTTTGTTACACTCAGGGTCGGTTAAATTTCCTCATTTTGGCTCAAAAACCAATTCAATTTTTGGATATTTACAAAAACCATGGTCTGTTTACGAATGAATAAAAAAATCTTTCACCAGAGCAATTTTTGTAAAAATTGATGTTTTAGACAATGGCTTTGTTTCACTCGGGGTTGGTCAAATTCCATCTTCATAGGTGAAAACCGATTCAAATTATGAATTTTCACAAAAAAGCATGGTCTGTTCACAAAAAAAACAAACAATCTTCCACAAAAGCATTTTTAAGAAAATTCATGGATTTCACGGTCTTTTTGTTACACTCGGGGTCGGTCAAATTTCCTCTTTTTGGCTCAAAAACCGATTCAATTTTTGGATATTTACAAAAACCATGATCTGTTTACGAATGAATAAAAAAATCATTCACAAGAGCAATTTTTATAAAAATTGATGTTTTTAACGGTCGCTTTGTTACACTTGGGGAAGGTAAATTTCATCTAAATGGCTCAAAACCGATTCAAATTTTGGAATCTTACAAAAAACCATGTTTTGTATATCAATAAAACAAACAATCTTCCACAAAAGCAATTTTAAGAAAATTCATGGTTTTAACGGTCGCTTTGTTACACTCGGGGTTGGTCAAAATTCATCTTTATGGCTCAAAAACCGATTCAATTTTTGGATATTTACAAAAACCATGGCCCTTTTACGAATGAATAAAAAAATCTTTCACAAGAGCAATTATTATAAAAATTGATGTTTTTTACGGTCGCTTTGTTACACTTGGGGAAGGTCGAATTTCATCCTTATGGCTCAAAACCGATTCAAATTTTAGAATCTTACAAATAACCATAGTCGATGTACGATTAGAAGAACCATTCATCAACAAGAGCAATTTTTAGAAAATTCATGGATTTTACGGTCTTTTTGTTACACTCAGGGTCGGTCAAATTTCCTCATTTTGGCTCAAAAACCTATTAATTTTTGAATATTTACAAAAACCATGGTCTGTGTACGAATGAATAAAAAAATCTTTCACAAGAGCAATTTTTATAAAAATTGATGTTTTTAACGGTCGCTTTGTTACACTTGGGGAAGGTAAATTTCATCTAAATGGCTCAAAACCGATTCAAATTGTAGAATCTTACAAATAACCATAGTCGATGTACGATTAGAAGAACCTTTCATCAACAAGAGCAATTTTTAGAAAATTCATGGATTTTACGGTCTTTTTGTTACACTTGGGGAAGGTCAAATTTCCTCATTTTTGCTCAAAAACCGATTCAATTTTTGGATATTTACAAAAACCATGGTCTGTTTACGAATGAATAAAAAAATCTTTCACAAGAGCAATTTTTATAAAAATTGATGTTTTTTACGGTCTCGTTGTTACACTTGGGGAAGGTCAAATTTCATCTTTAGGGCTCAAAAACGATTCAAATTTTGGAATCTTACAAATAACCATAGTCGATGTACGATTAGAAGAACCACTCATCAACAAGAGCAATTTTTAGAAAATTCACGGATTTTACGGTCTTTTTGTTACACTTGGGGAAGGTCAAATTTCCTCATTTTTGCTCAAAAACCGATTCAATTTTTGGATATTTACAAAAACCATGGCCCTTTTACGAATGAATAAAAAAATCTTTCACAAGAGCAATTATTTTAAAAATTGATGTTTTTTACGGTCGCTTTGTTACACTTGGGGAAGGTCAAATTTCATCCTTATGGCTCAAAACCGATTCAAATTTAAGAATCTTACAAATAACCATAGTCGATGAACGATAAGAAGAACCATTCATCAACAAGAGCAATTTTTAGAAAATTCATGGATTTTACGGTCTTTTTGTTACACTCAGGGTCGGTCAAATTTCCTCATTTTTTTGGCTCAAAAACCGATTCAATTTTTGGATATTTACAAAAACCATGGTCTGTTTACGAATGAATAAAAAAAACTTTCACAAGAGCAATTATTATAAAAATTCATGGTTTTTACGGTCGTTTTGTTACACTTGGGGAAAGTCAAATTTCATTTTTATGGCTCAAAACCAATTCAAATTTTGAAATCTTACAAAAAACCATGTTTTGTATATCAATAAAACAAACAATCTTCCACAAAAGCAAGTTTAAGAAAATTCATGGTTTTTACGGTCATTTTGTTGCACTTGGGGAAGGTCAAATTTCCTCATTTTGCCTCAAAAACAGATTCAATTTTTGGATATTTACAAAAACCATGGTCTGTTTACGAATGAATAAAAAAATCTTTCACAAGAGCAATTTTTATAAAAATTCATGGTTTTTACGGTCGTTTTGTTACACTTGGGGAAAGTCAAATTTCATTTTTATGGCTCAAAACCAATTCAAATTTTGGAATCTTACAAAAAACCATGTTTTGTATATCAATAAAACAAACAATCTTCCACAAAAGCAAGTTTAAGAAAATTCATGGTTTTTACGGTCATTTTGTTACACTTGGGGAAGGTCAAATTTCCTCATTTTTGCTCAAAAAGCGATTCAATTTTTGGATATTTACAAAAACCATGATCTGTTTACGAATGAATAAAAAAATCTTTCACAAGAGCAATTTTTATAAAAATTGATGTTTTTAACGGTCGCTTTGTTACACTTGGGGGAGGTAAATTTCATCTTAATGGCTCAAAACCGATTCAAATTTTGGAATCTTACAAAAAATTATGTTTTGTATATCAATAAAACAAACAATCTTCCACAAAAGCAATTTTAAGAAAATTCATGGTTTTTACGGTCGTTTTGTTATACTCGGGGTTGGTCGAAATTCATCTTTATGGCTCAAAAACCGATTTAATTTTTGGATATTTACAAAAACCATGGTCCTTTTACGAATGAATAAAAAATCTTTCACAAGAGCAATTTTTTTTAAAATTGATGTTTTTTACGGTCGCGTTGTTACACTTGGGGAAGGTCAAATTTCATCTTTAGGGCTCAAAAACGATTCAAATTTTGGAATCTTACAAATAATCGAAGTCGATGTACGATTAGAAGAACCATTCATCAACAAGAGCAATTTTTAGAAAATTCATGGATTTTACGGTCTTTTTGTTACACTCAGGGTCGGTCAAATTTCCTCATTTTTGCTCAAAAACCGATTCAATTTTTGGATATTTACAAAAACCATGGTCTGTTTACGAATGAATAAAAAAATCTTTCACAAGAGCAATTTTTATAAAAATTGATGTTTTTAACGGTCGCTTTGTTACACTTGGGGAAGGTAAATTTCATCTAAATGGCTCAAAACCGATTCAAATTTTGGAATCTTACAAAAAATTATGTTTTGTATATCAATAAAACAAACAATCTTCCACAAAAGCAATTTTAAGAAAATTCATGGTTTTTACGGTCGTTTTGTTATACTCGGGGTTGGTCGAAATTCATCTTTATGGCTCAAAAACCGATTTAATTTTTGGATATTTACAAAAACCATGGTCCTTTTACGAATGAATAAAAAATCTTTCACAAGAGCAA
The DNA here is from genome assembly GCA_936435175.1 of Glyphotaelius pellucidus. Lineage (NCBI taxonomy): Eukaryota > Metazoa > Arthropoda > Insecta > Trichoptera > Limnephilidae > Glyphotaelius > Glyphotaelius pellucidus. The sequence continues at coordinate 21,547,263 of OW386555.1, read as the reverse complement.
TTTTTTTTAAAATTGATGTTTTTTACGGTCGCTTTGTTACACTTGGGGAAGGTCAAATTTCTTCCTTATGGCTCAAAACCGATTCAAATTTTAGAATCTTACAAAAAACCATAGTCGATGTACGATTAGAAGAACCATTCATCAACAAGAGCAATTTTTAGAAAATTCATGGATTTAACGGTCTTTTTGTTACACTCAGGGTCGGTCAAATTTCCTTATTTTGGCTCAAAAACCGATTCAATTTTTGGATATTTACAAAAACCATGCTCTGTTTACGAATGAACAATAAAATCTTTCACAAGAGCAATTTTTTTTAAAATTGATGTTTTTTACGGTCGCTTTGTTACACTTGGGGAAGGTCAAATTTCATCCTTATGGCTCAAAACCAATTCAAATTTTAGAATCTTACAAATAACCATAGTCGATGAACGATTAGAAGAACCATTCATCAACAAGAGCAATTTTTAGAAAATTCATGGATTTTACGGTATTTTTGTTACACTCAGGGTCGGTTAAATTTCCTCATTTTGGCTCAAAAACCGATTCAATTTTTGGATATTTACAAAAACCATGGTCTGTTTACGAATGAATAAAAAAATCTTTCACAAGAGCAATTTTTGTAAAAATTGATGTTTTAGACAATGGCTCTGTTTCACTCGGGGTTGGTCAAATTCCATCTTCATAGGTGAAAACCGATTCAAATTATGAATTTTCACAAAAAAGCATGGTCTGTTCACAAAAAAAACAAACAATCTTCCACAAAAGCATTTTTAAGAAAATTCATGGATTTCACGGTCTTTTTGTTACACTCGGGGTCGGTCAAATTTCCTCTTTTTGGCTCAAAAACCGATTCAATTTTTGGATATTTACAAAAACCATGATCTGTTTACGAATGAATAAAAAAATCTTTCACAAGAGCAATTTTTATAAAAATTGATGTTTTTAACGGTCGCTTTGTTACACTTGGGGAAAGTAAATTTCATCTAAATGGCTCAAAACCGATTCAAATTTTGGAATCTTACAAAAAACCATGTTTTGTATATCAATAATACAAACAATCTTCCACAAAATCAATTTTAAGAAAATTCGTGGTTTTAACGGTCGCTTTGTTACACTCGGGGTTGGTCAAAATTCATCTTTATGGCTCAAAAACCGATTCAATTTTTGGATATTTACAAAAACCATGGCCCTTTTACGAATGAATAAAAAAATCTTTCACCAGAGCAATTATTATAAAAATTGATGTTTTTTACGGTCGCTTTGTTACACTTGGGGAAGGTCGAATTTCATCCTTATGGCTCAAAACCGATTCAAATTTTAGAATCTTACAAATAACCATAGTCGATGTACGATTAGAAGAACCATTCATCAACAAGAGCAATTTTTAGAAAATTCATGGATTTTACGGTCTTTTTGTTACACTCAGGGTCGGTCAAATTTCCTCATTTTGGCTCAAAAACCTATTCAATTTTTGGATATTTACAAAAACCATGGTCTGTGTACGAATGAATAAAAAAATCTTTCACAAGAGCAATTTTTATAAAAATTGATGTTTTTAACGGTCGCTTTGTTACACTTGGGGAAGGTAAATTTCATCTAAATGGCTCAAAACCGATTCAAATTTTAGAATCTTACAAATAACCATAGTCGATGTACGATTAGAAGAACCTTTCATCAACAAGAGCAATTTTTAGAAAATTCATGGATTTTACGGTCTTTTTGTTACACTTGGGGAAGGTCAAATTTCCTCATTTTTGCTCAAAAACCGATTCAATTTTTGGATATTTACAAAAACCATGGTCTGTTTACGAATGAATAAAATAATCTTTCACAAGAGCAATTTTTATAAAAATTGATGTTTTTTACGGTCTCGTTGTTACACTTGGGGAAGGTCAAATTTCATCTTTAGGGCTCAAAAACGATTCAAATTTTGGAATCTTACAAATAATCATAGTCGATGTACGATTAGAAGAACCATTCATCAACAAGAGCAATTTTTAGAAAATTCATGGATTTTACGGTCTTTTTGTTACACTTGGGGAAGGTCAAATTTCCTCATTTTTGCTCAAAAACCGATTCAATTTTTGGATATTTACAAAAACCATGATCTGTTTACGAATGAATAAAAAAATCTTTCACAAGAGCAATTTTTATAAAAATTGATGTTTTTAACGGTCGCTTTGTTACACTTGGGGAAGGTAAATTTCATCTAAATGGCTCAAAACCGATTCAAATTTTGGAATCTTACAAAAAATTATGTTTTGTATATCAATAAAACAAACAATCTTCCACAAAAGCAATTTTAAGAAAATTCATGGTTTTTACGGTCGTTTTGTTATACTCGGGGTTGGTCGAAATTCATCTTTATGGCTCAAAAACCGATTTAATTTTTGGATATTTACAAAAACCATGGTCCTTTTACGAATGAATAAAAAATCTTTCACAAGAGCAATTTTTTTTTAAATTGATGTTTTTTACGGTCGCTTTGTTACACTTGGGGAAGGTCAAATTTCATCCTTATGGCTCAAAACCGATTCAAATTTTAGAATCTTACAAAAAACCATAGTCGATGTACGATTAGAAGAACCATTCATCAACAAGAGCAATTTTTAGAAAATTCATGGATTTTACGGTTTTTTTGTTACACTCAGGGTCGGTTAAATTTCCTCATTTTGGCTCAAAAACCGATTCAATTTTTGGATATTTACAAAAACCATGGTCTGTTTACGAATGATATAAAAAAATCTTTCACAAGAGCAATTTTTATAAAAATTGATGTTTTTAACGGTCGCTTTGTTACACTTGGGGAAGGTCAAATTTCATCTAAATGGCTCAAAACCGATTCAAATTTCGGAATCTTACAAAAAACCATGTATTGTATATCAATAAAACAAACAATCTTCCACAAAAGCAATTTTAAGAAAATTCATGGTTTTAACGGTCGCTTTGTTACACTCGTAGTTGGTCAAAATTCATCTTTATGGCTCAAAAACCGATTCAATTTTTGGATATTTACAAAAACCATGTTCCTTTTACGAAGGAATAAAAAAATCTTTCACAAGAGCAATTTTTTTAAAAATTGATGTTTTTTACGGTCGCTTTGTTACACTTGGGGAAGGTCAAATTTTACCTAATGGCTGAAAACCGATTCAAATTTTAGAATCTTACAAATAACCATAGTCGATGTACGATTAGAAGAACCATTCATCAACAAGAGCAATTTTTAGAAAATTCATGGATTTTACGGTCGCTTTGTTACACTCGTAGTTGGTCAAAATTCATCTTTATGGCTCAAAAACCGATTCAATTTTTGGATATTTACAAAAACCATGTTCCTTTTACGAATGAATAAAAAAATCTTTCACAAGAGCAATTTTTTTAAAAATTGATGTTTTTTACGGTCGCTTTGTTACACTTGGGGAAGGTCAAATTTTACCTAATGGCTGAAAACCGATTCAAATTTTAGAATCTTACAAATAACCATAGTCGATGTACGATTAGAAGAACCATTCATCAACAAGAGCAATTTTTAGAAAATTCATGGATTTTACGGTCTTTTTGTTTCACTCAGGGTCGGTCAAATTTCCTCATTTTGGCTCAAAAACCGATTCAATTTTTGGATATTTACAAAAACCATGGTCTGTTTACGAATGAAAAAAAAAATCTTTCACAAGAGCAATTTTTATAAAAATTCATGGTTTTTACGGTCGCTTTGTTACACTTGGGGAAAGTCAAATTTCAATTTTATGGCTCAAAACCAATTCAAATTTTGGAATCTTACAAAAAACCATGTTTTGTATATCAATAAAACAAACAATCTTCCACAAAAGCAAGTTTAAGAAAATTCATGGTTTTTACGGTCGTTTTGTTATACTCGGGGTTGGTCAAATTTCATCTTTATGGCTCAAAAACCGATTTAATTTTTGGATATTTACAAAAACCATGGTCTTTTTACGAATGAATAAAAAAATCTTTCACAAGAGCAATTTTTATAAAAATTGATGTTTTTTACGGTCGCGTTGTTACACTTGGGGAAGGTCAAATTTCATCTTTATGGTTCAAAAACGATTCAAATTTTGGAATCTTACAAATACACATAGTCGATGTAGAATTAGAAGAACCATTCATCAACAAGAGCAATTTTTAGAAAATTCATGGATCTTACGGTCTTTTTGTTACACTCAGGGTCGGTCCAATTTCCTCATTTTGGCTCAAAAACCGATTCAATTTTTGGATATTTACAAAAACCATGGTCTGTTTACGAATGAATAAAAAAATCATTCACAAGAGCAATTTTTATAAAAATTGATGTTTTTAACGGTCGCTTTGTTACACTTGGGGAAGGTAAATTTCATCTAAATGGCTCAAAACCGATTCAAATTTTGGAATCTTACAAATAACCATGTTTTGTATATCAATAAAACAAACAATCTTCCACAAAAGCAATTTTAAGAAAATTCATGGTTTTTACGGTCGCTTTGTTACACTCGGGGTTGGTCAAAATTCATCTTTATGGCTCAAAAACCGATTCAATTTTTGGATATTTACAAAAACCATGGTCCTTTTACGAATGAATAAAAAAATCTTTCACAAGAGCAATTTTTATAAAAATTGATGTTTTTTACGGTCGCTTTGTTACACTTGGGGAAGGTCAAATTTCATCCTTATGGCTCAAAACCGATTCAAATTTTAGAATCTTACAAATAACCATAGTCGATGTACGATTAGAAGAACCATTCATCAACAAGAGCAATTTTAAGAAAATTCATGGATTTTACGGTCTTTTTGTTACACTCAGGGTCGGTCCAATTTCCTCATTTTGGCTCAAAAACCGATTCAATTTTTGGATATTTACAAAAACAATGGTCTGTTTACGAATGAATAAAAAAATCTTTCACAAGAGCAATTTTTATAAAAATTGATGTTTTTAACGGTCGCTTTGTTACACTTGGTGAAGGTAAATTTCATCTTAAATGGCTCAAAACCGATTCAAATTTTGGAATCTTACAAATAACCATGTTTTGTATATCAATAAAACAAACAATCTTCCACAAAAGCAATTTTAAGAAAATTCATGGTTTTTACGGTCGCTTTGTTACACTCGGGGTTGGTCAAAATTCATCCTTGTGGCTCAAAAACCGATTCAATTTTTGGATATTTACAAAAACCATGGTCTGTTTACGAATGAATAAAATAATCTTTCACAAGAGCAATATTTATAAAAATTGATGTTTTTAACGGTCGCTTTGTTACACTTGGGGAAGGTCAAATTTCATCTAAATGGCTCAAAACCGATTCAAATTTTGGAATCTTACAAAAAACCATGTTTTGTATATCAATAAAACAAACAATCTTCCACAAAAGCAAGTTTAAGAAAATTCATGGTTTTTACGGTCACTTTGTTACACTTGGGAAAGTCAAATTTCATCTTTATGGCTCAAAAACCGATTCAATTTTTGGATATTTACAAAAACCATGGTCTGTTTACGAATGAATAAAAAAATCTTTCACAAGAGCAATTTTTATAAAAATTGAGGTTTTTTTACGGTCGCGTTGTTACACTTGGGGAAGGTCAAATTTCATCTTTATGGGTGGAAACCGATTCAATTTTTGAATTTTCAGAAAAAAGCATGGTTTGTTCACAAAAAAACCAACAATCTTCCACAAAAGCAAGTTTAAGAAAATTCATGGTTTTACGGTCGCTTTGTTACACGGGGAAGGTCAAATTTTATCTTTATGGCTCAAAAACCGATTCAATTTTTGGATATTTACAAAAACCATGGTCTGTTTACGAATGAATAAAAAAATCTTTCACAAGAGCAATTTTTAGAAAAATTGATGTTTTTTTCGGTCGCTTTGTTACACTTGGGGAAGGTCAAATTTCATCTTAATGGCTCAAAACCGATTCAATTTTTAGAATCTTACAAATAAGCATAGTCGGTTTATGATTAAAGTAACCATTCTTTAACAAGAGCAATTTTAAGAAAATTCATGGATTTTACGGTCTTTTTGCTACACTCGGGGTCGGTCAAATTTCCTCTTTTTGGCTCAAAAACCTATTCAATTTTTGGATATTTACAAAAACCATGGTCTGTTTACGATTCAATAAAAAAATCTTTCACATGAGCAATTTTTATAAAAATTGATGTTTTTTACAATCGCTTTGTTTCACTCGGGGTTGGTCAAATTTCATCTTCATAGGTGAAAAACGATTCAAATTTTGAATTTTCACAAAAAAGGTTGGTCTGTTCACAAAAAAAAAAAACAATCTTCCACAAAAGCAATTTTAAGAAAATTCATGGTTTTTACGGTCGCTTTGTTATACTCGGGGTTGGTCAAAATTCATCTTTATGGCTCAAAAACCGATTCAATTTTTGGATATTTACAAAAACCATGGTCTGTTTACGAATGAATAAAAAAATCTCTCACAAGAGCAATTTTTATAAAAATTGATGTTTTTTACGGTCGCTTTGTTACACTTGGGGAAGGTCAAATTTCATCTAAATGGCTCAAAAACGATTAAAATTTTGGAATCTTACAAAAAACCATCTTTTGTATATCAATAAAACAAACAATCTTCCACAAAAGCAAGTTTAAGAAAATTCATGGTTTTTACGGTCGCTTTGTTATACTCGGGGTTGGTCAAAATTCATCTTTATGGATCAAAAACCGATTCAATTCTTGGAAATTTTCTTAAACCATGGTCTGTTTACGAAATAATCAAAAAATCTTCAACAAGAGCAATTTTTAGAAAACTGATGTTTTTTACGGTCGCTTTGTTACACTTGGGGAAGGTCAAATTTCATCCTTATGGCTCAAAACCGATTCAAATTTTAGAATCTTACAAATAACCATAGTCGATGAACGATTAGAAGAACCATTCATCAACAAGAGCAATTTTTAGAACATTCATGGATTTTACGGTCTTTTTGTTACACTCAGGGTCGGTCAAATTTCCTCATTTTGGCTCAAAAACCGATTCAATTTTTGGATATTTACAAAAACCATGGTCTGTTTACGAATGAATAAAATAATCTTTCACAAGAGCAATATTTATAAAAATTGATGTTTTTAACGGTCGCTTTGTTACACTTGGGGAAGGTCAAATTTCATCTAAATGGCTCAAAACCGATTCAAATTTTGGAATCTTACAAAAAACCATGTTTTGTATATCAATAAAACAAACAATCTTCCACAAAAGCAAGTTTAAGAAAATTCATGGTTTTTACGGTCACTTTGTTACACTTGGGAAAGTCAAATTTCATCTTTATGGCTCAAAAACCGATTCAATTTTTGGATATTTACAAAAACCATGGTCTGTTTACGAATGAATAAAAAAATCTTTCACAAGAGCAATTTTTATAAAAATTGATGTTTTTTTACGGTCGCGTTGTTACACTTGGGGAAGGTCAAATTTCATCTTTATGGCTCAAAACCGATTCAAATTTTAGAATCTTACAAATAACCATAGTCGATGTACGATTAGAAGAACCATTCATCAACAAGAGCAATTTTTAGAAAATTCATGGATTTTACGGTCTTTTTGTTACACTCGGGGTCGGTCAAATTTCCTCTTTTTGGCTCAAAAACCGATTCAATTTTTGGATATTTACAAAAACCATGGTCTGTTTACGATTCAATAAAAAAATCTTTCACGTGAGCAATTTTTATAAAAATTGATGTTTTTAACGGTCGCTTTGTTACACTTGGGGAAGGTCAAATTTCATCTAAATGGCTCCAAACCGATTCAAATTTTGGAATCTTACAAAAAAACATGTTTTGTATATCAATAAAACAAACAATCTTCCACAAAAGCAAGTTTAAGAAAATTCATGGTTTTTACGGTCACTTTGTTACACTTGGGAAAGTCAAATTTCATCTTTATGGCTCAAAAACCGATTCAATTTTTGGATATTTACAAAAACCATGGTCTGTTTACGAATGAATAAAAAAATCTTTCACAAGAGCAATTTTTATAAAAATTGATGTTTTTTACGGTCGCTTTGTTACATTTGGGGAACGTCAAATTTAATCTTAATGGCTCAAAACCGATTCAAATTTTGGATTCTTACAAAAAACCATGTTTTGTATATCAATAACACAAAAGATCTTCCACAAAAGCAATTTTAAGAAAATTCATGGTTTTAACGGTCGCTTTGTTAAACTCGGGGTCGGTCAAAATTCATCTTTATGGCTCAAAAACCGATTCAATTTTTGGATATTTACAAAAACCATGGTCTGTTTACGAAATTATCAAAAAATCTTCAACAAGAGCAATTTTTAGAAAACTGACGTTTTTTACGGTCGCTTTGTTACACTTGGGGTTGGTCAAATTTCATCTTCATGGGTGGAAACCGATTCAATTTTTGAATTTTCACAAAAACGCATGGTCTGTTCACAAAAAAACGAACAATCTTCCACAAAAGCAAGTTTAAGAAAATTCATGGTTTTACGGTCACTTTGTTACACTTGGGGAAGGTCAAATTTCATCTTTATGGCTCAAAAACCGATTCAATTTTTGGATATTTACAAAAACCATGGTCTGTTTACGAATGAATAAATAAATCTTTCACAAGAGCAATTTTTGTAAAAATTGATGTTTTTAACGGTCGCTTTGTTACACTTGGGGAAGGTCAAATTTCATCTAAATGGCTCAAAACCGATTCAAATTTTGGAATCTTACAAAAAACCATGTTTTGTATATCAAACAAACAAACAATCTTCCACTAAAGCAGGTTTAAGAAAATTTATGGTTTTCACGGTCGCTTTGTTATACTCGGGGTTGGTCAAAATTCATCTTTATGGCTCAAAATCCGATTCAATTTTTGGATATTTACAAAAACCATGGTCTGTTTACGAAATTATCAAAAAATCTTCAACAAGAGCAATTTTTAGAAAACTGACGTTTTTTACGGTCGCTTTGTTACACTTGGGGTTGGTCAAATTTCATCTTCATGGGTGGAAACCGATTCAATTTTTGAATTTTCACAAAAACGCATGGTCTGTTCACAAAAAAACGAACAAACTTCCACAAAAGCAAGTTTAAGAAAATTCATGGTTTTACGGTCACTTTGTTACACTTGGGGAAGGTCAAATTTCCTCTTTATGGCTAAAACACCGATTCAATTTTCGGATATTTACAAAAACCATGGTCTGTTTACGAATGAATAAAAAAATCTTTCACAAGAGCAATTTTTATAAAAATTGATGTTTTTTACAATCGCTTTGTTTCACTCGGGGTTGGTCAATTTTCATCTTCATAGGTGAAAACCTATTCAAATTTTGAAATCTCACAAAAAACCATGTTTTGTATATAAATAAAACAAACAATCTTCCACAAAAGCAAGTTTAAGAAAATTCATGGTTTTTACGGTCGCTTTGTTATACTCGGGGTTGGTCAAAATTCATCTTTATGGCTCAAAAACCGATTCAATTTTTGGATTTTTACAAAAACCATGGTCCTTTTACGAATGAATAAAAAAATCTTTCACAAGAGCAATTTTTATAAAAATTGATGTTTTTTACAATCGCTTTGTTTCACTCGGGGTTGGTCAGATTTCATCTTCATAGGTGAAAACCGATTCAAATTTTGAATTTTCACAAAAAAGGATGGTCTGTTCACAAAAAAAAAACAATCTTCCACAAAAGCAATTTTAAGAAAATTCATGGTTTTCACTGTCGCTTTGTTATACTCGGGGTTGTTCAAAATTCATCTTTATGGCTCAAAAACCGATTCAATTTTTGGATATTTACAAAAACCATGGTCTGTTTACGAAATTATAAAAAAATCTTCAACAAGAGCAATTTTTAGAAAACTGAGGTTTTTTACGGTCGCTTTGTTACACTTGGGGTTTGTCAAATTTCATCTTCATGGGTGGAAACCGATTCAATTTTTGAATTTTCACAAAAAAGCATGGTCTGTTCACAAAAAAAACCAACAATCTTCCACAAAACCAAGTTTAAGAAAATTCATGGTTTTTACGGTCGCTTTGTTACACTTGGGGAAGGTCAAATTTCATCTTTATGGCTAAAAAACCGATTCAATTCTTGGATATTTACAAAAACCATGGTCTGTTTACAAATGAATAAAAAAATCTTTCACAAGAGCATTTTTTATAACAATTGATGTTTTTAACGGTCGCTTTGTTACACTTGGGGAAGGTCAAATTTCATCTTAATGGCTCAAAACCGATTCAAATTTTGAAATCTCACAAAAAACCATGTTTTGTATATCAATAAAACAAACAATCTTCCACAAAAGCAAGTTTAAAAAAATTCATGGTTTTTACGGTCACTTTGTTACACTTGGGGAAGGTCAAATTTCATCTAAATGGCTCAAAACCGATTCAAATTTTGGAATCTTACAAAAAACCATGTTTTGTATATCAATAAAACAAACGATCTTTCACAAAAGCAATTTTAAGAAAATTCATGGTTTTTACGGTCGCTTTGTTATACTTGGGGAAGGTCAAATTTCATCTTTATGGCTCAAACCGATTCAAATTTTAAAATCTTACAAATAACCATAGTCGGTTTACGATTAAACTAACCATTCTTCAACAAAAGCAATCTTATAAAAATTGATGTTTTTTACAATCGCTTTGTTTCACTTGGGGTTGGTCAAATTTCATCTTCATAGGTGAAAACCGATTCAAATTTTGAATTTTCACAAAAAAGGATGGTCTGTTCACAAAAAAAAAACAATCTTCCACAAAAGCAATTTTTTATAAAATTCATGGTTTTTACGGTCGATTTGTTATACTCGGGGTTGGTCAAAATTCATCTTCATGGGTGGAAACCGATTCAATTTTTGAATTTTCACAAAAAAGCATGGTCTGTTCACAAAAAAACCAACAATCTTCCACAAAAGCAAGTTTAAGAAAATTCATGGTTTTTACGTCGCTTTGTTACACTCGGGGTTGGTCAAAATTCATCTTTATGGCTCAAAAACCGATTCATTTTTTGGATATTTACAAAAACCATGGTCTGTTCACGAATGAATAAAAAAATCTTTCACAAGAGCAATTTTTATAAAAATTGATGTTTTTTACGGTCGCTTTGTTACACTTGGGGAAGGTCAAATTTCATCTAAATGGCTCAAAACCGATTCAAATTTTGGAATCTTACAAAAAACCATCTTTTGTATATCAATAAAACAAACAATCTTCCACAAAAGCAAGTTTAAGAAAATTCATGGTTTTTACGGTCGCTTTGTTATACTCGGGGTTGGTCAAAATTCATCTTTATGGCTCAAAAACCGATTCAATTCTTGGATATTTTCAAAAACCATGGTCTGTTTACGAAATAATCAAAAAATCTTCAACAAGAGCAATTTTTTTTAAAATTGATGTTCTTACGGTCGCTTTGTTACACTTGGGGAAGGTTAAATTTCATCTTTATGGCTCATAACAGATTCAAACTTAAGAATCTTACAAATAACCATAGTCGGTTTACGATTAAAGTAACCATTCTTCAACAAGAGCAATTTTTAGAAAAATCATGGATTTTACCGTCTTTTTGCTACACTCGGGGTCGGTCAAATTTCCTCTTTTTGGCTCAAAAAACGATTCAATTTTTGGATGTTTACAAAAACCATGGTCTGTTTACGAATGAATAAAAAAATCTTTCACAAAAGCAATTTTTATAAAAATTGATGTTTTTTACAATCGCTTTGTTTCACTCGGGGTTGGTCAAATTTCATCTTCATAGGTGAAAACCGATTCAAATTTTGAATTTTCACAAAAAAGGATGGTTTTTTCACAAAAAAAAAACAATCTTCCACAAAAGCAATTTTAAGAAAATTCATGGTTTTTACGGTCGCTTTGTTATACTCGGGGTTGGTCAAAATTCATCTTAATGGCTCAAAAACCGATTCAATTTTTGGATATTTACAAAAACCATGGTCTGTTTACGAATCAATAAAAAAATCTTTCACAAGAGCAATTTTTATAAAAATTGATGTTTTTTACAATCGCTTTGTTTCACTCGGGGTTGGTCAAATTTCATCTTCATAGGTAAAAACCGATTCAAATTTTGAATTTTCACAAAAAAGGATGGTCTGTTCACAAAAAAAAAAACAATCTTCCACAAAAGCAATTTAAAGAAAATTCATGGTTTTTACGGTCGCTTTGTTATACTCGGGGTCGGTCAAAATTCATCTTAATGGCTCAAAAACCGATTCAATTTTTGGATATTTACAAAAACCATGGTCTGTTTACGAATCAATAAAAAAATCTTTCACAAGAGCAATTTTTATAAAAATTGATGTTTTTTACAATCGCTTTGTTTCACTCGGGGTTGGTCAAATTTCATCTTCATAGGTGAAAACCGATTCAAATTTTGAATTTTCACAAAAAAGGATGGTCTTTTCACAAAAAAAAAACAATCTTCCACAAAAGCAATTTTAAGAAAATTCATGGTTTTTACGGTCGCTTTGTTATACTCGGGGTTGGTCAAAATTCATCTTAATGGCTCAAAAACCGATTTAATTTTTGGATATTTACAAAAACCATGGTCCTTTTACGAATGAATAAAAAAATCTTTCACAAGAACAATTTTTATAAAAATTGATGTTTTTTAAAATCGCTTTGTTTCACTCGGGGTTGGTCAAATTTCATCTTCATAGGTGAAAACCGATTCAAATTTTGAATTTTCACAAAAATGGATGGTCTGTTCACAAAAAAAAAACAATCTTCCACAAAAGCAAGTTTAAGAAAATTCATGGTTTTTACGGTCACTTTGTTACACTTGGGAAAGTCAAATTTCATCTTTATGGCTCAAAAACCGATTCAATTTTTGGATATTTACAAAAACCATGGTCTGTTTACGAATGAATAAAAAAATCTTTCACAAGAGCAATTTTTATAAAAATTGATGTTTTTTTACGGTCGCGTTGTTACACTTGGGGAAGGTCAAATTTCATCTTTATGGCTCAAAACCGATTCAAATTTTAGAATCTTACAAATAACCATAGTCGATGTACGATTAGAAGAACCATTCATCAACAAGAGCAATTTTTAGAAAATTCATGGATTTTACGGTCTTTTTGTTACACTCGGGGTCGGTCAAATTTCCTCTTTTTGGCTCAAAAACCGATTCAATTTTTGGATATTTACAAAAACCATGGTCTGTTTACGATTCAATAAAAAAATCTTTCACGTGAGCAATTTTTATAAAAATTGATGTTTTTAACGGTCGCTTTGTTACACTTGGGGAAGGTCAAATTTCATCTAAATGGCTCCAAACCGATTCAAATTTTGGAATCTTACAAAAAAACATGTTTTGTATATCAATAAAACAAACAATCTTCCACAAAAGCAAGTTTAAGAAAATTCATGGTTTTTACGGTCACTTTGTTACACTTGGGAAAGTCAAATTTCATCTTTATGGCTCAAAAACCGATTCAATTTTTGGATATTTACAAAAACCATGGTCTGTTTACGAATGAATAAAAAAATCTTTCACAAGAGCAATTTTTATAAAAATTGATGTTTTTTACGGTCGCTTTGTTACATTTGGGGAACGTCAAATTTAATCTTAATGGCTCAAAACCGATTCAAATTTTGGATTCTTACAAAAAACCATGTTTTGTATATCAATAACACAAAAGATCTTCCACAAAAGCAATTTTAAGAAAATTCATGGTTTTAACGGTCGCTTTGTTAAACTCGGGGTCGGTCAAAATTCATCTTTATGGCTCAAAAACCGATTCAATTTTTGGATATTTACAAAAACCATGGTCTGTTTACGAAATTATCAAAAAATCTTCAACAAGAGCAATTTTTAGAAAACTGACGTTTTTACGGTCGCTTTGTTACACTTGGGGTTGGTCAAATTTCATCTTCATGGGTGGAAACCGATTCAATTTTTGAATTTTCACAAAAACGCATGGTCTGTTCACAAAAAAACGAACAATCTTCCACAAAAGCAAGTTTAAGAAAATTCATGGTTTTACGGTCACTTTGTTACACTTGGGGAAGGTCAAATTTCATCTTTATGGCTCAAAAACCGATTCAATTTTTGGATATTTACAAAAACCATGGTCTGTTTACGAATGAATAAATAAATCTTTCACAAGAGCAATTTTTGTAAAAATTGATGTTTTTAACGGTCGCTTTGTTACACTTGGGGAAGGTCAAATTTCATCTAAATGGCTCAAAACCGATTCAAATTTTGGAATCTTACAAAAAACCATGTTTTGTATATCAAACAAACAAACAATCTTCCACTAAAGCAGGTTTAAGAAAATTTATGGTTTTCACGGTCGCTTTGTTATACTCGGGGTTGGTCAAAATTCATCTTTATGGCTCAAAATCCGATTCAATTTTTGGATATTTACAAAAACCATGGTCTGTTTACGAAATTATCAAAAAATCTTCAACAAGAGCAATTTTTAGAAAACTGACGTTTTTTACGGTCGCTTTGTTACACTTGGGGTTGGTCAAATTTCATCTTCATGGGTGGAAACCGATTCAATTTTTGAATTTTCACAAAAACGCATGGTCTGTTCACAAAAAAACGAACAAACTTCCACAAAAGCAAGTTTAAGAAAATTCATGGTTTTACGGTCACTTTGTTACACTTGGGGAAGGTCAAATTTCCTCTTTATGGCTAAAACACCGATTCAATTTTCGGATATTTACAAAAACCATGGTCTGTTTACGAATGAATAAAAAAATCTTTCACAAGAGCAATTTTTATAAAAATTGATGTTTTTTACAATCGCTTTGTTTCACTCGGGGTTGGTCAATTTTCATCTTCATAGGTGAAAACCTATTCAAATTTTGAAATCTCACAAAAAACCATGTTTTGTATATAAATAAAACAAACAATCTTCCACAAAAGCAAGTTTAAGAAAATTCATGGTTTTTACGGTCGCTTTGTTATACTCGGGGTTGGTCAAAATTCATCTAAATGGCTCAAAACCGATTCAAATTTTGGAATCTTACAAAAAACCATGTTTTGTATATCAATAAAACAAACGATCTTTCACAAAAGCAATTTTAAGAAAATTCATGGTTTTTACGGTCGCTTTGTTATACTTGGGGAAGGTCAAATTTCATCTTTATGGCTCAAAACCGATTCAAATTTTAAAATCTTACAAATAACCATAGTCGGTTTACGATTAAACTAACCATTCTTCAACAAAAGCAATCTTATAAAAATTGATGTTTTTTACAATCGCTTTGTTTCACTTGGGGTTGGTCAAATTTCATCTTCATAGGTGAAAACCGATTCAAATTTTGAATTTTCACAAAAAAGGATGGTCTGTTCACAAAAAAAAAACAATCTTCCACAAAAGCAATTTTTTATAAAATTCATGGTTTTTACGGTCGATTTGTTATACTCGGGGTTGGTCAAAATTCATCTTCATGGGTGGAAACCGATTCAATTTTTGAATTTTCACAAAAAAGCATGGTCTGTTCACAAAAAAACCAACAATCTTCCACAAAAGCAAGTTTAAGAAAATTCATGGTTTTTACGTCGCTTTGTTACACTCGGGGTTGGTCAAAATTCATCTTTATGGCTCAAAAACCGATTCATTTTTTGGATATTTACAAAAACCATGGTCTGTTCACGAATGAATAAAAAAATCTTTCACAAGAGCAATTTTTATAAAAATTGATGTTTTTTACGGTCGCTTTGTTACACTTGGGGAAGGTCAAATTTCATCTAAATGGCTCAAAACCGATTCAAATTTTGGAATCTTACAAAAAACCATCTTTTGTATATCAATAAAACAAACAATCTTCCACAAAAGCAAGTTTAAGAAAATTCATGGTTTTTACGGTCGCTTTGTTATACTCGGGGTTGGTCAAAATTCATCTTTATGGCTCAAAAACCGATTCAATTCTTGGATATTTTCAAAAACCATGGTCTGTTTACGAAATAATCAAAAAATCTTCAACAAGAGCAATTTTTTTTAAAATTGATGTTCTTACGGTCGCTTTGTTACACTTGGGGAAGGTTAAATTTCATCTTTATGGCTCATAACAGATTCAAACTTAAGAATCTTACAAATAACCATAGTCGGTTTACGATTAAAGTAACCATTCTTCAACAAGAGCAATTTTTAGAAAAATCATGGATTTTACCGTCTTTTTGCTACACTCGGGGTCGGTCAAATTTCCTCTTTTTGGCTCAAAAAACGATTCAATTTTTGGATGTTTACAAAAACCATGGTCTGTTTACGAATGAATAAAAAAATCTTTCACAAAAGCAATTTTTATAAAAATTGATGTTTTTTACAATCGCTTTGTTTCACTCGGGGTTGGTCAAATTTCATCTTCATAGGTGAAAACCGATTCAAATTTTGAATTTTCACAAAAAAGGATGGTTTTTTCACAAAAAAAAAAACAATCTTCCACAAAAGCAATTTTAAGAAAATTCATGGTTTTTACGGTCGCTTTGTTATACTCGGGGTTGGTCAAAATTCATCTTAATGGCTCAAAAACCGATTCAATTTTTGGATATTTACAAAAACCATGGTCTGTTTACGAATCAATAAAAAAATCTTTCACAAGAGCAATTTTTATAAAAATTGATGTTTTTTACAATCGCTTTGTTTCACTCGGGGTTGGTCAAATTTCATCTTCATAGGTAAAAACCGATTCAAATTTTGAATTTTCACAAAAAAGGATGGTCTGTTCACAAAAAAAAAAACAATCTTCCACAAAAGCAATTTAAAGAAAATTCATGGTTTTTACGGTCGCTTTGTTATACTCGGGGTCGGTCAAAATTCATCTTAATGGCTCAAAAACCGATTCAATTTTTGGATATTTACAAAAACCATGGTCTGTTTACGAATCAATAAAAAAATCTTTCACAAGAGCAATTTTTATAAAAATTGATGTTTTTTACAATCGCTTTGTTTCACTCGGGGTTGGTCAAATTTCATCTTCATAGGTGAAAACCGATTCAAATTTTGAATTTTCACAAAAAAGGATGGTCTTTTCACAAAAAAAAAACAATCTTCCACAAAAGCAATTTTAAGAAAATTCATGGTTTTTACGGTCGCTTTGTTATACTCGGGGTTGGTCAAAATTCATCTTAATGGCTCAAAAACCGATTTAATTTTTGGATATTTACAAAAACCATGGTCCTTTTACGAATGAATAAAAAAATCTTTCACAAGAACAATTTTTATAAAAATTGATGTTTTTTAAAATCGCTTTGTTTCACTCGGGGTTGGTCAAATTTCATCTTCATAGGTGAAAACCGATTCAAATTTTGAATTTTCACAAAAATGGATGGTCTGTTCACAAAAAAAAAACAATCTTCCACAAAAGCAATTTTAAGAAAATTCATGGTTTTCACGGTCGCTTTGTTATACTCGGGGTTGGTCAAAATTCATCTTTATGTCTCAAAAACCGATTCAATTTTTGGATATTGACAAAAACCATGGTCTGTTTACGAATGAATAAAAAAATCTTTCAGATTTTCGAGAGCAATTTTTATTTATTTATTTATTTATAAATAAACGCCCTTTTTCGGGGTTTTACATATATAGCATAGAAAAAACATTTTATTGTACATAACTGAACTGCCTCAATAACAATATTTTAAATTTATTCAAAGATAAATTGAAGATGTCCACTGACTTGGTATAATTGTTTCCCTCCATTAGTATTCTGGGCAAAGAGGAATACATATGATAGTTAGTCCCAGAATTTCTGCACTGAAATAAAACCTGACTTCTAGTATTACGAAGTGGAATTCGGAAGCTTATCAATTCAAGTAATACCGGACTATCAACTAAATCATTTAGAATTTTATATAAAAATACCAAGTCAGTGAAAATTCTTCTGTCTGACAATTTAAGCATATTCATATCTAATTAAATGAAGACATTATGAGCGAAACTCAATCGAAAATCTGGAAACAGAAAAATCAGAAAAAGATATTGGCACCTCTGGGACTCGAACCCAGGACCTCCCTACTTTCCGGGTTGGGCGCTCTTATCCACTGAGCTAAGGTGTCGATATCAAATTCGGTCACTTTTAACTGTACCATACTTCGACTAAGAACCACCCATATTATCTTCATTTTTCTTAACGCATATTTTTATTGGCTGCCATCTTTATGAATACAGCAAATAAAAATATGCGTTAAGAAAAATGAAGATAATATGGGTGGTTCTTAGTCGAAGTATGGTACAGTTAAAAGTGACCGAATTTGATATCGACACCTTAGCTCAGTGGATAAGAGCGCCCAACCCGGAAAGTAGGGAGGTCCTGGGTTCGAGTCCCAGAGGTGCCAATATCTTTTTCTGATTTTTCTGTTTCCAGATTTTCGATTGAGTTTCGCTCATAATGTCTTCATTTAATTAAATATTACAGTTTGAGGTTTTACTCATAAAGTTAAAATAATAAATAATCATATTCATATCGTTTAAAAGTGTGTTGTAGTTTAACATATTTGCTGAAATACCCATTTTAAAATTTAGAAAACGTAAGAATTTGTTTTGTATTCTTTCAACAGCTTTTACTTGCATATTATAATGAGGATTCCAGACAGGAGAATTGTACTCAAGTTGGCTTCTAACATAAGCAAAATATAACATTTTAATACACTTAATATTGTTAAAGTTTCTAGTTAGCCTAGTTATAAACCCCAACATTTTTAAGCCCTTATTACAGATTTCTGTTATGTGGTTAACAAATGAAAGATTTGATTGAAAAGTGATGCCCAAGTCTTTAATTTGCATTAATGTCTGAAGAGCATTGTTATCAATGTTGTAATTAAATATCACTGGATTTTTTATTCTAGAAAATCTAACAATTTGACATTTTGAGATATTTAAATAAAGTCTATTTTCCATAAATCGGTCGGTCAAATTTCCTCTTTTTGGCTCAAAACCGATTCAAATTTTAGAATCTTACAAATAACCATAGTCGGTTTACGATTAAAGTAACCATTCTTCAACAAGAAAATTTTTTAGAAAATTCATGGGTTTAACGGTCTTTTTGTTACACTCGGGGTCGGTCAAATTTCCTCTTTATGGCTAAAACACCGATTCAATTTTCGGATTTTTACAAAAACCATGGTCTGTTAACGAATGAATAAAAAAATCTTTCACAAGAGCAATTTTGATAAAAATTGATGTTTTTTACGGTCGCTTTGTTACACTTGGGGTTGGTCAAATATCATCTTCATAGGTGAAAACCGATTCAAATTTTGAATTTTCACAAAAATGGATGGTCTGTTCACAAAAGAAAAACAATCTTCCACAAAAGCAATTTTAAGAAAATTCATGGTTTTCACGGTCGCTTTGTTATACTCGGGGTTTGTCAAAATTCATCTTTATGGCTCAAAAACCGATTCAATTTTTGGATATTTACAAAAACCATGGTCTGTTAACGAAATTATCAAAAAATCTTCAACAAGAGCAATTTTTAGAAAACTGTAGTTTTTTACGGTCGCTTTGGTACACTTGGGGTTGGTCAAATTTTATCTTAATGGGTGGAAACCGATTCAATTTTTGAATTTTCACAAAAAAGCATGGTCTGTTCACAAAAATACCAACAATCTTCCACAAAAGCAAGTTTAAGAAAATTCATGGTTCTTACGGTCACTTTGTTACACTTGGGGAAGGTCAAATTTCATCTAAATGGCTCAAAACCGATTCAAATTTTGGAATCTTACAAAAAACCATGTTTTGTATATCAATAAAACAAACGATCTTCCACAAAAGCGATTTTAAGAAAATTCATGGTTTTTACGGTCGCTTTGTTATACTCGGGGTTGGTCAAAATTCATCTTTATGGCTCAAAAACCGATTCAATTTTTGGATATTTACAAAAACCATGGTCCTTTTACGAATGAATAAAAAAATCTTTCACAAGAACAATTTTTATAAAAATTGATGTTTTTTACAATCGCTTTGTTTCACTCGGGGTTGGTCAAATTTCATCTTCATAGGTGAAAACCGATTCAAATTTTGAATTTTCACAAAAATGGATGGTCTCTTCACAAAAAAAACAATCTTCCACAAAAGCAATTTTAAGAAAATTCATAGTTTTTACGGTCGCTTTGTTATACTCGGGGTTGGTCAAAATTCATCTTTATGGCTCAAAAACCGATTCAATTTTTGGATATTTACAAGAACCATGGTCTGTTTACGAAATTATCAAAAAAATCTTCAACAAAAGCAATTTTTAGAAAACTGACGTTTTTTACGGTCGCTTTGTTACACTTGGGGTTGGTCAAATTTCATCTTCATGGGTAGAAACCGATTCAATTTTTGAATTTTCACAAAAAAGCATGGTCTGTTCACAAAAAAACCAACAATCTTCCACAAAAGCAAGTTTAAGAAAATTCATGGTTTTTACGGTCGCTTTGTTACACTTGGGGAAGGTCAAATTTCATCTTTATGGCTCAAAAACCGATTCAATTTTTGGATATTTACAAAAACCATGGTCTGTTTACGAATGAATAAAAAAATCTTTCACAAGAGCAATTTTTATTAAAATTTGATGTTTTTTACGGTCGCTTTGTTACACTTGGGGAAGGTCAAATTTTATCTTAATGGCTCAAAACCGATTCAAATTTTAGAATATTACAAATAACCATAGTCGGTTTACGATTAAAGTAACCATTCTTCAACAAGAGCAATTTTTAGAAAATTCATGGATTTTACGGTCTTTTTGCTACACTCGGGGTCGGTCGAATTTCCTCTTTTTGGCTCAAAAACCGATTCAATTTTTGAATATTTACAAAAACCATGGTCTGTTTACGATTGAATAAAAAAATCTTTCACAAGAGCAATTTTTATAAAAATTGATGTTTTTTAAAATCGCTTTGTTTCACTCGGGGTTGGTCGAATTTCATCTTCATAGGTGAAAAACGATTCAAATTTTGAATTTTCACAAAAAAGGATGGTCTGTTCACAAAAAAAAAAACAATCTTCCACAAAAGCAATTTTAAGAAATTTCATGGTTTTTACGGTCGCTTTGTTATACTCGGGGTTGGTCAAAATTCATCTTTATGGCTCAAAAACCGATTCAATTTTTGGATATTTACAAAAACCATGGTCTGTTTACGAATGAATAAAATAATCTTTCACAAGAGCAATTTTTATAAAAATTGATGTTTTTAACGGTCGCTTTGTTACATTTGGGGAAGGTCGAATTTCATCTTTATGGCTCAAAACCGATTCAAATTTTAGAATCTTACAAATAACCATAGTCGGTTTACGATTAAAGTAACCATTCTTCAACAAGAGCAATTTTTAGAAAATTCATGGATTTTACGGTCTTTTTGCTACACTCGGGGTCGTTCGAATTTCCTCTTTTTGGCTCAAAAACCGATTCAATTTTTGGATATTTACAAAAACTATGGTCTGTTTACGAATGAATAAAAAAATCTTTCACAAGAGAATGTTTTATAAAAATTCATGGTTTTCACGGTCGCTTTGTTATACTCGGGGTTTGTCAAAATTCATCTTTATGGCTCAAAAACCGATTCAATTTTTGGATATTTACAGAAACCATGGTCTGTTACGAAATTATCAAAAAATCTTCAACAAGAGCAATTTTTAGAAAACTGTAGTTTTTTAGGGTCGCTTTGGTACACTTGGGGTTGGTCAAATTTCATCTTAATGGGTGGAAACCGATTCAATTTTTGAATTTTCACAAAAAAGCATGGTCTGTTCACAAAAAAACCAACAATCTTCCACAAAAGCAAGTTTAAGAAAATTCATGGTTTTTACGGTCACTTTGTTACACTTGGGGAAGGTCAAATTTCATCTAAATGGCTCAAAACCGATTCAAATTTTGGAATCTTACAAAAAACCATGTTTTGTATATCAATAAAACAAACGATCTTCCACAAAAGAGATTTTAAGAAAATTCATGGTTTTTACGGTCGCTTTGTTATACTCGGGGTTGGTCAAAATTCATCTTTATGGCTCAAAAACCGATTCAATTTTTGGATATTTACAAAAACCATGGTCTGTTTACGAATGAATAAAAAAAACTTTCACAAGAGCAATTTTGATAAAAATTGATGTTTTTTACCGGTCGCTTTGTTACACTTGGGGAAGGTCAAATTTCATCTTTATGGCTCAAAAACCGATTCAATTTTTGGGTTCTTACAAAAACCATGGTCTGTTTACGATTTAAATAACCATTCTTCAACAAGAGCAATTTTTAGAAAATTCATGGATTTAACGGTCTTTTTGTTATTCTCGGGGTCCGTCAAATTTCCTATTTATGGCTAAAACACCGATTCAACTTTCGGATATTTACAAAAACCATGGTCTGTTTGTGAATGAATAAAAAAATCTTTCACAAGAGCAATTTTTATAAAAATTGATGTTTTTTACAATCGCTTTATTTCACTCGGGGTTGGTCAAATTTCATCTTCATAGGTGAAAACCGATTCAAATTTTGAATTTTCACAAAAATGGATGGTCTGTTCACAAAAAAAAAAAACAATCTTCCACAAAAGCAATTTTAAGAAAATTCATGGTTTTCACGGTCGCTTTGTTATACTCGGGGTTTGTCAAAATTCATCTTTATGGCTCAAAAACCGATTCAAATTTTTGGATATTTACAAAAACCATGGTCTGTTTACGAAATTATCAAAAAATCTTCAACAAGAGCAATTTTTAGAAAACTGTAGTTTTTTACGGTCGCTTTGTTACACTTGGGGTTGGTCAAATTTCATCTTAATGGGTGGAAACCGATTCAATTTTAGAATTTTCACAAAAAAGCATGGTCTGTTCACAAAAAAACCAACAATCTTCCACAAAAGCAAGTTGAAGAAAATTTATGGTTTTTACGGTCACTTTGTTACACTTGGGGAAGGTTAAATTTCATCTAAATGGCTCAAAACCGATTCAAATTTTGGAATCTTACAAAAAACCATGTTTTGTATATCAATAAAACAAACGATCTTCCACAAAAGTGATTTTAAGAAAATTCATGGTTTTTACGGTCGCTTTGTTATACTCGGGGTTGGTCAAAATTCATCTTTATGGCTCAAAAACCGATTCAATTTTTGGATATTTACAAAAACCATGGTCTGTTTACGAATGAATAAAAAAAACTTTCACAAGAGCAATTTTGATAAAAATTGATGTTTTTTACGGTCGCTTTGTAACACTTGGGGAAGGTCAAATTTCATCTTTATGGCTCAAAAACCGATTCAATTTTTGGGTTCTTACAAAAACCATGGTCTGTTTACGATTTAAATAACCATTCTTCAACAAGAGCAATTTTTAGAAAATTCATGGATTTAACGGTCTTTTTGTTATTCTCGGGGTCCGTCAAATTTCCTATTTATGGCTAAAACACCGATTCAACTTTCGGATATTTACAAAAACCATGGTCTGTTTGTGAATGAATAAAAAAATCTTTCACAAGAGCAATTTTTATAAAAATTGATGTTTTTTACAATCGCTTTATTTCACTCGGGGTTGGTCAAATTTCATCTTCATAGGTGAAAACCGATTCAAATTTTGAATTTTCACAAAAATGGATGGTCTGTTCACAAAAAAAAAAAACAATCTTCCACAAAAGCAATTTTAAGAAAATTCATGGTTTTCACGGTCGCTTTGTTATACTCGGGGTTTGTCAAAATTCATCTTTATGGCTCAAAAACCGATTCAAATTTTTGGATATTTACAAAAACCATGGTCTGTTTACGAAATTATCAAAAAATCTTCAACAAGAGCAATTTTTAGAAAACTGTAGTTTTTTACGGTCGCTTTGTTACACTTGGGGTTGGTCAAATTTCATCTTAATGGGTGGAAACCGATTCAATTTAGAATTTTCACAAAAAAGCATGGTCTGTTCACAAAAAAACCAACAATCTTCCACAAAAGCAAGTTGAAGAAAATTCATGGTTTTTACGGTCACTTTGTTACACTTGGGGAAGGTTAAATTTCATCTAAATGGCTCAAAACCGATTCAAATTTTGGAATCTTACAAAAAACCATGTTTTGTATATCAATAAAACAAACGATCTTCCACAAAAGTGATTTTAAGAAAATTCATGGTTTTTACGGTCGCTTTGTTATACTCGGGGTTGGTCAAAATTCATCTTTATGGCTCAAAAACCGATTCAATTTTTGGATATTTACAAAAACCATGGTCCTTTTACGAATGAATAAAAAAATCTTTCACAAGAACAATTTTTCTAAAAATTGATGTTTTTTACAATCGCTTTGTTTCACTCGGGGTTGGTCAAATTTCATCTTCATAGGTGAAAACCGATTCAAATTTTGAATTTTCACAAAAATGGATGGTCTCTTCACAAAAAAAAACAATCTTCCACAAAAGCAATTTTAAGAAAATTCATGGTTTTTACGGTCGCTTTGTTATACTCGGGGTTGGTCAAAATTCATCTTTGTGGCTCAAAAACCGATTCAATTTTTGGATATTTACAAGAACCATGGTCTGTTTACGAAATTATCAAAAAAATCTTCAACAAGAGCAATTTTTAGAAAACTGACGTTTTTTACGGTCGCTTTGTTACACTTGGGGTTGGTCAAATTTCATCTTCATGGGTTGAAACCGATTCAATTTTTGAATTTTCACAAAAAAGCATGGTCTGTTCACAAAAAAACCAACAATCTTCCACAAAAGCAAGTTTAGGAAAATTCATGGTTTTTACGGTCGCTTTGTTATACTCGGGGTTCGTCAAAATTCATCTTTATTGCTCAAAAACCGATTCAATTTTTGGATATTTACAAAAACCATGGTCTGTGTACGAATGAATAAAAAAATCTTTCACAAGAGCAATTTTTATAAAAATTGATGTTTTTTACGGTCGCTTTGTTACACTTGGGGAAGGTCAAATTTCATCTTTATGGCTCAAAACCGATTCAAATTTTAGAATCTTACAAATAACCATAGTCGATTTACGATTAAAGTAACCATTCTTCAACAAGAGCAATTTTTAGAAAATTCATCGATTTTACGGTCTTTTTGCTACACTCGGGGTCGGTCAAATTTCCTCATTTTGGCTCAAAAACCGAATCAATTTTTGGAATTTACAAAAACCATGGTCTGTTTACGAATGAATAAAAAAATCTTTCACAAGAGCAATTTTTATAAAAATTGATGTTTTTTACAATCGCTTTGATTCACTCGGGGTTGGTCAAATTTCATCTTCTTAGGTGGAAACCGATTCAATTGTTGAATTTTCACAAAAAAGCATGGTCTGTTCACAAAAATACCAACAATCTTCCACAAAAGCAAGTTTATGAAAATTCATGGTTTTTACGGTCGCTTTGTTATACTCGGGGTTCGTCAAAATTCATCTTTATTGCTCAAAAACCGATTCAATTTTTGGATATTTACAAAAACCATGGTCTGTGTACGAATGAATAAAATAATCTTTCACAAGAGCAATTTTTATAAAAATTGATGTTTTTTACGGTCGCTTTGTTACACTTGGGGAAGGTCTAATTTCATCTAAATGGCTCAAAACCGATTCAAATTTCAGAATCTTACAAATAACCATAGTCGGTTAACGATTAAAGTAACCATTCTTCAACAAGAGCAATTTTTAGAAAATTCATGGATTTTACGGTCTTTTTGCTACACTCGGGGTCGGTCAAAGTTCCTCTTTTTGGCTCAAAAACCGATTCACTTTTTGAATATTTACAAAAACCATGGTCTGTTTACGAATGAATAAAAAAATCTTTCCCAAGAGCAATTTTTATAAAAATTGATGTTTTTTACGGTCGCTTTGTTACACTTGGGGAAGGTCAAATTTCATCTTTATGGCTCAAAAACCGTTTCAATTTTTGGATATTTACAAAAACCATGGTCTGTTTACGAATGAATAAAAAAATCTTTCACAAGAGCAATTTTTATAAAAATTGATGTTTTTTACGGTCGCTTTGTTACACTTGGGGAAGGTCAAATTTCATCTTTATGAGTCAAAACCGATTCAAATTTAAGAATCTTACAAATAACCATAGTCGGTTTACGATTGAAGTAACCATTCTTCAACAAGAGCAATTTTTAGAAAATTCATGGATTTTACTGTCTTTTTTCTACGCTCGGGGTCGGTCAAATTTCCTCATTTTGGCTCAAAAACCGATTCAATTTTTGGATATTTACAAAAACCATGGTCTGTTTACGAATGAATAAAAAAATCTTTCACAAGAGCAATTTTTATAAAAATTGATGTTTTTTACGGTCGCTTTGTTCCACTTGGGGAAGGTCAAATTTCATCTTTATGGCTCAAAACCGATTCAAATTTTGGAATCTTACAAAAAACCATGTTTTGTATATCAATAAAACAAATTATCTTCCACAAAAGCAAGTTTAAGAAAATTCATGGTTTTTACGGTCGCTTTGTTACACTTGGGGAAGGTCAAATTTCATCTTTATGGCTCAAAAACCGATTCAATTTTTGGATATTTACAAAAACCATGGTCTGTTTACGAATGAATAAAAAATCTTTCACAAGAGCAATTTTTATAAAAATTGATGTTTTTTACGGTCGCTTTGTTACACTTGGGGAAGGTCAAATTAGATCTTTATGAGTCAAAACCGATTCAAATTTAAGAATCTTACAAATAACCATAGTCGGTTTACGATTAAAGTAACCATTCTTCAACAAGAGCAATTTTTAGAAAATTCATGGATTTTACGGTCTTTTTGCTACACTCGGGGTCGGTCAAATTTCCTCATTTTGGCTCAAAAACCGATTCAAGTTTTGGATATTTACAAAAACCATGGTCTGTTTACGAATGAATAAAAAAATCTTTCACAAGAGCAATTTTTATAAAAATTGATGTTTTTTACGGTCGCTTTGTTCCACTTGGGGAAGGTCAAATTTCATCTTTATGGCTCAAAACCGATTCAAATTTTGGAATCTTACAAAAAACCATGTTTTGTATATCAATAAAACAAACAATCTTCCACAAAAGCAAGTTTAAGAAAATTCATGGTTTTAACGGTCGCTTTGTTACACTTGGGGAAGGTCAAATTTCATCTTTATGGCTCAAAAACCGTTTCAAATTTGGATATTTACAAAAACCATGGTCTGTTTACGAATGAATAAAAAAATCTTTCACAAGAGCAATTTTTATAAAAATTGATGTTTTTTACGGTCGCTTTGTTACACTTGGGGAAGGTCAAATTTCATCTTTATGGCTCAAAAACCGATTCAATTTTTGGATCTTTACAAAACCATGGTCTGTTTACGAATCAATAAAAAAATCTTTCACAAGAGCAATTTTTATAAAAATTGATGTTTTTTACAATCGCTTTGTTTCACTCGGGGTTGGTCAAATTTCATCTTCATAGGTAAAAACCGATTCAAATTTTGAATTTTCACAAAAAAGGATGGTCTGTTTACAAAAAAAAACAATCTTCCACAAAAGCAATTTTAAGAAAATTCATGGTTTTTACGGTCGCTTTGTTATACTCGGGGTTGTCAAAATTCATCTTTATTGCTCAAAAACCGATTCAATTTTTGGATATTTACAAAAACCATGGT
The DNA here is from genome assembly GCA_936435175.1 of Glyphotaelius pellucidus. Classification (NCBI taxonomy): domain Eukaryota; kingdom Metazoa; phylum Arthropoda; class Insecta; order Trichoptera; family Limnephilidae; genus Glyphotaelius; species Glyphotaelius pellucidus. The sequence continues at coordinate 21,519,801 of OW386555.1, read as the reverse complement.
CTGTGTACGAATGAATAAAAAAATCTTTCACAAGAGCAATTTTTATAAAAATTGATGTTTTTTACGGTCGCTTTGTTACACTTGGGGAAGGTCAAATTTCATCTTTATGGCTCAAAACCGATTCAAATTTTAGAATCTTACAAATAACCATAGTCGATTTACGATTAAAGTAACCATTCTTCAACAAGAGCAATTTTTAGAAAATTCATCGATTTTACGGTCTTTTTGCTACACTCGGGGTCGGTCAAATTTCCTCATTTTGGCTCAAAAACCGAATCAATTTTTGGATATTTACAAAAACCATGGTCTGTTTACGAATGAATAAAAAAATCTTTCACAAGAGCAATTTTTATAAAAATTGATGTTTTTTACATTCGCTTTGATTCACTCGGGGTTGGTCAAATTTCATCTTCTTAGGTGAAAACCGATTCAATTGTTGAATTTTCACAAAAAAGCATGGTCTGTTCACAAAAATACCAACAATCTTCCACAAAAGCAAGTTTATGAAAATTCATGGTTTTTACGGTCGCTTTGTTGCTTTGTT